>OZ004709.1:63987142-65295071 GCA_963924515.1 Vespertilio murinus
TTTAGCGCCTAGTGCTGTGACAGGTACTTGCTCTGTGTTTGGCATTTCATGTATATTTTCTAAACAAGAACTGCATGAGAGGAGCATCACTCCTTATATGTCTCACATGACATGAAAGCAGGAGGCACGGCGAGGTTATGAGCTCCTTCAAGCACAGCACTCAGTGCGCACGCACATACTCTGGGCTGTCTCACTGTGCATCTCCCCCTCTGTCCACTACTCTGTATAGGAGACAATTAATAAAAATAACAAGAGTTGAATTTGAGCCATCATCTTCTAGATCATATTTCTCAACCTCGGTGCTATTTACTTTTGAGGCTGGATAATTCTTTGTTGCACGGTGGGGGCTGGGGTTGTCCTGTGCCTTGTAGGGTGTTTAGCAGCACCCCTGACCCTAGATGCCATGCAGTAGCAAACCAGCCACCTCTCACTTCACCTTATCTTCCCTTCCCCACTTCCTCCATCTCCATCACCTCCTCCACCTACAACTTTTTCCACTCCATTACACCACCCCCATCTCCCACGATTGTGAAAATGAAACATATCTATCACCAGACAATGAAAAATGTCCTCTTGGTGCAAAAGTACCTGTGGTTGGAAACACTGGTCTAGAAATATATGTAGGTTTATTTATTCCTAGTTTTCATCTTATTTTCTTTGACTTCCTCATGAGATGCCTCCCCACCCCCACACCTCACCCGCACCCCTCGGTTAATGAAAGTGTCGAGATAATCAAGGCTTTCAGCCTTCCAGAATTGATGCCAATTTGTTTTATCCACATTCTTAGAGTTTCATGCTTTCACAAAACAGGAGCTTCAACTTCTGCTTAATTAACCTGATCATTGCACTCACAACTTTATGGGTCTTATTATTCTTCAGTGGTTGGACTATAAGAGCAGCCCACAGGAAGGTAGTTGCTTTTATTATGGGAACAGTCCTACTTTAGCAGATGAACATGCAGGCACTCTAGCCCACGTTCCTGTCCACCCTGTAGCTATGTGACCTTGGGTAAGTTACTAAGTTACTGCCACTCTGTTCTTATATTCATTCGTTTGTTTGTTTGTTTGTTTGTTTGTTTGTTTGTTTCATAAAATAGAGTCCTACCTGATAGGGCTCTTTGAGAATGAAATAAAATGTCCCATTGATACATGGAATAGTATCTAATACAGAGAATATCAACAATTGTTTTTATCACTATTTCTTGGAGTATTATCTATACTTTAGGATCTTGTTAGGGATAGAAGGGGATCCAGGCTCTCTTTCATATATACATGCACTATGTGTTTTAAATTTTATTCTGATCAAAGGGTTAGTTAGCCTACATTTTACATATTTAAATATATAACATATTCCATTTCCACCACTGACATTTTCATAAATGAAGCTGAGATCACTGAAACATGTGTGATCATTGTTAAAATGGGCTACTCATTATTCAATTCATTAAAAGTTCAAAAATGAAAAAAAAATCCACAAAACACCTGATAACGTGAGAGAGGGTTACGGGAGGTGTTGTGGGCTGAGGGTAAATTGAAGGAGCCTAATGAAGCTTCTGGGCTTTCTGGGTTTGTTGCTGGTTTTGCTTGGGAACTGGGTACATGGAAGAGTGCAGTTTGTGAAATTCATTCAGCTCTTCACTTATGATTCAGGCACCTCTCTGTATGTATTTATACTTTAGCAAAAGTTCAAACATACAGACTGACCCTTCATAGAAAAAGAAAAACTTTGTTCTAGACCTAATAATATTGTTTTTTGTGAAAAGTAGATGCTCTCAGAGATAATACAGTTTTGCATTTTGTTGTATTGTGGCTCCTGCATTATTCAAATGGTTTTCTAGGGAAGCCTGATTTCATATGATCTGTCTGTGCATGTGTTATAAATATGGGATGGGGTGTGAAAAGTTATCATATGGTTGTTTACATTCATGTAACCAAACACAAACCTGATTTTTTAAAAAGCCCAAACATAATATTGAGAAGTGCTTCTTGGATGACTTCAACTATATTTTTAGCTGCTCATGCTATTGTTAATGTGAAAAATATAAAACGTAAATTATAGATCCCCTATTTTCATTATGAGACAATTTTATAGCTGTCAAAAATGCAGTGTTTCACACTTCCCACATTCACAAGGCTACATTGCTACTAAGGATTTTTTAGCTTTTCTTTGGCTTTTTCCTCAGTAGCTGGAAAGTTGATATACCAGTAGTAATGATTCTGTTACAAAGTTGTCAAAAATAAAGATACCACACATAGCAAAGACAAGGAGTCTTAAATCCCAGAAAAAGATGAATTCCAGATCCTAACATGGTGAATCGAAGAGATGTGGGTGGAATCATCACATTATGCTCAAACCTCTTCAGGTCAAGATGTCAACATGCCCCCCTGTCTCCCCCGGCCCCCTCCAGCCAAGAACTATTGCAAAAAAAGGCAATTTGACAGATATGGGTCCTGTGCCTCTTTACTTCCTTTGCCTTGTCCTATGGAAGTGCTGATAAACAGAGACCCAGTAATAAGACCCAAAGGCACAGAGTAGGTGGAGGAGGGGGTAGAAAAAGGTCAGTTACACCATTGATTGAGCCTTTCATAAGAGAAGCAGCCCATAAAATGGTTTAGAATAGATTGCTTATGAAAACAATCTATGAGTATGACAGCATCTTTAAATGAAAAGAACTCTTTAGGATGATGTAAAAAATATATGATTCATAATTACAGCAACAACAAAAAATCCCTACTGTCATAGCAATTAGAAAGTTTCTGATAGCAATACTGAAACACCTTGGCCTTTTAAAAAATGTCCTTGCATTTAATAGCAGAAGAGTTTAGGATTTATTTTAGTATATCTATTTTTACCTATAAGCAACATATATTAACTTCACCCATTAGAAGCCATTATTATATATTTCAAAGCAGATTCATATTGAGGCTCAGATCAGGTGAGATGATATAATGAATGTCCTTCTTCTTCTATATAAAAGCATGTTTGTTTCCCCAAAGAGCATGGTGATTTGGTGGGAGGGGTTCTCATTGGTCTGGTCATATAATGCCTCTAACTAACTTTCATGTTTAAAAGTTCTCTCCCTTTTCCCCATTCTGTGTGTGGCCTCTTTAAGCTTTTTTTTTTCCACAAAGGAAGGCCGAGTGGTTAGTAAGAAACTGTAACTGCTTTGCCTCCTGTTCAAAGGCTAAGAACCTGCTTAGTCCCTGGGGTGGAAGGTAGAATTCTGGTGAGAGAATTGGGCATGTCCTTTGTTTCCTCTATTCACTCGGAGTCTTTGAAAGGTTCTCATTAACTGCTATTAACAAGCATTAATTCAAAGCATGACTACAACATTCCAGGGAGAGTCAAACAGCAGAATGAACACTGAGAAGAATGTGAGACAACCACAGGAGCCAAAGTCAGACACCTTCACTAAATGAAAAGGCCAGTGGCAGACATGTCTTGAGGGGAACAAGATTCTTTCTGAGTTTGACACAAAGGCTGTAAAAGGATCAGGACCACCAACTATAGCACATGCATCTGTACCACAAATATGCCCCCTCCCACGTGTCTGTGTATTAGAAATAGTCACAAAAGATTTGGAAATGATATATCTTTAATTACTAACCTCAATGACAAATTATTGTCTGGCAGAAATTATGCCAGGTACGCCATTTATTGGGGGAAATGTTCTCAAATGGCATTCTCTTCTAGATCCCCAGATGTTGTTTCCCTCTCAGGCCAGAGCTTCTTAAATGCCATCAACCCTTTCTATATCAAATATCAGCTTATCGTAAGGTCACAGTTTATTTTCGAAAAACAAGGGTCAACCTAAAACAAGCAAAGTGGACGCGAGACTAACTTTCCTCCCAAAGTCAAGCTTATTGTTTAGTGAGCTGCTCAGGGCTTTTGGGTAACTTACAGCTCCACAGTCAGCCAGCCCCCGGAGCTATCCCCATGAAGCTGAACAACATCTGTCTCAGCCTGCCAAAAGCTTTCTCAGCTCAGTGCTACCCTTGAATGGCACTCTGTCATTATGCTATATTTAGGGCATGAAAGTTGTAATTAGCTTTGTTCTGCTGCAAATGGATCCAGCCTCAGATGCAATATAAAAGGTAATAAAATAGGTAGGCAGATATAAAAACCTGTATAAGCATTCCATGCAGGAAAATTCCATGATTCCCAAACTGATGAAATAACCAAGGAAAGGGAATGTTCATGGTTTCAAATGCAGTAGATGCCACCTAAGAAGACATATGTAGGTATGGCCCGTTTGCAACAGAATGTTTAGTCAATGGCCCCATCTGAATCCCACACCAATACTTACGTCCACCCACTGAGGTGACTTTTCTATGATTTGATGATAGCTGCTGGAAACTGCTTTTTCTAATAGGATATTCTATATCTCTTTAAGGGGCCAATTATGTCTGAAAGTGGACTTTTAGAATTCTATTGTTCAATATATTTGCATTATCCTTTCTAGAAATTGTCTGGGATTGGGGCCATCTGTTTTTATCACACACAGCAGTGTGTTTGCAGGAATGGATTATACTTACACGAAAAGCACTGGCAGGACAGGGAAGTACTAAACCATGAGGTCCACAGTGCCAAATTGTTGTTATGAAGTGATGTAGCCCCTTTCACTCCCCATCTGGGTTATGCACTCCTTGAAGACAATGCCTTCAGTTGCCTTTTTCACAAGTTTCAGTTAAACATGGGTCGGCTATAGCTCATTGAGAAATGCTCATTGAGTCATCAAGCAGGTGCACTTACTAGTAGAAAAGAAAATTCTTTTTCAAGACCTAGGGAAAATATTTTTCAAATAATCTTTATTCAGTTTTGTGTTTCAGCATCATGCAAAACTTTGGAGAGCCCTTTACATTGGTAAAGTTTCTTCAGTGAATATAAATATAAATATAAATAAAAGTATAAATAAAAAAATGGATAAATTTAAGGAAAGATTTTTAAAGAAAGAATGAGTATGAACTTGTGTGTATGTGGAGGTATGAAGAAAGAAAAGGAAAAACAAAGAAAGGTGGTCAAATTTATATAAAATATCCCTTTATTAACTTTTGGTCTAGAATATGTTTGTAGATTTTCAGAAAACAACTCTGAGACCATGGGAATTCCTGCAACAGAGAGGAATTGACAGGACTGCCCCAGCCATGAAGACAGAAGAGAATCAGTCCAGAGTTGGAAGACGCTGACAACATCTTGCCATAATAGCAGTCAGCAGCTGTGCATCGCTGAAGGATACCCAGGACCAAACCAGAGATGGTCGGACCTGTATCAACACCATTTGTCAACCAACCAGATATGAAATACCATGGCTGACATGTACACATAAGGGACTGTTTGACATTGAAATTGGGACACAAAAGAACTGTTGGCCCAGAAAGGAACTCACTACAGACTGATTCGTTTGCCTCTTAGCATAACCATTATGGCTTGTCTCAGTTTCGGTCCTTATAAGGGAATTCTTTGTATCACATGATCTAACACATCTAGGGGAAATAATGAACAACATAAACTGATGAAAAGAAACAGACCTGGAGACAGAAAAGCAGCGATCAGACTGTCAGACCTCAGAGGAAGGGTTAGGGAGGGTGGGAGCAAAGGGGAGAGATCAACCAAAGGACTTGTGTGCATGCATATAAGCCTAACCAGTGTCCATGGACGACAGGGGGTGGGCATACATGGGAAGGGGTTTGGGATGAGAATGGGGGGATGAGGACAATTATATGATACCATAATCAATAAAGAAATTTTAAAAAAAGAATGATGGTACAAAGGAAAGTAATGAAAGTATATTGATGAGTTGGGATATAATTCCTAACTTGAGGGCAGGAAATATTATGGCTACCATATCTTCAGGAATGGGCTATGGTGTGAATATTATTTCTTTTGTTTTGTGAATTATGGGAGATAAAGTTGGTGTGGAAGGGCTCCTCATTCAACTTAAAGGAGGGACCTATCCTAAGATGGAAAGAGTAAATGGTATTATGCAGATAAGGAGAAGGGACCTAAATTTGTAGACACAGAAATTTTCTTTCTATCTATTGGATTTGTATGTAGTGAGATGAGCTCAGATGTATAGGAACATCTAAGACAAGAAGTTCAAAAGATACCTTATATTCATGCAGCCTTTAACAATGTTCTCAAGTATTTTTGTTTCGGTGTTCATATTTAATCTGCATAGCTCTTTGATATGGGAATGCTCAAGCTAATTTTTGTGAAGAATGAATCAAGAAGTCAAGAAACCTGATTAATCTAGTTCTCAGCTAGTTAAGAGCAGAGGCAAGATTCAAATCTAGATCGGCCTCCTGGTTGAACGCTCAGTTAAGCCTTCCACTCCCTGTCCTGAAAAGAGCAGTCTTGAAGGGAAACCAGATACCCAGGATGTTTACAATTTCTGAGAGGGCTCTTAAGAAAAGTAGTTATAATCCACAGCCAAAATTTCATCTGCAATTTTATAACCAGAGTGTACAAAATCCCATTGCTAGTAGTGTCAGCCTCTTACAGACATTAGCTTTATGAGGCAAAAATACCCACTTCTTTCCTTTTGGCCACTAATTCGAAAACATGGAATTTGGGGCTGACAAAGTAATCATAAAGTTAAGGACCTTGAGAAGTTGAAGATGAAATAAAGACATTTGGTGATATCTACTCATTTCTCTGATGACGTTTTGTCATTGTCTCTAAGGGAAGTTATCCAAAGTTTTAGTGCACATTTCTTTATGCTCATTGAGCGTGCATTTCTTAATTTGTTATAATAAATGTGTTTCTCTGTGGAAGGAGGTCAGAGGCTTGGATTGTTTTTTCTTTTCTGACCATCACATTTTCTCAGTTTGAACATTGTGTGTGATGCATTCTGTAAGAAGAGGAGAAGAAAAAGTAGTACATATGAAAAATTTAATTACATTTATTTTATGTAGCTTAGTCTTGAAATGTCCTTTATGCCTTAGCATTGTAACAAAAAGTCCAGTTATAAATGTTTATACTATTCAGAACAAGTGGCATTTTTTTTTTCATTCACAGAGGGCTTCATTTGTTTTCCCAACGTTGACTTTTTCATATTTCAGAACCAGGCATTTGAAGGATTTGACATTTTACAGTTGATGACAGAAAATGGAAAAAAAACACAAGCTTTTTTTTTTTTCCTCCCCCATTCTGCTTTCATAATTCTATCCTGGCTCAACATAATGTTTCTTTTCTCCCCTTAAAATTTCCAAAACTGTTTATACTGTTGTGATAAGACCAAAGTCAGTGAGTTTAAGACTGGAAAGAATTCTCCTTAGGAAAATGTTGAAAATGTGATTGGGAGGGAAGTGGACGGGAGGAGGGAGAACCCTGGTGATGCTGTTTCTTTGACGGTGTCAACTCAGCTTCCGCTGTACGGCTCAAATAATAGAAAGCCAATCCACCACACTTTCATCCCAACTCAGATTTCAATACGGTACATTTTTGAGAAAGATGTGTGAAGGTTCCCTTTACTAGTTCTCTCTGTGTATCTATCTACCTATCTATATCACATGACACTTTCGGCCAAAATCCAAAGAAAACTTTTTTTTTTTTTTTAAATCTGAGAGGGGTTTGGAAAGTCTTAGCATTAGCCCCAAAACAAAATGAGTTATGAGATTAAATCTTATACTTATTATGAACATTAGCTCTCGTTTTCTCTTTATTTTCTTGACACAGAATTCTCACAGGTGGTTCTAATTAGACATAAATGGTGACAGTGGCCAGTTTGACTAAATCCAGATCCCTGCCAAGAGTAATGGAAACAAGTCTCAGTTCGCCTTCCTAAGAAATGGAATCTATATTGAGACAGTTCAAGGAAATGACGCCTGTGACAAGATGTAAAAACCATGGCCTGAGCCCTTTGTGTTTTCTTCCTTTAAGGAGTCAAAACAGCATTAAACACCTAAAGCCATGCTTCTTGCTGCCTGTGTTAAATTCCAGGTTTCTTAAAGAAATCTTGTATTTCCCCTAAGACAAACTCTGTTCACTTTGCCACCTATTATAAAAAATACAAGCCACGCATGTTCTTTGTATTGTCGATCATTTCACCCTTTTGTTTGGCATAGTAGAATGGATTTGCTGATCTGTCGTTATTTCTTAAATAATCTACTGATTTCATTAAAAGTCTCTATTAGCTATAGATTGGTTGAGCCATAGAGAAAGTAAATATTCTTTCTGGAAATAGTTTTCCTAAACCAATCAGTTAATAAAAATTAGATTGCTTAGCTTCCATGTTCTATGATAGTACAATTTCTCCCTAATGGCATTCTCTTTCTTATTAACTCACTCTTGATTTCTATGAAGCAAACACTTTGCTGGCTAAAAATGTCTCCAGAAATTCATGCAGGTATTTAATGGATATCCTGAGTAATTTTTACATATTCTTAAGCAGGACTATTGCATACAGTGTGTCTCTGCATTAGGATACCAGTCAATGAGATGAGTCAAGTTTTCAGCCCACGCATGTACCATTCAACAAGCCTCATTACCTTCCTGGCAAAGGCTGTGTCTGCCTGCAAGAAGCTGTAGATCTTGTAATTTGGAGAGGCTGAGCTTGCTGATCCCACTCAAGTCCTTCTTGCAGATCAATCAAAATATGAAGAAAAGCAAAGGATTACTTACTTATGTACTTACTTCTTTTGGCTTAGTCTCCAAATATTTAAATATGTTGTTGTTGGCCAGTAAATAAAAATATTAAGTGAACCTGAACACTTAACCCCCCCCCCCTTTGAAATGTGACAGGATATGATATACCAGCCACTGACACCTCACTGTGTGATTTCTTAATTATGGACACCAAACCCCCAGAAACATGGGTGTTCTTGGCTGACTGGTTTGTTGCACACTGATAGATGATTCATAATTCTAAGGGAAGGAAGAAAAGCCCAGAGAAATGCATATGCCCCTCCTCTAGATGGTGGTAAATATATTGTTGACTAACCACTTGTTTGAGCAGTTGGTGATGGTCTATTTCTACTTTTTCTATAGGTGTCCCTACCATATAGTGTAAGATAGCACAAGTGTAATCAATAGCTTTTGAAACTCTTGTTTTTATTAAACATTCCTTCTTTGTAACTATTTTGATGATAAGAATAATAATTATTATCATTGCTATTATTGTTATTATTATATCTCAGACAAAACTACATTTGAGTTCACAATACTCACAATTCCTGGATATTGTCTTGGATATTGAGAATAAAATTATGAAGGAAAGCAAATCAAAATAGAGTCAGCAACTTATAAAGAGCAAGCATTTGGGAATTTTAGCAGGTCAAATTGATCTCAACTGAATACCCCTTAAAGGTCTTTTCAGCTCTCACTGTTTGCAAATGTAAAATATATATTGTTTATATCAGTGCAAAAACTACTGCTCTTTGTTGGTGGTAGGAATCTAATGAGGCTGACCTATAGGGAAACGTCTGGAATGTCAGTCCACCCTTTTAAAGAATGGTAACAAAATAGATATTCCAGTTCTTTTGCTCTGGAGAATGCCTTTGATCTTATCGGGGGATCCACTGATAATGAGAGATGTCCTGGAGAGAAATATCAGTCTCAAAAGGTAGAACATATTATCATTTTGCTGATATCACCACCAATCTAAGGAATCCTAAGAGGCCTGGAGAAGTCATAAATGATTCAGTTAGTAGCTTATCTCTAAGGCTTTTTCCGGTTCAGGGAGGTGATAAATATGGAAGAACTAAGTGTCTTGGATATTCTCAGGATTTAAATAATATTTTTGCAAGTGGAGTTCAACATTGTACAATTTCAGAAAGGAATCATTGTGAGCAAACTTTTTTTTTTTAAAAAACTCTTACCTTCTTTCTGAGCCTAACAGACCTACAGTACCCCTTGGACAAAATTTCAGACCCTGATCCAATTTGCCTTAATCTCAGGTGTTTAAGTCAAACCTGTCTTTACCAAATAAGAGAAATTTCCAAGCAACTGACTTTAGAACAAGAAATATTGGCTAAGAATCTTAGGGGGTTAAAGGCACCTTGACCACATTTTTGTTTTTACTCCCTCAACTCCTCTATTTTTATCTTTATCTTTTTCTCTGGTTGCTTTAAAAACAACAATTAATCTTTCTCTAGTCAATGGCAGCAGCCAGAAAAATGCTAGGCCACATAGCAGCCTTAATCTCCTTCATCACCTCACAGGGAGCTTTGGTTAGGACACCTACTGGTATAACAAGTCCAACAATATAGACCATACCTTAACACCCAACTTCTGCCACCTACCTACAATTTATATTCACCACTTTATCAGTAGAGTTACCTATGAGAGTCTACATTTGTTGACCTTAGGACTTATATGGCAATATAAGGTCTTTTAAACACATCAATTCAGCTTTTTCTTTCTTAGTGCTGGAAACTGCCTGTCAAGGTCGCCTTTTTCTTGTGGACATTTCCATTTTCTCAAACAAGGAGGTCCAGAGGGAAACTCAATCTGGCACTATAACCCTAGACCTTTCCCTGGTTTGATTTAAATAATTGTACCGATCAGTTTTTGCCTTGGAAAGTTAACATGGATTCTATCCTTCAATTTTGTCATGAACTTACCTAAAAGTGATCTTCCCATGTCTTTCTGGGAGAGGACAAAGTGAAAAAATTTAGGTGTAACTAGCTTTGGAGTCCTTGTAAGTCCTACCCACATCTGCTCTGCGTGCTTTTCACATTTGTAATCACAGTGGTTATCTCAAACATCAATTCTAATTCTAAAGTGAGATGTAATCTAGATTTTAAGTATATGTACATTTCATTTGAATTTCTCTCAAAAGATGTAATATGAATATTGTAATATAAAAATATGTTATGTGACTTGCTATGGTAACAACCCTTTTTAAACTCCTGTGTAAATATTTCCACTGGTACAGTGATCATGATAGTGAATTTATGATAGTGATAGTGAATTTAAAAGGAGCAGTTTTGGGAGATAAGAATGCTCTGCCCTAAGAGTCCAGTTGGGTGAGAGGAGATTAGTGGATAGTCCTGGTGATGCCAAATATCAATATATTTAGTAGGTATATCTAGTCAGATCACAGTATAAGGGAAACAATTGAATTTATCTGTTTGTTATATTTGTGTAGCATACTCATACTCACTCACTGTGAGGTGTGAGTATTTTGCAGGAAAGAATTACCTGATTACTAAACTAACTTCCAGACCACATGCCTCATGCTAAGTGCCCAGCCCCTGTTAATGTAGGAAATGATTCAGAGTGAAAAGAGTCAGTAGAGTATCCTTAGTGGAAAATTCCCAGCTACCAAATGGGTTGGGTTTGGGAGAGCAGGGTCATTACCTGAGGATAAGTGGTTAGAAATACCTGGTGTACACGCCCTCCTAGTCATTCCTCTCCCATTGGCAGGCAAGGTTCAACCTTCTCTGTGACCTCTGCCTCTTGTCTGGACACTGAGCCAAAGTCACAGCCAGAATTTTCAACTTATGAAAAAAAAAGGGGGGGGGGAGAGGTGAGTCCTTTCTCTATTCTTTTTTTTTTCCTAATTAGAAAAATATAGTTTCTCTTCTTAGCAGACAAGAAGAAGTTATATAAAATCTTAACATTTAAGAACCCTGGATGTCTGCCACCCCAACACCCAGTCTGACAGTTAACACATAAACCTATTAGGAAGGGAGAATGGAAAAACCATATTCCTTGGCTCTTAGATGAATTGTTTTTTTAAACTCTTGGAAATTATGAAAAAAAAGGATGTTACATCAACTCTGAAAGTTGAACAAGGAGAGTCAAGGTTGTTCCTCAGATGTTTCTTTCTCAAAACACAACGCTAAAACTCACCAGTAGTACCACATACAAGGGTTCTGTGCTTCACCAGGCACTTCTGGTGTCTGGAGAGAAGGCGTAGGTCCAGCAGGCTCATGGTAGAGTATAAACTTCAGGAAGGCAATATTGCTTTTTTAATTCCTTGAACACTGTCTGACAAAGAGGAGGCACTTTCTTGTTTAATGAATGAATGACTAAATGCTTATCAAATAAAATGAATTCCTCAGTTGGCAACACGTGATCAGCAAACAAATGATGTACACAGAATCTGATGTGAGGCCCTTACAACATGAGAAAAGTGAACTCGAAGTGAAAGGTCTATAAATGATGTAAGAATTCTATGCAAAAAAATAAATGAAATAAGACAAACTCAGTGACATCTTTTCTAGTAAACTGTTTATATTGCAAAAATCATCTACGTATCAAAAGGCAAGGGGAAGTACATCTTCAGAAAAATAAAAGTTTGGAAAGCAATTTTTTTTTCAGTGATTTTTTTTTTTCATTAGCTTTCTTCCCAGGGTTAACTAGTACCACACATACTATGTGGCTATGAAAGTCTGTATATTTTTCTAGACTGTTCTTTCTAATTAGGTGGATGTCCGGAGAGATGCATGTAATGTTAATAATGCTCCAATTTGACATAAGCCATTTTAATGGAAAAAGACTCTTTGAAGGTAAGCGAAAGGGATAATAACTCTTGGCAGTATTATTATTCAGGAAATTTCAATTATTTCATAGGAAGCTGAAAATACTTAGAGGATTAAAGCGAATACAATACACAGATGAAAACCCCCATTTGGGAGCTGGATTTTCTCAAGCAGGTCTCTACATTGACTCTTCTAACAATTGTCCCACTTAGCCTTAGGCTCTTCATGCTATAGAGCCTAGCATTGCTTAGCAGAGAGAGGTGTGTTAGCCTGCTAAATCAAGTGTTGAGGTAAAGCATTATGTGTACTATGGCTCCCCTATAACATTCACAAGTACTCTGTGGAATGCTAACTCCTGACCAAGTATTTTTTTAAGTACTGTAGTCCTTGATTTCTATGTCAGGACACCAGATTCCCCTGCCATCTCAGCAGAGAACACCGAACACAGAGACAATAATCCAAAGAGGGAACCTGTGGGCGATGTACAGCATGGCCGCCTTCACACTGCTGGCTCTTAACTCTGTTTGGGCTCATCGTTCAATGGGACAGAATGTCATTTGTGATTTCTCAGGCTTTAAGAACATTTTCTCTCCTTTGTGTAATAGCATCGGTTACTTGTATCCCATTGAGAAGTATAAAACTCAGGCAACACACTTGGCATAGAATCATAGATCCTCAGCATGGGGGGGGGATTTTAAAGATGAACTAAGGCTGGTTTGTAAATGTTAAGGGACATAAGAAAAAATTGAGAATAATGCTTAAATACAGATACTTGGCCTTCATGCCTAAATCTATTTCCATTGTATATACTGTAAGTAAGCAATCTGAAGAGACCACTTGTATTTATTTTACATTTATATTCTACTAAAGGCCTGGTCCAGGAAATTCGTGCATGGGGGTATGTGTCCCTCAGCCCAGCCTGCAGCCTCTCCAATCTGGGACCCTTTGAGGGATATCCAACTGCCTGTTTAGGCCCAATCCTGGCAGTCAGACATCCCTCTCACAATCTAGGACTGCTGGCTCTCCAACTGCTCACCTGCCTGCCTTCCTGATTGCCCCTAACTATTTCTACCTACCAGCCTGATAATCCCTTAACCACTCCCTTGACAGTTTGATTGATGCCTAACTGCTTCCCTGACAGCCTGTTTGCCCTTAACTGCCCTCCCTGCAGGCCTGGTCACCCCTAACTACCCTCCCCTGCAGGTTTGATCACCCCCAACTTCCCTCCCTTGCAATCCTGGTCCCTCCCAACTGCCCTCCCCTGCTGGCCATCTTATGCCCATCCTGTGTCCATGTGGGGGCAGGATCTTTGACCAAATGGGGGCAGCCATCTTGTGTGTTGGAGTGATGGTCAATTTGCATATTATTCTTTTATTAGATAAAATACTTGGGATTATCTCTTTTCTTTTCAATTAGTTCATTTGTTCAGTTTGTGTCTCTCTTGCATATTGATTTCTTCAATTGATTATGCTAGTGTACACTAGGAAATGATGGCTTGATTTATCAATATAAGCAATTTAAGTATGTGTGGACATGATGCAAATAGTAAAAATTATATTCTGAAGAGAGGCTGGCAGGGTGGAAGGGAGACAGGTGTGGCTCTCCTTTAGGATAAGAGGGAACGTCCTTTTGGAATACTGGTGGAAGAGTCTTCTTGTGCTTGTAGTGACAGAAACATGCCTGTTGTACTACTTCCATTTTCTCAGCCCCAGTACATTTCTGGAGTTACTTCTGTGCAGATCCCCCCAACTTTATTCAAAAAGACTGTCTTTTGGCTTTTGCCTGAGGGTAAATGCCTTTGTCATTATCTCTCTTGGGGGTTAGACTGTCTGGTGTTGTCCACTGACTACCTCACTGCTTCTGAAGCTTCAATAACAGGTTAATGTGAGGTTCTAATGAGAACTTCCACTTGTTTTAATAAAACAATTCTGGCTAAGCCTGTGCTGCGCTGTGGGCTCTTCACCTTTCTTGGGTCTGCACCTGGTTTGTATCTTCTGGACATTTCTCATTGTTTGAGCTGGCTGATGTAATCCTCAGTTTTCTACTGCTGCCTTGAATTTATTCCTTTTATTTTTCTTTTGCTATGGGATTTTGGGAGGGAAGAGAGAGAAATACATGTGTTCAATAGCTACCTTGAATGTGAAACTGTCAACTGACCTTAACATATGGTTGTACCTTTCCTCAAAATAATTGCTGACAAACTAGGGTTCCCTACTCTGGTCCACAATTCAATAACACTGCCTTTTCTACAGTTTAAATCATATGATAGCCCTTTATTACACAGTAGTCCACCAATAATAATCTACCAATTATTATGTTTGACTCCAATTCCTAAGCTCTCAGGTCAAGTGAGGACTAATGTCGCCAAGGACTAATTAGGCCAAGGCACATTAGTAAACTAATTACTTACTATTTTTCTTATTAGTAAATTTTCAGGTTACTCAATTTTTATATGTTTTCTCAGAAAGGGAATTTTGAGTAGGCTTTGAATTCACCCCATTACTAAAATGTCTGATGCACAGAAGTCACATGGTCATTGATATAAAGATTTCAATAAAAGAATGAGATGGGGGATTATGTTTAGTCTTTGATAATGATATCAGAAAAGTTTCATTATTCATCCTCTCAGGCAAGTCCTTAGCTTTTTGTCTGTTGGCTTCCTTTATTAAGCAGAATAAAATTATCTGGTAATTTATGTGTTAGAAAAAGCAATTTCTAAAGTTCTTCCTTTAAACTCATGCAAAAGGGAAGAAATAGAATAAAGTAATAAAAATATACTATTGAATATAATAATATAGATTTAATAATGTAGTATGTTAACAATAGAGAATGTTGTCATATCTACTAGTATATTATACTGTAATATATAGTAATATATAAGTAGTAAATATATATAATATAGGATAATTTAATGATGTAGAATATTGTAACAAAAATATAGTATAGAACTGCCTATTCAAGATTAACAATCTTGGTATTTCATTATAACTGCTAATTTAAATGTTTCTAGTCTCAATTTGTAATACTGTATATATATATATATATATATATATATATATATATATATTCCTTATTCTTCATCATTAAATTGTAAAAAGGGAGCCTCCATATATGAATAGTTCTACACAGTAATTTCAAGACAACAACTATAATTCTAAATTAGAACCATATAGTGCTAACATTTTCTACTCTTTCCTATCCTATCTAATAAAAGAGTAATATGCAAATTAACCACCACTCAACTAAACCCACAAGTAATGCCCACCAGCCAATCAGGAGCAAATATGCAAATAAAACCAATTAAGATAGCTATGGCCACAGAGATCAGGAGGGAGATTGAGTTTCTCCAGCAATGAAGGAAGCCAAGCTTTCCACCTACCCTTGCTAGCCTAAGCCTCCACTCAAGGCTACAAAGTTTCAATGATAGAAGATACATAAATCTAAAGAGAAATGGCAGGCAGCCATAGAGCTGGAAAGAGCAGGAGGCTAGGGTTGTCACCAGTGATGGAGGAAGCCAAGCTTTCTGCATACCCTGGCTGGCCAAGGCCTCTGCTTAAGACTACAAAGTTTTAATTATAGAAGATACATAAATCCCAACAGAAATGGGTGCCACCATGGAGCAAGCAGAAGGCTCTAGGCTACAAAGTTTCAATTGTAGAAGATAAATAAACCCCAGATACCAGTTCCTCTACTTGGGTTACCAGGGAACATGGCCAGCCTGCAAATAACCACAGGCCCCTCTCCTAGGCCACCCCAAACCTCAAGGAAACCCCTACCCTGATCCAGCTGGCCACCACCCATGCACCAGGCAAACCAGCTGGCCTCCACTCATGCACCAGGCCTCCATCTTATCTAATAAAAGAGTAATTTACATATTGACCATCACTCCAACACACACACAAGATGGCTGCCCTCATGTGGTCAAAGATCCTGCCCCATATGGACACAAGATGGGAACCACAAGATGGCCTGCAAGGGAGGGCAGTTGGGGGTGATGAAGCATGTAAGGGAGGGCAGTTAGGGGTGACAAGGCTGGCAGAGGGAAGTTGGGACTATCAGGTCTGCAGGGAAGGGCAGTTGGGAGGGACCCAGACCTACAGGGGAGAGCAATTTGGGGGGACCTGTTCTTTAGGGAATGGCAGTTAGGGGTGTCCAGGCCTGCAGGAGAGGGCAGGTTGGGTGCAAACAGACTGGCAGGGGAGAAGTTAGGCATCAATCAGGCTGGCAGGGGAGTGGTTAGGGGGTGATCAGGCTGGTAGGCAAAAGCATTTAGGAGCAATCAGGAAGGAAGGAAGGCAAGCATGTGAGAGCTAACAGTCCTGGATTGGAGAGGGTTCAGGCTGGAATGAGGGGTCCCAGATTGGAGAGGGTGCAGGCTGGGATGAGGGACACTCTCCCCTCCCTGTGCACTAATTTTGTGCACTGGACCTCTAGTAACTTATAATGTTGTAGTTTGAAACATGATGATAAATAAGTATTGCAAAAACTTGGGATGCACATTGTTAAATCTGTGTCACAGACCCAGTTGCTTTCCACAGACTGACATGTCGACTACCATTCTCTGGCATGTGAATTATTAATTCATTTTCTCTCATTTTGTTGCACTTTATTGTACACTAAGAACTTATGTTTCTTAGAATGATGGTGATCTTTTTGTAATTTCTTTGATGATAGCATGGAGCTTCCTTTGTAACCTAATTTCTTTTTCTCAGCAATTTTCCATTGTTGACTTGGTATATCAGGAAAAAGAGGTATGGTGGTTAGGCAATCACCAGCCTATTGCCAGTACCATGAATGCTGTTGTCATTTAGAGGACATGCTTTGTCCCCTGGGCATTCATGAACGCAAACACGGCCATGATCCACTATATAAAGTGGTTCTCGCCAAGTATAGTGCTGGCTTTCCTCTGAAGAGAAAAAAGGGACACTGAGATTAGAGGAAGATGGATGCTGTCAATGGAAGCTGGAGAGGAGCTAGATGCTGATATTTGCAGCTGTGCCTGGTGAAGCATGGTGAAGAGGATAATTATACTCCGTTCTCATCACCTCCGTTTGACTTGTAAATAATTTAGGTGGCCCCTTAATTAGTTTTGAGCTTCAGATGGGAACTGTGGTGTCAGTGGAATTTAACATGGGACTTTCCCAGGCCTTGCAAATGATAACTGCCTTCTATGATAAATTAGAGAATATCCATCTTAATTTTAACCAACTATTTTAGGATGATAGAATGTATTTGTAAGCTACGTGTGAAGTGAGGTCTAAATGATTGGCACGTTCAAAACAACTCACAATTTCCCCACTTCCTATGTCAGTAATTCAAAAACAGCTGTTCTAAAGTCTGCCCTCTGGACTCTCTGTCACCAAGTGCAAGAGGTAGTTTGAGGTGACTCATGAAATGGTAACTCTGTTGTTATTGATAAAGACAGGACTTCAGTGTCAGAAGTTCATCATGATCTCAATCATGATGAACTGTCATTATTCCAGCATCTGAGAATTAGTCGAGTGTGGGATGTGACTAACTGAAGACAGAAAGGATTTCAGTCATCCAGGAAACTTGAAAAAGGTAAAATTAGAATTTATGAATCTAAATAGTGAAGAGGTAAAATCTGAAATATTTTTGACACAGCACACAACATGGCCATACAAGAATAAATCTCCTAAATACTATTCTGCCAGACAAAGGGCCAATGTAATTTCCTGGATTATTTTTGTTGGATGCATCAATATTTTGACAATGATTTATTAAATCTTTGGATATTTTAGAAACTTTTGAAGGGCTAAGTGACGAAGGTTTCATCATGCTTTACTGGAAAGTAATTAGGTATTTATAAAACTAAAGAGTGATATTTACTAACCACAAAGTATGTGTCCCTCTGAAACATTAATTTTGGGGGGTGAAAAAGACAGGTTTTAGGAAATTTCAGGACCATGGAAGAAGCACAGGACTGCAGAGCAGCAGAAGGTATATTTCCATAGAATAAGGAAGCTGAAAAGCTGCAACTGGTACATTTCCATAGAAGGAAGGTTCTGGGAACATCAAAAGGTCT
Source organism: Vespertilio murinus (assembly GCA_963924515.1). Taxonomy (NCBI): domain Eukaryota; kingdom Metazoa; phylum Chordata; class Mammalia; order Chiroptera; family Vespertilionidae; genus Vespertilio; species Vespertilio murinus. The sequence continues at coordinate 64,005,617 of OZ004709.1, forward strand.
ATATGTACAAAATAAAGAAAAGGAAGTCTTTCCTCCAGAAGAAGGAGAAGAAAGCCCAGAGGAAATAGAAAGACCATAAGGAAGGAGTGGGGAGGACCTTTGAGCCCAGGAGTTACTATAGTAACTAGTAGAGTAGTGACCAATCAGAGGGGATATCAAGGTAACAGGATCTGCAGCCTGTATAAGCCACTGGGAAAAGGAAGTCAGTGGCACCCTTCCCCCTCCCTACGTGGGAGTTTGTACTTGTTCTTTAATAAATCTCCAACTTTGCTATACCACCTTCTGTCTATGGATTCATTCTTCGACTCTGGCGGAGAAAGAATCTGGGTTCCAGTCCAAAAATTCTGCTTCACTTCCAGCAAACTGACCAGTGGCAGAGGGAATTTTCTCATATTTTTCAGTAATTGAATATATTTTTTATTTTTAAAATATATTTTATTGATTTTCTACAGAGAGGAAGGGAGAGGGATAGAGAGTTAGAAACATGGATGAGAGAGAAACTTCGATCAGCTGCCTCCTGCACACCTCCCACTAAAGATGTGCCCACAACCAAGGTACATGCCCTTGACCTGAATCCAACCTGGGACCCTTCAGTCCACAAGCCGACCTCTATCCACTGAGCCAAACCTGTTTTGGCTGAATATATATTTTTAATGCATGCTGTGTGATGCGGGGAGGGGGAGGCTGGAGGGTGCATTATCAATTTATAGACTTTTTTTTTATTTTGATACAGTATTGTGTACCCCTCAAACTTCTCATTTATCTCAGTATCACCTATTCTTTTTCCTCCTCCTCCTCCTTCTTCACTTGCAATGAAACTAAGATGATTTAAGATCCAATTTAACTCCCTATGAGAAATTTGGAGTTTTTCAACCACTGACTCATTTAATAATAGGGATGAGAGGGAGGCAGGCACATAGAACATAGGGTACCAGGTGTGGATGATAGGTTATTCATTGATCTTTATTGTAAGTTTGTTTTATGGTGTTTTTTGTTTGTTTGTTTGTTTGTTTTTTTCAATGCTGACAGAATAGAAACCAACAAAAGCAGTGACTCACTTCCTGAGCTGTCAGCGGCCGGCTGGCCACCCTGTCACCTTTGGCAGGATTCACATCCCCACAGACACGTCTCTTCAGCTCCCAGGTGCTTTTCTAAGGGTAGGTCCTCAGTGGAGTATCTCTCAGACCATCTTTAAAAGAAAAGAAGAAAAAAAAGTTAAATTGCAAGAGATATTCCACTTGGGGCATATTGGCTCCAAGAAAAAAAACACACTATGTGAGAACATCTTTTTCCCCTTCCCCCACCCCAGGCTCAAAGGTAAAAAAAAAAAAAAAAAAAAGATTGTCTACATTTAAATCAAAATGAGTGTGTGCTTTCCTTCCTGTTTTCAGACAATTAGATAAAACTCCCTGAAGGCCTGACTATCAGCAGGACAGTCACTTTGGAGGCGCTCTGAGTCCTGTGATAGTGGGATTTGCAAGTTAGGCTAGACCTGCTCCAGAGACAGCAGGGCTGTGGGTGGTCAGTCCTCTGTCCTTTTTGAAACCTTATCATTGTCAACCTCACTAAGATAAAGTTCATTCCTAACTTCTTGAAGTTGTGGGCATAAACTCACAGGGATTGTTTGTGGGGATAATTTCAGGGGTCCTTTACTTGCATGAAGGAGCTTGGTCCTACAACCCAAGTGGCTATATTAGTCTAGGAAAGAAAGAAATGACAGATGATTCTTTAATTTCTTTCATTTAAATTAAACATTGGGAAAAATAGTCATTTCAGTTTAAGAGTTAAAATTTGATGTAGAAGGCTACACAAATTACATTAGGGTCTCTGAGGTTTTATTAAGATAATCTGTGTGATTTTTCCACTGACTTTCTAAAACTGAGTAAGTTAAATGTATGGATGTGAAATATTTCTGTGAGACTTATGTAAAAGTTGTAGTGAATGTTAATTAATATATATTTTTATACAATTTGTATAAATAATTGAACCAAGTACACTTTGGGGAAAATATGTACTACTGCAATATCTTGAGTGTTAAAATATTAAAATTAAAGTTTATTCATGAGAATGCTCTGAAAACTTCATTGGCTATAAGGCGTCTGAGAAGATTTTATAACTGTCCCTTCAGTAGATAACAAGTGAATAATGATAAAGCCACTGAGAATCCTTTCTGAAGAACAATGTAGAGGCTAGAAATTAGAGGACTTATCAGATCTGAGGTCAAAAGATGATAATTCTCTGAGTAACAAACAAAATAGCAGAATTACAGTTACAGTTGGGTGGTATTGAAACACTATCATGTATTAGGGAACACCTATTTTTTGCTAGCATTTGTGAGGCAAATCTAATTTACAAAAAGTAAGTGAAATTGTGTTTAGGAATTAAATGTTTTACTTCTGGGCAAATGTACTTTACAATGTTCCCTTACAAATACGGTCAACCTCTTCCACACGAGGGACTCGGTGATAGCATTTCCTATACTCCATCCCAAATTCTCCTAAGAAGACTTCTGAGGATCTATCCTCAATCCAAATATCAATATTAAAGCAAAACATATGCCATGTGCTTAAAAGACCAACTCAAATGGCCTTGTCACTTGATGGGAAGTCAGGAGCACAGTTTGTGACAACATATTGTATATTCCATTTTTTCCCCACACAGTTTCCATCTAATACCTTATTCTACATCTTCAGTATTATTTTGACTCAACATAACTTAGAAAGAACTGGGGATCTATTTTATGTATCTTACCAGACGAAGACGGTGCTGCAAAGGCCTTACTCTTGCATGAATTTCATGACATGGGCCTCTAGTAAATTAATAGAGACACTGAGTTTAATTGGTTACAATGTGCCAGGTACCCTAAAGCTTCTTTTCTAATATAAGTATACTAGAGACCTAGCGCACAAATTCATGCACTGGTGGGGTCCAGCCTGCCTGGCCCCAACAGGGGCCTTTGGAGGTATGCCACCTGGGGCAGGGAGCCAATCAGGGGTGGGTGAGAAGCCACAGGTGTTCTGGTCATTCCACCGTGTGGTCTATTTGCATAGTACCCTTTTATTATACAGGATTATTTGATTCTGAACATAATTGTCTACATTTCATAGTTCAGAAAACTGGGCCTCTGAGTGACTTACCCAAGTTCATAAAACCAAATTAATGGCAAAACTTGAATTCAAATCTAGTTCTATTTAATCCTGAGCCCACTCAATTATACCCAAATTACCAAAATTCCTATAATATTCAGTTTTGTGGTATTTTCTTAATGTAAGCATCAGCATGTCTGCTACCCTCCTGGGGATGTTATTGGCGATTTGATTTTGAGTGGGGATGTGGGAGGTAATTTGAAAATAAAATTTTAAAGATATGTTCAATATCTTTCTGGACATAGCAGTGAAAATACATTAATATTGTAGATTTGTGCCTATGGTAGCTGCCGTTGTGTCCTTTAGAAAGGTTGGACTTGAGGCTAAAGCAAAGCCTTTCTTTTAAATCAAAAGCAGATTGACTACAACTTTTTGACTCCACATGGAGCATGTGAACTTGATTCTGCAAAAGTTCACAGCAAAATGAGGGATTTAGGCATCCTACTGCTGACAGGTATTGAAGGAACAAAAAATATAAACTACTTTTGAAATATATGCTTTGGATAAGAAAAGGACAAAACTGACATTTTGCAGATGTACATAGAAATTTGAAATACATTGACATATTTGCTATTTAGTTGTCCAAAACAAGCATAAAGCTAATTCAAAAATAAAACATAATTAAATATACAGTACTTGTATCAAATTCATATTTTTCAAGAAACATATTTCCTAAAGTGATTTACACATTCCAGATATTTCAAATATCTTGCACATTGCTTCCATCTTATCAGTATCACAGGTGTCTAGTAAGTGTTGTTTTTTTTTTAATTTCTCTTTAGGCTTGTCCTTCCCCCTGCAGTCTTTCCTATCTTTCCCATTTTATACTGACAATTATGTTGCACACATAGCCATAGACTATCTTTTCTCTAATTGTTAAGTCTGCCTTTCACCTATTGCATCTTTGTGAAGTGTTGGGAATAGGTTATATTCTTGTTCTATGTCTGCTATATGGATTGTCTTTGTACATTACTTACTAAGAATTAAAGCCACCAGACTTGTTATTAATGTAAGTTAAATATTTTTAATGAAGATTTTCAGAGGGAGTGAGGGTGTTCAAATAGAGATGGAGAGAATCTAACCTACAATTGGCAATCAATAGGGTCGTGGAGGAGTTGGTGATGTTAATCCCATGGATATTTGCAAGGCAAAATCAGTTCCATTTTACCTTTTGTTAAAATGCAACTTATCCCCAAAGCAATCCTCTAATGTGAGACCATGGGGTCAACAGTGTCCTTAGGAATTGCTTATTAGTTATACATTGCAAAGTGTATTCTTTGATATATGAAGGTTTTCCTTGTGAAAATAATAATTAATTTTAGTATTTAGAAAAGATGCTATGGAATTGGCTGGGCTTGTGGCTGTATGCTCACTTCAATTCCGACAGGATAAATGAAAGATAAGCATAGATGCATTACCTTATCTCTGCAGAGAGGCAGAATGTGGTCTCTGGGCCTGTTTGCCTGCTTCAGATGCTCGCTCCATGTGGATATCTGCCCTGGTGGCTTCCTCCATGGTCTCCTCCATGGTCTCCTCCACTATGAGCACATATACAACTATCTAAAGAGATGTAAATAAATATAGAAAGCATCCTATAGTATTTAAAAACATGAAATGAGTATTGTTGTATAGGCAGATAGAAGGCCCACAGTAATCTCTCCCCAGCCAGATATGTTAGCTATCACATTAGGCTTTTATTCTATAAATCTTTAGTTCCTTATAAAATGCATCTACAGTAAAGTAAACATTTCTAAAACCATGGCTAGTGCCTGACTCTGAATACTATTATGTATGTGTGTGTGTGTGTGTGTGTGTGTGTGTGTGTGTGTGTATTCATTCATTCATTCATATTCATTAAAATTCTGGTTGGTTGAGAAAAACAAATTCACCCAATCTTTATGTCCTTACTATTCATATATTTACCTGCCAGTCTGAGGATTTCAAATATTTGTTTTTGGCTTTGTGTCAGTCCTTTATTAGCCTACTAGGGGCCCAGTGCACGAGATGTATGCTCTGGGGAGGGGGGGGGGGGAAGATGGGGATTCCTCAGCCCAGCCTGCACCCTCTCACAGTCCAGGAGCCCTTGAGGGGGGTGTCTGACTGAAGGCTTAGGCCTGCTCCACTCTGGGAGCCTTCAGTTTGACATCTTTAGAACTGCTGTGAAGGTGGAAGAGGCTCCTGCCACTGCCACTGTGCTTGCCAGCCTTGAGCCCAGCTTCTGGCTGAGCTGTGCTCCCCCTGTGGGAGCTCACTAACCACCAGGGGGCAGCTCCTGCATTGAGCGCCTGCACCCTGGTGGTCAGTGCACGTCATAGCAACTGATCATTCTACCATTCAGTCGATTTGCATATTAGCCTTTTATTATATAGGATAAGGGTCTTCCAGGCTCTAGAAAATAGTGGAGTCTTTATAAGCGTTCCAAGAAAATGCATTTTCACTTGTCACACTATAAGAAATAAAGATTCTCTCCAATCTAAAAGTTTTTGATTGTTCACTGAAAAGATCTATGAATGACTCCTTCACTCTGTGGAAGTTTCCGTTCCTGTGAAATTATTCTTTCTGTCTTTTCAGAGTAAGTTACTTCAAAAGGTTTCATGTGTGAAATTTCTCCTTATGTAAATCTGGCAAGCATTATTGAAGTTTCCCTAAATTACAATTATAAATACGATGTTAAAAATTGATGTTATAATTATAAATATGATGAAAAATATGATGTTACAATTATAAATATGATGAAAAAATTATAAATATGATGCTTAGGTTGACTTTGGAAAAGTAATGAAATTGGTCTCATCAATTCATGTTAGTTTGCATTATGAGAGGCTCACAAAGACTGTCAGCTTACAAAAATTTTTGTCATCACCATCCCAGGTCACACATGGTAACAATGATGCTAATGAAGCTCATACACAACTTGGGTATTGGGAGACATGGTCTACTTAGGTGTATGCCCTCTGTCCTCAACTGTGGTGCCAATGTGGAAATATCTAAATGCCTCCCTTGGCACCCAGCTGCAATCTTGTCATACAGTTTCCCTTCCTTGTTAACAATTGTTTAAACAAGGAGAAGTAAGTCCAGACATAGACACTCAGGAGTTCTGAAAAATATTTCAGGGATAATTTTATTGTCCTCTTGCAGCTTCATCCTTTAAAAATAAATGGAATAAGAAACATCAGCTTTTAATTTTTCCTTTTGTTTCTGTGCCCCTCCTTTGGGGTCCAAGTGTAATAAAGAAAAGTGTTTAAGTTGCAAAAAAAAAAAAACCAACACCCAACAACAACAACAAACAAAAAAACAAACAAACAAATAAATAACCAAAAAAGTCCTAATGAAGTTATGAGTTATTAGAGTTATTAAATGCGATAGTATTTTCTCAAAGGTCTAGATTGCCATTTTTATGCTACATTATTACATATATTTTGGTTGGTTATTAGCTGCCTCATTTCTACAAACTGACATCAGTTATTTTTTTGGGGGAAATATTGTTGCTAACAGGATAGATAAACATTTAATAGGATATAACATATATATATATATATATATATATATATATATATATATATATATACACATATTCTAGAATTATAATATAGCTATTAGCTACATGTGGCTAGTGAACACTTGAAATGTGACTAGTCCAACTGGGATAACTATACATCAAATTTCAAAGTTTTAGCATGGATAAATGTAAAACATGCCATTAGTAGTTTTCTTGTTGAAATGATTGTATTTTGGACACACTAGGTTAACTATAATATTGTATTAAAGTGAAATTTATTTTTTTCTATGAATGCTAGAAAATATAAATTTACATATGTGGTTCACATTATATTTCTACTAGACCACACTGTTCTAGTGAGCTTGCCATGTAGCCAGGGAACAAACAATGTATGTTGGAAACATCAAGCAAATTCGACAGGTGCCAGAGCGCCTTCCCACCTACAAAATCAAGATGCCTCAGGGGACCCATAGATCCAGGCTCCATATGCGTTTCTCTCTCAGTGATGGTTCTCAGGGCCTGTCCTCTGTGCTCAGGGCTGATCACACTACATGAAGATCATTTTCCAAGATCCATAATTTATTACTAGAGTGAGCATCATTTTGGTTTTCTTCCTGCTCAACACAATGTCATTTAAAAGAAGGTATTGGAAGATGAGATTGCTTGTGTCTTGTGATGACTGCCAAGATTTTATTTGAAAATTTTAAACAGCTTCATAAATCACAGCCCTTTATTATCTAAAGAGAAACCTACTATTCTTACTTGAAATATGTTGTAGGATGTAAAATTTTGTTGAAATATAGACCGGGAAGCACTCAGAAGAAGACACTATTGATGTAATTTTGCTAACTTTTCCTCTGTCAGTGGGTAGAATACACAGAATAAATTAGATAGAGAAGAACCTAATAGTTTTTCTCAAACCAGAAGCCTTTGAATGTACCTTCACCTTATGTGTGACCTTGTTACTAGAATAAAGTATAATCTACATGGATTGACTCATATTTTCGCTGTCATGTTTCCTGTGCAAGCACCCTATTCGCCTGCCTGGACTGCTGCAATAGCATCTCCTCTTTTCTACCCTGGCCCCTTCAGTACACTCAGTCACAGCAGCGAGAGTGATTTTTCCAACATTCTAAATCATACCATGCCGTTTCCCAATGCTTCATCATGACACTTAAGACAAAAGCCAAGATGTTTCCTAGGCCTAGGAGGCTGTGAGTGTTTTGGCCCTAGTTTATCTCTGTTATCATTTCTCCTTCCTCACCAGGCACAAGCCACACTAGCACACTCTTTATTCCCAGAATAGACCTGGCTAATTCCTGCCTTTAGGACTTTGCACTTGCTAGTTCCTCTGCCCACTCTCTTATCCCAGTTCTTCACATGGCTCACACCTTGTCATTCAAGTCTCAGCTCATAGGTCATCTCTCAAGAAAGGTCTTCCATGACCACCCATCTGTCACAGTCATTAAGTCACATTCTGGGTTGTCACTCTGTTCCTGTGTGCATTTCACTATATTATTTGATCTTGTTGGTTTATTGCTTTTCTTGTTTGCTGTGTATTCTCTATATCCTCACAAACACTCCATCCCACTTGAAGAAAAACCCTAGGTACTTTATCTGTCTTGTTTTCTAGCATATTATCAGCAAGTAGTACAAATCCTGGGTATAAATACATCCCAGAGATTATTTGTGAAATGAATGAACTATAAATTTAATTGAAATTATATGGAGGCACAGTTTTGAATTGCTCCCATATCCACAAGTTTCTCTTAATTGAATATGTCATGCTTCAACGCCTTTCATTTCTTCATCCCACGCTGATGAACTTTTTCTTAGATGAGAACTCTTGCAAAAAAAAAATAATAACGATTTGTAGAGATTTTGTTCAATGTCAAATGTCTGACTTGAGAAATGTGTGATATTAGAAGAAGATAACACCTTTAGCTCTCTTTTGACTTTCACCATCCATTGTACATACACAGAATCTACTTCTCTACAGTGTCCCTGGCCCTGTCTGCCTGAGATCCACAGTCTACAAATATGAGTCAAGACCACTCAGTGACTATGCTCTAACATTTGTACTTGACTTTGAATGATTGCAGGATTACAAGCCTTCTGGTGATTGGCTTATTCCATAGACATAACTGGCAGTTCTGTCTCTGGTTGTCATTTAAATGGCAAATTGTAAAATATTTACTAAGCTCAGGGAACCTAGGTGAGTAAGCTTTTATTCTCTCCTCTACTCTGACCATGCATGGTTTGTAGGGAGTTCTGAGTCTGCTTCTTGCTCACTTTCCCCAAGGAAAGTTAGTCAGATTCTTTTTGACCCAAGAGAAAATAAATTGAAATTAAGAAGGGAGGTAAGTCTTTGATTGTCTCATTTTATATGAACACCTTGAATAAAAGCATATATATATATATATATATATATATATATATATAATAAAAGCATATATATATATAAAATAAAAGCATATATATATATATATATATATATATATAATCACTTCATTAGTTTTCAGAATTGATATAAATATGTTTCATGAATTTTAAGGCTATTCTTCAGTATACTTTATTTTAAAGAATTTCTCTAATGAGATTTTTTTTTAGCAGAAAAATCTGTACTTTGAATATCTGATCCATTTTTATCTTCCGCAAGTTTAAATTTAGAGATGTAATGCCAGCATCAGTCCTTATATGCAGTAAACAGGAAATAGGCTGACAAAGTTATACAAATCAACCAGCTCTATTTGCATAGTTTTATTTGAACGTAGTGATATATATATATAATGCAGTACTTTCATTCTAATTTTATTTTTGAACTGTTGTTTTACTATTTGTGAAAGCATCTATGTTCTATTTCTGCAGAATCATTTTCTCCCTGAGTTAGTAAACTTCCCTCCTCCCCCAAACATGTCCTCCCTGTAATATTTAGTGAATTCACAAAGCGGACTTGATTTACAGAGAGAGGGGCTGCTCATAAAATCCGTAAAAAATCTTACATATACAAATGAGGCTGGCATTTTGAGATTACTGAAAAGATATCATGAGGAGAAGCATGCCATTTTATTCAGATTCCTAGATGGAAGAAGTGAGTCAGATTTCTAAGAAGAGAAACACGGTTTTTAACTTCAGAGTGTAGCCCAATTTTAGCAACATCATTCTTAAAATGTAGGGAATGTAAAAAAGTATCTTGTTTTAGGCAACCTGTTGATTAGGCACAAAGAAAACTTCTGGCTTATTTATAGACTTCTTGAAATGGTCAGTACAGCTGAGGAATTCAACTACCTCTCAATTAAAAGAAAAAAAAAAAGACAACGGAGTCCATAAAAATAAAGATTTGGCTGACAGAAAAGAAATGACTTCTCAAACATATCTGTCTTTTAAATATTTTCTAACGTGTTTTTGTTTTGTTTCATTTTGTTTTTAATGAATACCAACGGTGGAGCTGGATTCCAAGGTATGAGTAGATTTCACAGACCAAAAAGCAAAAACCAAAAATAAACCAACAAATAAGAAAAAAAAAATCGGTATAGAATGTATGTGTGTTTAGAATTATTTTATATATGGTTTCATAACTGAAAATGAGGCAGGAGCATTCTTTTAAAGGTTATGTATGGCTTTAATCCCACCTTGTACTTCTGGCAAGTCTCCTCTCCCTCCTGGTGAAGAATGCTGCAGCAACCTCAGGCTGAAATGAAGCAGATTCACTCATTCCCCACAAATCCCCAAAAATGTGCATCTGAAAAAAAAAATAGTGACAGGGACCGAGTCCCAAAGATATTCCCCGGGAGCTCTACCCAATCTGTGGCACGATATGTGGTCTGACCCAGCTGGGCATCAGGCCGGCCTTGACCGCCATCCTTTCTGGCTGGACTCCTCCCCAAGGTAGGGCTTACCCTCGCATAAAATTGCCAACCAGGGCCCACGTGGGTAAAGAACTAATTTAGCCTCCTGTACACTTGATGAATGAAGAATTTCCTCTTGGGGCTAAATTATAGGGCTTGTCGGAGTTGCTCTTTCGTGATCTGTTATTTGGAGGTAATTTTCCAAAAAGGCTGGAACACATGGCCATGAGCTAGAATAGGATTCACCATGAGCAGCTGCCACGCGCTGGCCAGCACATCCCACGGTGCTCCTCCTTCTCCACTGGCCTCCCCCGGCTCTACCCTCGCTTCCCCAGAGAGGAGGGTCAGCCAACAGAGCTGGTCTTACGTTAGATCTTTCCTTTCCTTCTTAATTAAACCACAAGAATGGCATCTGTCCACCCTTTTCTGCATCCGCATTTCTAGAAATGTAACGTCTTGTCCCAACACGCTTAAAAACAGATGAACAGGCCTTCCCTGTCCCCCGCCCCCATGCGGATGATTACAACCTTCTGTCAAATTCCACCTTCCCTCCCTCCCCTGTTGGCTGGAAGATAAGCTTCTGATCTTCCCTTGGCTTTTTGAACTGCTGGAAGCTGTGTAAACACAAGCTGCAGGTTAGTCAGATTCTGTGTGACCCAGGGCCTGCTGAGTGCAAAGAGATTACATTGGAAAACTCCCTTGTCTAATTAAGCAAAGGTGACCTATTGAGGGATGGTTGCTGATGAGGTCAAGCAGCAAGAGGTTCCAGGCCGACCTGTTGCAGCTGGTCATTTGCTGATAAGTCAGGAACAGCTAGTGTTTAGTGAGCCAACTTTCTACAGTTTTGGTTTCATAAGACGCTTGAATTGTTTTTTTGTTTCTCTGAATTCTGCATGTGCATGTTGGCGCCTTCCAGAGTTTTTCAACAGCACGGGTGATGAGGACTTGGTCTGTGATGGTCACCTTTCTTTTCTTGGACTCTGCCCAGTGGTGCCCTGTCCCGTCCAATGATTCACAAACTGATGTGTTGTGCCTCTCTAGCTCTATTAGGACTGCTGACTTCTTCCAAATCCTGAAAGTCAGGTGAGGGCCACTTTGAATGTAGGCATTTGGGTGCAGTGTGGTGATGAGGGCAAGAGAGGACGCCCCAAGGAATAGATCACAACACCTGGACCAAACTATGTAGAGAATCACAATCATTTCTTGAGCATCCATTGTATATCCTTCTCTGTTGTGTTGTCTTCTCATATATATCTGGTCCTTAGCATAACCCTCAGAATAAGTGTCATTATTTTTGTTTCACTACACAGATTCCTAAGGCTATAAAGAGGTCAGCAATTTTCAAAGGGCATGCAGCCACTAAGGGGAAGGTGTAGGGTATGAACTTAAATGACTTTGGCTTTTAGGCTTGCCCATTCCATTCCAGGGATGGGGGTGCAGGACTTTTTCCTGTGAAAGTGGAAATGTATGGAGGCCCTCAAGAGGGGCAACATTTGATGAAGGCAAGTTCTCTTTGTGATAAAAGTGAAGATAAGGATATTGGAGCTGTAAACCTTGGAAAAGTTATCAAAGAAGCCCTCCCCTTCACTGCCTTGCCTTTAGAGAAGTTTATCTCTGAATCTCTGGTATTGGGTATCTATTGCTTCTGCCACCAGCATCTGGATTTTGTGGAAATAACAAATGCAGAATTCCTCTGAGATAATAACCTTCCTCTAACATTCAGCTCACGTGTTCTGGAAGGGTCAGAGTCCCTCCCTCCAATTCCCTGGTTGCCATGATTATATTTGGACCAATCAAAATCAATTAAATAAAGTACATGTCTTTATGGAAAGTTGTTGAACAGACACAGTTGCCCTGCCCCTCTGTCCCCCAGTCAGGATGAACAGCTGGAGCTGTGCTTGCCATCCTGGCACCATCTATACCCATCTGGGTGTATCTGAGAGCCAGGAAGATACTGAGTCTTGGTGAGCTCATTGGAATCATGACCAAGCTGTGTATGATCTTACACTATGCTCCACTTTAGGAATCTGAAAATGTCTTAGATATTTTCAAATGAAAGAGGTCAAGAGGTTACATATTGATGTCTTGCCAGATCCATTTTTGCACCCACTTGGTAATGAGACAAGAGTGTATAGTAATTTTGCCCTAGCTGGTTTGTCTCAGTGGATAGAGCATCAGCCTGTAGACTGAAAGGTCCAGGGTTTGATTCCCATCGAGGGCACATGTCCTGGCTGCAGGCTTGATCCCCAGTAGAAGGCATGCAGGAGGCAGCCAAAATGACTCCCTCTTATCATTGATGTTTCTCTCTCCCTCTTCCTCTCTGAAATCAATAAAGATATATTTAAAAATAAATAAATTAAAATAATCTTGCTGTCTCCAAAGTCACTCCTTTTCCATAGAACCCCACTGCTTTCTAAGTTAGAAAGAGGTCTTTGGAAAGAAGAGGATGCATATTTTCATTAATGTGGTTTGTGTTTATTTGCTTGTTTTATGAGCAAAAGAGGATGCAGTGTAACTATATTTTTAAAATCACATCTCTTGTGAAATCAACATGGCCCTCTGTTCATTTTTTTAGCCTTTTCATAGGTTGACCATATCAAAAGTTGTAGATACCTCTCTTAATCATCCCTAAGAAAATGATGCAAACTCCAATGATACCATTTCTAATGCTTCAGTTTTCGACACCTCTGCATAATATCAGACATGCATTTCTCTGGCTATATTTTCAGCTATTTTCTATCTTCAATTTCATATGTAAAATAATTTTCACACTCCTTAACAACTTTAGCAGGACCACAATTCGCATGAATTTATTGGGAGAGTTAAAAATGTCTTGTCTCCCTAGTTTTCATTAGAAGGCCTCGTTTCTAACATCACAGACATTTATTTTTGCTCTCCTTGAAATTCTTGCCAGCTTCTCTGTCATCTACTCTCAATTATGGGATCAAAAACTAGATATAGGACTAACACAAAAGCCACATCAACTCTGGATATAAAAGGAAGATCACAACCCTTTCATGCTACTATCCTTTTCAATGCAAGGGGGGAATGCACTAAAATTACTAAGCTTCCTTAGAGACAGCTTGTTCAGTCAAAGAAACTTGATGTCTGTCTTCTCTATTGGGATCTCTGATAACATCATATATACTTCAAACCCGGTAATAATCTGCTTTATTTGTAGAGGGTTTTAGAGTTTACATAGTACTTTCATGTAATTATCTCATCTAGTCTTCTTTTCAACTTTTACGGTTGATATTATTATCCACATTTTAGAGATTAGTATTAGAAGATTTGGGGGTTAAGGGATTTGCCCACATCTCTCCTCAACCCCTCCAATGTGGGACAATATTTTACATGCAAGTGTTCAGGTATAGTTTCTTTGTGGTTCCAAATAGCTTATCAGTAGCTGGAAATCTCTGATTTTGTTGTTGTCAGAGATAAGAACATTGAAGTTAGAACGCCATCATGTTGCTTCTTTGCTCAGGGGTAAAGTGAGCTGATTCTCTAAACATCTGAGCATGGCTCCTCATGCTTTCTGTTCATGGTTATCCCTTTTTGGAACCACAGGAATTTTGATTTTCCTGACCATTTGTCCTCCATTGGGCCCAAATGTTTAAAGGACATTATTTTTATGTGACAATGATTGCAGTATTTGCATGCGCAAATCAAGTAATTACTTAACTACCCAAATTATGCATGCAACGAAGGTAATTATGAACTTAGAAAATTGCTATAAGAATATGACCCTGGAAAAATTATGATAGCAGAAAATGAGTGCTGGAGTGGAATTTTCTTGCAAGGCTGATTTTGTTGTTGTCAGTGTTGTTTAGTGGAAATCTAGGTTAATATGATTAACTTGCTTTCTTTGTCTCAGCTTTGACATCTGAAGAATGAAAATAATAATGCTTGCACTACCTACTTCCATTGAGTTACTTCCGTGTGAAGGAAATTGAGACAATGCATAAAAGTGATTTGAAAAAAAAATGTCTTAAAAAGGGATATTGTTTTTAAATGGACCCATTTACCTCCACTTTTGAAGTAAGTAGAGATTAATCATTTATATGAACCATTGGTTTATCCACCAAAACATAAGTGATATTGTGCTTAAATAAAATGTAAAAAAAATAGAAGATTATGTAAAACTAAAACGATAGTTATTTAGCTTTAGGGTGCAAAACAATTTCTTTGTGTCTCTCCTGACAATTATATGTGGCATATAGAGGAAGAAATATTTTATGTTTGCATAGTTACAGATGAGAAAACTGAAGCTCACCCAGTTTAATGGGCTTTTGCCAGTTATGTGAACTTCTATAAGACACAGTAAGAATTTAGCACCAGGGTGTCTGACTCCACTTATCCTTTTTAATAATTTGGACTTCCCTGTCAGGGAGACTATATTTTCTTTACAGTGGTAGGTAGAGGCATGAATAGGTCAAGCTATCTAATGAGTTTAGAAAAGTATCTTTTGCCCAGTAATCTGGTTAATGTGATATAACTCGAATTTACTTGCAGATCACTATTACATTATATGCAAGAAAAAGGACTTGCAAAGAAAATGAACGATGTACTCAAAAAAGTGAAGGCTCTTATAATATACCTAAAAGAACAAATAAATCACTGAGTGTGGTTGCACTTTATTGAAATGAAATCAAGGGGATAGAGACTAGATCAGAGGTAGTCAAATTTTTTGACTTGAGGGCCACAATAGGTTCTTAAACTGGACCGGAGGGCCAGAACAAAAGCAACCTGACCATGCTGGCACTCTCATCTTGGGCTGCTGGTGAAGGAGCGGAGGGGAGAGCAAGAGAACCTTCCACTCTTTTGGCTCCGCTGGCCGAATAGAACAGCTGAACGGGCCAGATCCGGCCCGCAGGCCGTAGTTTGCCCACGGCTGGACTAGATCCTACTCCTGAGCAGTTAGCTTAGGTTCCTGCCCCACTGAGAATAAGCTCACTTTAATCTCTAAACACTTTCTATAATTTACCCAACCTTTCCTCCCAACTGTTCCTTCCAGTGAGGTCGTTAGTGTGATGCACACATTGATACAGTTCTCCAAACAATGCTTATCTTAGGTTCCCAAGCCTTTGTGCACTGTTTAGTTTCTAAAGAGCATAAAAAGACGGAAGGGGTTTGGAGTCTCCAGATTTGAAGGTGATTTTGTGTATATGTGGCAGGAAGGAGTATCAGTCATGGAGACTCACTCTACATTCTGTCCTGTAACCACTGGGTGTTACTATCTCCCTCTGCCAGCAAATATGTCTCCAAACAGAAAAGGACCAGAGATACCATGGGCAGTAAATGAGGGTGTTTCAAAGGATAGGAGCTACTCAGTCATGTCTACCCGATGACTTGGCAGGATGTAGAATCATCACCTCTTTTTAGAGTGACAGTATGTTCATATCTGGTTTATTCTGGTAAAATCAACAGTCACCAGCATGATTCATATTGTTTCCAGCTTTCGGAAAGCACAGATATATCATTTACCCTATTCTACCCTTTCCCCATGTTTTATAAAGGTCAAACAGGTTTAAACAAATAGCTACCACTTCGTAAGTATTTACCAGGTTCCCCACCTCTTGCTAAGAATGATTTATGCCTTATTTATTCTAGCCTCCCACAGTAGTCCTATGAGTTAGGCATTATTTTTAATTTTACAGATAAGGAAATAGAGACTTAAAGAGTCTAAGCTCACACTGATGGACTTTTATTTGTAAGTTCTCCTCTGCGTGACCTCTGTACCCTGAAAATTCACCATTGATGACTCCAAGATGAACACACCAGTGACAAACATTCATATGTGAAAACAGCTTTACTTCCATCTAGGGAAGGCATGAAATCACATGTTGCCTTATCATTTAAAAATCATATTCATGCCATTAGTTTTATCCATAGGATAATTCAACATTGATAACACCATTTTCTCAACCCCCATAAAATATCATTTTGAATACACAATTGTGATAGTAAAAGAATACGTTAGCAGTAGGTAAATTTCAACACATTAGGAGGTAAGTTTTATTTTTCACTATAAAAGACTGTACCATGAGGCTGGATAAAGTTTACAACCTGGAATGAAGAATTGGATGCAGAAGAATTTCTTGGATACCAGTGGCCCTGCTAATTAATTGTAAGTAGGGTAAGAACTACACCTATGGAATGTTTTTTTATCTTAATTGAAGGGACACCAACTTATACCCCTCTACTCCTTTTTAGAGATTCTGAGTAGCTCAGATGAGTGTAACAAACACTTACAGATGCCTATCAAAAGGTTGCCAGCTATGTTTTAGAGGCTGGAGATATAAAGATGATGGAATAATCTCTCAAGAGAGACATAAATAGAGAGGGCAGATGGAATTTGAAAGCTAATATTGAGAAAATGATCCCAGGCAAGGTACTCTAGCTTGGGCCAGGTAAAGAAATTTAGCCTAGATATGTTTTATATTAATACCTTAATTTCTCTAATTTTGTTTTTCTCCATTTAATTTCTATGTAACAGCTAGTTGAAGAAAATTGAGATTTAAGGTGTATCACCAGCTTCCTCAGTAGGTCAATGTGCACTGTGGCCTGTGGTGGTAGCACAAGGGCCTCGACTAGCTCTAAAATAGTCCCGGCCAGCTCATGACTTATCACAATTCATCATGGAGAGTCATGCTGTCTGAAATGGGACCCACAGGCCACAGGTGGCTACTGAACACTGGGAAGGTGGTTAGCATGAGTTGCAATGTGCTGTGGATCTGAAATACACCCTGGATTTCAAAGACTTACTATAAAAAGAATATGTACTTCATTAGTCATTTTATATAGACTACAATGTTTGAAAGAGTAATTTTATTTCTGACACTAACTTTTTTTTTTCATAAGAAAAGGGGAAAAGATGACCTCCTCAAGTATTTTCATAACTTAAAAATATTTAAAATTGATTGATAACGAGAAAAAGGGGCTGTTGAAGTGATTACTAGAGTGTATAATTAATTAAAAAATTGTTAGTTAAGAAGCTATTTATTGTTTTCCTTATCAATTGGACCTGTCATATAAAAATGACAACAAAATCAAACATTTAGAGCTTAAATGCTTCCCCTACCAAGGGGAATCACATGATAGAAAATAAGTTAGATGCTAGAACTATACTGTAAATGTGTTTCATATCATTCATGATTACTATTGCTGTTAGTAATAATAGTAATAATAATTTTATAAGATTATATTAATTAGCACCTTTCCATGGACCCACTGGGAATGCTTAGTGCTTCATGATCTCATAGTCCTATAATAATTACTGCATTGGAAATGTTAGTAATTCAGGTCTCTACAGCCAAAGAAAAGCTGTTATAGCTGTAATTTTGCTTCTTGAACTTTGCCACTTTTAAAATGGAGACATTACACCTATGACTCAGATGTCTACAATAGTATGCTTTTGTCATTCCTTATAAGTTGTACGTACATAGAGAAAAAGTATATTAAAATAACAGTTCCCTGGTAAAATGGTGACTGTGTTCACAAATATGTACCAAAGTACTATCTAAACAGATTTGTAAACAGTGTGACACATTTTGATAGCTTACAATCATAATAGTTTAATTTTTAAAAATGTAAGATGATACCTCCAATATTCCTAAAGGAGTTTCTTTTTGATGTCAAGGAATGCCAGAAGAAGTATCATTTGCTACCTTATTGTTGCAACCATTCAGTTCTAACTTGCTAAAATAAATAAGAGGGCTCACAACAAAGTAAATAGACGGATTGGGCCAGGGAGGTTGCTGCAAACTTCAGCCACATTTGAACTGTGACTATTACAAATATTTTCCCATCTTTATTGTTGAGAGTATTACAGATGTCTTCCTCCCCCACTTTAGGCCTTCACCTACCTCACTATAATCTGTGTCCATGGATAGTGCATATATGCATATACATTCTCTAACCCCTTCCCTTGATCTTTGTCACTCTGTGTAATGCGTCCATGCCTCTGGACCTATTTTGTGGCCGGTTTATTTTGTTCAATTAGAGTCCACATATAAGCAAGATCATGTGATAATTGTCTTTCTCTGACTGGAATATTTTGTTTGGCAATATACTGTCCAGGTTGCAAATAGTTTCAGCCACCGGCTAGGAAATGCTTCATTCTGCTTTTCAAGGGTGCATGCACTCCCTACTCAGCTCAGGTGACCTGACCAGTATGTATTCTAAGTTGCTAAACTGAACATCAGTACTGAAGCTTTGAGTGATCTGTACAATTCAGACATTGGCCTTCTATGCTAAGCTGAACTGAAATAGTTTTGGCAACCCTTTGGACAACAACCAAAGAGAAAATGAAAGCAGAATAAAGACTGAGAGTGCTAAGCTAAGCTTACTGCTGAGGAAATTCATTCAACATATCTGGGCCTTCAGATAGTCAGAGAACAAATAAAAGAGAATTTTGAATGCCTTGTAAATGCACACCATCTCCCCAACTGAAGCAAGGGTGTGAATTACAAAGGCTTAAGGTTTCTTAAGGTAAATAGATTAGTTGGTTCAAACATGTCTTTGACTTGTCAGTTCTTCATTGGGTGGTTGTAGGCTAGTTTAGCATTGGCCAATTGCTGAACCCCAGATCTATTTGTGGTTTTCAGGAGCCGTGTTAACTCACAGAGTCCATTAAAGTTAAGTTCAGATGCTTCAGTTGAGTCACGGACCACAAGGAGTGGTGAACCATCAGGCCGCTTTTCTGCTGATTCTCGTTCGTTTCCTAAAAGGGGGGCTGCTCTGATTTCTTCTTCTGGAGGTGGGAAAATGCACTGTTTACAACCTTTCCTTCTCTTTAGTCAGATGGTCAAACAGCAGGGTCATAGGAATGTGCTCGAAGCCAGCAAAGGTTTCCTTCATCACAGGTGAAGTAAGAGCTTGTGGGCTTGCCCAGAAATAGCCAGGTGAAGACGCAAGTGTCCGTGATGGAAAGAAAAGTCACTGAGGGGAGGTGGGGGTAAAACTAGTAGAGAGAGAAATGGAATGTGATCAATTCCTCTTCAAAAACATTATTGTGGTAAGTGTTAGTGGAGCCTTGTAGTAGATGAGTGGGTGCCCTGACTCAGATCTCACTCTGGTTCTTGCATTCTCTGATCAGTTGCCTATATGAAATAAAGAGACAATGAGCACTCTGTGCTTGAGCTGGTGTGGTGTGGGAATAGTCTGAACATCATCATGTCCATCCTATGTTTTTAAAAGAAGCATTGTTCTCAAGTACCTTATCAAACCCAGGGAAATACAGCACACATTTTATTGGGCCATCTTTTAATTTTGGTCTTTTTTTCTTTATTTAAAGACATATTCATCTATTTAAACATTTAGGTAATGGCCAATGTGCTAATTAATATCTTGCATAAACCATAGCTCTCTTTAGTGCAAGGTAGGAATGATGTATAAAGTCTAATCTCTGCTCTTAAGGAATTTAAAATCTACTGAGTGGAAAAGTCACTCAGGTCATAGTATGGTACTTATCATCATGGTGCTGTTTAAGTATAAAGGAGGTGAGCAATACCATTAGGGAACACAATTATAAAAGTCATCACAGTGGGGGAAAAGCAAAATGATAACTGTGTCTTGAAGTAGAGGTTGGGCAGGCGGAGACAAGAGTCAGACTCTTTCCTGGCAGAGCTAACTGGTTATGCAACTCCATAGAAGTGTGGAAGTGTATATCATGGCCTGGGAATCGTGAGTAGAGCCAGGCAGCATCAGCAGGATCCATGGCAGACAAAAATCTGGAAAGTCAAAAAAGAAGGGAAAAAGATAGGTCTTCAGGGAGAAGAATGGACATTCCTTTTGTTTTGTTGTCTTCAGTTTGCTAATGTGTGGTAGACACAGATAATTTGTGAGAAAGGAGGTGATAAGTTTTGTCTTACAGGTTAGGAGGATACCACCATCAGCATTGTGAAGGCAGAATTATAGAGCAGTGCACCTGATTGGAAAATTATCACAATCATCTTAGCAAAAGACAACCAAAGCCTAAATGATGGAGGGTGATGAGCACCAAGATGTGAGGCCTCTTGGAAAGAGACCAAGAAGTTGATCTTTAGATGATCCATTTGGGAGAAAAGAAATCAAGGTAGAGTGGTTATTTCTAGCAGGAGCTTCTGAGAGTGCTTGGAAAGTAATTATAGTTTACAATGATAGAAAATGCCATTCAATGCAGCTTAAGGGGAATATACGTAATATATTAAGAACAAAAAAGAAAGAAAAAAGAATATTTGTTTATAAATTAGAAGTCTAAAGGTGTCGTGTGACTGAGACGTAGGACTCTAAAACAGCCACCATCTTATGACTTCTCTTCATCTCTTGCCATTGTATCCTCTATGTTGGATTTGTTCTTGTGATGGCCATAAAGCTGACAGCAGCCCCAGCCCAGCATCTTCTCAGTTAAGTCCAACAGAAAAGACTCTCTTTCCCCAAAAGTTTCATTAAGCACCCATTTGCCTCTGAACTCATTGCTGTGCCCCCGTAAATGTGTCCTATCATTGAACCCTGGGGATGAGAGTGGTGGAAAAGGGCTCTGGAAGGAAAAGTTGGGGTCCTGTTTGCAAGAGAATGGAAAATGGATTTTACTGAAACTTCTAAATTGTGTAAAGTATATGTTACTGTTACAGTAATTAGAAAATGATTATAAAAATTTACTTTGGACAGGTCCATTTTTTTTCCTTTGGATACTTCTGACCTCCAATTTTCTACCTTTGAACTTAAATTCACCCTTCTCTTAATGAACCTCATTGACCTAGATTTTACTCACATTCCAAAGGATTTTCCCCACAAACACACCCCAAAAAGAGAAAAAAGTGTCAGGCAGGCACTATCAGCATCATCATGACATGACCTAAAGTATTCTGCCCTGCTCTTTCTTATTTGTTTCAGAAGGCTGAAAAGTGTCTGTCAACTTCTGCCTCTCATTGGTCCAATGCTGTGCTCACATTTCATTCTAAGACCCATATCCTCAGAGAGCTCACAGGCTACATTCCATGAAGACAAGGGGATTTTTCCCACAGGATTAGAAGGATGGAAAAAAAAACATTCTGAGTAATTTTCTTGGAGTGATCTGATCACCCTTCTTTTCCCCCTTACAATTTATTAACATTTAGATCTTCTGAGACTGTAAACACTTCTAGTTTTCTAACCAGCTCCACCTGCTGGTGCTGTGTTTCTTAGTGATTTGTACTCTTGCTTCAGATAATGTAGTTTTCCTAAAAAAATAGGACCTTTTCATACTTACGTATTTCTGTATCACTTCGTTCTTGGCATGAGAAAAAGGGTGGGAGTAGATCTATTTTATAATATTTTCTTTGGGTCTTCAACTGTGTTTCATTTGAGTCACATCTAATTGCTTTCAGGTAAATGGATGAACAATCATAGAGGACATACTTCTGAAGTGCATGCTGAGGTTAGGGCTTGGAGGATGAGCTGCCAATTACCTTCCTCCCAGGCCTCCCCAAGGATAAACTTAGCAGGACTCCACTGTTTGGAGAACACGCTATTTTATTTGGGATTTTAGCAGACAGTGACTCAGATTTTGAGTTTCTTGGATCTTTTATGATGCTTGACAAGTAGGTATGAGGCCCACACCTGCTTTGAAGAGTGTAACTAGAGGTCAGCTGGTTATTTTTCAGAAGCTTCTTGTTTTCTCCTGAGGTCAGCTTGGTGGTTCTAGCTATATTTCTGATAACTTCTCATACAGGCATCTTTCAGGAGTCTTTAGAAACTGACCACCCTCCATCTTCCCCCCCCCCAGCAAAGTCTGAACTGATGCTAACATACTTATTGGCATTTATTTTTAGAACCAAGCAAAAGAAATTAAAAGCACAGTGAGTGTTTTGAAGGAGCACTGATATTTGGCACACTTGCTGCTGTTTCTCTTAGGAGCTCATTGATAATAACCATTCATTCATTTTTAGCATCCTTTTGCCCCATGTGCTGTAGAGCCAGTAGTTGGCTTTGGTCTTGATACTGTTGGCTGGATTAGTTTGTGCCTGATGAGATAGCAAGGGGAAGGTGCCAAGAAAGCTGGGAGAGAGGCTGTGTTTCCCAATGTTTACTCTTTGATCTTACTCTTCATGTTCTCAGCTCTTTACTTGAAGGGGAAAAAGTCTGTTGTAGTCAATCCAAAGCTTCCTTCCTGGTTATTTTCCCAGAGACTTGGCCTCAGAAATTTGCTCTAGACATATTTATTTGGCAGCTGGTACATTTGTTCAGTGCCCTTTAGCAAAGACGTTTAGATGCACGCACACACACAAGTTCAACTCTTGGTTTACTACTGATTTCAAGATCATAAATCATATTGAGTCATATCTACTAGGAATTCATTATGGGCCTTTTCTTCACATTCCCTCTGCCTAGGGTTATCCTGGGTTTTCAGTTAGAATCTCTGCAGTTTTAAGTGCACAAACATAGCAGAAGCAAATGAGAAGGACTGAGTATGTAACATTCAGTTACTGACATGACCTTTTGGTCACTTTTTGGCTTTTTACCAGTATTTTTTCCCTTTTTCTGTTAATTCCTCACCCAAGAAAATGATTTTAGAGAGAGGAAGGGAGAAAGAGGGAGAAAAAGAGAGAGGAACAATGATGTGAGAAACATCCATCTGTTGCCTCCTGTAAGTGCCCTGACTGAGGATCAAATGCTACAACCAACTGAGCCACCCAGCCAGGGTTGTTTACTAGGATTTCATATTTATACCTTAGCACCTAGATGTAATGGATTCTGAGCTTATTATCCAACTGGGCTATTTTTATACGTAGGCAGACTTTATAACAATTCCTGGGATCCAGGAATGGTTTTGGCTGTGTCCTCCAATTTTTTTAAATTTATTTTGAGCTCATTTTTGCTCATGTGAAGGTAATTAATTAAAGAGATAAACTCAAAATAATTAATTAGAGAAACACAAGGCAAAATTACTTCTGAATCCGTCCTGACACACCTGCCGGTTTCTTGTGATAGTCCATTATTTAAGAGTGAAAGAAAGGGGTAGTTGCTGCTGGTGGACAGATTCACCTCAAGTGTCATGGGTGTTGACTAGGACTGATACTAACAAAGTTAGTCAATTCCATATATCTGCAGGCCTATTTATGTTATAGGACTAGGGATTCTAGGCTGTTGGTTTATGTCTTAGTTTGACATGAAAAATCCCTACAAGTTTTTCAATACTTTTATAGCATCTTTTTCTTTGCTTTTTTTCCTAATCATTTTGTGTAATAGGTCCTTTCTCATTGTTCTTTTGCATTCATCTTTATTTTTTCACTGCCATCTGGTTTTCAGGGAACCATATATTCCTTTAAGCTTTCTTATTTTCTACATTCCACTGTTTGACTTATACCCTTCTATTTAAAATATTTTCATCTAAAGATATATTTATGTTCTAAACTTTTCCAATTAAGATATTTAAGGTATCATCTTCAAATTGAACATAATTATAGGTGCTATACATTTATAAGGTTCATTCTATACTCACTGAGTATATATATATATATATATATATATATATATATATATTCTTGACCAAGTTATTTTATGCAATTTAATAATTATGCTTTTGCTTTATTTAAAAAGGCACATTCAACTTGATTTCAAGTGAGGAAATATGTACTTGAGTTGCTGAGAGACTGTGTAAAAGTTCAGGATTAAAATCAGAAACATTATCTTCAAATCCCAAGTCTATCAGCTATGACCTCTATCCAGTGGTGTACTGGTAAATGTGTAACAACCAGCTCTAGAGCAGAAACAGGTTTTGATTTGCAGTGTGCCAGTTTCCATGTAGTGTTTTCAAATTGACCATGCCTGATTTTAAGCTACAGACTGGAAGTTCGGAGGTACTATGCCCAATTTCTCTTCCCAGCCTGAGTGAATCAGGTCTAGTATTTAACCCATAGTCCTTTGGGCATAACACTTCCCCGAGTCTTAATGTTCTGCTATGTAAAAAGGACTATATTAGGACAGAATGAAGAAGTCTATGAGAAAGCCCTAAAATATGCTAGCATCAATAAACATTTTTTTCTTGAAATTGTCCTTTCATGTTGCTACCATCTTACAGGGATATATTTTATACATAAAATAAATAAAGTACTGTCCTAAAACCTTTGTTGTGAAACTAAATTTTTATCTTATTGCCAAATGTCATTTTTGTAATATTCATCTAGCAGTGTCTTCTTCTAAAACAAACTATGCCTAAAACATATAAAAGGCAGTTTCTCTAATTCTTAAATAAACTCTGTTTCTTTAGTGCAATGGTACTTAATTGTTCAGCATTAATTTCTTAATATTGCAACTGAATTTACAACCTTTCCTCTAAATCATAGAGAGGGAAGAAGATAAGAGAATCAAAAGTACATCTAGTTTTTGTCCATTGGCAAGTCTAGGTCCCAACAATTTTGGAAAAGAGTAATATTTCTGAACTATACTACTGAGAAAATTTATTTCATTGAGTTATAAAATGTTTGCCATAGTTTTTAATGAACATTGTTAGGCCTTACTGTAGATGTTGTTAATCATTTTTAAGGAAGAAGTGTTCTCTTTTTATTTAACTCTTCCAGATAAACTTTCCCAAGTTGAATCATTGCATTGTTCTTTTCTATCCAGCAATGCCAATGACACGAGTGCCCTCTGATTTCCCCTAAGTTTTTCTCCTTGACATGACCGCTGGCTTTGATTTAATTATCTGTCTCTTCCTTCCCAAAGAAAATGCTTAAGGGATGGAAGCAAGGTAACAAGGAAGTGGATTAAACTTGTCAACAATAAAAACAATCAAACAAGTATTTATCCAGCATCTTGTAAGTTGTAGAGACAATGGTATAAGCCCTTAAAACCCTCAGAGGTAAAAGTAAAGAAAGAAGCCAACTAGTAATATATGGAAGGAAGAAATGTTTAAGATGAGGTCCACACAGGCAAGGTGAAAGAATAAACATTAAGAATAAAGGAAGCCACAAAATATACAAAATAGCTACTAGTAAAAGAAAATGCTTATGTATTTGTTTCAGACTGATAAAAATGCATATATTTATAATGCCATAGATGGATATAGTGCATATTTAAACACTGTCCTTTTATATTTTACAAGATACTATTTCCTCTTAGGAACTGATTAGAAATCTCTTTGCTGTTTCTTCTCTTTCCTTCCTTCCTTCCTTCCTTCCTTCCTTCCTTCCTTCCTTCCTTCCTTCCTTCCTTCCTTTCTTTCTTTCTTTCTTTCTTTCTTTCTTTCTTTCTTTCTTTCTTTCTTTCTTTCTTTCTTTCTTCTTCTTTTTTTTTCCCCAGCTCTGGGAGCTTCCCATGCATTCAAAGTTCCATTTAGTTAAATTGTAATGAAATAAATGTCATGGCATCAGACATGCCCCCCACCCTAGTTTTCGCTCATGCTGACGTGCTAAAATATGACTTCATGGATATTTATTTGATGTTAGAGCTGTGGGATTTGGATTTTGAAAGTTTATATTTTTTCTTTTCATCAAAAATGAAAATTAGAGGAGGCAGATGACACAACAGTCAGGAATCAAACATCTCAATGTAGGTAGGCATCTTTTTACATTTCAGCCAATTCCTCAGTTGGGCAAAGCCATAAATATTGTTTCACTGTCAAGTTTCTGTAACTCTGACCTCTTAAACTCCACGAAAGAAATGTTTAAACATTACTTTGTAGTCTAAGTCCAGATTTTTTGTCCCATCTTCATTTTGTACAAATACGTTGGTTTTTGTGAGTTGCCAGGTTGATTAGTACAATTGTCACATGGCTGGCAAAATCTAGGATTGTCCAGTTTGATTTCTGGATGGCATCGTCTATATTGATCTAACCATAATATATCTCTAATGAGACGTTTGATTCAAGTAACATTAAACCTACTTAAGTTAGATTTATTTATTATAATTTACACATTATAAATTGCATCATACAATCTGAAACTAATTATGAGCATAATTTGAATGCTTATTATATGTTTTACATGCTACAGAGGATCTACATTCTGATTCAAACTAACCCATATAAAATACATTAAATGCTTAGCTTTGGGGATTTAGTCACTATCTTACAAATCTGTGTGGTCAGTGTATAGAGACAGTGAGGCATTGTGAGCCAGACAGGTTTGGATCCTAACAGTAATCACTCTGCTTACTAGTGTATAACTTGATAAAATTACCAAAACTCCAGGCTTTAATTCATTGATCAGCCAAATGAGACTAGTGATGTATTTCCAGGATTGCTCTGAGAATAAAGATGGTCAATAAACAGAAGTGATTGCAACTCTTTTTTGTTGTTACTGTTTTTAATTTCTGTAATTTCCATACAGAAATTATTCTTAACATTTATTTTTCATTAAGAAGGGTGAGCAGGAAAGGAAGTCTCTTGGAACAGGGTTAGCATAAGCCACATGAATATAATTCATTCTGTTTGAGAATCAGATGAGATTTTACTTTATTTATTTATTTATTTATTTATTTATTTAATTGATTAAGGTTCTTTTTAAAAATATATTTCATTGATTTCAGAGAGGAAGAAAGAGGGAGAGAGACATAGAAACATCAATGATAAGAGAGAATCATTAATTGGCTGCCTCCTGCATGCCT
Source organism: Vespertilio murinus (assembly GCA_963924515.1). Lineage (NCBI taxonomy): Eukaryota > Metazoa > Chordata > Mammalia > Chiroptera > Vespertilionidae > Vespertilio > Vespertilio murinus. Next base: position 64,032,676 of record OZ004709.1, read on the forward strand.
CACACTGGGGATCAAGCCATGTGCCCTGACTAGGAATCAAATTGTGACCTCCTGGTTCATAGGTCAATGCTCAACCACTGAACCAGTGCTGTTGGGCCCAGCTGAGATTCTAAGATGTGGCAGAGCAAAGCTCAGATAAGCACAGCTACTTCTTTCTTCCTTCTGGGGTTATGTGACTGTCTGCATCAACCTTCTATTGCAATGAACAGAGTTTCTCAGGGACTTGGCAAGGATTTGGCTTTCAGATGAGGGTGGAAAGTCATGATAGTTCTATATTCCACAGAACATTTATAGACAGGAGCAAGCCTATGGAAAAATGGCTCCAAACACAATATTAAGAAGGTATTTCCATCACAATCAGAGAAGTCAAGGTAGCAATAAGGAAGAACTACAAGGGATGATCTTGTTTTTCTGACCTCATTAAACTTGAGGTTCACAATATATCAGCAGGCAGGAAAGAATTTGATGATTGACAAAAGAATTTTATGATTAACAAATGTATACAGAGCTTAAGAGTGCCAAAAGTCAGCAGTGACCCTAGTGGGGCATGAGCCTTCTGTTTATGATGTGTGTGCTCTGTCAGTTACTCTAAGGCACTTCATATCCACTTATAACACCCCTGCAATGTACATACCATGATCCTTAATGGGGACAGTGAGGCTCATAAAGTTTGGATAACTGGACTAACAGATTTGGACAGATCTCAGAGGCCAGGATCTTTTCTATTACACTTGGCTATAATAGTGGAACAGGTGAATGCTTAAGGATCATCACAATTAAATAAATGTGTGTATGAATTTAACATAAAAATTCACATTGGATATTTTCTTAGGTTGGGTTCATTAGAGGTAGAGCTTACGATGGAGGCTTGGTGCACATGATTTATTGAGGGAGTTGCTCTCAGGTGAATGGTATAATGCTGTGAGGAAAGAAGAAGCCAGGAAAAGGCATTAAGCAAGAGCATGGGTCCATGTCCTCAGCCTGATCCCCTGGGGGAAACCTGGAGCATGAATGTAGCCACAGAGACTACCTCAATTTGAGGTAACAGGGCCAGATTTTGCATCCAATGAATTAGTTATTGGCTGTTGGTTAGCCTTGGGGAGTGGAGGTGGGACTAGCTTCATAGTCCATGTGGTTCCTGTTTGGTCAGGGGCAATTCTGTGAAGAAGGAGGTGGCTGTGAATTGGCAACTGGGCCCTAGATGCCCTGAGAGAGACCATTGCACACCATTCATGTTATACACTTGCACTCAAATCAGGAAATTAGATTATATTTAGCATATGCTGTATAACATAGAGCTACTGAACAAACTGGTTTCATACTAAATCTCATCACGTATATTCATCTGAAAGCCACAATGGTGAAAAGCAAAAAGGTGAATGAATGGCCACTGACAGAATACCTACTATGGCATTTTCCAGGGTTTAATTAACTTATATGTCATAACAACTTCCAAGAGGTATGATTCTGCCATCCCTTATGTGTGAGACATGATGTACACAGATTGCACTTTTGGGCCATATAATAACTGGACATTCTGAATTTCAAACCATGTGGCCCTGAAAGCTTTAGAGAAGAGTATACGGCCCTGTCCCACTCTTCCCCCATAGGGGTGAGGAATGGAAGCTCAGGGACCTTGGGTGTCTTGTCCAAGATCAAATAGCTAGGCCGGGCAAGAGTCTTCATTCACAGTGCATCTATGTGAATGCACAATCCCCAACCCTGTGTATTCCTATGCCAGGATCCAGAGATGCTGAACCAAGGTCAAATTCAGAGGAATATGCCAGCTTTCCTGTCCAGAAGACAAGCTGCAAAAAGCACGAAATCTTGAAGTTGGACAGGACCTCTTAGAATTAATAGTATGACTAACTTAGTAAAGGACCTTCTTTTACAACATCCTACCAGATTACCTGGCAGTGAGGAAAACAGAAGTCAGGCAGGTCATTTCATAATTCAGGGCACTCCAATGTTTAGAAACCTTTATACTGAATCAGAATCTCTCTTTCTTGTAAATCCTACCGCTAGGTGTTGGTCCTAGTCCTCAGAAAACTATAGACTGTAAATGTTTCTTCTCCTGCAGTTTATCCTGAAAATATATGAATAAATGACAGATTCTACCTCACTAGGATTTCCATTTTAACAAACTTTTCTGCAGGATCCTTTTCACAGAGAGCTTTTCATGGGCCTGAGGCTCTCAGGGACTTTAGCCTAACGTGAGGGGAAGGAAGAAGGAAGTGAGAAGGAGACTGGAGAAAAAAATAAATTCTTGTCCCTATTAAGAATCAGCCTTTCTGCCCAATGGAATCCCAAAGTAAATTTAACCACACTTGGGTGGGATGAATATCAGGAGATTTGGCCCAGGTGTTAGAGCATAGAAGTAGGAAAAATCCATGTGATGGTGGTTGTATGGTTCCATCAACTTACTGTGGAACTGCTTGCTAGTGACTGGAAAATACTGGTGTCAGAATCTAAATTCCCTTTCCCTACCCCCAACAGAAGTAAAGTAGAACCTCAAACCCTCATCAGGGTGTTTTACTGATTCCAGATGGGATTGTGATCTTTTAAATTATGTGGGGATTTGTCTGGCACTTAGTAAGCACTATGTCAGTTTTCAATGTGTATTTGTTGAAGAAATAAGCAAATATATAAGTTAGTGGTTGGATAAATTGAATTTTTCAAATATTATACCCATTTGGAATATGATTGTCTTTTGTTTTATAACACCTGTACATTTGCCCATATCCTAAATTTTCCATGATTTCTGACCTACCTTTTATAGGTATTATTTGCAGAGTAGATACTAAAATACCAATGAGAATGTGAGCAGAGATGTGGACTTCTAATTTTTTTCAGAGGACAGGAGAGAAATAGAGAGCTAGAAACATCGATGAGAGAGAAACATCGACCAGCTGCCTCTTGTGCACCCCCTACCCGAGGATGTGCCCACAACCAATGTACATGCCCTTGACCGGAATCGAACCCGGGACCTTTCAGTCCGCAGACCTACGCTCTACCACTGAGCCAAACCGGTTTCGGCCACCCTGGGACATTTTAAGACAAAGCAATCAGGCAAAGGGACCATCACTTAGCAATGTGATAGTGATTGGAGGATTTGTCTTAATCTACTAACCTGGAGAACCATAAATATAAGACTGGGCTGTAAGAAATAAAATTTTCAAACTCGACTCTTAAATTCTCTAGCTCAAATCTTGTTCTCAAGAAATTTACGTAAAGGCACATGTAAGATACAAACACCTTTTTAGTTTCTCTTTTTCTTCTTTCCACAGATAATATTTTATCGTTAATGTTATTGGAATTTGTCTCTCAGCTATTTGGAAAGCTTTGTGAAGCATTGCCAACTATATATTTTGTAAAACAGATCATTAAGACAAATTTTATTAAAATATTTTCAGTAAGGAAGAAAAATTAATTAGTAGGATGGCCCACTAGAATATAAACTGAAACCTTTTATGTGAAAAATGAAAACTGCTTTTGATTAATTCCAACCTTTTAACATATTGAAAAACGTGTGTGAGACTTCTAGCTCAAATAATAATTGCTTTATAACCTCTTCTAAACATATTATACATGATCATCTTTTTAAAATATCCCTCCTGTCTCTTCTTTGTTAAAATGCATATTATATGATAACATATGAACATATTATATTAAATATTGCTCTCTGTGCCCCCAAAAGCCATATCATTTCAAAACTTTCTTTGTGCCCATGAATATAAGAGTACCTGAGAAAGGATGTAAGCTGCGAACATGGAGAAAGAGGCTTTGTAACCCTAGATTAAATTTCGAATAACTCTACCAATCTGTTATCTGCTACATATTTGTCATGACATTTGGGAGCATAGTCACACTTTCTCATACTTAATGTTGTTACACCCTTTTGATATAGAAATCTGGGATTTTAGTGATAACAGGGATCTTAGCTTAGTCTAGCATCTTCAGTTTATAGATGACAATTTATACATAATTTTCCTTCTTCCTTTGAGATTAATAATAAAAATAACAATAGCAAAAACTTAATTTTTATAATGAACTATAAATGTTTATGTGGATAAAATTAGAAATGAAAAATGGGGGGGAAATCACCTTAATTGCCAATTGTACAACCCCAGCATAATTACTATTAATAAGTTGATTCCAGTATTTTTACTGTCTTTTAAAAATATGTCCAATTTGAAAAGATAGAAATGCAAATATATGTATAATAATCCCCCTTCCCTTAGTTCACCTCTATAATTCCTGTTCTTTGTTTTTGTCTGCTATTGCCTTTGCAAATGTGAAACCATATACTTCTTTTTTAAAATTTGTATTTTATTTTTTTATTTTATTTCATTTATTTTTTCTTTATTTAAGGTATTACATATGTGTCCTTATCCCTCCATTGCCTCTCATCAAGCCCCCACTCATGCCCTCACCCCGTGGTATACTTCTTGAGCTGTCTTCTTTGGACTGTATGTTTTAAATCTTCAATATAAAAGATGAAGAATTCGTTCACTTTTTATCACATCTACTTCCTCTTTCTTTTTAGCTTGATTTTTGTGTGCACATTTAGTTCTTTGGGTGGAATTGAGGAGTTAGATTACATTCTCTAGGCTTTGAATCTGAAATTCATGAATTATTTTAAATGTTACTCTGTTTTATTTTCTTTTTCTTAAATGTAGTTTTATAGTTCATAGTATTATAGATATCTCCCTCCTCCCCCTTTTCCCCTTCCTCCCAGCAGGTTTTATTTTCTAATTATTGAGGATAATGGTTCAAGTACTCATGGAAACTAGATTCTTATTTCTGCTAGTTGCTACTTAATTAATAGGGGATCATAAAAATAACTTATATTCTCTGCTTCTTAAGAATTTTACTTATGAAATGTTAGATGTGAATTAAAGGTTCCTTACGGCTTTAAAATTTTACTTTTTTTACAGGTTGTTGGGAAAAGAACCACTGTGATTCAGCTGGTTCAGTTTGAAGATAACCATGGAGACAAGAATTATCTCTAACACCTGGAATTTCTGCCTTAATTTCTCCTTTTATTTTAAATGTACTGTACTGCAATGTACTGTAAAGGGATGTATGTGTATTAGAGGCACATATTCCTAAGAAATATGCCATAAATAATGGTATTTCTAGCAGTGTGCTGACCTGGGGAGAGCCAAATTTTTCAGTCTTTTCCCAACTCTACATTCAGTGTCATTATGTTAGAAGTTGAAGTTGATCATGATGGAAGTACTTATACCATGAAAATTAGCAAAGAAAAAAATCAGGCTTATTTTTTTTTCCTAGAGAGTGGCATGAAGAAAAGAATGAACATACCACCTGTGACTACTATATTTAGAAAGACCTGCTTGCTCGGTTGGCCCTTGGCTAGTGTCTAGGTAGTTGGATTTTGGGAGGGTTCCCACCATTCCCTTACTGATAAGAGACTTCATTGTACCTAAACTGTTTGTGGAAATGATGTGGATTATGCAGAACACCTTTTTTCTTTTTTCAGAGAGTCTGGAATCTTCATATGTGCTAGGCAGAGGGTTACCTCATAACCAGTGTTCAATTAAAACCTTGGTAACTGCGTTTTTAATGAGCTTTGCTGGTAGACATTTCCCACAAGCTGTCAGAATTCAATACTGGAGGAGTTAAGTGCCTCTTCTATGACTGCTGAGGAAGGACTCTTGAAAGCTGGCTCCTGGTTTCCTATGGATATTACTCCATGTGCCTTTTTCCTTCACTGACTTTGCTTCACCTACTTTTGCTGTAATAAGTCATAGCTCTAAGTTCAACTATATATGTTTTGTCTTATGAGTCTTCCTAGCAAATCACCAAACTTGTTTTAGGAGACCATCAGCACAACCAGTTTATCAGCACACCACTGTCATTATATGAAATTTTATTCAGCCATTAATATAAAACATCAATCTGTGTAGTGTCCTGGCTCATGACACGTTGTTAACAATGAAACAAGAATATAATTTATTAACTGTAATGTATGTATATGTGTATCTTTGAAAGGATAGGAAATTATGTGATAATATATGGGTAGATAGAATACAATATTTCCTGTTCATATTTTAATAACTAGACGCCCGGCACACAAAATTCTGCACTCAGGGGGTTCCCTCAGCCTGACCTGCACCCTCTCACAGGCCAGGAGTCCTCAGTGGATGTCTGACTGGCAGCTTAGGCCCACTCCCCTCAGGGCCTAAGCTGCCAGAAGGATATCCTTAGCACTGCCACGGGGCGGGAGAGGCTCCTGCTACCCCAGCCAGCTGTGACCTGGCTTTTGGTTGAGCAGTGCTCCACCTGTGGGAGTGCACTGACCCCCCACTTGATTGTTCTGCTGTTCAGTAGATTTGATATTAGCCTTTTATTACATAGGATAACAAAAATAATATAGTCAAATTTATAAATGACTTGTATTTTCCAATAATATTGAAGTAAAAATACAAATTAGGCAGTTATATTTATGAATGGCATTATTGGCAATGTACTTTTTAGAGTTCTGTATCATGGGAAACTCCAAATTTTAATCCTCAATCAAGGATAATATATATATCCTTCCCTGACTGGTGTGACTCAGTGGTTGAATGATGACCCATAAACTAGGAGGTCATGATTTGATTCCCCTATCAGGGCACATGCCCAAGTTGTGGGATCAATCCCTTGTAGAGGTGTGCAAGAGGCAGCTTATAGATGATTCTATCTTATCATTGATGTTTCCATCTCTCTCTCCCTCTCCCTTCCTCTCTGAAAGAGAGAGGTGAGAAAGAAATATTGATCAGTTGCCTCCCATATGTGCCCAGACCAGGAACTGAACCTGAAACCTAGGTATGTGACCTGACGGGGAATCCTTTTGGTATACAGGATGATGCTTCAGCCAACTCAGCCACCTGGCCAGGGCAGGAAACTCCAAATTTTAGTCAGAAATTACAAATATTATATATGAAGGAGCCTCCAAAGCTAATGATAATTGACTAATAACGTGACTAATGAACATTTTGAGTGCATGGACCTTGCTTGGGTCTGTAATTTGTGATGGTTTCCTATTCCAAATACCAAAGGAATATTCATGCCCTGTGTTTAATCTTCAAACACCGGTAGTTAAATTGGTCTCAAATACTGTTGGTCCAATGTTCTTCAGCAATTTTTCTCTGGTATAGATTCATGAGTAGAAATGAATAATCAATCACTGGTCAGTTTGGTATCAGGATGACAGGTATTTGAATAATTGATGTAGGCATATTGAAAGTAAAAGTATAGATGTGATATAAACAGAATGGAAACTTTTGGGTTAAATCTAATAGCCTTTTAGAATAATGACCTATAGTTTATTCTAAATTTGCCCCAATTCACTAATAAATAATAGAAAATATATTATTTTCTCAGTTTAACTCAAATATGTATTGGTACAATCACAAATCACTGCATATTCCTCCTTTTGGTCCTCACCAACAACCTGTCAAGGAGCTATTATATTCTAAGTAAATATTAGGTCATTATAGTTGCATTCATACATATTTTCATGCTAGACAGTTAAATCAGCTGTTACTGTCCTATAAAACTTCATAATTATAGACCTTTCAACATGCATAACTACTTCAGAGCAGACTTGCTTCAGATCACTGAGTCAATATTCACATGTTATTTTTCAGCTTTCAGTCATGGGAGGAAGTAAAAATATGAAGGTTTCTGGGTATGTGATAAGAAAGAGTTGAGCATGAATTAAAAACTCTGCAGCATCATCCAGGATTTTTAAATATCCAAATATTGGATGGTTCATTTTATAGCATTATATGTAAACCTAATGTTGAATGCTGTCCCAAATATGTAATTTTTATATGATATTTGAGTCAATTCATATACAGACTTAGCCAGTTTAAGAAGAAGCCAGACAGTAAGTTTATTTCATTAAAGAATATACATTTCCAGTGTATCACACCTAGATTTATAATCTTCACACCTGATATCCAAGATAGTCCCTAATTTCTGGTACTTTGGTTCCCAGAAAATTGGATGATTCTGCAGAGGATTCTTTAGATTTTTATGGAAGAGGAACAAAAGGATGTGAATAAAGTTAAGAGATTTTAGTGCAGACTCGGGAAAACCTTAGGGAATACTTTTGCTCCTAATCAGGGGACATCTTAATTCGCAAGTTCTTAAAATAAGTCCCATCAAGTGGAACAACATTCACTTCCAGATATCCTGCTATCTCCATACTTATGTCTATAACTGACTTTGTTGACTGTTTCTTCTCCACCTTATTTCCCTTGACTTCTCTCTCTCCTCTGACTCCTGTCCAATAGTATTTCACCAAGTTCAAATCCCTCCTAGATTGGTAATTAAAAAAGAAATAATCCACTTCAAGCTCCAAGTACCCCACTACAGGGGCTCTATTTCTCTCTTTATTCAAGACAAACTTCTTCTTCTCCCTTTATTGATTGAGGTGAAATTCCATAGCACAAAATCCACTTTCTTAGTGTGAACAATGTGGTGGCTATTGGTACATTAACCATGTTGATCAACCACAATCTCTACCTGTTTTCTAAATATTTTCATCATCCAAAAAGAAAAGTATGTACTCAAAAAGCTGTGACTCCTTGCTCTCCCCTTTCCCAACCTCTGATGACCACCAATCTATTTTCTGTCTGTATGGATTTACCTATTTTGGATATTTCATACAAATAAAATTACACAATGTGTAGCCTTTTGTCTGGTTTATTGTACTTAGTATAATGTTTTCAAGGTCCATTCATGTTATGGCATCTATCAATGGTACATGATTCTTATTCATGGCTGAATAGTATTCTGAGGTATGTATATACTACAATTTGTTTATCCATTTATTTGTTAGTGGCTATTCAGGCTGTTTCCATCTTTTAGATATTGTCAATACTGCAACTATGAACATACATATACTTTCATTTGTTTGAGCATTAATTCTCAATTCTTTTGAGGTATATACCTTTGAGTGGAATTGCTGGGCCATATGTTAATTCTATTTTTTTTTTTACATTTTTGAAGAACCTCTGAACTGTTTCCCAGAACAGCTGAACCATTTCATATCTTCATCTCCAATGTGTGAGGCTTCCAATTTCTTCACCTTCTTACTGATACTACCTATTTTTCATTTTTCTTTGTTATAACCATATTAGATAGTGTGGATTGGTTCCTTGTTACAATGTGGTAGCTCATTGGGTAAGATTCTCCTCTTTTCCCAGAGTTTGGTGCTATCGATATTTGATGTCTATATAGCTACCCTGTTTCCCCCAAAATAAGACAGTGTCTTATATTAATTTTTGTTTCCAAAGATGCACTAGGTCTTATTTTCAGGGGATGTATTATGTTTCCATGAAGTAGGTCTTATTTTTGGGGAAACGGTATCCCTTGTTTAATGACTTTTCCAAACAATTTTTGCAAAGAATGTATCCCTTGACACATGTGGTCACTAAAGTATTTGTTCTGTTATCTCAGTGATCATCCAATGGCTTGAAAGCATTCCTTAAATGATTTTCTTAAAGGCTGCCAATATCCCCGCCCCAGAATCATATCATACCCACTGCTTTTACCGAGTCCACAGACCACCAGAAACAGAAGCTTAGAGTCCTCTCCATCTTTTCTGAGTATGTGTTAGGACTGGACACTTGGGTTTCATTCTGTCTTCCCCAGTATATGTGATGACTCTTCTGAGTCCTTGATTAAGAACTTATTAACCTTTATACTTAGCCTTCTTCTTCTCCTGCCTCTGGGTTCTGACAGTTGCTTGCCCTATTTCTTTCTCTTGCCCCAGGTGGTCACAGGGTGTGTATGGCTTTAAATCTTTCCATAGCTGCCCCCACAAGTAGCTTTGAAAGCCTGGAAAACTACTCCATCCCAATGAAGTACAGGATAGAGAGGGAGGCAGAAAAGGTGGCTGCAGGATTGGAAGGTGGGGATGAAGGATTGGGAAGTGAAACAAATGTTTGTCTCTGCCCTATTCCCTTAGGGAACCACCAGATAGATTACAATGCAGCACCATAGTTCTTAAAAACCAGGACTGTGTTAGTCTTCTGGAGTCAGCAAGTTAAGAGGAACACAGGCCATTATCCCACAGCTGCTGCTGCCTCTAGGGAATGGGGATGGTATTCAGGTGGGTGGAAATGCCACCATGCTCTCTCCCGAATTTCAGCTGCCCAGGTTCCTGCAAATTTCATATAATTCCAAAGTCCCAAGATGGTTGATTCTGTTCATCTTTGTCAGTTTATTGGTTGTTTCAATGGATGGACCAATTCTCTAAGGCCCTATTTTACCATTTTCTGTGATGCCACATTGTCAAGCCAAACTTCTTTTATTTGTTGGTTAATACAATGCTTCTCATAGTGGGATCTCTGGACCAGTGCCAGTCTACAAAACACTACCTCTCAAAGTTAAGATGTGTTAAAGTAGTGTATTGAGAGTAAGCATTTAGAAACATTAAACGTAATGTGATATTATCATAATGTTCAAGCAGCAACCCAAAGACTTTTCTCCTTAAAAACAATATAAATCAAAAATGTACAATAGAAATATAATTCTGCTCATATATACAATTTTACATTTTTCTGTAGCCTCTTTTAAGAAAACCCCAGGTAAAATCAACTTTAATCATATATTTTTAACTCAACATACTTTCATCTCAACATGAAATCAAATTAAATTGGATATTTATATTCTTTTTTAAGCTAAATCTTTGAAATACATTAACATATGTGTGTATATGAGTATAATGTTAAAAATATCACAATTTACACAATCACATCTAAAGTGCTCAATAGCCTCTAGTAGCTAGTGGCTGTTGCACTGAATAGTGATATTACAGATCATTTGGAATATTGCTCAGCTTGTCAATTGAGATCCATGTTATGTGAAATCTGTATCTGCATGAGTACGCAGACAGTTTGAGAAGTATTGGCTTAAAGTACTGTCTCTAGTTTTTGAACTCCTATTTACTTATTAATTAATTGTATTCTAGCATCTAATCCCACAACTACACTGAAATAGCTCCTTCTAATAGCATCATGCATAACAACATGCTATTCATATCTCATAGTACATCAATAATATAGATGATACCATACTTTTTTGGCTACTCTATTACATTTGACTGTATTGAACTATGTCCACTTGAAATCCTCTGCTCATCTTTTATTAATTCACTAGAGTTTTATTAATTCACTAGAGCCCTGGTGCACAAATTAGTGCACCAGTGAATTCCCTTGGCCTGGCCTGTGAGATCGGGACAAAACTGGCTCTCTGGCATCCTTTGAGGGGTCCTGGATTACAAGAGGGTGAGGCCAGGTGGAGGGACCCCATCAGTGCACAATCAAGGCTGAGGAGGGACATGAGAGGTTGGCCAGCTGGGGAGGGACCACGGTAGGGCTCCAGAGCATGCCTGGCCAGTCTTGCTCAGTCCCAATTGGCTGAACCTCCACAGCAAGCTAACCTACCCATCAAAGCATCTGCCCCTGGTGGTCAGTGCACATCGATCATGTACAAAACCACATTACTAAAGGAGTTAGCGGGAGTGAAGGGAGGCTTTATCTTCCAGAGTAATGATTAGATTATGAAGAGGCCTATACGCATGATAGAAACTTTGTTCATCTTTTAAGAAAAGAAGGTAAGTTATTAAAGTATTTTATAATACAGTATACTTTATAATAGTGGGTAGACTGACATCAGGATGTGTTGTAAAAGGACTAGGTTTGTTGGAGAAAAACAATGTAGTAATTCCAGAAAGAGAGCTAGCATGAAAGAAAGTTGATGCTTAAAGAGATGGGAGAGAAATTAACATACTTTAGAAATGTATATGCTGGCCCTGACCTGTTTGGCTCAGTGGAGACAGAGTGTCAGCCTGGGGACTCAAGGGTCCCAGGTTCGACTCTGGTCAAGGGCATGTACCTTGGTTGCAGGCACATCTTCAGTGGGGGTTATACAGGAGGCAGCTGATTGATGTTTCTCTCTCAGCGATGTTTCTGACTTTCTCTTTCTCTCCCTTCCTCTCTGTAAAAAAACAATAAAATATTTTTTAAAAAAGAAATGTATATGCTGTACAAAAAAGTATCAGTACTCAGTGATAATTGGGTATAAAAGTTGGAAGCCTTATTTTAAGCGGGATTCATTTGAGGGACCTTTAGGATATCCAGGTGGAGCTGAAAGGAACATGATGATAGAGATAAAATCTATGATCATCTCTTTCAGATATATGGAGTCATAAACCAGGATTCCATGACCCGAGAAAGCAAATACAAGAAGACCATAAGAGGGCCTAAGGTCAAACCTTAAAGAGCTCCAGCATTTAACAGTAGGATAACCGAGATTGATCAAGTGAAAGAGAGAAGGAACAAGGAGCTATAAGAGTGATAGGACAACTGGAGTCATGCTGTACCACTCGAGCCAAGGAAAGAAGGTTTCAGGAAGGCACTGGTCCTTGTTGGCCAATACTGTGGAGAGGCCAGGGAGGATAAAGACTGAGAACTGTCTACTAGACATAAGAATGCCAGATTCATTGGAACTTTTATTCCCAACTTCCATGAAACAGAGATCCTATGTTGAGCACCTCCTTTGGTATCACTTGCCACGATTATAACTTAGATTTCTTCCGACAAGTTTTTGATTAGCATATCTCCACCACTAGACTTTTAACACCCAAAAGTGCAGGGACTGCTTTTGTTTTAGCAGACCACATACTCATTTGCTTACCCTAGTATGTGGGTCACTGTGGAAACAGTCTGTGTGTTGAATAGATGGTTTGGAAAAGAAAGATTTAACTGTTAAAATAGTAGCTCAAATCCTACTCTACTTTGCTTTCTCTTTTTTATTAGGCTGCAGCTCATTTGATCACTCCTACAAATTTCCAAAAGGCCTTCACTGTTTCCCATGATGGTTGCTATGTGGGTCTCTATTTTATATCTAGGGAAAACTTTCTAATTTCATAAGTAAACAAAAAATCTATTATTTAATTTTTATGTTACAGAGCTATTTCATATATGATATTGTCTACTTGTTTTCCAGAACTTTCATTCTGAACATCAATACTCCTTGAATGTGAATAAATTTTTATTTGACTCTCATGGATTTTTTCAGTATGTTATTTTTCTAGCAAAGTTGTACTATAAATAATTTCCCCCCAAAATTCAGTTTACATGAATTCTAGTAGGCCCATCATACTTGTTGATATTCTACCCCCGTTTATCCTCTCTTCCGCATCCTCATCATCAATTCCCATCATTATCTCTACCCTTTACTGCCATCCTCCAAAATGCTCATTCAAAGGCAGTCAGGTCATGGATTTTGAAAGTTTTTTTTCCTGATGTCTGTTGCATTTATATTTATTTCTTTTTAGCTTCTAATGACTATATTTTCTTTTCTTTTTTTCCCCCTTACCACTGTGTTTAAGTTCTGTTTTACTAGTAAAAAAAAAAAAAGTCAAAACCAAGAACAATGTAAGTGGTCTAACTTTGTAAATCATTCCCATTGTGCAAACCATCCCCATCTCAACAGAAAAAGAAGATAAATATTGCAAAAGAGAGAAGGAAGTTTGCTGTGGATTTAGTAAATGTTTAGAGGATCCTGATTATAGAGCAAGGAAGTAGCATAAGGAAAATTACATTTTCAAAACCAGGCTCCCTAAACCCTTCCCTATTGGTTTTTCCACAAAAATAAGCAGCTTTGTTTATGGCTCTCAGTGATTTACATACAACCTGTCCTTTACCATGCTGATAACTTGAACACTGCACAGTCTTCAGAGTCTAACCCACTCATTTTCTGCCCATTTTGTTTACTCAATGTTGTGCCATCATAGTAGTCTCTCCCAGGTCCCCGCTCTTTTACTCATCACTCTAATATTTAATGTGAACATTAGGAAGGTTTGATTTCAGATTTGTTCAGTCCTGGCACACTGGCAAAGTCTCATTTTCATGGCAAGCCGTTTGGATTGCTCCAAGACAGGATTTATTTTTAAAGTTCCACATTGCATATTGTTGGCTCTCCAATATCTTCTGGCAATAAGACGCCAACAAGACAGAACACATAAAAAAGTAGAAAAACACCCAAACATTTTCTTTCCCCTTTTCCATATTCTCCCCAAGCCAAGTTTGGAATGGCTTAAGGGAGGGGTTTTTCTTTCCCTTTTTTTCTTTGCCTAGAACTGGCCACTCTTAGGCACCTTTTTGGATTCAGACATTTTCCTGTTGGCTTATGCTGAGGGAATCTACCTTTGAGTTCTAGCACATTTTAGTTATCCAAGAAACCACTGCATATAAAGGGGAAACAGGTCCTTTGTTGAAGAACAACAGACTCTACATTTTAAGGATTCTCTCTGTTGAGTAGAGCTAACAATACTTCTTTGGATTTAAGGCCCTGAAGCATCTTTAACTGATTCAGAGTACCTCCAAGCCCACCAAAAACAGGGGGAAAAAGTCAAACAAGGATGTCATAGTTTGTCACTCTTTAAGATGAATCACCACTAGTGAAAGGCAAGTGTTATAACCAACAAGCCAAAAGTTTCTGCTAACGGTCTGGAGTATTTCATTGAAGAGAGCTGTTCCCTTAGAGAAGGAGTCTAAGTATACAGTTCACCAGGGTTACCACTAAATCATAAGTACAAGAATATTGGCAGTGTGTATTTTCCTGCCCCAGCAATCCCAGGTTCTTATCACAAGGGAAGTCATACTTTGAAGATATAATTTTTCCTAGTAAGTTCTATAGGTCATTTCATTCCGTAGTTTTACTCCAAGCTGAGAGTATTTGTGGGCTACCGGATGAAGGTATATAGAATACTGTTTACCCATTTTTCTTCCCAGTAAAAAAGGAGGAGACATAAAGTAAATTCTGATTACTAAGAAAAATTAGTTAACTCAAGGACAGTTATCAAGGTCAGCAGTGGTGTTTATAGAGACTTTAGCTGAGAATTTGAGTCAGAAAGTGAGTTGTCAGAGGCTGAGAAATAAAATTTAGTCGGCACTTTGCTACTGGGGGACATCTTGTCTTTCCAACAGATTCTAGGAGTCTAGAAACATATGAAGTCCCTCTCTGCAGTTTTTTAAAGCACCAAAGACAAAAAAACACAAACAAGCCTGTATACCTACATACACAGACACAGCAAAAAAATAGATATCCACTGCCTGAGAATTGCTGAACAATTCTCTCTATTGATAAATGATGCAAAGTCCTACTCTGATTTATTTGAGGTTAGAATATGGAGATGTTGGGGTCAATTTTAGTGAGCCCCTTTAGAGCCAGTCTGATGTAAGAAGATCATGAGCCAACATTCACAAGCTACACAAAGGAAAGGTTTATTAGGCAGCCAGAAGTCCAGACAGCTAGCAGGTTTGGCATTATTCTGCTCACCACAGTAGAAATTACCCCAGACTTCGTTAATGCCTGCTTGGTTGCAAATGCTTCACTGCTGCTTGAACAGTGCTTCTTGGGCAGTGATCTTCATTTGGAAGAGCTGCTGGCAATGCACATTAAAAAGAAAGAATAAACTGCCAAGCACCAAATATGCTCATCACCAAATAATGGTGATGACAGCAAAAGCAAAACAAAGGGATTAGAACCATCTCATAGTCACATTCTTTTTGGCCAACAGGGTTCTCTCCATAGACTCTTATAGATAGGATATTTATGCCTTTGCCATATTCTTTCATTAATGTATCCCAGAAAGCACCAATCACATTTGTTCTGTCTGAAACAATAATTCTTAGCCGCTGTATGCTTCAGAATGGTATTTTCTTGACCAAGGATTACCAGAGAAATGGAGGTTTCAGTGTGTCAGCCCCATCTTCATGACCTTGGTAACACTGGATACCTTTTAAAAATATATTTTATTGACTTTTTACAGAGAAGAGGAGAGAGCGATAGAGAGTTAGAAACATAAATCAGCTGCCTCTTGCACACCCCCACGGGGGATGTGCCCGCAACCAAAGTACATGCCCTTGACCAGAACCATGACCTTCAGTCCACGGGCCGATGCTCTATCCACTGAGCCAAACCAGTTTCGACTGGATACCTTTACAAGAACTCAGCACAAATGCTAAGAATAACGATCCACATCTCTCCATGTCAGGATTAAGTTCAATGTCTATTCCTTATTCTCTCACTCACTAAGTGGCAACAGTCTCCATAATGCTAGATTTACATTTGGAGAACACAATTCAGGGTTTACTTAATCAATCAAGCATGCATCTCTTATTTTTGTCTATCAAAGAACTTTCCCCCCTTTTATTTGGGAACAGCACCCTCATTTTCCTTGGTGAGCACCAACTCTCCTCCACTCTCATTAGATGTGGTTTGGGTGAGGCTAGCACACTAATTTTGGCATCCCCTCAACAAGGGATGGGAGCATAACCTATAGCAGACTCTGCTGGTGGTCTGCCCATATCCCTTCAGATCCCTTCTCCATTTCCATGCTTATAAGTCTGGTTTCCAACAGCCAGCAAATGCATGACTGTTGGAGGACTGCTTTCATGTCAAGAAAACCAACTTTGCCCATGCACAAGGCAGGTAGGAAGTTCCTGGGGGGTTGGGGGGGATGGTAGGGGGAGAGTCCCCTGGAGACAGCCCTTACCTAATAACTAATAGACATGGGGGTATAACTATCTCAAATATACCCCGAAGTGACAGGGGTAATTCATATGTATTTGTTTTTCAAGGGAATATTCCTGCAATATTAAGCTATGATTTCTCATTGGTATCTGATGTAACACCACTGTATTGGCTGACTTCCCTGTCACCCACCTATGTCCCTTGCAACATCCAATAAACTGTTTTCACTGAAATCCTTGGCTCACAATCTACTTCTGGGGGAACATGAACGAAGACAAAACCAAAGCCTGGCACATCAGAGCCTTCTATCCCCTGGCTTTAGTGACTGATTATGGATGCAAACCTGACCCAAGCCAGACCAATGACAGACCTAGGCCTCTTCCTGGAATCATTAAATGAGAGCACTTTCTTGCGGTTGGGATTCCTTAGTGTATGAAATGTAAGCTGGGACCGTACTGTTCCCCATCTTTACTATGACACATGGAGAGCCTTTTGGAGAACAAAGCCAGCACTCAAGAAAACAGTGCCAAGAATTGGAGAGGAAATTTTTCTTGATGGACACAGCCGTACCTGAAACTCTGATCTACCCCATGGCCTTTCAGTTATATGAGCCAATTTCCCTCTCACCATTTTAAAAGCCAGGCTGAGTGAAGTTTCTGTTTCTTGAAACTGAAAGAGTTCTGATTAATTCAGATATGAGGTAGATTTCATCTGAACTTGCTTTCTGCATAGTGCTGGCCAGTAAAATGGGGTTTGAGTACCTTACTTGCTCAAGGTATAACTGAATAGAAGGCATAAATACTGAGAAGCTTGTCTTTTCTCTGTTTTTACCACAAAAGTTGAGACAAGCCATATTCCAATTTAGGTTGGGATGGGGGGGACGTCTAAAATATTTCACCACCTTTCTTGTTACACGGGAATTTTTGTGGGATATTGGCAAATGCTCTTTGAGGACAAAGCACTGTGTAATGAAGAAATTTGTCCACATGATGTAAATGATTGTCTTAATTTTGCTGTGTAAATTACAGGCTGCATTTTTTTTTAATTAAGCAATGGCAAAATTGGTCTTGTGGCATTTTCTTTCCACGATGGGAACCTACACACATCAGCTTTGTGCATGAGAACCAGAAATTAAAACTGACCACAGTTAATGGGAACCTGCTCAGGCCCATTTTATAGGCTCTGCTAAAAGAAGTGCAAAGAGAAAACAGGCCAAGTGAAGAAGAAAAAAACCCAACTGTGCTTTTTCAATAAGTTTTAATAATGTATAATCCCCGAGAAAGTAGCATATGATCAGAATTATAAATTCTGGGTTGGTTGCTTTTCTACCATTAAAGATTTGTTCAGGAATGAAAGGGATTTGTTAGCCCTTTATACTTTTGATTTAATGCCAATGTCTTCAATTAGCACATGCTGTCAGAGTAAACAGAACTCTGTAAATATATGGTTGAGAATGACTGATGCTAAATCTTGAGGTAGACCCACACGAGTGCAGATTCAAGTGCAGGTGGTTATTGAGGGAACCCTTGCTGGCAAGGTGGCCTATCCTGGAGCTGTCTGTCAAGTGTGGTCAGTCTTGTATTCTGTGCATTTTCTGTGCAGGAAGCAACAAACACACATTCAGGAGATACTTGCCATAGATGTTAGCCTTTTTCAGTGGATCCGGGCAGCATCTTTTATTTCCATTAATTCATTCTGGGTTCTATAGTCTCTGTAGGCTTAATTTTGTAGATTCTTATGACGCAGATCTTCTTTGAAGGCATATGGTGGCTCCTGGGTATTCTAAGGCTCTTGGGCAAGACACAAAAATAGGCAAAGCTTTACTCATAATTATAGTGACTCAAGAACACAAAAGGACTGGGGAATGTACTCCTATTCTGACCTCTGGGTGATGCTCTTACCTTTGGGAATATTTCAGAACTCACTCCGGGAACGGATGGCCAGTTGTAGTGGAGTGTGTTTATTTTGAAAGCTTCCCCTTCTACTCAGCTGGCTTTTCTACACTGTACTTCATTACATATTGTGGACCCTATCATGAGTTTTTTTTAAATATATTTCCCTCTTCTTCTTTTGACTGAACCTTCCCAAAGATGAGCTTCATGAAATGTCAGATGCCCAAAAGCCAAAGTAAACATCCAGGGAGTTGTTTGTAATCTGGTTGTAAATCTGTGGAGTGGAGAGATGCCCTACCAGTTATCCACTGATAGGACAAACTGCTCCAAAAGTTTGGTGCATTAAAACAGGGATCTATTACATGTCAAGATTATGTGGGCTAAGCAGTGGTTCTCCTGTTGGTTTCCCCAGGGCTCTCTCAGATGGCTTCATTAATTTGACGGATTGGTTGCAGTTGGAGGGCCTATAGTAGCCTTATTTTTCTCATTAATAAAAGGAAAACCTGAATGATAAACACAGGCAGCTGTTTTCACTGAGGTGTTAACAGGTGTAGGCCTAGAAGAGATACCCAAGTACATCTGTCTCACTTTGATTTAACTAATTACATTGTTAAAAGTGCCACAAGATAGAGCTTTATTCTAAGCTTTCAACAAAGTTGCCTGGAATAAGGAGGCTTGCTCCTTTTTGATGGGTAAGAAAGGGGATTGTACAGATAAATAAAAAAGTTAACAATTGGCTCTCTGAAAATTATATATTAATAAAACTTTAATTAAGAAAAGAAAAAAACCCGAACCCTGATTTGTAGCATTTGCACGTTTTTGTTCTAAACACTTCTACATGACTAATATCCACATTTTGCTTAAGTTGGGAAAGCATGTGTACAATTGACTCCTATGAGCTGGTACAAGCTTGCTCTAGCACATTGGTGAGGAATAATGAAAAAATAAAATAAAGCAATACCAGGGAATAAAAAAAGAGAAGGATTTGATGATAAATTATTAAGAATAGAAAATTAATCCTGCTAAGGTATTTTTCTTAAATTCAGATTACATATACCCCATCCATGATGTCTTTCCATAGAATCCCTAATTAAGCAACAAAAAAGGACCTTGACTCAAGTTCTAGAAATATACTCCATGAAATTACCCAAAAAATGATTCACTGACAAAGTCAAATATTGGCAATATTATAAGGTTCAACCAAAATGCACTAAACATCTATTCAACTTAATGGTGTCCAGTAAAATACAGTCATGAATACCAATGTGGGTACCTTCAGCACATATGTTGAAATTCTAAAATATGTTCTGAACTAGTCATTGTAAACTGAATTATGTTAAACTTGGTTCTTGATCTCCCAGGATGCATTCTTCTAGACTCATGACTCCCTATCACCACTTTCATTAAAACTTTGGCTTTGACACTTTTTTGGAGGAAAAGACAGATTTGCTGCCCCTGAACTTGCACTTCAGCTTTCAGAGATTGAAAATGCTGCTCTGTGACCCCAGCCAACATTTATTCATGCAATAAACACATACACTTCGATTTCTCCAGCCTATGCTTTTATGGCCACCTTGTGGTTCTTGGGTGCCACTGAGTACATGGCATTTTGGTTTCCTGCTTGATATATTGGTTAAAGTAAGAGCCAGATGCATATGAAATTGGTTAATTTTGGAGAATGTTCACTCTCCTGAGCTTCTAGAACTGTGTAAATTTTAAGACACTCCACAAGAGTGGAGTATGCCCACTTATCTAACTAAATATCCCTCCCGACAGGATAGGTCAGTTATAGGTGTTTTACTTTCAACTCTAGACTATTGGACTGTACTTGAAAATATTACCATTTGGAAAGCTATTTCAAAGTTGTCCCCTTTCCATGAGCTCACCATCATCTTAACCAGATGGTCTGTTTGGTCAGTGACCTGATGAGTACAGGGGGCTGGTCCTAACCAACTCAGTCACATTTTTTTTTTTATTTGAGGCCTTTCCCGAAGCAGATAATTTGCCTACATTTCCATGAGGAAGGATCTCTTCATTCTCTCTTCTAGACAAGGAACACTTTCTGTCCAAGCTTCATCCCTTCTCTTAACTTGAGGTCCATTTTGAATATGTATCCTTGTGGCATTTGGGCTTTCCCTCATATCTTGCTGATAATAGACTAACAAAGCAGGTACATTTACAGTGTACTAGTGAACCTAGTTGTTTATAACTTGTGCCCCCAAATTAGTGCCCATTACTCTGACACTGGTGGCTCAATGAGAATATCATATAGAAAGTGATGATCTTTTTTTAAAAAAAAAAAAAAAAGGAAAGAAAAGGAAGTCATGATATTTAAGTTTCCTGGTGTGGTCCGAGAAAGGCAGGACTGTGTTTTGGATAGAAATATTTATGTTGGTCAACTGTTTCAAACACTGATAATTAGTTGCCTAGGAGCTCATCTATCTTACCCCACAAGTAGTTTGCATGCCATTCAAACACAAGTCCTTCCATAGGATTTATAGAGCAAATAGAAATAGAATTACAGCCTGGCTGGTATTGCTCAGTGGTTGAATATCAACCTATGAACCAGAAGGTCATGGTTCAATTCTCAGTCCCCTCAGCCTGAGGTGCAGGCTTGATCCCCAGTACAGGGTGTGCAGGAAGCAGCTGATCAATGATTCTCTCTCATCATTGATGTTTCTATCTTTCTTCCTTCTTCTCTGAAATGTATACATATATGAATATATAATACATATATGAAAATGCATACATATATGAAAAAATGCTTTATTCTATTAATTACACAAGGATTGTTACTATGATTATGCTGGAACTAGAATTCATTAAAAGAACAAACTCTGTCTTAGAGCCCCAGATTTGAGATGCAGGAAAATTATCTGTAAAGCTTACAGTGTGATATTGACCAGCAGATACTTAATCTCTCTCATTAGAAACTAAAGCTCTGTGGGTATCCTGATTATTGGAAAACGCTGAGAGGATATCAGGTGTTCACAAGGAATGAATTGTCAGAGCTTCAAAAGGGAGATGAATGGAAACTTTATTGCCAAGTCAAATTCATCTCATCCTTGTTTTGGCAATGTTGTTCTGCCTGTGTAATATTCCCACAGTTCCAGTCCCTGATAAATCAATCAACCTTCCATCATCTTCAGGTTAGGAGATTGGTATCAATCAATTTCAAACTTACTTTGTCTTCCCTAGCTCATGATCTGATATATCCTTGCCCAGCTACATTTCAGAACTTTGGATGCTGTGTGATTAAAACCAGGATTAGGGGAACCAAGTACTATAGCATTACAAGTCTAACTTTCATCAAAGACTCAGAGCCTTGAATATATATATATATATATATATATATATATATATATATATATATATATATAGCTATATGAGGCATATATGTAATCTCCTAGGTTGGGAACTATAGAGTAAAACCCAGATGCTTACAGAATGAAAGCTAAGATTTTAATTGAAATGAAAATCGGAAAAGTCAATGTGGATGGGCATAGAAACCTTTAGTTTATTCACAGAAAGTGAAAGAAAGTAATAGTGTTGAAAACTTGTTAGTGATTAAGAAATGGGGCACACGGTCTTGCTGCATCCATTTGTTTTTTTTCTTTATTTATTGAGGTATTACATAAGTGTCCTTATCCCCTCATTACCTCCCCACCCTCCCACTTATGCTTCCCCTCCCCCTGGTGTCTGTGATCAACCAAAGGACTTGTATGCAGGCATGTAGGGATATAATCCTAATTAATGGACATGCTAGGGTCTTTCCCCAAGTGACTTTATACTTTGAAACAGTGTTTCCCAAAGTGTGGTACGCGTATCCCCAGGGGTACGTGAAGAGTTTGGTGGGAGTACGCATTGCACGGGAGTTTGGTGGGGATATGCACTGCACTGTGCTTAGCTGCGCCTAATTCTACGTTCTCATGAGTCAAGTCAATTTCATCCTTTTCATTGATCCAAATAAATGTTATTTATAATATAACTTCTATTTATGTTTTATTATGAATAATTTTATTTTTCATTTATTATTATTTTGTGTATGTACCAAAAAAATAAAAAATAAATATATTTTATTGTTATTAAAATACATCCATTTTTTTGACAAGGGTACTCAGTGTTATGAAAATTATAGAAGGGGTACACATAAGTCAAAAGTTTGGGAAATACTGTGAGGGGAGATTATGTGTCTATAGATGAAATCTTCACTTTGAGTAAAGACATGTGGTGACTCATGATGCAAAGGGGAGTGGTAGATAAGCAACTTTGGACTTTGCAATAAGGCATGAGAATGCCAAATCAGGATGAAAATAGCCACAGCAATACAGTTTATCTACCTCTCAAGTCATCCTTAAATCTACATAAGTATTGTGAGGTATGAAAGACCAACTGTGGACTACATATAAATAAAAGGAGACATGTGAGTGATGAATGGTGTAACCTTTATGTGACTCTTGTCAAACAGAAGCATTTGTTTTAACTAGTTACCTGGGTTCTCCTTGGTTTAATCCTTTTGTTTTAACACTGAGTTCCATGTAATATATTATACTTTAGAGTACAAAGAGCAGTATGAGAGAACAAGAAGGGTGTCAAATGTATAAAGTATTGGGGTTCCAACTGTGTTCCAAAATATTTACCTCTTTATTTATGAGGGTTATACTTTTGGTGAAAAAGTTTGGTTATTAAAAGTAACCGGTTAAAAGACCACTAACTGTGTTATTACCACCAGAAAGACACATGTTTTAATTTTCCCAGGAGGTATGAATATTATAACCTGTCATTCCTTAAGAAAATTGGGGCTGTAGCCCCAATTAGTACATTTAAGGAATGGCAGTTATCCCTAAGGAACAAATTCTTGTGGATTGAAGAAGGATTTGTTTTTCACACAACATAGCTACAAATAAGACCCAGGTGGATAACATTGCTGTAATGAATAGAAGCAGTTTATTAGATGGTGAGGGAGAGTAATGAAAGGGGTAAAGACAAGCTATAAATAGAAGGCTATCATAGAAGATCAAGTCCTGGAGACTATAACCTTCTACCATTAGCATTTCTCTGACACTGCCCCTCTTCAAACAATTGGTCATTTAGAGAGTGAAATTACTTCTTTGTGTCATGGGATAAGCAATGAAAACAATATGCTGTCTAGGTAAGAACTGACATGTTATCTTTGGCTCTGTCATCTGGATAGATGCCACAGAACAACTAGGCTCATCATATGCTAATGCTCACTTTAAAAAACTGTTAAAGGATTCAGAGATGAAAGAGGCTGTTGTTTAAAACTGAAGCGTCCCCAGCCACCCCCCATCTCAAATGTAAGGTCCTTTTGGAAAATCACAATAATCTTAAGGCATGAGGAGCCTTAAATTTTCATAGGCCATGAAATAGAGCAGGGGTGGGGAATGTCCAGGCTATGGGCCATATAAGGCTGGCAAAATAAATTAGTCTGGCCCTGACAAGCCATTAGAGGTGAGTTCATTAGATGTTTGACCAAATATAGCAGGCTAATTTTGAAGTTGATAGTTTTGTATGCCCCTAGAATCATGTTATAATTATCCAAATGGCCCTTGGCAGAAAAAACGATTTCCCACCCCTGATCTAGAGTCTCAAATTATCATCTAGATGTCAAGATGCTTGAAGACCCTAACAAGGATCTGGGTTACCACAGAAATAATCTGACCCTTGGAACTTTAAATAATTGAATGTTATTTGCCTTAAATGTACTTACCTGCAGTTGTTTTTATTAATATTTAGTTACGATGGTTGGAAATTATGCTACCAAATAAACATGCCAATGTTCACCACTTTCACACTGTATTGTTTTCTCCCACATTCCGTGCATCTGAAAGAGTGGCTTTGAACTCTTACTTATTCCTCCTATTATTATTCATGGTTTTATTATTTGTAGTTGGGATGGAATGGGGGTTAACATTTCACATAGATTTGCAAGACTTCTAGTTTTCAAACTTTATATAGTGAATTTGATTTTATAAAAGAAAACAACATAAACGAAACTAAAAATGGCATTTTTCTATCTTTTCCTTATCCTATTCAGGATTTAGATTAATCCATACTCAAGCTGAATGTAAAATGGCCTAAATATTTATTTCCACCAATATAGGAATACATAGTCACAGCAATTTATAGTTGTTTCTGCATGTTGAACAGGATTTGGTTCATTTAAAACCAAATTTTCAAGCTAGGGGAGCTTCATGCCAAAACCTTTTTGACTCAGTGGATAGAGAGTCGGCTTGCAGACTGAAGGCTCCCAGGTTCTATCCTGGTCAAGAGCATGTACCTTGATTGCGGACACATCTCCAGTAGGAGGTGTGCAAGAGGCAGCAGATCGATGATTCTCTTTCATTGATGTTTCTAACTCTCTATCCCTCTCTCTTCATCTCTGTAAAAAAATCAATAAAATATATATTTTTTAAAGATAGGGGAGCTTCTTGTATTTAAAATAACATTATGTTGTCACATTTTCAATTGATTTGGTTAATTTCCAGCAATGAAATTATTATGGGGTGACAAGATGTAAGATTGCCTAACTATGATACCCAAAGAGGCCAGACTGTAATCTCTCAAACATCAATTCCTAGAGGGGTCCTACATTCCAACTCCAGTAAATCAGGAAGGAGAAATGATCAAATTTAAGTTAAGTAGCTGGAAAAGGACTTGGCTCTGACAACCAGGTGCTCTCCTCCAACCACTTCTATTCTCCATCCTATAGGCCCTTTACTATAGGGAGATGTACATTTTAGCTTGAGTTTAAAAATCCTTATAGGACAGGGATCCAGAGGGTTGAGTGTGGTCTTTGCTTTTAAGAGGTTTGCTATTCTTGGGAGGGGACAGGCAAAATCAATGTGAGTAAATGTTCTAACTGGAGCAAAAAGAAGGACAAAAGTAAGGGACTCAAGTGGAGGGCCAGGGATGGTGAGGTCAACGACAAATCTAAAAACAGGTAGCAGAAGGTGGATGGGAAAGACTGAGGAGAAATGATTAGGAGCACAGATAAAAGAACTGGTGTCCAGCCAACGTGGCTCAGTGGTTGAGTGTCAACCTATGAACCATGAGGTCATGGTTCAATTCCTGGTTAGGGCACATACATGCCCTGGTTGCAGGCTCAATCCCCAATGTGAGGCATGCAGGAGGAAGCCAATTAATGATTCTCTATCATCATTGATGTTTCCATGTCTCTCTCTCTCTCTCTCTCTCTCTCTCTCTCTCTCTCTCTCTCTTTCTATCTCTCTCAACTCCCCTCCCCCTGCCAAAAAAAATACAAAAACACAAAAGAACTGTTTTTTTTAATAAAGATTTTATTTATATTTTTATATAAATAAAGCAAAACCCCAGGGTAATTGAGAACATGGCACATAGGAGTAGACTCAGGAGGTCCACTTTGCCTGTAGGCAAAGATGCAAGTGGAACACAAAATGAGCCTGGCAAGGCAGAATGGGGTCCCTCTCCCTTTATGAACCCCAGAGGCCCGTGGAGAATTCTTTTTTTAAAAAAATTTTTAATTGATTTTTTACAGAGAGGAAGGGAGAGAGATAGAGAGCTAGAAACATCGATCAGCTGCCTCCTGCACACCCTCTACTGGGGATGTACCCACAACCAAGATACATGCCCTTGACTGGAATCAAACCAGGGACCCCTCAGTCCACAGGCCAATGCTCTATCCACTGAGCCAAACCGGTTTTGGCCCGTGGAGAATTCTTGATGAGGAATGTTGCAAGAGGGAGTGAATAAGACGTAATTGGCTTCTTTCATGATAATAAAGCTTATTTAAGTGAATCAGCCATGACTCCAAATCATGTTTTTGCCTATAAGATTGTTTTATAAAATTATGTTTTTAACTTTAGCATTATCAATAAAAATAGAATGGAAAAAATAATACTAATGTCTAGTAAGTACACATCCATATCTGACACCTCATGTTTTAGCATATTTTCTTCATTAAAATCAATAAGAAATAATTGTGCCTAAGTTGATTTTTAAAATTCCAAATGTTATAATACAAATGTTAGCATGTGATATCCTTGAAGAAGAAAAAGAAAAGTTTTTGTTTGACCATTTTATATTCTTATAGTGAAATTGATGGAAGTGCTTAGGTCAAAATTTCACTCCAAGAATTAAGATTGAATCAATGTCTTTACATCTTCTCATTCCACTGCAAGTTTATCAGTTAGGGCAACTTACATTGTAGTCACTCCTAAGAACCTAGACTCAAATAATATCCTAAGTAATTCTCCTTCCTCATATAATGTGCTTACCTTGTATTGTCATTTCATTTTATTTTGACTCTTAAATCTTCTGAAGTTTCAACTAACAAAGCAAGTATGGGCCAGGTAGAGTAGTATTCCATATTGTTATCATTTATGTCATTGGCCATTATGTCTAATTATACCCTGGAAGAGTGATTAATAAGGTCACCTTCTTGTTCTTGTGTTATTCCTCATAATGATGCAATGTTGTGGTTTTAACTCCTCTAGCAATTTCATTCTAAAGAACAGAAGCCAAAAGGGTCTTTGCGTCTCTGAGTCAAAGATTCATGAAAAATAAGGTTTTTGAAGTGAAGAAGGATCTTTATAACAAAGACATGAAGGACTTTGGTGATGAAATTGTGATTAAGCCAGTTTCTTTAAAAGTTTAGGACTATATGTATGGGAAGAGCAGGTTAGAGTCAGGACAGAAATAGGATATGCGATTTGAAATCAGAGTAATAGCATTTCAAATCTAAGTCAGCCATTGATTGATTGTAGGATACATATAAGATGATCATAGTCTTTTTCATAGGGATGTTTAATTACTTCTAAGTATTAGTAATGATGATGTATATATAGTCTGCCATATAGTAGGGATTACTAAATGGATGCTACTCACTAAGTTATACTCAAGAGTACAACTTGGGAATGTAAAGTAAGCATATTTTAAACAGCAAAGTTGAGACTCAGATTTGCATTCTCATGTGCCTCCTATATACGAGAAAATTCAGTCAGATTAACTAGAAAATAAAATAAAGCAATGGTACTATTTAGGTAAAGTTTAGGAGAGTGAGCCTGGTAGGGCTGGTCTAGGCTCAGAGGATACAGCACAAAGCAATATTGACAAACAGTGGACACACAGACGGAGGGACTTTTGAAATATATGTGATTGTTTGCCCTTATGTTAAATAGTTCTATTTGGCAATATACTTTTTTACCAATTAAAAATATCTCAGTTTCTGAAACACAAATTTGAAACAATATGTACACCCCGATGTTCTTAGCAGTGTTATTTACAATAGCCGAGAACTGGAAACAAACAAAGTGCCCATCAGTTGATGAGTGGATAAAAAAACTGTGACACAATGGAATACCATTTGGCCATAAAAATGAAGGAACTCTTACCTTTTGCGACAGCATAGATGGACTTTGAGATTATTATGTTAAGTGAAATAAGAAAGTTAGAAAAAGGAAAATACCATAGATATTACCTATATGTGAAATCTAATGAAGAAAATAAAGGGACAAGCAAAATAAACAGGCATGGATACATGAAACAGATGGACAGCTGTCAGAGGGAAGGGGAGAGGGGGCACTGGATGAAAGAAAGAGACTGGATTAGGTAAAGAATCTATATGGATGAAATAAGATATATTTATTTGTTTATAAGAGGACCTATATCGTGAACTCCTGAACCTATCTGAATTTTGTGGTTACTTACTGCTCGATGCCTTTTTCTTATTCTCTAACTACAATTAGAAGGATTTTCTAAGTCTTTAGTTTTCACATAGGACAAGTTTAATGTTAAATGCATAAATCAATAACTATTTCAACATTTGTTGAGAGAAGATTTACTGAGGAAATATGGAACTATTGTATTGATAAAGGAAGATAGAATCCATTCACATGATATTTTAGAGAGTAATATAAAAACAGTGAATTATTTTTCTTTGAGTCCAAATGTGGCCATTGTGCTTCTATGGAAGGCCCTCTAATACGTTATTGTGTTTGTGTTTTTACAAGTCCATTTCCCTCACTACAGGGTGTTCTCTTGTGTTTCATTCACCTAGCACAGAGCCTGATATCAGACATGTTTGATAAATGGATAATCTCAAGAAGAGTAATAATAAATGAATTGAACAAGTATGATATGGGCTTTGAAAAAGTTGAAGAAGGTAGTGCAATGAGGATGAGTTGAGAGAACATGCTAAATGGAGCCTGTGTAAAGACATGAAAGTGAGTATCTCAAAGTAGATTCAAATCATCATATTAGACTGACGATCAACACTTCAATACACTTTTACATGATTATCATAGACCAATTCTAAAATGTGTTCAAAAGATTTCTTTTTTACCCCGAAGATAAAATGAGGTTTTCCTCTATCAGTCTGCCATCAAGGTTATAATTAAGTCATTGAGTCTGTGGCCTATATTTATGATTACAATATGTGATAAAGGATTATAAACACCAGGAAAATTGTATTACCACACTAATTAGCACATGAAGAGAATAACAGCAGAGAAACGTTTCATCTCTTACTAGAAAGAAAAAGAAATCTGACAGAACCTGGGAGTTCACTTTGATGTTGGATTTGTATATGAAAGTATCAAAGTTTGAACTATTTTCAAACAGAACATCCAATGTTGGTTTCACGCAGACAGTCCGTTTTCTGCTCTACCGCCATATTGTTCTTTGAAGTGGCATAACACAGAGTTTGTTATTAGGATATATTTATTGCAGGCAGAGCAATGAAATCTAAGGAGGTGAAAGAAAAATCAGAAAAACCTCAAAGCCAGCAGCAGGTGTTATACGTTGATCTCTGCTATGTGTAAGGCATGAACAGACCCAGGCAGTTAATGTGAACAGCCTAGATAGATCAATGGTTATTAAAGTAGGATCTTCAGACCGACAGTATCAGCAATTCCTGGGAAAGGCACATGCTCAGGCTGCACTCCAGACCTACTGATTCAGAAACTCTAGGAATGGGATCAGCAATATCTGTTTTACCCAACTCTCCCGTCAGGTGGTTCTGTCATCCACTAAAGTTTGAGAACCACTGGCCTAAAATACTGCACCAAATGGATCTCATGCATCCTTTTTATTTTTCTAACCCTTGTGATACTTGCTCTGGCATGATAACTTCCATAGCAATTCCAGCCCATTTATTAATTCAGGCCTCTGAACAGTTTGTCACTTTTATATGTTCTGTAGTATGCTGCTCTCTAATTGCTTTATATATGTTCATTATGCTTCTCTAAAAGTCTATAAATGCAACCACAAGTTAGTGTATCTTATAGAACTAAATCTTCCTGGCTGAAGTAACAGAGAAGGACAAGGAATAAACTCTCAAAACCACTGTTGGGCCCAGCTGGCATGGCTCAGTGGTTGATCATTGACCTGTGAGCCAGGCAGTCATGGTTTCATTCCTGGTCAGGGCACATCCCCGGGTTGTGCAAAAGGCAGCCTATCAATGATTCTCTCTCATCATTGATTTTTCTATCTTTCTATCCTTTTCCCTCCCTCTCTGAAATCAATAAAAATATTTTAAATAAAAATATATTTTAAAAAACAGAACAAAAATACTGTTGGTTTATTGACAATGTTAAGTAAGCATCATCTCTCATGAGCTCCATAATAATTATAGAAGACTAGAGACTCATTGCACAAAATTCATGCACGGGGGTGAGGGGAGGGAGGCGGGGAGATCCCCCTCAGGGGATTTCCCACTGACCATTTAGGCCTGATCCTGTGGGATTGGACCTAAACTGGCAGTCAGACATCCCTCTTGCAATCCGGGACTGCTGGCTCCTAACTGCTGGTCTGCCTGCCTGCCTGATCATCCTAACCCCTCTGCCTACTTGCTTGATCACCTCTAACCACTCACCTGCCTGTCTAATTGCCCCTAACTGCTTGCCTGGCTGCCTGATGGCCCCTAATAGCTTCTGCCTGGGCCCTTGCCACTGTGACATCCAGAATGACATCTGGAAAGTCATTCGGTTGTCAGGTCTAATTAGCATATAATACTTTTATTATTATAGGTAATACTTCAGTGAATGGCTTCCTTTTATGTCTCTTCTATGAATAGTGAAGAAGCCTCAAGGATTTCTCCC
This sequence comes from Vespertilio murinus, assembly GCA_963924515.1. Classification (NCBI taxonomy): domain Eukaryota; kingdom Metazoa; phylum Chordata; class Mammalia; order Chiroptera; family Vespertilionidae; genus Vespertilio; species Vespertilio murinus. Next base: position 64,063,229 of record OZ004709.1, read on the forward strand.
TAGTCAATTTTATAGGCAAGACAACAATTTTTAAGTGAGCATTCTCTAGGGCAGAGGCCATATATAGTTAATCTATATGTGTACATTATATGACATAGTTAACTGATAGGAAAAGATAACAACTCTAGTGTTGTCACCTAGGAGTTTTAAATTTCAATCAAGCTTTGCATAGTGGTTATTTAAGACTTTGGAGACAGCACATTTGAATTTCAGTCAAAGCTGGTGTCTTACCAGCAAGTTACTTAAACTGTTTGTAACTCAGTTTCCTTATTTTAAAAGTGGAAATAGTAAAACTCCTATAGTAATTTTACATTTAAATAGGGGATCTGAAGTTCTTAGCAAAGTGAGCTCTTAGCAAAGCCCTTAGCATACATCCAATCAATGAAATTTGTTACTATTTACCTTTCTGTCGCAGTTCTCCAGAGAAATGGAAGCAGTGGTGTGTGGGTGTAAAGGGGAGTGGGGGGGGGGGTAGGGAGGCTAGGAGGAGGAGAAAGAGAAAGAGGGTGGGGCAGAGAAAGAGACTGATTTTAAAGTTTGCAGGGTAGGCCAGCAGGCTAGTGAAACAGGGGAGTTAAAGGTGCAGTTTGAGTCTAAAGGCAATCTGAAGGCTGAATCTATTCTTCCTCTGGACAATCTTTCACTTTTAAGACCTTCAATTGATTGGATGAAGCTCACATACATAACAAAGGGAAATCTCCTTCTCTCAGAGTCTGTACTGGTATTTGATCAAACATTTGGGCACCACAACCTAGCTAACTAGACACATAAAATTAACTATTACAGTGGATGAACCACATAAATTCCTGGACTGCTCCCTGCTAATAGGCTATGCCCTTAATATATTTATACTTTTGTGAACTGATAGCATTCAGTCCTTTTCTTTGATGTAAAGCATATCACAATGTAAGAGTTAGCTGATGGTGCATGGGGAGATAAAAGAGAAACAAAGAGGACTTGGATATATCTTCCAGAATGTGATAGACTTTTGGGAACGTCTCAACTGAAGGTTTGAGAGAATCAGGGACCTCCATTGCTCTGAATCCATGATTCTGGATGCCACATGTTAAGATGGCAATGCCATCAAATGGTGGAGTTCTCATATGGTATTAATGAGGCCTAATAGGGTACAGGCACATGGGGATAACCTGCATTCTATTTTATCCTCTCCTCGCCTCTCCTCTGATATCAAATGTTCTTACCAAGAAACTGAGCTTCAGCTTTCACCTTCCAGCCAATAAGTCAGCATGAGTCAGGCCTCTACACTTCCTTCTCAGGTGTCACCAAGATCCACCAGAGAAGTAAAAGTCCCTAGGATCCCATTTTGAATCAAAGGGAAGCCTGAGCTGGTTCCAAACTTTTCCTGGCATTTTCTGGCAGGGTCTAGTGGATAGTAAGTCTCCAGCATGGGAATCTAGCTTTTCTTCAGCCTCATTCTCTGGTTCTTACAGTTCAACCCAAGATCTGCAGTGTCAGCATCACTTCAAAACTTGATATAAACTCACATTCTCAGGCTCCACTCCAGTTCACCTATCCACCTGGTCCTCAAGCTATATCTTAATCAGTGGACTATACGCTTATATATATATATATATATATATATATATATATATATATATATAAACTCTTTATTTTTAGCAGACATTTGGCTCCAGATTCTCACAAAATAATATCCAAGATGCCCATAAAATAATAGAAAATCACTCATAATACCAAGAACCAGAAAAAAACAAACAAACAAAAAAAAACAAACACAACTAGAACAAGACCAGTCAACAGAGATAATTCAGAGTTTGGAATTCATTGACAATAATTTTGAAGCAAAGAATTGCTCCATCAATTAATACAAATGAAAAATTAGAAAAATCTTAGCAAAAAAATGAAATTAATGAATACAAATAAAATGTAAAATTTAATACTGAAAAATGATATGATTGACATTAAAAACTCATTGGTTGGGTTCATCCATACAGTGGAGATGACAGAGGATATGATTAGTAAATTTGAGAACAGATAAATAGAATTTACCCAAACTGAACCACAGAAAGAAAACATTCTGGAAAAGGATAAACAGTCTCAGAGACTTTTGGGACAATAACAAAAGAGCTAGCATTCATATTATTAGAGTTGCAGAAGAAAATAAAACAGATGGAGTGATATTAATAAGGTATTTGAATAAATGATGTCTAAAATCTTCCCAAATTTGATAAGATATAAACCTAGAGATTCAAAAAAGCTTAGAGAGCCGAAACCGGTTTGGCTCAGTGGTAGAGCGTCTGTCTGTGGACTGAAAGGTCCCAGGTTCGATTCTGGTCAAGGGCATGTATATTGGTTGCGGGCACATCCTCAGTAGGGGGTGTGCAAGAGGCAACTGGTCAATGTTTCTCTCTCATTGACGTTTCTAGCTCTCTATCTCTCTCCCTTCCTCTCTGTAAAATATCAATAATATATATTAAAAAAAAACAGACAACAAAAAAGCTTAGAGAATCCTAGATTAGATAAATCCAAAGAAATCCATGCTAACACACATCATAATGAAAACTTGTCAAAACTCAATACAAAGAACATGACAACATACAGTTTATAGGGGAACACCAGCTTACATTTTTAAAAAACATATTTTTATTGATTTCAGAGAGGAAAGGAACGTGAAAGAGAAATAGAAGCTCAATGATGAGAAATAATCATTGATCTGCTGTCTCCTGCATGCCCCCAACTGGGAATTGATTCCACAACCTGGCCATGTGCCCTGACTAGGAATCAAACTGGGACCTCCTGATTCATAGGTCAATGCTCAACCAAAGAAATACACCAGCTAGGCTAGGGAAAAATCAAATTAAATGAAAGCATTATTTTCATGTGGTATCATGAGGGCCAGAAGGCTATGGCATGTGTTTTGAAGTGCTGAAAGCAAAGACCTGTCAAGTATACATTCTATCTACATTAATAAAAGAGAAAGATGCAAATTGACCATACCTTTGCGACACCCACCAGCCAATCAGAAGTGAGTATGTAAATTAACCCAACAAAGATGGTGGGTTAATTTGCATACATAGGTGCCAAATAGTCACATGTAGGATATTTGGTGCTAGTAGCCAGGGGAAGGAAGGCCCATTCTTGCACGAATCTTCGTGCATCGGGCCTCTTGTATCCAATAAAAATAAAATTTAGAAAAAGCAACTTCAGGTATAAAGAGAATATAAATACATTCTCAGGTGAAGGAAAGCTAAGAGAATTTGGTGCTTGCAAACCAGCAATTAAAGAATAGCTAAAGGAATTTTTGTAAACAGGAAGTAAATTTGGCAGAGACTGACAAGCTGGTCTTCATACTTGTCTGACTTCATCCTAAGGCTGCAGCTAGAACACATTTCCAGCATCCTGTATTCTTAAGTGTGATTATGAAATTAAATTCAAGTCAATGGAACATGATCTTTACTACTTTGGGACCTATCTTACAAAAATCTTCCAAGTTTGCCTTTCTTGTATTCTTTTCTTTCTTTCTTTCTTTCTTTCTTTCTTTCTTTCTTTCTTTCTTTCTTTCTTTCTTTTCCATTGGCTTGAATTTAAAAACCATATGAAAGAATCTTAATTCCCTGAACTACCATTTGGAGTAGATAAATCTCAATTCAGATGAGCTTCTTTTTGGAAGTAAAAATAAAATTTGTACCATGAATTATTGTACATTTTAAAACCATTGTTGTTATAGCAGTTGGCCTTACTTTGACTAATAGAACAAAACAACTGATTGATGGCATGGAGAGGTCTAAATAAATGTACCAATATAATTTTATCATTAATTGCTTGTACCTTCATGTTTTATAAACACAGATTATTTTTTAAGAATCAAGAAAGCTGTTTTTTGTTTTGTGAAAAAATTAAAATAAAATAGTTTTTCTCCTAACAAGTAACTGTGATTAATTTCACTGGGGGGTGGGGGGGAAATTGTGTTCAGATTGAAGGAACAAGTAATTTTACTTCCAGGGAAGACAGATAAGAGTGCAGCGTCAGAGTGAAGGGATTTAAGGACACCGAGTTTATGCAGCACAATGGACTGAGGTAGAAACAAGCGAGAAGGGGAACTTGGAACTAATTTGTTTAGGTTGGTCTTGCCTCAGTAGAAATGGTGAGAAAAATTCTGTAATGGTAAATATTAAAAAAGCATAAGTTGCAAAAGTGGCAAGTGAATGGGGATGAGAATAAATAGAGGAGTGAAGGAGAAAATTTGTATTTGTTAAAATGCATTATCTTAACAAATTATTGCTGCACAATAAGTTAAAATGGTAGATGGATGGGGAAAATCAATACTGTTTTAGATCTAATAAAAAAAAAAGCCCACTGTTTTGATCTCTCTGATATTTTTGGAAGAGCTTTGAGGTTTTGGTTTTTTGTTTTGTGTGTGTATGTGTGTGTGTGTGTGTGTGTGTGTGTGTGTGTGTGTGTGTTAATATACAGCTTCTGACAAATGTATTTGTACATGTGCTTTTATGTGTATGCATTTGAGAGAGAGAGAGAGAGAGAGAAAGATGGAAAAAGAATAAGAAAGATTATTTGGTTACCTTCTCCTATTCAAAGGAAAGCCTTAGGAATATAAGGATTGAAAGAGAACAGAGGAACTGTTTTACTGAGCAATCCATAAACAAAGCAGTTTTAACCATTAAATTAAGTTATCAATTCTTATCATCTCTGCAGTTAGCCAAGAGATCAACAATAACTCTGGGAAATATTTTCTCTGACCTTGAACGTATTTGCTAAGCCATTGCCTGAGTTGAATTTCCTTGACATGCTAAATGGAACTCTGCCAAGATGTGTCAGAATGAGCAACAGGCATGTGCTTCTCTGTGGGACCTGTTCAATGAATCTGGGAAGATGCTTCTGTGAGGTCTTGAGAACCATCATTTGTATCAACAGGGGGAAATCCACAGAGCTTCTGTTCTAAGACATTGTGTTCAATAGCTAAGCATTTCTTTCAAGCCTTCCCATATTGCTTTCATTTAGGCGCCCCCTTCTTTGAGAAGACACAGTGATGCGCAGACAATATGCGGAGCCACATCAAAGATGATAGTGATCATGGCCAGGGGGCATTTTAGATTATGTGAATGAATAAAAGCTGCTTGTCAAAAAAAAAAAAAATCCTTCCCCCTCCCCCTTTCGTTGATGTATTGCCATAGATTGAGAGTGGCAACATTTTGTTTCCTGTTGTTGAAATTGTGGGATTCTGGTAGGGCAGAAAATGTGGAAGTTGGGGCTGTGTATGAAAGGTATGTCTTGGAAATTTTGTTTTGTTTTGTTTTTTTTCCAGCTCCATTTGAATTAAAGTCTTTTTTTTTCTGAGAAAGTCCTGGTTATTCAGAAGTTAATGCATTGCTAAGGATTTGAAACACGTTCAATAATTATTTAATTTGTTCTAGGAAACAAAGTCTTGGAAAAGAGTGTGGGCGATCACATGAATGGGTCATAGCAGTGACCTAATATGGCAGCAGAGGACGCCTGGGGCTCAGAACTCAACTTTGGGATAAGATTGTTCCCAAAGAGCAAATAGCTCCTCCTCAGGACAAGTTAAACACAATTCATTCTGGGTAAACAGAGGATTTCACTGACTACATTTCTTTCCTGTTACTTGCAGAAAGTTTGATATTTCTTGGACCCTTAAAAGATGATTCAATGATATAGCAACTAATCTTCAGTTAGACTAGAAACTAATCAGTCATGAGTCATTGAAATATTTCACATACCTAGGAAAGGATACATATGTTAGAGTCTGTAGTTAAGTACATACCCATCACTCTGCGTAATAATTAAAACACTACTAATATACATAAAGCCCTATGTCACCTTCCTCATTACATTCCCTCTCTATAGTCCCTTGTTGGGAGTAATGACAGCCTTATCTAATTTTAGCAATAAACTTCATGTAAGTTCTGTAACCCTCATCCCCACCCTAATGTTTAGTTCATAAGGAAACCAAAACTAAAAAAGTTTAGGTGACTTCCTAATGTAGATAAACTAAAATGGTTGTGGTAGAACTTTAATACTTACCTTGAGTTCAAAGTCTCATATTTCTTATCACATATCATGAGCTTGTAACTGTTAGTATTAAAGCATTTTTTAACCAGGAGGACCTCGGTCTGCTTCAGCAGTGTGGTCAGAGTGTTAAAAAAATGAACAACCATTAAGCACTTCTATAAAAACCTTTTCTGACTTCCAAGTTCTATTAAAACTACAACCCTCCCAAAGTATATATTAATAGGCCCAAACCCAATCAATTTATAATATATTAAGACAAGAAAGTGGGAGAGTAAGATTATCTATCTTGTTATCTATAACATAATAATAGTAGTAACAATAAAATTTAAGAAGATTGAGTACGGGCTATGTAGCAGTTACTATACTAAGCATTTTATATGGTCATATCACTTTATTAGTCAAAACACTTTTTTGAAATTACCATTTTTCTTCCCATCCCATAGATAAGTAACTTGAAGTATTAGGTAAATGGCATAACGCAAAACAAGCCAACTCTCCTAATCACTCTGCTGTACTCTTTCCTGTCTATTCTAGTTCTTTTATCAGAATAGGAGAAGCACTGTTCACAGAAATATAATGCAAGAAGCATATCTTATTTCAAGCTTTCAGTAGCCACATAAATAGTAAATGAGAAATAGGAAAAATTAATCTCAGTAATATATTTTATTTAACTCAATGTATTCAAATTAGTATAATTTCAATACATATATGATATTTAATCTATTTTACTAAGTTGTTGAAATCTAGTTTGTGTTTTACATGCATGACACAGCTTAATTCAAATTAACCACATTTCCAGGGCTCAGTAGCTCCATGTGGCTAGCAGCTACCTTATTGGACAGCACATGGCTAGTCACTTGGGATACAGTACTGATTAATGAGAAATTCTTGCCATTATGAAATGTGGTAAGTTCAAAATATTAATGGAGGAGCATCTGAAGTGTTTCATCAATTAAATGAACTATTATTTTATGCTGCCCAACAGATAAAGCTTTAATGCCTTAAATTTTGTAGGAGGCTTCATCTCCTCTTATCAATGACCAGTATTATTCATAATTTTATGACTTTAATAATTTTATCACACATATTTAAACATCTCTCTCCTGAAATTCTTCCATAGGGGACTCATGGAGATGGATTCTTCATGTATTTAGTAATTACATTTTTTTATTTGGAGTTCATTTTCAGCAGAATCAATATACAATCTGTTTGGAAGTTATATATTTTCAGGGAGGTTTAGTATTTGCTTTCACCAGGTATCCTCAAGTACCATTTCTGTGGAAATAGCTTTATATTAATTTCTCAGCTTAGACTTAGAGTAGATACATTAGCTTATGGGTAGGTAAGTATTTTTAGATCAATTTTGGTTTTTCATTGCAAGTGAATCCCAACTCCAAACCCCTGTAAGAGCAAAATTTAGTAATTCTCATGGGTAATTATTTTTCTTCAGCCAGATCACAGCCCAAAAGAGAAAAGGTTATTCATTTATATATATTTTCCTGATGTTTAATGGATTTTCTTCAAGTCAGTGTTTCATTCACCCCCAAAGTATATATCTTGGCTATTTTGTTGTTAACCTCAGATCCTTTCATATTTACCCCTTTATTGTGTTTTCTCTAATCTCCTAATAACCAGGTGATTCAAATGTTGGTATCGGGCCCCTTTATTCAAAACACTAAAAGAAAAATATTGTTAACCAACAATGATCTATCCAGCAAAACTGTCTTTCAAAAATAAGGGGAAAATTAAGACATTCTCAAGATTACTAATTGTCCTGCCAGTTCAAATCTAGTATTGGTTCCTTTTAATGAATTTTTTATTTCAGTTATACTTTTCAACTCCAGAATTTCCATTTGGATCTTTTTTTATAATTTCTGTCTCTTGTTATTCTCAATTTGAAGCAACATTATCATTATACCTTCTTTTACTTCTACAATGATGATTTCCTTTAGTCCTTTGAACATATTGATAATAACTATCTAGAAGTCTTCATCTGTTAAATCTGACATCTGCTCTTACAAGTACTTTCAGTTGCCTGCCTGCTTATTTTACATTGTATGGGTCATATGTCCATATATCTTTGCATATCTCATAATTTTTTGTTAGAAACTTGAAATTTTAGAAAAATATTGTAGCAACTCTCAGGACTAATTCCCCATTCCAGGACTTGTTGCTATTTGCTTGTTTATCATATTAAACATGAGCTAGATTATTTTGGTAAACTTCATTCAGTCCTTCCCTCCTTCCACAGTGTGAATCTCCTGGTGTTCCTCCTTTGAGGGTGCTATTTTAGATATACCCACAGTAAGCCTAGGATAACAGTCATTTGATAGAATTCTTTGATCATTATTCTTTATTAAAAAAATTATTGTCTCTCTTCCTGATCACATTTGACTGTCAAGATCCACTAATTGCCTGCTGATTGCTTTTGTTTCCAATAAAGCCATGGGATATATATAATTAAAGAAATTTATCCAATCAAATTTTGGTTCTTTTGAAGGGATAGTCCTGAGATCAGGGCTTGAGGTTTGTTCTCTAAGGAGAGCTCATTCCAGCTCTCTCTCTCCCATGTTCTCCTTGGCAAATTAGTCTATATGTCCAATGAATCTACCAAACTCCCTCCCAGTTGCTGTTCACCACACCCTCCACTGTCCTTGAGAGCTTCCTTAGGCTTGACCTTTGCTATATGCTGTTGCAATTGATATCAGTTCCATTGGGAAGAGATTCAGAGCAATTAAGTCAGTACATGTACAATCTGCAAAGGCCTATAAAACGTTGGAGCTCTTTCCCTGCCATGAATAATAAAAAATTCAAACTTACCATGTAAACCTTTCTCTTTTTGTGTTTATTTTATTTCTTTACATATACATTTTGATAAAGGGTTTTAAGTTCCAGGCACTGTTCAAGGTGCTTGAAAGACAGTTGCTTAACCTTCATGCAGCATGTGAGTTGTGAAGTTGAGGTTGAACACAGGAAGTCTGACTTCAAAGGCCCAGTTTTTAATCACTATGCTACATATATGCATGGGATGATGCAAAATGTATGCATAATGTGACATAATGATAGAAAAATGTTGACTACTGTCATACAAAAAAAAAGTTGGAGATACTTATTAACTTAGCCTGGACTTATCAACTTGAGCCTACATGTTCTCCTCTGTGAAAGAATAAATTGATTACCTAATTGTACTGTTGAGCTAATTAAATGAGATCATGTGTATGAAATGCTTATACTATGCCTAGCTTAATAAGTTATTGATTGTTTTACTTGAACTTTAGGAGGGAATTGTATAATTTATTTTTATTTCTTCTTTATGGACATCCCTGTAATTTGTTCTTTCCTATTTTCACAATTTAGAAGAGATCAGCTTCTGATTAAAGACCCAGAAGCTAAAGAAATGACATCTCATTAAAATGTCAAAGTCACTGCATATGAGATGATATCAATGAAGAAACAAGGAATAAGGAATATTGAACAGCTGCATATGCTTAAATATTGCAAAGGGAAAAGGACAGTTCTTGTATTGATAGATAAAGCCTAAAATGCAAGACTCCTGCACTTTGGGTTTCTCTCTTCCATGGGATCTCTGTTCTTATATATTGTTAGGTACATTACTTTGTTGCTTCTTAATAACATGTTCCCTCTTGGGGATATAAATGCAGCAGCTTCACTATCACTTGAGAACTTTTTAGAAATATCAGATATACTGAGACAGAAACACCAATGGATGGGGCCTAGAAATCCCCTTTAACAAATACTTTAATTGATACAAAGAGGTCAACAGTTTGAGAATCACTGCTTTAGACAACTACCACTGTTTCCACTAGGAAGAACTCTTTATGTATGGAGTTTGGCCAGGAGGCCCTGGGTGGAACCACCTTTGAATGAAATGCCCATTTATGTCACAGGAATTACTTAGTGCTGCACTGGTGAACAGTAAACTAATTCAGTATTATCAGAATTCCACCAGAAGTAAATCAGGTGATTTTTCTTTCAGCCTGAAGAACAAGCACATATTATCATTTAGCAATAAGGAGGTGAGCACCATCCTCCACTCTCCAGATTCGTGGGTCATTAGCTTTCTTTGGGTTTCTTGACATAGTCTTGTTTGCTACTGCCCTTGGCTGCTGCACAGGCTTTTTCCTGTGCCTGAAACTCTTTTTCTTCCTCTCTTTGCTTAGTTAACACCGGCTTTCTCTTCAGATCTTAATTTAAGTTTTAATTCCCTGAGTGTGGCATTTTCTACTTCTATAAGTTCCTTTCTTCCTTCCTTCCTTCTTTCCTTCTTCCCTTCCTTCCTTCCTTCCTTCCCCCCTTCCTTCTTTCCTCCCTTCCTTCCTTTCTCTCTCTTCCATCTCTCGTGTAACTATGTCAATTGGCAATCAGATTTTCATTGATGGGGTGTTTGAATTCACATCTGTCTCTCTGGGGAGACCTTAATTTCCATGAGGATTAAGAGTAGATGTTTTTGTCAGAAATGCATCTTCAACACATAAGATACTCAACACATATTTGTAGGTATGTAAATTGAAGGAAAATAATGCCAGTTTATTAACATTTTGTGCTATCTATTAGTTAAATTATATCCATGTGAAAAAGTACCATTTACTTTCTGATTATATAAATCTGACAAGTTTTTATTGAGCACCTTAGGCCAGACATTCTGTTAGTGTTGTGGATGGAATAGAAAGAAAAAAAATAGACAGCATGTCTTATGGAGCTCACATTCTCATTTCTATCAAAGGCCTACAAATGAAGCTAGATTGCTAAAACTTCCACTTGTAACTTTTTTAAAGCATCTGAATTCTAAATGAACTAAGCTAAAGAGAATATAGTTATTATTCTTAAATTTAATGTGTAGGACTATATAAATTAAGGTAGTTCTTAAATGTCAAATGTTAAAAAATAATGTTAAAAGTTATTCTGAAACAAGAAGGGCTTTTGATCTCCAACATAGATTTCCAAAATGTTAAAAAAATGTCCTCAAATGTTAACAGTAGCTTCAGTGAAAATATATATTTAGTTTTCAAAACTAAAATGTTATTTTAAAATATAATGACTTATGGTTTTTTTTGCCAATGGATACTAATGTGAGACTTTGAGGAGAGTTGTTTAAAATGAAGGAGAATAAGTCTGTGATTCTCTTGGCAAAGTTTATTTTTTTATAGGGAATTAGCTGTTCTTTAGGTGGTAAACTGGGGTGGAGGAGATAGAAGAGAAAAAAATGCTGATCACACTGGCAAATGCACATGTACATAATTTACACAAATAGGTTGCCTTCAATTTACAGAGCAGAATGTTTAATATCTCTAGAAAGTGATTAGCCTGACCTTGTTTGTTTCAGCCCTATTCAAAATTGCTCAGGTATTAGCCACCATGACCGAAATCAGAGATAAAAAAAACTGCATGGAGGGATACCAGGCCCACTGCTTCCTAGAGTTGTACCTTGTTAAAGTGCCTGATAACTGTCTATGGCTGATCAGTCCTGACTATTCCTCCATCTTTGTAGCAGCTGCCCACAGTTCCCAGCATGCGGTGCAAACAGAAATGCAGCTGAGCTCTCTCTGAGCTGAGGGACCTTGCACCTGGTTCACACTTCTCTCTTCCTTTCCTCTGTTTGGAAGTGATTTACTGTTCTTAATTAGCTCAAACATTCCAAGAGGAATTCTCCAAATCAAGGATTGACTCCTCCCTCGGAAAAATGAAAGATTAAAAACATATTATCTGGGACAATTTTATCTTTCCTAAATGAGGAGCATTTGAACATTGTTAAACTTGTCACATTGGAAAGTGGCACTATTGGTTTGTCATCAGTGTTAACTAAGTCAGATACAACCAACTGAAGAAAAGGGGGGAAAAAAGAAAGGAAGGAAGGAAGAAAGGAAAGAAGGAAGGAAGGAAAGAAGGAAGGAAGGAAGGAAGGAGGGAGGGAGGGAGGGAGGGAGGGAGGGAGGGAGGGAGGGAGGGAGGGAGGGAAGAAAAAAGGAAAGAAGATGAATAAAGAAAGGAATGAGAGGGAGGGAGCAAGCATGCTAGGGAAAGGAAGAACACCCTGATGACACCCCTTTTTCAGGCCAAACCCTTTAGGGAGATTTTGTAAGTTTTAATATGCTGCCTCCTTTTGCTAGAACTCTTTTTTCCCCTCAATACAAATAAAAAACCTGGCATGTCTTTGAAGTAGTAATGCATCAAAGACTTGCTCCCATTAACTGTAAATTACTCTCCTAAAAGCCAGTCTACAGTTAGCTGTTCATGAAAACCATGCCTGGTTTTGCAGTACCCTGGGTTCTCAACGCAGAACCTCTTAATTGATCTTCCTCTATTTTTACATCAAATAATAGTAAACAGAAAAATGTACTTTAACTTATATAATGGCCACATCTTTTAGAGATCCTTGAGGCAGACAGAACGGAAGAAACACATCTGGCTCACTCTCCAGGGTTCTGGATTTAGAAGACTAGAAACTGAGAAACTGAGTTTATATTTGAAGTCAGCAATGTATTGACTTTTGGTTGGTTTCTATGGCAGTCAAAGTGACAACAAAATATTCTTGGATACAAGTTAACATTTTTAGAATATTTTAAAAATTCAATTTGTAATACAAAGTATTTATTGTTAGAATCAAAGATTCAAAGGAGTTGAAAAAATTGATTTCCTCTCTAAGTCTATGCTAAACTTGTTAAACAGATCAGTATGTTACATCCTTTAATCAAGAAATTTTACCCATATTTTAATTTTATTCTCTCACCAATGCCTCGGATCCTGTGTAGATCAAAGAATTGGATATTGACAGAAAAACTTAAGTTCAGCTAAAGATATACTAGAGGCCTGGTGCACAAAATTTGTGCACTGGGATGGGGGGGTCCCCTCAGCCCAGCCTGCCCCTCTCACTGACTGGGAGCCCTCTGGGATGTCCTACTGATGGTTTAGGCCCGCTCCCTTGTTTTTCCAGCTAGCTTATCGAAATCATTCATCCTCTCACAATGCTTTTTTGTTGACTTTTACCCTAAATGACTTGCATAAAACCATGAGATGATGGATAAGGAACAAAAAAATGTAAGCACAATTAGATTCAATGAAAAATCCCACTAACTTGGGAATGCATATCTAACCGAGGAAATGTAGTACACTGGCTAAAAGTATTAGATTTGGGGACAGAGTGTCAGGATATAAATCCTTGCTCCCTCCCTAGCAGTATGACCTTGATCAAATTGTTTATCCTCAAGCTGGTTCTTTAAACTTATCTATAAAGTGGGAGTAAGTAATAGTAAGGCTGTGATGACTACTGAAAGAGATCTATATTAAATTAATAGTACCAGATACAAAGTTAGAAATATGATGATATCTAAGTGATTCCCATGGAATCTGTGGCACCATTGACTCAGAAAGCACTTAAACTTTTGTATTAAAAAATAAGCCCATATTATCATCTAGTAAATTTTATATATCCATAGATAAATATTTTTAAAGATTATATATAACTTGACAAGCTAGTGCAGCTTGTGCAGGTGCCTCTTTGTAGAAGAGGATTTGAGAAAAAGTAGATTTTGCTTATAATGAAAATCAAAGGAATTCATTCTAAATATTTGGATTGTTAAAACAATGCCATGAGTCCATTTGGCTTTAAAAATAAAAAAGATTTGGTTTTATTTAAGGATTTGTAAACCTTGAAAGTAAAGAAATAGGAAAATTAGCACTTATTGCCCAAGTGTGTGCTGATAGATATTTTAAGTGCTTTAAAATCAGGACCAATAAACAACTTGAGTACTTTTTATCAACATAACTGAGTGAAGAAAACAAGTTGCAAAAATATTACATTCAGCGCTATTCCAATTCAAGTTAAAAATAAGCAAAGCTTAATATGTTAGTGTGGTCTACTCAAATTTTAAAGCTGTAGTTTTAAAAATTCATGAAAATGATTATCATAAAAAGGAGGACAGTTGTTACTCAAGAAGATGAGGAAAAGCATGTATAATGGAGAAGGGTTAATTGGAGAACATGAGTTTTGGGTTACTGGCAAATTGAATGTATACTTGCTTTATAATTATGTAATATACTATACATTTATGTGTATTCATTTCTGTAGTATAGTATTATATTTCAGAATAAAAAGAAAAAAACCCACAAATACTTAAGAGGCATACATTTGCAAAATTGCCATAGATTTCAGAGACTATACTGTCTTGCTAGAAATGCTAATAAGACCTGACTCAACATGCATATTGAATCTCCCTTGGGCTACAAATGCCTGTTTCCACAGGCAATTTGTAGACAGGAAATATATAGCAAATTGCTGCTCAAAAAACCTTACAACAAGTTTAATGAACATGGCAATGTTTCAATTCCAATGAGGAATAAAACTTGTTAGAATTACTAGTTTAGTGTCTACAAAGAGGAGTGATACATAAAGCATTTCTTCATCTTCATGTCTTACTAGAGTAATATTTTGAGCAGTTGGCTTGGAAGCAATGTTTCAACTTGTGGCCTTTATTAATAGAAACTAAGAGAATAATGATGCAAAATATACCTAATGATGAGTCAAAAGTGAAACTGGTTTGGCAAATCTAAATCATTTCAGTGGCAAATAATTAATGTACAATGAAAACTGAAACCAACTACACTAAGGTATAACTGAAGGTCACTTTATCAAGGCATTAGCTGTGAATGGGTTTATGGATTTCATGGACTGTTGATTTTCATGAAAAAATATTTGTTAGTCCCTTCATTGGCTGATATATAGTATTTATTAACTCCCAAGATTCCCAATAATTGTTAGTGAGGTTTCTTATTGGTTGCCACATTGTATTTTCCACAAATGGCTGCAACATTATTTCCATTAATACATGCTCTTTTATGACTTTACCATTCCCCCATTATGAAGTAGAATATGATTATCTTCATATGACGCTGGGTGAGCTTGTGAATTATTTGTAATCAACAAAGTGTGGTAAGTATAATGTATGCTTCTTGGCAGTAGGTCAGAAATGATGATGCAACATGTCTTACTTTCTGGAATACTAATTCTTGAAGAACTTCAGGAGCCATATAAACCACTGACTGCCATGAGCCTGCCATGTTGTGAGGAAGACAAAGCTTTCCATCATATAAAGAGCACATGGTGAGGGCATGAGACTATATGAAGAGAAAGAGATAGCGAAGCAAATACCAGTTTGTAGCTGGTAACTGGTAGCCCCCTAACATTGGATGCTACAGCTACAACTATCATCTTACTTCAATCACGGTTCAAAGCCAAAAGCCTTTTCAAATTCCTCACACACAAAATTTATGAAAGATAATAATATAATATAACATTTGTTCCTGTTTTAAGTCAATAAATTTAGGTCAGTTTTACTGGGCTAAAGTTAACTAATTGGTTTATTTTATTTTATTTTTTATCTTCAGGGCTCTTTGTTCTCATGAAAATATTACATACAATGTTCAGAAAATTTCATAGATATTCATCTGATATTTGTAGTGTATTAGGTCAGTTATCTGCTCAACCTTTGGAAAAGATAGCCACTTAGAATCATTTTGATAAACCCGTAAATGCAGAACTTTGGTCCATGATATATAATAAGAGGTGACATCAGCAAAAATGGGTCTTTGACAATCATCTCTTCTATAAAAGCATTGGGAACACTTTCAAAAATTGTCAGAATTAAATTTTTCAAAACTGTGGAAATTAACCAAAAGCTTGCAGCAATTTTTGGAAATTGTTTGTAAGAAAAAAACAGAAACAAAAAAACTGAAACTGAACCTTGGTAAGAATACCAAGTTTTATGGCATTTTAATTTGCCTTATTCTCACCCTTGTTCCAGTAGTCTTAAAAAAAAAAACAGTAGCCTGCAAATTATTATGAAAACTAGCACCCTGGTAACCACTGGTGATGGGAAAAATGGGTTTGGAACTCCTTCAAATCCCATTCCTAGAAGAATATCATGATTTGACCTGTCTAGTGGTTCACTGACATACACTACTTTGAAAGGTTGTCTTGATTTGACCTGACTGGGAGATTGCCTAATTTAAACCACATTTTCCCCAGGGGCATTTGTTGAAACAATCAGAAGCAATTGTATAACATCACAGTGGCTTGGGGAGGTGGATAATGGTTGGGGCAAAGAGTAGGTAAACCAAAAAGCTTAAATAAAAAAGTCAAGAAATGCAATACCCATAAAAGGGTTTTGAAAAGCTCAGACATGTTCCTCAGAATCTCAGACACCCATGTGTAGAGGTGTATACATGCCCAGGACTGTGAGCTTGCTAAGGAAAGACCTGAACCTAAGATCTAACTTCTGACTAACCTTGAAGCTATGGTAAGCAGGAAGTGAAGGATAAGGCAGAGTTGTAAACTGCCTGACTGAATGTGGAAGGTTTAACCCAGCACACATATAGAATCCCTCTGCAAAGACAGGAAGATTTATTAATATCAGTCATTTAATGAATCTCTGTCAATCATTAAATGACCATTAAGAAAACTGAGCAGAGACTTTAAGGAACATACAAGTCAAAAGTTATAGACTAGAAGACTTTTGAAGTTTTATTCTGATAGATCCTTTTGATATCTAAGGTTCATTCCTAGCTATATGGCCTTTTATCTCCCCTCTTGTAAGTGCTATCACTTTTTACTTAATATTTTTTGCTGTTTGGTTTGTTTTATCAAAAAAGTCTCTGTTTATTTGTTTTATTACAATCACTTTAATCATTCTTATTTTATAAGTTTTTAAGATTTATTCTGTTATGATTTTGGACAAATTATCTTATAATTTGAGAATAATACCAATTTAGTTCTCTTCTCTAAAATGTAATTTTCTTTATCTTTTGTTTATGTACATTTCTAGTTTTGCAAAAGAACATTAAATAATAATGGTGATAATGTAATTTATGAAGATGCTTTAATATTTCATCATTTTGTAAAGTACTGATTTTGAATTTATTTATGTTAATAAATTATTATTAATTTTATTTTATTATTTTATTCTATTTTATGAACCAGCCAGGTATTGGTGTAAAACTTGGCAATTCATTTTTTTGGCAAAAATAAGATGATAATATACTATTGCACATTAATTTATATTAATAAATTTATCTAACCATGAATTATCTGTACCTTCTATTTTATATTGCATTATTGGTGGACAAAGAATATGGGCTATGGTATATCTACTTAAAGAAAATTTATTTGTGGCTTAATACATGGTAAACTTTGATCAATAATCTACAGGCCCTTTAAAAAATGTATACTCAATATTTTCAAGGCATAACCTGTGAGCTATATCTAATGGATCAATCTTATGCATTATTCAGATCTTACCTATGATTTCAGGTTTTCTATGCTCATTTTCACAATAACTGACAGAGGTAAGATCAAATCTCCTGTAATTTTTGTTTTTGCCTACTTCTTGCATCTTATAGACTTTGCTGTATGTAGCTGGGTTCTATGTCATTTGCTGCATTAAAAAAAAAAGAATCATGAAGAACATTTCCTCACCATGGATTTTATCATTTATGTCACAATATGCCCCTGCTTGTCTTATTTAACAGCTTTTGGGTTTAATTCCATTTATCCAATACTAATGTTGGGACTGAAGCTTTGTGTTTTATTTATGTCCTTTTCCCATTTACCTTTATATTTTTGCCTTTTACTTTTCACATTTGTATGTCCTTTGTAAATGAATGCTATATTCAGGATATAGTTGGATTTTATAGGTGACTTGACTTGAATCATTTTTTTAAAAAATATATTTTTATTGATTTCAGAGAGGAAGGGGGAGAGAGAGAGAGAAAGAAACGTCAATGATGAGAGAGAATCATTGATTGGCTGCTTCTTGCACATCCCCTACTGGGGATCAAGCGCGCAACCCAAGCATGAGTCCTTGACCAGAATCAAACATGGGACCCTTCAGTCCACAAGATGATGCTCTATCCACTGAGCCAAACCAGCTAGGGTGACTTGAGTCATTTTTATCACTGGTGAATTTATAGACATAGTGAAGTGATTGTTTAAATTGTGTTGTCTTATTGAAGTGTATATAGTAGTAAAGGCTATATATCAGAAGAAATTTTGTTTTTGCTTTTTTGTTTAAGCTTTTTGGTTTACCTACTCTTTGCCCCAACCATTATCCACCTCCCCAAGCCACTGTGATGTTATACAATTGCTTCTGATATATAACCTTTATTACTTCCTCTGTTTCCACACTTTGCTGCATGGGCTGTCCTCTCTCTGTTCCCTCCCAAACATACACACTGTGAAAAGTGGGACTCTATTTTTTATGTGATTAATTTTATAAATGTAAGTAGTCCACAAATACCATTACTTCTTGATTTATTAACTTAAGAGAGTGTCAATAAATAACAATGATTTTTAAATGTGTTTCTGGATTTTCGTCCTGATCCATAACTATAGTTTGCATCATGAAGCTGTCCTGCAAGGGTTATGATGTTTACATTCCTTTCGACAATGAAACTTCATATAGCCTTTGCCCAGAAATTTATATCTAATGGGATCCATGCTCACCACTCATTATGGGTATTTTACTATTTTTCCATTTTTTTAATGCATTTAGTATGCTTACATCTTGATGAGCTGGATTTTTTTCCCCAATTACATAGTTTCTTTAAGAAAACAAAAAAAACCTTATGCACACATATTCCTTTTGCTTATACATGTTGAGAATACCTTTGTGGAATGTGAGATTCTTGGACAACATCCACTTTTGCTTCAGAACTCTAGCAGTATTCTACTGACCTCTGAATTTCAACATTGCTGCAAAGAAATCTGAAATCAACTAATTTATCCCATCTGCACAGAATTGCTTTTTTTTTCTGCTTGAATTACTGCGGGATTATTTCTATCGTCTTACTATTAGGAATTTCATCAGTATACTTTGCAGAGTTGCTCATTATACATTACTCTACAGAAAATAATATACTAACTGCATTCATTTCTTTCTTAATTAGGGAAAATTATCCATTTTAAAAATACTTTTATGTCAATTTATTTTAGGTGTATCAAATATCTACTTGTTGGATCTCTGTATTCTGTTTTCCATTTTTAAAATATTATTAGAATTGCATTCACTTTTCATTCTTCCTCTTCTTAAAAAAATATATTTTATTGATTATTTTACAGAGAGGAAGAGAGAGAGATAGAGAGTTAGAAACATCGATGAGAGAGAAACATCGATCAGCTGCCTCCAAGGTACATGCCCTTGACCGGAATCAAACCAGGACCCCTCAGTCCACAGGCCAATGCTCTATCCACTGAGCCAAACCGGTTTGGGTACTCCTCTTTTTTTCCTCTAGATTTTTAACATTTCTTTGCCTCATAGATTTCTCCACTATATTTTCAAGTTTTTGTCCTTAATATGCTTCCTCTTTCCTTAGCTTTCCTTCTGATTAATTTGGTTGTATTATAACTGATCATCATACTTTTTATGTCCACTTATTTCTTTTCTTTAAATATATTTTTTATTGATTTCAGATAAGGGAGAAAGAGAGAGAGAGAGAGAGAGAGAGAGAGAGAGAGAGAGAGAGAGAGAGAGATCAATGATAAGAGAAAATCACTAATTGGCTGCCTCCTGCATACTCACCATTGGGAATTGAGCCTGCAATCTAGGCATGTGCCCTTGACCAGAACTGAACCTGAAACCCTTCGGTCCACAGGCCAGCTCCCTATCCAATGAGCCAAACCAGCTAGGGCCACTTATTTCTTTCACAGGAGAATATTGTTTCAAGAAATTTGTTTCCAAAAATACACTGACTTCTTGATTTGAGTATTCAGTTTTCCCTTCTTTCCTTCCTTCCTTCCTTCCTTCCTTCCTTCCTTCCTTCCTTCCTTCCTTCCTTCCTTCTCTCCCTCTCTCCTTTCTTCCCTTTCTTATTTCCTTTTTTCTGTCTTTTTTTTCTTTTCTATTTTTGTAGTCTATTTGCATGACTGCCATGTCATTTTGTTTAATCTTACTCCTCTGTTCTAAAAATCTTTTTTGTGGGCCAATATTTGCTCTCTAACCTTTTCCTTCATGCTCAGTGCTGTGACAGTCTTACCTATATAGATGGCAACAATAGGCTCCCTGATTATCCATCTTCCCATTAAAATTCATCAATGATGAGCCCTACAGAAGATTTCGGGGTATGGGTAGTACATGAGGTTCTGGCTTCCATCTGAGCTTCCCTGTAACTAGAGCTTTATGACCTACCAAACCCAGTAGTACTGTGATGCTTCAAGTTAGAAGAGATGTTTTATGAAATCTCAGGAAAGTCCCAACAGGAGAATCACACAAAAGATTTTGAGGGTTTTAGAGAAGGGCCATTGCATCTTTAGGCAACTGATATTCTCTACCTGAAAAACAAATTGTGGTTTACTGCTAAACTCTGATACACTTAATACTTTTTAAAAATTTAATAAATCTTTATTGTTCATATTATTACAATTGTTCCTCTGCCCACTCCACCCGGTTACCACCCTATCCTCTGCCCTTACCTCCCTCAATGTCCTCATCCATAAGTGTACAATTTTTGTCCAGTCTCTTCCCACACCCCTCACACACCTTTCCCCTAAGAATTGTCAGTCCACTCCCTTTCTATGCTCCTGATTCTATTATATTTACAGTTTATTCTGTTCATCAGATTTTTTTATTCATTTGATTTTTAGGTTCACTTGATAGATATTTATTTGTTGTTCATAATTTTTATCTTTATCTTTTTCTTCTTCTTCCTCTTCTTAAAAATACCTCTCAGCATTTCATATAATACTGGTTTGATGGTGATGAACTCTTTTAGCTTTTTCTTATCTGTGAAGCTCTTTATTTGCCCTTCAATTATGAATGATAGCTTTGCTGGGCAGAATAATCTTGTTTGTAGGTTCTCACTAATCATCACTGTGAATATTTCTTGCCACTACCATCTGGCCTGCATAGTTTCTGTTGAGAAATCAGCTGACAGTTGTATGGGTGCTCCCTTGTAGATAATTAACTGTTTTTCTCTTGCTGCTTTTAATATTATCTCTCTGTCTATTGCTCTTGGTATTTTATTTTATTTTATTAAATATATTTTATTGATTTTTCACAGAAAGGAAGGGAGATAGAAAGTTAGAAACATCTGTGAGAGAGAAACATCGACCAGCTGCCTCCCACAACCCCCCCCCCCCCACTGGGGACCAGAATTGAACCCGGGACCATTCAGTCTGCAGGCCGATGTTCTATCCACTGAGCCAAACGGGTTTCGGTTGCTCTTGTCATTTTAATTATGATGTGTCTTGGTGTGGTCCTCTTTGGATTCCTTTTGTTTAGGGTTTTCTGAGCTTCCTGGACTTGTAAGTCTATTTCTTACACTATCTTCATATTTTTGGATTCTTTTTTTCTTTTTGCTTTTCTGGTTGAATGTTTTTTGCTTCTCTGTATTTCTAATATTTGACTTGATTCTTGTGATCCTCTAGTCTGCTGTTATGTCTCTGTATATATTTTTTATTTCAGTCAGTACGCTTAATTTCTAGTTGGTCCTTTATCATATCCTTGAGGGTCTCACTAAATTTATGGGCCTTTTCTTTAAAAATTCTTGAAAAACCTTAACTGTGGTTTTGAACTCTATATCCAGTTGTTTGCTTTCCTCCATTTCTTTCATTTATGATCTGTTTCTTTGTCTCTGCATTTTGACCCGAGTTGAAAGAGGTCTTTGTGTGCTAGGTGCCCTATAGGGCCTAGTGGATCAGCCTCACCAGTTTCCCCGGTTACCTGAGATGGACACTCTTGGTGCAACCCTTTATGGACTATGTGCACAGTCTTGTGGTAGTTAAGCCTTGATTTTTGTTGGTATCACTGGGAGAGTTTGACCTCCATGCCAAATGGCTGTGAGGATCAGCTGTGTCTATGCTGGAGAATTCCTGTACTGGAGACACTTTTATGAGACAAGACTTGCAAAAGCCTCTGTGCTCAGCTTGGATGGGAGGGAGTCTCAGGGCAAGGCAGACAACATTGGTTTCCCTTCAGCCCTGCTCTAATAGGCCCCTGTGTCTCAGTGTCCCATGGTAATGGCTACAAGCACCTTTGAGAGAAAGCTGCCCTTGAGTTCTGCCTCCTGCCAGACAGTCCAGTTTCTCCCTGAATGAGCCTGTGTCCCCAGAGTCTTGCTCGGAACTAGAGTTCATTGCAGTCAAGAGCTTTTGTTTCCCTCCTGCTTGAGAAAGCCAACTGCACACTCAGTTGCTCACCCTCTCCATGCATTCATGCCTCAGTACTCCTTTCTTCCACATTTCCTCTGAGTCTCAGTGTGTTCTTCTCTTTCCTAACAGTCTAATTTCTCCCCTTATAAGTCTGGGTCCCCAGAGTCTTGCCCGGAACTGGAGTTCAGTGCAGTCGGGAGCTTTTGTCTGCCTCCCACTTGAGAAATCCAGCTGAGCACTCAGTTGCCAGTCCTCTCTGCACACGTATGTGTTGCTCATATGGGTCTCAGTACCTCTGCCTCCTGCAGGTACCCCGAGTCTCAGTGTGATTTTCTCTTTCCTTCCAGTTGTAGAATTTCCACTCAGCCAGCATTCCTGTGGTTCTAGATAATGTCTGTATTGTCTTTTAGTTGTAGTTTGAAATTGTGTGAGGCAGCAGTTTAGGTGTTTACATATGCCACCATCTTGGTTTTCTCCTAATACACTGAATAATTTTTTAAAAAAAAGTATTTTATTGACTTTATACAGAGAGGAAGAGAGAGGGATAGAGAACCAGAAACATCAATGAGAGAGAAACATCAACCAGCTGTCTCCTGCACACCCCCCCACTAGGGATGTGTCCGCAGCTAATATACATCCTCTTGACCAGAATGGAACCTGGGACCTTTCAGTCTACAGGCAGACACTCTATCCACTGAGCCAAACTGGTTTTGGCAACACTGCATATTTGATTATAGAACATCAAGTGATTATACAGTCTGAATTAACTACCATGCACTGTACATTATATGATTCACTGAACCATTAAATTGGATCTACATATTATAAAAGGAATTACATCTGTGAGACTATGACCAATAACACTTGGAAGATAGAAATACAATGGCTTGAGTAGATAGTTCCATTTTACCTCTCATTTTGTTGTGCTGCTTCTCCCTCATTCCACAAATAGGAACTCAAGGTAAGCTCACTCTGGACTGTTAGGTGATGAGGAAAAAGCTCAGGCTTGGTTTGTAGATGGGTGTTCATGGCATAGTGGCACCAGCCAGAATTAGAGAGCTATTGCTCTCAACTCTACTCAGGAATGACCCTCAAAAACAGTAGTGGCCAATGTATGGAGCTTTATTTATAGTCAGAGTGCAAAGATATAATAATCAATTGTTTGAGGTAAAGGTAACTTCACTCACTGTTATATATAAAAACCACTTAAATAATTTTTGCTTTCTGTCCCCATAAACTTTGGGCTTGGAAGTTTCACAGGTTCAGATGCCTATCATGGGAATGCTTCTTCCCGTGATGTTTGGTTGTAGTTCTGATGAATTGACACTATTCTCTCCACACCAACATTTTGGACTTCATATATCACTGAGCCAGCAAGCAGAAAAGAGTACTACTATTCTGGGTAGGGTGGTTAAGTTTGATTACAAGGTAGGATTAGGATTGTATTACACAATGTGGGCAAGGAGAACTATGTTTGGAACCCAGAGGATTTTCTGGTAGTACTTTTTTATACTTTCTTTGCAAATACCCCTTATCAATGGATAAATATGGTAGCCTAACATTTTAATCCCATGGAAATGAAGGATTGAGTCAGAACATTAATAAAATATTCCACCCAGCTAAAATACTAGCATAAAAACAATAAAAGCATAGAATGAATGAAAGACAAAGACAGCTTCAATACTTTAAGTTGCATGCATGGCCATCTGCAGATCAGCCTTCACAGGAACTGAAATTTTTATTTCCTGCCACATCTCTGGCTGAAACATCATATTTGACAAGAAAATATCTCTTTGGACCTTTAATTTTCACAAATACTGGTAAAGCATATCTGGACTTCCTTGACTACCTGAAAAATTTATCTGGGTACTGTTTTGGATCTTTTCTCAGTTCCAAGTTTAAAGGCTTGACATTGATGGTATATTCCATCAGCTTTCCAGTTTTTTTCTGGATGGGGGATCCTTATTGAAGTTAGCTTTGGTTTATCCATTGAGTGAAACCTTTTCCTATAGTTATTGAAATATAATTCATTTCATCTACTTTGTAATCTATTTAGCATGTAGCCTTGATTGAGCTGTGGTCAACCATGAATATTATCAACAAATTCAGGAATTTCACCTAGACTTGCTTCTAACAATAAAATTTAAACGTAGAGAATTTGTAATCTTGCTTAAACACCTTCTTCCTCATTGTCAGGCTACCTGGGAGAGAGGGAGAAATGGCTGAATCTTTTGTGAAATATGTTTTAATTGCTGTGTTCTTGGTGGATATTAAGGAGTCAGATTTGTATGAGGCATTCTCTTAATGGAGTTCATTTTTCTTTTGAGTGTGTTTTTTTTTAATATGTATTTTTTAAAATTTGGTTATTGGGTAAAATTTATTCTCTCTCTCTCTCTCTCTCCCCCACCCCCCTCTCTCTCTTCATCCTTTCAGGCATAGAAATGCAATACATATTGTACATATAGGAAACCAAAAACTGAGATGAGTTGCAGTTGAAAAGTTGAAGAGGCAAATAAGTGGAATAAAAGTTGTCAAAATGTGTCTTCCCCAAAATATCCTATTTCATATGGTTGTTTTTCCAATTATTGAAAATATTTCTTTTTTATAATATATTTTAATTTTTATGGAGAGGAAGGGAGAGGGATAAAGAGTTAGAAATATCAATGAGAGAGAAACATCAAGCATCTGTCTCCTGCACACTCCCTTCTGGGTATGGGCCCACACCCAAGGTACATGTCCTTGACTGGAATCAAACCTGGGACCCTTGAGTCCATAGGCTGATGCTCTATTCACTGAGCCAAACCAGTCAAGGTGAAAGTATTTCTTAACATACCTAAAATATTCCCTACTGATTTCATGAAGGCAGTGTAGTCATGACATTGAAATCATTGTTCACTGTGTAGTTCATCATTGGACAAATGTTATATGCATTATCTCATTATTTTACCACTCAAGTATCAAGTACTACTGTATGCATACTTTATAGATGACAGAAGTATGGCTAAAGAGGTTGAGGTTGAGAAACTTAAGAATCTAAGTCTGAATGTCAACTCAGATAGACCTGATTTCAAAGACCAAATTCTTTCTCATTATATAACACTGAATTCCCTTTTAATACAGAGGACTATCCCCTTATTCTTGAAATTCTCTGCTTTTCTTGATTATGCCACCAAGCTGTCCTGACTTTATTTTTATCTTCTCTGTTTGTTTTGTTATTGTTTGTTTGGTTTCATTTTATCCCCCTCACAGTTTCTTTCTTTCTTTTTTTCATGTCCCTTTAATGCCCAAGTTTCCCTAGGATTCCATCTTTAATCTTTATTTATTCTTATTGTGTAAACCCTTCTAGACTGTCTCATCTCAACTGCTACATTTTGTTCATATTGCCAGGATAAAATTATTAGACATTAGCTAAGAATTAGCATTCCCATATTTCTGATATATAATTATCCTCTTTCTCCTCTCCTAAATATTGCACCACAAACATTCCATACATAAGAGGGTATTCACTAACTGATGACACAATGAGAGGAAAATGTCTTATTCTTGCTTTGAATTTATAAACCATCATCTGAAACTCATATGAGGACAGTAGTCTTAAAAATCTAGGCTTTTGATTTGCAAAAGTCAGATATTTTGCAGCTACTAAAACAAGACCTGAAGGCAAATTAAAATAGAGATTATGCCCCCAAAAAATATTGCACAAGAAAATTGATAAGAGGCCGGGGCAGTCAATAAAAGTTCATTTGGTTGCAATAAAAGGGAATTTCAAAGAGGAAGAGGAGAGCTCCTGAGTCCTTAAGATAGAATTAGACGGTCTTCCTCCTGAATGATTTCTGGAGCATGAGCTAAGGAACAGAGTCTGCACAGACAATGCCAATGTCATGCTTGTACTATCTGATACATAGTTTGACAACATGTAACTATACCCAAACCTTCCTCCATTGATTGGCCAAGATACCTATCAGGAACTCATTTTGCTGCTGATTACTTGGGGATCCCCAGAGTGGACTATTTGTAAGAATTGCATAAATTGTAACTAATTGAGTGCTACTCTACTGTTATAGAAGTTTATAAAGACTTTAAATCTAGAAGACCTAAAGGAGACAATTGGCTTGTGCGTGGAGCCTGGCCTAGATTCAACCAATCTCTAAATCTCAGCACACCCTTATTGACAGAGAGAAAGCCCAGGATATATGTGTGGCTCACATATATATGTAGCCCAGGGGATTCTGTGGTCCCAACATCTATCTATACACTATACATTTATGACCACCTAGCTTTCCAGGCTAAATTAAATGCATTTTTGTAACATCATTGTGTCATTTCAATAAATAGCCTTCTTAGTTAAAAAACAAAAAAACAAAACAAAAACAAAACAAAACAAAAAACCCAGAGTCTGCACAAAAATGAAGATCTTTCAAGGGCAGAAAAATTTTGCTCCCAAGTCAAGCCTAGGCTTGGATGCTGAGATTACAGCAATAGGAAGCACCATGCATATGTCCTTTATGCCAGCAGGAGCTATAGGGTAGATATAGAAACAAGACAGGTACATATAATATGGAATAAAATTGTCCTCATTCATACTCTGTCTGGCCTCCTGGTGTCTCAGAGAGTTGTAGGAAAATATGTAAATGTTTCCATGCTAGAAGATGTGTGAAGAACTAAAGAATCCTGATGTGGACAAAGATAAGGTAGAGTGATTTGCCTGATTTCTTGAAGTTGAGGACATCTACAAATATAAGGTGATTACCAAAGGTGGGTGTGATAAACTACATTACAGATTATGCCAATAAAGGAAAAAGGACTTCAACTGACCAGGTAAAGACTCTACACTGACGTAACACAAGCCATCCAGTAAATAAGATCTCTCCTCAGAGAGGAAGGGGAAGGTGTGGAAGAAATAGACTCTGATTCTTCAGAGAGAAGAACTGAAAATCACATGATACAAGAGACTACAAGGAGAGACAAGAAAATTGAACCATTAAGTACTTATTTAATCACAGGAGTGAAAGGAAAGGGTGGATGGGAGAAAATGGAAGGCCTGCCACAAGTAGCACAAAGCCAATTAAGAAGACAATTTCAATTCAATTAGAAATGTGAAGTGACAGAGATTTATCTGGGATTTTAAGAGTCAATGGAAAGTATTGGAGCAAAACAGGGTTGGGGAGAAAGCAGCAATAGTGAAGAGGGGATTTCTGACCTGAATTTTTAAGAATGAGCCAAGTAAAGAATGGTTAAGGTGGTTCAGTCATAGAAATCAACAAGTGCAAAAGCATATCCTTCTTTAGATTGTTATATGGTGGGTTATATGATTAGATTTTTGAATATTGAACTAATATTGCATTTCTAGAATAAAACTACTGGGTTGAGGTGCATTATTCTTATTATATCAATATTCTCTTACAGATTGCAAGATTTGATTGTTAATATTTCATTAAGGGTTTCTGTGTCTATCATTATGAGAGATACTGGTGTATACTTTTCATGAATTGTCTTTGTCTGATTTTTTTAGAGGATGTTTAACTCAAAATGAGTTGGGAAATGTTGCTTTGTTTTCTAGAAGAGGATGTCTATAATTTATATTATTTCTAAATTTTAAAATAATTTCCAGTAACACCTGCTGGATCTAGATAATCCATTAGTGGGTTTTAAAATAGGTTGAATAGATATATTTTATAGTTATGAGACAACTCATAATATCAATTTTATCTTGAGTGAGTTTTAAGTACTTGTGGTTTTTGAGCAATGGGTTCATTCCATCTGAGTTCTCAAATTTATTTGTTTTGCGTTGTCATAGTACAGTATTCCTATTATCTTTTTTTTTTTAAAGATCATGGGTATCTATATTTATATCTTCTATTTTATTACTAATTCACTGCTAATTTGTTCAATCTCTGTTTCTTTCTTTCATAATTCATGCTAGAAGTTCATCTGTTTTATTTTATTTTTTCAAAGAACCAACTTTTGACTTCTTTGGGGCTTTTTCCTATTTTTTAAAGATTTTTTTTCAATTTCACTATTTTTATATTTTTTTAAATTATTATTTCCCCCTTCTTTCTTTGAAATTTATTTTCTTTTTTATGGCCAAACAGTGGAAAAATTGGGAGAAAAACTATGGTAAAGTCACCTTTCAGTTTGGCAGTACTTTAAATCATGACCTTCTTTCTAATATCCTATTATTACTTATCTTTTATAGTCATTGAACATCTGACTTGTCTATTCTTCCCAGGATTTTGATTGTATTTAATGAAAGATATAAGGTTTGCTTTCATGGGTCACTCAACCATCATGAGCTGCATTTCTATTCATGATGTGATTTTTCTAAACATCAAACAAAGTAAGTGAATTTACAAAGTACCTGAATTTACATGGTGCTACCCTACCAAAAATATAGTATACATTAAAACTATTTTTGTTAGGTATTTTACAAAGTTTAGTTCTAAATAATTTAAAATAGATTGCCTACTTAAATATTATACAAGATAATTTAAAAAATGAGAAAGTAGAACAGTTCTCCATTGTACAAGATTGTCCTATTCAATCATTGTGTAAATTTAAAATACCAGAGCATATTTTCAAAATACCCCCTTTAGAAGAGGTCTACTGAAATGCACTTCTCTTCATCAGTACTATTTAATGGAATTTTCTAGAATGATGCCACTAGTCACATGTTGCCATTGATTATTTGAAAGTTGGTTATTGTAACTAAGAAACTAAAAGTTTAATTTCACTCAGTGTAATTCATTTACATTTAATTTGAAATAACCAAATAATAGTTACCAGTGACTACTGTTAATTCATAGGCTAACTCTTAGAGGTATGAGGTAACATCCTTGGAAATATCAGAAGGCAAGCAAAGGGGAGTGACTGTAGTAGAAAGACCTTGAACTTTGGATCAGAAAGCTCTAAACTGAGATCCCAGCATAGTCAATTCTAAGCTATTAAAGATACAACTAGTGATGGCAATACCAAACTATGTTAGTGAGAGGAACCATGATACTCTGCTCGATTCTATACTTTTTCAATGCATTAATTTATCTTCAGTGGGGAGTTTTAACTTTGTTAAGTAATCTTATTCAGCTCATTACATCACTCATATCTGTTCATAGAATTTTGAGTTTAATATGTCATCCAAACAATTACCTATTCTTCCAGTTTTGTGTCATGTATAAACTTAATAATCTCATTACTTAATGCCTTTCTTCAAGAGTTTTATAAACTTGTTGAATGAAACAGACATAGGAATGTATCCCTTTATAATAACATTAGAATCTTTTTTTCAAGTGGGCACTTTTCTATTAGATACCCCAAATCTTCAATTTTTTTATCTTGTCCTCAAAGATATCAAGAAATTCTTAGTCAAATACCTTGATGAAATAAAAACAGTATCTTATATAATAAAAGCCTAGTATGCTTAGTGTCTGTCTGTTCATTCAACCTTTCAACCAGTCACTATATGACATGCACTGACCACCAGGGGTTAGAAATTTTAACCAGTAGGATAGCATGCTGCTGGGGTCCAGCCAATTGGGACTGGGCAAGATGAACTGAACACGCCCTGGAGCCCTCCTATGGGGTCCCTCCCCAGCCCCAATCATGAGCTGGTGGAATCTCTCAGCCTAGCCTGTGCCCTCTTGCAATCTTGGACCCCTCAGGGGATATCAGAGAGCCAGTTTCGGCCTGATTCCTACAGGCCCAGGCTGAGGAACCTCACCAGTGCACGAATCTAAGCACCAGACCTCTAGATATTATATGTTTTCAAATAGGCTAATATTACAATTAGATTAAAAAATAAGATTTACTTGGTAGAATTTAGTACAATGATATAATATTATTCCAATTTATAAGTGAGACAACTGAGACACAATGAGTTTAGTCAGTTTACTGAAATTCAAATGCCTAGGAAGTAGACCAGGAAGCAGAAATCAGGAACATCTGGCTTTAGGACCTGTGACATTTCCAGTAGATCCCAGGGAGCATCATTTAAGATGGTCCCCAGTGTAATTCTTGTCTCCTGTACAGCTGAATGGGGATCACATCTAGATTTTATATTTTCAGAATTTGTGTTCACATGTACTAATAATGTTCATGTTGCTTATTATAAGATCAAATTTACCTTGTTAAGTTATAACTTCACAGGTGCTCATTTATTATGCATATTCTAATCTTTGATATACTAGTATATCCACATTGATCCCTTCTGTCCTGTTTTTCCCTGTAGTGCTTCTTACTATGGATTACTACCAAACACCTTCCAAGCTGTGCCTGTTCCCTTTCCTAGAATGGAATTTTAAGAGAGTGGGGGAAAAGTTCCTATGGAAAATAATACCATAATAAATAAATAACACAAGAATAAACTCTGTGTTTCATGTACTCACAACTGTAAACTTACTTTTGCCCCACCCTGTATATTGAGCAAAGTATTAGGCACATGTGCGTGTCCGTGATGACATATGTTTTCATGCATCTGCTTCATAGTAACATCAAGACAAATTACATTTGGGGGCTTTCTCAATCATTCAAAACATCTCATGGAGATGGAGTGGACCCTGGAGGAGATTTTTTCCCTCCAACCCACACTTTGGTAGAGAAGCTTACAGAAGAGGGGTGTAAAGGTCAGTTTTAGTCAGAAGTATAATCTACTATGAACACAATGCCAAGAAATTAGAGCTTAACTACTGCTTAAGTGGGTCACTAGGAAGAGAAACCCATGAGAGTGCCTTTGGATTTCCAACTGTAAATGCTGTAGCAACTTCCTTTATGAATCAAGGATGAGTCAGTAGGAAGGACGTGACAAAAGCAAAGTGAGAGTGGGTCCTTCAGGGCTAGACTAGAGCTATGCTAATGTTTAAGACAGCGTGTTCCTTCAAACTAGAAGCAGGCACTCAATTTATCTGAACCAGGCCAAATGCAATCAATTCAGCATTAGCTTAAAGATTATTCTAAGTGCACATTTATGAATATCTACTTATGTTTTTCAGACCCACCTCCCTTTAATTTATAGTTCCTCAAGGCCATTGAAATTGGGCTTTCTTTCCATTGATGTGGTTAAAAAGGAAGAACAGCCTTAATTATATTAGAAATCTAGGCAGAACCTGGCTTTAACTGGTCTCTTCTTCAACTTTTGTAGGCCAGATGTTTGTGGGTTGTTGTTGGTTTTGTGTGTGTGTGTGTGTGTGTGTGTATGTGTGTGTGTGTTGTAACCCTCATGAAACTGCATTATATACATATGTTATAGTCTACAACAAAGTTTTGTTTGCCCTTTTCTTTTTGGCTAGAGGTAGTAATCTATGAGCAACCTCAGCACATAGGAATGAGAAGCTACTTCTGTTTTGATGCTTTTGTCTTAAGTGATCTAAGTGAATAGGGCAATGGCAAAGAGCTCATCCCACCAAGGCCAACTTGGTAGCAGGCCACTTCGATACTATCAATTTTGCATTCCCAGCTGGTGTTCTGGTGTAGTTTTAATAGGATGTCCTGCGCGTGGCCCTTACAAACTCTCCACAGCTTGCTGAGGTGGATTAAAAGATGCAAATTCACTGAAATATGCCAAAGAATATAATGGTCTCTACAGAAGATCTGGCTGTGTCAACCAGCAAAAAGTTCCAGCTGTGGCAGCCATGTGGAACAAAGGGAACTCTTGGCTTAATGTGGAGTGCATGCTTCTGACGTTCCAGTTCAGGCAAGAAATAAATAAAGCTATTACAAAGCCCTTGACCAGATGTGTCTGACATAGGCTAAAATGTGTTTGTACAGAAACTTTGCTATCAACGTGGCCATTTTTATAGTATTGGACATCTGTTCCTGAAGGCTAATAGGGGTGCAGTCCACAATCATAGTAAAGACTCGATCTGGCTGGCCTCTTTAAATTGCCTTTTCCCTGTCTGCTCTTGTTCACCTTAATCTGCATAGTCTCAGTCATGTGTGGGTCAATGATTTATTTAACACAGAATCTGAATGCTTCTGTGTCACGGAATCAAACTCAGCCCAATAGTCAAAGACTTGAATTTTTCCATTTGTTTTCCAGGAGCAATTGTGCACAATCCCCGTGGATAACTTGACACTGGTATGCCCTGTCACAATTTACATCTGTCTTTGACTCAATATTGCTCCTAAGGTTAGCTATTGATCATTGTTCTCACATGAATCCTTCATTACTCTAATTGGAACCATTTATAAACACATTCCTTGGACAGATGACAAAAGGATCCATGATGGACAACTTCTTATTCAAAACAGCTGCCCAATATGTAAATCAAAAGCTGTTAAAGATTGTATTGAGCTGAGAACAATTATACAAGGTTCTAGCCTGTTGTGAATTAAAATGACTGCATTAGAGCTTAAGGGATTTGTAAAGGGAGTCTTTCTTTTTAAGAATGCCAGTTCAAATTCAGATCAGGTCATTGACAAGTAATATCATGTGAAAATAATGTAAAACAAATTAATGCTCTCAGCTTTTCGGTTAATAGACAGATAATACTTTCCAAAAGCACAATTTACCTTAGCCAATTTTTTAGTTACTTTATAAGAAAACCCAAGGATTGAAGGGTCTTAGGAACTACTTAGAATTTACATTTCAGAATTTAGAAAATTTTCACCATTTTAAGCACATTATAAGTTTGGCTTACACACACACACACACACACACACACACACACACACACACACAGGATTTCTTCTGTTTTCTATCTGAAAATAAAAGTCAAAGCTGAGTAACCCTTTAGAGGACTGCGAATACAGTTACAACTAATAGTTACTGACTCTGCTTTGTGTCAATTAATATTCTAAGTAATTGAGTAAGTATTAACTCAATTATTCCTTACAATAACTCTGTGATGGAAGAACTATTGTTATATTTATCTCACAGATGAGAAAAGTAAAGCCAGTGAGATTAAATATTTATCCAATGTCACATATCCCAATTTAAACCCAGAATGCCCAACTCAAGAGTAAATAATTCATATTCTTTTGCTAAGCAGGAAGTCAGAGATGAGTGGCTGATGTGGGCCTGCCATGGGGTCCTGTGCAGGGGTCAGACCAACATTGTCTTCAGACCATCTCTCTATGGGTAGCCCAGCAGAACTCCAGCAGGTTCTGGGCCCAAGCTCAGATGAAAATAAGATGACCTCAATGCCAATGTGACCTTAGTAGGGCTCTGGACTACTTACAATAAAATGTGCATTGTGTTTTTGACCCCAGTGGGTTTTTCTGTATACATTATGGGTAAGGGCACAAGCAGGAGGAATAGTTACATAACCCTTTCTGTCAATTATCCTTGAATGCAAATGAAAGTCTCCACCTAAAATATCCCTCATGTAAACCATATAACCCAGAAATTTAGGGCCATAGTGAGTCTTAACTGGCCTGCTCCTCCCTTAGTGTGTATCTTCAATAAATCCCTATTTGCTTTACTTTTATTTTCATTGACCTTAAAACAGTTTCTGTATCTACAAGAGGGACCTTGGTCCCAATGGTAAACTAAATCAGTAACATTTTTACTATTATTTCTTTAAGAAAGGCACATTGAATGCCAACACTTAGTCAAATAATTAAATAATGGCTACAGATCTACATTGGGATATCTACATTTGTTAATGGATGGATAGACTCAAAAATAGGTATACGATGGAGAAATAGATGATATATTGATAGATAATAGAAGATAGAAACACTAATATTTATTGAATTCCTCTATTACCTCCAATATCCACATTTTCTTAATCTTCCATATTTTTAAATATATTTTTAAAATATATTTTATTGATTTTTTACAGAGAGGAAGAGAGAGGGATAGAGAGCTAGAAACATCGATGAGAGAGACTCATTGATCAGCTGCCCTTGACCGGAATCGAACCTGGGACCCTTCAGTCCGCAGTCTGACACTCCATCCACTGAGCCAAACTGGTTTAAGCTATTTTCCATATATTTTAAAGTATATTTTTATTGATTTCTGAGAGTAAGGGAGAGGGAGAGAGAGATTGAAACATCAATGATGACAAAGAATCATTGATGGGCTGCCTCCTCTACATTCCCCACTGGAGATTGAGCCCACAACGTGGGCATGTTCCCTGACTGGGAATTGAACCATGACCTCCTGGTGCATAGGTCAAAGCTCAACCACTGAGCCACACTGGCCAGGCAACCTTCCATATTTTAAAGATAAATTTTATTAGTCTCATTTGTTTTAACATGAAGACATTGACATACAGCAACCATCCTATCTTAAACCATACTGCAGGACTGCAGCAGGTTAACTAAGCCTTTGGGGGCAATTGATATATTTGTGTGACTCTCATTTCAAGTATAAGTTATGCATATGGAATCAGCATCTTGTGCAATACAAAAGGTCAGTGATTCTGAGACTCAAATGTTTAAATTTGACTTCAGAATGTTTTTATCATTATATACTTTTATGTATGTATGGTATAACAGAGGGAGAATAAAGAGGGTTTTGTCCAGAATTCAGTTCCAATAGTAAAGCTGAACTTACTGTTGGAATTATATTTGTCTTGTCAGGGTCTTGGCTTATAGCAACCTGCTCATCTTCAGTCTTTCTCCCAAAATACTTTCAGGTAGGTAATGGGGCAATACACAGAGAACCAGTATAAAGGGAGGTGGAGTAGGGAAAACTTTTGAGCTGCTTTTATAAAGTGAATACCTTTGATTTTATTGATCTGATGATGTAATACCACCATGTTAGTAATTACCCAGGTAGCCTGCTTATGCACACAAAAAGGTTGTGATGAATATTTAATCCAAGCTAACAGAATACTTTGAGGATTCAAGGAAAAGTAGAAGTAGCCAACTATATAAAAGAAGATATCCTATCTCTATTCTTCTTTCTTGACTTTTCCATTGAATTTTTTTTTCTTCTCAGTTAACTTGCTCCCTGGTCCTAATTCAATAGTATAACAGAGGCATGCCATCTTGGCATCAAAAATTATTCCTCTAAGTCCTTTTTATAAATAATTATATTTCTGTTTGTTTCTCTCTTCATAAAGACTGAATTCTTAAGATTGAATTGTGCCTATTCATTCACTTACTACTTCGGCAGTTCCTACAGCAGTCCAAGCACTGGGCTTGCTAATGGGGGAGGCCAAAACACCGGCCCTCAAGAACTCAGTGGAGAAGAAGGAGGACAAAGAGAGGTGGTGTGAATACAGCAATGTGAAAAAGCCATAAAAATGACTATTATTTGTTACAGAGGCTTAGAGCAAAGACAGATCACCTTTCTGGGAAGATCAGAAAAAGCTGCAGGGAGGAGGCAGTGCTGAAGCATTAGAGAATTTTCTAAGTATACAAAGTGGGGGAGGGATTCCAGACAGAGGCATAGCAAATGCAAGTATCTTCAAGATAGATCAATCTCTGCAGAATAATAATTCAACTTAATATGCAGTCAAAGAGGTGATAGGAACTTTACGCCTGTAGTGTATTACTGTATAAGTGTATTCACTATAAAATACTTATAATCAAATCATAATCTCTAGTTTAAGGAGAAATGGGAAACTAGTAATAGATTAAGCCTACTTTCATCAGTATGGCATATGATATCTCCTTTGTCTCATCCTCAAAGGTGGTTATTAACTGGAAAACTTAGTTACCAGTAATTATAATCTGGTTTAAGACACTGCTTCAATCACTACATTGTCAATACAATAGTTATATATGTGGTTAGCTAACTCATTACTGTCTGCACTACCTGATTTTGCCTCCACTACCATATTTCTGTTTTTTAATAATTATTTTATTAATTTCAGAGAGAAAAGGACATGAGAGGAAGATATAAACATCAATGATGAGAGGCAATCATTGATTGGTTGCCTCTTGCACACCTTGACGGGGATTGAGCCCACAACCTGGGCATGTGTCCTTGACCAAAATCAAACTCAAGACCCTTTTTAACTCCACAGGCTAGTGCTCTATCCATTGAGACAAACAAACTAGTGCTTCACTTCCATACTATAAGCATTGTATCTGGAGAGACCATGCTTGATATTGTCCTCCTATTCCACATGTGGCTTTAGTTAGCACGTTTCAATCAAACATTTTCATTTAACTTGATAAGTAAAATCTAAAAGAAGAAAAAGGTAAATCAAGTGAATTGGTATTTAAAGAGTGCTTTCAAGTTACCAGATCATATAGTAGACACATTCAGCTACATTTTGATGGGTGAAGCAACATAAAACATGGGCTTTGGAGACATATAGATTGGAGTCAAGTATTGTTTTGATTGTCTCTTGATATCACGGTCTTAGTTTTCAAATACATAAAATAGGGATATGGGACTTTGGTAAGTATTAAGTGATAAAGCATATGTTACAGTAGCCAAGTAATGGAGAAAAAAGATCCTAAAAGCTTAATATTGTTAGCTTATGACTAGTTGTATTGGTCTGCTATTTTTTCAATAATGCTGCATAACAGAACAGAAAACTCAGTGGCTTACAGCAGTGAACACAGTTTCTATTTCTGTCTTTTCAGTCCAGTGTGGAGTCTGCCAAATCTAAACTGTGTTTGACTGGGCTTGGCATACAGCTGAAGGCTGAGTATAGGTCTGCTCCAGCTATTTCTCATTCTCTTGGTCTCAGTGGCATGTTTTTCTTATGGCAAAAGCACTAGAGCTAGAGGGCAAAAGCACTAGAGCTAGAGGGCAAGCACATTTTGAGCTTCTACTTCAGCCACATATGCTAACATCTCATTGACCAAAGTAAGTTAGATGGCCATGTCAGAAATAAAGAAATTTAAGTGTACCCTATAAACACCCCATGCTACATTTCTGCATGATCATGGGGAAAAAGAGCAAGCATTTGCTTTAAAAATTATTCAATCTTCCATGAGAATTATTATGTATTATTTCAATTCGTATTTTTAGTTTGATTACCTAAATGTAACCTAAGTTAGCTGTATCTAATAATCTATAACTTGACTAATTTTATTTTAAAAAGCTATACAATCAACCAATTTTAAGGTGCTTAAGAAACAAGAATACTCAAATAAGCTATAATTGATTAACTGTGAAATCCCCAAAGACGAACAATAATTTCAAAAGATAGACAAATGATAATCTAGAATAATGTATTCAATAAAAAACATTTATGTTTTGTGCTACATGAGAATATTTTTAGTGTGTACTTTGGAAAGTCAAAGGAAGCAGAAAATCTGGACCCAATCTTTTGTGTTATAGCATCTGGAAGCCAATTGTTTTGCCATTTGTTAGCTTAGTATTCATATATGCTATTAGGCTTTTTATACTCATTGGCTTTACCTAGTAACTTATTCATTCTTTCAACAAAATAATAGTTGGGTGCCTACTATATACCAGGTTCTGGACTAGTCATTGGAAAAACAACCATAACTGTAAACAACTTTCCAAATTGAAAACTTCTATTACATGGGTGTAAAAAGCTATTGATTTCTTCAATTCCACGAAGCCATGAAGGACAAAAGACATAACTTAGAAAAGATTACCTACAACTCTGAACACACTGTATGTATACAAGTGTAACATGTACCAAGTAGAACATGGAATGAGTCTAAAATGAGGGGTCCTATGTGAGCAGCAATTGCTTCAATCACGTCTACTATATGATCTGGTAACTTGAAAGCACTCTTTAAATACCAATTCACTTGATTTACCTTTTCCTTCTTTTAGATTTTACTTATCAATAGTACCCTGAAGAGCAGGCATTTCTTACACCTTTGGTACACTTAATCCTCTCAATTGTGTATTTCCCATTGATTTAGAATCCTTCTAATTTTGCTCCTAATGAAAAGAGTTAATCAGCACATATTTATTGATTTTTGAGGCCTTGTGCTAAGCTTGTTCACACACCTCAATTTGAATTTAGAATCACTCTACTTAAAAAGGCTACAGGCAGCCAAAACTGTTTGGCTCAGTGGATAGAGCGTCAGTCTGCGGACTGAAAGGTCCCAGGTTCCAGTCAAGAGCATGTGCATTGGTTGCAGGCACATCCCCGGTGAGGGGTATGCAGGAGGCAGCTGGTCAATGTCTCTCTCTCGTCGACATTTCTAGCTCTCTAGCTCTCTCCCTTCCTCTGTATGGAAAATCAATAATATATATATATATATATATATATATATATATATATATATATATATTTTTTTTTTTTTTTTTTTTTAAGGCTACTGACTGAAGGTGCTCAAAGTGCACTTTTGCTTCTGCTTTCCAGGTCCATGTGATGTGTGTGGAGACAAGAAGCATAATTACTCTCTAAAATTAAGCACATTATAAAGATGTTCTGTGAGAGAGTCAGTCATCTGGGCAAAAGAGATAGAATAAAATGCTTGATCTACTGAATTAAAATGTAATCATCTCAATACCCACATGAGATGTTGAGTGGGGAACTGTGCTTTCTACCACTTGTTTTCTTGTCTTTTAAATACCTTCAATTAAGTTTTAGCTGTTCATTTTATACACTAGTGAAGACATGGGAGTTTGCACCTTAATTCTAAGTCCTCTGTTGGCTTCTGTCTTACCATCAACCTCAGAGCTGTTTTGCAGAGAGAAAAGCTGAGAGTGTTGGTACAGTGTCCTCTAGAACTGTCATTAATGATGTATCTTCATCACCTATCATTTTACCACCTTGAACCCACAACTGACTTTAAGTGTACCCTATAAATACCACATGCTACATTTCGGCAAGTTTCACCAAAAAAAGCCCTTACATTTCTCTTCTAATTACCATCACAACAGCTCCCATTGTGGTTTAACCCTAGTAATTTAGTTATATTATGCTGCTACAATGGACCAAATAGATAATAATGAACACTGATGCAGCCTACAGTTGAAGCAGACTATAATTACACTGGCTTAATGAAATTACCAGAGAAAGCAGTACATAAAAAAAATACTCAGATTAAGAAAAGAAAAATAAAACAGCAGCAAAACCTGAACATTTTACATTCCTAAAGCTCTGCTTTATGCTCAGAAATTCCTAGAGACCTGGACATGTGCTGTTCACTTCTCTTCCTTGATTTATGGTCTGTGATTTCCAGACATACCCATCACATTCTGAGCTTTCATCTCTCACTTTCCAGTGTCTGCTGGTATTTCTCAAATCAAGATAAACAATTGCATGCATCATTCAGTAAATCAAATGGGGTATTACTTGGCAATCTGATTTTATACTAACTGTAACAAATTAAAATTTTAAATCTGGACTTTGGTTAAGATGTTGGCATTCAGACCCATCAAATTAGGCAGAGCCCATGGCTAGCACTCCTTAGAAGAGCAGCTACCAAGTTACTGCACCTGTAAATGAAAGTCATCACTAGTTAGCATCTCAGGATAAATGAATTTGAATCAGAAATTTCTTTTGTGAAAGTTGATGTTTAACAAGCAGTATGTGGTAGGAAAAACCAAAATGGTCAGTGTTGGAATTATCATGCAATGACTATAGAAGTGTTACTCTGGAAAAATTTAGGTGAATTTCAGAAATCAGTGAGACAGAATGAAAAAAAAAAAAGAAAAAATCATGCATTTCAAGAGTTTAGCAGGAATTGGACATGGCTTGCATTGAATAATGAGTTGAGATACAGAAAAAAGGTATACATCTGTCTCAATATTTCATATAACATTTTTATAATTATTGTGGCACTTATCTTGATTTTCATTTGTCCCTGAGGGAAAATGGGAAGCTGAGAAAACCTGGCTTCCATGGACAGGCTGTATCTCTGATAAGTGGGAGAAGGGGAGACTGTAGGCCTCGTGTTCCTCACCTCATCCTCACCCACCCAAATATCTATGAACATAAAGAGCAGTAATTCTTTTTTAAAAAATTTTGTTGTTAAACCTCACATTAGGATATATTTTCCATTGCTTTTCAGAGAGAGTGGAAGAGAAGGAGGGAGGTGGGGGTTGGAGAGAGAGAGAGAAAGAGAGAGAGAGAGAGAGAGAGAGAGAGAGAGAGAGATACATTGATGTGAGAGGGGAGCATCCATCAGCTGCCTCACTCATGCCCTCTACCAGAGGTCAAATCTGAAACTGGGCATGCACCCTGACCAGGAATTGAACTATCAACCTTATGGTGCATGGACCATGCCTGATCAACTGACCATACAGATCAGAGCAAGAACAGTAATTCTTATCTACATCTCACAAAATAACTTTTAAGGTTATCAATTTCTAAGAGGGATGACATTCTTAATAGAGTCAAGTCTTCATAATAAAAATTATCCTAATTATTTAGGGGTGATGTTCAATTATCTGTGTCGATTCAGTTTCAACTGGCTCAAATTCCAATGGGTCCTTCTAAAGAGATTTCTCTCATTCTCCTCATTGTTGAATAGTTCTCAACTATTTCATGTCCCAGTAGACCCGCATTCCTATTTCAAGTGCATATCTGGGTAGCAGATTAAGAGGGAAAGGATAGAGGCAAAATTTAAACTAGCCAAAAGGATTTTTTACATTGTTTTCCCCTGTGTCTCATCGTCAATGCATAACTAGAAATGTCTTGGCCAAACTGCATATTTATGCTCCCTAATGTATTTCATATCCACATAACCCACTCTGTTATCTCCACTACTCCTTTGATTCATCAACTGCCCTTTCTCTGTACCAGGTGAGCTAGCTTTTTCCTGGTAGAAAGATCCAGCTGTTCATCTGGGAGTCATTTGAGTACCCAGTATTAAGAGGTGGAGCTGCTGTGTTTTGCTTCACCTGCTATACTTATTTTCTATCTTCGTAATTGGATTTCCTGATGAGCATGAAGCTGCAGTGAAGACAGATGGTCTTAAAATTAAGAAAGAAAAAAGTTAGGGATCAGACAAAGTGTATAAACATGGGGGTGACTTGGGTATTAACAATGACGTTTGTGTGCATTGAATTTTATACACATTTCTGGCTAAAATGAACCCAAGTGAACCTTGGACACCAACAAAACTCCATTTTCTTATAGAGACTCGGGTGTGTGTGAGAGAGATATGTCTGTTATACCTGGCAGGTATGCCTAGCAACCGGTCCCAGGAGTGTCGGGGACTCTTCAGTAAAGTCTCCCTGCTGAGCTCAATCAAGAAGTTATAGCAAAGAAAAGTCTTTGACTAGAGGGAGTTGACAAATGTAGATTCTTTTTTTCACTTCAAATACTTTGACTCTGGCCCAGAAAGGATGTGCTTGTCCTCAATCAGGTTCTGATTGCTATGCCATAAATAAAATAAAACACAGTAAAATAGAGCAAGGTAAAAATGAAATAAAACAAAAGTCCCCTTGTGATCTACCAATCACATGATGCATTTCTGAAGAATTAATCGTCCTCACCTATACATGCTACTTACATCCATCAGTTTTATCATGAAGTTGGCTTAAAATTGAGGATACTTCTTGTCTTTTACTACACATGATGGATTCCAGATGTGCAGATTAAATAATGGTGCTCCCCTGTAGACATAATGGACCATAGCAGCAAAGTAAGTCAGCAAAATGAGCAAACCAGGCCCTGCAAATGACCTTAATTATTTAAACTAAGAGGGAATGGGAACTTATTGGTAATACAACAAACAGCTCTTTGAAAGAGCAAACAAAAAGCTCTGGTAATTTACATTTAAGTCGGACCAGCTCCTACTCTCTGCAAAGTACAATGTGTGTGGAATAATTCAGGAAGAAATCTAGCACCATACCATTTTTATAATTGGCATCCTATGCCAACTTTCCAGCAGCAAGTAGCATATAAATCATAATGCTGATATTACTTTTCAAAATTTTAAAAATGTTGCACAAAGTCTTATTCTAAAAATATGAAGGTGCTTTTCCAACATTCAGGATGTCTCCTGGGCTTCCAGCATTTGAAGAGGCAGTTATAGATGTCATAACTGAGGTGAGTCAGAGTTATATGGCATATAGATTAGATAGATGATAGATAGCTAGATAGATAGATAGATAGATAGATAGATGTACTGAAACAAATCTTTATCTTTATTTTTACTTTCCACGATTAACAGAAAGTACAGCTGATATT
Source organism: Vespertilio murinus (assembly GCA_963924515.1). Classification (NCBI taxonomy): domain Eukaryota; kingdom Metazoa; phylum Chordata; class Mammalia; order Chiroptera; family Vespertilionidae; genus Vespertilio; species Vespertilio murinus. Next base: position 64,105,379 of record OZ004709.1, read on the forward strand.
CCACTTGGCATAAAATTACCCAAAAGCAGTATTTCAGGCCACAGAAAATGGAGTAAAATTGTAGTTCGTGTCAAAGCTGGACCATGAGGTGAGTTCTGTCACAGCAATCTTTTGTGGTTCTCTACTACACCATAAATTAACCTGTCCAAATCATTGACACTCATCCACAAAGCACAGGTGGCAGTCTCCTTTCATGCACACCAAATAGAGTGAGATAAAAATAAATTGTGCTGCCATCAAAAACATGCCAAAATAATATTTTTCCCATCTGCTAAGCCCAGCCCCTGTGTTAAGTGGACTAACAGGTTTCCATGCTCACACTTGATGAACAGACACCACAAGCAATTAATTAACATTAACACGATGGGAATTGTGATTTCTCACTTTTAGACATTAATCAAAGCTAACACCGAGAACACGCACCTTGTATAACACTCAGACTTGTGGGCCTTCAGATGTGGCTGCTCTAAAGCCCATTTCTATCTAAATATTTACAACAAAGTTGGTTTGCTCAACAGTCCTATCAAGGGGGGCTCTATGTCCATGCTCCATGCTGCCAAGGCCATGATCAGCAGACCCATCAGAGCTTGGCTTGACTCCTTTTCCTGATACAATACAAACAAGGACAATCCAAGGGCATAGTCTATTTTTACATTGAACCAGTTAGTTAAAAATAAATGTTAGACTTTCTTTCCCATTTAAAAATATGCCAGACAAATATGTATATTTTAAAATGTTGCTGTGAAGAATATTAGAAAATCAAAAAAAGATTTGAGTCTTTGCATGAAAAAGCCACCAGTTATCTTTAATCTCATCATAAATACTTAGGGTCATGTTGAAATTTTATAGAAATAATTCGTCTATGGTTTATAATATTTTGAATAAATGAATATATCAGAAAATAGGAAACATAGCAATAGTATTCTCCAAAGAAGTTCAGGACAGAAGGATGTTACTGATAAATTATTTTATTTTTTATTTTTTTAAAATATATTTTACTGATATTTTACAGAGAGGAAGGGAGAGAGATAGAAAGCTAAAAACGTCGATCAGAGAGTAACATCGACCAGCTGCCTCTTGCGCACCCTCCACTGGGGATGTGCCCGCAACCAAGGTACATGCCCTTGACCAGAATTGAACCCGGGACCTTTCAGTCAGCAGACCGACGCTCTACCACTGAGCCAAACCGGTTTCGGCTGATAAATTATTTTAAACTTGCAAGGTAGAAATAATTCTGTTATGTAATATTTTAAAAAACAATAGAGAAAGAAGTTAACTTCTACAGGTCTTTTAGAAAGCCAGCATAACAGTGAAACTTTATGACTTTTAAAGTGGAAAGAGGTAAAGATTATGGCATTTGGAGACAATGGATAAGAATAAATTAATTGATCTCTTTCTATATTATAGCTTCAGATAAATAGTTGAGTTGAGTCTCAGATAAACATAGTTTTGGTGGAGGGATGGAGATGAGATTCAATTACACACTAATGGAAAAAAAGAATAAATAGAAGAAATCTGACATGATTAGATTTACAAGTAATATGCCTGTGGATCACTAAAAAAGAGACATGAGTACCTGCTCAATCAACGTCTTGTATCTGAGGTTGTTCTGGTAATGCAGACAGGCTGAAGGCCTCATCAGCAAAGCCGGATACTGGAGAAAGAGAAGGTTGTGGGTTATTATCTCTCCTCTTCTCCCCACCCCTATCCTCCCTTCTTTTCCTCTTCTTTCTGTTGTCGTTCCTTGCCTCTTTGCCTCCTGCCCTCATGCCTTCTGTGCTCTCTATCTCTCCTTTCTTCAACTTTTCTGGGGATACTAATAGATAAAATTAATCCATTTACTAGAATAATCTATCCTTTCTTGTTTATGCCAACTCTCCCTGTTGAATGGACGTTCAAAGATAAACCTATCTGGAGTGGAGGTTCAACCCAGAGGAATGACTACAGGTAGATCATCAGTTTTTGTCATGCACACATTATTAACTAAATCCTTTCTGTCTATCTATTTATCTATATATCATCTCTATCTATCTATCTATCTATCTATCTATCTATCTATCTATCTATCTATCATCTATCTATCTATTTATCATCATCTATCTCCATTTGAGTCCATTCTATTTCAGTTAATCACATAAACATCTGTGGCAAATAGTATTTTCCAAAGAGGGCTGCAGTGATATCTCCAGTGCCACATGTTCTTCCAGAACCTTGCCATTCCCCCATCAATAGGTGAATTCTAGTTTCCCTCCCCCTTGAATCTACATAACCAATAGAATATGGCAGAAGAAACACTATGTGACTTCCACAGCTAGGTCATAAAAGGTGTTAGAGCTGGTATACTTGCTTTCAGAACCACATTGATTACCCAGAGACTGCCATGCTGGAGAAGCCACGAGCAGTAGATACTTGGATTAACAGCCCCACTGGAATCTCAGTGGACAGTCACAACCAACTCAAGTCATGGGAGAGAGCCTTCTTATACATCTCACCCTGTTGAGCCTGCAGAAAACCACAGCCCCAGGTGACATCCAAAACAGCCATATGTGAGACCCTAAGCTAGACCCTTACTGCCAATCTGACCTACAAAATCAAGAGCATGTGTTAAGTCGCAAAGGTATGGAGTAGTATTTTACTCAGCATCAGTAACTGGAGCAGTCCTCAACATTTCCAGGGATGACTTGTAATTGAAACTCATTGGAAGGAAGCACACACAATTTGAGAGACAAGATTAAACAGAGAAAGTTCAATGTAATTGTATTTTATAGAAGAAAATGTTAGGATCTTTCATACATTTTTCAAATCTCTTCAACATCAAAGGTATGTAGGTGTGACAGCTATATTTTCTGTTTTCAATTCATCTCCTCTGGTCTCTCTGTCTTTTCAGGGAGAAAACACTGAGCTGTATACCCTGTAATACTAATTATCCAGTTTGATTAATATAGTCTAATTTCTATTCAAGACTCTCTTAGTTCTATCTGACCTGGCCACATTGATCTCTGGGGGTAAAATAAGGAAAGCAAGAAGATAAAAGGTGAAAAATTTGGATGATACTTGAGACACAGTTTTGTTTAAAGGAACTATCAAAATGAACTATAGTCAGCCATTTGATATCATCTAGCACATTTTTATAATAAGTATCTACACAGTAATCAGCATTACTGTGGGTTCTCTAAATGTACAATTTACTTTTTAAATATTTTATTAAAAATATCATTCACATATTAAACTAACCCCTACTTTCTTAGAAAATGCCATATCACAATTATTGAATATAAGTTTTTCTATGAATATTTTTTACTTATTTATTTATTTATTTGTTTATTTATTTATTACTTTTTAACCAATTGTCTCAGTATATGATCTTGAACTCGGGAAAATAATTGCATTAACCTTTGAGCATGTTATTTTATTAGCTATAAGCTGTGAAGTAATCTATGATTCAGCTTGCTTATACTGCTCTGCCCTAGTAAGAGATGATCTAGCTGATGACAATCTAGCAGATTTATGTCCAGGGAGAATCAGTCCCACCCTGTGTGGGTGTTGGCTTGAATGGCTCTAGTCCTCATGGGCAAAGAGGTCCTGACACCTCAGCAAGCAAGGAGCGCAAGTTGAGCCAGCCAACATCAGTCAGGAGCTCCATGGCCTCAGAGGGAAGAACTGAGTTCACTGTCAACTATACAAATTGAAAGGGAAAAAATAATGTAAGTTAGGTCATCCACTTGGTCCCAATACAAGGAGAAAATTGGTAACTGTAAAATAGTACTAGCAATGTGTCTTTTCACTATGAATCCTCTTTAGTATATTTATGCTAATGTCAGCTACTGTAGCATCAATGGTATAAATATTATTCTGATTTGGAACAATAAGTTAAAATTGCATTTCAATGATTAATGGAGGCTTGCTTCCTATGTGAATAGACTAGTGCCATAGGATCCAGTCTACCTCTGACCCTCAGTCATCTTGCACTCTCATTTTTTTGTTGTTTATTAAGGTGTCATTGGTTTACAAAAGTATGTACCGTATTTGCTGGCGTATAAGACGATTTTTTTGGCCCTGAAAAATATGCCTCCAAGTGGGGGGTAGTCTTATACGGCGAGTATATAACAAACTCTGTATTTTGAGTGGAAATGTAAGGGGGTCGTCTTATACGCCCAGTCTCTTATACGCCCGCAAATACGGTATTTTTCAGGGCCAAAAAATCATCTTATACGCTGGTATGTTTCAGGTGTAGAATTTCTCTATATATTGCATTGAGTGTTCACCACCCAAGTTAAGTCCCCTTCACTATTTATCCCCTCTGTACCCTGTTCTAGCTTAATCCCTTCACCTTTACTCACCTTGCCCCTCAAACCCCCTTCACTCTGACAGCTGTCAATTTGTTCTCTATCTATGAGTCTGTTTCTATTTTGTTAGTTTATTTTGTTCATTGGATTCCAAATATGACTGAAACCATATGATATTTGCTTTCTCTGGCTGGCTTATTTCACTTAGCATAATGCTCTCCAGGTCCATCCATGCTGTCAAAGATTTCCTTCTTTCTTTCTGCCCCAAAGTATTTCATTGTGTAAATGCATCAATCTTTTTTAATCCACTCATCTACTGATGGATAATTGGACTACTGTTATAAATAAAACTGCAATGAATATAGGGTTGCATATATTCTTTCTGAGGATGTTTCAGTATTATTAGGATATATTTCCATAAGTGGTATCTCTCAGTCAAAAGGCATTTCCATTTTAAATTTGTTGCATAAACTCTCACACTGCTTTCCACAGTGGCTGCATTCCCACCAATAATGGAGGAGGGTTCCCTTTTCTCCACATCTTCATCAACACTATTGCTTGTTGATTTATTGATGATAGCCATTCTGACATGTGTGAGGTGATATCTCATTATGGTTTGAATTTGCATTTCTCTGATGGTTAGTGACTTTGAGCATCTTTTCATTTGGCTATGGCTATGTGTAAGTCCTCTTTAGAAAAATGTCTATTCAAGTCCTTAGCAATATTTTAATTAGACTATTTGTTTGTTTTAGTATTGAGTTCCATAACTTCTTTATAAATTTTGGGTATTAACCCCTCATCAGATGTATCATGGTGAGTACTGTATATTCTCCTTTTTCATTTTGTTGATGGTTTCCTTTGGTGTGCAAAAACTTTTTAGTTTGATGTAGACTCATTTGTCTATTGTGTTTGTTTATTTCCCTTTCTGAAGGTGATATATCAGAAAAAAATATATTGCTATGATAAACCTCCAGATATTCCTGCATTTGTTTTCTTCTAGTATTTTTATGGCTTCATGACTTAAATTTGTCTCTTATCCACTTTTAGTTTATTGTTTTTATGGTGTAAGAAGATGGTCTGTTTTCATTTTCTTGCATGTATCTGCCCAATTATCCCAACCCCATTTATTGAATAGATTATTTTTTATTTCATATTATGTCCTTGCCTCTTTTTTCAAATATTAATTGACTATAAAAGTGTGGATTTATTTCTGTGCTCTCTATTCTGTTCCATTAATCTATATGTATTGTTTTCCATGCCAGTACCATGCTCTTTTGATTACAATGGTTTTGTAGCATAGTTGCTATCAGGTATTGTGATTCTTTCAACTTTGTTCTTTCTCAAGATTGCTGTGTCTATTGTGGGTCTTTTCTGGTTCTAGGTAAATTTTTGGAATACTTGTTCTAGTTCTGAGAAATATGACATTGGTATCTTGATATATTCTTCAATTTAATATATATATTTCATATATATAATATATATTATATATATTTATGAAATTAATTTCAAAGAGGAAGAGAAATGAAAACATCAATTATGAGAGAGAATTATTGATTGGCTGCCTCCTGCATGCCCCCTACTGGGGATTAACCAGAAACCCAGGCATGTGCCCTTGACTGGAATCAAACCTGGGGACCCTTCAGTCTGCAAGCCCACGCTCTATTCATTGAGCCAAACCAACTAGGGCTTCTTTAATTTATTTCTTCAATGGCTTATGTATAGGTCTTTTACATCCTTTGTTAAATTTATTCCTACATTTTGTTGTCATTGCTATTATTTTTGTTTTTTGTCCTGTTTTTTTTTTGTTTGTTTGTTTTGTTTTGTTTTGTTTTTTAAGCAATTGTTAATGGGATTGTTGCCTTTACCTGATCTAGGAGTTAAGACACTGAATATCTCTTGAGTATTTTGGCATAGTTTAAGAAGGATAGGTGTTAGTTTTTCTTTTAATTGATGGTGAAATTCACTTGTGAATCTTTCCTATGCAGGATTTTTGTCTATTGGGAGTTTATTTATTTATTTTTTATTTCTACTTCAATTTCACAGTTGTAATCTGTCTATTCAGGTTTGCTGATTTTTCTATATTCAGTTTTGGAAGATTATATGTTTCTGTGAATGTATCTATTTCTTCTAAATTGTCCAATTTATTGTCTTATAATTGCTTACAATATTTTATTATAATTCTTTGTATTTCTTTGGTGTCAGCTGTTACTTCTCTTTCATATCTGATTTTACTTATGCACTTTCAAATTTTTTTAACTGTAAAAATGAAAGACTTTTAAGGAAATTTCCAGAAGTAAAATTCTGAGTTCTGAAGAACATCTTCATTTATTTGGAATGCTTTTGAATTTACAGGGTACTAACTTTCAAATTAAACAGATGCTTTTTTAGATTGTAGTCTTAATTACCCTTAATCTAACATTTTTTTTTAGGTAAAAGGAGGTCCTTCTTGTAAAGCAAACATCTCTTACAAAACTATGCTTTTATGAGCTCAATGTAAATGATTTGGAAGCATAAAGATTTAATTTCATATTAGTGGGGGCAGGTGGTTGATATATATGTAGGTTTTTATCAAAACCCTTGAAGTCAAAACTTTAGTTAAGTACTTGTGAGAAAAACAAAATTGATTTTGGAGTCACATGTTTTCAGACAAATGCATAATGTGGATGTTACAAAATGCATGGTGTTTATTTTTATAATTGCATTTGCCTTGAGATCAGAGCTCTTTGTGTGTGATAAGTTATGGCTTAGATAATAATAATGTTTAGGCTTAAAGCGCCTCCTAGAGATTCTGAAGTGTACTTTTAAATTTAAAGGGTTGACAGCAAGCAATATTAAGAGCATCATCAACAATGCATAGATAGCTAGATAGCTACATGGCTAGCTAGCTAGATAAATAGATATATCAATATATTGGTGAAGGACTAGAGGTCCTCAGTGCCAGCAAGGCCCAGTTAGTGAGCTAAGGTAAGGAGGGTCTGCCATACAGGCATTAATATATTTGCAAAGACAGGTCAAGTCTGTCACAATTTTGGGGTTGCTGGCAGGTTGATTAAGTCAGCTCAGCTCTGAGTTTTCTTGACTAGAGCAAGATCTGGGTCAAAATCCAGGCTCTGCCTCATTGGAAAGGAAAGGAGGCATGGGCAGGCCACGTACTGAGTAGAGGACTAAATATGAGCTCAAACATATGACTCTTGAAAAGAGTAAGGTCAGTTTACCTTAGAGTTCGGGTAAGAAATAAAAGCAATCAGTTTCGTTAGCAGAAATATAACCCAATCATTCCTGAAGCTTCCAAGAACTTAGGGACACATTTTGATTTGTGCAGCAACCTCTGCATTTGCTGATTTGGGCTGGGATGGTTGAAAGATCCTTAGAAATTTTGTGATAACTCATTTAAATTGGTATTTTCCAAACTTTAATGTGCACCTGAATGCTTGAGGATTTTGTTAAAATAAGGGCTCTGACTCAGGTGTGGAGTGGGCCCCAAGAATTTGCATTTCCCACAAACTCCTAGTTGAAGCTGCGGCTGCTGATGGACACACGCTAGGAGCCATGAGAAGCCCAGCAGTTCTGCCTGCTTATTATGATCACATCTGTTATGACGTCACCAGGTTTGACATATAAAAATATAGGATACCCAATTACATTTAAATTTCAGATAAGTAACAATTTTTTTAGTTTAAGTTTGTCCTATGCAAATATTTGGGACATATTTGCTCTTAAAAAAAGTATTCCTTATGTGCCTAAAATTCACAGTTACCTTGGAATCCTCCACTTTATATGGCAGCTACACATGAGGACTTTACAAAAATGGACCTGTCCCAAATATTCTGATCCAATTGGTCAGCCTGGGCATGTGGACCTTACAAAATGCCTTAAGAGACCTTATGTGCTGTGGTTGAAAGTTACTGATGTGCTGTGGTTGAAAGTTACTGATAAACAGTCACGCTCTTATTAATCAGGTAAAAAAAATTGAAAGGTAAGGGGTTGTATAGTCTGCTCAACAGTAGAATGGGGATTAACACTTAGGGTTTCAGGCACTCCTTCCATCTTGAATAGAAAGCATGTTTCTTTTCTTAAAAGCTTAAAGCATAGGCTTCCTGGGAACTTTTTTTGGTCCTAGAACTCTGAGGTTGTGTGTCATGACCCCCTCTTTTGAGTAGACTCATCTGGGTTTTTTTTTTATATACATTTATTGATTTTGTTTTTTTTTAAGAGAGAGGAAGGGAGAGGGAGAGAGAGTTAATGATGAGAGAGAAACATCAATCAGCTGGGGATGTGCCCACACCCAAGATACATGCCCTTGACCAGAATGAAATCGAACCTGGGACCCTTGAGTCCACAGGCCAATGCTCTATCCACTGAGCCAAACCAGGGAGGGCTCATCTGGGTATTTTTAACCCCCACAGGCCTTATCCTAGTTAAGAATTCAGAATGCATTTAGGGATCTGTCTGTGAGGAATCTTAATTCAATGGTGCCTTAAGCTCACACCTGGAAATTTTATTTATTTTTTTAATTTTTTTTTTTTTGATTTTTAGAGAGAGAGGAAAGGAGAAGGAGAAAGTGATAGAAACATCAAGAAGAGAGAAACATGAACATCAATCTGCTGTCTCCTGCACGCCCCATGCTGGGGTGGAGCTGACAAACCAGGCATGTGCCCTGATCAGGAATAGAACCTGACACCTACAGGTACATAGGTTGATATCCAACAACTGAGCAGCAGTGGCCAGGCAACACCTGGGAACTTTAAAAAAACAATGGTGCCTAGGTGCCAACCCCCTCCCCCACCAGAGATTCTGATGTAACTGGCCTGGGATGCAGCCTAGGCACTGAGATTTTGGGAAAGCTACCTGAGTGATTCCAATGTGCTGATCTATCAGACCCTTTAAATGCCTGTGACTCTCAAGTTGTCTGTAAGTGGTGGGTCCAGCTGAGCGCATCACAGATGTGTGTAAATCAGCAACTTCAAAGGCTGGAAACACTGAGCTTGACTGCAGGGTAAACCTGGAATTCCTCATATGTTATTCTTTCAAGACTTGTCAAAGCATCTGAATTCCTTCTAATTAAAAAACACATAGTTTCCTTAGATTCCGACATCTTGAAATTTCTATATGAGCCTTGTATGCATTTCCACTGGTCCTAGGATATCCTGTTTTTCTGATGAAATGCAGAGTAAATAATTATTTTTTTTAAATTATAAAAAAGAGGTAGGGGTTGGGGATGGGGAGAGAAAGCCAGCATTCCCTTAATCTGTGCTTTCTAACTAGCAGTTTCAAGATGCTGAAAATATCTCCCCCATCTCCAGTCCTTTCCTGTGATCTTGTACTTCCCCACTCATCAGAAGAAACTAGACCAGGTCCCTGCTTTAGAAACAGCTGCGTATCAGGCCTTTCGTGAGGAAGGAAGACTTCTTAGGCAAAGTATTTTGGCAGGAACTAGGACAATAAACAGTAAGGCTTTGTACTTTCTTACTGCTTTCTCCTTCAAGAATTGAAACACAACTCAGAGCAAGCCACGATTGGATCGCTGCTATTTAAGATAGACAGAGGAGAGTCTTCTGAAGCCTTGAAATTGCAGAGTATTATTTCTCACACTTGTGAGGGTCATTCATGTTTTGTTTTTGTTTTTATAGGGACACAGTCTTTCCACCTGCTATGGGGTAGTGAACAGTTAGAGTGCTTATTTTTAAAAATATATATTTTATTGATTTTTTTTACAGAGAGGAAGAGAGAGGGATAGAGAGTTAGAAAGATCAATGAGAGAGAATCATCGATCAGCTGCCTCTTGAAAATCCCCTACTATTGAGGAAGTGCCCATAACCAAGGTACATGTCCTTGACTGGAATCGAACCTGGGACCTTTCAGTCCACAGTCTGACGCTCTATCCACTGAACCAAACCAGTTTTGGCTAGAGTGCTTATTAATTAGCCTGATCCCATTTCACTAAACTTCCTCATTATCTATAATTAGAGGCCCGAAGCATGAAGATGTGTGCCAGAATAGGCCTTACTTCCCCTGGCTGCTGGCACCAGCTTTCCTCTGGCACTCAGGACCCTGGCCTTTGCTCTGTCTGCCACCTTCCACCTTCACTCTGGCCGGAGCTGCCTTCTACCTTTATCTCTGTCCTGCCACCCTCCTTTAGCTCTCTCCACACTCCCCCATAGCAGGACTCTCACTCTGCCCTGGCCACTCCATGCCTGCATGCTCATGTGCTGCCCAGAGGTCCAGAGCAGCTAGGGTGGGGCAGAACACCATCTTTGTTGTGTCAATTTGCATATTCCATCCTTAATGGCTGTGGGTGCTGCTCTCTTTATCACAGAGTGATGGTCAATTTTCATATTCCATCCTTATTAGATAGGATAATAAAAGGGAAATATGCTAATTAGATCAGACATCATTCTGAACCTCATTCCAGATGTCCTTCCAGAAGCTGGGGTCTGAGGGAAGCCCAGGTTCCGGGTGCCAGAGGGAAGCCAGCTGGGTGAAGGAAGGCCTACTCTTGCATGAATTTCGTGGATTGGGCCTCTAGTATCTCTATAAGCCTGGTGAATTTACATAGTTTTAGATGACTAAATCATATGATTGGAGATTTACCAACTGTCCAGTCCAAATTTCCCAAATCCCAGTCCAAAAGTCCTTTCCAACTAAGATGGACTACCACCCATCATTTTTTTTATGGTTCTGGTTTTATAATTTAAATTAAATAGACTTTGATCACCTCCTCCTCAGTTGATTAATTGAGAGAAAACTAGGCTACACAGATGGAAAGATTGATTGGCCCAGTACAAGGCAAATCCAATCTCCCATCAGTTTCAACCTTCTGGCAAGTCCTTAGAACCATCCTGTTAAGCTGGAAAGTATAGTGACTCCACAGTAGTTTATTCAGGTGTGCAATAATTTTTACCAAATTGTAACACTTCCTTTGCAAATAGGAAAGATGTTCATATTTATTAATTTGGGTATCTTTTTCAAAACTGCTATTTGTCAGAACACTTTATCGAAATGTTTATTTGTGTTATGATTCCTTTTATTTATTTATTTTCTTTTCTCTCTTCCAATTCTCCACTCATTTGCTTTATGGGAGGTTTACATGTCAGTGTTAAAAGTAGAATTTGTTTTTAGACCACCTGGATTCTCACCTTAGGTTTTCCAGAAGCTTTGAAAACTCACAGACAAGTGTCATAGATATGAGGTGACTGGTAAAGAAGCTAAGCCAAAACAATTAACTCATGAGACTAGAACCCAAGCATATGTTGTGTCTCTCAGAACTTTCAAAACCTGAGTTTGGGGTAGAAATGCTTTCAGAGCTTTCAGCCAACTGTTATCAAGGGATTTGCAGGCTTGGATGAGAAGTAAGCCTTTAATATTTACAAAATAAAAATATAGGTCACTCCATTTACATTTGAAATTTCAGGTCATTGATTTTAAATGTAAGCATGCCCATGCAATATTTATGTTAAAATTATTCATTATTTATCTGAAATTCACAATTAGCTTGGTGCCCTGCATTTTATCTGGGAAAATTAGCAAGGTGGATTTCATTACTGAGTTAATGGACTGATAGAGACATATCCTGGCTTCCCTTTTCCCAGAAACCACACAGGCCTTTTGGATTCTTGGGAAAATTCTGAAGCACACCAAAGATATATATATATATATATATATATATATATATATATATATATATATATATATATTTTTTTTTTTTTTTTTTTTGTCAATCTGACAAAAATAGGTAAAATTTTGATTCATTTACACTGGACAGCTATTGTTGTGTTGGCTATTGTCATTTATTTATTTGACAATCTAAGGGAAAAGAGAACAGTGTCCCAGACTAAATAGTCAGAAATTGCATGTTTTAAAAATTCTTGTGGCATGGTGGTTAAAAATTGCTACTGTAGGGGGATGAGGAGGTGGAGGGCGATAATCCTGAGGGTTTGCTCTTGTTTACCCTCCTCCTGACAAGAGGTCATTTGTCATGGTCTACAAGAAATTGGGAGACTCCCGGTGCCACATTTCTAAAATAGATCACACCTGCTTCACCAGAATGCTATTGGTTTCAATGGGAAGTGGACTTCACAATACTTCCCTGCAGTGAGCTGAATGGCAGGTTTTGTCCTGCAAAGTGAATCATGTTCTCTTAGTGTATAACCAATGGCTTAAAATCAGAATGACCAGGTTTTCATGAGAAGCCGAACACTGTTAGTATTCTCAGAGAAATGGCTTATTCTTTCTATATATGTCTACCCATCAAGGGAAAAGCATTTGACACAAGATGTTCATGAATGTGACACACTAATCCAAGCACAGCTCACCCTCCTATTCACAAGGCAGCAAGGGAGCCATAATGATGAGCCATTTGTCTCTGGACAGAGCACAGCTGCTAATGGGTCTGGGCGAAACCACAGCGTGGGACAGGCAGTGAACAGGGATTCTTGCTCTGCTCAACCTTAAGGTGAAACTAAAACAGGCAGATTTATAATGTTCCAAGAATCAGGTCAGGCCAGACGAGAGGATATACAGCCCTTCTGTCGGTGACACTATGCCAAAGACTTTTTTTTTGTTTTATTATATTATTTTTTTAAATGAGCAGCAGCCCTCAGATCCTGAGTTGAAAAGCCCGATGCAGGCCTGAGTCATTGGCATCGCTCCCTGACTCCTCTCTCCTGCAGGTGTGCTGCCGGCCTCCTTCCCCTCACTCCCACCTGACAATTGTAAAATTTAAGGAGATCTCGCAGGGTGGTATAGCTCTAGGCGTATGAATTCCTTCCGGGCTCTTTGAGCTTGGAAGCAGTTTAAAGGTAAGAAGGTTTGAAGAGTGAGTGAGTACCCAAGAATAAACATGTTTCAAAGGAACTTGGATGAGGGACTTTGTTTTTGCGGGTTTTTGAAAATGACGTTTGCTTACTTAGTGTAGTAACTCCTTGAACATATTGCCTTGTGTGATATAATGTATTTACATAATTCCGGATTGGAAAATCATAAGAAAATCCAAAGAAAATTTCTGGAAAGAAGAAAACTTGTTTTTGTGTGAGAAAAAATATATATACATACATTCACATATGCATACATACATACAGGGTGTTCTCAAAAAAATGTACACACAATTTAACAGCTGATAGCTCAATTTTGAAAATGAAATGTATTTTAATAAACACTGACTTTATAATTATTCAAAGTGTGTGCATACATGTTTGGCACACCCTATATTTACATATTCATATACATAAGAATATATATACACATACACTATGTATATGTGCATAGATGGATACAAATTATATACATATATCGATATTGAGATTTAGATACAGATATTTGGAAAAGAGAGCAAAAACAAATTTAGCTCATAAGCCAATGTCCAGCCTGTTGATTCAAAAGAAGACGGTTCTTTGTGATTATTGCAATCCAAGTTTTCACTTTTGGGGCATCTCAGCATTTGCTACAGTGAGGTTATAGACACAGGGAAGTCCTTCAAGTATTGAATCGGAGAGTTGGCAACTCCAGGGGAATGGTGGTAAAAGAGGGAAGGAGAAGAGGTTACCTTCCTGCCTCCCAGAGAGAGGAGAGCAATGCCTCTCGCAATGTGGAGAGGTGGGAAAAAGGGGAAGAGAGTCTCTCTTACTAACAGAGGAAGAGGCACTTGTTCGATTTCCAAAACAATGTTTTCATGTTACCTAAGGCAGATTATAAGCAACTATGTTTTATTTATATCTGTTGATTCCCTAACTTTGCCTACAGTGACATATTTTTCTAAATCTCAGACTGCAGAAATTAAGGTAGTGGGATTATAGATAAATAAGGTAGTGGGATTAAAGATAAATAAAATATAGTCCAGAGACGACATGGGAAAATCAGGTGAACTTTTCAAATGCAAAAGCCCTGAGTTGCATTATCTCAAATGCCAGGGTCACAGCCCAGCAAGGCATGGTTGTCTATGGAAAGTTCTCTCTCTCTCTCTCTCTCTCTCTCTCTCTCTCTCTCTCTCTCTCTCTCTCTTCTCTCTCTCTCTCTCTCTCTCTCTCTCTCTCTCTCTCTCTCTCTTTCTCTCTCTCTCTCTCTCTCTCTCTCTCTCGTTCTGCCAGTCACTGTGATGAAGTAACTCACATTGTTCCGAGAAAGGAAGATGGATCTGTATAGACATTCTGCTGTCCAGGTTCATCCTAAATTTCTAAAATCTTTCTGCTTTTATTATTCACTATCTTATAACTGATAAGCATGTTCCCAGGAAACAGGAACATAAAGATGACTGCCATTTAGAAAGTATTTTCTTAAGGATGCTGCAATCATTCTTACAGAGAAAGTCAGGGGCGAGGTGTGACGGTGCTTTGGCCAACAGTCCATAAGAATAAATATGGGCCCGGACCGGTTTGGCTTAGTGGATAGAGCGTCAGCCTGTGGACTGAAAGGTCCCAGATTTGATTCCGGTCAAGGGCATGTACCTTGGTTGCGGGCACATCCCCAGTGGGGGGTGTGCAAGAGGCAGCTGATGGATGATTCTCTCTCATTGATGTTTCTAACTCTCTATCCCTCTCTCTTCCTCTCTGTGAAAAATCAATAAAATATATATTTTTAAAAGAATAAATATGGGACATTCAAAGTGCAGTCTGAGAAAGGAAGGGACTTTCAAATAAAATCAGGGCTACGCTGATTTTCCCAAAGCCCCTGGAGAAGCTTGGCTGAGAAAGAGGTCTTGTTTTTGTTTGTTTGTTTGTTTGTTTGTTCTGGATTTTGATTTGACTACTTTATAATCCTCACCTTCCAAATCTGCCTGAATTAAGCTACATATAGGTCTCAGGATAATTGTTCAATCATCTGAGGGATTTGTCTGTTCATTAGAGCTAAATTTTCTGCTCTAGATTTGATATAAAAAAGGAATGGTATATCGATTTTGTCTTGTGATTTTGAGGAGATAATATAACCAAAGGACTCTAGAAGCTCCAAAGTCTCTAAGGGCGTCTCTACCTAGACATGGACCATCCATCGGTTAACTCCTGCTTTGATGATGTTCTCCACAGGTTCATTTCCCATGTCAGCATTCTCACCTGGCTCCTGTTCACAATAACTCACACAATGAATTTGGTAACATTTCTGATTTTGATGCTGAAATAACAGTAACAGAAAAAAAATAATGAACACAAAAATTAAAGCAGTTTTTATGAATTTTTTTGTGTTTTTTTTTAAGAACCCAACTTTTCTATAAATTCAATAAAATGAGAGTTTTATTCTCTAAAAGTCTATTTTAGATTAGGAGTAGGGGAAGGAGTTCAAGAAAGTAAAGAATCACACTTCTAAGACTTCTAAATGCATTAAAAACATATTCATATTAAAGATAAATCTATGGCCATCCCAGAGTGTCCCAACCTGAGTACCATTTCCCTGCAGAAGCAAGAATATCAACAGGGAAATCAAAGGGAGACTTGAGAGATGGTGAAAAAACGAAGCACGAGAGCTCCTGAGAGAGATAATAATAATTGTAGAAAAAGATGAGCGGGATTGCTTTTTCCTTAAGTGCTGTGGTAAGTGGTAAAGTGTATACCCTTAACAGGGGCATGAGCACTTTTAAATTACATTTGACTAATATATCTCATGTTTCTTCAAATGAAACCCTAAGCCACTGGCATACCCGATTAGTGGGATGACATAGACATATTTAATTAACCTAGGTGCAGTGTAAATTTTTAAAAAATAAGAGTCTTGTTATTTTTTCCTCTGAATTGTCATGTCCTATTGGTTTATGCCCGGTAAGTAACAATGAAATTATTTTTAAGCTTTTTGTTCAGATATAGTACTGCTAAGGAACATCTCTTAAAATATGAGCAAGAGTAATAATAACTCACAATTGTATTTTGTAGTTTATATATTGCTTTATTATCCTTATAATGCATCGTTTCATTTCTGCCCTGCAGTGCCTGAAAAAAACACATGCAAATATCATCCATACACATGAAGCAAATAGTCTGTTTGGTAAACATGAACTCACACTAAACTCCCAAGTTGTTTATAGCACCTCCTGCCATGGGTAGTGGTCTTCCTTTCTCTTTTTTTACAGCCATCTCTTCAATCTCTGGCTCCATCTGGTGGAATATTGTGGGGTCATGACCACAGGCTTCATTGTTCCTAAATCTACCTTGTGAGGCCAGTATCCTCCTCTCTTTATGATCCTAGGAAATAAAAGTAGGTCTTTCAGAATCTAAAGATGAAATACCCATTAGCCCCCATAATTTATCTTGCTAATGTGACTGCCTTATCGAATAAAATGTTTACTTTGACAAACAAACAAACAAAGTTTTCCAGTATGGTTAAAGAAAAAAAAAAAAAAAGACACATAGGTTAAAAGAAAATATCATCCTGCCCCCAAATGTTTACACTGTTCTTTTGTATTTTCTTGCCTCACTTGAGTGCAAAAACATCTCCCATGAAGTAGGGAGGGCTGAGGATGCTACAGAAAGACAAACTGAAACTTCTACTAATTGAACTTTACCTAAAGCAAACAAACAACATCGAGGAGACAGCAACAAGACTGAAAGCCTGGTGTTGTGATCCTACCTGCAATGTTTATAACATGCACATCACATTGCTTGAAACAAACACATAGCCTGGCTGGCCAGAGTAGTTCTGTTGATTGAGACTCATTCGATGCACTGAAGTATTGCCACGGGTCACATACAAAAGGCAACCAAGTGGTGTTTCTCTTCCACATCATCTCTCTCTCTAAGCGTGTCCTCGGGTGAGAATTAAAAATAAATAAATAAATAAATAAATAAATAAATAAAAACAAAATACATAACACCCTTATTTTATGCTCCATAACATATATTTTACATATTTTTGAAAGTCAAGTACTAAACAATTAAAAAAAAAAGAAAATATCCTCTAAAAGGATAAAAAAAATCAAGATCAAATGAAAAAAAAATGATATTAAGATGAATCTGTTTAGAAATGAGAAAATAAGTAACAAAAATATGCTCATTTTATAAAGGCTGATGAATGCCACCAGCATCACAACTTATACAAATAAATTGGTAATGCTTTTACTATTTAACTGTCCAATGAATCTCTAAAATCTTTTTCCTCCTACACTTATTCTACTTATAGCTTTACACAACTGACTATTGGGAGACTCTTCCACAGACCAGCATCACTGAAAACATTTCAAACCTTAGTCTCTTCCACTATCCACCTATGCTTAGTGCTGAAGCCATAGGACAGATTCATGTCAGAATATGACCTCTGCCCCTACAGTATGGGGCCACAACCAATGTCCTGTAATGATTCTTACAGGACAGAATTCCAGCCACATATTGAAAGTACTTAAAATTAACTGCAGGAACATGGATTTATCTCACTCTTCCCCAAATATATGTATCCTCCAACTCAGCTTCCCCTTAACCCCATCCGCTAAATCCCTGTGACATGCCAATGCCACCCAACATGACAGGAAGTGTCATAAAGGAGAAGGTGGAGTGGCAACAAAGAGTAGTTATAACCAATGTTGGCTAAATATCTTACTTCTGACATTTTTAAAAAAGCAAAAAACCAAAATAAAACAAACACATATGACCATGAGAGGACATTGCTGAGCTTTGAAAGGCTTTGTGTAAGTGGAGAGTCCTGAATGTAAGCTTCATTCACTTCATGACAAATCCATCTCTGATTGGTTCTAAGACACCGTATTTGAAAAAGGTTGATTATCACTATATTTGCCTTGTATCTCTTATTGATCCTCTTCTTTAATTTCCAGGATTGGGTTAGGGATATTTTTGAAAGTCAGTGCTTTGAAGTAACGTACCTTTTAAATTTTTTATCCTATATAATAAAGAGGTGATATGCAAATTGACCATCACACCCTCACACAAGATGGATGCCCCCATGTGGTCATAAGATGGCTGGCAAGGGAGCGTAGTTGTGGATGATCAGGCAAGAGGGAAGTTAAGAGCAATTGAGCTGGCAGGGGAGTGGTTAGGGGGTGACCAGGCCAGCAGGTAGAAGCAGTTAGGGGCAATCAGACAGGTAGGCAAGCAGTTGGGAGCCAGTAGTCCCGGATTGTGAGATGGATGTCCAACTGCTTGTTTAGGACCAATTCCATAGTTTGGAGAAGGTGAGGCTGGGCTGAGGGACACCCTCCTCCCAGCCTCCCCCAGTGCATGAATTTTGTACACTGGGCCTCTAGTTTTTTCATAACCATCTATTGCCATATAAGAGAAAGACTACAACTTAGCCCAGATGGCAGGGAGTTTTCTGTTGCTGCATTATTCAAGTTTGGATAGGGGAAGAAAGTGTGACTCATATGTGACAGAAACTGGGCTATCCACTAGGAGGCTACATAAAAGGTGGCTAGGTTTCAGGCATCAGTTGGGCATGAAAACCATTTCATGTTTAGCACCCACTTATTTTCCTCTGTAGAGTCTTCTTTGCTACCTCCCTCAGCAATAAACAATATGTTTGGCCTGCCTAGCTATGGGCAGGCCAAACTGATTGTGACTATTGATTCAATGGTCACTTATATTCCTGGCATGATTTAAAGTGGTAAAAACACTGTCCATCAGGTTCAGTTCTCATCAAGCACTCCCCAGCCACTTCTTCTTTGGATAGTGGAAGGAAATACTCCCCCTGCTCTGCTTAAGTCACCACTTGTGGAATTTCTCACGCTTGGTTTCTGGGAAAGGGTCTCACTCAGGGAGGGAGCTTGGAGAGACTTCGGGAGGTGTGCAACAGTGGTGAGTAGACTTGCATGTCTTTTTTATTTTTTTCCTCTTTAATACTTCAACTTGTATTTTCTGAAAGTGAGGACACTCTCCTACAAAATCCTAGTCAAACCTTTTACATCTGGGGGTTGACATTGATAACATATTACCATGTAATCTACAGATCCATTCTAAATTTGCCAATTATGCCAAGCACGTCTTTTAGAATCCAAATAGGTCATTCTCTCTGGGACTATGACTTTTAATTATGTGATTTTTAAAAATAGACTTTTTTTTGGGGGGGGATCAATGTGCGCTCACAACTGAGTGGTAGGTACAGAGATATTTCAAATATCTCATGTCATACCCCCCCCCAAACACACATGGTCTCTCCAACTATCAGTGTGTCCCTTGCCAGAATGGCACCTCTGTTACAACTGATGAATCTTCATTGACTCATCATTATCACCCAAAGTCCATAGTTTACATTAGGTTCCATTCTTAGTGTTGTACACTCTAAGTACATGTATGTACAATTATACTTCATGCAGTTTTTTCATCCCCTTAAAAATCCTCTGTGCTCCTCTTATTCATCCCTCTCTATCCACACTCCCTACTGTTTCCTAGTTTTACCTTTTGCAAAATGTCAGGTCATAAAGTTGGAATCATACAGTATGGAGCCTTTTCAAATGGGCTTCCTTTGCTTACTTATATGCATTTAAGTTTCTTCCATATTTTTCCATAGCTTGATAGCTCATTTCTTTTTAGTGCGGAATACTTTTCCATTGTCTGAATGTACCAGAGTTTATCCATTCACCCACTGAAGGACATCTTGATTGCTTGCAAATTTTGGCAATTATGAATAAAGCTGCTATAAACATGTATATGCAGATTTTTGCTTGGACATAAGTGTTCAGCTCAATTGGGTAAATACAAAGGAATGAGATTGTATGGTACCAATTTGTTTAGTTTGTAAGAAACTGCCAAATTGTGTTCCAAAGTGGCTGTACCATTTTGCATTCCAACCATCAATGAATGGAACTCCTATTGCTCCTCATTCTCACCAGCATTTGGTCTTGTTAGTGATTTTGATTGTGGCCATTTTAATAGGTGTGTATCTCATTGTTGCTTAACATGTGATTTTAAAAATGAACTTCTGAGAAGGAGAGCAGTCACATTTCAGGAAACACTCAGCTTATATGTGGTCTTTCAAATTCTCTATGCTAAACAGAGAGGTTTCTTTCCTTTACCTGCACATAGTGATACCCTAAGGGGCAAAAACACGTATATCTTTGGATTTAAGTTTTCTTATCCAGATTAAGAAGGAATTGGCATAGGTTTTCAACCCTGATTTCACATTAGAATCACCTGGGAAGTTTTTTTTTTAAAAATATTGTTTTCAAGGTACCACAACAGATTAAGTACCAGGTGTACCGGTTAATAATGTGGATTTTGTAATCAAAGAAAACATGATGATTTCAAGAGAAACATCAAAAGTGCTTTATTCAAAGTAATGTCCATCACTAGTTTCACATTTCCCTCATCTTTCAGGTAATTTGTGGATACCATCCCAATAGAACTTTTCTTGTTTTGAGGCAAACTAGCCAGAGAACCAATTTTCCACTTCTTTCTACATTTCAGAAAGTGCATGTGTCATCAATTGAAACAAGTGGAAATCTGAAGGAGCAATATCTTGTGAATACAGTGGGTGAGTTAATACTTCCCAGGCAAGATGATTTAACATGTCTTTAACTGGTTTTGAAGTGTGTGATGGTGCGTCATCAAGAAGCAAAATTACTTTGCCATGTCTTCTGGAACATTCTGGTCATTTCACAATCAAAGCATGGTTCAAATTGATTATTTGTTGTCAGTAGTGATCAGTATTAATGATTTCACCTGGTTTTAGAAACTCATAATACACCACACCTTTCTGATCCCACCAAACGCAGAGCATTGTCTTCTTTCCGAAGCTATTTGGCCTTGCAGTCAATGTTGATGGCTGACTTGGATCAAGCCATGATTTTGTGCATTTAGGATTCTAAAATAAATCCACTTTTCATCACCATCCACAATTTCATGCAAAAAATACTTTCTTTTGTGCCGTTGAAGAAACATTTTACTGATGATTTTTCGGTTTTCCATTTGTCTTTCGTTCAGTTGATGTGGCACCCATTGTCTTTTCTTTAAAGTCTTTCCCATTGCTTGTAAATGATCTGAAATTGTTTGCTGAACAACATTTATTCTTTCTACAGGTTGTTTATGAGTTTGACATGCATCTTCTTCCAATAAAGCTTGTAATTATTGGTCTTCAAATTTTTTTGGTTGACCTCGTTGTTCTTTGTCTTTAACATCAAAATCATCACTTATAAAGCATTTAAACCAGAGTTCACAAGTATCTTGGGATGGAGCATGTTCACTATAAGCTTCTTCAAGTATTCAGAAGCACTTTTCTTCAAAATAAAGTAATGAATAATAACTTCCCACAAATGCTCATTCTTTGGCACGAAATTCAACATTTGAAGTGTAAAAATATCTATGATGTTAACACCTTCAGCAAATTTGACATATGAAGTTTTGAAGCTTGTTGTCAATACAACAAAATAGAATACTTATCAAACCGCATATATATCAACATAAGTGTAACTCCAGCTAGTGAAAAAAATCTGCATTATTAACCGGTACACCTAGTAAATCAAAACTTCTGTGGGTAAGGACTCAGCACAACATTTTTACCTGAAATATTCCTATGATATTCTCATATGTAGTGGCCTTGCCTGAGTCTTACTTGAGGACCTACTAAATATATTTTAGTTCTTAAATTTTGTGGCCATATAATTCTGTATGGCCCAGCCTTCAGCACACTTGCCTTTAGTAATATGTATCACAACTACTTGCTAACTGGATTTCCATTCTCCAACACCATAGAACAAGTCTCCCAATTCCAGTTTTCTTGTTTCTTTATATAGAATCATATTATCTCCTGCCTTACTATTAAGGTGGGAATGGAGAGGAAATCTATAGATCTCTTAAGTTCTCCTAAATATGCAACTTAGATATAGAGATAAATGATGATTTATTTCAGAGTTCTAATTCTGTTTGATAAAAATAAAAAAGTCAGTGCATTTAGTATTTCCCTACCTCTTATACACACAAAATAGGGTTGGGCCAGTTCAAATTAATTACCATAGCAAATGTTACCTTGTTACCCTTTAATACAGCTCTGTGGTGCTGCTACAAATGTGCATGTGTCCAGCCAAGTTGAGCCCTCAACACTGCATACCCGTAATTTGTTTCTCCATGGACAAATTCCTTCTCCATGCCTTTGAAAGCTATTCCAAAAATTGTACTTTTCTTCTCTTGGCCCCTAGACATACCTTGTACTGCATTCTAAGCACGTTGTACTGCATTCATAACATTGCAATATTTTTATGAGAAACTTGAGATAGACCACCTTTAACTTTCTGACCTTTCCAACTTACTTATCTGCTTCTAAACAGTTTGTTTTCCTTTTGTTGTATAAAGGGAAGAAGATTTTATTTTTTTTTCCCTCAGCATCGCTTATTATTCCTTCTATGGACTCAAAATATACCCATGTAACTCTTCTAGATCATTGGACCTCACTCACTCATTTATATTCAAACATGGGTCAGGATAAATATAGGTATTCACTTCAACTTCACACTGATTATTTTAATTTGGTTATTCCACTTGCATCTCAAAAAAATAGCTCCAAAAATACCCCATTCTGCTTTGATTGCCTTCAAAGTGAGTAATCATAAGAAATAAGGTTTTTCCATTCAGCATCTCTTGTTGACCATTAACTACCGAAGCTCTGTTTGTAAACATGCATATGGCAAAGCCCTTACTCTTGCAGAACTCACAGAACTCTTTCTTACTTGACAGATAGGATATCTGATATATATTTATCCCACACTCACCCCTGTACACAGTCACCAAAAAAAGTAAACAAGCAACGCAGTGTAATGACCTGGCACATGGAATACTAGGCATGCCATCGTGATACTTATGGAAGAAGCAAACTTTGAGCCAAGCCTTAAATTGTTCAACAAATTCCAGGTATTGCAAGGGTTGGCACTCCCAATAAGCAAACATCAGTGAGTAAATGTGGAACATACAGTGTTACAGAAGGAAATGTTTGGGGGATAGTGAACAAGTGTCTAAATTTGTGGGGAGTTCCTCCAGGTCTTAAGAGTGACTCATTCATTAGCCTCCTGTAAACTAATTCACAATTAGGTGTCAGTGGCTTAATGATACCCCTCCTAGGACATCAAAAGATTTTTCTTAATGCTTCCATTGAAAGGGCTACATCTCTAATGGTGGGCATTTCAAATCAGATGGTGGGGTATCTGGAGGATATTTGAGGGTGGGGGAAACTTTTATTATCCCCACACATAACATACCACAGAAGCAATAGGGGTAAGTCCCACTGAAAGATGAGCTGATAAAATGTTGTTGGTTTTGGAGTGGCTTTGTTATTATTGTTATTGTTATTTTTAGCTGTTTGGAAATTGCTGTGCTTCTATGGAGAAGAGGATGGATTTTAAAATAACATGGAAATTCTGTGTGAGTATGTGTGCTTGTGTGTGTGTTACTGTGTTTGTGCCCTGGGGCATCCTAGGTGAAGGGCTCCCTTGAAAAATTTGAAACAAATAAATAAAATGAGAGCTGACCTAAATTTTTGCCTCAAACTGGAACAGAGTTCAAACTTTTGAGGAGGATCAAAAGCTTGATTAACTGTTGTTTATTTGTTTTTAGAGGCTTTGCTTCCCTCCAACTCAAAAAAGTAAAAGTGATCAAACACTACACTCTGAGAGAGACTCTTGTCTCAATATTTCCAACCGGGTTGAAACCAGAAAGTACTTGTGAGGCAACTGGGAAACCCAAGTGACCTGCAACCCAAGGTCCAAGATGCAAGGGGTTAGGAGGAGTTCAGTTAAATTTCATGTTGGCATCCAAGGAAAATAGCAGCACTGTTGTGTTCAGTGGAACTGAGATCCTAGAGGGCAGAAAACATCATTAAGTGAAACAGAAAAAGGACATGCACTTGTGTTTTCCACCAATGTGTGGAAGGAAGCACGTTCATTGATTGGTTGAAAAGTAAAAATAAAAGACCCATGGGGTGTGTTGAGACCTGTAGGTCAACTTGAGGCAGCTGGTGTAAAACGAAAGCCACCAGGGGGAAATCAGAGTACCTAAAACACGGCCCTCCTTTACAGCTGTGTGACCTTCAGCATGCTGCGTGACCTTCAGCCTGCTGTGTAGCTCCTACAGACTTTGGTGTTTGAATTTGTAATGTATTCACTTGTTCAGAAATATCAATGACCCCACTTTCATGACACACTGAAGCAGGGCTTTGGATCTTTCTGAATTGGGTTAGAACCAGTCTGACCCTTTAGAGTAGTGAAATTCTGGAGGGGAGGTTACAACACATACCAAAATCATTGTGCTAAAAGATAATTTTGGAAAAGTCATTGAGGCCAAAGGACAGATGTTATTGAATACTAAGCTGCTAGTTTGGAGTTTTGTTTGTCTCTATGGATAATTATAACTCTTGATCAAGATTAAGTTAACAACAGGATAAAATTAATTAGGAGGGGAGAACAGAAGCTATCCCAGCAGAGATATGATGGTATGGTGAAAGGTAGTATGGCCCTAACCAAGACGATGGCCATGCTTATAGAAAAGAGGGTGTGAATTTCAGAGATAAGATGGAAGTAAGATCAAGAGGATCTGGCAACTGAATGTGGCCTACAAGGGAGCCAGAGAGTCAGAAAGCTGAGGCTTCACACTTGAATGACTTGGGAGATGGTGCAATGAACTTAAGTACCTTGGGGTAAAAACAGAGTTGAGAGAGAAAAATAAGTCTGTTGAGCTGGAGGTTAGAAGGACAACTAACTGAAGAGGGTGTATAAATCCTGAAATCAAGAGCTAATAATGGCTGCAGTCCAAAATGGAGAATCAATTGCACAGGCATCACCTAGGCAATCATGCAAGTGCTGCATATTAATGGACAGTATTCAATATATTCTCCTGAGTCTAATGCCAGCTGTGCAGATATGTTTCCTGGGCTTTGTTGATAAGTTTCCATGTGTGTGCATGGTTTTGGCAACTGGACTCTGTCCCTGGAATTTAGACTCATCTCTAAGGAGTTGAATTTCAACATCTACAGGAGTTCTTCAAGCCTAATCCAATCTCTGTACTAGCTACAAGTTCTGACCTTCCTGGGTTTAATCAAGTCCCCAGTTGATTAAATCCATGACCTGCAGTCCCATATTGATAAGAATTAGAAATGCCTATCAAAACATTTTTTAAAGAAAAATGGAGACTGTGGGCTTCTGTTTGCTTCTTTGGATTTCTGATTTAACTTTTAAAATAAAAGCCATGTTTTAAGGATCTGGATATATTAGTTTAATACTTTCCATAAGCAACTTGCATTTTAATAATGTTGTATTTCCAAAGAGCATTCCAGGAAAATGGCAATGCCAAGAAAACATAAGAAATTCCTTTCCCTCCATATATCACAATATCACATTTTTCCTGTTTAATTTGCCTCTAAAAGCATCCATATAGGTCACATAGATGTTTCCGTAATATTTAAAGACATGTGAAGAGATAAGATGATATAATTCTATAAGGTTGGTGAGCTGCCTTTACATCTTTGTAATTATTTGATATTTGATGACTCGTGCAACATTTTAGAGTTGTATCTGAATGATATAAAATTTCAGTGATGCATAGCACCATTTTCTGAGAGCTATAAAGAATTAAGAAATATAAGGTATTATAACATTGTATAGGGCATAATAAAGAGAAATTATTCACTATAATCTAGAATATGGGAAGTGGCAGTTACCAAGGTAATTTTACATTTATTTTTATGATATTTGATGAATATGTATAATCAGTATCAAATTACTAGTTACATGATGAAGAGTCTACATCAGCGTTTGCCCATGTAACTCTATACTGTACTTACATATAACAGGTTCTCAATGAAAACTTTTGAATGAAAAATTGAATACTTTGCAGCTTAGTCAAAGGAACAATATACATTTTGAAAGCAATTTCTCTTCTAAAATCCAATACAGAAGATAGTGTATATTGGTACAAGGATTTGTATGAAATTTATGTATGAGAAAAGATAGAAATGAATTTTTAAAAATCTTTGAGACTATAGCCCTGTTTTCTGTTGATCCCAACTAGACTTTCTACTGTTATAGTATTATGTTTCCTTTGCTAAGCTTTTTGTGTGCTTCTATGTAAAACATATGTTTTGCAAAGAACAAACAACACTCACACTTCACCCAATTTCCTAATAATCCTTGAAGATTTACCTTCATCTACAGAATGTTATTAAATTTGTTCTCAAGTAATTCAGCAGCAGCTTGATGGAACGTTCCTCTTGATTTGGCTGATGACCTTTCCTTCTTTCTTGAATCTTACTTCCTTTGGCTTCTATAATAAATATTTTCTTGCTTTTAAGAACTTTCTCTATGAATATGCTCTTTGGCCACATCCACAATAATGTAAAATTGAGGGACTCTCTGAAAAATCTTCAATCTCTTTTAGTTTTTCTACATAGCTTTTAATTTTTTTTTAAAAAGCTTCCTTCTTCTGCGTGGAGCAAGTTTCAATAGCTACTTATCACCTTGAGACATTATATATATATATATTCATAATATCCCAAACTCAGTTTGTCCAAAGCTAATCCTATCTATTTCTTACATTTTTTCTATCCAATTTCCAATCCCCCTTATCATATATCTTAGAGTATGAAATCAGTATTCAGCACTCAAACTTAACTCTTTATATCTATCTATCTATCTATCTATCTAATCTCTCTTTATTGCTCTCTTTATCTCTCTTCCCCCTTCCTTTCCCTCTTACTCTTTCTTCTTCCTTATCCCACAGTCTTGTCAGTTTTTCTTTGTGGTGTCATTATGCCATTCCCACTTTTCTGTCCCAACCATCCCAGTTCTGGTTTCATTGGATTTTATTATAGTAATAGTGTCCTCTTATCTTACTTTATCTCATGTAATACACTACTGCCAAAATGATCTTGCTAAAATTTATATCTGCATAAGCAGAGGCCTCCTACTTCTGCAAGTCCTTTAATTATAGTCTTTGGCCTAACATTCATGAATTCTTTAAATAAGGCTCTAAACTGTCTTCCAAATATCCTTTATTTTTAATTTGTAGATTATCTGATATGTAATTTACATAACACATTCATCCCTTTAAAGTGTACAGTTCCATAGCTTTTAGTGTGCTCATAGAGTTGTGTAACTATCACTACAGTCAATTTAATCATTCCCATAAGAAACCACATATTCTTTAGCAGTCACCCCTGCCAATTTCCCTTATCCCATCCCATCCCATCCAATCCCATCCCATCCATAGGGGACCTATGTAGCTATCTATTTCCTATCTATATAGATTTTCTTATTATACATATTTCAAATAAATGGAATCATTCAATATGTGGTCTTTCACTTAACATAACGTTTTAGGTTTCATCCATGTTGTAACATGTGTAAGTACTTCATTCATTTTTTATTTCAAAACAATATTCCACTGCATGGATATACCAAACTTTATCAGTTGCTAGTCTCCTTTTGCACTATTTTTTCCTTTTGCCACATATAATTCTCTTTTTTTCACAGTCTCTTGTCATTGTTGTTAATCTCCACCCAAGGACATATTTTTTATTGATTTTTAGAGAGAGTGGAAAGGAGGGAGAGAGAAAGAGAAAAAAAAAACACCATGGATGTTAGAGAGTCACATTGATTGATTGCCTCCCACACAAACCCCAATTAGGGCCAGGGATTGAACCTGAAACCCAGGTGCAGGTCCTAGACTAGGAATGGAACTGGAGACCAATGCTCTAACAAAATTGCCGTTTCTCAACTGGCAACCAACCTTTTCAGTGCATGGGACAAGGCTCAACCCAGTGAGCCACACTGGCCAGGCTGTTTATTTATGTAAGCATTTCCTTACTTCCCATCACCATAAGATGCTCAAGGCTCATGCTCATATGTCCACCCCTTCACCTCCTATCAAAATCAGGCATTTCTGCAAAGAGACCCTTATTCCTTTCATTGGAGAGCAGCATTAGACACTGATATCTGGGAGCTAGATGTGCTTATTGCTTCTGAATTGACTATTTCTAGGTTTTCTCAGCTGACAAAGCAAAAACTATATGTGTGTATAGTAACCCATGTACTAGTATACACCCCCAACCACACAGACACACACACACACACAGACACACACACACACATACACACACACACACACACACACACACACACACACACACAGTCAAACACATGATATCCTCACATAGCTCTGTGCCACTGATTGTGTTGAATGGCAACAGAAATAAAACTTAGTCTTAAGCATTTCTTAATTTAGAAGAACTAGTCCTCTAAGAAACACTAAGATATTACATCCTGGGCTTATTATATTTTTTGAAAGAGAAAAGAATTAGGATGCAACTCACAAAATTATAAAGGATAACAAAAAACATCAGAGGTAAGCAAGACCTTAGGGGAAAATGAAGTATTTTCTAACTAAGTGCAATGTCAGCAACTGAGAGTACAAGTTGAGACGTGCCTTGTTAAATCATTTATAGATTTAGAGAGGCCTATCACTGTGGTTCCTCCTAATCCCAGAGGACCTCCAAGGAGAATCTCAGGTCCTTACAAAACCAGACTTCCACAGCAAGCCCAGGGGTCTGAGCTTTGGCCCTCTTCTTAAGAGAGCTTCACAGGTCTGACAGTGGCTTAGGGCTAGAGCACCAGAGAGAATGGAAAGGCTGGCCACATCATTAAGAAAGGCTTACCTACTAGTAAAATTCCTAGTGGTCCAAAAGCTATTTTTGATGGACCTTCCCAGGAAAGGTGCCCATTCAAAATATCTAGCCATTATCCATTTTTAAGCAAATGGCATCCACTCACAATTTCTTATTAAAATGATGTCACTTCTGCCAAAGAGGAAACCAAAATTGCTCCACATCAGAATGCATCTTTTAAAAAATTCGATCACAGTCCCCTTATTATTTTTTTCTTTACATTTAGTGACATATGGCCTCCACTATTGTTCCTTGCTTATAATGTTACTTATCTTCCCCTGTCCCTCCTGTACCAAGTATGTTCTCTGAGGCTGGGGACTTGATCTCATAATTAGAATGCCTTTCCCATAGTAGATGACCAGCAAATATTGAATAGAAACTGAGTGACATCATAGGAAAAAATAATTCAACATGATTGCTTATTATTCACAGGTGTCTCTCAGGAAAGTGAATGATTTCCTTGAGTTTATTTAGATAAATGGCTTTTTTGGTCATGAGCATTTATACTCATAAAAGTAAGTTTTGGGTATGTGTGGGAGGCAAGAGGTAGCACTGTTCTTTGAGTCTCTGAAAATTATGTTTCTCATGCTTCTTATAAGTTTTTTTAAAAAAAAAAACATTAGATTCTTCATTATATTACTGAAACTGGTTATATTGTTTAGAAGTTCTCATTGCCAAATAATGGCTTAGGTGCATCAGAACTGACTTAACATTTTTAAAGAAAAAGATGTGTTCCAGAGTCATATGTATCCCCATAGTTTTGGATGCAGCAGGTTTGAGGGAAGGCTTGGAAATCTGTCACTTTAAAGTATTCTCTCAAGTGTTTCTGGTGGGAAGTTGGATCACATCCCGCCTCCTCCTCTGGAATAAGTGGTTACAAACTCTGGGGCCTCTATTCATCAGCAAAGGGTGTCGGTACTGAATCAAACGTCACCCTCCCCAGTGTGGTATGCCAGGAGTTTGCTCATCTCAGGCCCCCCTGGAAGTCGAGTTTGGTTTGTCTTCTCACTGGTAGTTGCATTAGGCTGTATGGAAAAACAGACTGGCTGAAAAGCAAGATTTATATTTGGAGACCATATTAAAAAGCATAGGTCAAAAGAGAGAGCCAGCTTTAACACAGATAAGAGATAAGCTTTCCATAGCAAATTTATCAAGACTTCTCCTCTTTCCCTTAACAAAACTACCTGGCAGATTCTTCATGGCAAATATATCCGTTTATCTCCCCCACCCTCACCCCCACCCACTCCCCTCCCCCCAGCATTTGGCGCAGGGGACTTACGGACACTCTACCTGTGTGCCTTCTGAAGTACAATCCAGTATTGAGACAGGTTACTGGGACAAGTCTGAGCCTCAGGGAACAGCGCCATCTGCTGATTACCCAGGACATAGCTTACATGAAAAAGGTGAGTTGAGTCTCTGGGGAAGTGGTAGATGTTAATTATATATTTCCCAGCTTTGCTACTATTGTTGCTATAACACCCCTACTCCCGAGTGCCAGGCGTTCTTTCAGCTCATTGTCTGAAATGAGCCAGTATTAATTGGTGGGTGTTTTTGTTCCTTACGAGTGAATACATCTCCTTGAAAGCCTTGGCTTTCACTAATTTGTTTTTCAATATATTTTTAAGCCGTAGGTAGACAACCCTGCCTGTAGGTGCTCATGCATGATGCGAGGAAGCTCAGCACGTGCAGTACCAAGAACCGGAGCTATCCTACAATGTACGGCCCCTTTGCCCACTGCACCTTTCATGGTTTATGGGGAATGTTCTAGGAGTCTGGCTACAAGGGAAAATAGGAAATTTCATTTCCTAAACAATTTTTCTTTAGGGCCCAACAACAGCACTTCACAGAGTCGGTGCTGCATGACTCTGAAGTCCCCGCTATGTGCCATTTCCTGCTGGAACAGGCCTAACAGGGCGAAGCAGACCCGGGAGAAGCCCAATTTTGGTGAAGTCCTTTAAGAAATGAGGTGCTATTTTTCCCATTGGTAGTTTGTTTATGTTTGTTTTAATGTTAGGACCTATTCCTTATAATATTCTCCCTAGGACCAGGAAAGGGAAATGTTAAAAAGAAATGTGTGTGTGTGTGTGTGTGTGTGTGTGTGTGTGTGTGTGTGTGTTCTAAACCAGGCCTTTGAAAGATAAACATTTGATGTAGGGAAATGTTGAAAGTAAGAAAGTTATAAGCAGGTTTCATTACATTTTTCTAAAAATATTTGGCTTTCAAAAGCAAACCCACTTAAAGTTTTCCTCCTTTTATTTTCTTTTCTTAGTCATTTCGACATATTGTAGGGGGTTTCACTGTGTCATAATAATGTTATTTTTATACAAGCTTTAATAGTGAAAATAAAGTCAGTAGACCCTGCTGCCCTCCACCCAGCTGAAAGTGCATTTGTCTGCCCAATTCTTCCCACATTCATGAAAAAACACAATATTTAAAATTAAAGTTCAGCACTTAAGCTCTTGTGAGGTCCTGTAATATTTGATCATTTTTTTTAAAAAAAACAACCCTATAGCATATATTACAAATATTAGCAGGAATAAGTACAGATGGGACTAATTAGCATTTTCCAGTTTGATTTTACCATTTAGAAAGTAGAACATTTTATGTTTTGAACTAAGCTTTTTCTTTTTTGTATTTAAAACGTGTGTAATCCAGTTTTCACTGCTGCAAGGACAGGAGTGGCATAAACACACTTACATGAAAAGTACATTTAACTAGTGCAACTCTGAACCACCTAATTCCAGGTGCTTCAACTTAAAATTTTGTGAGCTAGCTGGTTTGGCTCAGTTGGTAGAGCATCAGCCTGTGGACCAAAAGGGATTACTAGATTCTGACTAAGGGCAGATACCTGGGTTGTGGGCTTGATCCCCAGTAGGGGGCATCCTGGAGGCAGCTGATCAATTGATGTTTCTCTCTCTTCCTTCCCCTCTGAAATCAATATATATGAAAGTTAAGTAACTCATATTTGATGTTATTGTAATAATGATAATCAATAGTAGTGAAATGTGTTGAGAATATTGTTAGGCAATGTTTTTGGTATTTTATGTGCAATAATTCACTTAATCCTCTTAGCGCTATGAGTTAGGAATTATTACTCTTCCAATGAGGACATAGAGAGGTTAAGTACCTTGAGTAGGGGTACAAATACCTAGTAAATGGTAGAGCTGATAGAGACAGAGATAGATATACAAATACAGGTGTATAGATGTGGATTTGGGATTAGAACCCTTTGTATACCCAGAGGATATCTCTTTACATTTTGCCTCACCTATAGTATCTAATGCTAGTCTTAAGGTATCTACTAGTATCAATATCTATCTATCTATCTATCATCTCATTTATCTGTCTGTCTATGTTCTATTTATCTATTTATCCATATAGCCAGATATAGATATATAGATAGATACATATATACATAAATGTGTATTTAGAGAGAGAGTGAATATGGAGGGGGAAAATAATGCACAAAATAATTTGCTTTTCTCGTTGGTCTTCCATGTGACATTTTTCTTTTGCCTTCTTGATTACTCATCTCTTGGAGGCTGGTGATGAAATGTGGTGCTTGTTCTCCAAGAACTCTTAGTTTCATTAGCTAAGTAAGTCCCACCCATGCACACACACACACACACACACACACACACACACAAACACACATTCACTAATGTGTGTTTTTTTTTTATTAAAGCTCTTTTAAAAATATTTTTATTAATTTTTTTTTTTACTGAGAGGAGGGGAGAGGGATAGAGAGTTAGAAACATCGGTGAGAAGGAAACATATGTCAGCTGCCTCCTGCACACTCCCTCTTGGGGATGTGCCTGCAACCAAGGTACATGCCTTTGACCCGATCAAACCTAGGAACCTTGCGTCTTCATGCCGATGCTCTATCCACTGAGCCAAACCAGTTAGGGCCACCCTAAGCCTGTTTTGCTCAGTGGATAGAGTGTTGGGCCGAAGAAGGGTCCCCGGTTTGATCCCTGTCAAGGGCACATACCTCAGTTTCAGGCTCTCCCCCTGCCAGGCCCTGGTTGCTGCACGTGCAGGAGCCAACCAATCGACCTGTCTCTCTCATGTTTCTCTCCGTCTTTCCCTCTCTCTAAAAATCAATGGAAAAATATCCACAGGTGAGCATTAACAAAAATTAAAGTGTTCAGTTCTATAAGATGTTCTCTTTAGGTGAGAATTGGAGCGAATTGTTCCATGCAGGAGGTGGGGGTTGTGGAAAAAAGAGGAAAGGCTTTGTTGGAAGAGATAGCATTGTGCAGTTTGCCAGATGGAAATGGGAGGAGAGCATCTTACCATTAAGGAGGAGCCCATGAACTATCTGTGCAGGGAGTAAGGGAGAGAAGTGTGTGTGAAATACAGAAACCATTTTTAATGTTTTCTCCCATGCATCACCTTTATCTGCCTGTCTTTGTGCAATTAGATTTACCTGTAAGATTTTTCTAGGATGGTTTCTCTCTCCTTTTCTTTGGTATGGTTATTTTCCACATGACCAGTAATACAGCATGGCATGTAAGTGTTTTCCGATCTGGGCAGACACTGCACGCTGTAGGGTTCTGACTGCCACTTTCTGGCTACTTTAATTCATGAGAAAGAAAGCAGGATTAGATTTTTGCAGAAAAGAAGAAAACATGAAGATGATTTCATGAAAGAGGTGGGAGATAGAGGGCCATTAAAAGTCTCAAAGGCTCTAGGGAGGACAAGAAAGAAAATGTTGAGAAATTCCTTTTCCAAATCAGTATTGTGCAACTTGTGAGACTCACGATGATTTCAAATTTCCTAGTGATCACAGCGAAAAGAAACATTATTTGAACATCATTATCATCCCAAGAAGTTTTCTAAGCACTGTCACTTTTCCGATTTTTTAAACCATACATTTATTGTAGGATTCCATATAAATGAGGCTTCTTTCACTCATCATAAGGTTTTGAGCTTTATACAGGATCATAGTTTTAGACAGAGGTGTTCCTAACTGTGCCAGTGTCAGCACTCCTACAAGGGAATCTGCTTGATTGTTACTCATAAATCAAGTTTGTTTTGAAGTTCTCAATGTCATTGCTGTTCTTAGTGTGAATTCTGTGGGGCTTTCATAGTAACAGGATGCTCACATATCAGAGAACAATTTTTTTAAAAATATATTTTATTGATATTTTACAGAGAGTTAGGGAGAGAGATAGAGAGCTAGAAACGTCGAAGAGAGAGAAACATCAACCAGCTGCCTCCTGCACACCCCCCACCGGGGATGTGCCCGCAACCAATGTACATGCCCTTGACCGGAATCGAACCCGGGACCCTTCAGTCCGCAGACCGACGCTCTACCGCTGAGCCAAACCGGTTTCGGCTCAGAGAACAATTTTTATCCAATATCATGTAATTACTATTTTTCATTGTTCTTTTTCAGATTTTGTGAACATAAGGAAGACATGGAAAATGACTGAGAAACAAAAGCTATAACTGAGATAAAACTATGATCAGACAATGTGACCTCATTGAGGCTGGAAGCATTGGGGTTCTGATGCTGACCTGGTTTCCTCATGGGCAAAGCAGCAGAATGCACCCTGTCCCTGGCCAGAATTGGTCAAGACCTTGAGGTAGGTGATGGATGTTGCCAAGCTCCAATGCAGAGCTATAGAAATATGACAAGGAGCTATGCTGCTAAGACTTAGCAGCAGAGATGGTATCTGTTAGGGAAGGACCGTGGGGAAAGATGATTGTTGATAAGCGCTGTGTAATTCAAGGGCTGGCCTCAACTGCAAGAGAGTACTTCTGACATCATAGACTGATCAATGTCTTCAGGATGCTCTAACTCCCAAAGCCTCCTGTTATATTTTGTCAGGCCACCATATCAGGCAAAGCAAGGCTTTCCAGATTTAATAAGGAAAAACCTGAAAGTAAGCAACTATTGAGAAACTCAACCTCTGATCTCAAGAAGTGAAAATAAAAACAATCAGAAAGGATATTTCGGTAACCTTAATTCTGATCTTTCCTTGAGTATCTTGGTTTGCAATTAATCAAATCAACACAGACACAAAATTATATTTTGCAAGAGGATTTAGAGACATCTATTACATGTTTTATGTGTATATATGTTTATGTATTTTCATTTTTTTTCTTATAATTTGTTGGCTCAAAAGCAAAGATTACCATAAGAATGTCTTTCATTTGGGGTAAGAGCAGGTGTTTTTGTTTTCTTTCTTGACCTCCTCTGTTCAGATCAGAATGGGTATTACTGGCGTGAAAGCATAGCTTTATTAGTCACATCTTAACATCAGGAATGGCCATGTCCCTGTGAGAGGCTATAATGAATGAATATTATGCTTAAAGTATAAACCTCAGACTTGTGGGTATTTTATTCTCCATGTTTTAAAAAATACCAGAGAGGAAAGATTTAACTCACCAGAGTTATTTTGAGAAAATCAATTTCCATAAATACATTTAATTGCTCACTCATAAATTTATACTTCCCTTTCCCTCACTGCATAATTGGTTTCCTGCATTCAGTTTAACTCCATGTTTCATGTTTTCTTAAGAGTTTTATTCCTGATATTTGTCTGGTCAAGACATTCTTCTGCTAAAAGACTTGGCAGCTTTTCATTGCCTAGAGGATTAGGTCCATAATTCTTAGCATGGCATTCAAGGCCTTTCACAAGCTGGTCCCAAACTGTTTTTCTAGCGTGACCTCCCCTCTGGGTATTTCTTTTCGGCTTCCTTCCACTTCCTTCCCAGTTCCCACAACTCATATGTTCTTTGTTGTTTCCCTATGTGCAAATTTTTTTTTTTGGAGTACAATTTTCTACTACCGCAGTGAGATGACTGTGTATCTGCCCACCCATGTTACTAGAGGCTTCTGCATCAGAAGATAATCAATAATCTGCTTACTTACTTGTTTTAGTATTTGTAAATATTGTAGTAAATATATATATAACATGCAAGTTACCATCTTTTTAAAAATATTTTTAATTGCTTTCAGAGAGGAAGGGAAAGGGATAGAGAGATAGAAGCATCAATGATGAGAGAGAATCATTGACCAGCTGCTTCCTGCATGCCCACCCTGGGGATTGAGCCTGCAACCCATGCATGTGCCCTGACCAGGAATCAAACCATACCCTCCTGGTTCAGAGGTTGATGCTCAACCATTGAGTCACACTGGTTGGGCAAAATTTAGTACCTTAACCATTTTTAAGTGTACAGTTAGGTGACGTAAAGTACATTCGCATTGTTGTACAACCAGCACCACTCTCCATCTCCAGAATTTTGCATTATCTTAAACTGAACC
Source organism: Vespertilio murinus (assembly GCA_963924515.1). Classification (NCBI taxonomy): domain Eukaryota; kingdom Metazoa; phylum Chordata; class Mammalia; order Chiroptera; family Vespertilionidae; genus Vespertilio; species Vespertilio murinus. The sequence goes on from OZ004709.1 coordinate 64,141,499, forward strand.
TCAATATCCTATCCTAGCTAATAAAAGGGTAATATGCAGATTAACCATCACTCTGTCACAAATATGGCAGCACCCATTACCACAAGATGGTGGTGCCCAGTCCCCTCAGCCTTGCCAGAGTCCCCCAGTCCTGGGGGGGGGGGAAGGGGTACTGCTACTGAAAGCAGGCAGTGTAAGTGGCCTGGTGGAATGCTTGCTTAGTCACTGTGGAGACGGAGGGCCTCTGGACAGTGGGTGCAGAGTGGCTGGGGCGGGACGCTTGCTTCATTGCCGGGGCAACGCCCCGGGGCCACGGTGGGCCTCTGGGGGACAGAGGGGCTGGCCCACAGCCTCCACAGCTGAGTGCAGGCCCAGAGAGGAGATGGCAGGCCCGCCTCCCATGGAAGCAGCGCAGCTCCCTCCCAGCACCTCCACTCCCTTCTACCTCCTGTGGAAGCCACATGGCTCCTATAGAAGCAGCACAGCTCCCTGCAGCGTGCTGTGATTCCCAGCATACTGCACACGATATCACACGATGGGCTACTAGTTAAACAATAATCCTCTATTCTCCCCTTCCTCCAGTCCCAGGCAATGATTACTTTACTTTCTGTCTCTATGCATTGGACCACCTACCTATAAAGTGGAATAAGTGGTACTGCAAGATATGTGTCCTTTTGTGTCTGGCTAATGTTCTTCTATATTGTAGTATGTATCGGGATTTTCTTCATTTTTAAGGTTCAATAATATCCCATTATATGTACATAATACATTTTATTTACCCATTCACCTATTGATAGACATTAAGATAGTTTTCACTTTGGGGTTATGAAGGATAATGCTTCTGTGAAAATTGTATAAATATCTGATTGAGTCGCTGCTACTGCATCTGTTCCTTTGTGTATATACCCAGAAATGGGATTGCTGGTCAAATCGTACTTCTCTGTTTTATTTTTTTTTTGAAGAACTGACATGTTTGTTTCTATGGTGGCTGTATGATTTTTACTACTATACCAGAAATGCACAAAGTGCCAATTTCTCCATAATCCTATCAGTACTTGTTTTCTGTGTTTGTGCATTGTTTTTATAACAGCCTTCCAAATGGGAGTAAAAGGATTTTCATCCGCATTTCCCAAATGATTATGTTGAGCAACTTTTCATGTGTCTACTGATCATCTGTGTATTTTCTTTGAGGAAATGTCCATTCAAGTCCTTTGCCCATTTCTTTCCAGTTGTATTGTTTGCATCTTTGGTGTTAAGTTTTAAATGTTTTCTGTATATTATGGACATGAATCCATCATCAGGTCAGTGATTTGTAATTATTTTCTCCCATTCTGTGATTTGTCTTTTTAATATATTGATAGTGTCCTTAAATGCAAAAAAGTTACTAATTTTTATAAAGTCCAATTTATTTTTGTGGTCTGGTTTTTGGTTTTTTTTTTGTGTGTGTGTGTTTTTTGTGTTTTTTTTTGTGTGTGTGTGTGTGGGTGTGTGGGTGTGTGTATCATATCCAAGAAATCAATGACACATCCTTTGTCATAAAGTTTTCCTCTATTTTTTTATCCCCAATTTTTTTATAAACCTTATATAATTTTTAGAACTTACTTTTAGGTCTTTGATTCATTTGAGTTAAGTTTTGCCTATAGTATAAGCTAAGGGTCCAACTTCATTCTTTTGCATGTGGACACCTAGGTTTCTTATGGTCTGTGTATCACTATGGTCAGGTTTTGTCATGGAAATACTATGACCCCCCGCCCCCCCCAGCACTATTTCCTTAAATATCTAGGAACCAAAGCAAATGGCTAAGACTGTCCAGGATGACTCACTGATCATTCCTAAAAGAGGGAAATGTGAAAGGGACTTCAGTTTTTCCTTACTTTTGTCCATTAAGATTCCCATTTCTGTCTCCTGTTTGTACTTCGCAGAGCACTTAGAAGGCATCAGTGAAACTCTTAATAAATAAACTCCTAATAAATAAAACCCAGTATTTTTTTAAATCAAAAGTTTCACAACTCAACACTCCAGGAAGTCTAATTTTATTACTTGTTTATACTTTTCCCCCCTTTTTCCTGAACCAAGGCTGTCTTGCCAATTAGATGCAATTTGCCTCTCACAGAATTTCAGTTTGATACTGAATTCAGAAGCCCTCTAGACTTGGAAGCATGCATTTTAAATGCTACAGAATGTATCTGTTTTCTTCAATGAATGTTTCATAGTATTCAAAGCCAGGCATATAAAACACATCACAACACATTTCCTCAAGCAACTACTCAGAGATCATGCTAAATGAACTTAATAATTATGCTTTACATTTTTTTAATGAGCAACGAGGAATGTGCCTGAATGGTCCAATTTGTTGGAAACTTTTCCAAGAAAACTTCCTATCAGCTTCTCCCAGTAGAGAACACTTTTTTTTAAAAAAAAGCTAAGTTTAGTTCTCTCCACCTCCATTTCTTTTTTTTATTTTAGCTCTTTCAGGTGGTGGAGGGTCTGAGGACCATTGGCACTAATTATTTTTAGTTCCTCCTCACATAACACCTGAAGAGTACAGTCTATTTCTGGGAACCAAATTGCTTAGAAATGTTTCCAGGCTCCTTAGCAGAGGTCAGTACACACATTAGCTTGGGGCAAAAGGAATATTCATGCCCAGGCATCCCTTTTGAATTCACAGCTGGGATTTTGGCGGCTCCATGCTGTTGGTCTGGTCCCCTTGGTTACCCTTCACCTTGCTCACAATACCCAGACAGCATGTCAGGACCCATCTCATCTCCACACATCAACACATGTTTGTGGAGGATCAGCTGTTCCCATGGTACCTGGGCTTGGGGATTTGTGTTGGAATGTGCGGTGTTTCCCAGACCTTGGGTTCCCAGCAACCGTATGCTCATATTCATATAGTCTTGAACCTCTGCACCTACTGGGTCTTTCAGGGATCTCACGACATTTTCACACTCTGGGTCCTACCTCTCTGTTACTAGCCACAGAGATTAAACCCCCGACACCTGATAGCACTCACATTAATGAGCCGTTTGCTCTCTGCTATTTTCCCTTTTAGGGTAAATTTTAAAGAAACACTGGTTATCACTTTTCCTCATTCTAAATCCATGCGATAAAACTTTCAGAATTGGGCTATTTCCACTGGAGAAATATAGAACTTGATTTTGGAGGGAAAGACCTTGTTGCCTGTTCTTCATCCTATTTCCCGGGCTAATGTGTTTAATTTCGTGGAAACAAACCATATGAGAGACTATGGTGCTCCTATGGCAATACAGTTGTGTGAAAATGTTTTGAAGAAAGATTAAATGATGTGTACAACCTCTGTAAATTTAGTGATACCTAAATAATAAGACATTTGAAATCGACATTTTTGTGGGAAAATTTTAAATGCTTCCCTGGAAGCATAAGTAAGTTTAAGACAGTGTAACTTATATAAGAAATAGTCAACCCGCAACTTTGAAAAATATGTGTCTTGTGTGATAGCTCTTCTGTTTAGGTCTGAAATGTGGATTTGAAAAGAAGAATAAACAAATTTATTCTTCTGAATAAATATCTATTCTTTGGAAGAAAAAAAACAGTTTAACAGAATTAACTTGGAAAGTACTGGTAACACACATTACTCTTGGATTCCCATATTTATTAAAATGAAAGAAAGAAAGAAAGAAAGAAAGAAAGAAAGAAAGAAACAAATAGCACTCCTGGAAACTGAGATGTCAGTTAAATTTGAATTTCAGGTAACCAATGAATTATTTTATAGTGTGTGTATATCTCAAATATGACTGAGGCAAACATGGACTAAGATATTATTTGCTGTTTATTCTGAAATTCAAATTTAATTGAGTGTCTTGTATTTTATTTGTCACTCTTAATCATTAGAGGGTCCAATTCAGTTATGAGTTTTTGGAGATCCAAATGGCATTACTTTTTATAAAGGTTTGTTTTTATTAATTTTTTAGAGAGCAAGGAAGGGAGGGAGAAAGAGAGATAGGAACATCAATGAGAGAGAAACATCAATTGGCTGCTTCCTACACATCCCCCACTGGGAACTGAGCACCCAACTCAGGCATGTTCCATGACCTGGTGATCTCCTGGTGCATGGAATGATGTTCAAACAACTGAGACACACTGGCCAGACCAGATGGCTATACATTTTATACTCTGATGTAGGCATGGAATTCTCATTAATTATGGTTTGGGAAATACTGGGTTATTATTTCAAAATAATAACTGGCTCTCCAACATCCCCAAGGGGTCCTAGATAGCAAGAGAGTTCTCGAGTGACTCACCCTGGAATCAGGCTCTCTCCTCTCTGGTTCCAGTGCATCACCTGAGAACTGCAGCTGCCAAGTCACTGCAGCTCAGCAACTCCTACATTGAGTGTCTGCCGCCTAGTGGTCAGTGCATGTCATAGCTACCAGTCAGCTGGTCAAACAGCTGCTCAGATGGTCACTTAGGCTTTGGTATATATGATGACAGTGATAGAATACCTGATTCCACAGAGCCTATAACATTGAAAAATCAACTTTACTTTTTAAAATATTGCAGCCTCAATATAAAGCTTTAAGCAGAACTCTCTTTTGTGTACTGTTCATGCTACATGGTTTGGTGAGAAGATGGCATTAAAGCTCTTTGTACTCACTGGGTTATATTTAATTAAGAACTAGTTATTAATTATCACATAGACATTTAGTACTGTATTATATGTTTTTATTGTTCATTGTCACATGAGATATTTTCTGGATTATTTTCTTCTATTAGTGTCCATTTTCACCAGCCTAGACATGGGAGGGCTATGTCATGTGATATGAAATCATGCTCCTAAGAGAGATGGGGGGAGCTTCAGTCTTCTTAGTATAGAAAATTCAGCTCCATTCTCCACTATTTCATGAAATATTTTGTGCCACCCACGATGAGCTTTCTTTTTTCAAGTGACCATAGCACTACCCACTGAACATTCAACTGTTCAAAAACCCCTTCATCATGCTTAAGTATAGTCATCCAATAATATTTATAGGGGGAGAGAGCAGCAAGCACCATGTCATGGATTCGTTTAGAATTTTCCACAGTGCCTGCAGAAGTAGCCCTCAAATGATGTATCATCTGATTGTTTGACCTAGAAATCACTTTGAAGATCACAGCTCCAAAGCAAGCAGTATAGACATAAAGAAGCACCAGGGCACCACGGGTGTGTCCTGAGAAACAGACAAATCAAAGGTAAAACCTCTACGCACCGGGATGAGTGAGGATTGAGGGGTAATTATTCTTTCTGGTTGACTGGAAAATGTCTTTCTGAAAATTAAATCTACTACAATATAAAAGTTGTCATGCTTAGTATTCTGGCTTATAAAAAGAGGACCAGACCAACACAGCGTACCTATTCTCAAGGATCAGAGAGGCCAGGTGAGGAGTGAAGACAAGTGTGTATGAAAATGTAATTGCCAGGAGAGTTCTTGCCTGCAAAGGGAAGTTATTAACAATCAGCTTCTCATTCTCCAGACTAGCTTATTTTCCTGGTTGATGGAATTGGATCATACTTTTGATAAAGTTTATTCCAGTGTGTTAAGTCAATAATAGTAATAATATGATAGCAGAAACTTATGGAGTGCTTAATACATTTCAGATACTCGCATAAGAGCTTTATGTCATTGAACAATTTAATTTTCCCAACAACCCTATGAATTAGGAGCTATTACCCTATTTTATGGAAGAAGAGTGGTTAAGTAACTTGCCCAGTTTGCACAGCCATTAGGTAACTGAGCCAGGCTGACACTCCAGAGCCCATGCTGAGTGATAATTCTGTTCTCTCTCCCTTCACATTAACTCTTACCATACCTTCTAAAGAATTGCATTCCAAAATGCATTTCCTCTTCTTTTGTCTCTTCATGTTACAGAATTGAAAGGAAAAACATATGCTAAGTGCAGTAATATTTCAACCTTTTTCATCTCAGGGCACATATAAACTCATTATTAAAATTCTGCGGCATAAAAGATAGAATTTTGATTCATTCACATCAGGTGACTTTTGTTGCATTGGCTGTTTTCATTTTTTTATTTGACAATCTAAGGGAAAAGAGGTCAGTGTTCCTGACTAAATAGTCAGGTATTGCATGTTTTAAAAATCCTGGTGGTGCACCACTTGAAAATTGCTGGCTTACTGGATGGTTCTTATAAGAGACCCTGATTCTAGATTATTGAAATTCACGTTGGTGAGGCTGCATATACCTAGTCAAGGTCCGTTTGTAATAGGTAGACATAAAAGCAAAACCAACATCAATGTCCTCTGGTAGTGTGATCAACAGAGATGTAGTCTGCAACACCAGAAGAAAGGACAGTTCCTTTGAAAAGGTCACTGCCTTACTAGGTAGGAAAGAGTCATTTCTAATATGTGAGGAACTAAGTTAACAACAAACAGGGGAAGCAGTGAGCTGTCTTGGGCTTTGTAACATCTGTTATAACTGCACCTGCTTCAAAGAGTTCCTGGTTCCTATTCCCCGGAGAAAGTCAGTCAGCAGGAAATGAGGCAAGCACATATAATGGCTTTACGGGAAAAGGTGGCTTTTAACTTCTTGGGCTTAGTTCCTGACAATATTACCTAGTCCCCTTGTTGTTCATCGTACTTTATAAGGTGGTGGTTTATGGAGCGGAAGATGGGGAAGAAGAGAGGACCCTGCCCTTGGAAACCGTTTGACGAACACGGGAATGTCCCAGGACCACTGGTCAATTGGGTGACATCAGTGCATCTGGACAACTAGTCCTCACTCTGACTCACTGGGTCACACCTGCAAACAAAGAATATCCCTACACCCCTACTCGCTGAACAATTCAAAGACTGGCCAACTTGTGTCTCCTTTCTTTCTCAAATTCAGTGGTTCTCAAACTTTAAAGAGAATCAGGGTCCAGATTTCTGGACCCGATGCCCAAAGTTTCTGATTCAGTGTGTGAGGTGTGGTACATGGAAGTTTGCCTTCTTGCAAGTGACCTACTGATGCTGTTACTGCTGGTCTGGGAATTCCATTTGAGAAGCATCGTTCTCATTGATTTAAACAGAAGCCCTCCATGCTTACTAGTATTATTCTACTCTAGGGTTGCTCTTCTTACAAAACTGGTTTGGCTCAGTGGTAGAGTGTCGGTCTGTGGCTTGAAAGTTCCCGGGTTCGATTCCGGTCCAGGGCATGTACATTGGTTGCGGGCACATCCCCGGTAGGAGGTGTGCAAGAGGCAGCTGGTCGATGTTTCTCTCTCATCGATGTTTCCAGCTCTCTCTCTCCCTTCCTCTCTGTAAAATATCAATAAAATATATATATATTTTTAAAAATAGGGTTGCTTTTCCATCAGGATCATTCAGTGACCAGAAGTTCCATCTTTTCTTCTTATTAATAGCCATGATCAGAACTTGCCTCTCACTTTCTTCTCTACCCTAGCCCAGCCCCAACCCCAGCTCCAGCCCCAAGCCTCAGCCTCAGCCTGAGCATTCCTCTGCAACTTTAAGTTACACTCAAGGGGTCCCAGAAAGAAGTTAAGTGGATTTAGCCTTCTCAGCTAGTAGAAAGGGGCAGGCATGTCCCCAGATGACTCACTACATTGGAGAAGGCACTATAGAATAGTTTTCCTACAGTCAAACTGCTGCAGATGAAGTGCAAATAAATAGCCTATTTTATAATTATTCCATTATTATTTAGGGACTTTGGGAAAGCACCTAACCTTTCTGCATTTCATGTCAAGTATATACTAGAGTACAGACACATAAAAAGTCACTTATTAAAAACTCCCTGGGGTAAATATCAATACACCTTACAGAATATAAATAAATAAATATAAATATATCTACAGAACTAAAGAAGAGTAACATCTCTATATGTATAATATTTATTGTATTACTATAATATGATTACAATGTTTATTATATTAACTTCCGTTATAGTGATATTCATATTATTTACTAGAGGCCCAATGCACAAAATTAATGCAAGGGTAGGCCTTCCTTCCCCTGGCTGCTGGCACGGCTTACCTCTGGCACCTGGGGCCGGGCTTCCCTCATAATGGAAGGCCCCACCCACCCACTGCAGCCCACTGGTCGGTGGCCTGGGCCTCCCTCTTTGGGGCAATTGTGTGAAGTCGCCCTGATTGATGACTCTTCCAGCTGGTGGCTTGGGCCTCCCTCTGTGGGGAGTCATAGGGCGATGGATGGGGCCCTGACCAATTGCTGGCCTGGTGCCAGTGGCTGTCATAGCATGGTCCGGGATGGTCACCCAAATGGTTGTTCTGCTGTTTGGCCATTCAGTTGGTTTGGTTTGTATATTATGCTTTTATTATATAGGATTTTCTTTTCATTAATTTATTTTCTAATTACTCTTGACATACAATATTACATTAGCTTTAAGTGTAGAACATAGTGATTACACATGTATATACTTTACAAAGTGATCACCCCGATAAGTCTAGCAATCATCTGACACCATACATGGTTATTACAATGATATTGACTGTATTTCCTATGCTTTACATCCTGATGACTATTTTTATAACTGGAAATTATATTTCTTAACTTATTTTACTTTTTTCACGCATCTCCTCAACCCCCTCTCATCTAATGACCATCAATTTGTTTTCTATATCTAGGAGTTTATTTCAGTTTTTATTTATGGATTTTCTTATGTTTATTTACACAAATTTTTATTAAAGAGATATGAGTTTCTAGACATTCTACTCTACAATGGGCTTTAAAATTTTTTGACAATGCCTTAGACATTTAGTGGAAATTAACATATTTGTTTTGACTTGGCTAATGTTTTGTTTAAAACACCTATATAGTATGTTTCTGTTTTCTTTTCTTTTTTATTTATTGCATTTATTGGAGTGACATTAGTTACTAAAATTATATAAGGTTTATGTATGCAGTTCTAGAATACATCATCTGTATACTGTATTGTGTTCACCACCCCAAGTCAAGTTTGCTTTCATGACCTCTACCTCTTCCACCTCCCCCAATCCACCTCTCTTCTGGCAATGACCATGCTGTTGTCTGTGTCTGTGAGGTTTTGGGGTGTTTTTCCCTACTCTTAATCCTTTCACCATTTTTATCCAGGACCCCCAAATCCCCTTCCGTCTGACATCTGTCAGTCTGTTTTCTGCACCTATGAGTCTGTTTCTATTTTGTGAGTTAAATTTTATCATTAGATTCCACATGTAAGTAAAATCACATGTTACTTACATATCTCTGACTGGTTTATTTTACTTAATATAATGCTGTCCAGGTCCTTCCATGCAGTTGCAAAGGGTAAAACTTTCTCCTTTATAGTCTAATAGCATTCAATTGTGTAAATGTACCACAGCTTTTTATCCACTCATCTACTAATGGACACTTGGGCTGCTTCAACATCTTGGCTATTGTAAATAACACTGCAGTGAAAGTGGTGTGCATATATTCTTTCAAATTAGTGTTTTGGGCTTCTTCAGATATATTCCCAGAAGTGGAATCATTGAGTCTTAAGGAGGTTCCCTTTTTAATTTGTTGAGGTAACTTTTCACAGTGGCTGCGTCAATCTGCATTCCCACTAATGCGTGAAGATTCTCTTTTTTCCACATCCTTACCAATATTTGTTTGTTGATTTATTGATGCTAGCCATTCTGACAGATGTGATCTGATATCTCATTGTGATTTTTGGAGAAGCGCCCTTGGCCCATTTTCATTGGATTATTTGTTTTGGGGGTCTTGAATTTACGTTCTTTATACATTTTGGAAATTAACCCCTTATCTGATATAATATTGTCAAATATGTTCTCCCATCCAGCAGGTTGTCTTTTCATTTCTTTGATAGTTTCCTTTGCTGTGCAAAAACTTTTTAGTTTTATGTAATCCTATTTTTAATTTTTTAATTTTGTTTCTTTTGCCGGAGGGGATATATAGGAAAAAAATATTGCTACATGAAATATCCAAGCTTTTACTGTCTATGTTTTCTTCTAGGTTTTTTATGGTTTCCAGTCTAACATGTAAGTCTTTAATCAAGTTTGAGTTTATCATGTCATTTTTTAACAGTAAAAGAGTAGGACACCTATATTGATATATTCAATATTTTCATTAATTAAAAATGGTTATAGAAATATTCTATTAATATAATACATAATGTACTAACATAATTTATACATTTTAATTAACATATTAAATGTCAATCATGTTTATAAATTACATTATATATTAAATATTAAAATTTCTATGATATATTATATATAATTAAACATATTAGCATAATAATTAATTTTATTCATGCTGATATATGCAAAATAAGTTAAAATGCATGTATCTATATGCAAAGCATACATAAACTATATTAAAATGTTACATTTATAATTACATTAATATGGGAACATTTTTGAAATGGTAATTAGATATATATGGGAGATAATTTATAATACATAATATATAATTAATGTTATTTATTATATATTTTATGTTATTTACTATTTTTAAACAGTCACTTGCTTTATTATTAATATCTTAATCTCTTCTGCCACCTTAGTTTTAATGAAGTCATCATCACAAATCTTATTGGAAAGACAAATTGAATTAACAAAGTCATTGGATAATGGAATGTTTACTTCACTTCTTATGGTCTAGTTTTGGAGATCTTAGGTATATATTCAGTGCATGTTTTGAACATGAAGTAATAATTAGTTCTACCTTTCACTTCTAAAGCAGTATGCTAATGACAAAAGCTTTAGTAACAATGATATTTTTAAGGATCTTTTTGAAGAAAGCAGTGTGTCAGCCAAATAGGGGTCATTTAAGGGCTTCTGGCATGTCCTGCTGTTCTCTCTCTCCTGTCTTCCCACCATGATGCCTGGAATACCACTATTCCTGTCATTATTCCAGAAGTGGCCTTTTCCAAAACGCTTCTATTTATAAGAAGCTGCCTTCTTGTGAGTCCCATTATCAGTATCATTTTCTGATCACCTTTAATGGTTTTAGGGCACCTAGGGTTTACAGGTACCAAAAATACAAGAAGAGAAAATGGGGACAAATTTCTTTTGCTTCAAGCTTTTATAGGGCTCACACAGGGAAAAAATCAACACTGAGATCCTTATTAAACCTGTCTTATTCTTTAATATTTTGCTAAATTAAAAGCTGATATTACCATCAGTTACATGGCCCTAGCAAGACATGTGACTCACAGACGTTAATGTAAAGATATGTGCTAATGAATACTGAACCAAGGTTAATATCATGCCCCATGGAAAGAGCCATATGCTCTAAGAATTTAGTCTGTTACTAAAACTGGTTTAAACTTAGCTGTATTTAATTCTCCAAGCGTTTTAAGTAAGCAAACGCTTAAAATCAAATACACAAGTGATGATTACATTAATCCCTTACATTTGTTCAAAGCCTGACAGTAGAAAAGGCTTTTCAGGGCATTTTCAGATTTGTCATGGATATTCTCTCATCTAAGACAGAGTAGACCAACCTTGTTTTGTGGCAGGTAATTAATAGCCTTATTTTACTCACGGAGACACCAAGGCTCGGACTGAGAAGTTATATAAGGTCACACAGATAATAGGCTGTGGATTCAACTAAAACCAGACATTGCCCTTGCCACCTCACTGGGCTGTATTTGAAGATATTTGGGGGGCCCAAGATAAATAACATCTGCAAAGTCACTTTTTTATTCTACTTGGGAGAAATTTTGGGACCAAGCAAATATAGCCAAATGTTCTTTCTAGATGATTTTGCTTGCCCCTCTACCTCTGTTAATGGGCTACATCATGTCCTCCCCAAATTCATGTTAAAATCCCAAACCTCAGTCATGGGATCTGGAGAAAAGTTCTTCAAAGAGGTGAGTGTCCTCTGAGAGGCCCTTTAGGGTGGGCTCTGGTGCGGTCTGCCTGGTGCCTTTAGAAGAAGAGGCACTAGATGTGTGCAGGCACATAGGACAAGTGCGATAAAGAGGCACTAGGGGTGGCCCTCTGCAAGCCAGTAGAGAGGCCAGGAACAGACCCCTCCCTGATGGTCCTCAGAGGCTTCCAACCTGCTGACACCTTGATCTTGGAGTCCCAGCCTCCAGAGCCCGGGGAAACAAATTTCACTTGTTTCAGCCACCCTGTCTGTGACACTCCGTTATGGCAGCCCAGCAAACTAATACAACCCCCAACCAAATCTCTTTGAACCGCCCGCCTGGAAGAAGAGATGAGCGGGTACCTTTGGAAACATCTATGCAGTGAAGCTATTTATTAACATTTTAACACCTAGAGAGTGGACCTTCCAGCCCCCATGAGCGTGTACTGCTTATTTGAAACACGGATGGCTAGGGTAGCCTGTTAGGCCTACGTTAAAGCTTTTTTTGAAGCATCTGCAAGTGGCAGGTACTAAGAAATTTTATTCTTTATTGAGATACCCCACCTGCTTTCTTCTTCCCCCTCATTATTCTTTTTTTCTCCTCACTCTTCCTTCTCTTCTTCTCTGGCTCTTCTCCTCTCCTTCTTTTCCCTGTTTACACTGTTCCCCCTATACTTTTTATCCAGTCTCCCTTCTCTCTGATCTTTCATGTTAGCTTCCTTTGCCCTGTATTTTCTCTCTTCTCTGTCCCAACTCAAATACTTTCTCCGCACCTTGGTCTCCCCTTCTTATCCCACCTTTCTTTTTAAAGAATTTTATTTAAAAAGGAGAGCTTTTCCATCTTTTTTACCCCGGTGCAAACATTCTTCAATATAAAATACCCCATGGGGTATTTTCTATGAATTCAGCAGGGGCTGCAACAAAATAAATGACTTATCCAACCCCTACTAGAATGCCAGGCACCAGAGAACAGATGTGGAGGCATTTCTGGGTTGGCACAAGGTTTTCCAAGTCTCCAAAGTCATACTACCAGGCAGACACCAACACTAACTATTCACAAGTCCTTGCAACCACTTTTGAGCTAAAAATTCCTTGCGATTCCTAAACTCTTTCAGATATATTTAAAATTGTCTGAGTCAGTGGGTGTGGAAGGCGGTGGCTGCAAGCGTGGGCTGGCAGAAATGACTAAAATGAATAGCGATTCTTGAACCTATCGGTCTACGATCAAGCATGAATTTGAAAGTCAAAGGGCAGATTGTCATTATATATCATATCTTAGGTACGTATCTGTCTCCTCCACATCATATCTTGCTTATTCATCTAAGCTTTACAAAATGGAAATCTCTCAGCATTGAAATCAACAGTGTGGATTCCCACATTCTGTCTGACTCCTCCTTTTGCAGGAAACAAATAAAGAACTTCTCAGCTTGTTGCAAAGCCTAGCATTCTCAACTCTGCACTCCAGCTTTTTGGATTTCACCTAATATATAGAATAACATACTTATAATCCATAAAAAGAATTCTTAAATTACAGGAGAAATATGGCTTCACACGTCTCCTCTGGCCCAAAAAAAATAATTGGTATCCCAATAAAGTCATTATTAAAAGTAATGGATGGGCAAAGCCTGGAAAAATCATTTTTGAAAATTTCCAAACAGGGCGAAACAGGAAAATGTCTGGGTTTCACAGTGTTATTTAACAAACACACACTGTCTGCTCAGGGGACCTGCATCACCTCAGTCATGAATTCGACTCGTTTCATGGCACCCTTTCTTGTAATGATGGTAAAATCCATGACATCCAGGACAGACATGAAAAATAAAACAAAACAGGAAAGCTTTTAAAAGTTATAAAAGCAACAGCTATGAATTACCAGGTTTATCTTCAGTGAGAAGTCAATGAGAAAGACCAGGGTGCATGAAATTTTCAGAGCATTAGGAAGTACCCTTGCTGAAGGCAAATGAGACTCCTGGTCTTTGAGGGACACAGGCACTCTTTTGTGTTGTGTATAAGCTGTAAGAAGCAGCAGGGCGTGTCCCAGGTTTTTTGAAGTCATTTATTTCTCTAGCTGCTCTTTTCTTGGCGTATTTCTAGTATATGTTTCCCTTTATGATTCCATAGACCTTCTTTCTTCACTTTCACCCTACTCATCTAATGGAAATTTGTTCCACCTGAAGATGGAAATTCAGGCATCCATCCCAGGAAAAGTATAATTGATATATTCACTGTCCAGCAACTCTGGAATTAGTTTGTCCATCATCCCTAGAAAAGACCACATCTAACTATCGAACTGCAATGCCACCGCCTCTATCAGGGTATCCATATTCCACTATAGTGCTCACTATCACCCTAAGTCTAGAGGAGCAAGCTATCCCTGTAAAGAACCTTGCAAATGCCTCACTTTTATTCTATATATAACCAAAGTCTAACTGCTTGTGGATTAAGACAAAGAATGAAAGAGGAAATCCTAAGTACGTCTTTCCAGAATGTCATAGTCCGAGCAATATGTATATCTGTGTTGAATTATATAACATGAATTTCAAAAATGAGTGGTTTGTAAATATGAGTAAAGGAGATTTCAAAAGAGCTGTAAATGCACCAAAAATGTGTACTAGATTCTCCTGAGACTACCAGACTCACATATCTGACCACTGTTGCTCTAAGTACACTTGCTATTATTTACTATTTGTCTTCCTTCATGTCTCACAACTCTTTCAGCTGTTCACATAATTTTCTACTCATATTGCTATGCTTTTGAGTTTTTAATTCTATAATCTATAGTACCAAGTTTAACTCACATTTGGAGAGTTAAATGGAAAATAGCTCTCTTTCAAAGATTTGCTTTAAATCCCAACTCCTTTAATATGATATAAACCTCTGTGCCTCAATTTACTCTTCTGTCAACTGGCTACATTCAGTTATGTATTATTTATGTTTCCTCATACTCATTTTTGTGAGACTTACCTTGGACTAGCGCTAGCATGGGGAGAAAAGGCACAAAATATAGCAAAGGGAATAGTACCAGGTTAAGTGGATCTCCTTTCCTGGTGCACTGTCCTGAGGACATGGATTTGTCTCTTTAGGACACATGAAGCGAGAGAGCACAGGCAGAAAATAAAGGTGAGGCCATACAGAGTTTACAAACCAGCAGTTCTTTTGAACTTTGTCATCATCTGTTTACAGGCTAATATAACTAGAAGCTTATTCAAATTGATGACAGTTGTACAGGATTCCACTGTTCAGATTTTGTATATTGCAGGTAAATATTGTCTAGGCCTGTGTTTATCATCCATTAGGATGGTGTAAATTCTAATCCCAAAAGGCATAAATGAGAAGTGAGATTCACTATATACACTGTAACTATATTCTTGTTTCATTAGGATTTTATATGAGTTTTCTGAACCTGCTTGCCTCCTTTTGGAGGATCTTGGTTTTGGTGAGACAGAGGATCTTCCTGGATGGTCAAAAGTAGGTGATCTTCTAAAGCAAAGAATGGTGAGAAAGTCCAGATTGTGGATTCCTCAACCAGAATAGTGTGAACCAGGTGAGAGGTGTAGTCTTGATGCAATAGAAACTAAAATAAGAGTTAATTAAGGTTTCAAAAACATAGATGGAATAAAGAAAATTATGATCAAGAAACTCACTGTGGTGTGAAGTAAAAAGTCACTAATGTATGGTATTATTATAATATCCAGAGAGTTATTATAATAATATAAGTGAAGAGTGAATAATCACAATGTTGAGGATAAAATAGATCTGTAGTAAATTATTGATGAAATGTACATCAGAAATCATCTGTTCCAGTGGTTTCTATTATTATCTAGACAATGTAATTCATACTGTGAATATCTGTGTATGCCATAGCTGTCACTGAAAATTCTTGAACTTGATCAATATTTCATTTTATAGATAAAAAGGTAGTGATCCGCCGAAACCGGTTTTGCTCAATGGATAGAACTCTGGTCTGCGGACTGAAAGGTCCCAGGTTCGATTCTGGTCAAGGGCATGTACCTTGGTTTCGGGCACATCTCCAGTGCAAGAGGCAGTTGATCGATGTTTCTCTCTCATCGATGTTTCTAACTCTCTATCCCTCTCTCTTCCTCTCTTTAAAAAATCAATAAAATATTTTTAAAAACATTTTTAAAAAGGGTAGTGATCCAAAAATGTAAAGTGACTTGCTGAAAATAAAAGTTTATTGTTTATGAACAATTGGGGATAGCATAAGGGGTTTTGAACCATCCTGAACATATCAGGATTCCTTTCTTTGGGTAGGGAGGTATTGGTTTTCTTTTATAATTACAGAATTGGGGAGCCATTTGATTTTTTCTCTATTAGTCTTTAATCTCAGTAGTTCAGTACTTCTTCCCTTTCAAAATGATTTTCTGAATCACTCCAATGTTTGACTTTCATTTTTTTTCCCTTTGCTTTCTTTTTCTTAACAAATATTTTTTGTTGATTTTTAGAGAAAGAGGAAGGGAGAGAGATAGAGAGAAATGTTGATCATCACAAGCCCCCACTGGGGCTCAATACCCCAATCCCTGGCATATGCCCTGACTGGTAATCTAACCAGTGACCTCTTGGTTTCTGGGTCAATGCTCAACCATTGAGATACACTGGTCACACATTTTTTTTCATATACATCCATAAAACTACTCCACACTCAAGACAGTAAACATACCCATTACCCATAAAAATTTCCTAGTTCTTCTATGTAATGCCTTCCTTTCCTGCTCTTCTCCTAAACACTGCAAAATAACCACTGGTCTGTTTTCTGACTCTATACATTAGTTGGAATTATCTAGAATTTTATATAACTAGAAACACATAGTATGGGCTCTTTTTTTCAATCTAATTTGTTGACTCATTACCTATATCTCTGTTTTTTGTTTATTTTTTAAATTTAGAGTCCTTTAGAGTTTATAGGATATGTCTTTGTCTTCAAATGATTTTATACTACTTCAAATACAGTATAAGAATCTTATGATAGTTTAATTGTATTATCCCCTCCTGAGTTTTATGCTATTATCACACATTTTAGGTGTTTATGTGTTATAAATCCTACAATACATATTATTTTTGTTTAAGCATTTAATACCTTAAAATATATTTAAATAATAAGAAAAAATATATGTTTTCCATGCAGTTACTATTTATGGTTCTCTTCATTCCCTTGGGTAGATCCATATTTCCATGGGGTCTTGTTTTCTCTCTGCCTAAAGGACTTCCTTTAAAATTTCTTATAGTACAGAGCTACTGTTGATGAATTGGTATTACCATTTTCCACCATTTTTTTTTCTTTTTTGGCAATCCCCTTTGAACCTTTTCTCTAATATGCAGTCAAGATAAACTGAACTAATGTTAGATGTTTAGTTCTACACATTATATTAGGCTCCTTTATAATTCCTCATATTTTTCAGAATTGAGTTGGAAATTCTGTCATTTTTTTTTTTTGCTTTTTATATAAATTTTAAAATCAGCTTATTGATAGTTACAAAAATGCTAGAATTTTTATTGGGATTGTATTATGGGATCTATAGAGCAAACAGGATAAATAACATTTTAATACTGACTCATTTAAGCTATTAACACAGTATAGCTCTTTATTTACCTAAGGTTTCTTTCATGTCTTTCATTAGTGTTTTGTAGATTTCTATATATAGATCCTGGATTAAAATTTATACTAAATAGTTCCATTTTGTATTATTGGTAGTATTAGTTATCAGTTTACATTTCTCATGTGTTATATAGTAGTAATTAGAGGCCCAATGCATGAAATTCATGCAAGGGGCTCGGCCCTTGCAACTCTGCCAGCCCTCACAGCCCTTGGCAGCCGTGGCCAGACCTCGAAGCCCTGGATTCATCCGGATGGTCATCTGGCAGGTCATCCAGACCATCATTCTTCTGTTCAGTCTAATTACATATTAGCTCTTTATTATATATATAGGATATAATTAACTTCTATAGGTCGACCTTGTATTCTAAGACCCTGTAAATCCCGTTTATTTGTTCCAGAAGTATTTTGTGACTCTTTTGACATTTGATACATAGATAATCATATAATCTTGAAATAAAGATGCAGTCCTCTCTTTCTATCCAATGTATGCCTCATTTTTTCTTACTTTATTTTACCAGCTAAAACTTTCAGTGTGGTGTTAAATAGGAATGGTGGGACAGGACATTCTTGCCTTGTTGTAGAGCTCAAAAGAAAACTGTTGGACTTTCACCAGAAAGCATCATGGTGGCTATAGGTTTTTTGTAGATATCCTTTATTAACTTAAAGGATTTTGCTCACAAATATTTATTTTTAATATATGAAACTATATCATGAATGAATTTTAGATTTGTTGAAAGTCTTTTTCTGCATAACTTAATATGATAATATTGTTTTTCTTATTTAGTCTAATATGGTGAGTTGCAGTGATTGAATTTTGAATACTGCACCAGTCTTACATTCCTGGGATGAACTCCACTTGATTTTGATGTATTACACTTTTTACATATAACTGGGTTTGATTTGTTAATATTATGAACACTAACTCCTCACTTTGTTATGCTTTAGACACTTGAATGTCTTCACCTCACTTCTACTATACCCTGTACATCCCAGTTTTCCTTTTATACTCTGACTCATTTTATATTTCCATGTATGGTTCCCTTTCTTCTGTACAATCTCAAATGTTATGAAATCCAAACTTTTCTTCTTGGCCTTCATCTTAGTTTCAGTCTTCATAGTTCCATTAATCTTATCCATTCTCATTGCCCCAATATGGCAGGTGGATTACTAGCATAGATTACCCTTCTTGTTTTAGACCCATGTTTTCAAATGCCTTCTGAATATCTTAAGCTATATGCCCTACCTTCATCCATTCCCTTATTCATAAAAAAAAAAGATTTATTTCCGAAACCGGTTTAGCTCGGTCTGCGGACTGAAAGGTCCCAGGTTTGATTCCGGTCAAGGGCATGTACCTTGATTGCGGGCACATCCCCAGTGGGGAGTGTGCAAGAGGCAGCTGATCGATGATTCTCTCTCATCGATGTTTCTAACTCTTTATCCCTCTCTCTTCCTCTCTGTAAAAAATCAATAAAATATATATTTAAAAATGTTTTTAAAGATTTATTGAGTTATACTCTATGCTGTAACAAAGATTTTTGCCCTCATGAAGGTTAAACCATCATTGTGTGTTTGTGTGTGTGTGTGTGTGTGTGTGTGTGAGAGAGAGAGAGAGAGAGAGAGAGAGAGAGAGAGAGAGAGAATAAATAATTCACAAATGTCATGCTATTACATGGTAAGTATTACAGGGAAAATTATTCACCCTATGGTAAAGTGATCAAGAATGCCAGGGGAGAGTGTGGAACTAGCAGCTTTAAATAGAGTAATCAGTGAAAGCCTTGTTTTGAAGGTGTATTCCAACTAAATGTTGAAGGATATATAGGAATTAGGCCTTGTATATCTGGGAGAAACATTCAGGTTAGAGGGGATGCAATGCAAAGGTTGTACGGCAGTGTGAGCCTGGGTCTTCTAGGATAGTAAGGGGACTGGTGCCTGCCAGTGCAGTGTGAGGAGGAGGAGAATAAGTGAGAGAGGCAATACAGGCCACATCCTGCAAGTTCTCATAAGCTGTTATAAAGAATTGGTCTTTATTCTAAATGAAAGGTCAGTGCTTGTGGTGTTCTAAGCAAAGGCATTATTCCTCTGCCTGCTATGTCTCTTGGCCATCAAACTGTCCAAAATTTAAGTAATTTACTTCACTTATTTATATTTCCAACCCAACTCTACTACCCTACCTTAGTTTCTCATGAAATTCACTGTCTCTCAAGCCAGATGTAAGTGAAATTTACTTCTTGCTCATAAAATAGTCCAATATAGATTTCTGTCATCAGCCAGTGACTCTCTCCTACTTACTGATTCAAGGAATAAGGGTATTGTGTATTATGGTTCTATCATCTATTATGGCCTCATCACTGGCTTCAACCAGCAAAAACAGACAGAAGACAGAGGGCCGTCTCCTGTAGGGGCAGCCTCTATCACTCTGTCATTTTCTATTAATGAGAACGCAAATGTGTCACTTTAATGTCAAAGAGGCAGGAATCATAGTCTAGATAGGTACCCAGAGAGAAAAAATTTGAATCAACAACTAAGCTTTTATTTTCTCAACAAATAATATAAAATTAATGGACTTTACCAACTAAATATTTTCATATATATCAAAATTTTTCTATTTTATTTGGATATTATACTCTCTACTGAAATTTATGGAAAAATATATATTCTCTAAGGTTTAAGGATCTTCTATGGATGTCCTGTCTCTCACATTTAAATTTGGTCATTTCCAGGAACTCCTCATAACTTTTATGCTGACAACCAAGGCCTTTTGCTGACTAGACTTGCTTGATCTCAGATTCTGCTGTCCCCACCAAGTCTGTATGTGCTTCCATAGTGTCATGTTATCTGCTGTTCCACAAATCATTCCTATCCTATTATATGTTCCTTGTGCCTAAATAATACCATTCCACATGCACAGGCAAATGCCAACTCTTAAAGCAGCTGCTCAAGACCACTTCTAACCTTGCCAGAGTCCCCAGGAAATGAGAGATGTGCTTGATGCTCCCATACCTCCTTAGTTATGGCCTGAGACACCATCTATGGTTCTGGGTGTGACAGAAAACAGGCACATTTTATTTTATAAAAAAAATGATTTGATGCAGAAATGTCTCATCTTTCTCTCACCCTCCCTTCCTTCCTTCCTTCCTTCCTTCCTTCCTTCCTTCCTTCCTTCCTTCCTTCCTTCCTTCCTTCCTTCCTTCCTCCTTCTCCTCTTTCTTCCTTCCTTTCTTTCATTTAGGCAGTTTTATAGTGTTTAGACCAGAGTATCTTATATTTTCGAAGTGTGGGTTGGATAAAATAATGTCCAGAATTTTTTCAATCACCAGAAATGATGGATTCTAAAGTTCATGAACATGAGGCCTCATCTTTTATAGCACATGCCTTGTGAAGTCTGAAGTTTGTGGGCACAGTATTTTCTACAGACCTCAGAATGCTCTCCAGAAACCACTGCCTATGCACATCACAATTGTTGGACACAAACCATCAGATCAATATTAGATTTCTGTGGGGTAAGGAATTCAGATGCTATTGAAACAGCAAGACCTGTTCAGGTTAATATAAAATGTGTATTTCTATTCCTATCTCATTCCCCAATCCATCTGAAACTTATTTGGAAATTAAACAGGTGGGTAACATGTGAGTTATAAGATGGAATTTCCTACTCCTTTGGTTTCTATTGCCAACAGCATCTTTGCAATTAATTTAACATTAGATGGACAAGAAGAAACATGTTTCCCATCTCTGCAGGAGATTATATAAGATAATTTAGGACAGACTACTTTTTATTATAAATTGGTAATATTTTTAATGTCTTGCGTCTATATTTTTCTTATACGTTAGGAAGGGCAGAAGCATGTACACCTGCACCTCTTTTATATAACCTTGATACTTCTCCAGAAAATTTATTTATTCGTGTCTTGAACTTACTTATTCTTCATTAAAGTTAGAACTATTAAATTGTATTTTAAAAATCTATTGTTTTTAAATGTGCAAAAGAAAAATAGCTTATATTAGAATGATATTTTTTTAGAGCAGAGAACTCTTTCATAAAAACAATGGCTAGCATATAGTTGACACCCAAGAAATATTTGTTAACTGTATCCTTCCCTTTTATTTTTTATATGGGGTCAGATAAAATAAAACAAAACAAAAACAATAAAATGAGTTTTAACTAAAAATCCTCCAAAAATATTTGAACATTTGTTTTTATATTTGCCTTAATCAGTTTTTGGAAAATTTAATTTATATATTCTCCCCCATCAAAGACCATCTCAAAAATATTATCTTTGTTATAAAATGACACCCAAGCTATAATAAATTTTCATGAGTGGGTGATACTGACTTCAGAAGCATGCGACAAATTCATAATTTAGTTTCATTATGTTAATGCCATACAAACATCCCTTTATAAGTTACAATATTTATACTTCTCTACATTCGTTCCTTCAAATTTACCTTAGGAAATAAATTAATTGTTTTCTTCAGATTGTCCTCATGAGACTTTAAGTATCATCGATATATTCAAGGACACATTCATAAGTTGAACTGTTGCTTATAATTCCCATTTGGATGATTTTCAGATATATTCAAGACAAGGAACTAAATGCTTTAGTCTATTTACACATATCTTGCCTATTGTGAATAATATTGTGGACATAGGTAGACAAATATCTCTTTAGGACCCTGATTTCAGTTATTTTGGTTAAATATGCAGAAGTGGGAATGCTGGATCACATGGTAGTTCTATTTTTAAGTTTTGAGGAATCTCCATTCTGTTTGTCATAGAAGCTACATGATTTTATACTCCCATGAACAATGTACAAGGGTTCCATTTTCTCCACATCTTCACTGACGCTTATCTTTTTCCCCTTTTGACCATCCTTCTTTCTCTGTAACATTCAATCCATGTCCTATTAATTTCATCTCTAGATTCATTCTGATGCACCCACTGCTTTACATCATCTTTATGGCCTGAACCAACACAACATTTTCAATTTCTGACACTACTATAAAATCCTATAAAAATTCTCATTTCACTATTATCTTCTCCAATATATCCTTTAGAAACTATCCAAAGTGATATTTTTAAAACTTAAAAATTACATGCACTTCCCTATTGCTTAAAAGCCAGCAATGGCACTGGAGTTGGTTGAGCATTATCCTGTGCACTGAGAGGTAGCTGGTACTATTCTGAGTCAAGGCACATGACTGTGTTTCAGGCTTAATCACCAGTAGGAGATGTGCGGGAGGCAGCTGATTAATATTTCTCTCTTATCAATGTTTCTCTTTCCCTCTCCTTTCCCTTTTATTTTTTAAAAATCAATAAAAAACAACCTTTAAAAAATACAATGGTTTCTCATTCATCCCACTTGTAGTAAAATTCAAATTTCCCATTATGGAAAATCTCTACCTGTTCTGACCTCTGCTTACTTCTCTCTAAAGTCACTACAACTTAATCTGCTTTTGTGACCTTACAAAGCTGAGTTCGTCTACACTTTGTTTAGGCTGTTCTGTGAATCTAGGCTACCCTACAACTGACTTTGTCAATGTTGTCACCTACTCAAACTCCAGTCCCTTGCTAACTCTTTAGAAAGAGCTTCTGTGATTAAACTAATTATATTAATGTTCATAACCCACTAGGTTTCCCCCATCATTTAAAATATATATTTTTATTGACTTCAGAGAGGAACAGGGAAAAAAAGAAAGAGAGAGAGAGAGAGAAATATCAATACATCAATGATGAAAGAGAATCATTGATCAGCTTCCTCCTGCATGCCCCCCCACCAGGGATCAAGCCCACAACCTGGGCATCTGCCTTGATTGGAATCAAATCCAGGACCCTTCAGTCCTCATGTAAAAGATCTAGTCACTGAGCCAAATCAGCTAGGGCCACTTTGTTTTGTATTTTGAATATCAATTCCTTCTAGATTTTGTGTTAATTTTTATTGTTTGTAGATGTGTCTTCCTCAGTTTGGGAGAGGTGTTTTTTACTTTCTACATATTGGGATTTTATAGAATTTTACCATTTTATATGATTAGAACTGGTAGTTGATTGTACAATTAGAATAGCAACAAAAAGTTCAAAACTAAAATGAATCAAAGGTACATCCATAAGTTAATATTTTATCTTTTAACTTAAAACATACATATGTGTTTTCTTCTACTGATCTTTTTATCTATCTAGGTCAAGGACTTTGTTTAAGTATATTTTTTAATTATTGTAGTTATTTTATATATTTTTTCTTTTTGTGGTAGCATAACACATACTGTTTGACTATGATTTCTAGTTTCAGTTGCTTAATTTGAATCAAATGAGAAACTAAAGACACCTTGAAGCAATCAGAATATCAATTCCTTTTAGATTTTGTGTTTCATTTTTATTATTTCTAGATGTGTCTTCCTCAATTTGGAAGATTTTTTTTCTTCTTTTGTTGTTACTGTTTTGTCTTTGGCGAATATGTTCTTATTGAGTTTTTTCAAAGATTTTACTCAGATTGTTTTCTCATTGTAATCACAAAGGGACTCAGGCTCCTTCCATCCTGTCCTTTGTCTTCCTCAAGTAACATATTTGTGTTGCTCAGACCTAGAAATGGCCCATCTCACATTCTATTGGCTAGTGCTTAGTCACATGATCACAGTTAACTGCTGAAAGAGGCAGGAAATGTAGTCTAATTGTGTGCTCAGGAAGGAGAGGAAATGGGTTTTGTTAGCAGCTAGTCAGTCTTGGCAATAATATCCTTTAAATCTATTTTAATATTGTTATACAATTGGCTCTATTTAATATGGTAAATTGGAAAAAGAAGATGACTAAGTTTTATAAGTATTAGTTATTATGGAATGGTCTATATCACAGTCTGTTTATTCTATGTATCCAAATTTCTTGACAGGTATTGCCTGCAAGGTTAAGTAGAAGATATTTTATCGTATTAATGATGTCCTCCACTAGCACTTAAGCAGACTGCGTCAGAAAGAACCCTCTTTAAAATAAAATAGAATCATAATATAAATTGCCATTGTAAGTAGAATAATGTTATAGACATAAAAATATTAAAATAGTCTCTACTACTTCCTGGGCTACATATCAGTTCCTTTGGCTTTCACTTACCTACTAGGTATAAGCAAAACATTTATGATAGTTATAGGAATAAATGGCATCGGTGGCTATAACAGAATTATTTTGTTGGTCAGCATTAGCTTCCATGTACATGTATTAAGCCTGTTAGAACTACATGTAGGTATTGAAAATACCTCCTTGTGAAATATGTCTCATCAATCAGCTGTGATTCCTAAGATCCAGTGTTAAAGAGAATTTTCTAGATTAATTTATATCATTATAGGATTCCTAACAAAATATTAATACCTTAACTAGAAAGAGTAATAAGTCAATCCCAAAATGCATTATTATTTTATCATGAATTAATACATTAAGTTACTTAACTCTTTGCAAGTGACTGAAGGCATCCAAAGGAGGACAGCTGGAATTTTACTGGCAAATATTAGAGAGTTTGGAGGTTCCTCAAAAAAAAATTAAAAATAGAGCCCTGACTGGTTTGGCTCAGTGGACTGAAGGGTCCCAGGTTCAATTCCTGTCAAGGGCATATACCTTGGTTGCGGGCACATCCCCAGTGGGAGGTGTACAGGAGGCAGCTGATCAATATTTCTCTCTCATCCATGTTTCTAACTATCTATTCCTCTCCCTTCCTCTCTGTAAAAAAGCAATTAAATATATATTTTTAAAAATTGTATTACCTATGTCCAAAGAGTATTACTGTGAAGATACAAAAATAACAATCACTCAATAAAAATAATAGTGAAATCCAAATTTAACCTGAATCATTTGCTATATGGCACCTGTTTCTAATAGATCTCTAGAGCAGACAGACTGAAAGAAGAAACCATCGGCATGAGAATATTTTCATTTCCTTTTAATTCTATGAGTGCAACCAAATCTAAATTGAAATACCAAAGGCATGAAAAATAAAATTATTAACAGTAGGGAATTCAGAAATACTGGTGAAGTTGAAGCAGGTGCTCCCATAAATAGTCACCCATGGTAAATATGAATTTTGCACCTTGCATTTGATTCATGAAAACATGTACACATCTGGCTTCCTGGTTATTGGGCATGAGTTGAAAAATTTTGGTTCAGATCTATAAATCAATGCACTTAAATCCAAAAGATTAATGGTAATAACTCAAAGCTCACATTGGCCCCTGGGCTCTCTCTGCTGATGAACTGAATGAAGTGGAAGGTTTGACTTAGCTTTTGGAGAACTTCAGAAGCCTTAGATGTAATAGACTTAAATAATTCTCTTAGCGTTACTTTGTCAAGTTTAGGAAAGTCAGCCAAGTTAAGCTCTGAGGTCCATCTGGGACTGATGTAGTTTTCCCCTGCATACATACAGGGATTGTGCACATAAATTAATGATTTAATCATGACAGTGTTACTGCACAGACGCCGAATGACTCTCCAGTTGCATGGTTGCAAAACTATTTATTTAAAGTTTTCAGAAACAAACTTTATGTCAAAACATATTGTAAAGGCTTAGTAAAATCTTCTTATATTTTCCTATTTAATAGTCCCTATTAAAATAAAAATAGAAACAAAATAAACCAATGCAAATATTCAGTTATAAACAGTTATAGAAAAATATGTACTAACTGGTGTACTACTTGATGCATTAGAAAGAGAAGGAAAATCATATCCAAAAGTTGCCATAAGGAACAGATGTCAGTTTGGAAGGGATTTCTCAAGGTTATCTACAAAGATTAGACCTTGAGTCTCTTCTATTGAACTATTGATACAATTTGGATAGACATTCTAGGTATCAATCAATACCATTAAATGTATAGCTTAATGCTGAGATTTGCATTCCTTCCTGTCACAACATTTATACATAACAAATCATACCTTTATTAGATATCTAGTTACTGCATAGTAAACTATCATAATTTGGTAGCTACAAATCACAATAATTGCATTTGCTCATGATACTGTCGGTCAGCCATTTGAAGTGGGCTCAACTGTGTGAGATTTCTTCTGACCTCTCCTAGGTCACTCACCCAGCTCTGCTCATCTGGTTGGCTGGTGGCTCATTAAGATAAGGGGCCTCATCTGGACAGCAGATCCTTGATCCTCCTCATCTCACCATCCAGCAGGCCTGCCTAGGTTTTCTTACATGGTTACAGCATGTTCAAAGAGGGCTGAGGGAAGTGGTCAGTCCTCCTAAGGCCCATAGTCAGAATTCACACAATGTGCTTCCACCTTATTCTGTGGCTGGAACAAGTCATTAAGCCAGCTCAGATTCAAAAGGTTAAGGAAATAGATTCCACGTGTCAAGGGAGAAGCTGCAAATGATTTGTGGCCATTTTAAGTGTAGCACAGTCCTCTCCCTGGGCACAATTATTTAGATTCTTCTTATGAAAGATGCACTTACCTCCTAAGACCATCAAAAGTAGTGGTGTGTGACAACTTTCTAGGGGAAAAAACAAAAAAGCCCTAATTGTGGTACATTTGCTAATTTCTGTGGTAGAAATACTACCAGCACACATAATTTCAAGCTACTTGATATGATATCACTGAGTGTGAGCTGGAAAATAATGCACACAATTGGCTCTCAAAAGCAGGTATGAGCTGGCTCCAGTACACTACTGACCAAAAGTCTCATTTGATTATGCAATCAGATACAAGGGAACTATCAAAATCTGCATCTGGTCCAGATGTAGATGGGGATCCTTGAGTGCAGCTTCTCAATTTATAGGCGTATGAGAAGAGTCTGCTTCCCATATTCCCAATGCAATGCATGATTTTGAAAGTGACAAGATAACTAGAGAAGTAATTGGTGTTATTTAAAAAGGAGAAGAATTGCCTGGCAGGTGTGGCTCAGTGGTTGAGCATTGACCTATGAACCTGGAGATCATTGTTTGATTCCTGGTCAGGACACATGCCAGGGCTGCAGGCTCAATCCCCAGTGTGGGCTGTGCAGGAGGCAGCCAATCAATGATTCTTTCTCATCATTGATGTTTCTATTTCTCTCCCCTTCTCTTTTCCTCTCTGAAATCAATAAAAAACATTTAATGAAGGGAACAAACATAAAATAGCAGACACTAGTACTTACAGTACAGAAGATATTATCAGATTTCACAACCCCAGGAGCTGACAATAGTCCTTGACTAGGGTTCTGATATACTCAATGAGACTAACACTTTAGTCCATTGCTATCCTTAAGTCTTAACATTACTCATTGTCTCTGACCTCTAGGATTTTTGCTTTGCCCCTGAGATGTCTTTTTTTTTTTAACCCATGAAATGCCATATTTTCAGCTGAATAGCTTTCTCATCTTGTTTCTAATTTAGTACAAATTGGGGGTCCAAATGTTTTCATTTTGCACTATCTGTGCCACTTATAGATCCAGGTGCCATAATTCTCTAAAAATTATTTTGGCTATCTTATGTATCAGATGATAAGACTTTTTCAGAGCCATTTTTGAATTAGGCTTCTTTGTGATCATGCTCTTAAATTACCTAAAATCCTATTTGTCTAGATGAGAGGATTTACTGTCTTAAATCTTTCTGAGATCTAACATAGTATCTTATAGCTACACTGTAGGTTTGATACTTACTATGAGACTATTTTTTTATTTGAATCTATCAATATTCAATCTATCCAATATTTCCTCTGAACTCTGCTAGAAAATTGAATATATCCTCCTTTGGCTCATCTCTCTCTTCTCATATACCATTACATGAAGTTTAAAAGGAAGCATGTGTGTAAATCTTCTTAATTATATCCCAAACACATTAGTACAGTGTAACAAGTACCAGATAAGAATGTGAGAATGGGTCATCACCAGTCAAGGCAGAAGAGGCAGCTAAACTGATTTTCAAAGGATGAATAGAAGTTGGTAAAGATAAGCACAAGGGACCCATGCTGGAATTTTCATGTAGTTCAAAATAATTTCAGTATGAATTGCTAGAATGTACATCTTAGTTGGGACCAAATGTTAGAATTTTCACTACATCTTAAAAGCAGTGAAGGCAGGTGAGATGATTAGAAAGACATTTAGAGGAATAACAGAATCAGACTTGCAGTTAGAAAATTCATGCTTCATTATGCCCATGTGCAAGAGTTAAGTTTTCTAGCATTAATACAGAAAATTGAGTTTTTTTACATTGTACAGTATACTTTTAAACTGGTCTCCAAAATTGTATCAGCATATATTTATTGGACCTTTTAAGGTTGGCCAATTTTATGGGTGGAAATTGTATCTCACTGTTGCTTTACCTTTTTTCTGATTAATTAGTGAGGTTCAGCATCTATTCATGTTGTTCAGTATGGCTTCCTCAACTATGCATTGCCTGTTCATAACTTGTATGCATTTTTTCTGCTGGTTTTAAGTGCTGTTTTGTATTTTTAGTTATTAATTATAAATTAGTTATTTATATACTCAGATATTTTCCAATTTATGGCTTTTTTAAACTATATTCATGTCTTGAGTGATATAATTTTAAAAATATATATATTTTATTGATTTTATTACAGATAGGAAGAGAGAGGGATAGAGAGTTAGAAACATCTCTGAGAGACATCGATCAGCTGCCTCTTCCACACCCCCTACTTGGGGATGTGCCCTCAACCTAGGTACATGCCCTTGACTGAAATCGAACCCGGGACGTTTCAGTCCGCAGGCCAATACTCTATCTACTGAGCCAAACCGGTTTCGGCTTGAGTGATATAATTTTTTTTAATATATATTTTATTGATATTTTACAGAGAGGAAGGGAGAGAGAGATAGAGAGCTAGAAACGTCGATGAGAGAGAAACATCGACCAGCTGCCTCTAGCACACACCCCCACCGGGGATGTGCCCGCAGCCAATGTACATGCCCTTGACCGGAATCGAACCCGGGACCCTTCAGTCCGCAGACCGACGCTCTACCACTGAGCCAAACCGGTTTCGGCGAGTGATATAATTTTTAATGTTAAGTCAAAGTTTCTGAGGATTAGGAATCTGCGGGCAGCTTGTCTGTGTTGTTGTGGCTTAGGGTCTATAGCGACATCACTATTAAGCTGCTGGCCAGGACTGCAATCTTCTGAGTTTAACTGGGGCTGGATAATGTGCTTATGCACTTAGGCACGTGGCTACTGGAAGGTCTCAGTTCCTTTCTGGCTTTGGCTAGAGAACTCAGTCCCTTGCCATATGGCTCTCTTCATTTAATTCCTAAGATTCTTCATGACATATCAGTTGGCTTATCCAAGAGCAAGCGATTCATGATAGATTGAGCCAAGGATTAAGCTGCAATCTTTTAAAATCTAAGTTTAAAAGTGGCATACTGTCACTTCTATATTCTATTGACCATACAAACCATCCCTCATAGAATGTGACATACATCTACACAAGGATGTGTATGCAGGAATCATTGAAGGGCATCTTGTAGGCTATCTACCACAGATGATAAATGAATTAGTGTCAGAAGAACTCAGATTTCATTTGTATATATTTTTAGTGAACATAGAATCAATTAAAGTAGTGGTTCTCAACCAATAGTAATTTTGGCCCCCAGGGGACATTTGGCAATGTCAGGAGATTCTTCTGATGGTCACACTATGGGAGAAGGGTAGATGCCACTAGGTTTTAATAAATACCTGTTGGTATATATATATACCAACAGGTATTTATTATATATATATATATATAATACTGCTCATGTTGCCATAGACAGTTTTGCTCAGTGGATAGAGCAGCAGCCTGTAGACTGAAAGGTCCCAGTTCGATTCTGGTCAAGGGCACATGCCCAAGTAGCAGGCTGGATCCCCAGTAGGGGGCGTGCAGGAGACAGCCAATCAATGATTCTCTATCATCACTGATGTTTCTATCTCTCTCTCCCTCTTCCTTCCTCTCTAAAATCAATAAAAATATATATTTTTAAAATAATACCCCTCATGATAAATAATCATCCAGCTCAGAATACCCATAGTCCTGATGTTAAGAAGTCCTAACACAGAGAAAGTCTAAATAAATAGCAGACATCTTTGGTTACTAAATAGATTTTTTAGCTAATCCTATTCAAAGGATGGTAAATATGCAAATTAATTTCTAACCACACACACAAACACACACACCTGCAGTTGATTACATCAAAGCAAAGAGTTATACCCATAGAAGATGCCATCTATTAAAATAAAATTTAGGAGCACTTAAGAATTGTAGCTATCAGCTAGCTATTAATGTTAATTGGGCCAGTGTTCTATGGTCACAGAAGTCATTGAAGAAATATGAACTTGAGCAAACACTGGAATGGTATTTCTCTAATTTTCCCCATAGATGATATTTTTGAGTTTCTTGTTTCTGCTAGATGTCATAACATGATTGGGTCAATGACTACACCTCCCAGGGTCACATAAATTCTGTGAAGCACAGGTAGTGTTAGCATAGGTAGCTAGATGTTAATAAAAGAAAATGGAGGAAAACTGTCTAAGTTTTATTAGGTCAGAAGCTTCACACATACTGCAGGTGATAACAGCATTGCCCTGACAAGGCTCTCCCTTGAACAGCCACCCTCTAGTACTGGGATTATAGGGTGGATGGGGATGAAAGGGGGCACATGCCCAGTAGAACCCAAGATGGCACAGGGGGAGGTCTTTCCGCTTTGAGGTAGGCACATTAGAAGCTAAGATGCAACCATAAAAGGAAGGTGTCTAATCTTGGAAAAATACCAGATTGGTTAGGGCCCAGCACAAGCCTGCCAAGGAGTGGAAAAGAGATTGGTCAGTTTGAAAGATGGAGATAATATAATCAAAGCTTAACAAATGCAAGGTTGCTCTTGCCCATAGAAACTGAATAGACTGTTGAATCTCAGGGGGGAGTGGAGATAGATTGGTGGGTGGGAAGAGATCAACCAGAGAACTTATATGCATATGTGTATAACCCATGCGCATGGACCATAGGATGGTAGAGGTCTTCTCCATTACCTCCCTTTTCTGGTGCTTAGGGTTCTGCCAGTGGTGGTGTCCCTCTAGGAATGCTGCTCCAGAAGACCAGCCCTCTTCTACACTCCGGTCCTCCCTAGTTCTCTGTAATGTGATTTCTCATTTCTGCTGCTCTCTACAGAGTTAATGGTAGATTTCTACAGCTGTAGTCACTGAGGGTTTCACATTTGCTGGATCTCTAAACCCTGCAGTCTTTCTGTACCTACGCCCATCATTACAATTTTATTTCTCAGAATCCCATATGAGTGTCTTTTGCCCCTTGCTGGACTTGACATAAACCTGACCAAAAGACTGTGACCCAAGATCCTGACACTGATCCTGACACTGGATCCCACACAGGGATTGGACAAGCTTTGTATGATGAGAAGTGGAATGGGCACTGCTGTTAGCAGCTGTGTGTGCAGTAAAGTGAATTAGCAATTATGTCAGAGAGAGCAAATCTTTATCATAAATTTCCTGACCACATACTTGTATTCCTGTGGTACAGTGAATATATATATATATATATATATATATATATATATATATATATATATTTGGTCTTTGTCCTAGGTTCCTGGCCTGAGCTCCCAAAATTTCTTGGAATTTCCTGAGTGATAGAAGTGTCTTTTGTTGTTCAAAATGAGTGTTCTTCCACCACACCAGATTTTGTACTTCAAGTTGGGGACTTGTCACCAGAAAGACCAAGCATGTGAAGGTTGAAACATTCAGACTTACCTTCAGATTTCTGAGGGGGAAGGGTGTGGCAAATTTGGCATTCAAATACCAAAAGCTGATGATTTAATTAATAATTCTTAGGTAATAAAATGTTCAAATTTTTGAACGATGAGATTTGGGAAGCTTTTGGGTTGGTGAACACATCAATGCACTGTGCCCAGAGAGGGTCTGGAAGCTCTGTCCTCTACCCAATGATCTTGTCCTAGACTTCGCTTCCATTTGGCTCTTTTAAGTAGTATGCTTTATAATAAAAACTGTAATAGTAAATATAGCACTTTCCTGAGTTCTGTGAGGCATTCTATTGAATTACTGAACCTGAGGAGAAGAGTTTAAGGGAGCCTTCAATTTATGGTCTGCAGGGCAGAGCCAAGGTGCAGGAAGCCTGGTGTCTCCATTTGTGGCTGGCATGTGAAGAAGGGGTGGTCTTCGAAGTCTGAGCCCTTAACTTCTGGGGTCTGCATAACTCTGGATAGTTTAGAATTAAATCAAATTGCTGGACCCCAAATTTGTGTGGAGCATTTGAGAATTGGTTTTTGTTTGGAAAATCAAACAATCCTTCACTAAAGTATAAATTTTATGAAGACAAGAACAATGTCTTGCCCATTCACCACTGAATACTCACCACTACATCAGATGTATACACACATATATAACCATGGTAGTCCCAGACTACAACATCATTGGGAAGAAATTTTTCCTTGGAACTTCTTCAGCACCCTACTGATCTACATAAATGTACGTAGACATTATAGGTTCTGTTTCTCTAAAGAGCCCTGACTAATACAATCCCTTTCTAGAATACCCATTCCCAGAAGCACTTTCTTGGTTAGTTTCTAATCACCTTTGAGATTTGAGTATGAGGTGAATTCTTTACTCTATCCTCTAATTAAATCTGGGTTCTGTGTTTTTTGTTTTGCTTATTTGTTTGTTTGTTTTTTAATACTTATTTCAACTTTAGTCAACCAACATTCATTCAGTCAGTCAGCAAATATTTATTGAATTCTTGTACTGGGCATGCTTCCAATCACATAGAATTATGAGGCCATAGCAATGGTATGACCTCATAATTACATATTTATTAGTAATTTCCTGATTAATATTTATCTGATCCTAGAGCATAAGTTCCTGAAAGTAAGGACATCGTGCTTGGTTACTAATGTGTGAGTCCTAATTCAGTGCTTCAAGCATGGTAAATGCTAATAAATTAATAAAAATTCTAAAAAGTTGCTATTTTGTTTTAACCTTCCTCATAGTATCTGCCCTGAGGATTGTTCACATGTACATAATAAAGTGTTCCACAATTAGGATAGAGTTATGTGTATTTCAATGCACATGTTTTTCTTTTTCTTTTGTGTGTGTGTTTTTTTTTCTACCTTCAATTAAAACAACCTCCCAAACATTATGGTTGCTAAATAGAGTTCAAAGAAATAAGTACAAGAGTAAATTTGTGGACCAGAGTTTTCCATTGGAGAAATTTAGATACTATATATTCTAAAGGTCAAGTTTCTCTGTAGAGAAATATGAGCAGCACTTCCTGAATCAGGATAAAAATTATACTATTTTATTAAAACACTATAACTTCTTATGTTCCACAAAAAAGATGAGGAGGAATCCAACAGCTGTAAGAACCCACTATTATGAGGATACCTCAAGCATTGGTTCTCACAAAACCTTTAGGAGGTTGGTATTTATCATTAGTTCATTTTAAGAGGTAAGAAGACGGAGACTAAGGTGTGTTATATAAACTGCCCTGCCCAGAGCCTCAGAGCCATCTAATAGTAACATTGAGAGTTAGAAGCCAAGCCTATTGGACTGAAGCCAAGACCCACCCCAGTCAACAGAATGGGGATGATGACGCACCATTGCATCGTTATCCAAATAACCTTTTGGGGTCAGATCATCTAGATCCTCTAAAGAAAAAGTGGTATAGGAGGACTTTCAGCAGATGGAGAGAAGATATAATCCATTTATATATATATGTTCTGCTTCAAAATATATTTTTATTATAAATTAGGGGATAAAATTTGGGAATGTGTAAACATGAACCAGCTGCCTTCTCGGTCTATGTGTCTGGTTGACAAACCCTGGGACTGGGATCATATGATACAGGCAACCCCTGCCCTTTCTTGTTATGCAATCCCTCCACCCCTCCAACCTTTCTTATCAACCTTAACTTCTGATGTAGTAAACAGGATACTTTGACTCCTAATTACCACAGTATGTATTTGTTGAATTGTTAAACTGAATATGCAGGAAGTATTAATTGGAAATCATCACTCTCAGAATGTTGACATCGAACTAAAGCCCAAAACATAACCATGACAACACATTGTATATTTGCTTAATCGGGCCAAGAGAATGTACCTATAACACATCTCAGAATATAAAGGTGACATAGCAATCAAAAGAGAGGGCAAGTAAGAGGTCAGAGAAGAAACTCTCAGCTTGTACTAATAGGTACTGAAATATTTCCATGAGAGCAACTACATTCCAAAGAGGTTGTGGGCTCAATGGGGAGCTTTGTAGAGGCACGTTGTACAGCCCAGGAGAGGCTCTTATTCACACTCATTTTCTGGAGTTTGATGAGATCACTTCAGACTCTGTCTTTCCATGGCCATATAAAAAACAAATATCTATATTTTTCTTAAAAGACTAGACACTGTAATATTAAGAGCAGGATGCAGGTTAGGAATATTTCACTCCCCTTTATGAAAATACTGCTTTGGTAATTATAACACAAGAGGGCAGGATTAATTCCTGATCATTGGCAATTGAATTCTGGAGCCTGAAACAACACATCATGTTTATTCCATTTGTTTTTCTGCTTTCCTTCCTGCCTTACTTTTTTCTTTCCTCCCTCATTCTTCCTTCTCTCCCTCTATCCTTTTCTTTCTGTTTTCATTCAACAAATGTTTATTTGATGCTTATTCTCCTGGGCACTGCTTTAAGAGCTGGGAATGCATTGTGAATGAGATAGATATGTCCCTGATATTATCAAACTAAATTAGAATGAGAAGAATAATTCTGTGAAGGATTTCTTTGAAGCTGTTATATGCTTATCTGTGTAGGAATCATCCAGAGGTTTGTAGACAAAAATCAAGTTAAGTTTAAATATTTCACAGTTGAGAATATTTGTCAAAATCAGGACACTTTAGAGACAAAATTAAATGAAAAATCAGATGTGTTTTAAAAATGATTGTGTGTGTGAAAGAGAGGAAAAAATTTGTGCATTCCAAGTCTACTTTGGTGGCATGAAGCTTCTGTGAGGTAGACATCTAGGCAAGAGAAAATAATGGCTTGGAACAAGGTGTTGGCTCTAGAGATGGGAGAGAATTTTCATCTTTGACTACAGTTAAGAAGATAAAATCCACAGGATTTGCAGCTGGCTGAATGTGTTAGGGGGCTATAAAGGATTGTCTGAGCTTTCCCCATTTATGGTTGATAGTTCCCCTTCTCTGAGATAGACAGCACTTAACATAAAGTCAATTTGGGGAGAAGAGGAGATAATGAACTTAATTTAGAAACTGCCAAATTTGAGGTCGCTTAGTGATATCCAAATGGAGATATCAAGGAGGCAGCTGGGTGTGGGTATTAAGTCATTTTTTATTTTATTTTTTTACTAAGAGAAAAGATGAAAAATATTAGCTCAGGGTCATAATTCTGGATGCATGTGAGGGTGTAACCAGGATGTTAGTAGATGAGAGTGTGAAGAGAGAGAAAGCACAGTATAATCAAACAATCTGGGATGTAAGATTCAGATTTTATGATCAGATTGATATTGTTATTGCAATTGGGAAGGAAGGTTAATGGACTACAAGCAGCTATTGGAAGCCAACAAGTAATTAATTTTTTCTCTCAATCTTGAAATATATGACTTTTGATAAACCAACCAACCAACCAACCAACCAACATCTGAAAGCGCAGCAACCTAGACTACAGGTGAGACAAGAGGGAGGAGCTTACAGACTTTCTTTGTGGAGAGTACACACTGTTTTGGAACCAGTGGTAGTTCCACAATAGCTAAAGTTGCCTGACAGCTGTAGCATAGATTCATTCTAGTCAACCAGGGAATGGATGTCCCAGGCCAGAGAAAAATAAAGTTGGAAAAGAACTGAGTTAGGCATACCAGGTAAGAGAAGACAACAGAGCGAGAAGCCAATGCCTCCTCCTGAAAGTATTCCCTTTTCTGCCCCGTAAAGAACAGAAAGCATTCTGACCACTGATGATCTCAAAGCCCTGAAGGAAAATACTTAAACATCGTGGAGAAGATGGGAGGTAACACAGGATTATACACAGACAACACTGTTATTCACTTTCTTCTCCATATGAGAAAGAGAGAAAATATATAAGAAAAACATATATAAGTAAATATATGTTTTCTAAAAGATAACATAAGTAATGGTGATTATCACTTGATACACTTACTAGTCTAAGTAGATCATGGAGTGAACCACAGTTGTAAGGAGTAAATAGTATTCCCGTTCTGGTAAAGGCATAGATACTGAGACATAGTAAGTTTTCAATTAATATATTTTGGGAGGAAAAATAATAAAAAGTTGTTCTCTTGGGAAAGCCTGGTTAGGTCTTTCCCAACCTCAATTCCCTCATATCTGTTTTCCTAGTTAACAATTTCTATCTCAGCCATTCTCAGTTTTAAATGAGATAAGAAGACATGGGTTTGGTATACAGATGCCAGCAAATATTCATTGGGATCTAAATTTGTGTATGTGACGTGTATCTTTTCCTTACTTAGCCTGTTCAGTCATTATTCAAAGGTGCCTTGCTACCTTCCACTCACACTTGCATTTAAAACCAAGCCTTGTACATAAACACCAAGAATTTTTCTTGTAGGGCTGACCTATCAGATTTACACACCCATGCACTCTTTGAGGTAATCTTGAGCCAAGCTCTTGCTGATTAAATTTCACCTTTCATGCTGTTGTCCCAGAAGACGTTGACGTCATCTAGAGACACAGTAGCGCCGTCTGTCTTCAGAGGTGCAATTCATTCTGCCATCCGGAAACTCTGTCCACAAGGTGGCCAGTGTTAGAAATTCAGCTTGTGACATGCAGGACATGGTGGAGTGCAAACATTGGTCAGTGCTTCCTCTCCCAGCCACAGAGGAAAGCCACACTGATTGGTATTCAGGAAAGGGACCTCCTGTTTCGAAGGATTCCTTCATGCTGTTCAGCAATGCTGTTTAGGGTGGATTTTGCCATTTGAACTGCAAAGCTTAAACACACATATTAACTACCTGAAGCTGCAAATAGCAGCATAGTACATTAAAAAAATAATGAATATTTTAACCAGCCTTTGCCCAACCAAGAAAAATATTATGCAGAAACGAGGCTGATTTTAGAAAAATGCCCAAGGAAACATTAAAAAAAAAGTTGAGTTTCCTTTCAAAGTTTGTTTTTGCTAAACATTCAGAGTTTTGCTTTTTCCAATCCAATTTTATTATAAGAAAGGTCTCCCACATGTGTGTACCTGGCATTTCTTTCAAAATAATCAGTAATACACAAAATCTTTGGAAATAATGGGTGACTTTTTAAGTGTGACAGGAAGAAAGGGAAAAACATTATACAGAAAAGGAGGCACTTCTTTGCAGGCACATATGTTTGTAGTTCCTCTAGTTGTAAGCAGATTTTCATGTTCCCATTATTGCAACTATTTACATTTTAATTTTGTTCATTTGGATTATCCAAATTTAACTGATTCTTCACTGGAAATCACTGATTCTTCACTGGAAATCACTTGTGGTCATTGAAACACTTTGACATCTTGCGGCTGCAATTCTGAGTGAAAGTGATGGATAGATGTTCTGATACCTGTTGGCTAGCTTCCTTGGCATTCATCTCTGTCCTTGATGAAGATCAAAGTTAATGATCAAAACATGTTCTTCAAGAATTCATATTCTCAAGCAGTACAATAAGAAACTTAGACTGAACTTAATGAATGACATAATGCTTTTAGAGCCTTTTCTTTTTATTTTCTTTTTTTCAAGCTCTTTTTCTCAACACTTCATTTACATTATCCCATTAACTTCTCTTAATGACCCCAAAAGGTTGATATTTGTATTAACCCATTTTTTCAGATGAGGAAACTGAGGCGCAGAGTCATTAAAAGCTGCCTGAGTGGTTGAGGCAGGATTCACGTACCTCCCGTCCCATCCAGAGGCTGTCCCTTTTGCTTCCTTTATGTTCTATAAGTTAAATTCAATTTAAAACTGGCTGAAATGATTTCTGTGGCTTGTTGCTAAACCACTGTCATTCAAGGTTTTTGTTTGTTTGTTTGTCAATTATTTTGTCTAATTTGTGGATTATACATAATAACGTTATAATAACAAAACGCATGTAAGGATACAGGGGTTCTGGTCACAGCTTAGCACCTGGCTTTAAATGATTTTGGAAATTACATAAACTCTATTTCCCTCCATTAAAACAGACACAGTGATAGTACCCCTATCCATCTCAGTGTTTTGTCCTCCAAATCCTCTGTGGTAATAGATTTACAGCGGTATTGCTGATGCTTCTATAAGCAAGAAAAATGCACCCACCTAAACTTCATTCTGTTCAAGTTTAACATTTTGAATATTAAACGTCTATTTTTTTTAAATTAAAACTTTCATTTTGCCATGCAGGATATTAAACCTATTGTGAAAAGGGAAATTTAAAATTTGTTGATGAATTTTTATCAAACCTTATGGTCACAACAAAAATTACTATCAATGAGTTGTGATGTATATTTAGAACAATAACTGACCACCAAGGTTTCTTTAATATCAGAAATGCAGAAACATCTATAATGAGAATCCAATAAAATTAATTTTAACTACAGACATATTCTTCATGCCACTCTTTAGGGATTACTGAATTGATTAATAGGGAACTATACCGAGACAAATGTCACATTTGGAAATGTCATGACAATACTTGTGAGTCTTAGGCATAAATAAATTTTGAAGAATACTTTAGGGCAATTTATTATTTTATTAATTTGGAAATATGTTTCTTTTCATCTACATAGCAATATTCATCTATATCCCTATGTTCCTATTTATATCCCTATGTTACTTGTTTGTATAGCTTTCTTTCCTCTTCAAACTTAAAATCAAATTCCTCAATTTTCACATTGTTTAAAATAGGCCTTCCTCTCATCCTTTTCTCCATAAGCTAGTGTTTTCCCATAGAGATGAAAATGTACTATAAATGAAGGGAAAAGCCAAATTTAAATATCCTACTCTATTATGAGAAAGGAATCTTTCCTCCTTTTTTCCCCCTTTAGTGCAAACATCTGAAAGGATGTGGTCTTTTTGGTTGGAAAGCCAGAATTATTTTATTTGGGAAATCGGGACCCCATCAGTTTGTATTTCAAGACAGGATGCTTGTGCTCACTGTGTTCCTTCCCTCGGGGACATCCTTCCCCAGGCACACTTCAAAATTTTGTTCTGCTCTTCCTTCCTTCGATGCCTGATGGAGATGATGGAGCAGCAGAAACCACCATTGTATATTCATTGATTTACTTAATAAATCATTATATCGATATATAGTGAACACCTTCTTTTTCCAGGAAATGTTTTACATACTAGGGATATTAAAGTTAAAAGCCAGATATTACTCCTGCCCACACATCCTAGGATTATTGGACAGAGAAAGAGAAAAACAATTATTTAGCTTAATATTCATCTAAATGAACATATAAATCATTGAATAGATAAGTTAATTTTAGATTATGATATAAAGGTATAGGAAATAAAAAATGATTGAGGTATTTATATTTAAAGAATATATATATATATATATATATATATATATATATATATATATGTGTGTGTGTGTGTGTGTGTGTGTGTGTGTGTGTGTGTGTCCAGGCATCTGAAAGATGACTTTGGAAGAGCTATGTAATTTTGAGAACAACTAGCCACATGAGAAACATTCTGGGCAGGGAGAACATTGAATACAAATGCCATGAGATGACAATTATGTAGAATGTTGAGGGATGAAAACTAGATGGAATAAGAAAGCTGGAGATGACAAAGATGTGGTCAAAGAGATAGAAGAGGACCATGTAGTATATGCCTTTGTAGATTGTGAGAAGATGTGGATTTTGTTCTAAGTGTGATGGTATGGAGCAGTGGTTCTTAAACTCTCATGTCCATCAGAACCAATGGATGACTTGTTAAAGCTGTATTACTGGGTCTATATTACTGGATAGAACATAAGAATTTGCATTTCTAACAGTTGGTGCTGACTCTGTTGGTGTGGGGACAACACACTAATAATCATTGCTTTGCTAGATATCTATTATTTGTGCCTGCCCAGAATAGATTTCACCACAATTTTGTGTCTGAATTTGATTTTCCTGTGGGAACAGTCCCTTCTATTCTTTTAGTCCAACCACGTATTTCATTGCCTTGGTCACAAAATACCATTCAATGATGGACATATGATTCAGCAATCAACTGAAACCCAATCCAGAAACCATTGGGCAGTGAAAGTTCTCAAGCCACTAGGAAGCTTTATAGGAAAAAATCTCCCTGAGAGTTAAGCAAATCCAGAGGAGCTCTGAGATGAAAGATGGCAAGGCCCTGAGCTCTGATGCGCTCTGCTGAGCTCCTGGATTCTGCCTAAATCAACCCCACTCCCATAATTTTCAGTTACATAACCCATTTTCCCATTGTATGTTCTAAGAAATATTTCTTTGTTTTCCAAACCTTATAAATCAAAAATTAAATATAAATTTAAAAACTAATGTAAATACAGTATTTTTTGAAAAATTTCAATGTCTCTTGGTTCATCTCAGAGGGTCAGATTAGGGAGTTTAGATGGCTCAGGTACTACTCTGAACAGGTATGATGTGACCTTTGTATGAGCTAATCTTGACATATTTTAAAATAGAAAACTGAAGTAAATAGGAGAATAGAATAGTTAATTAAATGAACAAAACTGATGTAAAAATGTACCAAACAGGACTTGCTGGCGCCACACCCTTACAGACAGTACTACAATCCCATAGTATCCATAGTCTGACTCTAAACAAATTTATGATTGTACCCCCTTTCCTCCTATATAGAAACCTCATGTCCTGTACAAAATGATGCAGGTTTTTGTTTGATCGATGTTATTTTTTAAAAATCTTTTCACCTCTTTCTCTATGTTTGTCATTCCGGTTATACATGACAGCTTCTCATCCTTTAGTTTTAGTCTAATTGTGATCTAAGGCTATTGTGATTTCTTCAATAGTCTTCCTTGACTGCTCTATTTCAAGTAGCACCTCTTGACTCCAGTTCAACTCTGTCAAACCATTCAATTTCATTACTTTCTGCCAATTCAACATTTTCTCATATCATCTTATTTATTTGCTTATTATGCATGCCTTATAACAGAATATAAGCTACATAAAAGTTCTGATGCCTCCTGTCTTATTTAGTAGTAAGTCTCTGTCACCCAATTGATAAAGGAATTAGTTCTCCACTTTCTATAATAGAAAAATAAGTAAATTGTATGAGCATTTTTTTTCCTTCCATTAAATAGCCTTTAAAAGGTAGACTTTTTTCAGAGCAGTTCCAGCTTCACAGCAAATTGAGAGGAAGGTACAGATTTTCCATAAGCTCCCTGCCCCACACATGTGTAGCCTCCCCTATTATCATCATCCTGCACCAGAGTGGTACATTTGTTTCAATCAGTGGACCTACTTTGACACAAAGTCTGTAGTTGAGATTAGGGATTCATTCGTAGTGCTGTGCATTCTATGGATTTGGACTAATGACATGTATGCATCATTATAAAATCTTATAGAAGAATATGTTCACCGCCCTAAGAACCTTTTGTGCTCCTTCTGTTCACCCTCCCTCCACCAACCCCTGAAAACCACAGGTCTTTTTAATATCTCCATAGCTTTAAGTGTCATATAGTTAAACCATACAGCATGCAGCCTTTTCAGATGGGTTTCTTTCACTTAGTAATATGAATTTAATATCCACATCTTCTCATGGTTTGATAGCTCATTTCTTTTTATTGCTAAATTCCATTGTCTTTATTTATCGAATTTTATTTATCCATTAACTTATGAAAGAACCTCTCGGTTGTTTCCAAGTCTTTATTCAGTCAGGTGAGTTGAAAAACAGGGGACTGTCTGTAATTTTTAATTACATGTAACCAAGATGTTGTTAGTGAGCCATTAGCCATATGTGAATCAAAGTGTTTTTCTGCAATGGTGAAGGATTTGAGCCAATGTGTCTATACTTCCTCTCTTGTTCAACCTCATGACCACTTCTGCATAGGCTAGTGGAACAGGGTGTGGGCATTGGCCAACCTCAAACATTTTAGAAAGGAAGCTGCTTTGGGTTGGCAGTGGTAAGTCTGTTTTTAGACATGTTATTTCCACGATGACAGCAGGCTACTGAGCATGATGTCTACATATGTGGAGTTGCATGTAGTTAGGAATATGGCATTGTAAAGAAGAGAGATGATTGTTGGTCCTAAATATTTAACTCATAAATTGAATCATCTTAAAGAAAAAGTGTGGATGAATGCAAAATACAAGTTGGTGGTAATTTCTGGAGAAAGGCAATTACAATTGGGGTTGTGTGTGAGGAGGATCATTGAGGGGTGATCTTAAAAGTTATTGGTAATCTTCTTTTACATAATATAGTCGATAGGTATGTTATCTACTATTTTCAAAAACCTTATATTTTACTTACATATA
This sequence comes from Vespertilio murinus, assembly GCA_963924515.1. Lineage (NCBI taxonomy): Eukaryota > Metazoa > Chordata > Mammalia > Chiroptera > Vespertilionidae > Vespertilio > Vespertilio murinus. Next base: position 64,184,317 of record OZ004709.1, read on the forward strand.
TTATCCATTATATATATATATATATATATATATATATATATATATATATATATAAAATCATAATAAAGAGTAACAAGAGCATAAGTATGAATTGGGTTTCTAAACAAAAATATGAAGTACCAGAATGTGATTTTTAATACTTAATTTGTCTTTGTTAAATTCCTTTTTAATGATTTTTTTAGAGAAAGAGGAAGGGAGAGTGAGGAAGAGATAGAAACATCAGTAAGAGAAATATCGATATTGATTGGCTGCCTTCTATACATCCCCTACTGGAGATCGAGCCTGCAACCCCAGGCATGTGCCCTGTCAGGGAATTAAACCAGTGACCTCTTGGTTCCCGGGTTGATGCTCAACTTCTGAGCCACACCAGCTTGGAAAACATCTTTTTTAATTTTATAAAATGTGATTACTTGAGGGACTTAATTGTGAGAATTCAAGTGAGCACAATTTTTCCATAGTTTCTAGCTATTGCAGGAACACTATTTTAGTACTGGATAAACTGATGATATTTTTTAAATTCTTTTTACCCTTGTGTGAACAAATATGACTCTTCAGGCTTTCTTCCTCTTCACACTAATGCCTACTTCTTTACAAAAGATTATTTCAAAACACCTACAGCATAAAGAATGGAGGAATCGCCCCCAGATTAATAAATGCACAATTTAAAACATGACATATGTACCAGTTACTTATTGTCATAATAATGCTATACAAAAATCACTTCAAAATCATTGCTTAAACTATAAGCATATTTACATGATGATGTTTGTTAGGTTGAGTGGGTCTATTCCTGTGCCTGCAGTCTGCTGTGAATGAGCTAGGGGGCTCTGCTGATCTTAGCTATGATCTTTGACTATCAGCTTGTTTAGGAGGAATTCCACTGGAAAAACTAGTGATTCTGCTCTACCTTACTTGTCTTATCCTCTAGGAGGCCAATCTGAGCAATTTCTCATGGCAAATGTAGAATAGGAAGATATATTTAAGGATTTTCTGGAAGTTCTCATATATTTTTTATCTGTTGATGCTATGTTTGCTAATAATTGGCCAAAGCAAGAATTAGGGAGAGAGCAGAACATTGGTCAGATTAAGAGGGTGCTGTATACAACAGAGTAAAGGGTGTGGATACTGAAGAGGGTAAAAAATTAGACTACTGATGATAGATCCTCCCTTCCCCAGTTGATGGACAGACATAAACCCCACCTGTAGCCAGACATTCCTGAGCTCTGAACCACCAATCAGCACCTGCCAAATACCCCAAGCTCCTGAGGCCTAAGTCCCTAGGTCCCTAATCACCAATCAGCATGTGCTAAGTGCCCTAAGCCCTGCCCCCATCCTTAAAGGTGCTTGTAACCAGGCCCTGGCTCTCTTCCATCCCTCCCCGTGACAGCAGCCAGCAGGGGTACCCTTCCCTCCAATAAAACCTGTGTGTGCCCTGCTTCCTGGTCTGGTCTCTGGTCTACCTTCTCTATTTAATCTATCAACTGATATAAGTCATCTGCCATTACATAGTCTTATTCCTTCCCTAGGACCTTCCCCATCATCTCTATGATTTCCTGACTATCCAAATCCTACATCTTAGCCTTTCTTTGAGGCTCAGTTTCTATAAACTTCCTTGACTCCATAGGTTATCATTCCAGCCTCTCTGACCACTCAATACCTTAATTCACTCATTATTAGCTTCCATCATTTCTCCGTTTGTATCTACTTTATATTCTTTGATGTTATTTCATAACTGATTTTCCAATTAGATAATGAGATATGAAGGAAGGGAATTTAATTTATAACCTATCAGAGTCTCATAAAGTTGGGTAAAAATTAAACTTTCATCAGTAGTCTTGATTTTTTTGTTCACTAATTTATTTTGGTCTCTTTCTGGAGTTCTAGTCTATTAATATTTATTCTTATTGTTGACTGGGTGTAATCCACCAATTCATTCCCTCCTTTTTCTCCCTTTTCTCTTTCCTCCCTCAATCCCCCCATCCTTTGCTTCATGTGTTCCTTTGTTCCCACTTCTTTCTTTATTTAGTTTTTCACTATATATATATATATATATATATATATATATATATATATATATATATATATTTCTTTCCTATAGCTATAAAATTTTTACTTATTACGGAGGGTCAAAACTTTTTTTCATCACAGCTAATTAGATTTCTGAGTTGTTTTCCACATGAATATTTCTTCAGGCACATTACTTGTACATACTTGCCCTGCCACCCCCCCCCCAAAAAAAAAAAAAACAGGTGTCAAAACACATTAAAAGGCACAGTTTCCTAAAACATCAAAGAAGTCTGTGTTTTTTAAATTTTTTTTAGTGTCACCACAAAGCTACAAACCTACATAAATTAGACATGTGAACTCTATTGATGTTAAGATATAGTTAACTTGGATGCTACCCTCAGTATTGATCTCATTATCTCATTTATAGATGTGTAAAATTTTTCTGTAATCCAAATCCCACCATCTGAATAATTTATAGACAGGCCAAAAACATGTCAAGCTAACAAATAATGCCAGGACCTTTAAAGAGATGCCAGGTAACAGCATAGATCTGGGAAGTAGAAAAGAAAACACAAGTCTTATTAGTTGGACTGTCCAAGGGGAAGGCACATTAAATATCAAATACAGCCCTCCAGATTCTCAGTGAGGGGTGTAATCAGAATCTTTAGGGTCTAGATTTTCTACCATGGAGATGACTTTACCTAAGCCATCAACAACAAAGATTTGAAAAAGATGAGAAGCAAAATCCACATTAGACTTATTACAAGTAAGCGGTGTGTTAGAATGGGACAGGTAACCCCGGAACACACTACTTGAACATGAGCTCAATTGGGCAAGGTATATAGAAAGGCATCATTACCCTCATTACACAGTTGAAGAAACTTAGCTGCATAATAAATAAAGAAGTTGAATGCCTTGTCCAAGTTCACACTACCAGCAGGTGCAAGAAACTCTGGATTCCCCTCCAGCTTTAGAATCACTTTCCTTTGCTGCCTCAACAGATGGCTGAAAGCACAACGCCCCTATACATGTAAAACATTCACAGATCAACTGAAAAGGGACTCTCAGGCAGCCAGCAGGAATCTGCAGAAGAGAAAGTACAGGAGCTCTCCTTGGTTTTTAAAGATTTTGTGATCCAGTTTAATTAATTATCTTATTACAACCTGTTACCATTTCTTGAAACAGGTAAGAAAAACAAAATGATGGTGGTGATCCTGGGGAAAATTGGGGTTCATGCTTAAGTAAACCTGGTTCACTCTTCATTCTCATTTATCTCAGTGTCTCATGACAAGGTATCTGTTTTCCTTTATTTTTTATTTTTATTACTATGTTCTTATGTCTCCTTTATCTTAAGTAAACTGCTCCTTGAAGTTTCTTCCCTCTCCATCTACACTCTGATATACCTGGGACATTCTCTCACAAAAGATCAGCCAGGTTGGTCTTTCTGCTCATGACCTTACTGTTCTCCTAAGGAAGGAGAGTAAGGAGTGTGTGAAAATGGGAGTAAGGTGAGGGCTGAGTATGGCAGGTATTATCCTGAGGGCATGAATATGTAATCACTCCTGTCAGGGCAAATAGGCTCTGTCACATGGAATTCCTTGGTTTTCTAGAGGAAATGAGGTTTCCCTGAAGGCTGCCAAGCCCAAATGAGCTCCTTACAGCACCTGCAGATCTGAGCATCAAGCAATTATTACACTATCTTGCCTAAAAAACCAAGACTGTGCTACCCTTGGAAAACCTCTGACCTTTTCCAGCTAACATTAAATAATTATATTTGCAGCAGGAGGGAAGGAAGGTTTTTGGAGTCTTTTGCGGGGGTTGTCCTACATGTCACATTATCAGGCCTGGCAATCCAAAAAAGACCGCCCTTCAATCAAGGGAGTTGCTAGATGAAGTGTTTAAACAGATAGAGGGAAGCCCTTATCACAAACATCTCTCATTGCCCAGGATTTAGCAATAGGCCTGTGTGGCCCACCATGTCCATTTAGCAGTGGTACAAGGGAGCCATTGTTAAGTGTCACTTAACAATTATTGCCTGGTCAAAACAGTTGTTGTGTTTTGTTTGTTTCTGGACAACCTGTTAATGGGCCTACAATTAGGTGTAAGGAATAACCCAAGCCAAGGGCATCAAACAAGGTTAGAGGTTAATTGAGACTTTCTATCCCAAGAGCCTGAGATTTTTGTCAATTTTTGCTGAGAGGACAGTCTTGAACAAAAACAAAACAAAACAAACAAACAAACAAAGAAACAAAAAAAAAAAACAGAACAAAAAAAAGGGAGATAAAATGATACAATTAGTTGGAAAGCACAAGGGTCAAAATTCCCAGATCAGAAAGGAAAACTGGCCAAGGAAATCAGGCCAGAAGGACCACCTGGGTGTTTTTGGATGCCAAGAATATCTGTGGGCATTCATCTGGTGGATGAGGCAGAAAGTGGTGTGCCCACCATTCATCACATCTCTCCTCTCTACCAAAGAAAACACAAGGTCAATGCTATAAACAGTAGGCACCCCAGAGTAATTGAAATTCCTGAATATGACTCATTGAAGAACACCAGGCAATCATTTCTTTCTTTTCCTATTGAAGGTATATTCAGATCTTGAAATTCTGTGGCTGACCTTTATGGTGGCTGAGGTTGCAGGGAGATTTTTCTGAGAGTTTTTGAAGGATTTGTCTAAATAAATGAGTGCCTTTGCAATTGAAAGGAAGTGGCCCATCAGCGTCTCTCGGGTTTGCTTGCTATGTTATGGCACACACAAAGTCCACACCTGCTCACTCTCCTAACTCTATCAAAAGGGCCCCTCCTTCTCCATCTCTTCCAGGTCATAATCAACAATTGAATCTTAAGTTCAGCAGCAGCTGCTCTTTAACAAATCAAGACCCTGAACCTGTTATTAGAGGTCTCTGGGATTTAATATTTCTAAGGTGTGTGTGTGTGTGTGTGTGTGTGTGTGTGTGTGTGTGTGTGTTTTCAAAAAAACTCTCCTTTGCTCCCACCCCCAACACAAACTTTGACCATCCAGCTGGCAGATCTCACTGACTGGAAGTTGACTAAAAATTGCCAACTCATTTTCTTTCTTTCTTTCCTTTTTTTTTTCCCCTCAGTGCAGCTGGTGCCAACATGTGATGATTTGTTTTGCTCCACTGAAGATTTTGTTTTCTTTTATTTCAACCCCCTGCTGGCTTCCCAACTTGGTGCTGAGTCATCTGGTGCAGGTGTTCTAAGCGGCTTGTATTTATGTCACTTGCAGATGGTTCGGGTAAATTACACGATGTTCCTGCAGCCCTGTTGAGGCTCTCTCGGCTCCCTTTGATCCATGGGCTTCCTGTGGCTCCTGCACATGTGCAGAACGTCAGGGCCCTGAGTGAACACTTGGGTGGATCCTGTCCAAAGGTGGTTAGGTTGCTCTGAGCCCCATAGTCTGAGGCTAAGAGAAGTTTTGTAGAAACAAGAACCCTGAAATCACAAGGCACCACAGCTTAACCTACAAAAGCAGTCATATACCAAATGTGTGATAGAACACGAACAATTTAATGCTAATGCTGCCTAAGGAAATTAGGAGAAAGGTTGAAAGTTATGTTAGCTATAACAAAACTGTTAAGTCTTAGAAATATGCATCTCTAGAGTTCTCTCTTTCCTCTCTAGTCTAACTTTACAGTGTCTCCAGCTCCCACTTCAGCGTTCAATGTGAAGACAGCTCATAGGTAAGAACCTGAGAAATCTCATTTATGCTCTTGACATAGGACATCAGTCAGAAACATGAGTGAGTTCTTGCTCTCTTCCATCTGAGAAGCCTGCCCTTTATCATGAAGCAATACACTCCACTTAGAAAGATTCAATGAATTACTTTCTTGTAGAGGTTTCTGGACACCCTGTAACTTAGTAAGAGAAATCTCTGTTTGGCCATCTCCAAAGAAATGAAGTGTTAACAGTATTCAGAAGCATTTTCAGAGACAGGATTCTGGCAGAGCTGTGCCTTTTTAGTGCTACAGAAACCTCATCACTGTAGGCTCCTACCTGGATTTCTATAGGATGCCCAGCCTTCTGGTGAGTTTCTCAGGAAGAGTGAATTTCAGAGCTAGAACCAAGGCAAGCCTGGGTACCCAGAAGCCACCCTAATGTGTGTATAGAATTACCTGGGGAACTTGTTTAAAATGCAGATTTCTAGGTACCAACTCTAGAAGTAATGATTCACTTGGTCTGGCGGGGTCTCAGGACTTGCATTTCTAACAAGCTTCAAGGTGATGGTAAAACCGCCAAATGGGGGATATAGTTTGAGTTGAAAGTTGCTAGAACATCCTTTGCTATTCTCTAGCAACTTCTGAAGAGAAGATTCCATATCTGAGAAAGAAAAAAGTGAAGAGCACAGATATTGGAGCTGTGAAATTAATACATAAAGGCATTATTTTCTGAAAAATGTGACTAACCCTGAGTGTATCACTCAATGATTGCCATAAGAAACAACAACCATAGAATCTCAGTGGCATATGACAATAAACATATTCTTACACTCGCAGGCCACATGCCAAAGTACTTCAGCCAATCTGGGCTCAGTTTGGGGGTGGAAGGGGGTGGGTGTCTTTCAATCTGTAGCTTGGGTATGGGTCCTTCCACATATCTCATTCTGACAACCTAACATGTGTTTTCTCATGATAGTGGTCAGAAGTGCAAACGTGATGATTCTTTCTATATATCTATTGATTTCAGAGAGGAAAGAAGAGGGAGAGAGAGAGATAGAAACATTAATGATGAGAGAGAATAATTGATTGGCTGCCTCCCACATACCACACACCAGGGATGGAGCCCCCAACCTGGGCATGAGCTCTGACTAGGAATTGAACTCTGACTTTCTGTTTCATAAGTTGACGTTCAACCACTGAGCCATGCCAGCTGGGCGAAAGGTGATGTTTCTGAAAGTGTAGGCTCAGAACTGGCACAAATAACATTTTCACCCACATTCCATTGGCTATAGCCAATCAAGCCCAGAATCAATGGAGTGTGGCAGTATATCCTTCCATTGAAAGTGCATAAGAAGGAAGGGAACACTTGCTGAATAATAATCCAATTTATTACAATGATATCTGAGTTTAAGAATACTCAGTCTGGTGCCTGAAATATAATTGATATATGTCTCATAACCTACAACCAATTTTCAGATTCTGTGAACATTTAGGTAAGAATAGATAGCAGGAGAACAAGGTACTGAATTTTAATTACAATTACAATATAATTCATTTAAATGTAAACCTGAAAACTGTAGCAATGTAAAATATTTTTTTTATTAAACATAATTTTATAACTTTGGGGAAAATACCATAATACTCTCCAGTTACTCTCATTTATTCAAAAAATCTCATTGACATTTTATTTTATTTCATTTCATTGTAGGAAATAAAATAGAATATAAATATACAATATTTATTCAGGTTACAAGTTTTTGTTCAGGAATAATGATATTACTATACTTAATTTTATCTGCAGTATTCTGCTTTCATCTTCCTTATATTTTTCTCTGAAGTTCTTAACCAGTTTCCATTTAATTAAGTATACCTACAGGTCCCATTGCATTCCCCTGCAAAATTATTACAACTATCTCATAGTATAATAATATGTCATATGAGATTTAGAAGGAAAGAACAAATAACTATCAAAAGAAGTAGATAAATTATTGAAGAAATCATTTTTACTGCAATAGAACCATTGTGTTCTTTAAATAGGCAAATCATTTCTGATTTTTGGTACAAAGGCATTAAATGGAATTTCCTATTATATCAGGGAAAGGTGTTATTTCTTATCATTGTCAGGGCCTTATCGAAGATAAATATTTCCAGGATATTGGTCTTGCATCCATTGCTCACTGACTATATTTTTTTCCTAAGACAATCTGATATTTTCATTGGTTTAGCAGAGGAATATCTTTATCAAAGTTAAGGAACTTGCCGAAACCTGTTTGGCTCAGTGGATAGAGCTTCGATCTGAAGACTGAAGAGTCCCAGGTTTGATTCCAGTCAAGGGCATGTACCTTGGTTGTGGGCACATTCCCAGTAGGGGGTGTGCGGGAGGCAGCTGATCGATGTTTCTAACTCTCTATCCCTTCTCTCTTCCTCTCTGTAAAAGATCAATAAAATATATATATATATATATATATATATATATATATATATATATATATATATATATATTTTAAAAGTTAAGGAACTAATTTGCTATTTTTACAACTCAAGAAATAAACATTTGTCACTGAGCCCTAGAATAATTCTCTATTATTAAAATACTGCCAATTTCTTAAACTTCTTCTATCAGGATCCAGATTATGTACTGTGGTATCTTTAGCTTTTTGGCTGGGTCACAGTGAACTGGACCTAGGGCAGTGGTCAGCAAACTCATTAGTCAACAGAGCCAAATATCAACAGTACAATGATTGAAATTTCTTTTGAGAGCCAAAAACCGAGTCTGGGCATGGTCCATGAAGTTTCAATTGTACTGTATGTGCGTGTCTGCATGTGGTATTTTGTGGAAGAGCCACACTCAAGGGGCCAAAGAGCCGCATGTGGCTCGACAGCCACAGTTTGCCGACCACTGCCCTAGGGGAAAGCCCCTGAACACAGTATTTTCATCCCTTTGATGGACCCACAGGTCTCATTGAAACCACCAATGGAAGAGCATTGCAAATAGGTCATCAGTTAGGATTGTTTCTCCAAAAGTGACTGATCTTATATCTGCTATGAAGGTTCAGAGGTAAGTTTCATTCCTGCTAATCACTTTAATAATTCTATGCAGGAGAAACCTGGTAAAAACAAATAGCCTTGGCATCTTTGAATTGGGCAAACAAAGAGAGGGTTGTAGTAAAAGTGCAATATGCAGCCGAAACCGGTTTGGCTCAGTGGTAGAGCGTCGGTCTGCGGACTGAAAGGTCCCGGGTTCGATTCCGGTCAAGGGCATGTACCTTGGCTGCGGGCACATCCCCGGTAGGGGGTGTGCAAGAGGCAGCTGGTCGGTGTCTCTCTCTCATCGACGTTTCTAGCTCTCTATCTCTCTCCCTTCCTCTCTGTAAAATATCAATAAAATATATTTTTTTAAAAAAGTGCAATATGCAATCTAATAAGAAGTATGAATGGATATTGTTAACAAGAATCTGCTTCATAAGGTGGTCCCTCTAGAGCTGTGCTTTTCAGTATCATAGTGGCTAGTACTATGTGCCTATTTAAATTGAAGTTAATTAAGATGGAAAATTCAGGTCCTCAACCACATTACCCACTGTCAAGTGCTCAGTAGCCTCATATAACTTGGGTTATGATATTGAAAAGCACAAATAAAGAACATTTAAAAATATATATTTTATGTTTTATTTTTTTACAGAGAGGAGGGAGAGGGATAGAAAGTTAAAAACATCAATGTAATGAGAGAGAAACAACAATCAGCTGCCTACTGCACACTCCCTACTGGGGATGTGCCCGCAACTAAGGTACATGCCCTTGATTGGAATCGAATCTAGAACCCTTCAGTCTACAGGCCAGTCCTCTAGCCACTGAGCCAAACTAGTTCAGGCTAGAACATTTTTATCACTGCAGAAATTTCCAGAAGGGATACAGTTCCTGTTACATTTATGTCCACTTAAATTCTAGGATCTGCTCCATTGAACACCACTGCATTCTAGGCACTTTACAAATATTGTCATTTTATACTCACCTTAGAGAACTAGAAATATCCATGGGAAAATGTGGTTAAGAGAAAAATAAGAGCTGATCCAAGATCATAATTTAGTCAATTTATTTGAATCAAAAGAACTTTATCTTTTCAACTGACAGCTTCTGTTACAGAGATAACTCCCTGGAATTAAGCATTAGATTCTACTGGAGACTGGAGGGAACCAGGACAAAAATAGGGACCATGTCCAAGTGAAAAGGAGAAGAAAAAGTCCAAGGCATTTGTGGTCTCACCAAAGAGTTAAGATTTAGTAGGACCAGTTGGAGCAGACACGGGAAACCAAAGCAGAAATTCAACTCTAGGATCCAAGCAACCAGAGAGAGGTTGCACTTAGGAGGTTTGTGGGTTCCCAGGCTCACCCTAGAAAGATGGTTTAGGGCCTCAATACTGAGGTTGAAACCACTAAATAGACAGATTAGGATCCTAGTTTCCTTCTAAGATTAAGTTGGATTCCGTGTTTAGAGGGAAAAATTTAGGAACCTACAGTGCAATACAGACTTCCATTCTCAAACCTTGTGATAAAGAAAAGCCATAACCTCTTTGTTTCACTTAAAGAAATTCAGTTTAGCCATGGCATTTCAGAGGAAGAAGATGGCATGTAGTCAATGTTCTGCAATATTACTCTACAAAGTCAGAATAAGAGAAAGTTATGGAAATCCAAAAAGAACATAAGGAATTGTTGAGTTTTGTGCTTCGATATGGTTGCTAGTGAAAATACCCTACCCTACTCTATATATAATAAAATACCCTTATGTAGGACATTGGACCAAGATCTCAGAACACCAAGGGTTGTTCAGCCTTGTTTTATTGCATAAAAAAATTGCCATGGCGTTTGCATTTAGAAACTTTTTCTTCTGTTACACAAGGAAAAAAATATATAAGCTCTTCAGCACCTGGGATTGTTAGTGAGGAATAGCTAGGGTGACACTATAATTTATCGTTACTTTTGAGGATGAATATAATTATTTATAATTATACCAGAACCACAGGTGTAAACCAGAGCTGTTGGAGGCAAAGCAGGGCACACTGTATCCCTAGTACAAACCACAGCTGTGTGCAATTGGATCATGCCATTTTCCCACCTCAGTTGCCAGTTGCTGAATATGACCTAAAGTCTGCTCTTTTCTGTCAGCTGGTTTACAAGCTGATTGGAATAATGATGTAAGTGCACAATGATGAAGATGTCCAACCCTTAAGTAAAAATAACTAGTGTGAAGAAAAATGTGATGGATCATTATTGTTGAGTTTTTCTTAAAAATAAAACCAATTACTTGATATAATATAACCAAGAAAAAAATTTAATAGCCAATTTCCACTCTTCATGGGAGATTATTTCTCTTTAATTTTTTAAACCCAATTTTCTACTACTAGTTAGGCATTGTGTTTGATATTCTAGTTTGGTTGTGTCATTTGGCATTAGTGGAATTTGGAGGGCATTCTGGTTGTCACAATGTTTGAAATGCACAACTTGCATTTAGTGGGTGGGGACCTGGGTTGTACATGTCCTAAAATGTGCTGGATAGTCTCACACAGTGAAGGCATGTCTCAGGACTCACTCGACATTTGTTTGGATGAAAAATGTATTTATAAATATCTAAGGCTAAAACTTAATTTCTTTAACATATAAAGACAAAATATCTTTTTTATACCATTTTAATAGCAACTGCCAAACACATGGAGAGAATGTGCTTTCTGCCTTATTTGGCACTTTATCAAGAATTGTTTGCTATTTCAAAATATGACATCACAGAAGGCAACACCACTCATCATATTTGCATGGCAACACAACACACCTGCATTTGTAATTGACACTCCAGGTGATCCTTGAATGGGTGTAAACTTCAACAACCTGATTATATCTTCAAGTGCAGTCATGCCCAAGCATTTACATGCTGGAATACGTATTTTATTGTGAATAATTTTCCCTTACAACTTATTTTTTACAGTATAATTACAAAATTATATTGACAAAAATAAGTGTGTGGGAGGTTTATATTATCTATGAATTTTATGTAATATAGTAAGGGCTATGTTATAAAATCTCTGATATAAATAGGAGCACTTGGATTGGTTAGGGCTGTGGACCAGGGCTCCAGGGCAGTGCTACCCAAAGTGTAGTCCCAGAACTGGCAGCAGGGAGTTCATTAGAAACCCAGGTTATTAGGCTCCCTTCCAGATGAACAGAATCACAGAATCTTAGGTGGTAGCCAGGTGGGCTGTGATTTAACAAGCTTCCTAAATGATTCTTATATTTGCTCTTAATGCATGCAGTGATTTGAGGGTTATTGTTCCAGTTAAGTCAAAGATGAGTAGTAATAAATTGTTCTCAGAGAACATATCGTCTAACAGTAGATATAAAGATATACCCCTCTTGGAGTTACATGAGTAAGAAATTCATAGGGATTATGATGACCAAAAATGTAACAGAAATTTGGCAATAATCTGATTCCAGAGACTGATGTGTCAACAGTGAAAGGCTGGGTCCTGAGACAAGTTTGAACTACACAACTCCGATTTAAATGAACAGGCTCATGCTGTTAAGACTCGGTACAGTCCTAAAAACATACCCAGCAGAGTGCTTAATCTGTTCCAAAACACGTCATTCTCTACGTTTTAACAGGGAGCGAACAGCTGGGATGTGTTATTAGTAAGCCATGTTTTCATAGGCTTTCTGGTTTTCTTTAGCCAAAGTCTTACAACAGTCTTTGGACAAATTAGTGCCTGAAGCTATAGGAAGTCTTTAGTCGTTTTGGAGAACTGCTGAGTAAGTCAGGTCTCAAAGACAACATGCCCACATGGACTTGCTTAGGCACCTTTGACCTTTCCACCTTGGAAATGCCTTCACAACCAATTACACTATTCTCAAATGTCTATTTATTTTTAATGACTCTAGTTAAATGTTAAGAGTTATTCTGATGACCCAGTTCAAGACTCCCAGGAAAAGCCTAACCAAATCAATGGATTACACTAAGAAGCTCTCAGTAAATGAGCAAGAAACAGGTCAGCATCTTAATAAAAAGTGCCACAAATTGTTGAGTACCTGTATGCCTTGATTTTACTGAGCCACGACTTTACCTTTCAAAAGAAATGAAGAGATCACCCTGGCTGGGTACCTCAGTTGGTTAGGGCATCATCCAATAAGCCAAAGTTGTAGGTTTGTTCCTGGGTCAGGGCACATACAAGAAGCAATCAATGAAAGCATAAATAAAAGTGGCAGGACAAATCAATGTCTCTCTTTCTCAAATAATAATAATAATAATAAAGCAATCAACGTGGAAGTAATGTTGGGTGAAATGGCTTTCTCACACCCACTTTTGGTCCAGGGCATTGTGTTTTTATGTTGTGATTATTCCAGATTGTCAGCACAGTAATCGAGCTCTCACAGATTCATGAAAACAACTCCTAGAGATATTCTTCCTTTATTTTATTGTTGGGAAAAATCCTGAAACATTATCTCCTTCTCCCACACACAAGAAAGCAGTCTCCCTAAGGCTCTTCCTTGGGTTTCTGGTATTGTCACCTGCATAGGTATTTGTATTATTTACAATGCTGCTCACCAAAATTACTGAACCTCAGCAAGTCTGTGAATGTCAGATTCTACACAGGAAGGTATTTTCAAAATATTGTTACATGCCCATGCCCATTGTTCATTAGCCTGTGGTCTGCAAGGTCTAGTCCTTTTTTTTTTTTTTTTTTAAGGGCCACAAGCAATTGCTATAAATGTATAACCTCCACTGAGGGCTGGGAGGAGGAAGAGAGAGAAAGGAGAGGGGTGGGGAGAGAGAAAAGGAGAGAGAGAGAGAGAGAGAGAGAGAGAGAGAGAGAGAAAGAAGAAGAAGAAGAAGGAGGAGGAGGAGGAGGAGCAGGAGGAGGAGGAGGAGGAGAAGAAGAAGAAGAAGAAGAAGGAGAAGAAGAAGAAGAAGAAGAAGAAGAAGAAGAAGAAGAAGAAGAAGAAGAAGAAGAAGTAGAAGAAGAAGAAGAAGAAGAAAAAGGAGGAGGAGGAGTTGAAGGAGGAGGAGGAGGAGAAGGAGAAGAAGAAGAAGAAGAAGAAGAAGAAGAAGAAGAAGAAGAAGAAGAAGAAGAAGAAGAAGAAGAAGAAGAAGAAGGAGGAGGAGGAGGAGGAGGAAAAACTGGTGCCATTTTTTTTTTGATATCTCAGTATGCAAAAATCTATGAGCTAAAGTCATTTGGATAAAAGTATAAACTCCCCACCTTACTTTGGCTGGAGACAATTTCATTTCAACATTCACATCCCCTTTGGTACAGAGAGCTGCTCAAAGAAGCATTTAGCAACAGGTGGTCCTGGTTGCACTTAAGCAATTCCCCTAAGGAATAAACACATGCCTGCACTGTAGATTCCCAGGCCAGTAAACCCAAGTAAATATTACAACTCCCAATACTCAGCTCGTTTAGTTTTACACAACAGAGTCCATCCTCTTTGTTGGAAATGGAAAATAAATTCCTTTTAGGAAAAAAATAGTGTAATAGAAGAGGGGGGGAAAGTATTGAAAATTAACAGACTCAGGAGATAATAAAAGTTCTGCCAATGATCAACTCTGGGATTTTGGTCAAGAATTTAAGATTTCTGTTCATTAAAAGTGTCCGTGTCTATAAAATTAAGAGATTTAAAAACCCTAGCTGGCCTGTGAAAGGACTTCAGGAGGTGCTCATATGCATTACTTTGGTTGAAAATTCAGTGTGTATCAGCACATGCTTTTTACACATTTTTACAAGGGTAGATATGACCCCTCAAATTAAAAATCATTGGATTAAATTTCTCCAAGGAAACTTTACTATCTTAATTTTTTTCTATTTAGTTTATTTCAACAAAAATTTATTGAAAACACCCCGTGCCAAGGTAGCTCAGTTGGTTGGGACATTGCCCCCATAGACAAAAAAGTTTTGGGTTTGTTTCCTGGTCAGGGCGCATACCTGGGTTGCAGGTTCAATCCTCAGTCAGAGTTCATATTGGAGGCAATCTATCACTGTTTCTATCTTCTCACATTGATGTTTTCTTTTCTCTCTCTCTCTCTCTCTCTCTCTCTCTCTCTCTCTCTCTCTCAAAATCAATAAAAATATATCCTCAGGTGAGAATTTAAAAAATTTATAATGAACTTTCTATAACACATTACACTGTGTCAGGCTCTTGAAATATATGGATAGACAAATACTTAGACCTTGCCTTGTTGCTAACTATTCCATGTCTTTACAATCCCCAACTATAAATAGATCAACAGCATCAGATTTAATGTTTCTTATAATCTGGGTTTCATACTCACTTATTACTAAAATTTCATACTGAGTCCATAGGTAACTCTTATGTACAAAATTAAATATATGCCCCAGAAGAATCTGCATCCTCTGTGAGTTTATCAGTGCAGCATGTTTGGCCTCACCCTAGTCCTTTTGAATCAGAATTTGATTTTTTTTTAAAAAATCATTCATATGCATATCAAGTTAGAGAAGCTCTTATCTGTAACACTCAATAGTTCAAGATCACCCTTCTTATCTAAATAAATAAATGACATAATCTTTGTTACAGAGAAGCCTTAACTTACTGTCATTATTGCTTTTACCAGCATATTTAAGCAGATTTCTTAAAATCATGTAGAATAATCCAAAAAATAGAATTAAATTGTAGGAGGAAAAAATATACCTATTTATTTCTGTCTAAACTTTTCCAGGCTTTATTTGTTGAGTTAGACTAGAGGATCAAATTGATATCCTTAGCATGATTATGATTCATAGCAATTGCTCAGTAAAGTTTGAATGAATGAATATCAAGGACAATACAACAAAAGACTTTATAATGAATCTTTGATTGGAAAGAAAGGAAGTGACTTCCACTTCCAGACAAGATGGAATAAGAGGGTAAATGTGGTGTTTATACTCCCATCTGGAACAGGAGGAAAACAGACACAATATATGAAACAACAGATTGCAAGACATGACATGAGGCAACAAAGGACAGTGATGGCTGAAAGATGGTAAAAAATTAAATGAGTCTTTCCATTACTTCAGATGATGTGATGAGATAGTTTCCAGGCCACAGAACAGGAAGGGGTGTTCAGGAAGAGTCCAGCAGACTATTTACTGTGAGGAGACAGAACTGAGAGTCTATGGAGATTATGGAGCTAAAGTTGACAGGACAGAATACCAGAGAGAAGAGAGCTGCACAGAGAGAGTTCCCCTGGTGTATTGATCAACCCACAGGCAGTGAGGAGTCTACTTGAGGCTGAGGAAAGAATCACCTGGAAGGATTAGGCACTGTTCTGTCTAACTGCACTCACAAGGGACTGTGAATAACACCTGTTTCCATCCATCAGGTTAGAGAACATCAAGATTCAAGTGGCACTGTGTAAAGTACACAGAAAGATCTTTCCTCAGTAGTGAAAAGCAATTAGCCCTACACTAAGCACTAGTGGCTCCAGCCCCACCTAACAAATCTTAAAAACAAGACACTGAAAGAGCAAACTATTCCCAATCAATTTAATTGTATCCCTAAACAAAACACAAGAATATTTAGAGAAATGCAAAGTTATTGAGCATTCAAGAGGTAAAATTTACAGTATCTAGTATCTAACCAACTATTACCATGCATGAAAAGAATAGGGAATATACTATCCATTAGGAGGGAATAAATCAATTATTCCAAACCAACCCTGAACTCATCCTGATGTTAGAATTCACAGATAAGGGCACCAGTAAATTTTGAATGAATAAATTACTATCTTTTTTTTAAAAATTAGGAAATGTCATGCTTTTAGGAGAAACCCCACCTGGTGGTATTTCCAGTCAAGATGTTTAAAACAGGAAGTATGACTTTTCTTAGGGTTTACAAATACTTATAAAAATAACTGTAACTATTTGTGTAACTAAACAGTTGAAAATTGTATAGTTTAGTTATACAAGCAGTATTCAACCCTTTGTACAAATTATACATACATACATGTATGAATATTCAGAATTATGTAAATGGGAAGATTCAACTAATAAGTAGTCTTCCTGAAACAATTCTGAAATTTAAATGTCATTCATTATCTGCTGAGAAAGACATTCCATTTCTTATAACAAAAGTATGTTCTTAAATATAATTTCAATATCATATTATTGCCACTCTCTATCCTATTACCTGGACTTCTCTCTTCATATAAATTATTTCCATCTAGTTTTCTTATGTATTCATTTATGTACTCACTAGAGACCCAGTGCATGAAATTAGTGCACAAGAGGAAGGGGGTTCCCTCACCCCAGCCTGCACTCTCTACAGTCCGGGACTCCTTGGGAGATGTCCTACTGCTCATTTAGGACTGATCCCTCTCACAATCCTGGACTGTTGGCTCCTAACTGTTCCTCTGCCTGTCAGCCTGATTGCCCCTAACTGCCCCCCCACTGACCTGGTTGCCCTCAGCTGCCCCCCAGCCCCCACCACGCCGCCGGCCTGGTTGCCCCATGCAGCCTGCTGCTCAGTAATTTGGTCTTCCTTCACTAACCTGCCTGCCAGCCTGTTGCTCCACACAGCCTGTTTGGTCGTCTATTCAGCCACGATGGTCACTTAGGCTTTCATATAAATAGATTGTATGTCTTTTCCTATTAGAAAGTATGTTCCTTGAAGTTTTGTTTCCTCACTGCATTTCTAATACCTAAAATATTCTTTGGTATTTAGTAAGCACTCAATGAACAATGTTTAAAATAATTACACTCAGGGTACAATGTGAGTTTACTGAGTCCTGTGGTTTCAATGATCGGATATAATTAGGACATGTGTAAATAAATTCATTCATTTGTTATGCAACTATGTGTATATATTATGATACAAAACCCATTTTATAATAAGTTTTACATGATCAAATATCAACTCTGTTGGTCAATTTAGTTTCTTTCTAGCTAGAGGATGATTTATTTGGAAACTAGGTATTTGATAACATAAAATCATACTTAAAAGCACAACCAATGGAGCCAGCCTTCTGTCAAACCCTGACTTTACTTCTTACTTAATATGTTCCTTGATCAAGCCAATCTAACAGGCTCAGAAACTACTGTAGGTTTTTTCAACAGAGAAATGTTACTATAGGGATTTGATTATCCTGGGGATAGAAGGTTTCAGAAGCCAAAAGAGAAACAGTCTCCCAAAAGATTAACAAAAGCAGCAAGACGTAACCACTTTTAAGACAAAGTTCAACATAGAGCGAGGGCCACTGGTGGAAGACAAGACCATCAGAACTGTTGGGACCATGGTGGAGGGGTGTCAGATGAAAGCTGGAGCCAGTCAAAATACACATCTACTGAAAGATATGGAATCAAGGTAGGTAGAGGAAAAGTGAGAAATATTCTAGCTTCCTCATTCCTTCTGCCTTTCAATTACTTGCTCTTGCATACCCTCTTACCTGATAATAGATGAACATGTAAATTGACCATACGTCCACCATGCCACCAGCCAATCGGAAATGATATGCAAATTAAACCAATAAAGAGTGTGGTTAATTTGCATACACAGGCACAGAGTGATGGAGGGGGGATGCTTGCATCATCACCATGGTGACGATACAGGCATTCTGTCCCATCCCTGGTCTATCAGGGCCTCTGGGCAGCTTGGGAAGGTGGGGTTGGAGCAGAAAGAGGTGGCTCTGGGGCCTGAGAGGAAAGGGGCTGGGCTGGCATGTAAAGGTGATGCCAGCAGCCAGGGAAAGGGAAGCCCATTCTCACACAGATCTTTATGCATCGTGCTTCTAGTTGCATGTGATAGCCAAAAGCCATTTGACAAGGAAATCTGAGGAAAATAGTTTGCAGAAGTCCCTCTCCAGGTTCCAGTTATCCATCTTAAAGTTGCCTAAACTAATGTTTTATCCCCTCAGGGTCTTCTACAAACTTTTTCTTATTCTGGAATAATCTTTTATCTCTTCACTTAGAAGAAAGGTTACCTCTTTCTCATCATTCAGATTTTGCTTTACTTGTTACCTCAAGATGTTCCCTCTGATCTTTTAGATCAGGCTAGGTTTTCCTGTTACACATACTTTTAGAGAATTTACTAGGTACTTTAAAACAGCATCTGAATTTGTGATAATGAATATACAACTATATCAAGGATGTCTTTCTTTTTCACTTGGTGTCATACTCCACAAGGTCAGCTTTCTTCTGAAGACCTTTCAGAGCCTAACTCAAAGTTGGCACTCACTATATGTAGTTGACTCTTAAACAACTTGGGGTTAAGGCAATGAGCCTCCTGAAAGTAAAAAAAAACAAAAAACTGGATATCATTTTTCACTCTATGGCATTTTCCATCCACACTTGGAAAACCTGAGTTGGGGATGGGAATTACTGTTTTGAATTTGTGGTAGGTAGAATATGAAGATGTCAAACCCATGGAAAGGAAGGGTGGACTGCATTTCTTGAAAAAAAAATCCATGTATAAGTGGATCTGTGCAACTAAACCCATGTTGTTCAAGGGTCAACTGTGTTTGTTAGATATTTCTCTATTTATATCTTCATCTCTATTCTTGAGACATGATTAGGACCCTGGCTTTATAGCAAATCAAGAGCATTCTTCAAATCCTATCTAAAACTCTTGGATATGTAGATGTACCAAACTGCCATTCAAACTGTTAGTTGAAAAATCAGAAGAAAAGGCCTCAAACACTTCTCAACTCTACAGTCTTTTCTAAAAAAAATCCCAACTAAAAATCTTAACTCCATCTAATTTAATTTTAAAGATAATTTTGAATTATGTGTTAATCAGGGTTCTCCAGTGAAACAACCAATAGTTTGCATGCAAGGGAGGCAAATCCATATCTAACATGTGTCTATTCTAATAAGGTCAAAATGCTGGCCCTTCCATGATGGAAGTGGTTTATTATAATCAATCTGCCACAGTTATTACAGGAAATGGGGCCGCATTAGGTATTGCCATTGGCAGATTGGGCACCCAGCAGCAAACATAACCAGGTCAGCCTTGGTGAATGGAATCCATGTTGCTGAGCCCATGCATACTCTCCATCCTGCCATCATGGCCACTTTGTTCATGAGTCAATTGAGTGATGACAGATTTGGTTGGGAAAGAGGCTGACAAGTATTCACACAATGGGTCATCTTATCTACATGATTAATAAAATCCTCCTCTCTTGGAGTTAATGTTTGATGGGTATTCATATGGAGCATAAACATCTTCACATCTTTGTACATTCAGAGAGATTTATATATCCTTCTTCTCCAAACTACCTTATCAATAATTTTATATTCATGCTTTTTCTAAGTCCCTGGCCATTCAATCAAATCACTGGTGACAGTCTATTAATATACAATCTCACATCTAGAATTTATTCCTTCCAAGCAAGGTGAAAAACCAGATGCACTGCTCAAAAGTCTGCCCACAAGAAAGATTTCCCTTTACCACTACCGTTTGGGCATACAGAAAAAAGGCTGTAGTGCTATAGCTGCCCACTTTCAGGTGGTGCCTTCACATTATGTGGAACCACCTGTAAACCAGGCCCAAGTATTCTCTTCCTCAGTCAAGCGAATGTAGAGCACTCTTCATGAGACAATAGGAACATTCCCAAATGAGCTACTACAATTCACCCTGTAAGTTCCTGCCTCCAGAGAAGGATGATCACAAAACTCTTCAGGTACAAGTGGTTTATTTAAAAAGTGATCCAGTAATAAAGTGAAACAGTAATGATAAAGTGGCGAAATAAGACTTGGAAGAAGAGGAAGCCACTCTAGAAAGATTTATTAAACTGCTCTGGGCAGCTAGAGCTTAATCTCACTGGGGAACTCTGAGAAGCAGTTTTGAATGTGTTCCTCAGGTATATTGCTCCTAAGGGGTGAAGGGACTGGTTGTTATATTATATACCAATCTTTAGTAATTCATTGAATATTCCTTTTTAGGAAGTGTTAATTCCTTGGCATTTCCACTTTCCCATGTGCACCAGCAAAGATGGCTCTGGTATCCAGAAAAAAACACTTTCAGACAAAGAAATACAGACTAGTATATGTTATTTGTGCTCTGAAATGGAAAAGTCAGGGGGAGAAGTGCATAGGAAGAGCACCAGTGGCATTTTCTACAGCAAAACAGGGAATTTGGATTTTATTCAGTAGACATTGGGTGTTATCAATAGCTCCTAGAATGTAAGATAGAGGGGACGTAAAAGATGACTTTGAATTCCATGGGAGGAAGAGAATGGCACTAAGACTCAGTCAATTCAATATTCCCTTTCTTTTACACTTCACAAATAACCATTCATTCATGAAGATTTTCAGTTTTGTTTTCTACTAACATTGTTTGAATGCTGAAATCATGATTTTACCTTGATATGTACGTTAGTTTTACAATTGTCATTGCAAGTTCCTCTGCCTATGTTAACCATTGTCCTAACAAGTTTAACCCTCAACTTCACCAAGACCTGCATTTTAAATATCAAATATTGTATGAGGCCATTTCTGGATCTTCAAAATTTTAGTACACTTTCTTTTGCGATACTAATCAACCTCACATAGCTTCTTCTTTCTAACCTCACTGAACTTCTTTATTTTTCTACCACTGAATACCTATTTCTGCCATGGTGACTTTGTACATGGTTTTATATTTCTGGGAAGTCAGATTTCTAGTTTTCCAAGTACTTGTCTCTTCAGGAAATCACAATTCCCATATATGTCTCTCCAACTTCTAGCATAGGCTCTTTATGTTATACATGCAATGAATTTGCTTAATGCAGAGGGCAGGAGAAAACAGCAGGTGTAGGGGAGAATTAAATTCAGATTCACTCCTGTTGATCCCAATGTGACTCTGTGCCATCCATACAGACGAAAATAGCAAAAAACTGGAAGGAGTGCCTTAATACTTGGATGGAAGTGACGTCAGGATCAGCATGCACCTGACTGAGTTTTATTCTGCAAAGAGAAAGATATGATTTCAATCACAGTGCATATGTCTTGTTTTTCTTTTCCCCACCCCAATATTGTTACACTTAGAAAACAAAGTGCTACTTGCAATAACAAGCAAAAGCACATATGGCAGGAAAGCACATATTGTTGAATATCTTCTAAGTGTAGTAATTGGGGAACAAATAGGAGAACTGGAAATTCAAACTAAAGAAATAATTCTCACCTTCCCCTTTGAAATCTCACATTCAAGTGGGGAAAATTTGCAAAAGCAATAAATATTCTACTTTCCTTCTTTCCTCACTTTCCATTGACATTCTATAAGGATAGCGATCCCAAAGCTGGGCTAACTCAAAGGTCATAGGTCAAATCATTGTTGGGTAAACTAAGAGTATATATTTCTGTAACTAAGGAAGAGAGACAACTGGAATGACCTTATTATAGATCAAAATAACTATATTAGGCAACCTTGAAGTAAAGTACTATTGTATGATCAATAAATCATGTATCTGTATGTCTACCATTTCATGGTAAAGAATGAGATGCAATGTTTATCCTTATGAAGAAATCTGTTAGATTTTATGTTTCATCTCATAGAGATAGCATTCCTTCAGCACATAGCCACAACTAAGCCACATGGTGAGCAACCACCTATCAGTTTTCTTATGTTCTTTTGGACATTTCAGAAGTAGAATCCTTATTCAGTGATTAAGTTGGTCAATTTCTTCTATTTGACTTGGATGTACTGATAGTTCCAGTAAATAAACTACCTCCCAGGGTCAGCATGTACTGGTATATGAATGTACTGTACTAACCATCTGATTTTTAGAGACAAATATATAAATACCAGTAGATTTCTTATTATTATTATGCCCACTATAAAACTCTAGTGTTTGAGGACTACCTCGATCACAGATCTATATACATAAAAGACTAATCAATTGCCCAACCATTTAATCATCCGACTGGTAGCTATGATGCATACTGACCGCCAGGGGAAAGATGTTCAATGCAGGAACTGAACTGCAAAGCTGCCGTGACTTGGCAGCTGCAGTTCTTGGGTGACACACCCAGAACCAGAGAGGAGGGAGCCTGATTCCAGGGTGTGTCACTCAAGAACTGCCCTTTTGCAATCCGGGACCCCTCAGGAGATGTCAGAGAGCCAGTTTCGGTCCAATCCCCACAGGCCAGGATGAGGGACCCCACTGGTGTATGAATCTGTGCACCAGGCCTCTAGACCTAACATAAAAGAGCTTCTGCTAACCAATGGGGTTCACTGTGAGAACAATAAATTAAGCTTAACCAAGAGTAATGTGAAACCCTAGGAGATAATTATACAGGGCAGAGCTTCTCTCCTGGAAAGACATATAGGGGTCAGGAATGGAGACAGGAGGTGCCTCTGGTGAAAAGAATGTGAGTCTTTATTTCACTAATGACTGTGAGACAATGTCATAAAGGTACTTTAATAGTAAGGAGGACCATTCCCTATTTCCCCTAAAGCTATGAGGGCTGCTCATTTGGCTTTGATTTCAAAGCTCAGACATAATTCTTTATAATATCCAGGGAGGAAATGTGCTAACCTAGGGTCAAAGAACTAAGGATGCATTTGTAGTAGCAGGAGTAAATGTTGGAAGCTACTTGATACTATCACATAAGGATCAGGAAACTATTAAAGATATGCATAGCCAGACAGGCATACATAGTTCAGTTGTTGAGAGTTGACCTATGAACCAGGAGATTATGGTTTGATTCCAGGTCAGAGCACATGCCTAGATTGTAGGCTTGATCCCTAGTGTGGGGCATGTAGGAGGCAGCTCATCAATGATTCTCCTCATCATTGATGCTCCTATATCTCTCTTCCTTTCAATGCACACCCTCTCTTAAAGAAAGAATAAAATTTCCACATGGCACCTATTAGTCAGTTGGTCTATCAATTCCAACTTTTCCAGAAAAGATGACCTTTTACTTCCATTTTATTATAAGGAAAAACAACTTTGTAAAATATGCATTTCTTTGCACAAATATTGGCTTTAAGGAGCTCTTTTTTAGAGATGTTTAGAATTATGATATTGATTATTGAGCAATTAAGATGAACACTTACAGAGTTTTCATAACTTCTCTCAGAGAAAAAAGATAATGAACATTTTGTAGAACTGTATATATATATATATATATATATATATATATATATATATATATATGCAGTTATTCTGTTGCTAGTAATTTCAAGTATTTTATCCATCAGCACAAAAAGCAATGCTATAGTTGATCAAAAATATAATGATAATTTAGTTCCCTATTACTCTACTTTCTTTACTTTTGAGTACTTTCTCCAATAAATCTTTTGGGTTTTCCAGTTCTGTATACTCTCAAAACCAGCTTAGTTACCAGTGATCAAGTTTGTGCTGGTCCATTGAGGTAATAAACAACAAATTTCACTTGTGTTGTTGCCTGAATTGAGCAGTTACTGTCTGATATCACTGGAAACTGAGGTAGAAGTTGAAAGACTATGCATAATAATGCAAACTCCAGGTTTGCAGTGGCAACTCATACACAGCTCTCTCCAGTTGTGCAACATCTTTATTACCTCTCTCTGGACCATTTTGATCATCTCTGCTTTAGGTCAAGGGGCTGGGTTGACACAGAAACCCACATTCACTTATCTCACATTTACTGAATGTCCACCATGTCCTAGACATTTTGCTGGATCCACTGAGGCACAGTGGTGCACCAAAAGAGACACATGGATGATACACCTATTCCTAAGTCATTTTTACTCTTGTCATCCCTGTCTTTTTATAACCCTTTGTTTCCTGACATAGGAACTGTCCTTATTTAGGCACTCAACTCTTATTTCCTTCATTTCCGCTGTAGATCCAGCCCTGCTCAAAGTGATGTGATCTCCAACATTATAAAAGCCAATCTCACTCTCCCCTTTGCTACACACCACAGCCTAGAGCCTGATAATGGAGCCACAAGAATACAGTCCTGAAGAAAAGCTGCTTCCCCTGCACTGCAGGCAATAGAACAAATATGAGATTTTTCCTTAGTTTAGTGTGCTTGACTTTTCCTCTGACTTTAATTGTTAGCTTTGTGAATATTGTAGCAGTTATGGCATCATTGAATTCAGGGCAGGAAGGGCTCTTTGAATCAACTCCTTTTATCCCTGACTTTTCCACACAAAGAACTCTGATACCAAATAATTCAGGGTCTGTTCTCACACAGTCTGCTTGCTTGGGAATCAAAAACAATGAGAGAAAAGAGTAGAGATAAAATCTAAGCAAAACTCCTATCTAAAATATAATTTATTATTATGAAAGTGCAAGTTTAATTAGAGTGATAAATTATTATTATTATTCTAAAAGGTCATGCTTCCTTGGATTCCTTCAGTTACTCCATTTGAGAAAATAACTATAATTTCTTCTTTAAAATACCAAAATTAACAAAAATACTACTAATTATTTGGGAGCCAGGGGAAAAGGAGTCTCGAGCACAATCACACATAAGCATTTGTAGTTAATGTATTTTTAGCATCTACAAGGAAGTAATTTTTTTCCTGGACAAAGAGTCTGTATGATATAATCTATTCCCATTTTTTGAATAAAAGTATGTTGGTGGTATTTTTTTTTAACACTTTTACCTTTTCTTTTTTTTTTAATTACTAAAATTGTCCAAAGTCAGTGTGATTTTTGTTAAATATCCTAATGGTTCTAAATCAGTTGACTGCCAATGTCTAATTCTAAATCTGATGTTTTGGAGAACTGTGTGGCCTAAAGCATGCCAGAATGTCTTGTCTTATGTTTAAACTAGAGGCCTGATGCACAAAATTCATGCAAGGGGCTCGGCCCTCGCAGCCCTGGCTTCATCCTGAAGGTCATCTGGAAGGGCGTCTGGAAAGCTGTTCAGCTGTCCAGTCTAATTAGCATATTATGCTTTTATTATTATAGATGATCACAGATATAATAATGGCCTACCAAAAAAAAAAGCTTGCATTTAACTACATCTTTTACTTTTCAAGCACTCATCTAAGCCATGCATTTTAAATCCGTGCCCATCATGGAAAAGGGCCCACTCTGGACTTCGTACACATTAACAGACTATGCCCATTAGGTCAGTGCAGAAATTAATTGTAGGATAATTTTCAAATCCACATCGTTTCCTGGCTCTATTGAGGGCCACTCAATTAAACACCTCTCAAAGCCTTTGTGCTGGACTAAACACAGCTAATTGTTCCATTTCTGCATGGAGTGATTCATCTCCCAGATGTCTCGGACCTTTCAGCAGCTCTGCTCCACCAATATCTCGAAGTAAGAAAATAGAGTCATTTGGGACCCAGGCAGAGGGGCGAGATTGGGAAGCAAATAGAGCAGGGTATTCTTTACCCCTGCCCTTTGGTATGATTAATCCTCAGTGAGAAAGGCCTCCTGAATCATTCTCTTGACAGGACAGCCCCCCTGCCCTATCTGGCTCCCCACGTGAGGAGAGATGGATGAATGCTTCCTTTTTTCTCTTCCTCCAGGTGCAGCCCTATTCACACTCGAGCCTGACAGCACATAATAGAACAGTTTCTACTTGCCCATTGCCTCAGCTCTGTATTCCTTTCTCCTCTACTGTTTCTCATTTGTTCACATCCCACTGACAGAGCCAGCCAAATTGAAAATGCATGAAGACCCAAATATAGTCACTTATTTCCTTGGAGTACTAAAGTGTGTGTGTGTGTGCGCGCGCGCGTGTGCACGCGTGTGTTTTCTTATAGGAAACATAGATTCAGAGTAAATCTATAGAGAAAGGTTCTTTCACCTCTAACCTATTAGGTTAGCTTTAAAATTTTATTGTAACTGAATTTTTTCTTTGTTTTTGCATATTTTTCAAGTCTCTTCTTTATTCATGGCAAATAATATTATTAATCCATTATAATAATTAAGTATGCAAAAATTAGTGTTCTGAAATAGAGGTGCCTGATTCCACTTTCTAATTGGTTCCAAAAATATATTTAAAAGTCAATAACTTATCATTATCAAATTATATTTTACATTTAATAAAGATTGCCAAAAAACATCTGATTTAAAATAAGATGAGACATTGGTACTTAAAACAATGTTTTAACTTTATATTGACCCATATCTAGAGTTAGGTCAGGTCCTATCAATAATAATTAAGCTAAACATAAGCCTTAGTTTGAGTCCATGTAAAAAGACATTGAGTCTGAGGTGTGAGTGCACAAAGTTTATTTGGGAGATGGTCACAGGAAGTGAGTTTGGAATGTCTTATGAAAGGAAGGCAACCTCTGAAGGGCATATTATCTAGTAAGTTACCATTTGGGGCAACTTGAGCTTAATCTCAATAGGGAATTCTGGGAGACCATGTAGAATATATAACTCACGATTGATCCCATCTGCATAGCAAAAGGGCTAGATTACATGAGGTACATGTGAGCAGATGGATTCACTTCCCTCCATCAGTCAGGGGTCACAGGCTGCTCCCCAGAAATTTAATGAAACCTGTGTACCCAGGCAGGGTAGACTTGATTATCAAGTAGTCTTGAAGCAAAGAGATGGCAATGTTGCTGTTGAACGGCTTCTGGCGAACAGGAAGATGGCAGGACATCCGCAGTATCTACCATCATTTTACTTTCTGAAACTTTGGTAGGAACTATTACTAGCTTTAAGCTAATTATTATTAAAAGCACTGCTATAGCACACAAGGAAACCAATGAGTTTAACATATAAGATCACCCTTGATTTTATTTTGTTTCAACTTTTCTGACTTTCTCTGTCCCCCATCTCCCTGCCCCCTTAGCGAGACCAACAGCATGGCTAATTAGTCTGAAATCATAAATCCAAGAGAATCTATTTATTTGTTGACTTTTATAAGTATGGTACAATGACATCCCCCCCTGGACCATTTGTTCTAACCTCATATCCCAACATCCTTAAATATTTTAGTGCACTTTAGGCAAACAAGAACATTTTTCTACACAATCACAACAGATCTATCAACATCAGGAAATTAATATTAATACATTTTTATAACCTAATCCTCAAATCCTAGTCAAGTTTCACCAATTGCCTCAGTTATGACCTTTACAGCAAAATTATTCATTTGAATGTATTATGTATATCAAGTCATTATGTTGTATATTTTAAATATATATATATATATATATATATATATATATATATATATATATATATATAATTTCATTTGTCAATTATTTCTTAAGAATTGGGAAAACAATAAAACACTCTAGTAGATGAACTAAAAATAAATTACATGTTTCTTCAGTCTTTTTCAGTCTCCACAAGTCCCTTGATCTTTTCTTAACTTTAAACCTTGAAAGTTTTGAAGAATACACATCATTATTTTGTACAATGACTTTAGGTATGTCTTATTTTTTTGTTTGTTTTTTTGTTAATCCTCACCAGAGGATTCTTTTCGTTGATTTTTTAGAGAGAATCTAAGGTAGAGGGAGAGTCAGAGAGAGAGAAACATCAATATGAAAGAGACATATCCATTGGTTGCCTTCAGCATGCATGCCAATACCAGTACCTGGATTGAGCCTACAACCCAGGTATGTGCCCTTGACCAGAATCAAATGAAGGACCCTTCAGTCTGAGGACTGATGCTCTATCCACTAAGCCAAATAAGCTAGGGCTAGGTTTGTCTTATTTTTACTTCATGGTTAAATTTGAGCCATTCATTATTGTAAGAAATATCACCAAACGAATGGTGTTCTCCTTGTTTCATACACATGACACATGATTGTGATGTATTCTTTATTGTGATCACTTGGTTAAAGTGTTATCTGCCAGATACTTCAATGTAAAGTTGCTAACTTTGCATTTATAACTTAAAAATACTTTGAGAAGAGATACTTTGAACCTGTAAATATCCCTGGAGTGATCAAACTTTTAATTATTTGATTTATCTAATTACTAGAGGCCTGGTGCATGAAACTTCATACACTGGAGTGGGGTCCCTCAGCCTGGCCCTGCCCTTCTCACAGTCTGGGAGCCCTCAGAGCAGGGTCGGGGAGGCAACCCAGTGATCAGGGGAAGGCAATGCCCATTACACCTCTGTTGTTGCCACTGCAGGCAGCATAAGGCCTTGGCCAGCCTTGATTACCTGAGCCTTGGGTGGCCCTAGGTAGCTAAGCAACTGCCATCTGAGGCTTGCCTGTACCTCAGACTAGCCCTGGGCAGCTGGGGGACTGAGAAGACTGGGCACCACCATCTTGTGGCTGTGGGTGCCACCATATTTGAGGGTGTGGCAGTCAATTAGCATATTCCCTCCTTATTGGCTCTAGTTGCTGCCATTTTTGTGATGGTGTGAGGGTTAATTAGCATATTCCCTCTTTATTATATAGGATATATTTTATATATAGGATATATGAATATTTTCATAAATTATTGTTTTATTCATTGGCTCATAATCTTCACTATCCTATAGATTATGATGTGTAAATAGTCACAGTTTTACCAATAGGAGCCTCTATGTCGTTTGTTTTTTTACTATAATCTCATCAGCTTTTGATTATTTCCTAGGAAGACTTTTTAAAAATTAATTATTTTTTATAATTGATAGTATGTCTTCCATTCTCCACCTCTTTCTTGGCTCCCCTTCACCCAGCCCCTACCCCACTTCAGGCCTTCACCACACTATTATATGTGTCCATGGGGATATGCATATTTTCTCTACCCCCTGGCCCCCTTCCCCTGAGAGATTTGTCAGTCTTCCATGAATCCATGTCTCTGAACCTATTTTGTTCATCAGTTTATTTTGTTCATTAGATTTCATATATATATATATATATATATATATATATATATATGTCATATATATTTCATATATATATTTCATATATATTTCATATATATTTCATATATATTTCATATATATATTTCATATATATATTTCATATATATATTTCATATATATATTTCATATATATTTCATATATATATTTCATATATATATTTCATATATATATATATATATATATATCAGTTCATGTGATATTTGTCTTTATATGACTGACTTATTTAATTTAGCATAATAAACTCCAGGTCATTCATGTGATTGTAAAGGTAAGGGATCCTTCTTTTTTTATAGCCGCATAGTGTTTCATTATGTAAATGTATCACAGATTTGTTTATGCACTTATCTACTGATGGGCACTTGGGTTGTTTCTAGATATCAAACTAAAAAGCCTCTGCACAACCAAAGAAACCATCATCAAAATGAAAACAGAACCTATTGAATGGGAGAATATATTTGCCAATGATCCATCTGATGAGATGACAATTTCCAAAATATATAAAGAACTCATACAACTCAACAAAAGGAAGACAAATGATATAATTTATAAAGTGGGCAAAATACCTGAATAGACACTTCTCCAAAGAGGACACACAGGTGTCAAATTTAAAAAAAAATACTCAAAAAATAAAATAAAATAAATAAAATAAATAAATACTCAATCCCACTAATCATCAAAGATATGCAAATTAAAACTACAATGAGGTATCACCTCATACCTTCTAAAATGGCTACCACCAATAAATCAACAAACAACAAGTGCTGGCAAGGATGTGAGAAAATGAGAACCATAGTACAATGCTGATGGGACAGCCACTATGGAAGAGAGCATAGAATTTCCTTTAAAAAAATTTTAAAAATGCAACTTCTGGTTGACCAGTGTTCAAACTTCTGGCAATATATTCTAATAACTCCCCCCCCAAAAAAAAATCAGAAAGAATATATTCATCTCTATGTTCATGTGGCATTAGTTACAATAGCAAACACCTACGAAGACAAAGTTGAGTAGCCCAATCAACTGCTGAGGTCCAATAAATGGTAGTCCACTCAGAGAAAGCAAAATGGTACTTAGCTTATATTTATTACTACAAAGAAGAGACTAGTACAGAGCAGAAAACTCAACTCCATGACATGAGAGGTTTTCTTGAGACATAAGACAGCTTCTATGTGAAATAGTAATATATGGAAATCTCCCACATTGGAAATCTTGAGGTAATGAATTGATTCTATTTTTTTTCCAAGTTACTTAGAGAATTTGCTTTAACTATTTTGAATCAAGGATCCCAAGAAATTATAGTTAAAGCTAAAAAACTGTGGTTTAGACTGAAAAAGCATTTTTTACATAAAAACAAATAATTTGGAAAAATAAAAAATAATTAATCAGCTAATTAAATTAGCACACATTTCTTCAAAACATTCTTCAGTAAGATGAATCTAAGTGTATTTTCACTGGCAGAACCAGGAATGCCAAAACTCATCCTTGATAATCATGTCTTTTTCTTGAAGTCACAAAGAGATGCAAACACACATTGGTCAATAACCAATGGAAAATAAGGATACATTTTGATCAAGTCATTGCCTACAACCTCCGAGCAAAGAGGTTTGAGGAAACTGAGTGTCCTACCTCCCACCCCAAATTTTAAGAATTACCCATCTGGGCCCTGACCAGGTGGCTCAATTGGTTGGAGTTTGTTCGGAATACCAAAAATGTTGTGGGTTCAATTCCAGTCAAAGCACATACCTAGGTTATGGGTTCACTACCTGGTTTCTCTCTTACATCAATGTTTCTTTCTTTCTCCTTTCCTCTCTCTCAAAAATCAATAAAATAAAATAAACACAAACAAACAAACAAAACCAACAGACACACACACACACACGCACGCGCACAAGCTGGTCATCAGGGTGTAAGTTATATGAAACAATGGGCAGCATATTGTGATTATAAAGAGAATGAAGAAAGAAGATGCCTTGGCTTTAAGAGTTATTGCTTCCTTTACATGAAGTGAATGAAGGAGGAAACGGAGCCCTAATTTAACCCATGGCCGCACTGCCAATTATAACTGTGACTCAGTAAGTGGTCTGAACTCAGAATCATGATTAGCAAGTCCTTTTCATCTTTCTGTGAGGAGTGGTACATAGTAGTGAACTGAGAGGTGAACAAAAAGTGCTTCCTTTCCTACATCTTCATGATGCTGGGGTCTACAGGCTTTATCAACATGGCTCATTTGAAGATGCAGTGTTTAATGGGGGGATATATAGTTCAACAAATAAAACACAAGATTAAAACATGTGAAAGTCTATGTACTAGATACAGAAAAATAGACAAATGATAATGTATAGACAGGTCTCTTTAACAAATATTTTATTTTAAATAACTTTATAAAAGATATTTTCCCTTCTCTTTGTTGATATACTCTTTTATATATTATATGTTATATATTATATGTTATATATTATATGTTATATGTATATATTGTATGCTATACGTTATATGCTATATGATATATGCTATGTTATATGTTATATGTTATATAATTGATTTTTTACAGAGAGAAAGAGAAAAGAATAGAGAGTTAGAAACATTGATGAGAGAGAAACATCTATTAGCTTCCTCCTGCACACCTCCTACTAGAGTATGCCCACAACCAAGGTACATGCCCTTGACTCGAATTGGACCCGGTACGTTTCATTCCACAAGCTGATGCTCTATCCACTGAGCCAAACCAGTTAGGGCGTTTGTTGTTGATATACTTGCATGCAGAGTTGGGAGGGTGTCTCAGATCATTACACATAGACCAATTCTACCTAAGTGATTAGGGTCATGAGTTTAGTTCACTTGCTTGATACACTGCCTTTGGGCTCAGTGAACTCAAGCCAGTGCAGATGAGAATTGAATGAAGGAAAGGAAATGCTACCAGAACCTGCTCCAAGACATCCTAGGATTTTAAACCTTAATGCCTGGCTTCCTTATGCCTTTGGGTTGACCATATGAAAACAATTGCTACTTGTCACACCAAAAGCAGGCTACCTTTTGGAGGTGGACTGACTCCTTGGCCATAAAGTTTATAAGTCCACTGGCTAAGTTTATGGAGTGCTTAGGCACCCTTTGGAAATGAAAGGTGCTGTGTAGTGGCAAGAGCTTTAGGGTGGGAAGAAAAGGAAACACAGCCAAGAAGTCTAAGTCTCATTATCCCAATACACTGCTTTTGCAATGAAAGACACATTCTAAGAGAATTAAAACCGATCCATAACACCGAAAGACCCTTGACTTGGCAAAGCATGAAATCATTATATGCTGTGCTTCTGAGGGCTATTAGGCACTGGAAGACTGAAGAAAGGCTGGACAGTGTAAATATAAAACACATTTGGCTACAATAGGACTTGTCCCTGCTTCAAGACACTCTTTTAAATTTTTAAATATTTTTTTTATTGATTTCAGAGAGAGATGAAGGCAGAGAAAGAGAAACATTGATATGACAGAGAAACACCGACCAGGAATCAAGCCCGCAACCTGGGTATGTGCCTTGAACTGCTGACCTTTTGGTTCACAGAACAATGATCAACCAACCGAGCTATACCTGCCACAGCTCAAGCAGCTCTTCATTGGGTGTTTTTTCTCCAGAGGGTAGTAGGAATACTAGCAAGACTTGAGAAAGGATTTCAGAACTTTGCTTTCTGTTAGGGCCACTATTTTTTTTTTTTTACCTTCTCCAGAAGTAGATAAGAATTGCCTTCCTTAGTCACACATATTACCCAAAGCTTCTATTTTTTGTAAGGTGAACCAGATATGATTTCCTTTGAAGGTAGAGCAGTTAGATTTGCTATGTAATAAACAACCTCCTAATGACTGGCTCAAATTAACATGTTTTTTGCCGTGATAATATAAGTTGTCACTTTGAATTGGACTTAATTAGGACTGCTTGTCTCTGCTCTAAAATGTGTTGGTGGAGTTCACACATTTGTTTATGATCGGTTGGTGGTTAATGGACTTATTCACATGCCTGATGGTGAATAGCTGACTTTAGGATCAGTGAAAGTAGCTAGACCACTTGTCTCTCATCCTCCAGCAGGCTAGCTGAGACTCATTCACAAAGGTCAGAGTTCCTAAGAATAGCAAGAGAGGAAAAGCCCCTTTGCTTGGGCATTCATCAAAGCTCTGCTTGCATCAGCTTTTCCAATGCCCCTTGGCCAACATCTGTCACATGTCTAAATCCAGATTCAAATAATAGAGAAATAAACTCTCCATTTCTAGATGGGAGAAGCTTTCAAGTCTCATTGCCAAAAATGCATGGATAGAGGAAGAGAAAGAATTTGTGGTTAGTTTTACAATTGACTATATATGGCAAATATTGAAAAGAAAGACAAAAATGTTCTCACCATAAATGCAGTCAGATCCAATGGACATGCTGGAAGGTAATACCAATGCAAAACATGGATACCATATTTATTTTGACATATAATTGTCATCATTGGAATCTTTCAGTTTATGTGTGGAGATATTTTGGACTCTTCACAGTATAATTTTTTTTTCTTTAAAATTTCCCCCCTCACAGTATGTACAGGTTGGTGAAACAATTTCCAGACAGAGAGGTTCATTATTCCCCATTTGACACGTGGACATTTTTTCAAAAGAAGCTAAAAGAAAGGAAAATAAAACAATCCCAAATGAGATTTTTCTCTTCCTTTCATTATTTTGTAGACTTGCTGAGTAAGCAAAATGAAGCATGTGGTCAACCTGTTCACACTTTCTCACCTTTAGTGAATAACTTCATACATTTATTTTTATATGTTGATAGGGCTCAGGGCAGGCTAACTCAAAATATGACACCTTGGCATGTTGAATATTATAAGCTGAAGCAGGAAGGTCATGCTAATCTTCCCCCCACCATTCTATCCTGAAACAATTCACAAAACCCTCATGTGAGAGGTGCCCTGCCTACACCTGGAGGAAAAGAGCATCCTTTTCTCCAAAACCAAAAGGATGCTGAGAAGAATCTAAATAAGCAGCTCTTGCTAAGTACCCTCTCCCAGCTTTATTGGATTTACCTCATACTCCTTGGCCTGTCGTAGTCTTCCATGACTGTCCACTCTTTATCAAACCTCACATAAAAATACTCAAGTCTAACTTTTTTTGAGTTTTCATTTCTTTATAAAGCCTTTTGTGTCACTTAAAATATATACTAAAATGTGGGTGTGCTTTTCTCCTGTTAATCTGTTTTATTAGTTTAGTTATCCAGGAACCTTAAGAGAGTTGAGGAAGGCTTTTTCCCCCCTACAATGTCAAATAAAAGGTTCGTTATTCCAACTCTGATATGTGACTTTGGCACATTGCTGAAACAATCAGTGCCTCAGTTTCCCCATCAGCAAACTGAGGATAATAAAAGTATCTCCCTCAAAAATTGTCATGGGAACCATAGGAGTTATTATTGTTCAAACATGTTGAACAGAGCTTGAAATATAACTAAAGTGAAACCACTGCAAAATAAATGTTTATTACATAAAACAAAAGTTTGTGTTTATGATGAAAATGTCAACACCAGGCTGAAGAAGTGGCCAAGATATTATACTAATTGTAGAGCAAATTCAGTTTCATTTATCAAAATAATTTAGGCAGATTCTACCTCCACCTGCCTATTCATGGTTTGCTATTGTTATTGTGGGACAATGATGTCAGTTCCACAGCCTTGCAAAATAGCCTCCTGCCTCTCAAGCATTTTCCATACATTTTATTTTATTCTTACAATGTATGCAGAGATTCACATCAGTAGTATTTGAGGGCTGTTTCAAAATACTGGTCATAGTGCAGAAGGAATGAAAAGGGAAGCAAAGGGAAAAGGAAAAATTCTTTCTTCTTTTTGGGGTGACCTATTAGCCATGTTTCTTGGAAATTTGCCAGCTATTTTATTTTATTTTATTGGCATTTTGCAATCAGCAATTTCACTTGCAAAAATCTGGAGGAAACTGAAATAATAAGAAACAATCACATTGCAGGTAAAATTCATGCATTACGATACAACCACTTCAAAACAAGAAAGTATTAAGTTTTCCATGACCATAAAAAAGCAAACATTGGGGGCAGCTCTATCTTAGTTATATTAGGAAAAAGGGTAAAACACCTTTTATAAATTCAAATTGATGTATTCTAATTGGGAACTTTGGGTTTCTGATTTCAGTGGTTTTCATTAGGAGGCTTTCTGCTGCCAATAACAGAAAGGAGCTTAACTAATAGAAGGTTCTTTTTATTACACACCAAAAACTGTGTGGGAAGATATCTGTCACCTTTTCTGGAACTTTTGGATCTTTTGGTAATTTTCAAGATGGCTGTGATAACTTGAAGCCTCACATCCCATCAGAACTTACACTTGCAGGAATGGAAATAGGCCTGCTCTTCACACATCTTACCATCCTTGGTAGAAAGAACTATCTTTGTCTGACCCACTGGATTTCCCCTCAGATATCTCATTGGCCCAGAGCAGATCACATAACTTCAAAGGATGCTGGGAAAGCAAGTTCTTGCTATCTTGGCTATTACTGGTACAGAATTGCGAGGGACAGGTGACAGGGTAGGAAGTTCCCTGACTGGCAAGAAGAAATGAGGTAGCTGTCCCAACAGTTGGATGGGAAATATATTTTGATCTCAAAACTATACAAATGCATTTTTTCATTCCTCCTCCATCCCCAATTACACCCAAATTCACTAACAAAACACCCTCTATAATATTTTTTTTTATGAATGACTATGTCTGAATTAGTACAAAGATTATCCAAGGTTAATGAAGCTCTGAAGACCACCTCAAAAGTGGTAGATAGTGCAACCAAAGTTGTCTGGTTAGGATCCATGACTTAGGAATATATGCCACCACCTTAATGAAATAGCTTCAGTTCTTTACATATTAATGTTTGAATCAATGTTCCTATGTATCTCTTTACCCAATTGAGAGTTGTGGGTGTGGCCAGCCTGGGTGAGGGGCTGATGGCTGTTTGTAGCCTGGCCACAGCCCATTCAAGGTGAAGCGTCTTGAAGGGGTATCTGGCCAGCCTGGGTAAGAGCCTGAGAGCCGTTTTTCAGGCTGGCCATGCCCCCCCCCCCAACCCCCGCAACTCAGGCTTCCAGCCACTTCTTCAGCGACAGCCAAGGTGGGCGGGAAGCTTGGTTTTCTCCATTGCCAGGGGAAACCCAAGCCTCCTGCTTGCTCCAGATCTGTGGTTACTGCCATCTTTGTTGGGTTAATTCACATACTTGATCCTGATTGGCTGGTGGGTGTAGTGGAGGGATGGTCAATTTGCATGTTATTTTTATTAGTGTAGATAATAATGAGTAATATATCCTTGTACAAGGTTAAAAAAAAAGCTTGCCAACTTTGGATATTTATTTTATTTTAAGCAAATATATTAGGTGTTAAGTAATGTCAAGGAGGATATACATTTTCTTAATTTTAAGATGACTTTATCGTTTCTATAGAAATAAAATTATAAAATGTAATTGTAAAAGTAAAAATAATTAAAAACCTTATAATGAGGAAACAAATAAATCCCATTATCCAGATTGATTCCTTTTAAAAATCAGGTAAATAACATTCTAGAGATATTCATCTCTTTATTTCATTGCTTTACTTAAAATGTTGACTCATCATAAATAAAAATAGAGAGAGATCATGTTTAATTAGAATAATTTTATAAATGCATTTTGTATATTAAAAGTATGATATTTGATGAATGGAATTAAGAGGATACAAATTAAGTGAAATGGAATAATTTGCATTTTTATCTATAATTTAGAAAAGATATATTTTCACCATTAATATGAAATTAAATTGAAATATTATAGGAAACATTATTATTTTTAAATATACATATTTTATGACTAATTTTGTTTTGATATATTAAGATTTAAAGTTTGTAAATAGTTATGTACCTATACCAAAGATTTAGATGTTGCTTTATTACCTCAGATCACTTTTTAAAAAAGGTATACTTTCATTGATTTCAGAAAGAAAAAGAAGAGGAGAGAGAGATAGAAACATCAATGAAGAGAGAGAATAATTGATGGGTTGTCTTCTGCATGCCTCCCACTCGGGATTGAGCCCACAACTCCCAACCTGGGCATGTGCCCTGGCTGGGAATCCAACCATGACCTCCTGCCTGGTTCATATGTGGACACTCAACCACTGAGCCATACCAGCCAGGCACCTTAGACCACTTTTTTTTTTTTTTTTTAGAAAAGTAACATTGTTTAATTATAACTTAAAGCCATCATTTGAATTCTTTTTCTTTCCTTTTTCTTTCTCTTATTAGAGAAAAATCATAATTTTAAAAATTTTATTGTTTAATGTATTTCTAATAATAGTACACATGTCTCTTTTTTAATTTTTCTACTGACCTCCCCCCTGACCTCCTCTACCTCCCCCAGCTTCCTCCCACCCCTCACCCCCTTGGCACTTGCTTTTTAAATCAGTGTTGTTGTGTTTTTTATTTCCATGCAAATGTTTGTGATTTTACTACACATTAAGTCCATAAACAATATGCCATTGTTTCATGTGTGTAGTGGTCCCTGTAATGCTCCTTTCAGACCCCTCTCACTGCTGATGCACTCAAACTCCAGCTGCTACTAATGTTTGGTGTTGGTTACTAATGGCTCTCAGCTGTGCTGTTCTCTGAAGCATTGCCCTGGCTGAATGAGAGGTGTTCCACTGGAGGTGACTCTCACCGGTCAGTCCACAGCCAGAGACTGACTGACAAGTATGTGTATCTCGGGGAAGGTTGGTAGTGAGTGAGTCACCCTTGCTTCAAGGCGACACCAGTGCCATTGGTTCAATTCATTCAATCCATTCTTCAGAGCTCCTCTTGGGATCTGGCTGAGATGAGACTCCAGCCCAAACCACAACCCTGCTCTACTCTTTTCTCTGCTTTGCCTTGCTTCCCTCCCTGCACGTCTGAGAGCCAACTTCTAATAAATGACATATACCACAATCCTTGTTTCAGGACAGCCCCTCCTAGGAGAATATGATATCTGAATTGACATGTAGTGCATAAAATGCATCTTAATGCATTTGTTATTTGGCACTTTGCTTTCTTCACTTAGTATGATGTTTTTGGATATTTATCACTGATAGTATTTGAGACTTGAGTCTACATCTTTTAACTGTTATTAATTTCTCTATTTTAAATTATACATCCAGGTGAACAGCTGTAGTTCCAAAGGGCTATGAATGTTTGTTCTCTTTTATGCTATTGCAAATATTGCACAATCCTAAATATGTTCCTCTGCATATGTGTGAATCTCTTCATGGTTTATGCCCAAGGTTAGAATTGCATCATATGATAAATGGATCAACTTTCTTAGATTTTGCCAATTAACTTGATAAAGTGGGGGAAGCAAACAACACTTCATCTAATCTCCAATCTATATATGGTGTCACTGTTAACACATTTAGGTTAGCTTTACATAGTATTTTTGTTGTTCTACTTAGAAAATTTCACTTTCCTAATCTTTACCAATTCAGATGGATCAAATATTACTTCATTCTACCTTTAATTTGTTTGAAAATTATGTACTCTATTTCTATTATTTTGATTTTTGCATTAAATTCTTCTTAAAAATTGGATATAACTCTCATCATAAAATTCACTATTTATTTATACTATTTGTTATTTTTCAGTGTATTCACAAAACTGTACAATCATTGCAACTATTTAATCCAGAATATTTTCATCATCCCTAAAAGAAAACATTGCATCCACCAGTAGTCACTGTCCATTCCTCTCTCAGAGCTCTTGCTTCTAATTTATGATCTGTCCAAGAATGTACTATCTGTCTGCAGGGATTTGCCTGCCTTGGACAGTTCATACAAATGAAATCAAACAATTTAGATTTTCTTGTATCTGTTTTACTCTAAATTCAAGGTTCATTCATGTTATAGTATGCAATAGTGCTTCTTTCCTTTTTTTATTTTTGAATAACTTTCCACTGTATTAATAGTCTGTATTACCCATTTATCAGTGAATAAGCTTTTAAGTTGTTTCTTTCAGCTATTACAAATAATGCTATAGTGAAGACTATATACAAGCTTTATGTGAATATATATTTTCAGTTCTCTAGCACTGCAACACGAGTGTAAACTGTTGGATTCATTATCTCAAGAAATCCACAGGCAAATTCACATGCAAGGGAGGGGTAAGCAACGTTTATTACAGCAAAAGTAACGAAGTCCTCGGAACATGAGAGATGTTCTGAACAGTTGCCACAGAAGCTCTCTAATGTAGAGGTTTAAAGTTTCCTGCTCTTGCCCTCTGTTGGCTCTTTCAAAGAAACACCAGCCAATTTCCTTTTGCCCTCCTATCTCTGCTTTTAGTTCCTGCTCTTGGGTTCAGGGGGAAGGGAAGCTCTATGGTGGACTCATACATTTTGCCTACCTCACTCACATCCTGACCATCTGTTTATTTCCTTCTTGTCTACCATCTTTCCTCCCCATGCCCTTACCTTAAACTGTCTGTTCCCATATAACTTCTCAGCATATACACGTAGGAGTGAATGTGCTGGGTTATATGGTTTAACTTTTCATGTGCTTATTGGCCATTTGTATATCTTCTTTGGAAAAATGTCTACTCAAATCCTTTGTCCACTTTTCAATTGTGCTATTTTTTTCTTTTTACTAGTATTATAGAGTAGTACCGTATTTGCCGGCATATAAGACGATTTTTTTGGCCCTGAAAAGTACGTATTTGCCGGCGTATAAGAGACTGGGCATATAAGACAACCCCCTAACATTTCCACTAAAAATACAGAGTTTGTTATATACTCGCCGTATAAGACTACCCCCCACTTGGAGGCATATTTTTCAGGTCCAAAGGGTCGTCTTATAGGCCGGCAAATACAGTATGTATTTTTTTATATATTCTGAATCCTAGACCCTCATAATATGTACAATTTGCAAATATTTTATCCCATTTTTTGGATCATTTCACTCTTGGCAGTGTGTTTTGACATTGTCAGAGACAGCAAGGGCAATTCTCAGCATTGCTGCTTAGTTGCTTTGAGTTCAAATATTCTTCTGAATTCTCCCCAACCACACCGGAGTAGGTTCCTTCTTGAACCCTATTCACTACACTAATTGTTAAGAACTTATTCCACGTTCCTTCTTTATACTCTGCTCATTAGTTACAGATACCGGGTCCGAGCGCCTCTGCCTTGGGTTGGACCTCCTAGGATGCCCGGTCTTAATTGAAGAAGCTATGAAAGGTGTGGGAATACATGAATGAGTCTTTATTGCAGAAGCCAGAGGCCATATAGCCATCAGAAATAAAAGAAAAAAAAAACAGCTTTAAAACAGTGTCCCAATCAGGCAGCCATACAACAGCTGGTAAATACATATCTTTCCCACATAGTAGTAGTGGTCTCTGTACCCATGGCTATTACCTGAGCAGCCCCACGCTGACCCATAGATTCACCACCTCACATCGTAGCAGATCCTGAACTCTCTGCCTCAGCTGCTTCTCCTATCTCCCCTGCTCAGCAATTGCTGGTTAACATGGGGGCTATATCTGCACTCTCTATGAGCTCTTAGCCTTTCATCAGGTCCAGCTCAGGTCCCTTTGAGCCCTCTAGCCTCGGTAAATATAGTTTTAATACTACTTACAGAAAAGAGGCTAACAGTTGCCAACAATGACATCTATCATTGGCTATAGAAGGGCACAGTGTACTGTGAGATTGCTGTGGCCTTGCACCTGCTTATGGTATGTCAGCCTTGAACATTTGATTAAGATTTCCATGCTCAGAGTGGCCTTGGCCATCTGGTATACTATCAACAAGGCCTCCACACTCTAATTAGCCTTGACAATCCCGGGACTCATGGTTCCCACAGATATTCAAAAGATTTTCATTTTGATGAAGTCCAATTTATCTTTTTCTTCAGTTGTGCTGTAGTCCTCATGTTTGTGGCTCTCCAAATTTATATGTTGAAGACCTAACCTCAAAAGTAATGGCCAGTGTGGCTCAGTTGGTTGGAGCATTGTCCAGTGCACCAAAAGTTTGCAGGTTGGCTACCAGTCAGGGCACATAGCATTTCTCTCTCGTATCAGTATTTATCTCTTTCTCTCCCTTCCATTATCTCTAAAACCAATAAAAATATCCTTGGGTGATAATTAATTTAAAAATCATATTAGGAGGTGGGGGGCTTTGAGAAGTGCTTCAATCATGAGTCCTCATGAATGGGATTCATGCTTGATATGGGACCCCACAGAGATTCCCTAAACCCTTCCACCATGTGAGGAGACAGCCAGAAGGCATCTGCTATGAGCCAGGAAGGGAGCCCTATCAGCCACCACACTGAATCTACTCCCACCATGATATTGAACTTACTGATCTCCATAACTGTGAAAAATAAATTTTTGTTGCTTATAAAATACTCAATGTAATTACTTATAATAACAGGTAAGCAGGTTAGAGGTTTGCAAAGGCCTGAAGGTATGGAAAAAGGTCT
Source organism: Vespertilio murinus (assembly GCA_963924515.1). NCBI lineage: Eukaryota > Metazoa > Chordata > Mammalia > Chiroptera > Vespertilionidae > Vespertilio > Vespertilio murinus. The sequence continues at coordinate 64,226,202 of OZ004709.1, forward strand.
GGAAATTTTCCAAGGGCTTGCGATTCTGGTTTATGTAACAAATTTTTGTTAATCTTTCCATGATAATGTGCAGCTCCAAATGGGGAGGAAGGGACTGCATCTCCAGCTCAGCTCCAGCCAGGGTAGAAATGACTTCTTTAATCAGAATAAAACAATCATGGTTAACAGAGCATGATTAATATGTCTTACAGTACTAGCTGGTTCCCCAGCACTCTATTTCTGCCCCCCTTTTTTATAATTTTATTTTTATTATTTATTTTTAATATGTTTTATTGTTGTTTTTTTACAGAGAGGAAGGGAGAGGAATAGAGAGTTAAAAAACATCAATGAGAGTGAAACATCCATCAGCTGCCTCCTACACACACCCCACCGGGGATGTGCCTGCAACCAACGTACATGCCCTTGACCAGAATCAAAGCTGAGACCTATCAGTCAGCAGGCCGATGTTCTATCCATTGAGCCAAACTGGTTTTGACTCTGCCCCCTTTCGATGTCATATAGTAAATCTTTACCTAATCCAGTGTAACAAGTATATATACCCGTGTTTTTTTCTTCTAAGAGTTTTATAGTGTCTACTCTCACATTTAGGCTTTGATCCATTTTGAGTTCTTTTTGTATGTGGTGTGAGTTAGAACTCCAAGTAACCAGAATTCTCAACATTATTTTTTTTGAAAAGTGTAGGTGAAAGGAGACACATGCTAACCTGACAAGCTCAGGGGAGGCCTGTGTGGCAGTCTTGCAAACTCAGAGACCTAAAATAACCACAAAAGATGGTTTGAAAATTGAATATTTAACTATAAACAGGTTATAGTGGGTAGTTATGTCCTAGGCCGATATTTTCCCTGACAAAGATCAACTTAGATCTTCTTTACTGAGCCTATTTGCCTTTTTGCCTCTAAGATAACATATCTGTGAGATGTCTGGTTAACTTGTAAAGTCCCTTTTTCTGGAGCCGCTGGGGCACAACCAAATGTGGTGGGCTCCAGAACAGATGCCTCAAATTCCTTAATTATCATGTTAATTGTTCCTGTACCCACCTAAGTACATGTCCATCGTTTTACTTTTTATCCAATCCCAGGGGTTTCCCACTGCTTTGCTTTCTTCCGCCTCCTTACTCCATCACCAATGAATTTCATGTAACCCACCTATGTCCCTCCTTTGATTGCAATGTATAAATAGAAATGTAACCAGCCATTCTTCGGAGCATTATCTCAATTCATTGAGGTTCTGCTTCCCAGCATATGTTGATTGTTTGGCTCAAATAAACTCACAAAAATCCTTTACAGGTTTCAATGTTGTTGTTTTTTTGTTTTTGTTTTATTTTCTTCCCGTTAACAAAAGACTATTCTTTCCTCATTGTATAATTCTGGCTATGTTGGGAAAAAAAATCAATCGACAATAGATATATGGGTTTATTTCCAGACTCTCAATTTTATTTCATTGGTTTATGTCTGTCCTTATGCCAGTCCCACTCACTATTGTTATATCACTGTAGTAAGTTTTGAAATCAGGACAAGTTGAGTACTCTAATTTTGTTCTTATTTTTCAAGATATTTTTGACTATTCAGTGCCCCTTGTATTTCCATAAGTATTTTAATATCCACTCTCCATCTCCGCAACAGGTGATATAAACTGTGACTAGGGATGATATTGAATCTATATTTTAATTTGGGGAGTATTACCATCTTAACAACATTAAGTTTTCCAACTCATGAACAGAGGAAGTCTTTCCATTTATTTATGTCTTCTTTAATTTCTTTCCTGAGCATGAACACAGGCTTACACATGTTCGTGACCTTTTATATTCCCAGGAATATTTCAAAGCTTTCAGTCCCTATGGGACATGTCATTCCTCAGCTTTTCTAAGCTTTTTCATTAGTCTCTGGTTTACCCCAAATGTTATCATTGCCTCAGGCAGCCATGACATTAAAACATTTGCCTATAAATGTTTTTGACAAATGCCCCCCAAAGAGAGGCTTTTAGCAAGAGGTGAGCACTGAATCAGGTTAGATAAAGACAATCTTTTCAAGAGGAGTCTTTCAGGGAACCATTAGACAGGTAAATAATGGCAATTCTTTGGGAATAAACATTTGGAAGAGCCAGAGCTGTGTTTGTTTGCTTCCATCAGTACAGAGAATGAGAGCTTGTTTTTTCAAGGCTCCTGTGAATTGGGGAATGGCAAATGGAACTAGGATAAGTTAAGACACCACAAAACTCTGTTCTTATTAAGATTCAGATGTGGGATTTTTTTCTATTGTTTGTGTGTTTTTAAAGCTACCTAAATGTCTTCTTTTTATTTATTTTTAATTTTTATTTATTTATTATATTTTAAATTCAATTTTATTGATTTAAGAGAGAGAGAGATAGAAACATCAATGATGAGAGAAATCACTGACTGGTTGCCTCTCATGCACACCCACTGGGATCAAGCCTGTAACCCTGGCATGTGCTCTGACTGGAATGGAACTATGACCTCCTGATTCATAGGTCAATGTTCAACCACTGAGCCACACTAGATGGGTGCTATGGTATTTTTAAATGCTCCCTAGATCATATCAGGCCTTTGGTTAATTTGAAGTTCTAAAAAAAAAAAAAAGATTCTGAAAACTTTGCAAGTTTCTCATTGCTTTTATGGTAAAATTTCTTGAAGTCCTTAATTTGACATTTTCACTAACATTATTTGCCTCTAACTCACCTTAATTATTAAGGTGATTTTTTTTCTAACCAAATATCAAAACAATAAGTTTTTGCCTTCATGATACTGTAGGAATTCTATAATTTTTAACTTATATCACCCCTGTGTCTTACATGGTATGGTAAAGTTGTTGTAATATGATTATATATCAAATTATCATCCTAAGATCTCTCCTTACTGTCAAAGGGAACATGTTTTTTTAAGCCAGTCTGGTTATATCTCATCCTTCCTAGATACCATATTTCCCTTTAAAAAATAAATTGCTTTTTATGTTGGAACTTATTTTGCAACAGGACTTTTTAGAGAACTTGTACTTCTAGTAGTTTAGTTCCACTTTGTTTTAATATTCACCAAATTTGTCAGTAGTTTAGCCTGTTTTCCAATAGTCAATAATTGTTTTCTTTCACTTAATAAATGTCTGACTACTTTCCTTTTCTTTTTCCTTTTATTTTCAGTGTCTTCTTTCTTGATCATATCTTTTAGTACCTTTGTCATAGATAAGCTTGCAGGTGGTGTGGGAGAATAATCTGTCAGACACTCAGAGTCGGAAGAGGAGCCTTTTAATGCACTGGTGCAGTGACTCAGGGGAATCAACTTCCAAAGCCTGAGTGATGAATATGGACGAAGCTTTCCCTTTTATACCCTTAGTTTCTTTGTCCCCTAAATATTGATCAGGCTTCCAAACTTTTTGCGGGTTTTGCAGCATCCCACCCCACTTGAGTTGGGATGGAGGAAGTGAGATTACGCTCAGAGGCTTGGCCTGTCTGGCGCCAGTGCTGCCAACCCTCTATAGGGGGTAGGAGGTTGTATATAGTTCATGGTTTATGGCCTCTGTAAAAATGGGGGTATTCCAGAAAATAGGTTTTGCAAGGCAGGACAAGCATCACAGATAAAAATGGAGTTAATTATCGGCTAGCAAGACTGTGTGTCAGAATGCAAGTTACTGGCACAGATTCAGATAATTAGCTGCCCCCCTACCCAAATGTCTTACTTTCCCTTTCAGTTTCTTTTATTGAAAGTGTGTGAATAGTAAACTTAAATTTTTTGCTGCCAGAAGATTCTTAATCTTGGTATTATAGTTTAATGTCCTCTCATTTCTTTTGTTTCTATATGACAAAAATCTAATAATGGTGTTGCTCAGTTTAAGTATTTAGGCAAGTTTAATTTTAATAGAAGCTGCCAAATTGCTAAATCCAAAAGCCTATAAAATTATACTTCCACATAACCTATTGGAGGATTGAAGGGTTAGGGGTAACATACAACAGATATGAGCCATCCTAACTAAAGACAACCTAGACCAATCAGCTCTGCAGCTGTCCTCAGACACAGCTCAGCCTACACCAGAAGTACCTGCTCCCTGACACACAGATTCTTGAACTAACAAAATGCTTAATACTTAAGCCACTAATTTTCAATTTATTTGCTATTCAATATCAACATGATACATGTGAACTACAGTAAAAAGAATTTCAGAAACAAGGCTGTCCCCTAATAACTGGACAATGAAGCCATAGTTTGCCCATAACCATGAATATCTGATTACAGGAGCTATGGCTTTTACAGTCAATTTTGCCATTGGACCTAAGCCTGCAAGCTGTGGGATAGAGGTAAACACTTGGGGAACAGGCTATGAGAGATTACTCCAACTATCCAAGTCCATAAAGCTAAAATGTCCTAAACTAGGAGAGGAGTAACAGATTTTCAAAGTCAGGATCAAAACTGTCAGACACATACTCTATCCCAAGCATTTAATGCATGCAGCTACAAGAACTAGAAAGTAATGCATATTATTAGTTTGAAACAAGTATAGGCAGAGTCATACTTGAGTTTCTAGTGGTAGTCCCACCACAAAGGGAGATATTCTACCCTTCACCCAAATACAATGAAACTATGCCCCTGACGAAAAATGATATATATTTTTTTTCAAAGCAGGTGACAGACATCTTTCTCCTTCTCTAAACTCATGGAGGCTGCTCTAGATTGAGGAAAGTTTCCCAATATGGATTTCTATCTCCATATATCTGAAAGTGCCTTTGGGGTTGGGAGTGGCAGAAGTTGTTTGTCCCATCTGCATTATTTTGGACAGATTGCCAACATCCACCTAGGATTCTAGAAGACAGATGTGATAAGTAACCATGGGAGAAAGATAAGTGAGTCCCACTTGACTAATGCCTAACCTAGTATTATGTATATTGAGTGGCCAGATTATTATGACCTCTGAACACATAATAATCTGGCCACTCAGTGTGTGTATCTGAGTATTTAGAAGCCTTGTGCATGAATTTGTGTATGGGTTGGGTTCAGCCAGCCTGGCCAAGGGGAGGGGATATGGGTGGTTGGCCGGCCTGCCTGCTGGTTGAACTCCTGTTCGAGGGAACAATTTGCATATTAGCCTTTTATTATATAGGATATATACTGAGTGGCCAAATTATTATGTGTTCGGAGATCATAATAATCTGGCCACTCAATGTATATTATGTATGATATATAATCATAAGATCATTTTTGGTAAGCTGATTTTTAAAATTATGGTTACAGTAATATACATGGTCACAGGCTAAATAATATGTGCATTTTAGGTTTAAAAATGTATCTTACCCTGCTCATGCTGTGAAAGAAAATATTACATCAAAAACAATAAATAGCAAAGCTGAAGATGCTCACTCTTGGATACCTACCATTACCTTAGATGCTTTCCCTTTTTTATAGAGGCTTCTTCCTTTTCCTGCCAACTGTACTATTATAAAGTATATTTTATGCACTTAATTACATTTCCACAAACGTCATGTCTAATGTGTGAGCATGCCAAAAATCTATGAGAATATTCCTTCTCTTGTTGTCATGCCAAGTTCAGTATGAATTAATTTTCTGAAGATCTTGCAAACGTCTCATTTAACATGCTTTCAGCCTAAACTTGCCTAATATAAACGTACACAAGTGGTAATTCTCTTTTGGGAGATTGGTTGAGCAAAGATGTCATTTTGGAAGGAACTCTTAGTTGTAAGTGATTCCCTTTTAAAAGTATGCTACAGAGGACCTGCTCTGGTTAGCTCTCAAACAAATAGCCAGCAATTTCAATTGACTACTTTCCAAAGCAAATTACTCACACCTTTCTACTCATCAGAAAGCCTCAGCTGAACTAACATTTTAAAAGACTGTTCCCAATTCACAATTCTTATGGAACAAAATTGGATTTTTCCCCACCCCTCATTTTTGCTCTAACACTTTGGTTACCTTCACCACATGTCACTGTAATATGCTACCAAAAATAAAGTCTTAAGTTGGTGACAAGAGATCAATTCGGGTATTCATCACTGTTGTTCTCTGATGCTCCATCCATTACAAATCGTGGAATGTTAAATAATCAATATTTTCTCTCTTTTTTTTTTTGCATATATTATTTTGGCAAGACGTTTTAGTCTTTCCTGAAAAAATGAAAGCCATGTGTTTTGAATGGGTTCCACTACAGCATGATTACTGCAATGAAGACATTTTATTGTGTTAATTTTCATTAAATAAAACCCTGTTGAAAGCCAGTAGTTTTCCAAAACCCATATGATTTATGACACGCTAATGTTTGTAGGAATACACTCTGTTTCAATTATATGGAGCAAGTGACGCCTTTCAGAACAGCTCAGTAATAACATCACCTACGACAACTTTAATTTTAGACCTACAGCAGGGGTGTGAGGCCTAGGAACGTATCGACAAAATCGTCAGCTTCTGCACAAATTTAATCTTCATCACCTCTATGCTATGTTTAACATCAGATGGTTGTGCTTGCCAGGGACTTCAATAATATGCTTCCAGCAGGCAGGCACTTCCTAAACATTAAAAACCAGTTTTCTATAACTCAAACCTTTTTACCAGTCAGCAGAATAAAGTAAGTTGAAGTACTCAGGGAAATAGGGGTCCACCTGTAGGAAATGGGCTGCTATTTCAGATATTCTTCCCCTACCCTCTTTTTCTTTCTGTCTGGTCTACTTACTTTCCACTCACTGGCTTTTATCTCCTCCTGAAGACTTAAGTGCAAATACATGAAATGAAAACACTATATATTTTTTACTCATTTTATAGGAAAAAATGATGTGTTCTTTTCCAATCCAGAAATGTACGTACATTTATCACAGGTAAAAATGCATTTCTACTTTTAATTTGTAGTTTACACAAGTAATAAATAGTGAATTAAAATACTCAAATAGTATGTACATAAAATTGAATGAGATAAATATTTGTTGTACTTGTCAAAATATGAAATGAAGACTTGAGAGTGGATGGTAGCAGTTGAAGGTTGGTTCCAGGGAGTCGTTTCTTAGAAGGCCCATTCTGTCTATAGCATTATTTTTTACTAATATTTAAACTTTTCTGATGCTCACGTTAAAATTGAAATTTAAAACAAAACAAAAACACAGAAAACATCTTTAGTTAAATAAAATGCTACACTTTAAAATATATATATATATATATATATATTTTTTATTGATTTTAGAGAGGAAGGGAGAGGGAGAGAGAGAAGCATCAATGATGAGAGAGAATCATTGATCTGCCACCTCCTGCATGCCCCACTCTGGGGATAGATCCCGCATCTCAGGCATGTACCCCTGACTGAAATCAAACCCAGAACCCTTTAGTCCATAGGCCAAACTGGCTTAGGGTCAAATGCTGCACTTTTAAAAGGCTCCAGAACACATGGAAATAGGACAGAAACACAACATCCTGAAGAGTTGTAGACATGGCTCTTGGTGTAAATATCCAAAGCAACTCTGTTGGTGTTGATTTAAACAACAGCATGCAATCCTAATTCATTCCATAGCATGTCTGTTGATGATTGTGTCACATTATTCAACATAATTTTGCATAAAATTGTAATGTCAAAATACAAATTTTAAAGAGCCACTATGGAGAAAACTGGTTACCTGGGTAATCATCATTGAGGTAAGTCTGCATTTAGAGAGAATATGAGCCCTTAGTGCTTGCAGTTATGTAGGAATGGCTCCTCTGCTTCTTTTCTCTTCTGATTGACAGTGTGCCCAGATGAAGGATGCTTCAGGAAAACTGATGAGGTGAAACAAGTTGGGAACAATATCTATTTGGGTGGAGAAGTTAGAAATTCCATTAAGCATATTCACTAACAAGTAAGATCTCAGGTTTTAAAACATTCTATTGCCTTTGGAGGGCCACTGACTAGAACAAATGTGCCCTTCAATATGAATGACAATTCTTGGTCACGTGTAAAAAAATGAAGAAAATGAATTCCAAAAATTATTACGCAGTAGTAATCAAAGGATCTATAAAAGCAATCGGAAGAAATGGTGAATTAGTTAATAACATGCCAACTAAATAATTAGAATAAGGATTCATTTTAAAGTTGGATAGTGAACTGAATCACATTTTTTAGAATTAAAACAAAACATCAATATTTTAGGTTATCACATCAATTATTTAAAATGAATTCTGTTGATAAGAACATGAAACTAGCTCCTGAAATTATAGCTGTGTATATCTGGAACTCTGCTTTCTAACGAAGTAGAAATTCAAAGTAAAGAAAACAAATAAGTCATAACCTAGATTTAATGTTTTACTACCCAGTGTGTTACTATCCAAATAGGCAAATCCAGTGTGTTTTGATAAGAAAATAGAATCATTAAAAAAATGGGCCAAAGACTTTAACAGCCATCTCACTAAGGAAGATATACACACAACAGATAAATATCTGAAAATGTACTTCACATGATGTCATCAAGGAATGCAAGTTAAAACAACAGTGAGATACCACTACACACCTATTAGAATGGCTGAAATCCAGAACTTTGACAGCACCAAATGCTGGCAAGAATGTAGACTAACAGAAGCTCTCATTCATTGCTGGTGGGAAATCAAAGTGGGATGACCACTTTGAAAAGGAGAGTTTGCTAGTTTCTTACAAAACTAAGCCTGCTCTTACCATATGAGCCAGAAATTAGTATGTTCTTTGGTATTAACCAGGGGTGTTTAAAACCTAAGCTGCATGTAGGTGTTTGTAACAGCACAGCCACCACCCAATGGAATGTTATTCAGCTTGAGGAAGAAGGAACCTACCAAACTCCAAGTGCATGCTCTTCCCACAGGACTTCTCTGCCTCCTTCCTGCTCCCCAGAAACAGTGGAGATAATTACTCAACGAAGATAACTGAGTGGGAACTCACTCAAGTACTGCACTCCAATCATCCCACTGGATTTTATGGAATTAGAGGATCAAATCTCTGAACATTTTATTACATTTTTCTTATTTAACTACCGACTTAAGCCAGTAGGAAATAACAGTAGCTTTTACAACTAAACACGAAGTCAAGTAAACCCTCTATTACCTCCTTAGAAGTAACTTCTCCAAAAGGAAAAAATAATCAACATTTTAGAAACGTAACATTTATGCATTTCAAGCAATAAAAAAGAAAGGGGCATCAAGATAGCCCTGGTCATTAAGTGCTGATTCCCTACCACTGTATCATCTGACTTCATAATTAAAAGGATGTGTTTCAACCTGCTTTACGCAAGCCCTTGCTCTTAAGCCCCTGTATGCACTCACTAATGGTTATCAAATGGGCGGCTGTTTATTTTGTGAGGGAAGGCCAACCCTGCAGACCAGGTTGTTTAAGTATTTTAAATAAACATTCTCTGTAAACTCTAAAATGGTGCATTTACCATGACTTCTATAAAAGGCTCATTTACATTTATGTGGAAAAAAACAGAACAAAGGATCATTTAAGCCTAGTCTTCACTCAAATCCAATCTCCAGGTTCAAGCTCCCGATACTTCCTTTCAGTTCAGGTACTTTGTGGTCAGAGTATAAATGGAGGTATAAATCTAAGCCTGCAGTCAGATTACACAGGGTTTCCAGAATGTGCCCGGAATCTCTTTGGATGCTAAGCAACGCCAAGGTGGGGTCCATTTATAATTCCTGCTGCTGACACCATACTGCCTATTGCAAAGTTCTCAGGGCTGCAGAAAGGTAATCATTTATAGAACCAAGCAGTACAAATTCATCCACATACTAGTAAGCCCTTTAGAGAGAAAAACCAGGTGGCCCCTACTCCTTTTGTCATGCTCATTTGTCAGTGAGAGGCACTGACATTGTTAATAGGTCCCTGGACTCCACCTTTTCTGGAGCACTGGAATGCTCCTAGGGACAGAATACCATTGTGTGAAGAAAAAATAATATATATATATATATATATATATATATATATATATATATATATATAATTTTTTCTTTATATATATATATATATATATATATATATATATATATATATATATATGGTCTGAGGCCTCTTTGCCCATGTATACAAAGTAAGAAGGAAACATAAAGTGGATTTTTTTCTGTTCTACCTACATGGAACAGTATTCAGCCTTTTCTAACAAGTTAAGGGAGTTACACTTTACTTTATATAACATTTTATGACATACTTGTGAGAAAAGTCATGTTTTTCATGAGAGGCTAAAGAAAATGTAATAAATTTCATGACAATGTAATTGTAAATACCATATGTTATCACAATGTACACTAAATGGAATAATAAAGAGAATTTAGTTGGAAAGAGTTGTGTCAATTTATAAATATTTGGAAATAGAAAGAATTATCATCAACTTCCTAAGAGCACTCTCTTGGATCGAGGCTAAACAAAAGTAAACAACTGGTTGAAAAGTAAAAAAATTCAGTTAATAAATTATTTCACCTATATAGTATCACATAATTAGCTATGTTTTTTAAAATCTCAGCTAAATAATTTATTGCTGTGATGTGTAGGAACCGACAAAGAGCAAGACAGCTGTCTAGGAAGAGAACCCAGCAATGAATCATTCAAATCTTTGCCTGAATTTTTTTTAAAAATTTAAAATGTTTTTGCTTTTCTTTAAAAAAAATAATGTTGACATTATTGCAAGAGTCCCCCTTCCTACCCCCAAGATGGTTTTATATTTATAGAAAAGTTGCAAATATAATACAAAGTTCACATATTCTAATGGTCACCCAGATTTTTCTAATTTTAACATCTTGCATTAACCATAGTACAACAAAGAAATTAAGAAATGAGCATTGGGAAAAGAACCAAGATGGCGGCCTAGGTAGTCTCCTAAGCTGATGCTTCATCAACAATTAAAAAAAAACACACAATTAAAATCAAAAAGGACTTTATCAAAACCACAGGAAAGCTGACGGAGTTGGATATCTACAACTAGAAAGAAGGAGAGAGGCTCACGGATCGGACTGGGAGTTGCAAAGCGGTTAGGTAGGGAGATGCTCGCTTGCGGAGAGGAAGTGCAGCCACCGAATGCCTGCCTGAGGGGAGGAATTCCTGATTGCAAGGAACCCTTTCCAATTGTACTGAACCCCAACCCTGGCCAAAACCCCGTGGAAGCAGGCTCATATGGGTGGAATCTGGACTGTAGAGAAAGGCACCCAGACACTCAGAGACTGGGAGACTGGGGAAGCCCAGAGCCACAGCCAGCAGGGTCTACAGTCGCATGTGCCCCTGCGAGTGAGTATGCGCAGAGGTCTGACCTCAGAGGCTGCAGCGCCCCGCCTCTCTTAACCTAAGGAGTCCTGACAGAGGAGGCGGCCTCTCTGTAGTGGAAGGAGTCAGAAGCTCCAGACTACAGAGACGAGCCCAAGTCCAGGTGAGCCCCTGGGGCATCCACGCTCTTGCTTGGGGAACCTGGGATGGTCAGGCAGAAACTCAGGGAAGCCGGGGAAGGCAGAGGTCAAGCGGAAACTCAGGCGAGCGCATAAGGGCAGGGCTGAAGCCAAGACTGTCAGTTCAGCCCTGAGACTCCGCCTCATCCAAGCTGAGCAGAGGCTTCTGCAGTTTTTCAAGTCTGATCCTATAAGACTGTCGCCAATACAGAAGGTATCCCAGAGTACACACAGCTGATACCCACATCCAATTGTCCTGAAGGTCATTTCGCAACAATAAAGACTTAGCTACAACAAGGCTGTACATGCAGTCCACAAAGGGGAGCACCGAGAGTGTCTACCTCGCAGAAACCGGTTTGGCTCAGTGCATAGAGCCTCAGCCTGCGGACTGAAAAGTCCCGGGTTTGATTCCAGTCAAGGGCATGTACATTGGTTGCGGGCACATCCTCAGTAGGGGGTGTGCAAGAGGCAGCTGGTGGATGTTTCTCTCTCATTGACATTTCTAGTTCTCTATCTCTCTCCCTTCCTCTCTATAAAATATCAATAAAATATATTTTAAAAAATAAAGAAAGAAATAAAGAAAAAAGAAAAAGAAATAAGCATTGGTCTAAAGTTATAAGTACATAACAACTTTATTAGAATTTCACTAGTTTTCCCACTAGTGTTTAAGGAGCCCACATTATATTTAGTTTTCATTTCTCTTTGGTCTCTTCCATCTGTGGCATTTTCTTAATTTTGCCTTGTCTTTCATGACCTTGAGACTTTCGAAGAGAACTTACCAGGTATTTTGTAGAATGGCTTTCAGCACTTATCATGTGCTTTCATAATTAGATTGCGCTCATGCATGGGGTTGAGATGTCTGATTATTGATGATATTTAGCCATGATCACATGATCATTTATCTGTACAGTTACCATTATTCCTTTTGTAATGAATAAGTATCTTGAGGAGATCATTTGAAACTACACCAATGTCCCATTTCACAGACAGTTGCTCACTAATTTTATTTGTCCATAGTGACTTTTGCCTGCAACAATTATGATTGTGATATCCATCATTTCTTTTCCTAGTTGGGTTGCATTGCACTACCTACCCTTCATATCTTGATCTGGGTACTGAAGCACAAATTCTTTTTGATGGGATTACAACAGAACTGTGTACAGTAAGGTAGAATATGAAAAATGCTTGCTAAAAATCATTAACTATTATTCTCACATTAGTCTCAAGAGGCATAAAAATGTTATTATATAACATATAATAATCTGTCACACAAGCAGTTGATTAAGTATCTTTACAAACTATGACACTTTCCCCTTATCCCTACTCTAGAGATTAGAGAGCAATGCACTACTCATGGAATTGCCTAATGGCAACGTGAGCATATACTCAGAATCTGCATTGAGAGCCGCCCCTTTAATGAGAATAGAGAAATGATTATGGAAAGATAACAAGGATCTCTGGCCAACTTAAAGTTAATCATCTATTTTAAAACTTTTTATAAATAATGAATATTTTATATTTGTGTATGAAGATTATAAGATATGTGTACTCTGGAGATTATCAGATACATTACAGGGACTACATTTATATATTGGACATTTCAAAATTCTTGCACTTGCTTTGACTTTTCATAAAGCACTCTTCACTGAAAATTTTTGAGTGAAGATGCTTGGAAGACTTGAATCTCTTGCAATGGATTAATGCATAAATCCTGCTTCAGGTTTTGGTTTCCTAGCTAAAATATAATTCTCTTATTTAAATCATTATCTAGCATCTCACAACTTGCATTAAAATTCCCAATCCAACACAAAGATGAGATGCTGATGAACCCAACTGTAAGATATAGAAAGAATTCTAATCCCCCCCTTTTTATTAATGTAGATGATGACATTAAGGCCCAAATATACTAAATTCCCTGTCCCATTTCACAAAGCCAATTCATGGCAGAGCTGGATTGGTACCCAGGGTTTTCCAGGGCTATTTGTCTGCAACACAGCCATCCCTCCACTTCCTCAGACTCTCAGCCTCGTGCTGCTCAGGGACTAGAGCACAGGAGGTAACCTACCTCATGCTATCCTCACAACCTCCATAAGGATACAGATAGCTTCCATATTTCAAACAGGATATTTTTGAGGGTTCAGATTCCATCTTTTTGTAAAAAAAAAAAAGTGATTATTTTTATTGATTTCAGAGAAGAAGAGAGAGGGATAGAAACATTAATGATGAGAGAGAATCATTGATTGGCTGCCTCTTTCATGCTCCAGACCTGCAACCCAGGCATATGCCCTGACAGGAAATCGAATCATAACTTCCTGGTTCATAGGTTGATGCTCAACCACACCAGCCAGCTGGGCATAAAGAATTTGTGCATAAAATAATAGTAACATAAACAACAAGGAATTTCTTTAGGAGACAGTTTTCTATTTATTTTTTAATTTGGAACAATGTTTCCAGTTGCCATAAAACCCTTATACATGGTTAAAATGGTTCAGTAGTTTATATCATGTTATAAATGAGCTAAAAAGAAAGGAAAAATTATTTTTTTCCTTTTTTCTTCCTTTTATTTTATTTTTTTTCCTGAAAAGTAAGTAGCCATTTTGCACAGACACACACAGCAGGGGTTGTGGAAGCTGGTTGTGACTATAAAGGAGAGCAAAGGCTGTGAAAGTACTTCCCTGTAGAGGAGGCAGCCAAGCCCCTTTGAACCCTCCCCTTCTCTGTCTGATAATTTAAATCTGAGCTACTTAGCTAACAAATGACCACTTGAACAAAACTCCAACTACAGAAAAGCTCCAAGTCTTATTGCACTGGTGTGCTTTTTTAATGTTATGTTCATTTTGATGGTGACAGGCTCCACTAGGAGAAGCCTTCTTTGATTTCCCTTAAAATAGCAAAAACACATCTACATCTTCACTGAAATATCAAAGGGCATTTAATTAATCACCCATGGCATTCATTTCTGTTAACAACTAATCTTATTTATTTAGGCCATAACAGAGACAATAGAAACAATAACGTAATGTGTCAAGTGTGGTGCTAAATATGTCATATCTATCATTCCATTACCCCCACCCCCCTATAAATCTACTCTCCGTAATGAAGAAACCATTATTCTCCCATGTGTATAATGTAATACCCGGGTCCCAGAGCAATTATGCATGGTTTATGGTGGAACGTGGCTGCAGAGTCATGGAGGCTGGCTCTGGATCCCAGGCTCTAACACCTGTGGATTCTCTCTCCCCTGCATTCACCTGCCAGTCTTGTGTACCATTTGCACTCCAGGACCTCGCACCGTGTCCAACACATAATAGAGACTCAATACATATTTGTTACGTGGAAAGAGGAATGGACAGTCGCGACTGTTTTTTTGCCTCACCTAAACAAATAAAGCCTCGCTTTGCAAGCCAGAGATAACTCAAAAGAGTGCAAGGATCCGGTGCTCATTAGGACACCTGAGAAAGATCATGCAAGTCTCTCAGATGAGGGTTTTCCTAATCACTCTCCAACCTAATGCAATGCACCCGGAAATCAGTGGGAACTGAGCCTCATAGGCAATAGCTTGGCTGTAGAGGAGGTCGCAGAGTTCCAAGACACTAGATTAAAAACACCCTCTATGTGATTGTTTGAGTAAGAATTCTATCAGTTTAACTACATCCTGCTACATTCACACAACAGGATATTAATCCATTAATATGCCTGGCGGTGCCCCACTATCATTGCTATTTTAACATGAGAATGCAATTAACTTAGTCTGCTCCCGTGAAAGGATCAGGCTTCTGGGAGTTTAAACAAATTAATAAATTTGTTGATTAGGAAGGAGAACTCACCAGCTTCCTCTGTATATTTTTATTCAGCACAGCACACATGTCGATGTGTTGTTATTTTTGTCTACTGGCTTACGGGAAGGAGAGGATGGTCGCCAGCTGCTCTCCATCACAAGTGGGGTAAGAGGGGGCACGCTTTAGCTCTAGCATGAGGTCATGAGGCTCATTATAGGGAGAGTGAACTTTCCATGGGGCTATTTCGTTTTTGAATGGATTAGTGAGGAAGAGGGACACTTTTACCAGGCAAGGGAGATGCCTTTTTTTTTTTTTTTGAGTTATCAGATATCAAGAGGTATTTCTTTTCTAAGTCAACAATCTTCTGCAATTTCTCTTCTCTTTATTTATCAGTAGTTATTAAGTGATGCTTAGAGACAAAATGGAATCCTTTAGGGAGCTGTTAACAATCCTGAGGCCTAGGTCATACCCCAAACCAATTAAATAAAAAGCTCGAGAGGTCGAAGCTAGTCGCCAGTATTTTTTTAAAGCTCCCAGGATGGTTCTAAACTGAACTGGAAACTATAGGAAGTTCCTTAAGGGGAAGTTCCCCCCAAACAAACCGTGGTGACTGCAGATAGGTGATAAAGGAAATTTCCAGTGATCCTTATACATAGGGACCTGCCCACCGCCTGACTCTAACTAAGCCTGGGGGTTGTGAGAACTTCCTGGATTGCAGAAGAAAGTAACATAAACAATCACTTATTTACAGAGAGCTAATCATGATCAGCAGTGCAGGCGCTCAGACTGTGTGGCTCAGTCGTTGAGCATCGACATATAAACCAGAAGGTCACAGTTCGATTCTGGGTCAGGGCACATGCCTGGGTTGTGGGCTCAATTCCCTGTGGGCCATGCAGGAGGCAGCTGATCAATGGTTCTCTCTCATCATTGATGTTTCTCCCTCTTCCTTCCCCTCTGAAACCAATACTATACTGTATATATTTATATTCATTTGCAGTTTCATGTTAAAACAGCAATGATAGTGGAGGTAAACTTTTGAGGTCTATGAACCTATTAGAAATTTGGGCTCAAACTAATGAATTTGTTGCATCAACACTGTTCCGAAAACATAGTAGACTTGAGGCTCAGCTATCATCCCGAGCCAAGCTTCACTACAACTAACCTACCCTGAGCAGTCCATGTGTTAGTTTAAACCAACTAGTCATCATTTCCTATAAAATTCTATGGCTTTAGCCTTTATCAATCCTGTACTTTCCTTAGGTATGATGATGAAGAATTTCACAGATGCTGTTCTTCCTCACATAAAACTACATATAAATAAAGTTTCAATGTTTTAAACTAATTATAACTGAGTTATTTTTATAATGCCCTCCTTTCCTCCTGACTTTTAAAACTTTTTTGAGCCGAAACCAGTTTGGCTCAGTGGATAGGGCATCAGCTTGTGGAATGAAAGGTCCCAGGTTCGATTCTGGTCAAGGGCATGTACCTTGTTTGCGGGCACATCCCTGTTAGGAGTTGTGCAGGAGGAAGCTGACTGATGTTTCTCTTTCATCAATGTTTCTAATACTCTATCTCTCTCCCTTCTTCTCTGTAAAAAATAAATAAATAAATAAATAAATAAATAAATAAACAAACTTTTTGAGGTAATTTTACATTTTATGGTAACAAAATACACAAAACAAAATTTTCCATCTTAACCATTTTCAGTTACAATCTAGCATCATTGGGCACATTGACATAGTTATGTAGCCACCAGAGCTATCCATCTTCAGAACATTCTCCAGAGCTCTGTACCTGCTAAGTAATAGCTCCTCATTACCTCCTCTTCCCATCCCCTGGTAACCGCTATTCTACCTTGTTTCTGTTAATTTCACTATTCTAGCTACCTCATATAGGAGGAATCATATAATTATCTTTTGTGTCTGGTTTATTTCACCTAGCATAATGTGTTCTAGGTTTGGACTGGTGGTAGAATGTATCAGAATTTTATTCATTTTCCAGACTGAATCATAATCCGTTGTGTCTATATATGAAATAATTGCAAATTCACTGCAGAATTAAGAAATAATAGAGAGGTTATGTATAACCTTCATCCAATTTCCCCCAAATGTAACATTTGCATTACTTTAGTACAATATTACAATCAGGAAATTAACAATGATACAGGCCATTGACTTTATTTGTATTTCACCATCCTAAGAGAGAGAGAAAGAGAGAGAGAGAGAGAATTATATTTAATCTCATGCAATTTTATCACATGTTGAGGGTTGGTGTGACAAACACCAGAGTTCCAACATAAGAAGCTCTGATGCTATACTTTTATAGTCACAGTTACCACCCAACCTCCTCTTTTCACTAACTCCTCACAACCACTAATAAATTTTCCATGTCTATAATTTTGTTATTTCAAGAATTCTATGTGAGCCTGGCCAGTGTGACTCAGTGGTTGATAATTGACCCATGAACCAAGAGGTCACAGTTTGATTTGAAGTCAAAGCCCAGGCCTGGGTTGCAGGATCAATTCCCAATAGAAGACATGCAGGAGACAGCCAATAGATGATTCTCTCTTATCATTGATTAACTAGAGGCCCAGTGTACAAATTCATATACCAGTGAGGTCCCTTGGCCTGGCCTGCAGGATTGGGCTGAAACTGGATCTCTAACATCCCCCAAGAGGTCCCATATTGTGAGAGAGTGCAGGCCAGGTCGAGGAACCCCACTGGTGCACAGTTGAGGCTGAGGAGGGATGCAGGAGGTCGGTCAAGTGGGGAGGGACCACAGGAGGGTACGAGGGCATGTATGGTCTATCTCAGTCCTAATCAGCGGGCCCCAGCAGCAAACTAACCTACTAGTGGAAATGTCTGCCTCCTGGTAGTCAGTGCACTTTATAGCAACTGGTGGACCAATATGCCCCCTGGTGGTCAATGCATGTTATAGTGAAAGGTTGAGCTTCCTTAGCATATCATTAGCATATTATGCTTTGATTGATTGAACAGATGACACTGGACACTTAGTGTATTAGGCTTTTATTTTATAGGATCTTTCTATCTTATCTTCCTCTCTCTTTCACTGAAATCAATAAAAACATATTTAAAAAACAAAAAAGAATTCTATGTGAAAGGAATCATATAATATGCAACAATTTGGGATCCCCCCCCCCCCCCGACTCAGCATAATTTCCTGGTCATCCATCCAACTTGTTTTGTGGATTACAAGGTTAATCTTTTTTTAGTAGTATTCCATGATATGAATTAAACACAATTTGTTTAACCATCAACATGTTAGATAGCATTTGTTTCCATTTTTCAGTTATCAAGGGTAAAACTGTTATGAATATTATTGTATAGGCTTTGTAAGAATATACATTTTCACTTCTTAGAGGCGGGGAGGAAGAGTGGAATTGCTGAGTAAATGCATATTAAGTTTTCCTAGAAAATGACATGCACTTTTTAAGTGTAATGGTATAATTTTGCATTCCCATCAGTAATCTATGTGTGATCCAATTTCTCTATATCTTTGCTAGCATTTGGCTTTATCACTATTTTTATTTTATTGATAGGTGTGTAATGGCACCATATTTTGGTATTAGCTTGGCGTTTTCTAATGGTTAATGATGCTTAACATCTTGTGTGCTTATTGCTATCTGTATATTCCTTTTGGTAAAATGTCTTTTTCATATATTTTATCCATTTTCTCCAATACCTCTCTCTGTGTGATTGACTGATAACATAGTCAGAAATTCAATAAGAAAGTGGTTGAACTGAACAGCAACATCAATCAACTGTATCTTATTGATACCTGTAGAAAACTTCATCTAACAAGAGCAGAACACACATTTTTTGTTTGCTCACATGGCACATTTCTAACATAGAACACATTCTGGATCATAAAACATATTTGAACAAATTTAAAACAGTAATAATCACGCAAAAGATGCTCTCAGATTACATGGAAATTTAGAAATAACTAATAGAAAGCTAAAAATTATAAAATATTTCAAGATTAAACAAATTTCAATATTAAATAACACATGGGCCAAAAAGAAATCTGAAGAGTAATCAGTAAACAATTTGAATTAACTGAAAATTAAACTGCAACTTAACAAAATGTATGGGCTGCAGCAAAAGCAGTGCTTACAGGGAAATTCTAGGTTTGGACTGGGGGTAGAATGTATCAGAATTTCTAAAAGTAATCATCTAAGACTACACCTTAGGAAACTAGAGAGAGAATATCAATATAACCTAAAATAAGAAGAAAAGAAATAATAAAAATTAAAGCATCAACATCTCTAATCATCAGGGAAATGCAAATTAAAACCACATGAGATATCACCTCACACTTGTTACAGTGGATGACTTAATGAATTTCACGTTATTCTCTAAGCTTGTGAAAAAGCACCCTCTTTTTAATCTATACTATGGAATAAAATAGGCACTCATTTACTAAAGAATTGTTGAATGGCTGAAACCGGTTTGGCTCAGTGGATAGAGCGTCAGCCTGTGGATTCAAGGGTCCCGGGTTCGACTCTGATCAAGGGCATGTACCTTGGTTGCGGGCACATCCCTGGTAGGGGTTGTAGAAGAGGCGGCTGATCTATGTTTCTCTCTAATCAATATTTCTGACTTTCTTTTTTTTTAATTATTTTTTTATTAAGGTATTATCTGTATACATAGCTTATCATTGCCCCCTCCCCCCCCCATAGATGCCCTCCCTCCCCAGAGTTTTGTGTCCATTGGTTATTCTTATATGCAAGCATACCAGTCCTTTGGTTGATCTCTTATCTCCCCCAGATCTCCTTACCCTCCCCTCCCCCGCTGTCATTTGACAGACTGCCTGTTGTTTTACTGTCACTATGTCAATCTTTTCTGTTCATTCGTTTATAATGATCTTTAATATCCATAAATGAGTGAGGTCATGTAGTGTTTCTCTTTCATTGACTGGCTTATTTCACTCAGCATGATGCTCTCCAATTCCATCCAAGTTACTGCAAATGATGAGAATTCCTTCCTTTTTATGGCAGCATAGTATTCCATGGTGTAGATGTACCATAGTTTTCTGATCCATTCATCTGCTGACGGGCACCTAGGCTGTTTCCAAATCCTAGCTATTGTAAATTGTGCTGCTATGAACATAGGGGTGCATATATCCTTTCTGATTGGTCTTTCTAGTTTCTTGGGGTATATTCCTAGTAGTGGGATTACTGGGTCAAATGGGAGTTCCATTTTCAGTTTTTTGAGGAAGCTCCATACTGTTTTCCACAGTGGTTGCACCAACCTACAATCCCACCAGCAGTGCACGAGGGTTCCTTTTTCTCCACAACCTCGCCAACATTTGTTGTTTGTTGTTTTGTTGATGTTGGCCATTCTGACAGGTGTGAGATGGTACCGCATTGTTGTTTTGATTTGCATCTCTCGGATAATTAGTGACTTGGAGCATGTTTTCATGTGCCTCTTGGCCTTCCTTCTGTCTTCTTTTGAGAGGATTCTATTTAGGTCCATTGCCCATTTTTTAATTGGCTCATTCATTTTCCTTTTATTGAGTTGTATAAGCTGTCTGTAGATGTTGGAGATTAAACCTTTATCAGTGATATCGTTTGCAAATATGTTCTCCCATACAGTGGGTTTTCTTGTTGTTTTGTTGATGGTTTCTTTTGACGTAAAAAAGCTTTTTATTTTGATGTAGTCCCATTTGTTTATTTTCTCTTTAGCTTCCATTGCCCTAGGGTTAGTATCAGTGAAGAAGTTCTTTAGGCATATGTCTGAGATTTTGCTGCCTGTGGATGCCTCTAGTATTTTTATGGTTTCCCGTCTTATGTTTAAGTCCTGTATCCATTTTGAGTTTATTTTTGTGTATGGTGTAAGTTGGTGATCTAGTTTCATTCTTTTGCATGTATGTGTCCAATTTTCCCAACACCATTTATTAAAAAGACTGTCTTGACTCCATTGTATGTTCGTGCCTCCTTTGTCAAATATTAATTGAGCATATTGATTTGGGTTGATGTCTGGATTCTCTAATCTATTCCATTGATCAATATGTCTGTTCTTGTGCCAGTACCAGGCTGTTTTGAGAACAGTTGCTTTGTAATACAGCTTGAAATCTGGTATTGAGATTCCTCCTACTTTACTCTTATTTCTTAAGATTGCTGAGGCTATTCGGGGTCTTTTATTGTTCCAAATGAATTTTTGGAGAGTTCTTTCTAGGTCTGTGAAGTATGTCCATGGTATTTTCATGGGGAGTGCATTGAACTTATATATTGCTTTGGGAAGTATGGACATTTTGATGATGTTGATTCTACCAATCCATGAACATGGTATGTTCTTCCATCTGTTTACATCTTTCTCTATTTCTTTTTTCAGTGTCCTGTAGTTTTCTGCATATAGGTCTTTTACCTCCTTGGTTAAGTTTATTCCTAGGTATCTTAATTTTTTTGGTGCGATGGTAAACGGGATTGCTTTTTTAGTCTCTGTTTCTGTAAGTTCACTATTGGTGTAGAGAAATGCCATTGATTTGTTGGCATTTATTTTGTATCCTGCTACATTGCCAAATTCGTTTATTAAGTCTATTAGCTTTTTGATGGAGTCTCTTGGGTTTTTTATGTACAATATCATGTCATCTGCAAATAGTGACAGCTTTACTTCTTCTTTTCCGATTTTGATGCCTTTTATTTCCTCTTCTTGTCTAATTGCGATGGCGAGTACTTCCAGTACTATGTCAAAGAGGAGTGGTGAGAGTGGGCATCCCTGTCTTGTTCCTGTTCTTAGAGGGAATGGTTTTAGTTTTTGCCCATTGAGCATGATGTTGGCTGTGGGTTTATCATATATAGCTTTTATTATGTTGAGGTATGATCCTTGTACTCCCACCTTGTTGAGAGTTTTTATCAGGAAAGGGTGTTGGATTTTATCAAATGCCTTTTCTGCATCGATAGATATGACCATATGATTTTTATCTCTCAATTTGTTTATGTGATGTATCACGTTTATTGATTTGCGAATATTGTACCATCCTTGCATTCCTGGTATAAAACCTACTTGGTCATGGTGTATGATCTTCCTGATGTACTGCTGGAGCCGATTTGCTAGAATTTTGTTGAGGATTTTGGCATCTATGTTCATGAGGGATATTGGCCTGTAATTCTCTTTCATTGAGTTGTCTTTATCTGGTTTTGGTATTAGGGTGATGCTGGCTTCATAAAAGGAGTTTGGCAGTGTTCCTTCCTCTTGAATTTTTTGGAAAAGTCTGAGGAGGATAGGTTTTAGTTCTTCCTTGAATGTTTGGTAAAACTCTCCTGTGAAGCCATCTGGCCATGGGCTTTTGTTTGCTGGAAGCTTTTTGATGACTGCTTCAATTTCTTCCCAAGTTACTGGTCTATTGAGATTTTTAGATTCTTCCTGATTGAGTTTTGGAAGGTTGTATTTTTCTAGGAATATGTCCATTTCCTCCAGGTTGTCCAGTTTGTTGGAATAGAGTTGTTCATAGTATTTTGTAACAATCCTTTGTATTTCGGCGGGGTCTGTTGTTATTTCACCTCTTTCATTTCTAATTTTGTTTATTTGGGTCCTCTCTCTTTGTTTCTTGGTTAGCCTGGCTAGAGGCTCATCAATCTTGTTAATCCTTTCAAAGAACCAGCTCTTGGTTTTGTTGATCTTATGTATTGTGTCTTTGGTCTCTATGTCGTTAATCTCCGCTCTGATTTTTATTATTTCCTTCCTTCTGCTTACAGTGGGCCTTTCTTGCTGTTCTTTTTCTAACTGTTTGAGTTGTAGGGTAAGATAATTTGTTACCATTCTTTCTTGTTTTTTGCAATAGGCTTGTAGGGATATGAACTTCCCTCTCAAAACAGCTTTTACTGTGTCCCATAGATTTTGGATTGTTGTGTTTTCATTGTCATTAGTTGCCATGATGTTTTTGATTTCTTCCTTGATTTCTCTGGTAACCCAGTCTTTGTTCAATAGCATGCTATTTAGTCTCCATGTGTTTAATTTCTTTGGCTTATTATTATTGTAGTTGATTTCCAATTTTATGGCACTGTGATCTGAGAAAATGCTTGATAAGATTTCTATCTTCTTGAATTTGAAGAGACTTTGCCTATGTCCCAATATGTGGTCTATCTTTGAGAATGACCCGTGTGCACTTGAGAAGAATGTATATTCTGTGGCTTTGGGATGAAATGTTCTGAAGATGTCAATTAATTCCATCTGGTCTAATACGTCATTTAGAATTGACGTTTCTTTACTGATTTTTTGTTTAGATGATTTGTCCAGAGGTGACAATGGAGTATTAAAATCTCCTACTATGATTGCATTGCTATTAATCTGTCCCTTAATGTCCTCCAGCAGTTTCTTTATGTATTTGGGTGCTCCCAAATTGGGTGCATATATGTTTACCAGGGTTATTTCTTCTTGTTGGATTACACCCTTTAGTATTATGAAGTGGCCTTCCTTATCTCTTGTTATGTCCTTCACTTTGAGATCTAGTTTGTCAGATATAAGTATTGCTACCCCAGCTTTTTTTTCGTTTCCGTTTGCCTGGAAAATCTTTTTCCATCCTTTCACCTTCAGTCCGTGGGCGTCTGTTTTTCTGAGGTGGGTTTCTTGTAGACAGCAGATGAATGGGTTTTGCTTTCTTATCCATTCTGTTACCCTATGTCTTTTAATTGGAGCATTTAAACCATTTACATTTAAAGTAATTATTGAAAGGTAAGTATTTGATGCCATTTTTATTCTATCCCCCTGTGTTCCTTCTTCACTTCCTATTTCTTTATTATTACAGTAGACCCTTTAGCATTTCTTGCATTGCTGGTTTGTTGGAGATAAATTCCTTTAGTCTGTTTTTGTCGGTGAAGCTCCTGATTACACCTTCAATTTTGATTGACAGCCTTGCGGGGTACAGTATTCTTGGGTTCAGACCCTTCCTTTGCATGACTTTGTATATGTCATCCCATTCCCTTCTGGCCTGATGAGTTTCTGTTGAGAAATCAGTTGCTAGTCTGATGGGGTTTCCTTTATATGTAACTTTCTGTCTCTCTCTGGCTGCTTTTAAGATTCTGGTTTTGTCGATGTTTTTTGCCAGTTTAATTATAATGTGTCTGGGTGTTGATCTTTGGGGGTTCATTTTGTTGGGGACCCTTCGAGCATCTTGGATTTGTGTTGGTTTTTTCTTCTCTATCTCAGGAAAGTTTTCTGTCATTATTTCTTGAAATACTTTTTCCATATCTTGCTCAGTTTCCTTTCCTTCTGGAACCCCTATTATTCTAATATTGTTTTGTTTTGTATTGTCCCAAAGCTCCCTTAGGCTCTCCTCCTGTTTTTAAATTTTTTTTTCTAGCAACTGCTGTAATTGGGTATTTTTTTCCATTTTGTCTTCTAGCTCACTGATGCGGTCTTCTGCTTCATCTAGTCTACTCTTGATGCTTTCTATTGAGTTCTTCATAGTAGCGATGTCATTTTTCATTTCTTCTTGGGTCACCTTCATTTCCTCTTGGGTCTTCTTCATTTCCTCTTGGGTCTTATTCATATTGTCAAATTTGTCTTCCATTCTTTTTAGCCAACTTATGATCATTACTCTGAATTCTTGCTCTGGTAGGTTGCTTGCCTCTAACTCGTTTACTTCATTTTCTGGTGATGGTTGATTTTCTTTCACAGGCGGGTTGTTTCTTAGTCTCCCCATGATCTCTCTTTATAGGGTGCCTGGTTACGTAGTTCTCTCCCTCCTGCTTTGATTTAAAGGCACAAAATACAACACAACCAGGTACAACACACAAGGCACTGGACAGAAATGTGTTTGCAATATTAATATCCTCCAATAAAGGTGTCTAGAACCCAGATAACAAGAACATACAATCCAATAAAAAGAATAAGCAAACCAATCTTACACACACAAAAAAAAGCATAAACCTTTGATATAGTTAGCATTCAACATACAACAACAAAGGGGTAGAGAGAAGGCTTTTTTTTTTTTGTGGGGGGGCAGTGACAAGGTAGGTGTGAATGGGATTGGAGCAGGGGGTTGGGAATTATATATACACAGGTCAGGTGAAAATTTTGGAGAGGGTAAACAGAAAGAGTAAGGAAAATCTATAGCAGTAAAGGGTTAAGATAAGCAGGACACCAAAGGTAAAGGGTTAGGAATAGAGAGATATCATAAAGGTAGGTTTGAGATAGAATAGAGCGTTGGAGAAGGCAAGGTATGAATAGTTTTTAGAATAGTAATCCCGAAGGGGGAAATAGAGAAAAAAAGAAATAGAGGAAAAAGGAAAAAAAAAAGAAAGCAAAAAAAAGGATTATAATATGACACTTAAAAAGTAGTAATAAAAATAAACAAAAGAAAATAAGATAAAAAAGATAAAAAAGGTAAAATAATAGTAGTAATAATGTTGATTACCTATAAAAATGAATTAATTAAAAAGGTAAAATCTAGTGATGGCAGATGAGAAAAATTTCTTGAGTAAACTTTGCAATTAAAGTGGGTAAAAACAAAAATTCAACAGTTAAAAAATAAAAATTGAAAATTAAAAATTAAACAAAATTTGCGGTAATGAAGGTCATTCACTTTCTGTGTTGCTATGTCTCGCACGCCTGTTCCCAGTCTGGGCGGTAGTTGCAGTTCACTGTATTTCACTGTTCCTCCGTGTTGATTACAAGACCTGATTTTTAAGCCAATCTAGAGACCCTATGTGCTTTAGCCTCTGGGTGGCAGTGTTTCTGGATGACTTCCAGGACTCTAAAGCCTTTCTATCTTTTTCCCCTTCTCTGTGTCTTTGATGGCTGGGGGTGGGGCGGTCCGGAGCTGGCTGCACTCCCCTGTAATTCTGCGGCTACTTCTTGGACTCAGATCCAGCTGTGCTGCTCCTTAGATATCCCTAGTCTTAGGAGCCCTGTCCACAGACAGGCGTGCCTCCAGCTGAGAAGCCTGGGGCTTCATGTAAATCCACGACCAGTCCCTCAGCCTCTGTGCGCCGCGCGAGCTGGTGCGCAGGGCGGGGGGGGGGGGGGGTGTTGCTGCGCCGAGTGGAACTCAGTCAGAACTACCGGTCCGAGGGGAACTCACCCACCGGATCCGGATCGCTGCAAAATCTGAGTTCCTCTGAGATCAAGGGTTCGCGCCGACTATGTTCATTTGGTGTTCCTTGGGGCTGGGGATAATCAGGCCTCTGACTCGAACCTCCTCCCTTCCAAGATGGCGAGATTTCCAGTCCGCGCCGGCAAGTATCTCCGGTAAGGGACCCAGCTGTGGGTGGTCAACTGTTGGTGGCTCACTGATCAGCAGACCCCAAATTTCCTCTGGTGTTTGCCAGTCTCCTGGCTTGTTGACGAGCACTCCTAGCGCGATCCTCAGCTGCGCTCTCTCTCTTCCTCGGGACAAGACTCAGAAACCGCCCATCTGCTCTTCCGCCATTTTCTCCTCCTCAATATTTCTGACTTTCTATCCCTCTCCCTTCCTTTCTGTAAAAAATCAATAAAAAAATATATATTTTTTAAAAGTATTATTGAATGAACAAATATCTACCAGCATGTATGAAACACAGTGGGTTAAATAATGCCTCCTCAGACAATCATTCTTATGGTTCTTGCTGGAGGAATTCAGTAGATGATATTTGAAACTCTCTTCCTTAATAAAAACAATTTGCACTTATTCTTTCTTCTGAACATGTGTGTTTTACATCCAATGTAGGCAACTTCTACCCAAGTAAGTCTCTGGCCACTCCTTTCTTCTTTAAGGAGTATATCTATCATTTTTCCCCTTTTATTGTGGAAAACAATTTAGTTAGATAAACTCTGGGCAAATAATTCCACAATGTAGGTTATTTAGGCATTTAAATTTATATTTTCATATGTTCTACAACTGAACCTACAAGCAATATGTCTAATGAAGACAATTTTCTTTCTATGTCTAGGCTCAATGCTCTCCCTGGAGACAAAAGTTTGCTTCTTACCCTCAGGTAATCTGCAGCAAATATTAAAGTGTGTAGGAGTAGGGAGAATGGAACCCAAGAAATATAAGAAAATGTAGAATCCAATTTGAATTGAGAGACTCCTCAATCAAGTTCTTACAGTGAGCCAATATATGTGAAAACCGCAATATTACACTCATACTAATTAAACCCTTCTCAAGAATTCAAATTGTGTCTATTTATTAGACTCTTTAGAAATTCCAAATAATGTCCAAATCACGTTGCCTCTCATCTTTGCCTTTGAGGTGTGTTAAAAGAGATTATCTCTTGGGATACATGTTTGCACACATATCTAATTTTTTTTTTCTATAAATACATTTCAAGAGTTCATTCAGAGGAGAGATGAAGAAACATTTGGGTGCAATTCTAAAAAGATCTTGCAAAATGTTTCCCTGTATTCAACTTCACAAAGGGATAATTCTCTTCCCTGTCCTTCACCTGTTGGACATAGAACTCATGGGAAAAAAGGAGTGTCTTTATTTTCAATTGAGCACCTCACACTCTCCATATACTTTATCAAGATTTGGTTGTTAGCAGGAATTACGAGAAAAGTCCAATTGAATCCAGCTGCAGGTGTGCATAGATAATCTTTTCCACTTTGTTCAAAAATGAAGGAAGACATGGTCCTTTTTACTCAGTTAATGACAGGCTCTGCTTCATTGGGCCTTGAAGGGCTGTGGAAGTGTGTGTCGGCCTCGGAGGGGATGTTGGTTTTGTGGGTTTCATGGCTGGGCCGCTTATATTATGGCTGATTGGAAAATCGGTTATTCCTGTTTCCTTTCATGTATCTCTGCATCAGTAATAACATACAACTAATCAAATAAATAGAAAGGGTAGGATGAAGATTAGGACAAGCCTCAAATAGGCTTCACAACTATTTCATCCTAATGGAAAGCTGGCCACATTTCTATCACATGTAAAATGCCAGCCATAAAAACAAATGCATATCCTACTTAGCTACTGTTTTATATTCGTTCTCACTGACCAATGACTTCATAGGTTTTGGGGGATTTTATTTTAAACTAGAGACCTGGTGCACGAATTTGTGCACGGGTGGGGTCCCTCGGCCTGACCAGCAATCGGGGCCAATGGAGGTGTCAGCGAGAGGGTTGGCTGTGGGAGCACACTGACCACCAGAAGGCAACTCTTGTGTTGAGCATCTGCCCCCTGGTGGTCAGAGCATGTCATAGCAACTGTTGACCAGTCATTTGATCATTTGTTTGTTTAGGCTTTTATATAGAGATATTTTATTTTAAATTTTATTTTATTTAAACTAAATTTTATTTTAAAATGTATTCCTTAAGAAGGAATAAACCTTCCTTATTTTCTTTAGGGTCATCTATAGCATAAATTTGATTTGTCAGCCTACTGTAGTGTGAGGGTTGCAACTCCCAATTATATTTTAAAACTTCTTTCTCTATTGTTGCTTCTTAGTTGTCCTCAACCCTCTATAGAAAACAAAAACAGTAACAGAGGAGCCAAATGGATATAAAAACAAATTAGTGAAATCTGTTTTGTTTTCCCTTGGTGGTGAAAAGAGCTTAGAGAAGATAAATAATGTGAAGTTTATACTTTATTCATACTTTTGCATTATTTATATTATTATTTTCCTCCCTCACATGTAAATTTCTGTAGGACTTTCATATTTTAAATATAGGGGGCATCAATTATTTCAGTATGTACTCTTCATTTTTGTGTGATTTAAATAAAATCTACACAAACATAAGTGTGTGTGACTTTTTCTTTCTAGTTATAATCTTCCACATCTTTTGTTAGTAGTCCCAGCCAACCTAACCATCTGAATGCAGTCAGGAATGAACTCAGACACTCAGGCAAAATCACTGAGAATAACTCAGATCACCAGAACCACCCAGCTGACCCAAATATTTGTTAAATATTAAATGGTTGCTTTTTTAAACCACTGATTTTGGGGATTTGTTTGCTAAACAACATTATTGTGGCAAAAGAAAAATGAAACATATATCAACCAAAGTACTTCAGTACTGTAAGTGAACTAAATCCTCTTAATGTAGCATTGCAAAAATGTATCATGACTAATTGACTTCATTTTCACATATAATAATTGTTAAGAGAGATCATTTCTTCCAAAGCCAAAAGAAATTGCTAGCTTTCTACAAGATGTAATGCCAAACTGTTTTTAAAAATAAACAGATGAGTAGATACTGACATGGTCAAAAAATATTTCATGCAATAGGATATATTTTTCAATACTGTATTAATTAAAATTGCCTTGATCAAATTTTTGAAAATTTATTTTATGTGTATGCAATACATACTGACTCTTTGCTATTGGTATTTTATTTACATCTTCTAAATTAAAAATCAGCACAAAGTCTGTTGGGTATTAAACACAAATGCTAACAACAGCTGGATAGTTCATTTTATTTATTTCTTCTCTGTGATACTTTTTTTTACATAGTATACTCTGAAAAGGACTAACAGTATATTTCAAAGATATATGAAATATAATAGCTGTTATTAAATTAGTAGTAAATAAGAAAGAGAAGCATAGTGAATGAAACAGGAGATGTAAATAAAACATACATTTTAAATGATGCTAATATGCTATTCATTAGTAATAAGAAGAGACATGAGTTTAAGTCCTTAAGCTCCCAATTGAAACAGGCAAACCTGAGCCAGTTAGACAGTTTCACCAGCTTAGCTGATTTAGCAGTATTCATCTATGGGATGAACTATTTGAATTAAAAACAAAAACAAACAAACAAAACACCAAAAAACTGGAATATGTAGGATGTTTAATTATTGAAAATATTAGAAGAAAGAAAAATATATGATTACATGAGAAAGATATTTTTGTTGAAAATAAAAAGGAAAAGAACATCCAAGGAATGAGCAAGTGATCTTAGAAATTAAAATGTGACTCTTTAAAAGAAAAGAAAAAATACTTCCATAGGAGAAATGAAAAATCAATTTGAGCAAGTCTTGTGTGTGTGTTTTAGAGAGAAAGAAAAAAAGAGAGAAAATATGACCAAAAATTAAAAAAGACAATATATGATTTATCTAGGAGTTCTAACATGTGATAAAAGGAATTTCTAAAAATGAAAATGAAAAAACAGCATGAAGATGAAACAACAATTGTCCAAGAAATTACTTTTTAAAAACTAATCTGCCTAGAGTTAAACAATATAATGGCACAGTTCTTGAGATTTATAATGTTGCATAGCAAACAAACCCCATAAACTGCTGAAAAAAATAGATTTTAAAAAATACCTTACACGATTTGTGAACTTGCAGAACACCAAAAATATGCAGAAGCTACTAAAACTTCCAGAAAGAAAGAGGTGCCTTATAAAGAAACAAGAATCAGACTGAAACACTTAATTAGCAACTCTGGATTTCAGAAAGAAACGTTTCAGTAACGTTTTCACTGGACTTAGAAAAAAAGAAAACATCTAATTCTAAAACCAGCTAAGTGTCAATGAGGGCAAACGTTAAATAACTCTTTAGATATTTAAGGACTCAGAAAGGTTTCCCTCTCAAGTGCCCTGTGCATGTACTTGACAACAATATAAAGTGAAGAAAAAATGTACATTATAATGGGCTTTCCTACCTTCTAAATTGTACTTTACCTGATGCTGTTACCTTTACAGAAAAATATCTCAAACCTCCTATGTGGATTCATGAGGATGGGCAATTGTATGTATCTGATACAATATTCAGAATTCGTAACATCCTGGGGATAAATGAAATTTGTAAAAATGATCTTGGTTTAAACAAGATTAAACAGGATTCTGAGGGACAGAAACAGTGTTTAGTCTGAGTGATAAACTACTGTTCTTAAGTACTTTTAAAACTACCTCAGCTGCACCATCAGTAATCAGCAGAGTTCTGAGGAAGCACAGCATTTTCCGTCCGTTATAATGGGTTCAGGAGGATCCCTGCTCAGGCACAGAGCTGTGAGTGGGCTCCCGTCCTGCCCTGAAAGTAAACACATGGCACCTCTTTTAACATTTCTTTCTTTCTTTTTTTTCCAGTTTCAGGCCAAGCTTCCTTGTAATTATTTTGAATGGGTGGAATTGCAGTCCGTTTGTTTCTGGAGCCTTTCATTATTATTATTTTTTCATTATGGAGAATAATGTGACTGCACATATCCTGGGAGTAAAAATTCAAGGAAATAATCTCATCTAAGTTATTTCTGATGTCAAATCACACAATCCAGAAGTCAGGCTAGAGCAAGACATAAAAAGAATAAGCTTTATTAAAAGCCACTTTAAGTTACAGGAAATTGCAATTAGGTGGGCGTATTACTAGACATTTCATAAGACATTTCCATGGGATGTAAAGGCAGATTTCCGGCCTTTTTATGACCCAAGTGCACTCTGAATACACTAGATCTGAGCTAAAAGATTTAAAGTTAAAATTATGTTAATAGCAAATGTTATTAAAGTGTGTCCGGCCTGTTTTTACAGAAAATGATGAAGCAAAGCAGAGTGGAACAAAATCATGAGCCCGCCTTTGGCCAACAGCTGAAGAAAGAAGTGCAGTGCGACAATAAGAAAAGCGATGGCAAGAATCTGTCAATAAAATCTGTTAAAAGAATTAAGTGGCTTTACCATGCCAAGGGCAAGGCCAATTTTTTATCTCTCTAAATTAATGTAACATTGCCCTTTGTACAAATGTAATCTGTAGTTAGAAAGAAGAATAGGGCCCAATTCATTGTACATATGATATAAATATAGCAAGGGTGTGCTATAGCTATTGTATATACAGATGTAATATACACAGCCTATGTATGTATATCCACGTGTGCATATGCATATAACATCCTTTCTATAATCATACTGCATGTATAGTAAATACAAACATATTGTTAAGAAAGAATTTAAGGCAACGGGAGGTGTGTTTTTTATAGTTTTTGAAAATAGTTTATTTGTATGGTTTTTATGACTGTGCCAATAAACAGACAGAGGCAAAAAACGAATGTTGTCAACACACTATACCTACCAAACAGATTTAGCAAATGTTGTTGACATTTGGACATATTTGCTTTCACATCAGTTTCTTTTCTCTTAAAAAAAATACAATGTGGCAAATAGAGTTGATGCTACCCTTTTCTCCATTTATTTCCAGATTTTACTTCTACACTGACATTAGTTGTTATCAATCCCATCTAGGGTTTTATACTTTACTACCTACATGTGGTCTGTAAATAGTAGCCTTTTCCATGTGTTTTTTTTTATTTCAATATATGCTAGCATCCTTGTATATTCTTATGCAACTTGTCTTATTCACTCAATGTTCTATTGCTCCATGGTGTTCCACCATATAAACAGACCACATTATATTCATCCACTGATCTACTGGCTGCATTTTGGTCTTAGCAATCTGTTGATCTTCTAAATAATGTTATAATGCATTCTTTGAACAGCTTTTCTTAAGCACACCTTTGTGACTTTTCTTTACAACACATATCTCAAAGTGAAATTACAGCATCCTAGGTCACAAAACATCTTGGTGTTTCTTAGAAAATGCCAAACTGGTTTCCAAATAGTTGTTAACTTTTTACATTCCCATGAGAAGAATATATGAAAATTGTCATTTCTCCAACTGTTCACCAACACTTGCTATTGGCTGTTTTAGTATACACTACAGACATAACAGAAAGAGAGAATATGTATGTGTAAATATATACATGTATAAATACATCTTTTTAAGTTTTGGACAGTTGGATATAGTATAATGCAAAAAGTTTTACAAGAGAAATGTAAAGGTGTGAAATATGAGTCAATATTTGCACACCTTATCAAATCTTATTCTCCTCTAGATTTTGAAATGATTTTTATTTTAAAAGTGTATCAGTACATAAATAAAATACTTAAAAAAAATAAGAGACTGTTGTATGCACATATTTGGGTCAGACTCTGTTTGTTCCCAGAGTTCCCTCGTTTTCCACCATGTGAGAGTGTGTGTGCCGCACTTTAGTTTATGGAACACTTTCATGTATGCCATTTACCTTGCTGGGGAGACACTCCACTTAGATTTAAACTACTTCTTTAGGGCAAGGCTTGCAGCATGTTATCATTGAATCTAATTCTTCAGAATCTTAAGTATATGAACCCTTGTTTTTTAAAAATTAGGAAAACAAAATAAATTGGAAGTCACTGTGAAACATAATCAGAGAAACAGATGATACCAGAATTGAACAGAGTCCTGCTTCCAAATCAATTGATCTGGGCCTTCTGTTCTTTTGCTGGTTTTGTTCTGTTCTGGCTAGGAAAAGCAAAAAGTAATCTGTAGGGACCTTGTTATATCAGGTGGGTGGGGGTTGGGTTGAAGCTGAGTTTAAGTTAATTTTAGAAAGGAAAGGGGACAGGGAATTATTGGCTTTTAAAATCAGGCCTAAAAAAGCTCAGTCTGTGCTTTCTACTAGCCAAGGAACTCCTTAGAGGCTTCATGGGACTGGAGAGCGTGTGGAGAGACATAGAGCTCAAGGCACATTTCCAACATCAAAAGAGAAAGCACATTTGCGTATCTGGGCAGGATATCAGTAATTGACCCAGATGAGCAAAAGAAAAGGCAAGGAACTGTTTTCCTCTCATGAAAATCATTAGAAAACTATCCTAGCCGAAACCAGTTTGGCTCAGTGGATAGAGCATCGGCCTGTGGACTGGAAGGTCTCAGGTTCTATTCCGGTCAAGGGCATGTACCTTGATTGTAGGCTCTTCCCCAGTAGGGGGTGTGCAAGAGGCAGCTGATCTATGATTCTCTCTCATCGATGTTTCTAACTCTATCCCTCTCTCTTCCTCTCTGTAAAAAATCAATAAAATATATTTAAAAAAATAAAAGAAAACTATCCTAGTCACTATGTAAATCATCCCAGACACAGTGGTAAATTTCCATGTGGCCACTTGCAAATTATTCTTCACTCTGAGTTACTGGAATTTTTCTCACCTGCAATTTGCTTTGCCACTTAATGGCGGGGCTATCCAGTGCAGAAGCCTCCATGAGCCTTTGTGTTTCTGTAAAAACATGAGTTCTAACTACTGCTTGGCAAGTAATTGTAAATGCACCTGAGCAGCAGTGTAACAGAGTGTTTACAAAGTGCTGGTTCTGGAGCCCAAGTCCTGGCATGCTGGCTCTCATTCCCATGAGCCTGGAGACCCCAAGCTGCTTACTTAAACTCTTTCCACTTTGGTTTCTCCATTTGTAAAATTAAGAATTTTGTAGTTTCATATTTCATGAAGATTAAAGAAAATTAAACAGATGAAGTAATTAGCAAAATGTGTGGCATTGAATAAGCATCTGATACATACATGTCAGATGTTATTTTTATAATCATTTCCAGCTACATACATACTTTGCATAACTTTAAGGAATAATCTAATAGGCACACAGATGCAAATAACCACTAGGTTGTGTGAAATTACTAAAAGGGGTGGATAGGGGCCAGGCCAGTGTGGCTAAGTGGTTGAGGATCAATCTATGAACCAGGAAGTCTGGGGTCCCATTCCCAGTCAGTGCATATGCCATGGTTGTGGGCTCAATCCCCAGTATAGAGGGCATGCAGGAGTCAGCCAACAATGATTCTCTTTCATCATTGATATTTCTATCTTTCTCTCCCCCTCCCTTCTTCTCTGAAGTCAATAAAATATAATTAAAAAATAAATCTATAATAATATACTAATTAGACCAAAGGTCCTTCTGGAATCCTCCCAGATGACCTTCTGGACAAAGCTGGGGCTGTGAGGTAAGCCCGGGCCCAGATGCCAGAGGGAAGCGGTGCTAGCAGCCAGGGGAAGAAAGGCCTACTCTTGCATGAATTTCATGCATTGGGCCTCTAGTAATCAAATAAAAAGGGTGGATAGGGAATGCAGAACTAAGAACTGTTCCTCTGCAAAAAACACATAGCAGGTGCCTGGAGAAAAAGAATTGGGAGATGTATCAAAAGTTCTCAGTGTCAAGGGGATTCAAGAGAAAAATTTCCAATATCAAGGAGTTTGTTTGAAACAATATGATTAATTATCTCTCCTTACTCTCTCCCCTTACTATTGAAGTGACAGGCCAGGTGGTGAGGGGGATGGGAGAGATTAAAAGAGAAAATAATTGAACAAGAGGCATGGCAAAGAAAAGGGCTATCTTCATTAGACCAGCAATTTTTTCCCCCAGAAATTCCCATTCTCAAATACATGGAGAGTGATTTGAGAATGAAGAAATAAACAAAACAAGGAAACATCAGTCCAAATACAGAAAACTAAAGGTAATTGAGGCAGTGAGAAAAGCTTTTCCTAACGAAGCCTCAGAGAAACCTTCTGCCCAAATTCAGTAGGAACCAGAGGGGTCCAGGAAGACGCAGGAGAGTAATTAAAGGTTGCATTGAAAGTGCTATCCCTTTCTACTTAAACAGTGCTTTCCCAGGTACAAAGCATCTTCTAAACAAGGATAAGAATCAGTCTAAGACAGGGGTGGGCAAACTTTTGGGTTCTTAAACTGGACCGGAGGGCCAGAACAAAAGCATGGATGGGGGTATTTGTGTCAACTAATATAAATTCAAAGTAAACTTCATTAAAGGGGTACAGTCTTTTTTAAAATTTTATTTCAATAGTTTAGGACAGCCATCCAGCCCCACGGGCCATAGTTTGCCCACGCCTGGTCTAAGGCAAGCTTTTGTCATAATTTTAGGGACTGAAATGCTGACTGCTTTCTTCCTTCATAATAAGGCATTTGCACCTGGGCTGATGTGGTTGTTAGGTGAACATCCTCTGGGGTGCACTAAAAGGTTCAATTCAAGGTCAGGGAACATGCTGGGTTGCAGGATGTTTCTTTCTCTCTCTCTTTCTCTCAATATCAATTTTAAAAGATTTTTTTTTAAAAAAAAGGATAAAGCACTTGCTACTCCCACTCTTTTGATACCATGGATCTGACCCAGAAGATTTACAAGTGTCTGTTGGGTTAAAGAGCAATTAATGTACAGTCACAGGGAAGGGCCAAGAGTACACACATCTAGAAACAAAGCTTCTGGCACCCAGTTCTATGGTGGGTCCTACCTGTTGGCATTAGCTCTGCTTACTAAAATGAGACCTCAGTCTACATTATGCAAATAGATATACTCATTGTGTTGAGAAAGAACAACTCTATTTTATTTTAATCCTCAAACAATGTTTGATCATCCAAGAATCGCTAAGCATTAGCATAAAGCAAAGATACCATCAAAGAAAGGTATCAAATAAATTCACTACAAACCAGCTTTCATAGTTACTTAAATGGCTATTTCATACATTCCGAATGATTACAAAGAAAAAAAAATTATCAGCATTCTTAGAAATTATATATACAGTTACAATACATGTACTGAGTTGCAGAAATGACAATGTGGTAAGTCAGGAGGGATATTCTGAAGAATAAAAGATGAAAATTTAAAAGATGGAATCTGTGAGATGGAGTAAATGGACATGAAGAACAACTTTTTCTAACATTTATGGGGCAGAGCTATTATGATTCTTAATTGGGAAAAAATTGACAAGAGTAAAGAAACATATCTTTAGATTAAATGTTTAGACTCTGAGGATCTATCAAAAGCAAGACAGAATAACTGGGAAGGAGTTGGACTTTTATGTAAAATCCTCCAAACTCTTGTTAGGTGACAAAAATTAAAAACTTGTTTTGTTTGACCCAATTATTTTTTATATATTTTATTCTTTACACAGAGGGAAAAAGAGGGATGGAGAGTTAGAAACATCCATCAGCTGCCTCCTGCACACCCATACTGGAGATGTGCCCTGCAATCAAGGTACATGCCCTTGACTGGAATCGAACCTGGGACCCTTCAGTCAGCAGGCCGAAACTCTATCCACTGAGCCAAAACAATTAGGGCTTGACCCAATTTTTGACATTGGTTCCCAGCAGCCTTATGTAATTTCTAATGAATTCAATATTATTTAAAAGCAAAATAATTAATTAGAGCAGTGTTTCCCAAACTTTTGACATATGTGTACCCCTTCTATAATTTTTGTAATGCTGAGTACCCCTCTTCAAAAAAATGGATGGCCAAAACCGGTTTGGCTCAGTGGTAGATCGTCGGTCTGTGGACTGAAAGGTCCCGGGTTCGGTTCCGGTCAAGGGCATGTACCTTGGCTGCGGGAACATTACAAGAAGCAACCAAAGAATGCATAAATAAGTGGAACAACAAACTGATATTCCTCACTCACTCTCTCTCCCTTCCCCTCTCTCTCTAAAAATTACTAAATTAAATTTTTTTTTTTTTAAAGAACAAAGAAGACTCAATTGTTTTGACTTTCAGTCTGGGCTCCTAAGCTTCCATAGAGTAGGCCCTGTTAGGAACTGAGTATAGAAGATGTAGGGAAAGAGAGGCTGAGAACCTGCTCCTATCCCTTCCCCAAACCCAATCCA
Organism: Vespertilio murinus; assembly: GCA_963924515.1. NCBI lineage: Eukaryota > Metazoa > Chordata > Mammalia > Chiroptera > Vespertilionidae > Vespertilio > Vespertilio murinus. The sequence goes on from OZ004709.1 coordinate 64,263,685, forward strand.
CGATGGCCACCTGGGCTGACAGAAGGTCATACATGACCTTGAGGAGGAGGAGCTTTAGCATGTGTAAGAATTAATTGCATGATTTGCTAAACCACTGACACCTTGGGCCCAACCCTAGTTTCTGAAGTAAATCTGGGATGAAACTCCAGAATTTGCCTTTCTCACTAGTTTCCAGCTGGTGCTGGTGCTGCTGGTCTGAAGATCTGGAAAACAGTGACCAAGGAGATGGGGCAATGGCCCAGAGGCAACAAGAGAATTTGATAAACCAGCTTCCAGATGAAGAGCTTACATCATCCAGCCAGCTATATTCTCCAGTTCTCTTGAAGTGAGGGCCTATCAAAGTTGCCAACAGCTGGCCTATGCTTCTTTAGGTAAAAGTACTTGGCTCTGTTCTGAAATTTTGTTGAATTCCATTCCAACAGCCTCTTGGGAGCCCACTGTTTTTAAGAAGCCAGTAATTTTCAAATACCTGAAAGCAGATGATAGGGCTCTTGATGAAATGGGGTGTTAATACTATTATGGAAAAGAAAGTCTTAGCACCATACTTGGATGGGTCCAGATGTGGCAAATTCTTCCGCCATTATATTCAAAGGTTCCTTCTGTGTTTAAAGACCATGATTCTATATCTTATTTATAAATGCTCCAATTTTCCCTGTTTCCTCACTCATGTTTTTCCTTAGTCTCTCCTGGTGCTTTTATGAGACCCACCCCTCTCTGACATTAGCCAGAACCATCCAAATGTCCTGGGGGTGAGAAACATTTAGAAGTGATTACTTCTAAAGAAGTATTGGTGTTGTTTCCCACAAACACATTTATAAACTTCTCTGTATCCCACTGAATCTTCTTCTTCTTCAATAATGTTATTAAGATAGAGAAGATGCCCCTAAATGTTTTCCAAGACTAAGGTATCTAAAACAGTCCTCTGATTTTTGTCCAAAATTCTTCACCAGTCTTGATCTTCAGGGAAGAGACAATCAGCTCACTGCTGCTTCACAGATGTGAAATAATAAATTATGCCAGAGAAATTGCCATCCCAGTCCATATGGAGCTAAATGTAAATACAAAATCTAGTTTTTATAACATCTCCTTCCAATCACCTGACAACTTGGGTCTGGATATAACATTTGGACATCAGGCATTGAACAATTCCTGATGGCCTATTTGGCACTCATAGTTCTGGATAAAGATTGGGAGGGAAAACAGACACAGTACAGTGTCAGAGTTAGCCCACTCTTTAACCAAGGCCTACGCCCCTTACTATGCAGTCTACATTCCAAAGGGGAGCCTGGACCTATAAAGAATCTGGAATATCTCAAATTGTCAATTGATAACCTACTTTGGATAGGTTGTCATCAGTGTGCCTTAAGGGGAAATCATATTAGAAATGAGATAAATCCTAAGATCTGTGGTCCTTGCAGGCTTTTGTGTTCATTGTCTATAATCATGATGTTATCTGATCAGATTATACAACTAAAAATGAATCAAAGAAACGGGGCAACATAAAGTATTTTAAATAGTTTTCTTTTTGGAAGGGCAAATAGTTTTATGAGGAGAAGAAAACCTTCTATGAGGTAAATATCAACCATCCCCTTGTGGGTATATGTCTCTGTTCTACAGAAAAGAATTCTAGCTAGTATTGCTGCATTAATAGACCACCTAATGAAAAATAAGCATATCATAATGCTCATGGATTCTGGGAGTGAGGAATTTGGAAAGAGCACAAGATATTGTATTTTTTCTCTGTGATTTGTGGGACTTTAACTGGGAAACTTCAAAGGTTGGAGGTGACTTGATGTTTAAGGGTTCAAATTATCTGAAGGATTACGTAGTGACCTGTCTGGTAGCTAATGTGGGGAGTTCTCAGCTGGGGTTATCTACCTAAGCACATATACACAGGTGCTCTTCATGTGGCTACGTGGGATTTTTCACTGCATGATGGTTGTGTTTCAAGAATAGGTGCCCCAAAAGAACCGGGCAAGACCTCTTATGAACTAGTGTTGGAAGTCACATGACTTCACTTTGGTTAAGTGGCTAGCCACCCACATTCAAGGAGAGGGAACAGAGAATTCCACCTCTCAACTGGAGTAGTATTGAGTAAGAGTGATGAGGTGGGAAATATTTTTTGTGTGATCTCTGGAACATACAATGTGTCGTAAGGACCATCTCACTTCTCTGAATCAGATCTTTTGCCATTTGGTTAATTTACTTTTCTTGTCTCATACAATTGGGATTGCCTTCTAGTAGCATGACATGTGCCACTCAAAAAAAAAAAAATAGAATCCTTACCTCTGTAGGTTAAATTGTTTTGAAGGACAAAGTTAAGATTCCACAGACACACACTAGATGAAGGAGGATAGATGTTAACAAAAGAAGAGAACTTATTTTGAGTAGAAACAAGGGACAAATTGATTCACTTTTGAGGCTTGTAATTGGGAAATCTGCTTGATTTTAAAGGACCTGTGGCCCATCCACTTTTAATTGGACAACTGGAAAAGCATAGTTGAGATGAAGAGATCAGGCTGGAAATTGCTCTGAGTAACTACTGCTAATCGTTGATGGAATAATATTTTATGATCAGAGCAGTTATAAAATTATAAGTGAGCCCATTTGTGCCTGTCTATACCATTATCTGATAAGCCTAAGTATTTTATAGAAATGGACAAATATCTATAAGAGGTTGCCTACTGCCTTTGGTGGTGCTGGGTCAATCCACAGCTGATCCCTATATGAAAAAATATTCCTCAAAACTCAAAGTTCTGAAAACTCTGAAGCTGGGGTTCCTAGCTACAAGCTTTGTGCTCTTTGCATCTCTTTGTCTCTTCCCCAATTCTGCTAATTATTGTAAGGCTCCTACCTTTCCGTGAACTTCATTAAAATGAATGTTAGGAGTGATCTGGGCCCCTTTCCTGAATTACCCTCTCATTTTACAGCAGCCTTGGAGATGAGACAATAGGTTAATTGAGGTAGCTATCTGCATTTGGGCCCTGAACAAACCTATCTCTGTTGTTTTTGGACTGTAGTCTAAGTAAACAGCCTCAAAATATTTTTTCAGAAACTTTTGCCAATCCTGCAATTTTCCACCAAGGCTTTTGAGGAAAAAAAAAAAAAAAAAACCCTCACTGGAAAATTAACACACCAGGCCCCTTATATATATTTTATAATATAATTATAGTATATTTTATAGAACTAATGGCCCAGTGCACAAATTTCGTATGTGGGGGTGGGGGTGGGTGGTTGTGTGTGTGTCCCTCAGCACAGCCTGCACTTTATCCAATCTGGACCACTGGCTCCTAACCACCTGCCTGCCTGCTTAATCACCCCTAATCACTCTGCCTGCTGTCCTGCTCGCCCCCAATTGCCTCCCCATTAGCCTTCTTGTCCCCAACCTACCTCCTGCCACCATGTTTGCCCCAACTGCCCTCCCCCGCTGGCCTGATCACCCCCAACTGCCTTCCCCTCCTGGCCTGATCACCCCTAACTGCCTCGGCTTTGGCCCCTCCAGCATGGCTTTGTTCAGAAGGTCTCCTGGAAGGTCTCCCGGTCTACTTTAGCATTTTACCCTTTTATTAGATAGGATACTAGAGCCCCGGGGCATGAAAATTCATGCACTTGGGGGGGTCCCTCAGCCTTGCCTGCACCCTCTCACAATCCGGAACTCGATGGGTAGGGTCTCTAGGCTTCGCCTGAGATCAGGGACTATCAGGGCTTTTCTTCTCCCGGCTGCATGCTGCTGGCCTCATCCCAACCACTGCCACTGCTTGCCATATATGCAGTGCCCTCCCCCCCGCCCTGCCTCCCCGCATGACCAGTGGTCTCCCTCTGCAGGCAGCAGGCATGGGGTATGATGGCTTGGCTAGCCTGGGCCTCCTTCTGCAGGGTGATTGCTGACCAGCCGCACACCTGCCACAGAGTCACTACTGGTGGCATGGACATCACTCTTTCATTGCGGGGGGGGGGGGGGGGGCAGGGCCAGCCCTGCAAGGGGCTGTCTGCCTACCTGAATGCCCCTAACCACCTTGTCTGCCTGCCTGATCGCTTGAGGGTGGAGCCAGCCCTGGGAGGGGCCGTGGTGGTTCTGGTCTCTGGTCATTAGCTGAAGGTGGCTGGCAATTTATTATATAGGATTGCCAATATCATAGTCAAAACCAAAAGGCAAGGGAAGCAAAGGCTATAAAAAGCTTCTGCACAGCAACAGAAACTGACAACAAAACAAAAAGGCAAACAACCGAATGGGAGATGTTATTTGTAAACAATAGCCCAGGCAATGAGTTAATATCTAAAATACATAAAGATTTCAACATCAAATAATCCAATTAAAAAAAAAACAAAAAACAGCAGCCCAGCTGGTATGGCTAAGTGGTTGAGTGTTGACCTAGGTCACAATTCGATTCCTGGTCAGGGCACATGTCCAGGTTACGGGCTTGATCCCCAGTGCGGAATACAGGAGGCAGCCAGTTAATAATTCTCTCTCATTATTGATATTTTTATCTTTCTCTTCCACTTCCTTCCTCTCTGAAACTAATAATATATACTTTAAAAATATATGCAGAGGATATGAATGGACACCTCTCCAAAGAAGACATTCAAATGGCCATTAGATACATGAAAAGATGTTAAACTTCCCTAGCTATTAGAGAATTGCAAATCAAAACTATAGCAGAGTACTACCTCACACCTGTTAGAATGGCTACTATCAACAAGATAGGTGATAACAAGTGTTGGAGGAGTTGTGGAGAAAAAGAAACCCTCACTCATTGATAATAGGAATGTAAACTGGTACAACACTATGGAAAATAGTACAATGGTTCCCCAAGAGTTACCATATGACCAGCAAAACCTCTTCTGGGTATCTACCTCCCAAAACTCAAAAACATTTATGTGCAAAGATACATGCGCCCCTATGTTCATTGTGGCCAAGACATGAAGACAACCAAAGGGTCCTGTGATAGATGACTGGATAAAGATGATGTGGTATATACACAATGGAATACTACTCAGCCATGAGAAAAGATGAAATACTGCCATTTATGACAACATGGATGGACCTTGAAAATATTATGCTAAATAAAATAAATCTGTTGGGAAAAGCTAAGAACCATGTGATTTTACTCACAGGTGGGATATAAAACTGAAACTCAGAAACAGAGACTAACAACAATATGGTAGTTACCAAAGTGAAGAGAGGGAGATAGAGGGCAAAGAGGGCCAAACATATGGTGATGGAAGATGATTTGACTATGGGTGGTGGGTACAAAATGTGATATACAGATCATGCATCATAACAATGTAAAGTTGAAATTTATATGACCTTATTAACCAATGTCACCCCAATATATTTAGTTAATAATAAAGCCCTATTAGAAGTCAGAGGCTTTATTTTTCCTAGACAAAAATTGGAAAATAGTTATGTGCAACACTGATTCATAAGTTGCACTAAAAATAAGAATTTACAAAAATAAGTAGTTAATAAATAAATCCCACAAATGTCTGGATCAAAAAGTAAGAATGCTATCTCGACCACATCAATAAAATCATGAAGAAAATTAGCATCATTATCCCCACTCTACCATTAGATGAAATATGCAACAATATTTCATGGGTAATTTAGCTGAAAATATTTTTTAAATGTTTACTTAACTAAGATAACTTGGAATATACAGTCAAAATCTAAAATATTTTTAATACAAAACTTCTTTTGCATGAATATGTTTTTAACATGACTGACACTTTTTAAAATTAATGTATATATGTGAGTTGACATGGTAACATGCATAATCCTATTTTTTTTATTGCATCAACTTTTTACTGTATTAAAAGAAAAATGATTTTGGAGACTTCTGATTCCAGATGGCTGCTGGCTCTCATGCATAATATTCCTTCTTATACAACTCCCATTAATATTACAGAAAATGAAAATGTACATTAAAGAAAAGGTCTGTTTAATATAGAGAAGTTGAGAAAATTTTATAACATACAATGCTCACAAAATAAAATTAAGAGCAAAATTCCATAGGCCAAAAAATTCTGCAATACCATAGATTTTAAAAGCGAATTTTTCCAGAAAAAGCTTGTAGAAGAGATTCAAGAATAGATCCAAGACAGAGGAGGCTAGGAGTAAAAGAGAAAGTGCTATGGGACAACTGGACCCCGTGTGTTATGGAAGATGTTTTCTCCAAAAGAAAGTTAAAAGAATAATTTTCTAAATCAAGTGTCTGTATAATGTTTCTCATGTGAATCACCTGAGGATCTTGTTGAAAGACTAATTCTGGTTTGGGGTGCTGCTGCAGGTGGAGACTTTCTAACAGTCTTCCAGAGGATGCCAATGCTGCAGGCCCTGGACTGCTCTTTAAGTACAAAGGTCTATGGCAGCACCAACCTACTAGAAATCACAATGGAAAAAATATGCTATCCACAATAATGGAAAAAAAAATCCCAGAGTACTTAAGAACAAGTATAATAAGAACTTCACAAAATCTAAACAAAGAAACTCTTAAAACTTATTTAAATATTATAAAGACTAGAGGCCCAGTGCACAAAATTTGTATATGGGGGGAGGGTTTTTCAGCCCAGCCTGCACCCTTTTGTAATCCAGGACTCCTGGCTCCTAACCAGTGGCCTGTCTGCCTACCTGATTGCCCCTAACCACTCCCCTGCCTGCCTGATCATCCCTAGCCTCCCTGCCTGCCTGCCTGATCATCCCTAACTGCTCGTCTGCCTGCCTAATTTCCACTAACCACTTCTGCCTCAGCCCTGCTGCTGCAGCTTCATCTGGACTTCCAGCATAATTTCCAGATGATTGTTCAGGTCTAATTAGCATATTACACTTTTATTATTATAGATAATTTGAATATGTTGAGTGCAAAAAGGCATTGATGTATGGGACAAGGAATAATGCTAATTTTGTTGGTAAGGATCTTTATACCCCACAATCAATGACTTGAATTACTTATTTGGTTTGAAAATATTCTAATTGATTCTTTCTTTATGCTCACTATTAAAACAAAACAAAGAAATAGAAAGTCCTTTGGGGGAAAAACCCACAAGGAAAATATAAGTGATCATTTCCCCCATAATTTTAAATTAGGATATGATCTCTTTCAGGTTGTGTGGGTTATTTGTTCCGCAAAACTTAGCCATTTCTAACCAAGATATCCAGCAATCAACGGATATTTTAGTAACAAAGACCTGGTGCTTAGTAGTATGAAATAACATACTGAATGTGGTTCAAAAGATGAATATTTGTAAAATCCACAAAATTTTTATGAAAAGTATCTGATTCCTCTATTCTGGAACTTGTCTACATTTGGCATTAAAGGCTGCAAAAGCCTTAGCCAGTTTTGCTCAGTGGATAGAGCATTGGCCTACAGACCAAAAGATCCCAGGTTTGATTCCTGTCAAGGGCACATACCTTGATTAAAAGCTCATCCCTGACCTGGACCAGGCATGTGCAGGAGGCAATCAACTGATATTTCTCTCACATCAATGTTTCTTTCTGTCTTTCCTTCTCATTTTTACTCTTCCTAAAAATCAATGGATATATATCCTCAGGTGAGGATTTGCAACAACAAAAAACTGCAAAGACTGATTCTACAAGTCTGGAAAGTAAAACAGGTTTCAATTGCTCTTAATAAAAATATGGATAGCCCAGGGGAAGAGGGTGTATGAGAAGAGATGCATGACCAGGCCCATGAACATCTTCTATGTTATGAACTGAGAGTTTGTTTCCACCCTTCTCCCCCCAAAATGTGTACATTAATATCCTAACCCCTATTGTGGTGATATTAAGAGGTGGGAACTTTGGGAGATAATTAAATCATGAAGGTGAAACCTCCATAAATAGGATTAGCACCTTTATGAAAAGGACCCAGAGAGCTCTCTTACCCTATTTCCAGTATGTGAGGATACATTTAGAAATCAGCCGTCTTCAACCTCAGGAGTAGGGTTCTCACCAGCCCATGCTGGAACCCTGATCTTGGGCTTACAGCCTCCTGAACTGTGAGAAATATATTTGTTTTTGTTTGTTCGTTTGTATATTTATATATATATATATATATATATATATATATATATATATATATATATATATTTGCAACTTAGTTTATGGCATTTTGTTTTAGCAGCCTGAAGTGACCAAGAAATGTAGGGTCCTACCTGCTTATTCCCTGAGAGGCTATGAAGAATTTAGCATCTGGTCATATTGCTTTTATTTGCATCCTTCTTTGTACCCATAAGTTCCACATAAAGCGAAGGAAATTCCATAAGCTTGGAGGGACTTCATGAAATCAAAATGGTGTCATTGCCACCTGTCACCTACTTAGTTTTGCTTTCATTTTATTATAAATGTAATACTCAAAAGAAATGTCCTCCAACCTAGTTATTGTGATCACAATAAGGCTTTAGAATGGTAGTCTATAATTTATCAAGTACTCATGCATAGAATGAGAAAGGCCGAAATCTCTGCCAAAGACACTTGAAATACTACTTGCCTTTTTAGAAACTGTTCTTGCAACTGAACTGGTCTCTCCATTACATTTGCATTACTCTCTACCCCCACTAACCCTCCCCGCTCCCCACTGTTGCTGATATAGTCTCTCCTCCAAGGGCTCCTACCCAAGTTATCTCTGGCCTATGTCCTAGTGGACTTGTGTGTGTGACTCACTTTTCTTTGTCCTGGATATAAATGTTAGTGTTTCCCAGTCAACTCAGAAAATTTGCATGATCCAGTATTGCAATGATTGGTCAAATTAAAGATTTATTATGCCTTAAAATCCACAAAAGTGCATGTTGATGGTTAGAAAAGCAGTGGTTACTAGTCTTCATGAGTTGACGTGGGCCTGTGTATTTCAGATTCTTTACTAGTAAATAGGGATGTAAATGACATTTCTTCATATGGATTATATAGGTGTGTATTTACTAGGCACATAAAAGTTCATGGTTTATAATAAGTGTGTGTAACTGGTCACAATTTTTGTAAAGCATAAAAGACCAGACTGAGCAGAGTGGCACAGGTGGAACAGATCAGCTGGGACTTTCAGACTCACAATGAGAGGAGAAAAAACATTGATTCCAATGAGGCTGCAAGCAGCAGCCACTCCCAATTTCAGGGCAAGACATAGGGACAGGGTTCTAGACACACACACACACACACACACACACACACACACACACACACACAAAAAAAAAAAAAAAAAAAAAAAAAAAAAAAAAAAACCAGAATGAGCTTATCTGCCACATCATTGGCATAGAGATGTATACTCTGACAGTGTCTCTTTAACTATGAAGCATACTATTACACACACCCACCTTTCAAACATTGTAGCAGACTCCTTGACTTAGTAAGCTATTTCATGCCTGAAGGCTTTCACTGACAATCTCATTTTTTCCATATAAGTGCCAGGAATATATCTTTCAAAACAGATTTCCTCCTTATGCTAATCATTTTATGGTGTCTGGACTATATCCTCTAAAATAAAATAAAACACCTTGGGCTTAGTGTCAGCTGCCAAGCGGATGTTCTCTTCGTGTTCCAATGACGGGCTATTACACCTTGTCCCATCATATAATTCGCAGCTATTGTGGAAATAGATGTGTGAATTCCTCATGGAAAGCTGAGAACAAGAACACGAGGTGTTGTGTAATAATAGTAGGTGCATGCATGAGATGCCTTAAGGACAAACCATTGAGAAAAAAAAAATTTTTTAGGATAAAGTTAGATTATATTGCAACATGCCATCACTGTGTGTCTTGTTCTCTTCAGCCAAAATTTTCTATGGTAGTGATGGCACACTCCTCCAATATTTGCATTAGAATATATCCAGAATATCAGATCATCCATGTGGGGAAGCAGACAAAACAAGAAAAATTATTTGTTAACCACTTACCGTATTTGCCGGCGTATAAGACGACTTTTTGGCCCTGAAAAAATATGCCTCCAAGTGGGGGGTAGTCTTATACGGCGAGTATATAACAAACTCTGTATTTTTAGTGGAAATGTTAGGGGGTCGTCTTATACGCCCAGTCGTATTATACGCCGGCAAATACGTATTTTTCAGGGCCAAAAAATCGTCTTATACGCCGGCAAATACGGTATATCAAAATGGAAAACAAAAAATTCTTTTTTTCCCCATTTTGTGTGTACCTAAGAAAACATTTAAAGGGCACTTGGTCTAAGTTGGAAAGTGATGAATTTGTTGAGTATATTTGTAAGATAGGCCCATCGGGATAATCTTTTATGGGAATGAGAACTGGCCAAAAATTGGCCCCATGAAAATGTGAAGAACAATGGAGTCTGGGAATCTAGCCCATGCCTGCTAAGGACAGAGACAGGAAAGAACATGTTCTAAGGTCATACAACATGTTTCTTATTTCCAGGACTGCACAGGTAGGCTTTGTTTTGTATATGTGAGCTCTCTAAAAGCCACAGTATATTTGCTTTGTCATTTAATTTTTTTCTCACTTGATTGTCAGCATTCCATATTGTTGTCTCATTATTAATCTGACTTGTGAAGGGGGAGGGGATTATTCTAAACAATCCATCTGACATATACCATATTTGCCGGCTTATAAGACGATTTTTTGGCCCTGAAAAATATGCCTCCAAGTGGGGGGTAGTCTTATACGGCGAGTATATAACAAACTCTGTATTTTGAGTGGAAATGTTAGGGGGTCGTCTTATACGCCCAGTCTCTTATACGCCGGCAAATATGGTATTTTTCAGGGCCCAAAAATCTTTTTATACGCCGGCAAATACGGTACCTACAATGCTAAGAAAATGCTATACCTGGGGTCAGAAATTTTATAAAAATTGTCAATTATTGTGAAAATAACTTTTAAACATTAGTTAGTGGATAATATAAAGAGGACCAAATAACCGATTTGAGCAGTATATATGACAAAACAGGCGCACAGCATACATGTTCATAGATGAAGCTTTGTTGTACATCATCTAAAGGGCTTACTTTATATGCCAGAATCAAGACAGCGAATGTGCTTACAGAAAAACAAAGAAGAACATATCTGTGAACTTGTGGCACAAAGCTTCTCCCTTAAGTGAGAAAAAAATAAAAATAAAACCTGGAAATTGCATACCATGCTGCTGTGTCAGTGTCAATGTTTATATACTATCAACAGCCATCGAAAAACTAAGAGTGATAACGAATAGGTTTCCTGAATTAAAAATTAGTCATTTCTATTGCAGCTTTAATAGCTATTGACATTTCTTATTCTAAACTGGACAGAAATAATGCTTAGACTATTAGAATTTCACCTGTCAAGTTAAGAAATATAATATTTCTTTATATTTCTGAAGACCTGGCTCAGATAAAAATAATCTAACTAACATACTTATAGTGGTATTAATATTATTTAATGACATATTAATAGTATTTATAATATAAATATTTATATAAATTAAAGTATGCTTGTGTTTTAATCATTTCTAGGGGGAGGGAAAAGGAAGAGGATATGACAGGCAGCTCCAGAACTATAAAAAGTCAGAAGAAGGCATTTCCAAGGTAACTTGTTCTATCTACACTTGAAATGGATTTTAGGGGAAATGAACAGTGAAAAAAACAGTTAGTTCATTGGAAAGTCATTGAGATTTACCTCCTTCTATGAGCCAGATGTTCTGTCCTCACCTAATCAAACTATATAAAGAAAGCACAAAAGCATTCCCTCAGAAAGCCCACTGGTTTCACCTTAACTCTGATTGCTGTAAACCTCCTGAGATATTGTCAGTCTCCCAGGGACATATTTAATCCCTGCTGGACCTTTTATCCACTTTAGGTTATTTACTAGAAATAGTATGGCTTTGTTCTTTGGACAAGTCAATAAATCTCATATTATACCATGGAACTCAGATTCACAAATTTCTCTAACACTTTGGGTACATTAACTGTATGTCAAAGAGAAACATTGCTTCATTGGTAGGGTTATTCTCCTTTCTGTTGCCTTAGGACTTAATTCTCTATGTACCATCATGAAAGGACTTCACTGTTTTAAAGTAATCAGGATAAAAAGAGTTGGAAAGAACCATTCATTTCAATTCAGTCTAATTCAATAAATAATTATTGTGTCCCACCTGTATACCAGAAAATTATTTCAGGGTGGGATCCAGGAGTGATCAACAAGACATGATCCCTGCGGATTTTAAAATATATGTCAACTTAAATATTATCTTCTTTAACATTCTCATTATTTAGAGGGAAATGAGCTTAAAGAGCTTAATGACTATCTTAAAATAATTCTCTATCATCAAATGCTTTTATTGAGTGTTAGAAAACTAGAGGTCCAATGCACAAAGATTCATGCAAGAATGGGCCTTCCTTCTCCTGGCTGCCAGCACCACCTTTCTGTTCCGGCCCCAGAGCTGCCTTTTCCCTCCAGCTCAGACCACCTTTCCACCTTCTCATGCTGCATAGAGACCTGGAGCAGCTGGGGCCATGTGGAACACATGCATCATCACCCTGGTGCAATGCAAGCGTCTTTCCCTGCCCCCGGCCTCTTGGCGCCTATGTATGAAAATTAGCCCACCATCTTTGTTGGGTTAATTTGCATACTCAGTCCTGATTGGCTGGTGGGCATCACAAAGGTACAGCCAATTTGCATCTTTCTCTTTTATTAGTGTATATAATTATCTCAAACAGGAATGAATAGCAGAAATTAAAATGAGCCATTCAGAGATACAGCTGTATTGCCTGGGGAAGCATGATACCAGAATCCACTCCCAGCCCTACCACCAGCTACATTTACTTTTTATAGTTTTACTTTGTCTTCTAGAAAACTGGTATAATACAATTTGATCCCTCTGTATCCTTCATAATGTTCCTGAAATAAAAGCATAATGACTATTCTTGATCAGAACTATTTGATCTCTTAGATCAAAGATAACATGTAAATTCACTTTTTTAAAATTTATTTTTATTGTATACAGTACAGATGTCTCCCATTTCTCCCCACTGCTTCCCTCCACACAGCCCCCACCCACCACAGGACTTCACCACAATCATTTCTGTGTTTATGGGCTATGCATATATACATATAGGTTCTTTGGTGAATCTCTTATCATCCCCCTCTCCCACTTTCCCTCTGAGATCTGTCATTCTGTTCTAAATATCCATGTATATGGACCTATTTTGTTCATCAGTCTACTTTGTCCATTAGATTCCACAAATAAGTGAGATCATATGATATTTAACTTACTCTGACTGACTTATTTCACTTAGCATAATAATCTCCAGGTCTATCCATGTTGTCTCAATGGATAAAAGATCCTTCTTTTATACAGCTGCAAAGTATTCCATTGTGTAAATATACCAAAGCTTTTTTATCCACTCTGACAGGCACTTGGGTTATGTCCAGATCTTAGCTAACATAATAATAAAAGGCTAAGAGGTGTCGTGACCATAACGATCAAACAACTGGTCACAGTGAGGTGCATGGAGCACTTCTCAGGCCCTCGCCCATAGCCCACAGGCTCTGATAGAAGCAAAGCTGGAGGCCACTGGGCGGACGGGTGGGTGAAGCTATGAGCACAGTGGGGTGAAGGGCGGGTGGGTGAGGTGTGTGCAGGTGGTTGGTACTGTGAGTGAGGCAGGGCATGTGCAGGTAGGCAGGGCCATGTGATAATAAAAGGGTACTATGCTTTTAAGTGATCCATGCCAATGCAGCAGGGAGATGTGGGAGAAATGGACTGAACAAGGACAACTGTCTCTACTTAGTTGAATGACCCTGCAGACTTCCTGTGGGTTTTTATTTCATCATCTGAAACAAAAGAAATCAAACCCATGGCCTCTAAGATCTCCAATAGTCAAATGAAAACAACTATTTTTTAACTTGGAGTTTAAAAAAATCTTTACTTTTTAAATGTTAACACTAAACTCTATGTTGAAATGTAATATTTCCTTGAATTATGAATATAATAAATCACAGTAGAAATGATAGAAACTGTCCCTTAGTCATCAGTAGAAACTACAGATATTTTTCCATTACATCACAATTATTGTAGCTGTCTCTTAACATCATTTACACTCACCAATTTTTAAAATTCATGCTAGAAATTAGATGCACCATGGGATTCTTATTATGTTATGTAGTAATAGAGAAACATATATTCATTATCACAAGTTTATCTTCTTACATTTTGAAGTGTGTGTGTGTGTGTGTGTGTATATATATATATATATATATATATATATATATTTATATGTATATGTATACATAGAAGTATATATATATATATATTCTTCAAAATGAAAGAAGATAAACTTGTGATAATGAATATATGTTTCTCTATTATGCATACAGTGTTTTCAAAAATGTACACACACTTTAACAGATAAGTCAATTGATGTTTCTTTCTTTTCAGATTTAATCCATTGAATTAATAATATTCAAAGTGTTGGACTCACAACAAGATGGCGGCAGAGGTAAAAGCCTAACTGCAGCCGCCCTCAACAATTTAAAAAAATACAACTAAAATATAGAGTGGACACTATCCAGAACTACAGGAAAGTTGACTGACTGGGAATTCTACAACTAGAAGGAAAGAGAAAACCAGAAGAAAAACCAGAGGAGCTTTAAAAGCCTAAGGTACAGAGGCACTGTGCACGCACAGGGAGAGGACGGAGCCAGAGAGGAGGGAGCGGCTGAGTACCTGGCTGGCGTTCCCTAGCTGGAAGGAGATAAAAGCTCCGGACCGTGCTGAACTCTAACTCTGACTGCACTGAACCCCAGTTCTGGGCGAGACCTCGGGGGTCCCAGGCTCATACAGAGGGAATCTGGGCTGTAAGGCGGAAGCTCAGAGGAGCGGCAAGAAAGGCAGAACCCCGAGTCTCGCACATTGCGCACAGAGAACAGGCTGTTCCCTGAGCTGCTGAATTGCCCCAGTGGGAAGGATTCAAAAGCTCAGGACTGTGCTGAGCCCCAGTTCTGACTGCACTGAATCCCAGTCCTGGGCAAGACCCTTGGGCCCCAGCCTCATACAGGGGGAACCTGGGCTGTAAGGCAGAAGCTCAGGGGCACGGCGAAAAGCAGATCCCCTGAGTCACGCACATTGTATGCACAGAGGACAGACTGTTGTTTGGGCCACGAGATTGCCCTAGCGGGAAGGAGAAATAAGCTCCGGACTGTTCTTAACCCCACTTCCAACTGCTCTGAACCCCAGTTGTGGGCTTGTTGGGGGAGAGACTACACTGTCTGGTAGCGAGCGAAGCTCTAGGGCGCCTTTCTCTCAGAGGTGCTTGCAGCGAGTACCAAAGGACACTGAGGTGCACTGAGACTCAGGAACCTCCAAGGGCGGGGCTAACCAGAAGCCAAGGCTGTAGGCTCCACCCTGAAACTGCCCCATCCAAGCTGAGCACAGAGGCTTTTGCAGGTTTCCAAGTCTAGTGGAATAAGGTTGTCTCCTGACATAAACACAGCTGATCCTCCCAACCTACCAACTCAGGGAAGCAGCGAAAATGTCAAAACGAGGAAACAGATCACAAACGAAAGAAATGGAGGACAAAAAGCGACGGGATATAGAGTTCAAAACCACGCTTATGAGGTTGTTCAACAATCTCCTAGAAAAGGCCGATAAAATAAATGAGACCTATGAGGATATGAAAAAAGATCAACTAGAAATAATAAAGGATCAACAAGAAATAATAAAGGGTCAACAAGAAATAATAAAAGGTCAACTAGAAATAAAGAATACAATCTCTGAAATAAATAATATTATACAGAGTCCTAAAAACAGATTGGAAGATTGCAAGAATCAAGTCCAAGATTTGCAACACAAAGAGCCAGAGGACACTCCTCCACAGAAGCAAGAAGACAAGAGAATCCAGAAAGTTGAAGATAATGTAAGAAACCTCTGGGACAACTTCAAGCGAACCAACATCAGAATTATGGGCATCCCAGAAGATGACAGAGAGCAAGATACTGAAAACATATTGAAAGAAATAGTGACAGAAAACTTCCTCCACCTGCTGAAATAAATAGACTTACACGTCCAGGAAGCACACAGAACCCCAAACAAAAGGAATCCAAAAAGAACCACACCAAGACACATCATAATTAAAATTCCAAGAGCTAAAGACAAAGAGAGAATATTAAAAGCAGCAAGACAAAAGCAGGTAGTTACCTATAAAGGGGCACCCATACGACTGTCAGCTGATTTCTCATCAGAAACCATGCAGGCCAGACGGGAATGGCAAGAAATATTCAAGGTGATGAATAACAAGAACCTACAGCCAAAAATACTCTACCCAGCAAAGTTATCACTCAGAATCGAAGGCCAGATAAAGAGCTTCACAAATAAATTTAAGCTAAAGGAATTCATCACTGCCAAGCCAGAATTACATGAATTGTTAAAAGGGGTTCTTTAGGAAGAGGAAGAAAATAAAGATAAAAATTATGAACAAACACGTAACTATCAACAAGTGAGTCTAAAAACCAAGGGAAGTAAAAATCATGATGAACAATATTAACTGGTGAATATAATAGAATCAGAGGTATGGAAGGGGAGTGGACTGATGATTCTCGGGGAAATGGGGAGTGGAGCGGGGCGGGAAGAGACTGAACATAAACTGCACCTATGGATGAGGACAATGGGGGATGGGGAAAGGGCAGAGAATTGAATGGAAACTTGGTGTAGGGGAGCAATGGGGGGGGGGGGAATGAGGAACATTTGTAATAATATGAACAATAAAGATTTATTTAAAAAAAATAATAATAATAATATTCAAAGTGTTTGTATATCACATTTAAGAAACTATTCTTAGAAGCATTTCATAGGTTCTACCAGAACTACTAAAATATTTATTACAAGAAAATTAATGATAAATCATTGACATAATGGGTACCTTATAATGTGATGTGATATAATACATATATCTCTTTTAATATATCCTATCTAATAAAAGAGTGATATGTAAATTAACCATCACTCTGCTACACCCACAAGCCACACCCACAAGCCAATCAGAAGTGAGTATACAAGTTAATCCAATCAAGATGGCTGTGGCCACTGAGAGAGCAGGATATGTGTGTTTCCCAGCAATGAAGGAAGCCAAGTTTTCTGCACACTCAGGCAGGGCCAGGCCTCCACTCAAGGCTACAAAGTTTCAATTATAGAAGATAAATAGATCCCAACAAAAATGGTGGATGCCACTGAGCTGGAGAAAGCAGGAGGCTTGGATTGTCCCCAATGATGGAGGAAGCCAAGCTCCCACAGCCCTGGCCTGCCTTGGCCTCCCCTACAGTTTCAATTATAGAAGATAAATAAATCCCTACAAAAATGGCTGAGGCCACGGAGCAAGCAGGAGGCTTGGCTCTGCTCAGGGTTACAAAGTTTAAATTATAGAACATAAATAAATCCCAGATACCAATGCCTCCCCTTGGGTCACCAGGCAGCCCCACACCCCAAGAAAACCCCCATCCTGATCTGGGACACCCTTCAGGGCAAACCAGCTGCTTTCCACCCGTGCACCTCTATCCTGTCTAATAAGAGAGTAATATGCAAATTGACCATCAGTCCAACATATAAGATGGCTGCCCCCATGTGGTTAAAGATGGCTTCCCCCATGTGGACACAAGACTGCCAGCTGGGGAGGGCAGTTGGGAGGGACCAGGCCTGCAAGGGAGGGCAATTAGGAACAAACAGGCTGGCAAGAGAACAATTAGGCATCCATCAAGCTGGCAGGGGAGTGGTTACGAGTTAAACTGGCAGGCAGAAGCGAATAGGGGCAATTAGGAAGGCAGGCAGGCACAAGAGCAGTTGGGAGACAGTAGTCCTGGATTGTGAGAGGGCAATTGGACATCCCTGGAGGGGTCCCAGATTGGATAGGGTGCAAACTGGGTTGAGGTACTCACCCCCTACCCATGCCTCTAGTTTATAAATAATGAAACAGATAAGATAAAAATAAAATAAAAAGTAAAATTTTGTTCAATGTCACATAAATTGAACCAGATATATAAGCCCCGAGTCTTCTTTATGTTTTCTCAGATATCCATCTGAAACTTTTAAATGCCAAGTTGGTACAATTTCTGTGTCGTCACAGATATTTAAAGTCCCACCTTGCTTTTTAATTATACAGATGTATACATCTCAAAAACTTGAGGAAGACACTCTATTAGCCTTAAGTAATAGACTTTGCCAAGTCTGTGTTCTCCCTCAGTTGTACTGGCTTCAAAGTCAATTAATGGTTTAGATACTCCCACAGAATGAGCTCAACTCTTAGCTAAGGACCAGGGAGAAATGGAAATAGCAAACTCGAATTTACGCAATACAACAGTTGAAAAGATGGCTTTGAAATAGGATACAATCTTCTGAACCACTTCCCAGAGTGTATTTTGTTCCTACTGGACTATATGGTTTAAAGGAACTTTGAAGTTCACATTCAAAACTGCAACTGTTTGAATGTGGTGCAACAAGATAGTCTATGAAATTAGGATAGATTCATTAGCCTCATGGATACTTAATGATAGATGAACCATGCATGCTTGGGAGTTCAGAGTTAGTTCAAAAAATCCTCCAAAATGTTATCTGTTCATCCACAGCTCATCCAAATGATCTGAGTTTCTTCACCATCCAAAATGCAGCTGACACTCGTGTGAGGATTTATTTTCCCATGAGATTTCTCTTTCTACTCTCAGCCAGAAATATTCCACACAATTTCTCAAGGTCATACAGCAGAGAGGTCCCAGATGGACTGGAAAACAAAAACAAATGGAAAAGTAAAAGGCAATATATTTAATGTGGAATCTAGTTATAGAGAATTAACTGCCTAACTGAATACTACAGGTCTGTACATATAGCACTCTGTTAACATTTGTAAAGGCTGCTACAGGTGCGGTTAATATAGAGCACTAGAATTTGAAAACCATAATGCCTTAATCATCCTTGCTGCATTGTTCAAAATGTGGGTCCTACAGTAAAGAAGCAAAATAGGAGAGTTACAGAGGTTGGAAGAAAGAGCTGCAGAGATGATTAAGGCCTAAAGACTTATATCTAGAAGGAAAGACTCAAAGAACAAGTACACTTAATCATGGAGAAGAAAAAAACCGAGTATAGCCAAGATGATTCATAAGAGTAAATGAAATAACACAAAGATGAATAAAATCTCAGGCAAGGATAGAGATCAACTGAGTTCCATTTACTCTGAGATCAAAACCAAAGGCAAACAGTGAAGCAAATCTGAGAAATATACTGATAAAGTTGTTCAATTTCAAGGTGAATTTTTATGGGAAAGTGTGTAGTCTCCTCTCTGAAAATCTTTTTTTAAAATATATTTTATTAATATTTTACAGAGAGGAAGGGAGAGAGATAGAAAGCTAGAAACATTGATGAGAGAGAAACATCGATCAGCTGCCTCCTGCACACCCTCTACCGGGGATGTGCTCACAAGCAATGTACATGGCCTTGACTGGAATTGAACCCGGGACCTTTCAGTCTGCAGACCAATGCTCTACCACTGAGCCAAACCGGTTTCGGCTGAAAATCTTGATTGAATTATTATTTTCTATCTAACATCATTTAAATATTTTATCTTTATTTAAGGGTATGGATAAGATTTTTAAAGATCCTTCCTGTTAATGAATTATGATATGCTGTGCCATTATATATATATATATATATATATATATATATATATATATGTATATATATAACCCTAATATGCAAATAGACCTAACTACAGAATAATCCAACAACCAAACAACCAGAACATGGTGGGTGTCAGCATCAGGTGGCAGAGCATGGAACATGGCAGACATCGGTTGTGCTGGGATGGTGGAGCAGGTGAGCAGGGGTCCCAGATCGTGGCAGGGCACCAGTTGCTGCCATTGGGGCAAGCCCCTGGTGGTTACTGAAAATTTGCTCCTGAAGGCCACAGTCCTGCCTGGCACTTACACCTGCTTCTGGGGCCAGAGCCACCAATCAAACCCATTGTCAGCACTCAGCACCGGCCCTGATCACTTGGCACCATCAGCAGGTGTGAGTGGCAGCTGCTGGCCCCATTTTCTCCTCAGGGCTTCTCCATCTCCACCTGCTCCCTTGCACCCACTGCCAGTGCCATCCCTTTCTCATCTGCTGCTGGCACCGGCCCCAATCGCTCCATATAGTCAGCAGGTGCAAGCGGGGCCAGCATTGTTAGTGGGAGTGGTGCCAGCAGGAGTGGGGCTGTTGGCAGACAGGAGACTGGGGGCCACAGCAGGAGAGCCTGGATGGGGGCACGGAGAATGGGCTGAAACCCATCTCTGTGCCCCACCGTAGCCCCATGGCCCACAGTTCCTTTCAAAATGCATGAATTCATGCACTGGGACCCTAGTCTTAAAATAAGAGTAAGTATAATTATTAATCAGCCTTGCTTATAGAAATTCTGTGTGCAAAGAGGAACTCTATCTTATATAATAAAGAGTTAATTTGGTAATTTGACCAATCAGCAGAATGACCATCTGGATGACTTTCCGGACGAAACTGGGTTTGCAAGGACCAGCCAAGGCTGTGAGGGGCTATGAGGGCTGGCCAAGGTAGCTGGGGCTGCGAAGGCCAGCTGGGGCTGTGAGGGCTGAGTCCCTTGCACGGATTTAGAGCAATGGGCCTCTAGTTGAGAAATAATGATGTATAACAGGTATCCCAACTAATGATGGCTGGAAAATTCTGCACCAAGAAAGGGAAGTAGTGATCCCAAAATAATATCTCAGAACCACCTTCCAAGTCACAGAAGTTGTGCACAGCTTTTGCTTTTAACATAAAATATGGTGATACACCCTCCATATGCCTGGCGTATGACATTTAATGCAATTTATTGACAGACTTTAAAATTACTTTAGGTATGTGATATATAGTAATATTTAATGTTGAAATTTTTCTCCATACCCCTATGAGTTTCCTCATATTTCATAGACCACTTTTTTTTTTCTTCCTTGAGACCATGTGGCTGATTCTGCTCAATAAACTGTGTGAGGAAGTAGCAGGTCTTACTTCCAGGTCAAAATGAAGAATATGAGGTGTCATTTCTTCATGCATCTCTCGGTGTGGCTGTGCTTCACATAGGTTCTCAGCTGAGAAGACAGCACTGCAAGAGGCATGCTGATTGGATCATTGGACTGCCAGCACTACACTGTGCTTGCATGAACAATAAATAGAATTTGAAGAGTTGAGGATTGCCCATCTGCCCATCAATAACACTTGAAATAATAATTACGATAAAGACATTTTTATTCTATTCTCAATTCTCACAATAGCTACTCTGAAAAAGTAATAGCATCACTGAGTTTGGCTACAGAAAAGGAGCTGCTGTTTATCTGTTGATTCATGGAAATTTGAAATCATCTATCTGCCATAGTCCTACATTCTAATTAAACTTACACAGTGTTTTTTTTTATTGTGAACATCACATGATCTACTTAAACAATTATAAAAAATGGGTCCATCTGAAAACACTGTTTTCACAGATAGATTCCTAAATTAACTAGTTTGAAGAAAGTAGTCCTGGCCAGGTGGCTCACTTGGTTGAAGCATCATCCTGTTACACAAAAAGGCTATAGATATAATTCCTGTCAGGGCACATACCTAGGTTGTAGGTTTGATCACCAGTCATGGCACATATGGGAGGCAACAAATCAATGTTTCTCTTTTACATAAATGTTTCTCTATCTCTCTCTCTCTTCCTCTCTCTCTAAATTCAATGAAACATATACTCAGGTAAGAATAAAGAAAGAAAAATAGTTATGCTCTGTGTACCTTTGGCGATATTTTCTACTTACATATTGTTTAGGCACATAATCTCTCTCTCTCTCTCTCTCTCTCTCTCTCTCTCTCTCTCTCTGTGTGTGTGTGTGTGTGTGTGTGTGTGTGTGTGTATAAGCATTAGTTATGAATTTTACATTTTTATAGAGTAAACATTTGTATAGAGCTTACTATAGAATTAAAGAAATGAATTTGGGGTTTAGGGAGGCATAGTAATATAACTATATAATATCTTTGAGCCTAATTTCTGGAATAAATACTATCTGGGGAACTGTGAAGCACTGCTCTTCTGATTTTATAAAATTAACCTGTACATAGAGTTTGTTAGAATAAACAAAGTACTTACCACAACTACTACTTTAGGTCTTTAATTCTCATAATTCCTTGAGGTGGGGATTTTTAACCCCACGTCATAATGGAAAAAAATAAAACCAGAAAGCTTGAATTTTAATAAGAATGAAGTTAAGACTCAAACCTAGATTTCCATCCCTTATTTATCCTATGTATCTACTATGCACTAAAGTAAGTCCTCATTGTGTCATCAGGGTTCTAGAAGAAAGTCAAGACATGTTAAAACAGAGTAAGTGAATACAACATAAAACATTGACTATTTGAAGGTATACAAATGTGGCTATAGGGAGCCCCATGAGCTTGCAAGAGCAGGGAAGACTTAATAACCATTAGACCTGAAGGGACAAAGAAGAAAAGAAATTACTGGGACCCAGCAAAAATAAATCTTCCTCTAGCTATACCAAGGACCATTCTATATCACTTGAGGCCCTTCTTAAGGGAATGGCCACCAATGACCTATGTCCTCTTTTCCTCATGAAGATTTTTTACTGGTGGCTTCTATTGACCAAACCCAACTGAGCTCAGAGGGTAAAGAAACCTGGTTAATGCTGTCTATTCAGGTCAGCCTCATAGACAGAGTAGGTGGAGAAGGGTCTGGAAAGACAAAGAGATTATCCAGCCCATGTGCCAATCATGTTTATAGATAGGGAACACAGCTCTAATGAAAATAAATTTATCATATTGAAAGGCAGCCTTGAAGTATAATTAAAAATGAAATTGAGTCAAGCATAAACTATTTCCTAGACAAGGGGTTTTCATGTATTAGTCAGAGACATCTGTGTGTGAAAAAAATTTTTCTAAATGTGAACAGGTGTATGATTCCATGAGGATAGGGATATGAGTCAAGAAAAATAGTGGGTGGGGGAAAAGAAAGAGAAATGACAATAATAAAAGGACATTCAAGTTTTCCCCTCATTGTTATTCACAGCTCTATGGAACAATAATCTATTAACCGTTGTGGGGCATCCTGCTGAATACTAATAAATTCTGAAGGAATGAAGTAAATAACTGAACTAAGTTAAGATGAAGGTGGTTAAAAATCTATATTACATGTATTTTCCCTATTTCTCTTTAATATAGCCCAATTCCATTTGCATGAAGGTATAAAAAGTTTAAGATATCTTGTGTGTGAGAGATAATCAAAGAGAAAGGGACTGAAAGAGACAGAAATAGATCCCTTAGCAAGATCCAACAATTATAAAGATGAATACATTATTGACTCAGTTGCATGATACCAAACTATAAGCTCAAAGGCTTACAGCACCTACTTGATCAAGCACTTAAGCACCTTCAAAACATAATAAATTAGAATTTCACCAATATTTTAATCAATTTGTCTAGGCCTTTGACTCTAAAAAACAATCTGTTTGGCTAGGTCTTTGACTTTAAAAACATTCTTTGGAGGTCCTTTGCCCATTTTAAAAATATTTTTTAATTTATTGTGTGTGTGTGTGTGTGTGTGTGTGTGTGTGAGAGAGAGAGAGAGAGAGAGAGAGAGAGAGAGAGAGAGAGAGAGAGGTTGATCAAATGACTCCTGCAGACTCTTACCAGGGATCAAGCCCACAACCTGGGCATGTACCCTGACTGGGAATTGAATCAGCAATCTTTTGGTGCATGGGATGATAACCAGTCAACTGAGCCACACCAGTCAGGGCCCTTTGCCTATTTTAAATTGGATTTTTTTGTCTTCCCAGTGTTGAGTTGTATTAGTTCTTTATGTATTTTGGAGATTAAACCCAAAGTATCCTTAAACTATCCTCATTCTTCTTTATTCTTTTTGCTGTTCTGAATAGGTGGATTTTTTTTCTCCCCTACCATATCTTCCACATTGCTGATTCAATCCTCTCCAACTTATTTTTATTCCATCCAGTGTATTCTTGATGTCACTTGATAATCTTCATTTCCAACTGGTTATTCTTCATGGTTTCTATGTCCTTTAGTTGTAGTTATCACAACGTTTTTGAAAATCTTTATAACCAGTACTTTGAACTCTGTAGCTGATAAATTCTTTGCTTCTGTTTCATTTAGCTTTTTTCCCCCTGGAGATTCCTCTGTTCTCTGTTCTTTCATTTGGGGCCTGTTGCTTTATCTCCCCATTTTTACTATCTCTTTGTGTTTGTTTTTATAAAACTTCTTTAACTCCCGGTTTTTGTGTAGTGGCCTTAGGTATTAGGTATCCTGTTGGAACCAGTGGCACAGTTTCCAAGATCTGAGCTGTGTGCTCTAGGATTGTTCTTATGTGTGTTTTGTGGGACCTCCAGTTATAACTGTGCCTTGATTGCTGTTGGCCCATCAGCAATGGTGGCCATTCCCTTAACTTAACTGAGAAAAGCTAAGAACTCTTAGCTATGTATCTACTATGCACTAAGAGTATAGTGCAGGTAAGAATATGGGCTGAAACCCATCTTTCTTTGGAATCAGCCCTCAGGCTAGCTGACTGGGAGGCTTATGGAAGAGTTAGGACTACAGTAGAAAACATTCAACTCACCTAAAGAGCACAGCATGACCCAAGTACTCCCCTGGGTTTTATAACAAGAATGCTGTGGCCACACCTACCAACCTACAGAGAAATGCTGGAAATAAGAATTTGATATGAAGCCACCCAATGTTCACACCCAGAGTGTGAACTGCTATACAGGTGCTTGGATGCAAGGATGCCTGTTATGGAGTATGCTGGGGAGCCACAGTGTGTCTCCCAGCCAGGCTCAGCAGTGGCCTGCAACACTGGGGTCACCTGTGGGGCTGCTGCTCATGGATTGTGGTGGACAGAGCTCTACAGCCATAGCCATGGCAGCGCCGTCCTCCTAGTCTTCTTTGTGGATCCGAGCTGGGACACAGCTAACTACAAATCATATTTAAATGATGGAAATTTCATCTGCCATCCCAAATCCCACAACTAATTAACACATTGTACCTTCTTGAAATATTGCTGGGTATCCTCCCAATAACTGATCCTGGTGGCTTTGCCTGTACTTGTACTATTTTTTTTTAAGTGCAATTCTGGAAGGTACAAGTTTTAAGAATGTAGTTTAACCAAATAGCTTTCCTTCTAGTATCAATGTCTTCAGCCACCCTGAGAGGAGGGAAGTTTCACTTTGACTCATGGTGTGCTCAGAGGAAGCATGGGTGGAAGAGTGAAGGAAGTGCTGAAAATGAATCCTATTTCTCAATTTGGTTAATGGCTTGTTTTAGGATTCAGCAGCCTCTGCAAGGCAGTTTATGAGCCAACTGTTAAGGTTCAAACCGTAGCTATATTTGCTTAACACAAAGAGTGTTTTAAAAGAACTACAACTTAGTAGTTACTCTAAACATTGGGTGGCTTCATATCAAATTCTTATTTCCAGCATTTCTCAGTAGGTTGGTAGGTGTGGCCACAGCAAGCCAGCATTCTTGTTATAAAACCCAGGGGAGTACTTGGGTAATGCTGTGCTTTTTAGGTGAGCTGAATGTTTTCTACTGTAGTCTTAACTCTTCCATATGAATGGCCTTAATCTGCTTAAATTCAGTGTTATTTCCTGCCTGATCCCTGGTGCTATTAGATTTTGTTGACAGTGAATCAGTCCTTTATAATGTGTGATGGGTGGTGTATCATAATCACATACTTGCATTACGAACACATTCATACTTTTAGGAATCCATAAAGGGTTCTACAAAGATAACCTACCTGGGAGTTCTGTAAGGTACCATTAAGACCTAAGTCAATAAATTGCAGCATTGCCCCACAATCTGAATGGCCTACTTAGGAAAAGGCAGACACGGTGGCCTAAGTGATCATTGTCATTGTTTCACAAGTTTTATTTTTCACCTTTGTTCGGTTCAATAACCTCTGAAGTCATCTGAGGATGGAGGTCCCTTTAAAGTCAATGGATGACCCAAAGACAGATGAATTTATGTGAGAAGTGGGCCAATTTTCTCTTTGTAAGCAGTATTACCAAATATTGTTTCCGTTCTCAACTAATTGGTACCCAATTAAGCATCAAACTTACCAAAGCCATTTGGCTGTAATTTGCTTTCCAGAATCGTCTGGTTCTGTATTTATTCATTGTGTCTGGGTGTTCCTGTCACCCTGACATGGAGGCCACTCCTCAAGTTGCACAATGTAAGTTGAGGAAGCAAAAGAACCACCACCTAAATTGGTTCATTCAGATTTCTCCTGACCCATTCCAGTTATTTGTTAGGCTTTTCCATTGCCTGGGATCCTTTTTGACTTTATCAAGGGCCAGGGTAACGTAGCTGCCCTGTAAGATAAATTTAGTTGCTCTATTAATAGCCACATTAGAGGCTACCAAGAGTTCTTAGCTTTTCTCAGTGCCATGGATCCGAGTCATGGGCTAAAGCTTAGGCAACTATCTCAGATTATATCTTTAAGTGTATAAAATAAATTACATAGAATTACAAAAGGCAACTGTACTGAAATATGGTCAAGATGTTGAAACATGATATATTAAAATATTTTATATATATGCTTATTGATATATTATAAATAACCATTTTAAATATATCATATCATCTATAATAATAAAAGCAGTAATATGCTAATTAAACCAGACATCCTTTCTGATGAAGCCGGAGTGGAGGGAAGCCAGCCAGATCCCAGGTGCCTGCGAGTGGCCCCAGGGAAGCAGCCCAGATCCCAGATGCTGGATGGAAGCCGGTGCCAGCATCTGGGGGGAAAAAGGCCTACTCTTGCACAAATTTTTATGCATCGGGCCTCTAGTAATTATTATAACTTCAAAGTGTGATTAAATGATATTCTGAGATATTTACAACAACCTTCAATGGTATGATAGAATCAGGGGTCCCCTTGATATGTGGTTTGTTGCCTATAACAGTGATTGAAATGTTAAATTTCATAGACCCTTTGGAAGTCTAGGGACCCCAGGTTAAAAATGGCCTGGTCTAACCTAATGCTGGAAAATTTAAATGCCTCTGCTGTACCAGTTCCCTTTGGTGGTACAACAAGACTGGTGTGGGGCAATTTAGAGAACAACTCAACCCACTGAGCCCTCTAGGGGATTACAACATAATACATTGTTACAGTATAATGTTAGGCATCACATGATCTACTTAGGGGAGGACAGAGAACTACTTTAATGTAATATTATCCAATTAATTCACCATTGAACTGGCTAGCATTAGTCTCAGATAAATAGAAGCCTGTCTTTCTAATTAGGACTCACCTATGGGCTTAAGGAGTAAGTATAGACCGAGGGACAGGTTGAATAAGGCTCCATCTATCTAGCAAACAGCTTCACGTGTTCACGAATGGATGACAATGACACAGCCAAGTTTTCACTTTATAGAGAACCAGTGTAGTGGTATTGATATGTATTAATTCTCTTTGCCTAATCTGGGAGACAAGTGATTTCAAATAGGAATTGCAGTTTGCCATTCTCTCCAGCCTTGCTTTCCCTCCATGAAAAGGCCATGTTTTAGTTTTCTCACTTCTGAGCGACTGCCTAACTCTAATCATGACCGAAAAGGGTGAGGTGAAGAGGCAGAGAAAGCCCTGAAGGAGATCAGCACTTTTCCTTCTGCCTGTGCCCCGTACAAATTGTACATAAAGGAGCCCGTGAAAGAGTGAGAAACTCACCCTCTATGAAAAGGAAAAAAATCCTAAATAGATGTTTTTTGAATAAGATCTTCTCAGACAAAACATTTTTAGAACAGTTACTCACCGTATCACAGTATCCAATCAATGTTTATTTTTTTTCTCAATAATAACAACAACTTGTTAAAATGCTGTCCAACCAATCTGAAAGCTAAGCCGAGGAGGAAGGGGATGCTTGTCATTGCCTCCTCTCCTTTCAAGCCACCACAAATATTATGCTCTTGCTATTTTGTTTAACTTGGGCCGAATTCACTTCATAGAGTAACAGGGAGACCGAGTTGGGTCCATTAAGAATAAACTTCAAAAACCCTCTGGCTTTGGGGCTTTCTTGTGTTATTCCACCTCAAACCCAGAGGATATGAAAGATGGGAAGATTAGCGAGGGTTTTTGCTGTTCTTTTACTGAATGGCTTCATAAATGCCAATTGAAATAATTATCAAGCCATTATGATGATTTGCATTAAAAATGGTAACTTCAGCAAACAGTCCCTGTGCTTGGAGGAGGGCAGTTAGGGGTAGCATTAAATGTTATAAAAGGCCCATTGAAGCCATACTAGCTTTCTGGCTTTCTGAGGATTACCGCACTGTAGTTCACAAAAAGGTTATTCTTCCAGCTCTATTTATACTCACAGTACTTACAGTGCATGCTCCCTGCGCGCCCATTCCTGGCATTGATTCCTGCCTCTGCCCAAATTCTCATCTGGCACAGAGAAGGCAGCAGCTCTGGAGATGGTGATGCAATGCTTGGAGCATGGCAGACAAAGAAAGGGCCTCTTCTTATCAACACTTCCTTTTGCTGTTTAAGTGAAAATACCAGAAGCCCTGGGTACCATTCCCCACTCCTCCCACCTCCAACTGCCCATTTGGCCCATTAAAGCCCTTGGCTTACTCTGGATCCCCTTGGGGAGTCTACTTAAAGGAACAAGGCAGGATATTACAAAGATCAAATTCTCATTACTCACCATTTTTCTTAGTCAGGGAAGCTATTATCTTATGAAAGGAACCATCTTTGTTTGGTAAAATCACAGTTCTTAAGGATCTGGTGGATGAGGGGAGGAGGGTGTAGTATCTGACCACTACCAACACTCTAGGTGGCAGTTCTGAATGGTATAGGGGGAGGGCCACAGCCCAGATGCAGGACCATGTGACCCTGGAAGTTATCTCACTGGTGATGGGGTTCAGGACACATTACCTCAAAATATTATACTTTGGCATACTGAATATTTCATGCTGAAGGAATCTGAGAAAACGTATATGTATGAAGGACTTTTTGACCTCCCCCCTAAGCAAGTCCTAAAACCCTCCTGTGAGACATGCCTTCCCTAAATCCAGAGGGAGTGTTTATATCTGAAGATAAGGGACATAGAGAGACATCTGAATGAACAGAGCTTGATAAATGTCCTCCAATTACTACACTTAGCCCACACTCTGCCCCATCATATCTTTACCTGACTTCATCAGACCTAGCAGAAAGACTTAAGTGTAACCATTTCTTGGGTCTTCATTTCCTTATGAAAGCTCTCAAGTCATGTAAAACTTACACTAAATAAGTTGTTATGCTTTACTCTTATTAATATGTCTTTGTCAGTTTAATTTTCAGACCTAGCCAGAGTCACTAATGTTACTAGAACCCCAATGATTTTTCCCTTGGGTTCACCTGCCTGCACACACTGGTTCAAAGAAATACATAAGCAGGCATTTGCAATACAGGAAGAAAATAAAACAGTTTAATATCAAATTGGCAATATGAAGACAGTGTTTGTACTCTAAAGAAACCAACTTTATCCTTGGCATAGGTTTCTTATTATATAGGGCAAAACACTACAGCTTAGAGGTTCTGGGTCATGCTGGGAGGTAATTGGTTGGAGGTGAGGTTGGGATAATGAATCATTTCTTCAGGTCTTGAGGACAACACTGAAGTCTTTTTCCATGTTACTCTATCCTATCTCATGGGAAGGTAGCTGGGTTTGTTTTACTTTAGGGCCCAGGAAAGGAAACATAACAGGTTGAGATTTTATCATTAGCATGCGAGAGGTCGGGACTGTATGACCATTAATGAGGTCCAGGTTACTGTCTTCTGCTGCCTTGGAGGTTGCTGGTCATCCAGGGGAAAGGCTAGGTCTCTGAGGGGCATAGAAAGAAAGAGATATGATTTCTACAGCTGAGATTAAAAACTAAACTTAAACAAAGTCATAAGGACCTTCGGTTTCAAGGGGGTCAAGGGAATCTTTTTCTACCACTGCACAGGCCATACCTTAAACATTTGTTGACAATTACCAAATAAGAGCCACTAAGTTTTCACACTTTAGTATGCCTCAAATTCCCCCAGAAGATGGTTGATTATTTGTGTTTATACACTCTATCCTCAGATTATCTGAATCAACTAATCTGTTGTGGTCCCAGCAATCTACATGAAATAAGCAGTAGGGTAATTTTGATGCAGGTGGAAGAATACTACTCCTAAAGGTTAGCTAAAATACACTAATTTTTAAATTTTTCATAACAAACCTAAAGAAAAATGCACAAATTGTAACTGCACAGATTAAGAGAAGGAATGTTATGAACATCTCAGAAGTTCACCTATGCCCATTTCTAGTACTTGCCCTACCAAGGGTATCCTAACTTCAATCACCATAGTAGATTATTTGACCTGTTTATAAATTTTACATAAACAAGATCAAGAAGAATGCACTTTTCATATCTTCATTTGCACAATTACATTTGTGAAATCCAGCCATATTTTATCCATAATCTTGGGTGTAGTTATAATTCATAACTTTCTCCCCCCAAATAAGCTATTTTCTCAGCATTTACTTTGTGGTAAGTGGGTTTTGTAGGTATAAGAACTTGAGAGCTTTTTTATTATAACTTTTCAACTTTTGATATTATCTTTCCCTCTAAAAATGAGCTGATCCCAGGTGTTGAACGCAGAATGCCCTTATGATGTGCCAAGATTAACTGTTGGCATTTATTGTTTGTTCTATTACATCTTCTGTGGAAAGAAATAAAATATGATGGACTAGGGAGACAATGTGGAACAGACTTAAGGAAATAGGTGAACATTAAGAAGTGTCTGTGGCTTCTTAATGAAACCAGTTTGGCTCAGTGGATAGAGCATCAGCCTGTGGACTGAAGGGTCCCGGGTTTCATTCCAGTCAAGGGCATGTACCTTGGTTGTGGGCACATCCCCAGTTGGGGGTTTGAAGGATGCAGCTGATCAATGTTTCTCTCTCATCGATGTTTCTAACTCTATCTCTCTCCCTTCCTCTCTGTAAAAAATCAATAAAATATATTTTTTTAAAAAGAAGTGTCTGTGTTTAAATGGTTGTTTTTAAGTTCACACCTGAGGTTGCTCCAGGGAAAGTGTTTTTGTTGTTGTTGTTGTTTTTTGTTGTTTTTGAGATTAAATTTTATGTGGCTTTCGATAGCAGTTCTCAAAGGACAGGGCCTGCTCCTGGGCCCCAGAGCATTATCCGTTGTGGGCTGGTCCACTGACCCTAATCCACTGGTTTCATTTTCCAATTATCTGGGATGATCTGCTACTTAAAACCTTAGCATTTGGTATGGAAATTTCTCCTAATATAGAAGCCACCCTCTTCCAGTGACTCAGATGTATTTGATAACCATAACCCATGGTTAGGGTTCTAATTGTCCCAAGAAACTTCTTCAAGTGCCCGTGTGACATCTGTAACTATAGCACATGCAATGGCATGTACCTGACTTCTGGGAGCAATGTTCTTTAGGTTGATGTTTTAAAATGAAATTTCTGAGAATGGGCTGGAAGGTTCTATTGAGCAAGTGCATGGTTCTGCTCACCTCTCTTCTGTACTTGAAAGTATATCATAAACCGGATCCCCCTTTCCAATACTTTATCATTAGTTTGGGTAATAAAACCTCACAGGGTGATTAGGAATCCATTGAAAAAAATCATTGAAAGAAGCATAGAAAAAGACTACAGTTCAAAATGACAATTTAAAGATTGCTTATACCAGAATCCATAGTAAATAAGTGATCATTTTATATTATTATTCTTTCATGAGATTTATGTTAAATTAAAAATACTTTATAAGACAGATAGAATGAATTGCCTGATCCATGGGTTGCATGTATCTGTAGATGTGGAACCGATGGATATTGAGAGCCAACTTGGTCATTGGGCACTTTATTCACTGACAGGAGTTTGCCTCACACAGAATTTTTGCCATTCCCACTAATTTGCAGCAGAAAAAGGTCTATAGCACACAGAAGTTCTAGTGAAATGTGCTTTAAAAATCCTATTACTCTCCTGGCAGGTATTGTTCAGTGGTTAGAGTGTTGGTTAGAGCACCGAAGGGTTGCAGGTTTTATTCCTGGTCAAGGGCACAGTCCTGGGTTGCAGGTTCAATCCCCAGCCCACAGTGAACCCATTGATGTTTCTCTCACCTCCTTCTTCCCTTACTCTCTCCCTTACACTCTTTTTAAAAAAAATCAATAGGAAAAACAACCACAGAAATAAAAGTCTATTTCCCTGAACATTTTTGTGAAAAAAATAAGCTGAACTTTGATTTTCAGAGGCAACATTTCCCACAATGCACTCCATGGAAAAATGCTTTCTGATGACACGGCAATAGTTGCTCCTTGAAATACATATGCATATCAAATAGATTCAAAATATAATAAAGTGAGATTAAACAAAGCTTCAAATTGGATTCTTTGTTACAGGATCTTTCAGAACCTTTATTTTGGTAATGATGCTGTAAAATTTCAAATGGTAGATACCATTTGCAGCTTATTCCAAATTTATTTAACAAGAGACAGAGCTATTATTTATTTAACAGAACCAACTTTGTGAAAATGCAAGATGAGAAAATTGATATGGATCATAAAGGAGTTATTGTGACCATATCACCAAACAGAGGAGGGCAACGAGCTTTCCAAGTAAAGAAATTGTGTCATTAGTCCCTCCCATATCAAATGAAGCCAAGGCTGCAGATTGTGTAACAGGTGACCTGGTTGGTAAGGTTGACACAGTGGGAAGCTTGTTGTGGTATTTTTAAAGTTCATCTGTGTTAATGTATCACTAGTTTTTATTGGCAAAATATGTAGAATTTATAAAATAAAGAGAGAAAAGTCCATTTTCTATCATTCAGTTCCCCATTGGTTTTAATCTCATGTCCATTTCTGTTTCCTAAGATTCCTTCTCTTTTCATTCCTTCTCTTTCCAATACATCACAAGAATTAACAGTGTTTAAGATAGTACAACACATAGGGACAGTGGGAATTCAGCTACCAAATGATTCAAATCATTATATAAATCATTGACAAGTATATCAATTATTGAAAAACAACATAGTTGAAACCAGTTTGGCTCAGTGGATAGAGTGTCAGTCTGCAGACTGAAAGGTCCCAGGTTTGATTCCAGTCAAGGGCATGTACACTGGTTGCGGGCACATCCCCGGTGGGGGGTGTACAAGAGGCAGCTGGTCAATGTTTCTCTTTCATCGACGTTTCTTGCTCTCTATCCCTCTCTCTTCCTCTCTGTGGAAAATCAATAAAATATTTTTTTAAAGAAAAACAACATAGTAGAATTCCTTGGGAAAGAAGGATATAACCATGCTAATAATTTGATAAGGATGCTTCACAAACAAACTACAAAAACATGAAGTTTGAGAATAGTGCTAGTGAACATGAAGGGCTGTTCTGTTTTTTCCACTTACATTTTAAACAGCTATGTCTCAGCCCAATTTCTTGTGAGTGAGTGTGTGTGTGTGTGTGTGTGTGTGATAATGCAAATTAAAGTTAGGAAACAAACCCTGGTTCGATTAGTTAGAGCATCGACCATCCTGAGCATCAGAAGGTGGCAAGGTGGCAGGTTTGATCTTAGTCATTGCCCATACCCAAGTTCATTGATATCTCTCCCCCGACCCCCCGTCTCTCTCTGGAATCAATAAAAACAAACAAACAAACAAACAAACAAATAAATAATGGCTAAATATAGAAAACAAAATGTTTCAATGAATTGGTCCAATAATAATATTCTAACACTTAAAGAGATCTGCAGTAGATTATAAAAATGGTGAATTCTTAAGCCTTCCCTATAGCCATACTTTTGTCGTATTATCTTTCAGGGCCCTTCCATCTCAAATCTGGTGACAGCCATGTGACTTGATTTAACCATTGAGATGTTAACAAGCATGACACACGCAGAGTCTGGAAAAGCACTTGTGAACTAGGATTGATCTTTCTGTCTCTCTCTTGCCTCTGTCATCACTCTGAGAACATGCCCAGGCTAGTCTGCTCTAGGATGAGAAACATGAGGGGCAGAGCTGAGTCATCCCAGTCCCCTCAGCCAAAACCAGCCTAGACAAGCTGACAGCCAGCAATCCCCAGACATGAGCGAGCCCAGCCAAGATCAGTAGAACTAAAACCGAGGGCACTTATGACTTTGATTAATTTTAGCTTTAAATCCTAGTTCTCTCTCTCTCTCTCTCTCTCTCTCTCTCTCTCTCTCTCTCTCTCTCTCTCTCTCTCTCTCTCTTCTCTCTCCACATCCCTCAGAGACCTAGCATTTCACCTTGATAATCAGCAACCCCTGAGGCAGGAGAGGACAATAGCCCAGACCTGACTAATGGTCACAGGGTCCAGACCTCTGGCAGGCTAAAGATCATCTTGACCTAAGTTATATTTCAGTTCTTTAGCCCTAGAGTGGCATGACCCCCTGACCACTTTCCATGAAGCCAGACAAAGGGATAAGAGCAGACCTCAGAGCTGCCCTCAAGACCTGAAGAAATGATCTATTACCTTTACCTCATCTCCAATCAATCAGCTCCCAACATAACCCTGAACCTTAACCCGTGGTCCCTATGATTGTGTTCTATATAATCTATAACCTACCTGCCATGTGGTGTTTGTGTTCTCCTTCCTCAGGGGTTGCTGATTTAAAAGATTCATCTGAAATATTTATTATTATGGTAAATCTTGATCGGGTAAAAAGTCAGTTGAGGGGAAGAAAGTTATTGTTTGGTAAATTGCGTGTCTTTAATAACAAATAGATAAATGAAGAAATACCAGTTAAATTATCCTGATCAATAAATGTTAGGGCTTTAGATTTAAGGAAAGATGTTATTAGCATATAGGTAGCTAAAGTTTTCTCATATAAAAATAGAACAGTTTGTTGTAAAGAAATAAGGAAGGATGTGGAAGGAACAGCACACATGTAACTATCACCTTCTTAAGAGAATTAATACTGATGGAAATACCTACTAGTACAAATGTAAGGGTTGGGTGGAATGCAAATTATAATAAACTATACACTGCTATAATTTAAATAATAGATTTAAATGAAATGATCCTTTTATAATTTTAGCAGTAGAGTGAAGGTCTCTGGAATGCACATAAATTATATATTTCCACTAGTGACATATCGGTACAATCTTAGTATTTTAAATATTATGAAATATTATGAAAATTGGTCTTTTATATTTAAAATATTGCCTGAAAACATTATGATGTCAGAACATATAAATCAACCTTATTTTTTTAACTTTTGACCAGATTAATAATAATCTACCATTCTTTCATTCACTAAGCAACAATTTATTAAACATCTACTCAGAGCTGGTCATGGTTCTAGCTGATTAGAATACAAATACAAATGTTCCATCTTTAAGAATTATTGAAGATGGAGTGGAAGACAGATAATAAACAAATAAACACTCAGTATAATTTTTGGCAATGATAATTGCCATGAAGGTTTTAAACCTGAGCCAGAATAAAAAATGGTCAGCATCACTAATCATTAGGGAAATGCAAATCAAAACTACAATGAGATATAACTTCACACTTGTTAGAATGGCTATCATAAAAAGACAAGTAGCAAATGTTGTTGTAAATATGGAGAAAAGGGAACCCCATTCATTGATGGTGTGATTGTAAATTGGAGCAGCAGCTATGGAAAACAGTATAAGGATTCCTTTAAAAAATACAATACAATAAAATAAAATAAAATAGAATTACCATATGGCCCCACTATGTCATTTCTGGGTATTTATCTGAAAAAACAAAAACAAAACAAACCAGAGTAACTGGAAAAGATACATATACCTCCATGTTCATTGCAGCATTACTTACAAAATCAAGATATAGAAACAATGTAAGGGTCCATTGATGAATAAATGAATAAATAAATGTGATATATACACTCATACAAATTTTAGCAATAGAAAATAATGAAATCTTGCAATTTGCAACATGAGACCTTAATTAACTTAGGCTAATTGAAATATCAGAGAAACAGAAATACTGTATGGTCTCACCATATGGAATCTAAAAACACAGAAAAATAAAGTTATAGATACTGAAAACAGATTGATAGTGGGATCTGGAGGTGGGCAAAATGGGTGAAGGGAGACAAAAGGGGCAAACCTCCAGTAATAAAATAAATAAGTCATGGGGATAAAATGTATAGCATGGTGACTATCCTATATAATAAAAGCCTAATGTGCAAATTGACCAAATGGCCGGATGACTGGTTGGCAGCAGCGGAGGGGCAATTGGGGGGCAGGGCCAGCTGGCACTGTCCCCCGATGGGCTCGCTGTTAGCCTCCCGCAGAGGGAGGCCAGACTGTGGCTTAGGCCCGCTCCTCCCAGGGACATCTCCCGAGGGTTCCTG
Source organism: Vespertilio murinus (assembly GCA_963924515.1). Taxonomy (NCBI): domain Eukaryota; kingdom Metazoa; phylum Chordata; class Mammalia; order Chiroptera; family Vespertilionidae; genus Vespertilio; species Vespertilio murinus. The sequence goes on from OZ004709.1 coordinate 64,300,029, forward strand.
GACTGCGAGAAGTTGCTGAGGGATCCCCCTTCCCGAGTGCACAAATTTTCATGCACCCAGGCCTCTAGTAATTAATAATACTCTATTGTATATTTGAAAACTGCTAAGAGTTCTCATTGTAGTAATAATAAAAAAAAGTCTGTAACTACATATGGTAACAAATGTTAACTAGATTTATTGTAATAATTTCCAAAAATATACAAATACTGAAATATTCTGTTGTATACTTGAAACTAATATAATATTGTGTGTCAGTTATACCTCAATTTAAAAAATCTGGATCAGAGAATAGGGGATTTAGAGGATCCTATGGGGTTATTTGAAAAGGGGATTAGAAATTGCTCTGTGTCAGGCCAGCATGCTCAGTGGTTGAGCATTGACATATGAACCAGGCGGTTATAGTTCGATTCCTGGTCAGAGCAGGTACCTGGGTTGTGGGCTCGACCCCCACTGTAGGGTGTGCAGAAGTCAGCTGACCAATGATTCTTTCTCATTATTGATGTCTCTCTTTCTCTCTACCTATCTGAAATCAATAAAAATATATTAATAAAAATGGCCAGGAGGATGGCATTTGAGCAAGTTGTGACTGATGCAATGGAGGGTGAGATATAACAATTCAGGGCAGAGCTCTGCTGATAGGGGGAACAACCCTTTGGAGCTACTCACTAGATGCCTAGAACTACGTGCTATGTTTTTACTCCCTGATATCCTCACCATGTTTCTGTCATGGAGGTACTGCTATTACTCTCAGCATCATGCCCTCTGTTCACATGAGGAAGCAGACGCCAGGTAACCCGCCCAGCACAGCACATGAGTGGTGAGGGATGGGGCTGACCTGGGAGCCCAAGCAGCCTGGTTCAGTCTTGGTGCTCTTAACCATTCCCCTTACTGCCTCCAGCTCTACGTGAGGTCCAGCCAGGCAACAGGGACCCTCTAAGAAGGAAATTATTTTAAGTTATAAAACTCACCCCCAACACTTTCACTCTCTATTTCATGCCCTGCTTATAATGACTTGTAATTATTCCACGTGGACAGACTGGAAGCCTTCCTTGACTGAAATCAAGAGCTTTGTATTTTCAAGAAGTTGACCTTTCCTCAGCATCCTCAGGATGCTTGCCAGTTTATCAGATGCAGTGAGTGCAGGGGATATACTGAGCAGTAAAATGCTTATTCTTAGTAATCAACTTCTTTTTCTGTTGGATAAGTAAATAGATTGATTCATGACCATATTTTAAATCTTGGTGGAAGGAAGATGTTAGCAAAGATTCAATGGTCTCTGATCCAAGTCATTGCCTTTGGATCATGAGCAGGTGGTGGATGCTGAAAGTATAAACTTGCAAATCCCAATACTGTTAAGAAGTGGTGCCTCTCAGAAATCCAACAGAGATGACCGTGATTTCCATTATTCATTCTTCTGGGATGAATCTACATGAGGCTCAGAGGAGAAAAAAGGAATTTTGTGTGTGTGTGAGCCACATACTGTCTGGAAGACAAGAAGCCTCCTGTCATTAAATCATTTAAGACCCCTGTTTGGAATTGGGGGACCCCTGCCTGGAGGGGATCACACTGTGCCAAATGAGAGGTCCTGGAGGGAGTCATCTTTTTTTTTTCTGATGTTCTCAACTTACTGCAATTCCAAATGTTTATATGGAGAGAATTCTTTTCCCTGAAAACATGACAAAAATCTCTGCTGATAGTGCTGATAGTCAGATTCTCATGACAAATTCCTTCCAGAATTCTCTGCCTTCCTCACATTTTAGAGGCCCTACCGGTTTGATCTCTTAGGTAATTTTGCTTCCACTGTCTTTATGATAAGTATATTACTAAAATAAGTCATTTCACTGTGTTAAATAATGTTGCAATGCATATTTTTGGGATGCTTTTTGTACCGTATTTGCCGGCGTATAAGACGATTTTTTGGCCCTGAAAAATATGCCTCCAAGTGGGGGGTAGTCTTATACGGCGAGTGTATAACAAACTCTGTATTTTTAGTGGAAATGTTAGGGGGTCGTCTTATACGCCCAGTCGTCTTATACGCCGGCAAATACGGTACTTATGAAAATGTTTCTCTAGGTTGGACAGCCAGAAGTGAGGTTAATGGACAAGGGGTTGCATATTGTTTTTTAAATTTATTAATGCCTAATTCCATTTGGTAGAGTTTACCAACTTATAATCATACCACCACTGTATAATACTTCCTATTTCCCCAGACAATTGCCAAAATACACAAAATTTATTACTGAACATTAGTGTAGCTGAATAATTTTATATGCATATTTATCCACGTATGTAGTTCTGTAATTGCTTATATATATTTTGCTAATGTAGAACTTAATAAAACTCCACAAAACCAATAAATCATGATGCATTTATTAGGAAATAATAATTGATTATATTTTAATTCCTTGTATGGTTATTAATGTGTCAATATTTCCTATGTCCTCTAAAAACAGCTTTGCATTTTATGCTTCCCTAAAAAAATAATTGAACAATTATTTGGTGTTAATCAATTAGTAGGAATCCTGGAGACCAACATCCTACATCAATAGGCTCTGTTCATTTTATAGCTTTAAGGATGTGTTATTCTGTGTGTAGAAAATCTGCTTAACCCCAAATGTTGAAAATCTTAAAGCTGGTCACAGTCTTTCTGTGTTCCTAAGTTGTTTACTCTTAGAAAAGAAACAAACAAAACAAAGCACAGAACAATTTTCTGTTTCTAAGACATATGGCTTTTAAAGACATCTTTTACATCAAATAGATCTTACAAAGCATTTTGATGATTTAAGTGTAAATGATTCTGAAACATATGGATTAAATTTCCCTAAGAATCACTTGGGTTTAAAAATTGAGGCAAAAACACTCAACAAAAAAAACTGAAGTTTTGGGTTTGCCAACTCCAAGGAATTTGGTAAATAATTCAAGACAAATGACAAATCCCAATTATGGCAAAATTAATAAGAGGATGTGTGCAGACCCCTTTATTAGCTTCATTCTGTCTGTCTTATCTCCTACTGTAATGGATACAAATATCCCAAACTTCTCTAACTCTAGACAGTTTTGGTGGAACTATGTCTGACTATGAAATATATTAATGACAAAATATTAATTAAATATAATTCATAATAATAATTCTTACTACTTTTTAAAAAACAGTGTTTAGGTTCACCTTCCCTGACCAAGAGGTCAGAACCATATTTATTGTATATCATTCAATGTTCCTGGCTGATATTTTACTAATTTCAGTGAAATTTACTGTATATCACCTGATAGCTTGGGATAATTCTAAAGTTAATCTTGCCACTTAGGTCAAGATCCCATTGACTTGAGCAGCTTTCAAAATTTAAACCTGGGTCACCCATTTGGACACTTCATTATACTTACATAGGCAAATGAAAATATAACCAGCTCTACTGGTGTTTACTATTAAAGAGTAATCAAAGTCTCTTCCATCTGCATAAACTCTTCCAGAACAAGATAATAGTAGTAGTAAAACTCAAGACATAAAATACATACATGGCTTAATATTCTCAGGATATTTTTGGAAACTGATGCAGTGCAAGAGATGGGACTCTAAGACAGTATTGTACTACTTTATATTTTGAGGGTGCAAAAGTGGGACCTCAATGTATTGTATTACAAATACAGATGTCCTTAGGGTTAGTCATTGAAGATCCCCAAGCAGATAAATTGAAATGTGATTAGTATATAAAATAGTTTTTCTTTAGAAATTGAATTATCCCACATGAGAGTTGACTCCAAATACATTTTATAAATGATGTTTTTCATAAATATTTTAGAGAAGATGCTGATAGTTTTTATACTAATATTTTCTTGCTTCAAACTCATCCTGTCTACCATCATGAAATCCCTTATATTTGCCTCCAAGAGAGTACCACTTCCTTCCCTCAAATCATTTTCCTCTTCCAAGGTAAAGACAAGAGGAAAGTTCATAGGATGTAGATTCATGACTCCTACCACTTTTACTGTGTACCTTTGGACAAGTCATGACTTTGCTAATTCACATTTTATACCACTAAAAAATAAAAATAAAAAACAGAAGCAACAACCTATAAACTGAAACACAAATTTCATCCTCAGGCTTATGTTTATTCACTAATTCTGGTAATAATATCCTCATTCTCCAACGGCTTAGACTTTAATCACTGTCTATTTTAAATTTATAGCATTCCCCTCCTTCAGGCCATAGTAAGTTACCAAGCTCCTTCTTAACTCACCCTGCATACTAACGTAGGATACCGTTGTGTCTTTCTGAAGCATTACCTTGCTGGAGCATGACATCTATCTATAAACCTTTCTTGACTCTGTGATTTCAAATCCTGCAGCCTATTATATCTTAACTAGATATGGGGTGTGTAGGTATTAATTCTTAGGATTCTAAAAATACTAAGCCTTCTAAACTGCTGAAATTTGAACAATGGATTTACTAAGTTCATATACATATATAAATACAAATAAGAATAAGGGGTTGACAATGTCTCCCAAATAATTAAGTAAAAGGAACTTGGAGCAACAACCAATGTTTTTGAGAAAACTATATGGGCCAGGTATTATTTTAAATTAAGGGGGGAATTAGTGAGCATTGCTTTCATGGAGCTGATAGTGAAGAAGATGGAAAGGCATTACTCCAACAACCATATAAATAAATGAGAATTAAACTGAGATAAGTAGCACTGTGCATAAACAATCTTCATAGGGAAATTTGAAATAGTCTGGGAGATCAAACAAATCTCAGAACAAGTAATGACTAAGGTGAGATATATAACAGTAGCAGAAATGAACACTACATTAGGCTTGGGAATAGGAAGCAAGGCAGACTGAAGAGTAGGCACAAAGATTCTAGGGTGGCCAGAATAAGATGTTTGAGGAACCATGAGATGCTGAATATTGTTGGCACACAAAAAATGAGGTGAACTGTGGCTTTAAAAATGGCTGGAGAAACCCAGCTAGTGCTGCTCAGTGGTTGAGCATCAGGCTATGAAGCAGGAAGTCATGATTTGATTCCAGGTCAGGGCAAATGCCCAGGTTGAGAACTCAGTTACCACTATGGGGTATCCAGGAGGCAACACTTTAATGATTATCTCTCACCATTGATGTTTCTATCTCTCACTCCCTCTCTGAAATCAATACAAAATATATTTAAAATAAAATAATAAAGGCTAGAGAAGAAATTCATGGCTTATATCAGCGAAAATTCAGTTATAGGTAACAGAAATCCCTTTAGCTAGTTTACAGAAAAGGCAATTATTATCTGGGCTTTAATTAGTTGCCAGAATTTTTTTAAGGCAAGAAGCCAAACTTGAATGCCATACACTTAAGAGAGACCCAGTCAGGGAAAAGTCTCAAAGAAAATCCAATGGTTTCCACACAGATTGCTTAATATGCATCCAGCCAGAAGATGAACATCAGAACCTTTGTAATAGTTGGTCCATCTCTGGTTCAGCAGAACCGTAGAACCTTACAATATTCCTATCCATCTTAAATATCATGAGAAAGGAAGGATTTATGTGGGGGAAGCCAACCACATCTCTATAACCCAGCAGGCATGGGGACATTGGAAGCATTAATTTGGAGTTCTACTATAGGAAAGCAGGATTGGCAAAAGGAAGAATAATTCTAATGAAAAAGGGAGGAGGTGTTCAAAATGCTTTGGGCACTGAAAAATGACAGATGTCTTATAGAGAGGTGAAGTCTGGCTAGAGACATATATATGTGATATAAAACACTGATGTTGTTATTGTAATTAAAGCTGAGGACATGGAAGGATACATGGTGAAATCACAGGTGAAAGATGGTAGAATATTTGTCTATAAATATTTGACAAGCACCGTGTTAAGTGCTGTCAGTAGATAGTTCATAGTGAAATAGCTTCTAAGTAGATTATTATGACAATAAACAAAGCCACAATAAAGTCTTGCATGGAATACTGTAGAATAATGGAGAGCATTGCTCAGTGGATACCACTTACATAACAAAGAAAACTCAACAGAACCAAAGTCTACATCACTCTTCCTATTCATTTGTTTTTCCAACTGGAAATAAGCCATCAGCATTGAACTCTCAACAAGTCCCCACTTATACTGGTTATCTATTTTCCTCCCTTCTATGTTCTCTTTTCTTCATTTACTATTACAACCATTCAAGTCATTGTGCAAGCTGAAATCAGGAACTCACATTCAGTGCCCCTCCATCATTCTTCATATTCAATCAACAGGAATTTTAATTCCATCACAGAAATATCAACCAAAGGGAGAAGGCAACTTCCCTCAATCCTTAAACTAGAGCCCAGGGTCATTCCTCATGTAAAGCCATCGCAGAATCTGGGATTTGCTTTCTCAGCAACCAAATCTCTCCTTCCCGCAGCAGTGCACAGATCCACGAACTTTTTCTGTAAAGCACCAAATAGTAAATACTTTCAGCTTTGTGGACCATAAGGCTTCTGTCACTACTCAACTCTGTTGTTGTATTGAGAGAGCAGGCATAGCAACTTGTAAATGAGTGGGTGTGGTTGTGTTCAACATAACTGGAGTGTTCAAGTTTGCTGAACCCTCCAGACTCCAGAAAGAATTTAAGAGGCATCGTCATGAAAACAATCCACTTACATGACTTTGCTGTTTCCCTGTCCTTTGGGAGAAAGTGTATATGCTTTTGCCCCTTGAGATGACCTTTATGATTTGTTCCTAAGCAATTCTTATGCTTTGGTCTCTGGCCTCCTCCTCCTTCTCCTCTTCCTCCTCCTCCTCCTCCTCCCTGTAACCAGTTGTTTTGATCCTTTTTTATGTTTCTGAGCCTTTCACGTTCTATTTATGCCTTCCTCCTATTCTTCTCATAGAAATCCTTCCCATCTTTCTGGACTCTGCTCAGATGTGAGTGCTGCCTGCCTTACAGTGCTCCCCATCTTCTTCTGGAGGATTCTACACCAAGCTCTATGGTAGCTTTGTGATATTATGTTGTGACTATCTGCTTGGAAGCTGTTTCTCACTCTTGATTGAGATATTATTCACAGCACTTAAAGCAGTGCCTGTCATGCGAATACAGAAAAGATAAATTATAAACGTTAAGTGAAGGAGTGAGTGAAAGAGTAGCAGAGAGAGAAGAGAAAATGAAGCAGACAATTCTTTGGATAATTCGGGTAGCATACATTAAGTGGGGGAGAGGTGTTTTATTCTCATAATCACAATATAAGATTAGTTTTTATAAACTAAAGTTTTAAAAAATATAATAAGCTCAGTTTGCAAGTTTAAATAATAATTAAAAAAACACAAAGAAAAATGGAAATTTCCTCCCTTTCAGGAGTTGAACATAGTGCCCAAGTTCTGGAATCACTGGCAGCACTTAACAAAACTACCGCATGGATTTCACTGGGCCCATTTTGATACACAGCTCTAGTTCTGCCCAGAGTACTTCGATGTTAAATAAGTACTGTTGAGGCAACAGAACTCTAAATTATAGAAAGAAATCTGGAGTGTTGAAATACTAGCATTATAGACAAGACAGAGGAGGAGAAACTAAAAATTTTTCACTTACTATGCTTTCAAACTGAGATAGGGTATGTGGCAAAACAGCTGCAATCAATAAAAGCTACAGAAACTGTCAAGAAGAAAGAAGACCACCCCCAACAGATTTGTGGCTTAGGACTAGGCAGAGAACAGATTAATCCAACATGGAGACCAGTTTCACCTACTGGTTGTGGTAACCCCTCACCTCATTATATGCTCACTGTAATACATTAGCATGCTAAATGACACACCCCCATCACCTTGATCAGAAATAAAAAAAACCATATAAACACACAATATGGCCCCCAGAGCACCTCTGATAAATCTCTGCCCCTTTTCTGGGGAGATTCTGAATATTTATCCCTCTCATTGAATATGCTACCCCTGAATTAAATGAACCTCAATAAAGGTAGCAAATTCTGCTAAAGGGAAGCCACACTGTCTATAGAGTAGCCCATTATCTGTCTCACTGCTTCACTGATAAACTCACACTTTAAATTCTCTGCTGGCTCATCTTTGAATTCTTTCCTGTGTGAAGCCAAGGACCCACAGTAGATCATGGACCCTTGGGTCCCTAGACCCCTGCAACACCTGCATCTAAATGGAACATATCTGAACAATTCTAATCAAATGCTTCTGGGCTTGGGCAATATAGACAAAATTTCTCTAAATTGAATTGTCTTTTGGATCTTTTCTCTCATACAAAATACAATTTGTCATTGAAGATTGAAGTGGATACTCTTGGAGCCCCATGCAGATCCCCTTTGGAGGTTCTGTGCCCTTCCTTCAGTGGCTGTCCAAATTGGCTTCGAAAGGCTCACAGCCCCCTTCTCTAGAGCACTGCACCAAGCGGAGAAGGAGCCACCTCACCTGAAGATTATATGCATGCCTGTCTTGCCCCCTTGCCTCAAGGTGGGACCTGAAGCTGAGGCGCAATTGATGCTTCAGAGTTCTCTGTGTGATCAGGCTGAAACCCGGCTCCACATTAGACCACCTTTTTCCTGAAAAACCTTCCCTGAACCATCCTGCTTTCCTCACTCCCTTCCCCCGAGGATGCGTCTTTAATAATTCGCATGCACCTGAGTTCCAATCTCAGGCTCCTCCACTCCTAGAACTCCAGACCTGAAATGGTGTAGATAAAGAGGAGAATCCTATGGGAGGAGCTGGAAGAGCAGGGATCATAAGGAGAACCTAGTCAACAGGGAAATACATGAAAAAAGAGAGGTATCATGTTAAACAATGAAATGATTTATGTCTGTAAACTGTCCTTCATCAGTATTCAGTGATACTGGATGTTCATTAATCTCTGAACTTTAAACATTACATTTCTAAAACTAAGTTCAAATGTGAAAATTATATAAAAATATGATATGTACACATAAATAATAAAGGAGTCGTAGGGACATATAATATTCTAAAATACTCTTTCCCTTTTTTCCCCTCTCTTCATTTTACAAACTTTCAATAGAGTACTGAAGAGGCAGAATCTACTTGACACAATTTCTCCCTCCAAGAATTTAAAAGCACTCAGTTAGCTGGTTTCTTATTACTTATAAAACCTTAGAGTTATGAAATAATTTTTCAAGATTTTGGCTTATCTCTTTGCATTGAAAGAGTCCCTGTAAGTTAAGAGAGAAACTTCTGTCAAAAGGTTGGGTCTCCTCAGAACTAATGGAGTTTCTTTGTTTCTCAGCAAAACCTTTTGCCCTCAGACCAGCTGCTAAAGTTGAACACCACAAATGATTCTTTCAAAGTGATTCTGAAAAAAAGATTCTGATTCCATATGCTGGAATCCATATTTATTCAACTTTACCCACACGAGCAGCGCTCCCCATCTTAATAGCCATACAACCCTATACAAAATGATTCTTGATTTTTCAGATAGATCATCGCTGCAGAAGGAACCCAAAAAGGCTCCATGAAAGCATTCCACCTGTATTGCTGGCAGATGACATAAATGTCGCACAGACAAGGGCCTACTACTGGCTCATAGAGGAAGCATTCAAGAAACAGCCGAACATCTGCTGGTAAATACACAGCAAACAAAAAATGCAATCCAGTGCCAAACATGTGCGTGGTGTGGGCCTCATCTCTGCTCATAAACCAAGCAATGTGTTCTGCTAATCATTAGCAGAGTTATTGATTTTAGATGTGTATCACACAGCTATAATTTTGTCAGAGAGTAGACCACATAAGTTGTTCTTTTTCTGGTTGTTTCATTTTGTCTTATTCCAAGAGTTCGTAAATTGATGACCGGGACAAAAATTATAATTGACATCATCTGTGGGAAATATTTCATAAAACAACAGGCCCAGATGTAGGATTAAAGCCATGTGGTAGTAAAATACCCCACTGAAAAAGGGCCAGGTTCCATGATTTCTTACGAAAACAGATGTGCTCTTACTCCCCTCTACTTGTTTTTCAATTCTTTTTTTTTAACTCCAAATAATTCCTCCCCCCCCCCAACCTATCCCCCCACCACTTCACGATTGCACTGGAGAGAGTTCATAAATGGATTACAGATGCAGGCTTGTTCTTCAAAATACTAACTGTCACAGTCTCTGAAATAAAATAAATGAAACATTTGGGGAAATTACATTGAACTATGGTAAAGGTAATGGAGATTATGCAAACATGTCTGCTTGTTATTTATCCAGCACCGTTGGGCATGAACATAGGATTGTCTGGACAATGCAAACTGCAGACAAGAGAGTGGAAAGTATGTTCAAGGTGCAGCAAGAGGGGTCGTTCCTTCTAAAAGCCTCCAGTAATGACGGGGAAGCTTTCACCTTTGGGACTTAGAGGAGCTGGTAGAAGGCTTCACATGTTCTTTCTATCTTCCTTGAAGCGAGATTTCAGAACAAAGACAGGGCACAGGAAAATAAGAGCCCACCAGATCTCAGCCTCTGTTGGTTCAAGTTACTTTTACTGTATTACTGCTCTTTGATTTCCCCTTTGGAAATGTTGGGAACCACAAGAGTGAGATTCAAGGACACAAACACAGGCTACATTGTTTGAAGACTAATCTATGAGTGTTGTGAAGATCTGCAAACAAGCTTCTGCCAAAGACCTCCTTGTCATATGGAATTCATTGCAGTGCACTGATTATAATGAATTAATTCAGCATTTAGACTGCATCTCTGGCTCAACCTCTAGTAATATGCCAGGAAACAGTGTTAGAAAGCTATAATACAGTGAGCAGGAAAGTAAATGTCCATTATGTATCACTGCTAAGATTTCAACAGAGAATCTACACTTTCCAAGTCTCTCCTTTGAGCCCTTCGAATATTGAAGCAAACACTACATACATTTGTTTATAACCAGGAGGGACCCAATTCCAATGTCCCTGCTTTATTTCTGCAATCATTTTTTCTTTTGGTTAAATGAAGACTAGAACTGAAAGTACTAGCTGGACTCCAGGAGACTAGAGCTAAGTAAGAACTCATAAAGATAATTTGGAGCATCCTCCCTTCTGCCAGCTCTGAACACACCTAGCTCAGGCCTGAGAAATGAACAAAGTCTAGGTATTTGGCATGAGGTGAAAGAGGGGAGCAAGGAGAAAAGGCAGGGTCTATGATTCTTCCTCAGGTACCAAGACAAATCAGAACCTTTTTTCTGAGTCAATATGATGTTTTTCTTTCATGCTCACAGAGATGAAATGAGAAGAATTTCTACTAAAGTAAATGATTGATACATCCCAAAGACAGTTTTGTGTACTGTATAAAGGGTGACTAGATAGAAGGAAATAAATAGAGAAACCAAACCAAATGCAACTTATTGACTATTGGCCATATGACTGGCAACATGGCATTTATATATTTAGCACATTTATTCCTCAAAATAGCTTACCAGTGGAATCTATATATATATATATATATATATATATATATATATATATATAAAAGCCTAAGCAACCATTGCAACCAAATAGGCTGCATAGGGCAACCAGGCCGGCAGGGAGGTTAGTGAAGGGCAACCAAACAACTGGACAGCTGGTTGCATGGGGCAACCAAGCCTACAGAGAGGGCTTTTGGGGGTAACCAGATCGATGGGGAGACAGTGAGGGACAACCAGGCCAGCAGAGGGGGGCAGTAAGAGGTGACCAGGCTGGTGGGGGGGGGTTGTGGGGGGCAACCAGGCCAACAGGGAGGCAATAAGGGACTACCAGGATGGAGGGACTATTGGGGGTGACCAGTCCAGCTGGGGGCACAGTTAGAGGTGATCGGGCAGGAAGACAGGTGAGCAGTTAGGAGCCAGTGGTCCTGGATTGTGAGAGGGATGTCTGACTGCCAGTTTGGGCCCGATCCCCAGGATAAACCTTAAATTGGCAGTCAGACATCCCCTAAAGGGTCTCATATTGGAGAGGGTGCAGGCTGGGCTGAGGGGACTTCCTCCCTGTGCACAAATTTCATGCACCAGGCCTCTAGAATTATTATAAACTACATATAATAAGCTGAAGCCCAAAATGAATTGCTTGCCCAAAGTCATGGAGTGAATAAAGACCCAGTTTGTACAAATGTCCAAACCCTATCTGTTTTATTTCATATCCATAATCTTACCTTCTACCTTACACTGGGCTTCAGATGATTCTGTAAATTCATCTCATTATGACACTCAATTCTCCAGAAACCTCACACTCACTCTGTGTACAGGGAATGACTGTACATAGTGGTGCTTGATTTATAACTTTTAAAGTAATATGCTGCTGGAAACCTTAGAGTAAAATGCTGAGAGTGAATTTGTTTAATGTTTTAGCATTATTGTGGTAAATATCCTATTTAATAAAGAGGGAATATGCTAATTGACTCTCACAGACTGCTAAGATGGTAGCATCCGCAGCTTATAAGGAAAGAATATGCTAATTGACTACCAGGCCCTCAAAGATGGTGGCACCCACAAGATGGCGGTGCCCAGTCCCTTCAGACCCACTGGAGCCTTGCCACATGCCTGCCTCCAGAGTCACCCAATACTCTCAGCCCTCTAGCCACCCAGCACCTCCCGAGGCTCTGGTAACCAGGGCCAGCTGTGCTGAGGCTTGTGCTGCCAGCAGTGGCAGCAGCAGAGGTGTGCTTGGTACATTGCCTTCCCCTAATACCAGGTTGCCTCCCACGCCTAAGGGATCCTGGACTGTGTGAGAGGGGGCAGGCCAGGTGAGGGGCTCCTCCTCCAGTGCATGAATTTTCATGCACTGGGCCTCTAGTGTATAACATAAAAGTCAGTTTTATGCCAATTTAAACATTTTTAAATCTGCAATTCAGTGTTATTAATTACATTCACAATATTGGGCAACCATCACCACTATCTATTTCTAAAACTTCTCCACCATCCCAAATAGAAACTGTTTCCATTAAGCAATCTTCCCCCACGTCCTCCCTGTAAGAAGCAGTTATAAGGTTAAACCTTGGAATGACCTGCTGGCAGAGTCTCAAATAAATCCCAGCTTGAAGGGCACAGTCCTCTAAGCATAATTAAGATTGACCTTATGATGCTCCCTAGATCTTGTCTGGGTAGCTAATGGGCTGTGGGTGGGGCAGCAAGTGCTGCCAAAACAAGTGAAACTTACAGAAAATTGTGAATTACTTTATTTGTCCCTGACAATAAATAAAGCATCAGATTTGCAGTCTGCATATGTTCTGTGGCCTCAGCCAGGCACAGAAAATCCACCTAGACCCAGATTTTCTTTTTGTCTATCATTTCTCCATCCTTCATCACCCTGGTCAGGCTCGCCAAACCCTTGGCTGTGCTGGTGCAGCACATCCCCCATCTTTTAACCCCTAGTAACTTCTAATTTACTCTTCATCTCTATGAATTTGCTTATTATAGTATTTTCATATAAATAAAATAAATTTTCTGTTTGGATTACTTTACTCAGCGTAAGTCATATAAGCTGAAACATATATCAAAAATTCATTACTTCTTATGTTTGAATTACACGGATTATTATGATCTCTAAATGCATAATAATCTGACTACTCTGTGTATATCCCATATAATAAAAGGCCTGTACAAGGTTCCCAATTTTTCCACATTCTTGTCAACATTTGTTATTTTCCTTTTTAAAAATTATCATAGTAGGTATGAACTACTATCTCAGGGTTTTCATTTGCATTTCCCTAATGACTAATGATCTTGAGCATCTTCTCACATGTTTGTAGGACTTTGTATATCTTCTTTGGAGAAATGTCTATTCAAGCCCTTTGTCCATTTTAAAAATTGAGTCGTCTTTTTGTTGAGTTGTAGGAGTTGTGTATTTTTTGCATGTTAAATTCTTTCCAAATACACCATTTTATCCCTTTAATTAGAGTCTTGATAATAGGCATTGATGCACATTTAAAAAATTGTTGAAATTCAATCCATCTATTTTTTCTTCTAGGCTCATATGTAAGAATCCATTGCCTATTCCAAGGCCATTGAGTCTTATCCCTGTTTTCTTCTAAGAGTTCTATGATTTTGGTTTTTATTTATAGGTTGATGATCCATTTTGAGTTAATTTTGCATATGGTGTAAGGTTCAAGTCCAATTTTATTCTTTTGCATGTGGCTATCCCGCTCTCTCAGCACCATTTGTTGATGACAGTGCATTTTGGTTCAGGTCCCAGATCTAAGAACCAGGTTTATGAGATCAAGGATTAAACTTATATCTCTAAGAAGTTCTTTACTCACCAAGTGGCCTATATGAATAGATCCATCTTCAATATAAAACCATTTAATTCGTACACATTTTATTCAAGCATGTACTTTTACTGATTTTTTTTTCATTACAGATCAATGGAGAGGTTTGTAGTTATAGAACCACAGCCACAATGTATTTCTATACTCACAAATGCTTGATCATTGGGGAGGTAGGGAATGAGAAAAACCATCTACAAAAAAAAAAGAGAGAAAATAACCTGGTAGTGACGGTGTAGGGAATGGTCACCTTTGTGGGGTCACTGGCTAGGACTTCAGTAGCAGGAGAGATAGAGAAGACATTCTAAGTGGGGAACCTTTGGTAGGGAAAGCGTTTTCAGGTGCCAATAGGCTCTAATTCTTATTTCATAAGAAAAGCACATAAAACGGGGCTTGATGCCGAGACCGGTTTACTCAGTGGTTAGAGCAGTGACCTGCAGACTGAAAGGTCCCAGGTTCAATTCTGGTCAAGGGCATGTACCTTGGTTGCAGGCAAGTCCCCAGTAGGGGGTGTGCAAGAGGCAGCTGACAGATGTTCTCTCTCATTGATGTTTCTAACGCTTTATCCCTCTCCCTTCCTCTCTGTGAAAAAAATCAATAAAATATATTTTAAAAAACACACACAACAAACTGGGCTTGACTTGGATTGGTTAAGTTATCTAGTTAATAGAGATGGACAGCTAGAGTGAGTAGATAAGTCAGTAAGTTCCCAATAATCAACCAGTTTAGGAGAAAAATTAAAGTTTTGGGTAGGAAGGTGGAGAGAACCTCTTCCTATCTGAGAGGGAGATGAAGAACAAGGCCCATCTCAGTGAAGCTGTTCACACCAAGTCTGGATTTCCAGTGTAGCACTAAAACATCAAATCAAGAAACTGAGGCAGGAGCCAACACACAGATTGGAAACATGGCCTCCAGGGATCATCTCAGGAATATAGGGCACCAGATCTGAACAGCAAGACTCACCCAAACCATACCTGATAATGGAGACCGGGCCTTCCCTAGAATTAGCTCAGAGTCACAAGTACTTGAACCTGAACCTGAAGGGAGGCAGGTGTGGCAGTCATGCTGGGGTGGTGTAGCAGAACCAAAGGAGGGTACAGCTCTGTTGGAAAGAAGTCCACAAACACCTTGATCCCTGCAATCCTAGTAACTCCTCTCCCCATCTCTCTGTGGAAAGAAAAACCAAGTAAAAGTCAGACTTCACATTTAAAACTTCTGCTTTCCTAGAGTTACGATGTCAACTAATGGAGCATAAAAACTGAACCAAGAATTAAACTACCACAGAATTTTGATGGCAAATTAATTTCATGTTTTTATAGAATAGTCAGTTTCAAATTCACTGTGGTCCCATGGTCATCCCATTGGGATATATATATATATATATCTCACCCTTACAGCGAAAAATAATTTGAAGCAATGAAGAATGAAGAAATCCCATGATGTGATTTCTTAGAGAAGGTAAGACAGATGATCTAGGATTTGTTCTTCAAATCTACTTAGTATTTGACCTGAGGCATTTGTTATGATGGGAAAAATAAAAAGTGTTAAAAAATACCTTTGAATTTGAGTTGAGAGAGTTATCAGACAGATAAATATTTTCAAGACAATAAGTGGCTATTCCTGTTATTTACTTGGATTGGACCTTCCTTGAAGCTTCCTTGTTAGTTTCATATTCCCACCAAGACTTCTCAAGTCTCAGGGAGCTATATTTGGTGAGGTAATCTGATGAAATACATTGATATTTCATATAACATCCCTAGAACAAATTGTCTTAAATACTTTTTGTGTGTTAGTGAGTCTTCATTCCTCCCAGGAATATAGTCGCTCATTTAAATATCCAATGGGAAGGGGGAAAAGTATGAAACAGGGCTACTTTGGTGTCCTATGTTTCAAAATATTATGGCAAGTGACCTCAGAGGAAATATTTTTATTTTATCTTTCCCCAATGGTTAAAAACCATAAATATGGTTGGAAGAATTGTTGAGCCCTGAATCATAGTCCCTTTGCAGCAGGCTATCCTTGCTCACACACCCAGTAGAGTAAGACAAGATTTACTTTCTTGAAATGTTGTTGCCATCTCATTATTTCCCAACTCAAAACTCTTCATTAACTTTTTATTGGTTACTGAAAAATGGAATAAAATAATAATATATTTTAAGTCCTAAAAAGAGTTCTTAATATATAGCTAATCCAGTGTCCCTTCCTTTAAATAAAAAGGGGAAACTTGCCCAGATGGCATGGCTCAGTGGTTGAGCATTGACCTATGAACCAGGAGGTGATGGTTCGATTCCTGGTCGGACACATGTTTGGTTTCAGGCTGGATCCCCAGTGTGGGGCATGCATGAGGCAGCTGATCAATGATTCTCTCACATCAATTCTCTCACATATATATAAAGAGAGTTTATATATATATATATATATATATATATATATATATATATAGAGAGAGAGAGAGAGAGAGAGAGAGAGTTTCTTCCTGATAAATTCCTGTTTCAGAAATAATTAATTGCATACGTTTGTCATGTTTCCTTACTACTTTTATTTATATGTAAAAGGTTATGATAAGCATAAGACAGAAGCTTTCAGAAGTTATAACTTTATTATATATCTATATATCCTCTAATCAATCCATCACATTATTTAAAAACTTAGAATATACTTATGTTTTCCAAATGACACAAATAAATGGATAATATTGTGGATTCCTTTTGTTGTATATTCCTAAGGCTCAAAATTCCATAAAATTCAAAGTTGTGATATAAATAATATCACTGTCTTTTGCACTAAATGTAGGGTGACTATGAAATCGTTGGAGTTTTTCTTTATAAAAAGTTGAGATGGGTGTAAGTAAGGAGTGCATTTAAGAGAAAGTAAGGAGTTAGAACCAGCTAGGCAGTTAGGGACAGGACTATGAGGAGAGAAATATAAAGGGGAAATGCAGCTGAACCCTGCAGGTGTAAGCAGGAACCCATTCCTCAGCCACACCCTGCCCCATGTAAAACTGAACAAACAAAGGGCCCTAGTCATGGGCTGGACACACAGGGTGGGAAAATGAGCTGGAACCCTGAAGTTTGAAATGTTTGGATGTTGCCAAGGCTTTTTTTCGGACCATCCAATGGGAAGTTGGCAGGGCACACACTAACCACAAAAAAGCTTCTGCAGCAACCTGCTTAAGTCCCCTCCCTGCAGCAGGGAGCTTTTCTGTAATAAAACTTTGCTTTTGCTCATCTCTGTCCCTGAACTCATTCTTCCATTTGTGAGACAACGAACTTGGACCCCAACAGAAAGTTGCTATCAAAAGGATCTTAAATTAAAGGTTAAGAGACTCAGCCAAGATCAAGTTTGTTGGGGAGCATAACTGAAATACACATGCAAAACTTGGGTTTTTCTGTTTGTTCTCACCCACCCTCCAAATGTACTTGTATACACTTTTTCTGTCACAGAAGGAGGCTGAGAGTATCCTTTCAAAACTCAATGACTGTGTGGCAAGGGCTCATTCACACTATGTGTTCTGTTGATACCTCACCAATGTCCCCTATTTGAACTGAGGTTGGGCATACAGACAGATTCCAAATAAATGGGGATTTCACTAGTTTCACTAGTTTGGCCAAAGTTCTTAGCACCAGTTGTGCACTTTAATCTGGCACCATGGTTCAGTTCCCATATTCACCAAAGATGAAAATCCCATCGTTACCTAAGAGGAAAATCATCTGGACACATAGTACATATTTTCAGCAGACCCTTTTATATGAACTAGAGCCAATATACACATTAAAATCTCCTTATAAGTTGCCCATCCTCTTGTTTAGCAAAGTGGCTTCATCTCTGGGGGAAATAGACAATAGATTTTTCAGAAGAATAGGAAATATTGGTAACCAAATGAATTCTACAGAAGAGAGAACTAGGGAAGTAACAAATCTAAAATTGTTTTTTAAATGATACTTATCAAGGAAAGAACAGTAGAGCATTCTTTATCAGAAAAATAGGAGAATGGATAAAAAGAATTCATTGGGCCAAAACCGGTTTAGCTCAGTGGATAGAGCACCAGCCCAAGGACTCAAGGGTCCCAGGTTCGATTCCAGTAAAGGGCATATACCTTGGTTGCGGGCACATTCCCAGTGGGGGGTGTGCAGGAGGCAGCTGATCAATGTTTCTCTCTCATCAATGTTTCTAACTCTCTATCCCTCTTCCTTCCTCTCTGTGAAAAATCAATAATATATATATAATTCATTGGACTACCTGTAGAGTTCAAATAAAGCAAAAAAATAGCTTTTTAAATATATATATATATATATATATATATATATATATATATATATATATATCTGTATTGTCATAATAGTCTGTCTAGCTATAAAAATTGGGGTTGTTTACACAAGGCTAATTTGAACAAAGTTTCACCAGGATTTAACTGAGAATGGTTTACTAATATTTCTCCCATGATCAATGTGATCATGACAAAATTAACTTAATCAATAACCAGCTAACTCTTTAAGAAAGAGGTTTTGGCATATTATACAGTGACATTTATAAGGGAATATTAACTAACTAACATGTTTTTTGTGACTTCTTGTTCACCTGTGACCAATACCAACTTGAACTTCAATTGTACCAAAGAGAAAAAGAAGCAAAAATAAAATTGATCTCTTGGTGGATCAATCAGGTTCCCAGCAAGAAATAAATATTTAAGAGTTTTATGAAGGAACTAGCTATAGAGATCTAGGTAGGACTAGGGAGACTAACAAAATATGTGAAAGTATCAGGGGTAACTGTGGGAAGAAAGACACTATGAGCTCTAGTCTCATTATTTTCCTCTGCAAGAGTGGTGACTGGGGTTATTGGTACCACAGTACCATGCATATATGTCACTGCTAGAACTGTGACCTGGCAGGGAGTAAGCAAGAAAAAGGATTACCCTAACAGTTTTCTCCTATGAACTTCCAGTCTTGTGTACATGCAGTCTGTGGCCAAACCCAGAGGGAAGCCAGAAAGCATGGAAGGAAACACAGGTGTTGCAACTGTAGAAGGCAACTTTCTGGGGCAGAGATTTCTACAGATAATCTTTCTGGAGGGACAAAAGAAGAACAAACAGCATCCTGGCTTTTAAATTCTACAACTTATTTTAAAAATGTAATTCAGACTTCAACTTCTGGGCAAATGAGTAGACATACTCTTCCCTATTCCTCTCCAAAAGTAAAATTTTAAAGCCTGAACACATTATGCACATGCATTCTTGTGTACACACACACACACACACACACACACACACACACACATACACACTGAAAGGTTGAGAGAAGAATGTAAATTAGGGAACTTAAGACACAAGAAATTCCAAATTTTCTCAGCCAACCTATTTTATAAATGTCTTAACAATAGTCAGTAAGGAAAGGCAAAGTTGCATCAAAACCATGTCACTGTCTTGTGTAACTAGCTTATTTGGTTATTTGGTAAGGCTGAATTAATTAGTAAGCCTGAATGTAATTTTTTCTCCCCCCATTCTCTGAGTGGTAACAATGCAACATCTTGAACATATCCAATACCATTCGGTAGGGTAATTTTATAGGATTTTTCAGTAGTAAAAAATCCAGTTTAATTTCATTTAAAACTTTGATCACATGCTTTATTTATATCCTTTCCACCACTCTGAGATATAGAGCTTACAGAGATAAAGTGGACTAATAATGTGCTCTAAGCTTTTACTTACTTTCCCAATTTAGCTCTTTTGAGTAGAAGAGAGAGTAATCTAACTTTTCATCCTTCTCCCCCTTCTTCCATCTTGGAACAATTCCTCCAGTGGTAAGGGAAGCAGGGAGGGACAGAAGATAACACACATACCGAGTGAGAGGTAGCCTTGCCTGCTTGCAGCCTCTGCAGACGATCAATGCCACTGCTTACCTCTAGAGATTAAATTGTGTATCTCTTAGCCTAGTCAGTAGCTTCCTTGATAGTACTATGGCTCATACCCTGCCCCTCACCTTCTATGTTCTACATAGAATCAGAAGTAATACAGAAATCATCCACTGTGCCATCTCAATTAAGTGTCAGATGTGTGACTTGTTATTGTTATTGGTGATTGGGATTCCTTTTCTTCTTAGAGACAACACACATGAGCATTCCCCACCTCTCTGGGTATGGCTAATCACACAAGCCTTCAGCTTTTTAGAGATCTGAAAATGAGACACAGGCACATATCTGTATGTTCATGTACTCCTGAAAACTGCCAGGTCATACATGCCAAGCTCTCCTTAGAATTTTCTCCCCATGACTCATTGCCCGAGTAATACAGGAAATCAATCTAAAGAAAGGGAGGCCAATGCATGCAGATACACTGTTTCCTGAGTGATACCTTTGAAGTTTCTCGTATTTGGTTTGGAGAAATGCAGCAAAAAGGTCAGTTCTTCCATAAACATTGACCTCTTTGTGACTCTAAAGCCTCCATCTCCCTTCTTTAGCAGATAACTGGAGAGGAAGAAGAAGGATTTGGAGAAGGAATGAAGAGAAAGGATGCTAAAGTGAAAGTTGGTATACCAGTACAGAGCCAGCTGCCTCTGACTAGGATCTAAGGAACATGTCCATTATTGACAGATCTTTTTATAAAGTGAAGTATTTAATGTCTCTCTGATTCCAGCTTTGAGACCTAGGCACTAATTCTTTTTACAGGGAAAGTTCCACTTATCTTCCTTTCATACCAGATCAATCTAAGTTTTAGAAACAGAAAATATGATTATAGACTCCCATTTTGTGACTCCTCCCTCCAAGTAATGACCTATTCCCAACCCTAAGGGAGCTGCCCACTCTGTTCCTCAATAATCTCACCTTATGTTCTGAATTGGTTTTGTTTACTTATTTTGGAGCTGATCTGTATTATACTGCTTAGAGATCAAAGTACCTGTGGCCTTTGTGAATGATGTCTGGGGACTTCACAGGTAACTGAATTTTTAAATGTGTGCTTCTTTGAGTGAGTGGATAGAAATAAACTCAGTCTTAAATAAAGGTCTTACCAAAGAAAGGAAAGGAAATGCTATGTAAATTGGTGTATTTCTTTGGCATTAATTTTTCTTTTCTTTCATTTTTCCCATTATTTCAAATATTTATTCTGTCACATTTTCTATTTTCTTTCCTCCTTGGACTATTATTATTTAGTTCCAACTGGAGAAAAAGAAAAAGAAGTATTCAGTATATCCCACAAGTCTTTTATGCTCTTTTCTGTATTCTCTATTTTAAAATCCTTGTAAGTTAAAAATAATTTCTGAATTTATTTCTATTGTTTGTTTTTCCTTTGATTTTTGGTCATAAATTATTATTATGTTCAAAGATAAAGAGGAAAAGGTGAAAAGTAAAGGAGTATTTTATGAGTATCCAATCCATAAAAATCAAATCGAAATTCTAGAACTGAAATATATACTATTTGAAATTGAGAAATCAATATAATTGTATGATATCAAATAGAGTTAAGGATAATATATGTAACATACCCAGAAAATCCTCAACTGATGCTTAGAATAAGTAATATACTCCTAACTAGCCTATGATTGAAGAAAAACAGAAATAAAATAAATTAGAAAATATTATATGACAGTAAATAAAGGTTAATATGTAAAACTATAATATGTAGTAAAGCTTAAAATGAATATATTAGAGAAAGACTTCAGTTTTAAGAAATTTTAAAACAAAAACAAACAAGTAAAAAGTCAGCAAATTAAAATAAAAAAGCGATGATTTGGGTAGGAGTAGAAAAAAAAAAGATACATTTATTTGTATATCTCCAAATACTCACTAAAAAATTTAAGGAATCCAAAAGTTGTTTCTCTGGAGAGATTAATAAAATGGATAAACCTCTTTACAAACATTATGAAAGAGAGGAGAGAAAGGAAACACAAATTATGAATAGCAGAACTAAAAGAGGAACATCATTACAGGTCTTATAGGAACAAAAACAATTAATTATAAATACTGTGAATAATTTCATGCCAATAAAATTGACAGTTAAGATGAAATAGACAAATTCCTTGAAGAACACAAATTACCAAAACTCATACAATAAAATATGGCGGGTTGGGGGGAAAAAGTATGCCTATAAAACTGTTTAAGAAGCAGAACTTGTTTGTTATCCAAAACCTCATAAAAAGAGGCTCAAGGCCAAAGGATGGACTGGTGAATGTTTCTAAACATTTAAGCAAGAAATAATATCATCTTTTGCAAATGCCTCCAGAGAAAATAAATTAAAAACAAAATAGCTCCCAATTTGTTTTAAGATATCAGTAAAATCTTGATACAAAAGTCTGGCAAAGACATTGTAAGAATGGAAAATTACAGATTAATCTCTCCCATAAACATTGCTAGATAAGATTATCATAGATGCAAATATTAGCACATTAAATCCAATTGTAGATATATCTGATAATAATTATGATGATATAGAGTATAACTTTCAGTTATCACACTATAGTTTAAGATTCAGAAATAAAACTATTTTATTGGTATATTAACATAAAAAGGGGCAATAATTTTTTCATATCTATGCAACAAAAGCATTTTTAAAATTCAACTACTCATTCATAAATGAAATAGTTTTTTAAAATCTAGGACTAAGAGAGAATTTCCTTATTGTGATAAAATACATTAACAGAAAACCTGTACTAAACATGAATGAAATAAAGCATTCTAAGTTACAACAAAGATTATAGTGTCACATATTTTTAACTCTGTATTGCCTGGAATGGCCAATAGAATAAAGCATGGTAGAACTAACTGGTTTGGCTCAGTGGATAGAGGGTCCATCTGTGGACTGAAGGATCCTGGGTTCCATTCCGGTCAAGGGCATGAACCTTGGTTGTGGGCACATCCCTAGTAGGGGGTGTGCAGAAGGCAGCTGATCAATGTTTCTCTCTCAATATTTCTAATTCTATTCTTCTCCCTTCCTCTCTTGTAACAATTCAATAAAATATATTTTAAAAGGGAAATAAGGCATAATAGATTAGATAAATGATAGATAACAGAAAAAATACAAAATCTTATTCTTTATAAAAGAAATAATTTATACTTACAAAATGTGGAATTATTTATTATAAGCTATTAGATTAATAAATTTAGCAAGGTAACTGGCTATAAGATCACTATCTATAATAATTAAAGCATAATATGCTAATAGATCAGACATTTGAATGCCGCTGTGAGTAATTAGGGGTGATCAGGCAGGCAGGCAGAGTGGTTAGGGGCAATCAGGCAGGCAGGCAGGCAGGCAGGCAGGCGAGCAGTTAGGAGCCAATAGCCCTGGATTGCAAGAGGAATGTCTGACTGCCAGTTTAGGCCTGGTCCCACCGTTGGACAAGGAGGCTCATATTGCAAGAGGGTGCAAGCTGGGCTGAGGGACCCTCCCTCCACTGTCCACTCCCATGCACAAATTTTGTGCACCAAGCCTCTAGTATAAAAATCATTGTATTTATTCATCAGCAACAAAAAATAAAAAATGAATTTTTAAACAACATCATTTACAAAAAAAACAAACTTGTAAAATTTCTGGGAATAGGTCTAATGAAGGTGAACATGACATCTGCCCTGAAAGCGGTAAAATATTATTGAGAAATTGAAGAACATCTGAACAAGTGAAAGAATATAGTCATAAACTGTTTACTCAGTATCATAAAAACATTAGTTCTTTCTAAATTTATCTATTAATTCAATATAATCCAAAAATCTTTATTTTCAGTGGATATTAAAAACTGATTGTAAAAATTCATGTGAAAATACAAATGAGCTACATTATTGACAATACTGAAGAACAATAAAGCTTTGATTATTAAGACAGTGGTTATTACATTAAAGATAGATAAAACGAATGGTAGTAGAAAAAAGAGAACCCAGAAATAGACCCACACATATAGTCACTCAATTTTGTCAAAGATGCCATTGCAGTTCAAATGATAAAGAAGGTCTTTTCAATAAATGGTGCTAGGTCAAGAGACTATCCATAGGAGAAAAAGTAAATCTTGACTTTAACTTCATTATAAAAATCAATTCCAGATTAATTATACAAGTAAAATAAAAGGTAAAATAATAAACATTTTTATTTTTTTATTTAAAAACATCTTAAACAGAGGTTATTTTCCCATTGATTTTTTTTAATAGAGATAGTGGAAGAGAGAGGGAAAGACAGAGAGGAATATCAATGTGAGAGAAACACATCAATTGGTAGCCTTCTATAGGAGCCCAACCAGGCCCAGGGTCAGGGATGAGCCTGCAACTGAGATACTTGCCCTTAACTGGAATCAAACCTGGGACACTTCGGTTCATGGGCCAAAGCTCGATCCAGTGAGGGCAATAATATTTTTAGAAGGGAACAGGAGAAGCAGTCCATGATTTTGGTTTCAGCTAATTTGTCTTAAATAGGATGACAAAGCACTAATCATAAAATAAAGCATTGGTAAATTATGAAAAGAAAGACCTAATCATCAAAATAGTATTGAGAGACACAAAAAGCAAGTTTGTAGCATAAACTTTGGTGCATTTCTACAATTAAATACTACAAATAAATGAAATGAATGGGTAAATTTCACAACATAATGTTGAATGAAAGAAACCAGACACAAAATAATAAGATTTCATTTAGATGAGGTTAAAGAACTGAAGTCATCCCTGTTGTTAAAATAAGGATAGTGATTCGCTTTGGAATATAAGAATGGGCACAGTGACTGGAAGGGAGTACCAGGTGGGCTCAGGAAGTTCTGGTTTCTTGATCCATGTGACGTTATACACAGGGGGTCAGGAATAGTTCTTTAACATGTACATTTCCAATTTGCTTACTCTTCTGGATTTATAAATGCCAATTTAAAAATTCCTATGGAACTCTGCATGAACATTCCATTTATTCAGTTGTTTGCTTATTTATTCAACACAAGTGCCTACTATGTATCAGGGAGTATGCTGGCTGCTGTAGTTAATGGCAAGTGCATGACACATTAAATGACTAAGGGAAAATATGTGAAGAATAATTAAATTTAAATTATTTTAAGAACTAAGAATTAAGAATTATTTTAAGAACTTAAGAATTAAGAATTAAAATCCTGTTACTATGATAAATGATAGGAAGGTAAAGTTCATGATGCTGTGTTTATAAAAGAGTGTCTTCCTTTAGGAATGTCAGGAAGAACTGCTTTGAGCAGTGATAGTTAAACTGCAATCTGACAAACGATTAGGTTGACAACAAATGGGCTGAGGAATTAGTATCTTTTAACAGTCAGTAGAGGAGCTGAGGTGCTAAAGAGAAAGTGGTATAATGTGGTAGGCAAGGTCAGATTTGTGAGCTTTCATTTAGGACAGTGGTCGGCAAACTCATTAGTCAACAGAGTGGCAAACCACAGTGGCTTGCGAGCCATAGTTTGTTGACCACTGCTTTAGGACTTTTTACCTTAACCATGAGAGCAATGAGGAGCAAATAAAGCTCCGTAGAAGAGAGTGTTGTATAATCTGATTTTCATTTCAAGTAAATTATTCCATTCTTCTGAATGGGATGAGGCTGAGAGCAGATGGGAAAAGTTCTTTTAGGAGGGTAATGCTGTAGTTCAAGGATTAATATATCCACCGGTTAACATGGGATGGTAGTGGTAGAAGTGTAGAGAAATGGAAAGATTTGAGATCTCTATGTTAGGTAACATTGGCGGGATTTGATGATATATTGGATATGGAGGGAGTGGGGAGGTTGATGGAAATACCAAAGATAAATCCCAGATTTCTGACTAGTAGAAATCTGGAGATTCATTCACTGAAAGAGGAACCATTAACATTTGATTTACATTTGAGGGCACAATTGTGAATTTCCTTTGAAATGTGCAGTGTGAGATGCCTTTCAGACATAACAGTAGAAATGTCCGGAGATAAGCTATGTTTAGAAATTTGGAGCTCAGATAAATTTTCTGACAATAAAATCTAGCACAATTTAGAGTTTTTTACTTGCCAATCACTGTTCTATGTCCTTTCCATACCTAAACTCATTTATTCTGCAAAAGAACCTTATGTCATTACTATTATTATCTTTATAGATGCCCGATGCATGAAGATTCGTGCAAAAAATGGGCCTTCCTTCCCCTGGCTTCCGGCATGGCCTTAGCTCCGGCCAGAGTCACCTTTCCCACTTCCCATGCTGCCCAGAGGCCTGGAGCAGTTGGGGCAGTGCAGAATGCCTGCATTGTCACTAGGGTGACAATGCAAGCATCCCACCCCATCCCCAGCCACTTGAGTATGCAAATTAATCCTCCATGTTTGTTGGGTTAATTTGCATACTCACCCCTGATTGCCTATTGGGGGTTGCGAAGGTATGATAAATTTGTGTCTTATTCTTTTATTAGTATAGCTTTTTCGGATGAGGAAATAGAGGTACAGAAGTGACCTTACCTATACACAGCAAGTATCTGGTGTTATTCAAACACATAGCTCTAGAATCCTTAGAAACTCAAAGCCTATAAAACTGTTCACAAGATTTAAAAAAAAAAAAAAAAGGCCCCTCATTTTATATGGAACAATAAATTATCCTCATTTGCAACTGATCTTTGATAGGAATCTCTGGACCATGTTGAGATCTCTGAGGCAATTTCTTTGAAAGCAGCGGCTGCCATGAGATTTCTCTGGGATTTCATTCCCCTCCAATTTGCTGCATAATGGATGCCATTCAGTTATCAAAAGACATGCCCCCATTGAGAAAAAAATACCTTCTCCAGTTTACTTTGGAATCTTGCATTGATGTTAGCCCAAGCAAGTTTCTTTCTGCCATCAAAATGAAGGCCACGAGTCACTCATTTCAACTTGACTTGAGGCTTTGCAAGTACCTGTTTTAATTTGAAACACATTTCTGAATGTTACTGATATTCCATTCATGTTTTGAGTTCTATAAAAGGTTTGAAATCTTAAAACTGCTATGAAGCATGGTTCTTCTGAAGTACAATCTGAAAGGCCAGTGGGGGTCAGAGGAAAGGATTTTGTGGGCTCCTCTCTGCAGGATTTCAAAGCTATCTGATATCTGAAAAGTTGGAGGATCTTTTAGCCAGAATGAAATCAATGCACATGACACAAAATGATAGTCAAAGTTTCTATCATATTCTTATGGGGAAAAATATGAAATAGCCCTATTTTTAAAGTTTTATGGAGGTCATATCACAGACATATTGTGTTATGTATCTTATATTAAGGATAAAAATAGAATTTCAAGGGACTGCGCAATAGTTTTCCTGAATATGCTACTGACAGAAAACTCAAATTTGAAGCAGAATTAACAATCCTCACCCTGAATATATTATTACTCCTACAAATAAATAGTATAATACATGTATGTGTCTACATGTGTATTTAAGTAGACAACATCCTTTTAATTACCCAGGCTGAGAATGTTAGAGTTTTTCTGTTGTTATCTTTCTTGGTCCCCTTTCCAATCTCATAATTCAAATATTTATTTCTTCTGTCATTGTTATAGTTTAGGCATTCATTATCTCCTAAAAATAAAGTATATTTATTGCAATTAGATTGGAAAACAATGCATTTTCTTCTTAGAACATTTGGAAAACACATAAAAGAGGCAAATAAAACTATCTGTTTTCCATGACCAAAAAATAAAACACAGGTATAATAATATTTTATTCTCTTTTAGGTATGTGTGTGCATAATAATATTTTAATGACTGCATAGTACTACAGATGTCTGAATATTTTTTGAAAAGAACAAAAGGAGGATAGTTAAAAGTAGAAGAATCTAAGAAAGTAATTTATAATCCTACCAAATTCTTCTTCTTCAAGGAATGCAGATTTAAGACATAAACATAGATGTAGATAAATGTGTCTGTACAATATTATCCATCCTAGCAACATCAACAATAGGTGATAATTGAAAATAATGCAAGTGTTTTATAATAGGAGAATGGTTAAATAAATGTTGACATGCCCATATTATGTGACTTACTTATCAGAAAACAATATTGAAAGGAGTGAATTTATTATGCATTTCTGCTATACATCTTTTGTTTTCAGAATAATGTATTTAATTACTAATCTTGAGTTACTTTTAATATTCATTATGAGGCCAGAGTAAATTAAATTACAAACACAAAGACAAGTACAGAAAGTCTCACTGGGAATTAACTAAATTACAAATAAAAACAGTATCTTTGAAGCCTAATATTCCACAAGTTTAGGCCAGTTTCTTTATTGGTTTCCCATTTGCCACTCCAATTTGAAATATTGAACAATATTCAATGTGCATTACATATTCATCATCTACTTATAACTTAGTGCCTAATATTATTGTCAAAACTTAATGCTAGGAGTTTTTGGTGGTTAAATTAAAAACACAGAAATTCTGAGGAAAAGAGGTTATAAAATGTAAGCCAAAATTTGCATAACCAATTGTGTATGCATGCACACAGTAATTAGTTCACAAGCATTTATTCCTATGCTTTTTCACTAGAAAAAGCTTAGATTTTATTGACTTCTAAAAATGGTATTTTTTGAGCTTAGAAAATTAAGATGCTGCAAAAAGATATTTATTGATGAATATTTGATACTATAGAGAGTGAAAGGTTGAAATAATTACTAAAATATCATCCATATGCTTAAAAAAACATCTGGTCTAGGGTGAGAGACAGATATATTAACCAACAATGTGCTATAACAAAGCTAAGTACTAAGGTTAAAGATAAGCTTAAAGGTTAGGCAAAGGCAGAGAAGAAAAGAATCAGCTCTATCTTTCTTGGAAATATATGGGGGATGGGTGGAGCATAAACTACATTTTATGAAGTGTAGTAAAGGGAGAAAAGGCATTCCAGGAAAGGAAACTTCCCAGGCAAAGGTAAGGAGCTTAAGTGAGTATGTGATATTAGAACAAATCTGAAAAGTTAGGTTCACCCAGAACTTGAATGGTGAGGTGCAATGGGAATGGCCAGAGATGTGTCTATGGAGGTAGGCTCAAAGCAGATTACATGACACTCTTCAACGTGTGAAGAATTTGCATTTTATCTTATAATTAACTACAGTTAGTGAAGATCCAAATCAATATTGCCTTAACATATGTGGCATAATCTGACTGATTTATTAAAATCAAAATTCTAGCACTATTAAGGAGACACAGACCAGCATCAACATATGTGAGTGAAGAGTATACTGAATTCTTCCAACTCCAATCATCATGTAATTCTCTGGATGACCCTTTCATAACTTCTTTTCTCCCCTGTGATTTTGAATGCTGATCAGTACTCCTAGACAAACAGAGAAAATACAAATGTTCTGAAGCTCTACCTTCTACTTGAACTTACACTCCTACCTCTATTTCTTTTCCACTTCTAGAGATAAATTATCCACTGCTAACAAAGGAGCCTTCTACTCTGTACTGGATTCTACCTCCTTAGCCCCACTCTAATGCTTCCCTCTTCTTTAAGCCTCATCAAATTATTTTTTATTTTATCTTTTCCATCAACATAAATGCTCTATATCTCCTATTTTAAGATACATAATCCTGCCCAGCCTGTGTGCTCAGTGCTTGAGTGCCAACCCATCAACCAAGAGGTCACCAGTTAGGGCACATTCCTAGGTTGCAAAGCTTGATCCTCAGTAGGAAGTGTGCAGGAGGCAGCTGATCAATGATTCTCTCTCAACATTGATGTTTCTATTTATCTCTCCTTTCCTCTCTATAAAAACAAATCTGAAACAAATCAATAAAAACATATTTTAAAATCCTTTGAGCTCACTTCTTCCTCATATCCTTTTTTCCCTTTAAAATAATGTTCCTCAAAAGTACTGTCTATACTAAAAGCCTCCAATGTGTCTCCACCCTGTCATGAATCCATCAATCAGGTTTTCTACCA
The DNA here is from genome assembly GCA_963924515.1 of Vespertilio murinus. Taxonomy (NCBI): domain Eukaryota; kingdom Metazoa; phylum Chordata; class Mammalia; order Chiroptera; family Vespertilionidae; genus Vespertilio; species Vespertilio murinus. The sequence continues at coordinate 64,330,058 of OZ004709.1, forward strand.
TTCCACTTACATGAAACTCTCTTGGCTATATCATTTCTTACCTCAGTCTGTGCTATTTTTCAGCAACATATCAGTTAATTATTTAGTGATATTTGAAAATTTTTCTTAACCTGGACTATCAGACTCCACTATTTCCTAAGTGTACTGGTCACTTACTGGCAGGTCCTTCTCATTCTCCTTGTTTTCTTCGTCTGCCTAACCTTTGAAATTTGAAATGCTTTGTGACTCAGTCCTTGAAAATTGTCTCTTTTCTGTTTACATCCACTCTCTTGGTGTTATCATTCAATCTCAAGGTAATAATTACTCTCCACATATCCAAAAACACCCAAATTGCTGAAACCGGTTTGGCTCAGTGGTAGAGCGTCGGTCTGCAGACTGAAAGGTCCCGGGTTCGATTCCGGTCAAGGGCATGTACCTTGGTTGCGGGCACATCCCCGGTAGGGGGTGTGAAAGAGGCAGCTGGTCGATGTTTCTCTCTCATCGACATTTCTAACTCTCTATCTCTCTCCCTTCCTCTCTGTGAAATATCAATAAAATATATTTTTAAAAATAAAAATAAAAAAAACAAAAACAAAAACAAAAAACACCCAAATTCTTATCTCTTTAGGACAATGGAACCCTAAACCTAATAAACTACTCAATAGCTCCACATAGTTGTCTAAATGAAATGTCAAACTTAACAGGTACAAATTGGAATTCTTGATATTTCCCCCAATCCCTGCTCTAGTCATATTTTTCCCCATCTGACTTCATGGTAACTCCATCCTGTTTCTCAGGCTCTGAACTAAACTGAAAAACATTAATAATCTAAACTTATTCTTATATACCACATTCAATTCATTAGCAAATATTGATTTCACCTTCCAAATTCACAGATAATCTGACTACCATCACCTCCTCACTACCTCCACTGCTAAGACATTGGTGTTACTTGCCATCAATTGGTCCAATCACATATATATATATATATATATATATATATATATATATATATTCCCAACCCCCTTTTATCTCTAGCTGAAATTGCTGAAATCTCCTAACTGGCTTCCTTGCTTAGGACAGTGACTCCCTTAAAGGCTATTCTCAAAAGAGCAAACAGTTTTACACTTCATGTAGTCAGATCATATCTCTCTTCTGCTTAAAAACCGCCCAAGTTTTATCTCAGCCTAAGTAAACACCAAAGTTCTTAGAGTGGCCAACAATGTTGGCCATGTTGAGGGTTCCATCAGACTTCATATTCTATTATGAAGATTCTTCCTCATGAATCTGTTCCATCTCCACTGGCCTTTTATCTGTTTTCCCAGTTTTCCAGGTGTGTTTCTGCCTCAGGACCTTTGTACTTGATGCTCCTTCTGGCCTGTTTCTGCAGGTATCTACAAAGCCCAATTCCTCACCTTCTTTAGGAGTTTAATCAAAGATCATCTTCTCTAAGAAACCTTCTTTGGATAATCTGTTTTAAAATTGCAGTTCCTACTCGCTGACCCTTTTAAACTTCTTTCCTATTTTAATTATGTTGACAATACTTATAACCACCCAATAGTCTAGTTATATTACTCTAGTTGTATCACTTACTTTTTGTCTACCCTTCCTTCCCCATAACTGCAATGTAAGCTCCATAAAGGTAATAATTTTAATCTGTTTTGAATAATGCTTTGTTACCATTCCTGGAATGGTTTTAGAAAAATAATGGGAATATACTAAATATCTGCTTAATGAAAGAATAAATTTGCAATTTCAAAATAATATAAAAATACCAGTGAAATATTGAGAACACTATAATGTATAAGCTATGGAAAAGAGATTAATCTTACTAATAGTGAGGAGATCTTAAAAATCATTAAAGCAAAGACCAGTACACCAATGGGAAAATAAATCCATGTTGTCTGAAAATTTTTTTAAAAATCACCAATAATTAAAACTTACAGAATAAAATAATAATTATACACAATATTACATTGCCAAATATTTAAAAGAAATGCATGCCCAAAGTAGATAAAACCATATAAGAATTGAACAATCCCTTTAAATGAAAGGAGAAAATATAAACTAAAGCATAGGAAATTAGAAATATGCAGTATAAAACTTTTAAGAAGGTATACTGTTCAAAACAGAAAACTACTGCTTGAAATTTACTTGTTTTCATTCATTTACTCATATATAAAGTATGCAGGCAGAATGGAGAGCATGGACAAGAAGTTCCTTTCCCCTATGACTCTCATGTTTAAGTGCTCAGATAGTCACTTAGTATAAAAAATAATGTAACATTGCATTTGGGAAACTGTTAATACCTGGTGCTATAATGTCTATAATTAAGCATTTGATCTACTTTGGATGTCAGGAAAGATTTTCAAAAAATAATAATTTTTAACTTCAAATCACATGATAAATAGCCTTAGAAGTCCAAGCAAGAGACAATAGTGACTAGATATGCTTTTTTTCCTCTCTACTATGCCAAGCACTGTGCCAAGCACTTGGGCTAAGTGATAAATAAGGCAATTATGGCCCAGGCCCCCATGGTCTCAACATCTATTAGAGAGTGACTATGGTTTGGGTGGAGCATGGCTACTGAGATAAAGAGAAGCAGGCAGTTAGGAGATATATTTTGGTGCATATGTTATGAGACATATAATGGGCTTAACAATAGGTTTGCTTGGGTGAGTAAAGAAAAAGCAGGAACCCTAGATAACGTTTTTTATAATTTTTAACTCATCTCTAGATGAACAGTTTGTTATTTACTAGAAAACAAAGACGGGTATTAGTAGAGGGGGAAATACCAAAGGTTCTATTTCAGACATGTCAATTTTGTGCCATCTGTGACACATTTAACCCAAGTTGACAGTTGCTTGTCTATGAGTTTAAACCTAAGAAAAGAAGATTAGGTTGTTTTATAAGTCTGGAAGGTGCTATCCTAGAAATTGTGTTTGAAGCCATAATGCTAAGAAAATCTAAGGGGGGATAAAACAGAAAGGTGATGAAAAAAACTAGAGAAGTAAATAGAAGCAAAGCCAAGAGAAGAAAGGTTATCCTGAAGGATGGTGAGGAAGTGAAAACAATAGAGAAAATAAAAGGGGACAATAGAGAAAATTAAAGAGGAAGAGAATGAATAAGGCCCAGAAGGAATCAATACATTTTTTCCTCTGACCAGCAAGAAATAGGCAATAAAAAGAGAGAGAAAATGAGTAGCCAGAAGAGAGATGGGGTGAGGAAAACCAAACTCCTACTGTCAAAATTGACCTTAAATGGAACAGCTTCTTCATTTTCAGAGAAGCATAGGCCAGTGGTATGTGTGTGAGTGTGTGTGTGTGTGTGTGTGTGTGTGTGTGTGTGTGTAAGATTCTTCTTGGCAATGGAAATCACTCTGTGGGATTACCTACTATACAAGGTAGAGCAAAAGTAGGTTTACAGTTGTGAGTAAATGAAAAAAAATATTCTTGCATTATTATTATTTATTGCATTATTTTCCATATGAACACTGTAAACCTACATTTGCCCCACTCTGTCTTCTCTTATAAATTGTGAGGTGCAGCCATTTGTTGATATTCTGGAAAAAGGTGGGGAAAGATCTAGTGGTTTCTAGTGGAAAATATTTAAAATAATCCATATGTTAAGTGGAGAAGTATCGCCAAACAGAAGTTTGAGAGCCTATGTGATATAATTAATCTTGAATCTTTGGGAAGCCAATTTTTTCTGCCATAGCTTTTCACTAGAAGACTTCTAGACTCAAGAAGGAGCAGAAACAAGGTAATAGTTGGGTTAAGCTGGATTTCTGGCACTTAAGCATGATGAATACAAAGAACTAAACAGAATTATTTAAATTTTTGTAACAGTTATATTGAGTTATGGATTATGTGCACAAAGGTTATATAATCAGCTTTGTTTATAAAACGAAAAATTTTAATCTGTAGAAACATTCATCAATAAGGAATTAGTTTTCAGATCTATAGTAATAAAAGATAATTACACAACAATTCATAAAAATTATGATTTCTTTCTTTATTTATATGGAAAGATGTCCAAGATATATGGTTAGGTAGAAAATGTAGGTTACCAAAGTATATATAGAGAAACTTTAAAAATATATTTTAAAATAATTATTTGATATAAAGTGTGGGCAAGGAGGTATAGCAACTGGGACTTTTACATATTACCAGTGAAAGTATAAATTATTATAATCATTTTGGAAACTCTTTGTCAGTGTTTATTTAAAAACATAATATATGCACAGCCCTAGAAAGCAGCCAACAATTCTGCTCATAAGCATACACTGAACAGAAACATGTCCTTAAGTTCGCTTAAAGCACATGCTAGAATTTTATAGCCTCAAACTTTAAAAATCAAATGGTTAAAAGTGTGATATATTCATATAAGGCAATTTTATATATATATATATATATACATATATATATATATATATATATATCAATGAGAATAGACAAATTACAATGACAAATAATACACACATAACTTTATACAAAACCAGCCAACACAAAAGAATATATGATGTGTGATCCCATTTATATGAAAATCAGAAACAGTAAAAACTAATCTATAGCTTTAAGAACTGGGGAAGTTTGCTCTTAGTAGAGAAGGGTGATGATATAAGTACTTCTGGAGTCCAGAAATGTTTTTTTTCTAGAATAGTTTGGGATTTTTTCACATTCTATGTGTATGCTATAATTTAATAACAATTACACAAAGAGAATCTTCATGTACAGAAAAATATCTGGCAAGAAATATCTCAACATGTTAACAGTTATGATATCTGTATGGTAAGTCTGTTGGTGATTTCATTTTCTTTATATACTTTGTTCCATGTGGATTTTTATATTGCAAGTGTATTTGCAGAAAAACAATGAAGTTCTTGGCTTTTTTAAAGTGTTAAATATGGTTTCAAGTGTACCCACTCTAAAACTATGTAGTTAATTTTCCATCATCAGAGAAAAACACTACCTCTTCAAACACTTCTGGGATACAGAAAAAGAAAATTAATATCAATTCCTATTATTTCAGTCAGTTGTCAGCATTTGACCTTAATAACTTAATTTCTAACATATTTAAAATTTATCCTAATAGTAAAACAAATTGTTTGCCTATTTCTGGCACTAATTCTTAAATTGGGCAGGGACCATCTATTTAAACTAAGCTAATCTCCTTAAATTCTTTACTGTGAACTCCTTTTTTAAAACACCTACTTATATTTCACCACTAATGGAATGGGAGAGGATGCTAAAGAAAATGCTCAATTATTATTAATCCCCTTTCCCATGCAAGTCATATCAATCTTGGTGCTTTTTTTCCCTTCATAGGGCAATGGTCTATTTAACAAAATGCATGTGGTTAAGTTTGTTTCTCTAATAAAGCTCAAGAGGATGGAATTAAATTAGTTTAGAGTAATTACTTATAATTAGATATTCTTAATGGAAACTGAGTAAGCCCTAAGTTATTCTAAAATCTTGCCTGCTTAAATCTGCAGCTCCATTGGCAACTCCCCACATGGAAACAAGAAAACTGCTTTCCAGTTCTCAAGGCAAGAATTCTATTTGCTTAGAAAAGACTCCAAGGCATATTCAGAGAAAGTTTGTAAACAATTATTGATCATTCAACTAAAGAACTAAAACCTTGACATTTAGATTGTACAAAGATATCCATCCCTTAAACTCTCAAAAGAAGGATGTGTGTGTGTGTGTGTGTGTGTGTGTGTGTGTGTACACTACATTAAATGTGACATACTTAAAAGGGGTGGTGGTGAAGTGGAGGGGAAAGAAAATAAAGGACATACAGTCTCTGAGAGGATCAAGTGTGATTATCTGTTGTCTAATCAGTTAGATGCAAGGATGTGAGAGTCTCTTAAAAACACATCAGGTGCCTGTCCATATTTGTTGTTGGGCAGGAAAACTAGTCCTGGGTAATGGCCAGCTCCGTGATGATATCTTGTGAACCCCAGAGTTCTACAAGCAATATGGTGTTCAGTGGGCCATGCCAAGGGAATCACATCTGTTTTGGATTGGAGATGTCTTCACACCAAGAGGGTGGAAGAGACAGCCAAAGACACAAGCAGCCAGCACTCCTATAAAATCACCAGGACTTTGATTTTTATCTTTCTCTCATCAAAACAGCAGAGAGGTTAACTTCTCCAATTGACAGATGTGTAAAAAGGCTAGTGCAAGAAGAAACCTGGCATGCTTTATGAAACTCCGTGGCAGAAGAATGTTTTCATCCCTTCCATGAGAAAAATCTAAGTTTAAATGACTTCCACATGGGGGACTGTGTGTTACCCCATATGAGACCCTGGCTTTTGTCTTCTTCATGCTGTTGCTGTCTAAATTAGATTTGTTCATTTGGTTAAACTCTTCTTGTGAATTCCAAATAATAGGTCCCTCTGGGTCCCAATACAATCACATTTTTGATCAGATAACTTAAACTCTGTGAATAAAAGTAAATTTCATCAGAATGAAATACTCCAGGGATTTTGTTTGACCTAAGTTCTGAGACTACACTTGTTTAAATATCTTTATACTCATAAGACTGCCTTCCATTAGACAGCAGGAACATGGAGAAAGAAAAAAATTAGATGCCAGATAATATTCTAGGATTTAGCAATGCCTATTCTTTAGACCATAGTTAATTTCTTTTGGGTTTAATACTAGTACATAGACTGAGTTTCTGGTACATCTATTATCACTTGAGGAAAATTGCAACTATAAATCATATACTAATATCACATTTAAATTATGCCTAAATAAATAATAGAAATCAGTGAGTGGAGTGAAGGAGGTGTGAAAGCATCATCCTAACATAACTTGAATACCAGGCATATGTATTTACTGTACTTTAACTGCAAAATAGATATCAATCTCCTCCTTTTTCGAAGAAGGTCACTAGCCAGATATGAACTAATTTGTCTAATGTTATAGAGATAAAAAGTAATGGAGGAAAGTTTAAATTATGATCCTGTTTTGCCCAGCTGGCATTGCTCAGTGACTGAGCATTGAGCTAAGAACCAGGAGGTCATGGTTTAATTTCCAGGGCCACATGCCTGGGTTGCAGGCTCAATCCCCAGTGTAGGGCGTACATGAAGCAGCCAATCAATGATTCTGTCATCACTGATGTTTCTATCTCCTTCTTCCTCTCCATTTATCTCTGAAATCAATAAAGTATATTTTTAAAAATAAAAATATTAAATTGGGGTCCTGTTTCAAAGCCCAAATTCTTGCCTTCCACTATTCCAGAGAAACCTGTATCCTGGAATCAGAGTATATGAATTTTTCAAAATATGCCCACAAATTCTTTGATGTTTTTTTGGGGTTTTTTTGTTTTTTGTCAAAGGGAGGGTTTTTTGTTTTCTCCCTTGAATCTATCTCTATCCTGGTGATGCATTTGTATCCAAAAAGACAATCAGCAGAACTGATGCTACATGGTTTGGAAGAGTTGTCCAAAGAAGACCCTGAGCCTTCCACCCGGTTCTATGGTCTGCTGACTCTGATGAAAACTAGGCCCCATGAAAAAGTCTGACTGCTCTGCTATCACTATGTTGGCAAGGGCACATGCAGGTGCCCTGGTTAAGAGTCTAGCTAAGTTACAAGCCAACAGCAGTGTCAATTGCCAGCCATGTGACTGAGCCATCTGGGACATCTAATCCAGTTAAGCTTTCAGGTGATCAGCCCTAGAGGATAACTAACTTAGCTCAGACATGAAGGATCCCATGAAAGATTAGGTTAGACAAGGCTTTTCTGAATTTCTGAATCATACAATCATGAACAAAATAAAACAGCTGCTTTTTTTGATACTGAATTTGGGGGATAATTATTACATAGTATTAATAACTGAAACAAAAGATAAGATTCAAAAACATGAAGTGAAGCATCAGCAGAAGGTATGGGGGGGGGTGGATTGTTCCTCATAGTCTTTATTCATCTTCACTAGTCCATAAGCAGAACTCAATGTAGCACAGGGGCTATGAGCATGCACATTAGTCAGAGAAACCTGAAAACATCCCAACACTGCCTAGTGTGGCCTATTAGCCTTACTAGCTCTAGTGTGGCTTAAGGTACTAAATTTGTTTTGACTCTTCTCTACAATGAAGGAAATAATAATGTATTAGTTAGAGAATTAATCTGGTTATCTGTGCCAAAGAAATAGAAACAATAGGAAATATATAAATTTTGAAAATACATGTATTTTAATAAACTCTGCCTTTATAATTATTCAAAGTGTCTATATACATTTTTGGGACACCCTAATATATATGATTACAAGAAATTTACTTATAAGGGCCACCCACATTAGGGAAAACAATCTGAATTATTCAGTATAAGGTAAAATTGTTGTTCTCGTCCAAAAACACTCTCATAGGCACATCCAGACTAATGTTTGACAAAAATGTCATCACCCAATGGGGCAGTAAAGTTGACAACTAAAAGTAATCATCACAAGTTTACCCTCTGTCAACTGGGCACCCATATGCATCTCCTAAAATGATACTTAATCTCCAAATATAGACAGTATCAAGGTCATAACCTTACTTAAAAAGATGCAATTGTCCTACATACAACAAAAAACAAGCTAACACTCCCCAGGGGAGGTAAAGTCGTTGAGTGATATTCACTCTTCTTGATATCCCATGACTTAAATACTATAATGTCAAATTAACAATATTTAAATGCTAAATTAGGCATACAATCTTTATGTTGCATAATAAGAAATCAAAGAGAAAAAAATAAAGATATATATTTACAAACACACAAATATATTCATAACAAAATAGGAAATACTCATGACAATTACAGTCCTCCTTTCTGTAACTGGTCACTTGGTCACAGCTGTTCTTTATAACTAACTACCTTCTTCTACTGCCCATTCAGTATTCCCTTTGTCTTCTGAACACATCTCAGCTATTTTTTTACCTGTTGGAGGAAACCCACACTTTGATTCTTTTTTTTTTTCTAGACATATGACTACCACAGCAGGTTCAGTAAAAAAATGTTTTGATTGATTTTTAGAGAAAGAGAAAGAGAGAGTGATAGAGAAGTAGAAAAATTGATGAGATAGAAATATATTTCATCAGCTGCCTCCTGCATGCCTTTTCCTGGGGATCAAGCCTGCAACCCGGGAACTTGCCCTGACCAGGAATAGAATCAATGACCTCCTGGTTCTTGGGTCAATGCTCAACCACTAAACCACACTGACCAGGCCACACTTTCATTTTTGAAGCGTCTGGGCTATTAAGAGTCCTGCCTAGATTTAATGTTGTATCTTTCAACTGAAGTTAATCACATGGCATATTAATACTAACGGACATTTTTAAGGGATCTCCTGTATTGCAGGCATTCTCTTTCTTATCTCTCTTTGGAGAAGTAGTCCAATCTTCCTATGGTAATAAGGATTAATCAATTCAGTCAATACAGTAACTCCCTTCTTTTGCCTGTTGGTTCAGAAGCAGGAGAAAACTAAGTGGCCTGGAGGCAGTCTTAACTTTGAGTTCAATGGAAAGCTTGTGTCTCCTGGTGGAAAGATTCTTTCCTCTGGAACTAAGAACTAAGGACACCATAGCATAAGGTCATGGCAACATGAAGCAAATGTTTTATTAGTGAGTCACTAGAGGATAACAGTGAGCAGTGCCACACCAAACTCCACTCCTTGATTCCAGGATCTGGTGAAACCTAGTGACCAGAGAAACAGTATCATATATTGGATGCTGAAGCAAAGCATTTATGGCCTTCTGAAGAACATTGCTCTAGCCCAGCAAGGTTTTGCTAACTAGCTGGCACTGTTACCGAGTCTTAAAAAGCCAATTCACTATTCTATATAACCAGATTCTTTAGAATGGTGGAGACATGGTAACATCTATAAATTCTATGAGCTTGGGTCCTTTGCCACATTTTATTTGCTATAAAGTTCCTTAATCAGAAGCAATGCTGTGTGTAATACCATGATGATGGATAAGGCAGTCTGTAAGCCCACATATGGCAGAAGCATTGCTTAATGAACAGACATTTTGTATCCAGAGTTTCTGTTCATTAAGAGCAAACACTGCCCCTTCCATTATGGAAGTGGTGCAGTGTAATCAACCTGCCAACAGGTAGTTGGCTGAGCACCTTGAGAAATATTGCCATCTCATCAATATCCAGGACTCAGTGTTGGCCTTTGCTGCTGGCAGGTTAGGCACTCAGCAGTGGCTCTAGCCAGGCTAGCTTTGGTGAGTTGAAGTCCATGTTGCTGCATCACCATTATCTCTGCTCCCATGACCACTTTGTGGCAGTGAAAGAGGCTAATTTTGGTATACACACAACAGGACATTCTGGTTACTTACTTATTAAAATCCTCTTCTTTTGAGGTCTCCCATTCATCAGCATTCAGATGATATACAGATATCTTCATTTTCCCCATTCTAAGAGACCTCTCCATGTACTTATTCTCCAATATTCCTTGTCACTAATTTTCCAATCTTGTTATGTCCAAATAACAAGACCTTCCTGACCATCCAGCAAAATCATTGATCACGGAGAGAAACCAAAATGGCAGCATAGGTAAAAGCCTAACTGCAGCCTCACACAACAATTTCAAAAAAATGCAGCTAAAATATAAATTGGACATTATCCAGAACTACAGGAAAGTGGACTGACTGGAAATTCTACAACTAGAAGGAAGAGAAAACCAGAAGGAAAATCAGAGGAGCTGTAAAAGCCTAAGGTACAGAGACATGGTGCATGTCTGGGGAGAGGACAGAGCCAGAGAGGAGGGGCAGCTGAGTGCCTGGCTGGCATTCCCTTGCGGGAAGGAGATAAAAGCTCCGGACTGTGCTGAACCCCAGTTCTGACTGCACTGAACCTCAGTTCTGAGTGAGACCCTGGGGTCCCAGGCTCATACAGAGGGAATCTGGACTGTAAGGTGGAAGCTCAGGGGAATGGCGAAAGGCAGAGCCCCAGAAGTGCACACGTTAATAGGCGCAGAGGACAGACTGTTGACTGAGCTGCTAGATTGCCCTAGCAGGAAGGAGACATAAGCTCCTGATTGCTCTTAACCCCACTTCCAACTGCACTGAACCCCAGTTCCAGGCTCATTGGGGGAGAGACTAGACTGTCTGGTAGCAGGCGAAACTCGAGAGCACCTTTCTCTCAGGGGTGCTTACAATGAGTACTGAAGGACACTGAGACTCAGGAACCTCATAGGGCGAGACTGACAGAAATCCAAGGCTGTAGGCTGCACCCTGAAACTCCATCCCATCCAAACTGAGCACAAAGGCTTTTGCAGTTTTCCAAGTCTAGTCAAATAAGGCTGTCTCCTGGCATAGACACAGCTGATCCTCACAGCCAATTAGCCTGAAGGTCACTTCCTCCCAGTGATACCAATAATAATCAAGACTTAACTACAATAAGGCGGTACACACAGTCCACAAAGGGGTGCACCAAGAGTGTCCACCTCAGATAACTGAGAGGCTGACCCACTGAACCATATAGGACACCTTAACACACAAAGCCACCTACCAACTCAGGGAAGCAGCGAAAATGCTGAGACAAGGAAACAGATCACAAACGAAAGAAATGGAGGACAGAGTGACTGAATAAAGAGTTCAAAACCACAGTTCTAAGGTTTTCTAGTTCCTGGAAAAGGCCGATAAAATAAATGAGACCTATGAGGATATGAAAAGGGATCGACTAGAAATAAAAAGGGATCAACTAAAAATAAAGAATACATTGTCTGAAATAAAAAGTATTATACAGAGTCCTAAAAACAGAATGGAAGATTGAAAGAATCAAGTCAAAGATTTGGAACACAAGGAGCCAGAGGACACTCCTCCACAGAAGCAAGAAGACAAGAAAATCCAGGAAGTTGAAGATAGTGTAAGAAGCCTCTCAGACAACTTCAAGCGAACCAACATCAGAATTATGGGTGTCCCAGAAGATGACAGAGAGCAAGATACCGAAAACATATTGAAAGAAATAGTGACAGAAAACTTCCTCCACCTGCAGAAATAAATAGGCTTACAAGTCCAGGAAGTGCACAGAACCCCAAACAAAAGGAATCCAAAGAGGGCCACACCAAGACACATCATAATTAAAATTCCAAGAGCAAAAGACAAAGAGAGAATATTAAAAGCAGCAAGAGAAAAGCAGGTAGTTACCTATAAAGGAACACCCATATGATTGTCAGCTGATTTCTCAACAGAAACCATACAGGCCAGACAGGAATGGCAAGAAATATTCAAGGTGACGAATAACAAGAACCTATAGCCAAAAATACTCTACCCAGCAAAGCTATCACTCAGAATTGAAGGCCAGATAAAGAGCTTCACAAATAAATTTAAACTAAAGGAGTTCATCACCTCCAAGCCAGAATTATATGAATTGCTGAAAGGGGTTCCTTAGGAAGAGGAAGAAAATAAAGATAAAAAATTATGAACTACAAATGCATAACTATCAAGTGAATCTAAAAACCAAGGGAATTAAAAAAACCTGATGAACAATATTAACTGTTGAATATAATAGAATCAGAGGTATGGAAGGGGAGTGAACTGATGAATCTCTGGGAAAAGGGGAGTGGGAGTGCGGGAAGAGACTGAACATAAACTGGGCACCTATGGATGAGGACAATGGGGGGTGGGGAAAGGGCAGAGGGTGGGATGGGAACCTGGTGGAGGGGAGCAATGGAGGGGGAAAAATGATGAACGTTTGTAATAATATGAACAATATTTATTTTAAAATAATAATAAAAAATAAAATTGAAAAAAATAATTGATCACAATATGCAAATTTTCATATAATCATATACCTGACTAACCATTTCTTCTTCTAAGAAAAGTGAACCATGAGGTTTATTGCTAGAGTTCTGCCCAATGGGAGTATTTTCCTTCACAAATGTCTTTCGGGAATGTCCCAGGGAGAGGTTAAAACGGTGCAGATGTCCACTTTCTGATAGTACCTACTAATCATGCAGAACTATCTACAACCAGGACCACATTTTCTGTTCCTCTGCCAATTGGTCTTAGGAAATTCCCCATGGGGCCACAGGAGAAGTGTGGAAGAGATAAGGTAGTATGACAGAAGTGGAGACCATGGATATTTGGGCTATTAATTCATGTAACTTACTTGTACCTTAACATCCTGTTCTGGTACCATTTCATATATAACTGCTCAGCGTGAAAATAGGATGCTGCTGTGCACACACAATTTACAACTCGGTGGACTCAGACAATGCCCAGTTCATGTTAGGCAGAATAGCTTACATGGTGGCTCGGGGACTCATGGTCAAGTATGCAGTCTCTATTAACACCCTGTGTCAGGCCAAGAGCTGTTCTCAAAAGGAGAGGATGGCAGTGCTTTGCTCCAGTTCTGAAAGCCTTCGCTGAGATCCATCTTTAGAGGCCTGCCAAAGGCTCCAAACATCATCCCTATTCCATTGGCTTCAAGCACCATTGGAACTACCGGGTCATATGGCCCAGCCTAATAGCCTGGATCTGTTGCAGGGCGTTGTCCTATTCTGGGTCCCACTCAAAACTAACAGCTCTTTTGGGTCACTTGGTAAATGGGCTGGAATAACACACCCAAGTGAGGAATAAGTTGCCTCCCAAAAACCAACGTGGTCCACTAAGCATAATGCCTCTTTCTTAGTTATAGGAGGAGCCAGATGCTACAACTTATTATTCACTTTAAAGGCATATCTTAACATGTCCACATCACTGGACCCCTAGAAATTTCACTGAGGTAGAAGGCCTCTGAGTTTTTGTCATATTATTTTCCCATCCTCTGAACACAAATGTCTTACAACAGTCTAGAATAATTGCTACTTCTTGCTCACTGGGTGTCAGCAGCAAAGAGCCATCAATATGATGGATCAGCGTGTCATCTTGTGGAAGGAGAACACAATTAGGATTCCTTTGAACTAAGTTATGACATAGTACTAGAGAGCTGATGCACACTAGAGAGCTGAAATAGGACAAGGAAGGTATATTACTGGCATTGGTAGCTGAAAGCAAACTGCTTCTGGTGATCCTTGCTGGCAAGAAGAGACAAAGGCTTTTGCCAGATCAATAGCTGCATACCAGGGGCTGTATTAATTTGTTCAGTTTGTTTCAATGTAGCCATATCTGGAACAGCAGTGGAAATTTTAGCCACCACCTCGTTAAGCTTACAACTTACTGTCATTCACCAAGATCCATCTCTCTTCTGCAAAGGCTGAAAGGCGAAGTGGATAGGGATGTGCTGGTAATCACTACTTCTGCATCTGTCATGGCCTTGAAGTGGCAATCGTCTCTGAAGTCGCTCCAGAAATGGGGTATTGTTTTTGGTGTGTTATTTTCCTTGAGATAGGTAGTTTCAGTGGCTCTTACTTGATCTTTCTCATCTTAATAGTCCATACTCCATAGGTTAGGGGGATCAGGGTGGGATTCTAGCAGCTGCTAAGTGTGTCTATTCCAGAACTGCAGGAAATATCACAGGATGTGTTCAGGGATCCACAGGATCCATTGTGAGACACATCTAAGCTGAAACTATATGAATCACTGGAGCACCATAAGCTTCAAGTCTGACTGATGGGCCACAGTGATATGTTTGATATCCTGGAATTAGTGTTAGTTCAGAACCAGTCTCTAGAGTTAGTGTCAGTTCAACAGTCTGTGAAATTTCTGATTACTTCCCTTTCCCCACTGCACAGTTACCCTGATAAAAGACTGTAGGTTCCTTTGGGGAAGGCTGGGAAAGGATTGTCAGTGTAGATTTTGGCAGTGCACTTGGGATCCTTCCTAAAGGGAAACCAGCTTCCCTTTCATTTTACACTCGGGCTGTAAACTGCCTCAAGTCTAGGAATTGATTGAAGGGCTTCTATGATTCAGGTAAGACTTCTGTCCACTTGACCAAAAATATTTCTGTTTAGATAGATTAAGAATTTAGTAGATGTCCTATCTATTTTACATCTTCAAACACTTAAACCAGCTAGCCAAGGTCTGCATTAGTCAAAGTATTCTCATTGCTGCTTTGACTCTGTGGACCTTTATGCTGACCTCTCCCACCTTGCCTTTGATGATTGAGTGCTGACACTTGGCCCCTGCTACCCTGGGATACAACTACTCCTATTGCATTTAGTTTCCCCAGTTCAGGTACTGCAGTTTCGGTAAGATCTGGCCTACACATAAGAGTGAACACTCCTCTTCTAGGAGTCCCAGGTCTAGACTGAGGTGAGAATTCAATCCAACTTTGAAGCCTGAATCATATAACTTGATTTAGTTTCTCAGCATAATTAGTGTAAACTTACCTGTGCTTCCTCCTAGTAAGAATGACATTGTGGACTTGATATTGAAACATGCATCAATGGTTAGATTTCCAAGCCTGGCTGGTTCCAATAGGGATAGCACAGATTAGGAATGTACACACAGACAGCCCTAGTTACAGCCGTTAAGAGTCTTCATCTTAGAGGTTTGCTCTAGCATTTATCTACACAGGTTGTTCTGTATTGTCACAGCCTTCACCATGTGATTTTGTTTCAGTTTGAAATTGTGTATTATTTTAGTCACTCCAGGCTGCTATAACAGTTCCAGAGACTGGTTGGCTTTAAATGATAGAAATTACTTTCTCACACTTTTGGAGATTGAAAGTTTAAGATCAAGATGCCCGCATAGTTCTGGTAAGGACCCTCTTACGGTTTGCGGACTGTTACCTTCTCCGTGTACCTTTCCTTGGTGTAAAGGGAAGGAGAGAGCTCTCTGGGTCCCATTTATAAGAGCATTAATGTCATTCATGTGGACTCCATCCTGATGACCTAATTAGCTCCCAAAGCCCCCATTCTACCTCCTCATGTCAAATTGGGGGGAGGGAGTAGAATGTCAACATATGAATTTGGGGGAGACACAACATTTAGTCAATTATAGCAGTAAAGCCAAATCTAAAAGTGCACATTTCATTAGTGTACAGCTTCCTTTAATATGACACTTAACACAGCCCTGTAACCAGCAGTCAAATCAAGAAATGCTCATGTAATTTTAATTCTTAGTTTATCACTCCTTTAACAATAAACTCTTAACCCCTAGGATTAAAGCATCCATCCTATATAAAAGAGTGCAGAACGCAGGTTAAATGATCAGGGTTCAACTCTCACCTCCACCACTGGCTAAAAAATCCTTTGTGCTTGACTCTTCTCTATAAAATTAGCATGATAATATACTGACCTCATAGGTAAATTAAGTGAGTTGCTACCTGTAAAGAGCTTTGAAAAGGCCTGGCCCATAATAAGCTCTCAATAAATATACGTTATTTTTATTACTGAGTTCATTTCCCTTTATACTACCTGTTACCAGATGGTGCCTGAAGTGAAGTGAAATGCCTGCTGAATGAATAGGAAGGAAAAATAGGAGGGCTTTACCTAACAGAATATAATGTTTCAATGAAACTATACCACGCAGAGAAAGCAATTTGTCCTGTTTATATGGAAGACAAACAAGAAACTGGACTTTAACTCCGAGCTGTGTGAATGGAAGATGGCATTGCTTCCGTGACCCACATTCGCATTCAATAACAAGACCAGAGAGAAACAGCTTTTAGGAGCCCAACAGGAATTGTCACCTAAGACTCGCTTTTTGACGAAACAGCCACTCCATTCTTTTCTGCCACACAGCCATTCCTTACACATTTCAACTCTTTGGCAATATGAGTCTCCTGAGATTGAGAAACAGTGTGTCAGATTCCATTGATCCTTAGCATAACAGAGGAGTGGTGTCCGTAGTATACCAGAAAGGGTGCTTTCATTGATCTGGAGAACTCTGCTTCCATCACAGGGAAGACCCTTCTCACAACCAAAGGGTTGGAGGACTGAATGGCCAAATAAAACCTTAGGCAAGGTGGAGTCACCCACACACTCAGGAAAGAGTCTTAATTTAGTGAAAGAGTCAAGCTTAGAAGCAAGCCATCACTAAACATTTGCCAGAGAGTATGAACTTTTCTGCATTTGTAAACTGTTTACAAAACTCTCAGTGCTAATCCTCTTGTTGATTTAAACAAAACGGAACAATTTCTTCCATTCCAAATAGAGAAACCTATGATGTATTGATCTATTTATAACTAAAAAGGTCCCCTTTTTAAATCTCTGGAGTTAGAATCCAATAGGCAAGAGTTATTAAGGACCAGGTGAGTTATGAACTATATGCAAAGGATAATTTACTGATGTGTTGACATTGTGGGGCTACTCTACTCAGCCAGAGATCTTTCTGCAGTCCTTTGTTATTACTTACAGATTATTCAAAATTACTCTTTTCATGATATTAATTAGATGGATGAGCACTTAAGAAATTCTGCAATTTCTTCATTTTCATGCTCCATTAAGCTATCAAGCTGTTTCAGAAAAACAAGCAAACAAAACACTCAATAGGTTAGTTTTCTAGACCTCTCACTAAACAAGTGTTCTTTCTGTGAGATCATAAAATTGAAATAAAGAGATGTATTACATCATCATTTAGCATTGAATACTGGCCAAAGGGCATTGTAGAAATTCATATAGTTATTGGTGGACATGTGATACAAATTACATGTCATGCTACTAGAAAATTAAAATGTAAGAGAAGACAATAAGAAAAAATTTAATTGAGTGCAAATGCCCTTGAATTTTAATCACTGTTGTTGTTTTTTTACGTTTTCTAGTGTATTAGTTCTCAGCTCTCTTTGAAGCTTAGACTAGACACTGTCATGTTCTTGTTTATTGAGCTCAATTCAATTCATTTGCCACATTTAGACAGTCCCCAAGCCTCTCAAAGGCAAAGTACATCATTTTCTGGCAGACAGCAGAGCATAAGAACTGAAGCAATAGACTTTACATAAAGTACACTCTGTACTTCCTCCCAAGGGGAAGAACAGTTTCCATCCCAGACACACTCCAAAACCTTTCATGATTTTGATGACAGTAGCAGTAAAAAATCATTTCACATCTACCAAAATGGGCAACCATAAATCTCAAGTTTCTTTTCACAGCTTTGACCATCTTAATTTACCAATTGAGAAATTTACTTAGTGGGAGTATTTGGGAACTAGGAAGGTATACTTGGATGTGCCTTCATTCTGCCAGACTGAATTGGTTTCTAGAAGTACCACTGCCTTATGTGGGATAGCAGGTGAAGAAAAAAAAAAGACTAGAAACAGAACTGTCTTAAATTTGTAAAAAGAAAGAAAAAAGAAAATGTGCATGAGAGAGAGAGAGAGAGAGAGAGAGAGAGAGAGAGAGAGAGAGAAGAGAGAGGAGCTCATAGGAAACAAGTAGTTTGGAGTTACAGACACACTTACTCTCACTTGTATATATGACAACATAAATGTCTAAAAAGTAAAAAAATGATTAAGCAAGCAATTGATATGGAGGTTTTTCACAAGTAAGATGATATAGCTGGAAAAGCAGGAGCTAATAGGTACTAGACTCATTCATTTATATTTTGTTTATTTAATTCATAGAATAAACTGCAATTTAAGAACCAGGAAACTGGTTTTGGCATCAGTTATGTTGCTAAGACTTACAGACTCACAGTAAGTACATGTGCAAGTTTGAAACAGACATTTAAGATTTGGATTCCAGTGTCTGAACTGGAGGAAGAATAAAAGGGGCGTAAATACTGACATGGTAGTGCTAGGTTAAGTACGCCTTACAGGTACTCTGCGGGGTGGGTGGGTGGGTGTGGGGGGGTAACGCCTACCTACAGAGGAACCAGCTGGCTCTGTCCCAGAGGAGGAGATGGATGCTAGGATTCCATCCTGGAAGCCTGGGAGACTGGGGAGTAAAAAGTAGGTTATTAATTTCTCTATCTCTATCAAGACAGAAAGACCATGGGCAGGGAGGTGGTCATAATTATCCTCATAAAACCTCCCAGTTTCATATATTTATTTACAAGTGTATGATTTCTCCTCAAACTTAAATTCCCCTGCCTTTATCATCCATAGAAGTTGTGAGGAAAAAGCAGGGCAGTCTCCCAGGATTCTCTGTATTTGCACTTTTCTTAATTTTGAAGTACAGGCATTACTGAAGTGGGGGTATGTTGGGGAGCACATAAGACTTGGTTGGAAAGTTTGTAAGGAGGACATTCTGAGAAAAGGGAAGTATGTGCAATGCTGCCTGCCCTGTTAATGGGAATTCCTACTTAAGGGAATGTCAAAGGCGGCTACCTTAATTATTCCTTGCTCTTTCCAAACAAGCCTGCATGTGCAGATCCCTAGGTGTTTACTGGAACTCTTATGCTTAATCCCTGGATGCCCTTGCCTAGAGGACAATGTAAACACATGTGTCCTCCCAAGGTTACTCTCCCTACTGATAGTATCTAAAGACAAAAATTCCAATAAGGCAGCAGGCAAACAAGGCAGGCAATCAAGGCCACCTGGCTCCTTCAGCCAGTCCTTCCCTTAGCCCTCTCCCCACAGTCAAACTGTGTTAGAGTAATATGTTCATCCATCGCTCAGGGAATGCTGGTTAGCCCAGGCAGTATTGGGCTGTGGCATGTTCCTCTCATTCTTGGGTGTTTCTAGTACAGAAGGACTTAACATAGATGTGATTGAAAACAGAGAACAAGAATTTTCCTCTCTTTCAAACAGCATATGATCCAGAAAGCATAAGGATTTTTTTACAGTTAAGTTTTTAACTATAAGGCAAATCAACCATTTATTAAATTACTAGAGGCCCAGTGCACAAAATTCATGCACTGGGGGTGGGGGGAGTCCCTCAGCCCAACCTGCACCCTCTCCAATCTGGGACCTCTTGGCATATGTCTGACTGCCTGTTTAGGCCTGATCCCAGGCAGTCAGACTCCCTTTCACAATCCAGAACTGCTGGCTTCCAACTGCTGGCCTGCCTGCCTAATTGCCCCTAACCACTTCTGCCTGCCAGCCTGATCACCCCCTACCCACTCGGCCTGCAGACTTAAGGATCCCAGGTTCAATTCTGGTCAAGGGCATGTATCTCGGTTGGGGGCACATATCCAGTGGGGAGTATGCAGAATGCAGCTGATTGATGTTTTTAACTCTCTATCCCTTTCCCTTCCTCTCTGTAAAAAATCAATTATATATATATATATATATATATATATATATATATATATATATATTTTTTTTTTTTTAATAAATATTTAAGATTCCTCCATATCTGCCTGGCTGGTGTGACTCAGTTGTTAAGACCCCAGGCTGCTGCCACTGGTAGGGGATTGTGCCGTGGGGGTGCACGCCCCTCCCAGACTGAGAATCCCAGGCTGCCTAGGCTGGGAAGGGATTGGGCTGTGGGGAATGAATTTGTTTTTGTTTTTTTGTAAAGGGTCAGGAGGGCCTCTGGGCATCATTCCGCCAGGCCACTTACTCTGAAGGCTCTCAGTGGCAGCCCTCCCTGAGACTGTGGGACTCCAGTGGGGCTGAGAGGACTGGGCACAGTCATCTTGTAATTATGGGTGCTGTCATTATGTCATGGAGTGACAGCTAATTTGCATGTTACTCTTTTATTAGATAGGATTTCTCCCTATGCTTGTTTATTTATTTTGTTTTAAAAATGTTTTATTCTTTTTTAATTAGGGTTAATAAACTTATATAGGTCTCAGGTGTACAATTTTATAACACATTATCTGTATAATGTATTATGTGTTCACAACCCCACATCCTCTCCTTCCATCACCATTTCTCTCCCCTTAACCCTCTTCTACTTCCCATCCCCACCTTTCTCTCTGATAATTACCATTCTATATCTATGTATGAGTTTTTGTTGTTGTTGCTTCTTAATCCCTTTTCACCTCCTAATACTCCTTTTAGAATCCTTATTTTGCTTTGTTGGACTTGGTCAGATAATCTTAAATTGAAAATTTTCCTTGAACTCAAAGCCCTCTGTAGTTGAGGTGAATATTTTAATGCTTGTTAGTAACCAGGTCACCAGTATTTGTGCCCAAATACTTGGAAAAATAAATGAATCTCCTAATTTACCCCAGGTCATCCATTCGTCACATCTTTGGAGATGTGTCATTATGTCCTCAGAGACCTCTGCCTTATCTCATTACTGTTGAAAATTCAGTATCACAGAAATATAACACAAGAAATAATCTCTTAACTGTGGTATGAAAAATAACAAAATAAAATATTTAATTATTCTGTAAGCATTTATTCCATACCTTTTACACACAAGGAACTATGTTAGATTCTAACAATGGTATTGGAAATTAAAATAATTCTTAATAAACAAAAATACATATAAACAGGAATATTATAAAACAATGAATTAAAAATGTTTAGCAATTTATTTAATATTTAATATTTTAAATATTTAATATTTAAAATAGGCACTATTTTGGCAATGTAGCAGAAAGAAACATACAAAGTCCTTCCCTGCATGGAATATTACTGATAAAAGAGAAATATGTAAATTGGCCATCACTTCACAACACCCACAGCCAATCAAAAGTGTGTATGCAAATTAATCCAACAAATATGGCAGTGGCCCTGCCACCTCTGGCCTCTCCAGGCCTCTGGGCAGCACCCCTCTTCAGGATCTCCCTGATGCACTCCACATCTGTCAACCATCCTTGCAGCCTCCCTGTGGCCTAGCTCCTTGCCTCAGAGGCAATCCTCTGGTGCAGATGTCTGGCATCTCTCTCTACTCCACCCATGCCCTGCTGCTCTGGTAAACAAAACGCTAGTGTTGGAGCAGCCCCGTGGGCACAGATGTGCATGGGAGCTTACTCGGTGCACAGTTAGCACACCCTGGGAGCCCCGGGCCAGCCAAGGGGCGATGGTTGTAGCTCTGGCAGCAGAGGCAGGCAGCTCTGTTTTATTTGGAATAGATTAAAGAAGCCACCTACACAGTAACCCAAATTATCAGATCTCCCTCCTCCCTATCTCACCAAATCAAGAGGGGAGGTGCGGGGAAGGCTGGCGGGCATGAGGCAGAGGATGGAGGAGGAAGAGAATGAGGAAGGGAGCCAGTTGCATCCCACTTTCACAATAAGAAAGTGAAATGCACTAGTGCACCCAACCTCTCTAGCACTCCCCCCTTCCCTTGTTCCCCCCACCTCTTCCCCTCCACACCTCCCCAGGAGTACTAGTGCTGCACAGAACTCTCCAGAGAAGGAGGACGAGAAGGAAGTAGCACCAGAGTGTAAAGAGCTTTCCACCGCTGCTGTTGCTGCACGGGCTGCTGAGGTGAGCCTGCCACGTGCTGGCTGCCAGGGGAAGAAAGGCCTATTCTTGCATGAATCTTCATTCATCGGGCTTCTAGTCTCTCTCTCTCTCTTTCTCTCCCTCTCTCTCTCTCTCTCTCTCTCTATATATATATATATATATATATATATACATATATATATATATATATATATATATATATATAAGCTTAAGCGAGAATTATAACCAAATGACCTGAATGACCCATCAACCGATCAACCAGTCACTATGCACACTGACCACCAGGGGGCAGACGCTCAACACAGGAGCTTCCCTGGTGGTCAGTGAGCTCCCATAGCCAACCTCCCACGACCTCTCTCCGTCCCCTCCCCCCACACAGCTGACCAACCTCCCACAATACCTCCCCCCAGCCAGCCAGCCTTCCACAGTCCCTACCCTTGGCTGGCCGAACCCCTGAACCCCCATAGGCCTGGATCACCAGACAGGCTTCACAGAAGAGAAACATTTAATCATAGTAACAGTGAAGAGTAGAAGCTGAGCCAACAACTTAATGTGGTATAAGGAGGTCCTTTCCTTAAATCCAGAGATGCATCAAATAAGGTTTTGAAAAAACTCCAAAGAAGGCCACCATTTAGCTCTGGTATAAAGAGATGAAAGTCTGGTCAACACAACAAGGCCTCTTTCATGGAAGAAGTAGATATCACAAAAGGTGCCATGTGAAATGCTAATTAGGTGGGATTTTGAAGTTGGTTTCTTACTTCTTCCCCAAGGGTTTATTTCCATGGAAGCAAGGAAGTCTCTACTGCTCAGGGAAATTGAAATTGCAGCATTTAAGAACTTGGCTCTTCAAAGTGTATTGGTAAACTGTTTACCTTTGTGTCAGCATTGCCCCGGGTTCTTATTAAAATGCAAATTTCTGTGTCTCACCTCAGACCAACGAAACAGATTTTCTCAAAGGGGAACCTGAAAGTCTTTGTTTTTTCACAGACATACAGAGGAGGATGATCCAATCTTAAGAAGATATATATTTTCAGATAGAATGGACAGGAGATACATGGTTCTGAGAGTGACAGGTTCTGAAGAATAGAAATGACGTCTTGGCTAAAATATATTTATCATAAGGGAGAGTGATGGAAGATGAGGGCAAGAAGTAGATTGAACAAATCAACAGTGTCTCCTGAGATACAGAATCTAGTACAGCATCTTGATGTTTGTGTGTTAATAGTCTAGGAAGTCACTGATAGGTTCTAAATACAAAAGGTTCGCATTTGAAGACAAAGACACCAGTGGAGTTCCTAAAAGGAAAGTTTTAAGAGAAATTTTACCCAAAGAAATTTTACATCTTCACTGATTACTTTCTTAATGTTCATGTTTCTGAAGGAAAAGGATAAGCAACACAGGAATTCGTGGTCTCGTTTTTGCTGACACAATACAAATTTCTCTTTGATGACATCTTTTTGTTATTGTATATCTCACCAAAAAACTTTAAATAACTGTCATAATTTTACAGCTACATAGAAAAAATATCTCTCAACAGGATCACTAGATCCTACATCAAAGTTGTGAAGCATATGCAGTGGCTTTATGCAAAAAAAGTGGGTAGTCTCTGAAAGAGGACTTGAATTACTTTGTATAACAGAGGAGAGGTAATCTTCAATGAGGCCCTTATTGTGAATGTTATCTAGTTTATTTCTGAACCCCATCACTAATTTTATTGGATATTATCTAAATAAATAATTGAGTATAAATAATGTAAAAAAAATTCATAGAGATCCAAGGTTAATTTCTCAGCTAGAACAGAAATAGTTTCACAGGGAAAGTAAATGGCAAAAGTTTAGCTGAGGTTCAGAAAATGAAACCACTTTGTCAGTTGAAAAAAAGATTCCTGATATACAGTAAATGCCTGAAAAGAAGATTGTTTTGATTTGTCTAAATAAAATAGCTTCTAATTTAGACCAGTGATTCTCAGCCAGGGACAAATCCCTCTATCCCAAGGAATAGCTATTGGCTGGTAGTGGGTAGAGGCCAAGAGTGCTGCAAAATGTCTTACACTGCATGGTACTGCATGCCCACCTCCAAACACACTACAAGACATTACCCAGCCCTGAGTGTCAGGAGTGCCCATATTGAGATGTCCTAGACCAGAAATTTGGCTTTGATAGGAATCTTCCCTGAACAAAATAATAAAACTGGAGCCCATCAGAATACTGTTTACCCAAAAAAGGTAATGGTCTTAGGAAAGAATTTAGATGTAACTCACGAAATAAAATTGTGTCCCATTAGGTGAGGTCCCCAAAGGGTATGGGAGTTTGGATATAATTGATCATGAAATTCATTCTCAACCATTGTGTTTGCAAGAGGAATAGCAGGAGAGAAGAATGGACTGGGGATCAGAAATACTAATTCATCTTTCTAGTCTGACTAGCTAATTGATTCTTGAATAAGATACAACTTCTCTGAGGTTCCATATTCTCCTTTGTAGCTTGGAAAGATTAGGATAATTGGCTCTAATGTCTTTTCCAATTCTTAGGACTCCAAAGTGTGGTGCTTTGCACTGTGCCAACTTAGCTAAGTAGAAACTTCATTTCCCAGAATGCCCTGCCTTAGCCTTAGATGGTTTTAAGTCAGGACTGGCCATAAAAGAAATTTACACAAGATCTGGAAGGCTTGCTTAGTAACAGGTACTGCTATACCTTGTTGAGGCAGCAACTCCTCCAGCTCCCACTGGATCTCCTATTTCAGCTCTCAAGCTCTGAGTCCAGAAGTGTTCAGTGTGTGATGAATGGTGCAGGTTCTTAGTGGTCAAGGCTGGATGCCCAAGAAACAGATATGGGCTCCCTTTGTCCTTGAGAGTTCCACTTTGTCCTTATATATTCTGTTTTGAACTTTTGTTTGGAAAAACCATTGATTTGAACCCTTGTCTTCTGATTCAATTTGTCTTCATTCTCCCCTACTTTCTCACTAGTCCTGACCTATAGCAACTTTAGGTGTACCACCAGATGCAGAGGCAAAGGTCTTTCTTAGACATCACTCAGATGGGTTCTGCAACCCTTATCTAACTTTTCTGATACATATGGTACAAATCAATGCCAATGAGTGAAAGAAGGCAGATTAAATCATACTAAAGACTAAGAAAACTGAAAAATAAAAATTTCAAAATGAAGAAAAAATGAAAAATCAGACAGGGAAAGAATCAGCAAGTGTCCCTGACTTGTTTGGCTCAGTTGGTTGGACATTGTCCCTTGCACCAAAAGGCTGCCAGTTAGATTCTTAGTCAGGGCACAGGCCAGAGTTGTCAGCTTGATTCCTGGTAGGGGGCATGCAGGAAGTAGCCAATCAATGTTTTGCTTTCACATTGAAGTTTCTCTTTTCCTCTTGTCTCCCTTTTCTCACTAAAAATCAATAAAATATCTTACATTCAAAAAACAACAACCAGCAAGTATTTTCTAAATACCCTTAAGTGCCTGTCAAACAATGGCCAGCCACCATTTTTCTAAGCATTATGTAGATTTGGAAACCCTAAAGGAATTTACACTGTAGGTGAGAAGTTGAAATTACAATTCAAGAAATAATAAAATTAAGCTAGAATAGCATGGTCCAAAAAGTATTCCACTGACCACTGGTTTCATTTTTTAGAAATGTATTAGCTAATAATCATTTGGGGAATATTCAAGTCCTTTGTGAAAATAAATGTACATTAGGAATATTTCACAAAAAGTCTCACATTTGAACAACATTTTAAATTATATTTAATTTAGTACTTCTCCATTTACTTAAACATGTCTCTTTTCCCACCTATGTAGATTTCTTAAAGTGAAAAGAAGAATGCTTAGATAATTCTGTACTAGGTAACATAATAAAGTACTGACCCTAATCAGTCCAAGGATTTAGAGAAAAGAATATCAATACAAGGCCCAGTAATTTTAGAAGACTCTCTGAAGGAAGTGTACTTTGTACTAGGATACAAAACAGAGGACCATAGGACTTTTAAATCCTAGTTCTAGAAATCCCCTCTCCCTCCCTCCCTTCTCTCTCTCTCTCTCTCTCTCTCTCTCTCTCTCTCTCTCTCTCTCTCTCTCCCTCTCCAAATATATATATATATATATATATATATATATATATATATATATATGACACAGACTTGGCTTTTCCCCAAAACCAGTAGAAGACATTAGTGCAGACCTAACCAATGGTTATAGGATCTGGATCTCTGCCATGCTAAAGATAACATCATGACCTAAGTTATGTTTCATCTCCTGAGACCTATGTTGGAACAACCCCCTGACTAGTTTCCCATGAGACCAGATGGAGGAATGACAGAAAAGACCTCAGAGTTGTCCTCTAGATCTGAAGAAATTATTCATTACCCTCACCTCACCTCTGAGCAAACAGCTCCCAAAACAACCTGGAATACCTTACTCATGGTGTCTTGTGATTTTGCTCTAGACAATCTGTAAGTAACTAACACACCATAGAGGAGACTGGGC
Source organism: Vespertilio murinus (assembly GCA_963924515.1). Taxonomy (NCBI): domain Eukaryota; kingdom Metazoa; phylum Chordata; class Mammalia; order Chiroptera; family Vespertilionidae; genus Vespertilio; species Vespertilio murinus. The sequence continues at coordinate 64,356,648 of OZ004709.1, forward strand.
TTTTGAGCACCAGTTTCCTGTTCTCCTGGATGGTGCCATTCATAATAAAAAAGCCAATATTTCTGTCCTGCAATTCTCAGGGGTCTAGTGTTTGGCTCTGCGAGTGCCAGGTGTATGAACTTCTGTTCTGTAACAGATTTAGGATGAGAAATATTTAGATGGCTGGAAAGGAGAAGGAATAACATTTTAAAAGTCATGGATGACATAAATGAGTGGAATGGGGAGCAAGCCAAATTTGGTGAGAAATTATCTGATGGGGTACATTTCAGAGGGCTTTGAGAGCCAGACTAAAATATTTCAATTTTTATTGAAAGGAGTTAGAAAGATTTGAAGATTTTTGAGTCAGTAAGTGATATAAAAAATAATAAATATTTTCCAAGCATCACTCTGTTAGAGTGATGGTAGAGTCAGGTTCAAATCCAAGAGCTTGGGTTCTAAAGCCTGTCATGTTAGCTTCTCATATTGGATTTTTCAACAAGTCCACTGAATTTTAAGTTTGTTTGATCAAAATGGATGAATAAACAAGCTGACAGTAATGATGGTAGGTTTCTTCACAGTGCCTTACACCGAGGGGGAACATGGAAGCTAGAACATGGGTATTTTGGAAGCAGTGGATCAAGCAAGTTACAAAACTGTGTCCTGAACATATCTGAGGGAGCACCATGAGCTCACTGAGGTCACAGACCTGACATTGAGGAATTCGTCCAGTTGAAATAAAAAACAGAAGCTACAGAATTAGCACCAAAAGACAGAAATGTAACCAAGCCCGGAGATTTCCTGGCAAGAGTAAAGGGTTATGGAAAACTCATCTCCTGCTTGTCTGGTCTAGTAAAATCTGACTGAATTATTAGAGAAAGGTAAAAAATTAAAATAAAAAGGTCCATTCGCAAGATTCCAACCAAGGGAACATTTTTGGATTGGACCAAAGAGCAGGAAGTGACGTACAGCTGATTCCAAAGCAGCAGATGAGTTATGAAACCACTTGGATAATTACGGTTTGCCACTGCAGTTCCATCTGGATCACACACTGACGTACGCCCAGGCTAAGTGCACGGAGAGTTCTCTGCTTTGTCGGAGCATGCCCATGTCTGCTGAGGCAATTGGAGAGAAAATAAAGCCTACAAGCCTAAGTAATAGCTTCAATTTCAGTTAGTTTAATTCTTTCCTCCTTTTTCTTCTTTTGATTAGGAAAATAAGTATTACAATCAAGGAAGTAAAGTAGAACAAGTTATTAATACACAGCCCAGGCTGCCCACATTGGTCAACACCAATCCCAAACTGTGCTGACCCTATGTAAAAAAATAAAAATAAAATAAAAAAGAGGACGGAAGATGAGAAACACCAGTCTGGGACTCATAGATTATTTTGTACAGGTTTTTCCTCTTTTTATTTCAGGAAGCCATGTTTGTGAAAGGACAGGTAAATGAAAAGTAAGTTCTTCAATAACTTGTCAAGTTAAGAACTGTAGAGAACTTGTTTTTACTCCTTCTCTAAGATTCTCACTAAAGTAATATTGAATTATTTAGAAATAACAAATATGTAAATATCCTTGAAAACAAAAAAAAATGATACCATCAGCAAATCAATAAGTTTCAGCAATTTCTGATTTTCTCTCACACTCAGCATATTCAGAGTAATTGACTTCAATCAATGACTTCAGACTAAACTCCTTTAAAAATGCAAGCTCTTCCAGGAAGATCACCCAGCATGGACACTGCATCTTATAGAGAAGTCAATCAGAGCCTGAGAAAATGTCGTAAGAGAGGATAAATAAAACAAGAATATTTGGAGAGAAATATTACATTGTTAGTGGATTTAAATAGGATGCTAAATAACATAACGAATGACATGAGAAAATAATTTGAAAATTTAGACAAATTAATCAGATAAACCCCATAAAATGAAGGGCGGCAAGGTGAGTAACTAGCAAATAGGAGAGAAAACTTAATAGAATTAGGAGATGTGCCAAATACAAATACACAAGAATTAAAGAAGAAAACAAAACGGCAGAAAAATAACCAGAGTTCACTGTCAAAAACTGTGAACCTGGGATTTTATTCTACTTTCAAGCTAATAAGTTATCCTGCTATGGTTTTATGAATGCTGTCAGAAGAAATACAACTCCCAGGTCAGAGATAAAGGCCTTCCATACTCACTGCACAGACAGCAGCATGAGCATCAGGGTATTTGAGACAGTTCCTCTTCCCCCGGATCTTGCAATGTGACATGGATGAGCCCAGATAAATGTCTGCTTGTTCTGTGCATTGCATTAAGGACAAACCCTGTATAAGGCAATAGGTATGCATGTCTATTATGCTGAAAAGAGACACTATCTTTAACTTACTAAGCAGTATGGAAACTTGCTCTTTACTCTGAGTGGAGATACTATTTTTACATTCCAAGACTATCTGGTATGTACTAATACTTTCAAAAGACAGTCTGAAACAAAGGACAGTCAGTGTTTCTGCTCACAAAATGTGCAGGAAAGTGAGACCCATGGGAAATGTTCTTTGAACAGGCCTGAAATAATCAGATATATTAGAAAAACATTTCCACAACATGAAGAAAATATCAAAATTTCAGCCAAGGAAGACCACTGAGATATTAGTAAGAAAATTACAAGACACATTGGTAACACTTCTGAGTTCCAGGATAAAGAGATAATCCCAAACACTCTTCATGTGTGTTGGGACCTTGTGCTGCAATGTTCTATTGTCAACTGGGTTACGGGAAAAACTATATATCCCAGAATATCTTTCCCTGCTTATTACTACTTGGAGTGGCCAAAAAAGGAACTTGCAGAAGATTAAGGAGATGGGAGAGAAACTCTGACCATCTCTGTGAAGGTTTTAATGACTAGGTGGGGTGAGAGATGCACAGATGCTTGAAAGTTCCCTTTTGTCCTCTTATCTCTTCTGTTCAATGCTCAGTCCTTCTTTATACTAAAATTACTACTAATTAAAAACTATCCCAGGCCCATCAATAAATCTCACCTTCAGTTAACCAGATACAAAAATTTCTCATAGACTTCTCAACCAGCTTTCCTTCCATGTTACTACTTGCTATCCGGATGTGCTTGGCTTATTAGATGCAATGGTTGGTGATGCTGTGATTTCCCAATTATTCGTCCAGCATTTCAAATCTTCAGCTTCTCCCACAAATGTATAAGATCAGTTACTTCAAAACCTGTCATCCGGCCCTGACTAGTGTGACCAAGTGGTTAGAGCAAAGGCCAGAGCACCAAAGGGGTTGCTAGTTCAATTCCATGTCAAGGGCATATATATACCTGGGTTGCAGGTTCTGCAGGTTTGATCACTGGCCCCTTGCACAGAAAGCAACTGATCTCTCTCTCTCTCTCTCTCTCTCTCTCTCTCTCTCTCGGTTTGGGGGGGGGGGGGTCAATGGTAAAATATGTACAAACATAATACCTTAAAAAATGAAAATTAAATCAGATGCAAACCTTTACTAAAAGAACTTAACACCATCTATCACCTGAGGCCTCAAATTATTTTGTAAACCAGTTTACAAATAAATATCTCCCTCACAATGAAATCTTAATCACACAAAGAGTTATGTCAACAAGGAAGAAAGATAATTAACAGATAAAGAAAAAGACCCACAGGGGCTTGCAATTACTAAACATAGACTTTAAAAGAGCTATGGTTATTATGTTTGGTAATATAAAAAGTAAGATTAAACTTTCAAGCAAGAATTTGAACTTTAAATAAAACTAAATAAAAAATGTAGAATTAAAAAATACAATAACCAAAGTGAAACACTAAGTAGGTACAATAACAATTAGAAACACATGGAGATAAATGTGGAATATATAGTAAGTCAGAAAAATCCTCCAAAAGGAATCACAGAGCAACAAAAAGATGTAAAATACAGACTCCTAGAAGATATAGAGGATGCCATGAGAAAAAGAAGCTACTTAGAATTGTAGTCCTAAAATGGTAAAAAAAAAAAAAAAAAAAAAAAAAAAAATGAGTAGGAATTCTATGTGGAGAGATAATGACTGAGAATTGTATAATACTGTTGAAAGATATAATTTCACAGACTCAAGAATCACAAAGTACCCACAGCAGATTATTTTTTAAATAATCAGCCCAGCTGGGGTGACTCAGTGGTTGATCATTGATCTATGAACCAAGAGGTCACCGGTTCAAGGTCAGGGCACATGCCCGGATTATGGGCTTCATCCCCAACCAGTAAGGGGTGTGTAGGAGACAGCTAATTGATATTTCTCATCAGTGTTTCTATCTCTCTATTCCCCTTCCAACCTCTCTCTCTAAAATCAATAAAAACAGCCCTAGCCAGTTTGGCTCAGTGGATAAAGTGTTGGCCCAGGGTCTGAAAGATCCTGGGTTCAATTCCAGTCAAGGCCACATACCTCTGTTGCAGGATACCTGGTCAGGATGGGCCAGGATATGTACAGGAGGCAACCAATCGATGTATCTTTCTCACATGAATGTTCTCTCTGTCTCCCCCTCTCCCTTCCACTCTCTCTAAAAATCAATGGAAAATTATATTTAGCTGTGTATTAACAAAAATAAAAATAAAAAAATAAAATCAGTAAAAAATATTTTTGAAAAATAATCAACAGTCAAAAAGGACAAAAAAGTAAATAAAATATTAAAAATATTCTGTGGAATAAAGATAAAGTGCTTAATTAGCTCATAGCTTTAAAACAAAATACTGAAATTAAAAGGTAACTTGTTATACAGGATAAAATTAAAACACAACTATGTGTTTTTTATAAGTAATGCACCCAAAATAGGAAAACAGAAAGGCTAAAAGTTAAAGTAGGGAAAAAGCTAGTATAACAATGTTAACATTAGAAATGAAGAATAAGTCATTATTGGAAAAACATTCCTAGAGTTTTAGAGGGCACATAAAAATAATAAAAAGTTGAATTCACTAAGAAATATAAAAAGAAATTTGTGTATATCTAACAGTATAGCTTAAAATATGTAAAACAAAACAAAATAAAAAATAAAAAAACAAATAAAACCTGAACAATTTCAAGGAGGAGGAATAAAGCAATAGCTATAGCATGATTGTAGCACATCTCTCTCAATAAATAATAGGAGACCAAAAAACAATAAAAATCCTTCCATCTTTCCTTGTCCCCCAAGACCCACTCTAATATAAGTTATGTGTGTCCTTGGAACTATGTAAAATATGTTGTTGTTTTTGTGTGTTTAGCTATATGACTTAACAAAGAAGTATGTGGACTTCCATCTCCAGAATTATGGTAGGCTAGGTTATTCAGACCCATCTTCCTGTACAAGCCAACTAAAAGGCTTGATAAAATAGAGCTGACAGTTTAGTAAAGAATCAACAGTCCTGCCCAGACGGTGCGGCTCAGTGTTTGAGCATCACCCTATGAACCAGGAGGTCATGGTGTGATTCCTAGTCAGGGCCCATACCTGGGTTGTGGGCTCAATCCTCAGTATTAGGCATGCAGGAGGCAGCTGGTCAATGATTCTCTCTCAACACTGATGTTTCTCTCTCTCCTTCTCCCTTCCTCTCTGAAATCAATAAAATGTCTTTTCTTTTCAAAGTATCACCAGTCCAAGGTTTGGTTAAAAGTCAGAACCTCATCACTTAAAAGTACTGTGGGAGTTTTTGCCTGACTATATACACCAAATCCAAGCAACCTGAACTTTACTTTCCAATACCTAATGGGACCATGAATGAAAGTCACAGCCCAAAGGTGGGAGTTTTCATAGGAGCCTTTGTTCTCATAAATCTGAAAGAGCTACAGGATCATCCTCTCCCAGAAGTCTTCCATGGCTCTGAGTGGAGCAGGGATGGAGGGGCAGACGGGGGGAGTGTTGGGAGGAGATCTCTGAGGTGTTCAAAATAGCAAGCTGTGCTCCCTGGCTTTGCCAATGTAAATTTACATTATCTTAGTGATCACACCACTCCAAGCCATGACTAATTTAAGTTGGCCCCAGACCAGACACCTGGCAGAAGCAACTGCAGGTCCTCTCGAAGAAATACACTCTCATCCTGTGTCTCAGATAATTCCTCTCAAGAATTTTCCAAGGAGAACAAGCAGCTCACAATAAAACAATGACCTAGCTTGAGAGGCAAAGGCCCTGTGCAAAAGCCCACAGAATCCACAGGGAACAAACAATGACTACCCCTTGACTAAAAATTGTATTTTTCTCTGAAATTCTTTCCAAAAGCAGGAAAACATTTCAGATGGCTGGACGCATGTTTGTAGAGAGTCAGACAGAAGTGGCCAAATGTGGAAATGCTCACAGCATTCTCCATTTGCAATCAGTATTGTCACTTCTGTGGCAGCAAATAGACAAGAATCTGCTATGAGAATCAGTGCAAGTTAATTAAAATGACAGGCATACAATTCCCTTTAGACAAGTCATTGATTCTTAAATTATTGTCACCACTTTTCAGAAATGAGTGAGATATTTATTCAATGAAGGCATAGAAATCTGTAGTGAGGATGTTAGCAGAGATAAAATCAAAAGTAATTGTGATGAAGTAAAATAAGAAAATAACACTGTAACACTTTTTTTTGGGGGGGGGATCAAGACTTCTAACTCTTGTGCTATATGTAGATGCCTCTTGGGTCATTATTTGTAAAATGCTCTGATACTGACAGAAAGTTATTCTCATGGTATTTGTAAGAACTTTGAAGTGAGTAATTTCCATGTCTCAGGGGGAAAAAAAGATTCAGACAAAAACATATGTCCTTCCTCCTCTTCTACCTAACTCTGCTTAATTCAGTTCAGCAAATTCTAATAGAGAGTCTGTCCTACACCAAGCAATATTTTAACTTTTCTTGTTCTTTGCCAGCTAATTGTCTAGTGAGGAAAAAAAATTAAGTCACTTCTTCTATCTTCTAATTAGATTTGACACCTATAAGTCACTTCTCTGTCTTTGTGCCTGTTGTCACCACTGTTTTGGAAGCAACCTCTCTGTATAATTAAGTTATACCATTTACCTCTTGTTTACATATCCAGGAATGCTATTGCGATTGGCCAGTGTAAATGTTCACATGAGGAAAGAAGCTTGAGGTGATTTATAAAAAATAACAGATTGGTTTCTATTAGCTGAGAATCTCCCTCCTACAAAGGAGGGGGGAAAAAAACCTCTCTAAAATTTAATCCCAATGGGAAACTTACTGGCCTAAATAATGAAGATATTCAGAAGTAAATTGGATGTAATTGGAATTTCAATCAGGAGATCTAATCTCTCTCATTTGTTTTCCTTTTCTTTATTCACAAGTGAGTTCTTTCCCCCATGTAGTAGAACAAATGGAGCCCAGATTGCCAATATGACATTATTCTTGGCACTCATGAAATCTGAAGGGGAAAAAAGGAGACACTGCATCAAAAGTCATGGAGTTGGTGCAACTTGGATCATAGGTCTTTCTCTGCTCATCACTATGACTCTGATTTACAAGGACTGGGTCACATGCCCACTCTAGAAATAAGCAGTAAAATGAGTTCTATAGGACCCAAATAGAAAATGAAAGAGGAGTGATTCCCCCTTAAAAATCTAGACTGGTCCTGCTTCCAGAAGAAGAGAGGGTGGAAGTGAAAAACGAATCTTTTACACCATCTCATATGGACTCTTCTGCTGCTGAGATTTAGTATTGCATGTACTACCTGGAGGAGATGCAGAGTTGTAAAGAAATGAATAGTTCATTTTGGGAAGATACTTAACACTAAAACTGGCAAATAAGCACTTGTTTTATATCAGATAGCATATGCATATTTATCTCTTTGACTTACACAAATTACCCAAAGTGTATTTAACTAGAAATTCTACTTTGGGAAATACTATGTGTTATAGATAGCCATCAAGACCATCATCTGTTTAGGCATGGAGGCCCTGGTATCACAGTCAGTTACAACTAAATAACCTGGGTTCCTTTTTTTTCCAATCAGGATGGCATTGAGTAGAATAAAGTAAGACCTCTGTGGACCCTTGTGTAAAGCTTTTGACAGACTTAAAAAAAAAAAAAAAAAAAAAGTTGGGAAAAAAACCCACAAACCTTTGTGCTCTGGCCATGGTGCTGAATGCTGGAGGGCCACACTTTTGGGCAGCCCCAGGCTGCCTTGAAGAATGCAGATTTTAATTGCGGATTTGGAGCCACAGCGTATATTTAACGTTTGAGGGAAAGAGGCATCATATTCTCTGACTTTAAGAAGAGGAGGAGTTGTGACAGGGGATGAGGCAGAGGCCTTGGCCCACAGCATTGCTAGGTATTGACGCTAAATCATAGAAGAATATTTTTCTTTGCCTTCCAGAGAAAATAGGTTTAATGCTTTCTATTGAGTACCATACAGATTCAGTAATTACTTTGGTTAGCAAATTATTATGGGTACTACTTGCATTAATGGGGGGGAAAGGCTCTCACTACTTCAATGAGTAAAAATATATATACATATGGTTTCTTTACTTAGGATGTGAGCTCTATAACAGCAATGTTTTGTTTTTATTGTTTTGTTTTATTGATTTTGTGTGCCCCTACTATAGCCTTGGAACATCAAATTGCACCTCAGACATATAAACATGATTCTGAACAGTTTAAGATGGTATTTACTAAATATCTAATACAGCATGAAAAGCACACAACTTCATTAATCATTAGGAAAACAAAAATAAAAAAAACAATGAGATATTACTTCACATTGACTAAGATGGTTATAATGTAAAGGTGGACAATAAAATTTGGCAAGCACGTAGAGAAGTTGAACCCTCATACATTTCTGGTAGGCAAATAAAACGGAATACTTTGCAAGAGGTTTTCAGTTCTTCAAAAAGTGAAATGTAGAAATACCATATAATCAAGCAATTGAATCCCAGGGTATATACCCAAAGGAATTATAAACATAGCTCCATACAAAAACTTGTACACCAATGTTCATAGCAGTATTAGTCACGTTAGGCAAAAAGTGGAAACAACCCAAATATCCATTAACTGATGAATGGATAAACAAATGTGGTATATTCACACAAAGAAATAGTATTTGGCAATAAAATAAATTAACTATTAATACACACTAAAATGTGAATGAACTTTGAAAATTTTATGTGTGTGAATAACTCAGCACAAAAAGGTTGTATTTTTTAATACTTCCTTTTATATCAAATATATAGAATAGATTAATGCTATAGAAACACAAAGTAGATTAGCGGTTGCCTATGACTGGGTGGGGGAAATAGGGAATGTCAGCCAAGGCTTCAGGGTTTCTTTTTGAGGTCATGCAAATCTTCTATAATTTATTTTGGCAGTAATTGCACAACTCTATAAACATAACAAAAAACACTGAAGCTGGATTTTAAATAGGCAAATTGTATGACTTGTGAGATAAACATCAATAAAGATTTAAAAAAAATAATTACTTAGTAGTTGAGGAAAAATCTAACAAAAAGATACATAAAATGTATGCATAAAATTATAAAACTCTGACAAAATAAATAAAAAAGAATCTTAATTAATGGTGAGATATTTTGTTCATGATTTGAAAATTTTGATATTAAAATGACAAATTTTCCTAGCTTAATATACACAATTAATATAATTGTGATCAAAATCCAATAACTCTTTTTTTTGGTCAATATTGACAAACTGATTCTAAAATTTATATGGAAAACCACAGGATCTAAACTAGCTGGCACAATAATAAAAAACAAAGTTGGAAGACTCACAATACCCAATACCAAGACTTACTCTGAAAGCTACACTAATCGTGACTATGGTTTTGGAAAAAGAATAGACATATTGATGAATGGAATAGAACAGAGACCAGAAAAAGACCCAAACAAATACTATCAACTAATTTTTGACAAAGGTGCAAAGACAATTCAATGTATAAAGAACAATGTTACAAACTGTTGCACTAGAACAATTTATACTATGTGTAAAAAAATTAACATAGACTCAGACCTCATACTTAACACAAAAATAAACTCAAACTGAGTCAAAGACATGAATTTTAAGTGCAAACTGATAAAACTTGTAGAAAAAAGGAGAAAAATCTATGTGATCTTGGGTTTGGTTTTGACTTTATACAGACAACAGTGAAACATAATTCATTGAAGAAAAATGGATGAGCTAGATTTTATTAAAATTAAAACTCTTGCTCTGTCAAAGGTTTGTTAAAACTTAAAAAGACAAGCCACAGTTTCAGGAAAATATTTGGAAAACACTTATCTGATAAAGGATTTGTGCCAGAATATACAGAGAACACTTAAAACTCAGCATAAGAAAACAAACAAATCATTTTAGAAATGGGAAAAAGACTTGAATAGATTTCTCACCAAAGAAGAGAAACTATTCAAAAAGAAGCAAGAGGAGGGAAGACTTCTAATCTCTTTTTATGAGGATACAATTATCCTAATTCCAAAACCAGATAAAGATACTCCAAAGACAGAAAGTTACAGGCCAATATCCCTAATGAAAGCAGATGCTAAAAATCGTCAACAATATATTAGCAAATTGGATCCAGCAATACATTAAAAAGCTCATACACCATTACCACGTGATGCTTATTCCAGGGACGCAACAATGATACAATATTCAATATCAATAAATGTGGTACTTCACAGAAAACAAAATAAAGAATAAAAATCACATGATTATAACAATAGATACACAGGTAGGGTCCCTAGTGACTGTCGGCTGCCAGCCAGGGCCAGCCAGGGCCTCCCTTCACACCTGCCTTGGCCTGGTGCTGCCCGCTCACCTGCTCCACCATCCCGCCAACGTCCCACTCTTGTCAGGGTCCATCAGGGTAGCACTTCCACTGCTGCCCACTGCCAGCACTGCACTGCCAACGCCCCCCCAGAGGTCAGCACATGTCTAAACTCCCAGTTGGTGGAACTTCCACCTGTGGGGACACTATGCAAATTAGCCTTTTATTATATAGGATAGTACTTGAAGTTCTAGCCACAGCAATCACAAAAGAAGAAAAATTAAAAGACATCCAAATTAAACAGAAGAAACTTTAAAAAGTCATTATTCACAGATGACATAACATTGTATACATATAAAACCCTAAATTTCACCAAAAATTATTAGATATAATCAATGAATCAGCTAAGTAGCATGATACAAAATTAACATCCAGAAATTGATGCCATTGTTATACGCTAATAATGAACTCTCACAAAGAAAAACTAAAAAACAAATAGCAACAAAGACAAAAACAATTCTATTTATCATTGCAACAATTAAAAAAAAAATAAGATACTTGCCCCAACAGGTTTAGCTCAATGGATAGAACATCAGCCTGAAGACTAAAGGGTTCCAGGTTCAATTCTGGTCAAGGGCATGCACCTTGGTTGTGGGCACATCCCCAGTATGGAGTGTGCAATGAGGCAGCTGATCACTGTTTCTCTTTCATAGATGTTTCTAACTCTCTATTCCTTTTCCTTCCTCTCTGTAAAAAAAAAAAAATCAATAAAATATATATTTTTTAAAAAGATAACTAGGAATAAACTTAACTAAGGAGGTAAAAGACCTATACTCAGAAAACTATAGTGCGTTGAAAAAAGTGATAGAAGAAGATATAAACAAGTGGAGGCATATACTGTATCCATGGATTGGAAGAATTTACATGATTAAAATGTCTATAGTACCCAAAGCAATCTTTTTTTTTTTTTTTTTTTTTTATTAAGGTATTATCTGTATACATAGCTTATCATTGCCCCCCCCCCAATATATGCCCTCCCTCCCCAGAGTTTTGTGTCCATTGGCTATTCTTATATGCAAGCATACCAGTCCTTTGGTTGATCTCTTATCTCCCCCAGATCTCCCTACCCCCCCCCACCGCTGTCATTTGACAGACTGCCTGTTGTTTTACTGTCACTATATCAATCTTTCTGTTCATTCGTTTATAATGATATTTAATATCCATAAATGAGTGAGGTCATGTAGTGTTTCTCTTTCATTGACTGGCTTATTTCACTCAGCATGATGCTCTCCAATTCCATCCAAGTTACTGCAAATGATGAGAATTCCTTCCTTTTTATGGCAGCATAGTATTCCATGGTGTAGATGTACCATAGTTTTCTGATCCATTCATCTGCTGACGGGCACCTAGGCTGTTTCCAAGTCCTAGCTATTGTAAATTGTGCTGCTATGAACATAGGGGTGCATATATCCTTTCTGATTGGTCTTTCTAGTTTCTTGGGGTATATTCCTAGTAGTGGGATTACTGGGTCAAATGGGAGTTCCATTTTCAGTTTTTTGAGGAAGCTCCATACTGTTTTCCACAGTGGTTGCACCAACCTACAATCCCACCAGCAGTGCACGAGGGTTCCTTTTTCTCCACAACCTCGCCAACATTTGTTGTTTGTTGTTTTGTTGATGTTGGCCATTCTGACAGGTGTGAGATGGTACCGCATTGTTGTTTTGATTTGCATCTCTCGGATAATTAGTGACTTGGAGCATGTTTTCATGTGCCTCTTGGCCTTCCTTCTGTCTTCTTTTGAGAGGATTCTATTTAGGTCCATTGCCCATTTTTTAATTGGCTCATTCATTTTCCTTTTATTGAGTTGTATAAGCTGTCTGTAGATGTTGGAGATTAAACCTTTATCAGTGATATCGTTTGCAAATATGTTCTCCCATACAGTGGGTTTTCTTGTTGTTTTGTTGATGGTTTCTTTTGACGTAAAAAAGCTTTTTATTTTGATGTAGTCCCATTTGTTTATTTTCTCCTTAGCTTCCATTGCCCTAGGGTTAGTATCAGTGAAGAAGTTCTTTAGGCATATGTCTGAGATTTTGCTGCCTGTGGATGCCTCTAGTATTTTTATGGTTTCCCGTCTTATGTTTAAGTCCTGTATCCATTTTGAGTTTATTTTTGTGTATGGTGTAAGTTGGTGATCTAGTTTCAATCTTTTGCATGTATGTGTCCAATTTTCCCAACACCATTTATTGAAAAGACTGTCTTGACTCCATTGTATGTTCGTGCCTCCTTTGTCAAATATTAATTGAGCATATTGATTTGGGTTGATGTCTGGATTCTCTAATCTATTCCATTGATCAATATGTCTGTTCTTGTGCCAGTACCAGGCTGTTTTGAGAACAGTTGCTTTGTAATACAGCTTGAAATCTGGTATTGAGATTCCTCCTACTTTACTCTTATTTCTTAAGATTGCTGAGGCTATTCGGGGTCTTTTATTGTTCCAAATGAATTTTTGGAGAGTTCTTTCTAGGTCTGTGAAGTATGTCCATGGTATTTTCATGGGGAGTGCATTGAACTTGTATATTGCTTTGGGAAGTATGGACATTTTGATGATGTTGATTCTACCAATCCATGAACATGGTATGTTCTTCCATCTGTTTACATCTTTCTCTATTTCTTTTTTCAGTGTCCTGTAGTTTTCTGCATATAGGTCTTTTACCTCCTTGGTTAAGTTTATTCCTAGGTATCTTAATTTTTTTGGTGCGATGGTAAACGGGATTGCTTTTTTAGTCTCTGTTTCTGTAAGTTCACTATTGGTGTAGAGAAATGCCATTGATTTCTTGGCATTTATTTTGTATCCTGCTACATTGCCAAATTCGTTTATTAAGTCTATTAGCTTTTTGATGGAGTCTCTTGGGTTTTTTATGTACAATATCATGTCATCTGCAAATAGTGACAGCTTTACTTCTTCTTTTCCGATTTTGATGCCTTTTATTTCCTCTTCTTGTCTAATTGCGATGGCGAGTACTTCCAGTACTATGTCAAAGAGGAGTGGTGAGAGTGGGCATCCCTGTCTTGTTCCTGTTCTTAGAGGGAATGGTTTTAGTTTTTGCCCATTGAGCATGATGTTGGCTGTGGGTTTATCATATATAGCTTTTATTATGTTGAGGTATGATCCTTGTACTCCCACCTTGTTGAGAGTTTTTATCAGGAAAGGGTGTTGGATTTTATCAAATGCCTTTTCTGCATCGATAGATATGACCATATGATTTTTATCTCTCAATTTGTTTATGTGATGTATTACGTTTATTGATTTGCGAATATTGTACCATCCTTGCATTCCTGGTATAAAACCTACTTGGTCATGGTGTATGATCTTCCTGATGTACTGCTGGAGCCGATTTGCTAGAATTTTGTTGAGGATTTTGGCATCTATGTTCATGAGGGATATTGGCCTGTAATTCTCTTTCATTGAGTTGTCTTTATCTGGTTTTGGTATTAGGGTGATGCTGGCTTCATAAAAGGAGTTTGGCAGTGTTCCTTCCTCTTGAATTTTTTGGAAAAGTCTGAGGAGGATAGGTTTTAGTTCTTCCTTGAATGTTTGGTAAAACTCTCCTGTGAAGCCATCTGGTCCTGGGCTTTTGTTTGCTGGAAGCTTTTTGATGACTGCTTCAATTTCTTCCCAAGTTACTGGTCTATTGAGATTTTTAGATTCTTCCTGATTGAGTTTTGGAAGGTTGTATTTTTCTAGGAATATGTCCATTTCCTCCAGGTTGTCCTGTTTGTTGGAATATAGTTGTTCATAGTATTTTGTAACAATCCTTTGTATTTCGGCGGGGTCTGTTGTTATTTCACCTCTTTCATTTCTAATTTTGTTTATTTGGGTCCTCTCTCTTTGTTTCTTGGTTAGTCTGGCTAGAGGTTCATCAATCTTGTTAATCCTTTCAAAGAACCAGCTCTTGGTTTTGTTGATCTTATGTATTGTGTCTTTGGTCTCTATGTCGTTAATCTCCGCTCTGATTTTTATTATTTCCTTCCTTCTGCTTACAGTGGGCCTTTCTTGCTGTTCTTTTTCTAACTGTTTGAGTTGTAGGGTAAGATAATTTGTTACCATTCTTTCTTGTTTTTTGCAATAGGCTTGTAGGGATATGAACTTCCCTCTCAAAACAGCTTTTACTGTGTCCCATAGATTTTGGATTGTTGTGTTTTCATTGTCATTAGTTGCCATGATGTTTTTGATTTCTTCCTTGATTTCTCTGGTAACCCATTCTTTGTTCAATAGCATGCTATTTAGTCTCCATGTGTTTAATTTCTTTGGCTTATTATTATTGTAGTTGATTTCCAATTTTATGGCACTGTGATCTGAGAAAATGCTTGATAAGATTTCTATCTTCTTGAATTTGAAGAGACTTTGCCTATGTCCCAATATGTGGTCTATCTTTGAGAATGACCCGTGTGCACTTGAGAAGAATGTATATTCTGTGGCTTTGGGATGAAATGTTCTGAAGATGTCAATTAATTCCATCTGGTCTAATACGTCATTTAGAATTGACGTTTCTTTACTGATTTTTTGTTTAGATGATTTGTCCAGAGGTGACAATGGAGTATTAAAATCTCCTACTATGATAGCATTGCTATTAATCTGTCCCTTAATGTCCTCCAGCAGTTTCTTTATGTATTTGGGTGCTCCCAAATTGGGTGCATATATGTTTACCAGGGTTATTTCTTCTTGTTGGATTACACCCTTTAGTATTATGAAGTGGCCTTCCTTATCTCTTGTTATGTCCTTCACTTTGAGATCTAGTTTGTCAGATATAAGTATTGCTACCCCAGCTTTTTTTTCGTTTCCGTTTGCCTGGAAAATCTTTTTCCATCCTTTCACCTTCAGTCTGTGGGCGTCTGTTTTTCTGAGGTGGGTTTCTTGTAGACAGCAGATGAATGGGTTTTGCTTTCTTATCCATTCTGTTACCCTATGTCTTTTAATTGGAGCATTTAAACCATTTACATTTAAAGTAATTATTGAAAGGTAGGTATTTGATGCCATTTTTATTCTATCCCCCTGTGTTCCTTCTTCACTTCCTATTTCTTTATTATTACAGTAGACCCTTTAGCATTTCTTGCATTGCTGGTTTGTTGGAGATAAATTCCTTTAGTCTGTTTTTGTCGGTGAAGCTCCTGATTACACCTTCAATTTTGATTGACAGCCTTGCGGGGTACAGTATTCTTGGGTTCAGACCCTTCCTTTGCATGACTTTGTATATGTCATCCCATTCCCTTCTGGCCTGATGAGTTTCTGTTGAGAAATCAGTTGCTAGTCTGATGGGGTTTCCTTTATATGTAACTTTCTGTCTCTCTCTGGCTGCTTTTAAGATTCTGGTTTTGTCGATGTTTTTTGCCAGTTTAATTATAATGTGTCTGGGTGTTGATCTTTGGGGGTTCATTTTGTTGGGGACCCTTCGAGCATCTTGGATTTGTGTTGGTTTTTTCTTCTCTATCTCAGGAAAGTTTTCTGTCATTATTTCTTGAAATACTTTTTCCATATCTTGCTCAGTTTCCTTTCCTTCTGGAACCCCTATTATTCTAATATTGTTTTGTTTTGTATTGTCCCAAAGCTCCCTTAGGCTCTCCTCCTGTTTTTTAATTTTTTTTTCTAGCAACTGCTGTAATTGGGTATTTTTTTCCATTTTGTCTTCTAGCTCACTGATGCGGTCTTCTGCTTCATCTAGTCTACTCTTGATGCTTTCTATTGAGTTCTTCATAGTAGCGATGTCATTTTTCATTTCTTCTTGGGTCACCTTCATTTCCTCTTGGGTCACCTTCATTTCCTCTTGGGTCTTCTTCATTTCCTCTTGGGTCTTATTCATATTGTCAAATTTGTCTTCCATTCTTTTTAGCCAACTTATGATCATTACTCTGAATTCTTGCTCTGGTAGGTTGCTTGCCTCTAACTCGTTTACTTCATTTTCTGGTGATGGTTGATTTTCTTTCACAGGCGGGTTGTTTCTTAGTCTCCCCATGCTCTCTCTTTATAGGGTGCCTGGTAACGTAGTTCTCTCCCTCCTGCTTTGATTTAAAGGCACAAAATACAACACAACCAGGTACAACACACAAGGCACTGGACAGAAATGTGTTTGCAATATTAATATCCTCCAATAAAGGTGTCTAGAACCCAGATAACAAGAACATACAATCCAATAAAAAGAATAAGCAAACCAATCTTACACACACACAAAAAAGCATAAACCTTTGATATAGTTAGCATTCAACATACAACAACAAAGGGGTAGAGAGAAGGCTTTTTTTTTTTTTTTTTTTGGTGGGGGGGCAGTGGCAAGGTAGGTGTGAATGGGATTGGAGCAGGGGGTTGGGAATTATATATACACAGGACAGGTGAAAATTTTGGAGAGGGTAAACTGAAAGAGTAAGGAAAATCTATAGCAGTAAAGGGTTAAGATAAGCAGGACACCAAAGGTAAAGGGTTAGGAATAGAGAGATGTCATAAAGGTAGGTTTGAGATAGAATAGAGCGTTGGAGAAGGCAAGGTATGAATAGTTTTTAGAATAGTAATCCCGCAGGAGGAAATAGAGAAAAAAGGAAATAGAGGAAAAAGGAAAAAAAAAATAGAAAGCAAAAAAAAAGGATTATAATATGACACTTAAAAAGTAGTAATAAAAATAAACAAAAGAAAATAAGATAAAAAAGATAAAAAAGGTAAAATAGTAGTAGTAATAATGTTGATTACCTATAAAAATGAATTAATTAAAAAGGTAAAATCTAGTGATGGCAGATGAAAAAAATTTCTTGAGTAAACTTTGCAACTAAAGTAGGTAAAAAACAAAAATTCAACAGTTAAAAAAATAAAAATTGAAAATTAAAAATTAAACAAAATTTGCAGTAATGAAGGTCATTCACTTTCTGTGTTGCTATGTCTCGCACGCCTGTTCCCAGTCTGGGAGGTAGTGGCAGTTCACTGTGTTTCACCGTTCCTCCGTGTTGATTACAAGACCTGATTTTTAAGCCAATCTAGAGACCCTATGTCCTTTAGCCTCTGGGTGGCAGTGTTTCTGGATGACTTCCAGGACTCTAAAGCCTTTCTAGCTTTTTCCTCTTCTCTGTGTCTTTGATGGCTGGGGGTGGGGCGGTCCGGAGCTGGCTGCACTCCCCTGTAATTCTGCGGCTACTTCTTGGACTCAGATCCAGCTGTGCTGCTCCTTAGATATCCCTAGTCTTAGGAGCCCTGTCCACAGACAGGCGCGCCTCCAGCTGAGAAGTAAATCCACGACCAGTCCCTCAGCCTCTGTGCGCCGCGCCCGCTGGTGCGCAGGGGGGGGGGGGGGTGTTGCTGCGCCGAGTGGAACTCAGTCAGAACTACCGGTCCGAGGGGAACTCACCCACCGGATCGCTGCGAAATCTGAGCTCCTCTGAGATCAAGGGTTCGCGCCGACTATCTACCCAAAGCAATCTTTAAAATAAATGCAATCCCTATTAAAATGCCAATTACATGGATGGATTGGACACTATTATGCTAAGCAAAATAAGCCAGTTAGAGAAAGGCAAATATCATATGATCTCATACAAGTGGAATCCAAATTACAAAATAAACTTACAAAATATGACTAGAGGTATAGATGTATGGAACAGAATAACAGATCTCAGTAGGGTGGGGCTGGTTGGGGGATTTGGGGCAGGAAGAGATTAACCAAAGAACATATGCATATATGCAAAACCCCTGGATAGAGACAGCAGCATGGGGACAACCTGGGGTGGGGGTGGGGTAGGGTTGAGAGTGGCAAAAAGGGAGAAAATGGAAGATATCTGTAAATACTGTCAACAATAAAATAAAATTTAAATAAAAAATACCAATGGAATATTTCACAGATCTAGCACAAATATTCTAAAAATTTATATGGAACTAAAAAGGACCTCAAATATCTTGAGAAATAAGAACAAAGCTGGAGGGATCACAATATTGGATATCAAACTATGCTACAAAGCCATCATAATAAAAATAACCTGGTATTGGCATAAGAACAGGCATATATATTAATGGAACAGAACCAAGACCACATAAATGAAGCCACACCATTATCACCAGTTAACATTTGACAAAGGAGGCAAGAACATACAATGGAGTCTCTTCCATAAATGGTGCTGGGAAAATTGGACAGGCACAAACAAACAAAAAATGAAACTAGACCACTAACAGAAATAAACTAAAATGGATAGAAGAATTAAATGTAAGTCATGAAACCATAAAAATCCTAGAAGAAACATAGGCAGTAAACCCTCATATATCTCACATATCAGTGTTTTCACTAATATATCTCCTAGGGCAAGGGAAACAAAGGTAAAAATAAACAAATGGGACAACATCAAAATAAAACGCTTCTGCACAGCAAAAGAAACCATCCTCAAAATGCAAAGGGAACTTACTGTATGGGAGAACATATTCACCAATGACACATTTGATAAGGGGTTAATTTTCAAAATATGCAAAGAATTCATACATCACAACAAAGAAAGACAATCTGATTTTAAAAAGGGCAAAGGACATTAATAGACACTTCTTCAAAGCAGAGATACAGATGGCCCATAGACGTACAAAAAAATGCTCAAGGTCACTGATCATCAGAGGGAAGCAAATTAAAACTACAATGAGGTGTCACTTGACACCTGCCAGAGGGGCTACCACCAAAAATCAACAAACAAGTGCTGGTGAGGATGAGGAGAAAAGGAAACCCTGGTGACTGCTGGTGGGAATGCAGACTGGTGCATCTACTATGGGAAACAGTAAGGTGCTTCCTCAAAAAAATTAAAAATGGAAGCAGCATTTGAGCAGAGATTCAAGTTCTGGGAATATATCCTAAAATCCCAAAACACCAATCAGAAAGAATATTAGTATATGCACCCCTACACTCACAGAAGTATTATTTACAACTAGAGGCTCAGTGCACAAAATTCATAAATGGGTAGGATCTCTAGGCCTGGCCAGTGATCAGGGCTGATTAGGTTCCCTGCCTTCCCTTCTCCCTGACTCCATGCCTCCTCCTACCCTCACTCCCCCAGCACCCTGCCACCACCACTGGTCACCTGCCAAGTTCTCCACTGCCATCTGGTGGTCAGCACACATCATAGTGAGCGATCGATCTCTAGTTCTCCTGGTCGAATTCCCAAGGGGACACTCTGCCTATTAGCCTTGATAGATGATGATAGATAGATAGATAGATAGATAGATAGATAGATAGATAGATAATAGATAGATAGATACGATCTGAAAACAACCCAAGTGCCCATCAGCAGAAAAGTAGATAGAAAAGCTTTGGTACATTTATACACCGGAATACTATGCAGCTATAAAAAAGAAGGGTCTCTTACCCTTTTTGACAACATGGATGGACCTGAAGATTATTATACTAAGTGAAATAGGCCAGTTAGAGTGAGACAAATATCACATAATCTCACTTATAGGTGGAATCTAATAACAAATAAATTGAGGAACTAAATAGATACTAACTAGATCCAGAGGCATAGGCGCATGGAAGAGAGTGACAGATCTCAGTGGAGGAGTGTGAGATAGGACAGGAAGTGATTAACCAAAGACCTTATATAGCCCAGCTGGTGTGCCTCAGTGGTTGACCATGGACCCATGAACCAGGGGGTCACTGTTGGATTCCCTGTCAGAGCATATACCCAGCTTGCAGGCTCTATCCCCACTGTGGGGTGTGCAGGAAGCAGCTGATAATGATCTTCTCATCATTGATATTTCTATCTCCCTTCCTCTCTGAAATCAACTAATATATATCTATATCTATATCTATATCTATATCTATATCTATATCTATATCTATATCTATATCTATATCTATATCTATATCTATATCTATATCTATATCATCTATATCTATATCTATATCTATATCTATCTATCATCATCTATATCTTCTCCATCCTGAGTGGCCAGATTATTTTGATCTCTGAACATATAATAATCTGGCCACTCAGTGTATATTCTATATAATAAACCCCATCCATGCATGGATTCATGCACAAGGCCTCTAAAATATATATACTGAGTGGCCAGATTATTATGTATTCAGAGATCACAATAATCAGCATATATATACTTTTAAAAAGAATTTATATGCATTTATGCATAGCTTAAGGACACAGACAATGGTGTGGTGACAGTTTGGGGTGGGTGCGTGCTGGGTGGAGGAGGCAAAGGCTGAAAATGGGGATATCTGTGATACTATCAACAATAAAAACAGATATACTGAAAGAAATGCTTTACTAGTCTTTAGGGAAATGCAAATTAAAACTAAATGTCTTAATTTGTCTCTGTTTTAATTTGTCTTTAGGGAAATGCAAATTAAAACTATAATATGTTTCCATTTTACATCTCATAGAATACTAATTTTTGTATGTGTGTGTATGTGTGTGTGTGTGTGGGGGGGGGTAGTTGACAGTACCAAACATCGGCTAGGAAGTGAAGTAACAGGAATTTCATTTATTGGTGGACATAATGCAAAATGAAACAACACCTTGGAAGGTAGTTTGACAATTTTTAAAAATCTAAACATAATGTTACCATACAAACTAGCAACTATGGGTATTCATTAAACTGATTTCACATCTAATGTCTATGCAAAAATCTGCACACCAATGTTTATAGAAACTTATTACCATAGTGATGCTAACAACAGGGGATACTGTATATAGGTGGGAATTCTGTAATGTTTTTTAACCTTTCTGGAAATTTATAACTATTTAAAATTTTTGTTTGTTAAATTTAGAAAGGGAAACAATCACAAAGTAAAACTCATTACATTAAGAAAAAAATCACTTTTATCTTTCTTAAATCTTGGCATCAGACAGAAATAGTGGGTTCTGCCGTGTGGAGAAAAGGTTTTTGGTCAGCTCATTAATAACAAGCCCATATTTCTCATTACTATTAGCTTCTCCTCCAACATGTCATTTGCGGTTGTTCAAGTCATCTGCTGATGAGAGATTTGTTTTGCTGTTTTCTGGTAATAAGTACAGCCATAAATCTGCCCATTAGGAATGATTTGTTGCTCAATAATTTATTTTTGCCTAACATCTTACGTCAGCCTGGCATCAAGGAGTCTAGGAGGTTCCAGACTCACAATTATGAATATGATTCCAGCTAAAAGAAATAAGGCTCTGTAAAAAATGTGAGGCTATATTTATTTTTTAAAAAAAAAAACTCTTATAAAGTACTTACTATGTGCCAGAAACTCTTGAACACTTTACAAACACCAAGTTATTAAGATCCTTATGGAAAACCTTCTGAGGTAGGACTTAATATTATCTATACATTAGTATTATAACTCCTGAACCAGCTCAAAATGGCCCTGTCCTGTTTAACAAGATGCTGAGTTGCTTTTCAGAGACAACAGGTCAAGACCTCCTGTCATGAAGCCCTAGCATGCACAGAGGAGAAAACTTTGACCTCCAGCTGTACCAGAAACCAAAGTCTCCCATTCCATCTCCTGCCTGCCCCTTATGGACCCCCAAAACCAAGGCATAACTGGAACTTGAACATCTGAACCCTGTCAGAAGCCAGAAGTCCATGGTCCAGGAAGATCCAGTGTTAATACCCCTTAGGATAAATGGCCAAGTTCAAGTTCCTCCAGTTAAAACTCACCCCACATACTATTCCCCTAAGGCCTTGAAAACCTTTGACCTGGTCCAGGGAACAAGATGGGTTTGAGGCACCACTACTAGGTCTTCCTTCTTTTTTTCCTTACTCCAAACTCTGATATTTTGAGCTGTGGCTGCTCAAAGCTTCAGACACAGGGACTTTGATTCGGTTTCAGTGTATATTAATATATCTGTATCTATTTATGTATTTTCTATATCTTTATTAAAGATAAAGAAAGAGTTCAATCAACCTATCAAAGTCCAGGTTCTTTGCTTCCAGAGTCCCTTCTCCTTATCAGGATGCTCTGATGTGCCTTAACTTGAGGTGCTCCTGTTGGAAGCATTTAACCATCTGACCTACTGTCTTTGAGCACTTTTTATGGTGTTTTGATGACTTTCAGTGACAGAATGTTTAATCACTGAAAATTAAGTTAAAGAAGTATAGATTACTACCATATTATTTGAACTCACAAACTGTGAATACGCTTTTAAGAAACAGCCAAGAAGATAAAACAACCTAAAATTAAGGATTATGGAGCATTCATTCACTCACCAGGTCAAAGTACCATGAGATGCTGAGAACATTTAGAAAGTTGTGAATAGCTGGATGACACCATGTGAGATACTGAAAATGATATTAGAAATATGAAGCATTAAGAAGGTTAAGACGTAACTGCTCCATTGTCACTAAATTACTACATAACATTTCTAACTTTTGTATTTCAGGAAGAGTGGGAGAACAGTAGTAAATCAATTAAAAGGTCTTCTGAGACATTGTGATTTATAATAAGGCACCTAGTTGGTCCTTTTCTAGTTTCTGACACATAGCATCAAAATCTCTTGAAATTTCCTAAGTGTTGAGAACAATAAAAGTGCCTTTTGTTATGTTAATGAGGTGATTTTAGAAACATACACACACCTAAGACTGGGGGGCTGGTTGACAGGGAAGAAAAATCATAAAATTGAAGGGGTGGAACTTTCAGCTCCACCCTTCCTTCCCTGACAGAAGTGGAGGCTGCAGGTTGCATTTAACCATAAATGGCCAACTATATAGGTAAATATTCAAAAGATCTGCCTTTACCAAAACAATGTAATGTGCCCTGACTAGATTCCTAAGTGGTTAAAATTTAGGCCTGGAGACTAAAGGAGCACAGGTTTGATTCCTGGACAAGGGCATGTAACTCGGTTGTAGGTTCCCCAGGGAGGCAACCAATTGATGTATCTCTCTCTCTCTCTCTCTCTCTCTCTCTCTCTCTCTCTCTCTCTCTCTCCTCCATTCTCTTCTACTCCTCTATAAATAAATGGAAAAATTAAAATTATCCTTGGGTGAGAATTAAAACAAGACAAAATAAGACATTGTAATAAATGTTTTTAGATAATATTTCCCATTTCATTTGCTGAAAGATCTTCCTCTTAAAGCTATAACAAAATTTAAGCCTGGCATGGCCCTGTGTTTGAGCAACAACCTATGAACCAAGAGGTAATGGTTCAATTTCTAGACATGGCACATGCCCAGGTTGTGGGCTCAATCCCCAGGGGTGTGTGTGCAGGAGGTAGCCGTTTAATGATTCTCTCCATCATTGATGTTTCCATCTCTCTCTCCCTCTCCCTTTCTCTCTGAAATCAATAAAAAAATTTTTTTAAAGAGGAAAAAAAACTATACTGAAATCTAATTGTTTTATATTATTTATCTACTGCATTTATCACTTACTTACTGTGGAAATATGAGAATGATGACTAGCTAGTTGGTGGTGAACCATCTAGTACATTTGTTTTCACTGACTTTAAAAATGACTTTATTAACATGCATTTTAAATATACATCAGGTGAGAATATAGCTGAGATCTTTGCATACAAAAACTAGATTTAACACATGGTAATATTTTGCCAGATTTGCTTTAGATCTTCATTCTTTTTTAAGAAACCAAATCACTTTTTGGGTTATTTTATCCCCAGAGCTTACTACTATCCTGAAGTAGGTACATAATATTTCTGGCATGGTTTTATACTAGTGTTACATGCATGTACTCATAAACAATTTAAATTATTGTTTTGTAAAATTTAAAATCTTGCATGCACAGTTTTTATATCATTTAATATATTATCAAATGTATATATACATTTTCAAATGTATTTATACAGATATATTTAATTTTTAAAAAATATATTTTTACTGATATTTTACAGAGAGGAAGGGAGAGAGATAGAGAGCTAGAACCATCGATAAGAGAGAAACATTGATCAGCCACCTCTTGCACACCCTCTACCAGGGATGTGCCTGCAACCAATGTACATGCCCTTGACCGGAATCGAACCCCGGACCTTTCAGTCCGCAGACCGACGCTCTACCACTGAGCCAAACCGGTTTTGGCCTGATATATTTAATTTTTTAAAATTCAATTTAACCACACTATAATGTTTCATTGTATAAATAAATCACAATTCATATTTCCATTCCCTAATAAAAAAAAAGTGGGCTGCTTTGTAAAAATCATAAGCATTATTGAAAGGAACCTAACTATCTCTTTATAGATAGATATATTCCTGTACATGTTCTTTTGAACACATGTATAAGATTTTCTTCAGTTATTTAAATTGAAGTGTGGGTTATAAGTCAATATGTATTTACAACTTTGCTAAAAATTGGTCTCCTAAATGATTGCATGTTCTTCCCAGAAATGCACAAGTGTTATACTGTGAGGCAAGACAATACATATTTATTAAGTCCCATTTCTTTTTCCTCCTGAGCACAGAGCCTAGCTCCATTTCCCAGTCTTCTTTGCAGTCAGGTGTTGTCCAAGATCTGGTCCTGTAACATGAGTAGAAGAGATGTTTGGACCCTTAAAGTTGTCTTGACCAAAAAGTGAGCCCCTACCATTCTCTTTCCCATCTTCTAGCTACATGGAGAGTTCTCAAAGGACTTTGAACAGAGTTGAGATACAAGATGGATGGATGAGGCCTCCTGAATGACCTTGTCGGGAGCTGCATGACCAGCAACGTGTCCCCTGGACTGGGGCAAGAGCAATAAATGAAGTTACATGGCATTGAGCCACTGAGATTGAGTTTCTGTTTCAACTGATACTGTTACATTCTACCTTAATGTACATTTCCTTCCACTGGATTTATAGTTTTATCTATTTAAATTTTGACAAGTAACTATACGACTGTTAGTTTTGTGCCAGTTTGTATTTATGTGTATTAGTAAGGTTAAGTAGCAGTTTCCATGTTTATTGTCATTTGGTTTCTCCTTGTAAGACTTGCCTATTCATCTCTTGCCCATTTTCTCCAGGCCATATACTTTTCCCATTGTTTTGAAAGAATGCCTTATGTATTTTGGCTACTAAGCCTTCTGTGACCATGCTCATTGCTAATATCTTCTGCCAGTCTGTGGTGTGGATCACAACTTTGTTCATGATGTTATTTTGTTTCCACAGATTGTATTCATTTTAATGCGGTCCATTTATCATTCATTTCCTTTTTGGTTTGTGCATTCTGTCTTGTTTATGAAATTCTACTTTAGTTTGTGGCCATCAAGAGATTCTCTTACAGTGTCTCCTAAAGGCTTAAATGTTTTCATTATTCACCACTTCAAATTTCACTGTCTGGAATTTACTCTTGTGTGTCATGTGGGATAGAAATGTGATTTTAGCTTTTATGCTCAATGCCATCTCTGCCATGGAACAAATATTCACAAAGGATCTGTTTGTCAAGATTTGTGAAAAAATCCAATATGTTTTTGTTATTAATTAATAATTAGTAATTATTTTAGTAATTAATAATTTTTTAAATAATATACTATTATTTTGTGATTTTAATTAGAAATACTAGTATATCTATAGATTATTTTATTGATACCATGAACATAGTATCTCTTTAAAAATTAAGCTTTTCTTTTATGACTTATAATAAAATTGATAATTTTCTCATAAACATGTTTTACCCTTTCCTTCCTTGATTCCTCCTAGGGGTTTTGCTTCTATGGTTAATGGGATCTTTATAAAATATATCATATTTTCAAATTGCTTTGAGCTGGTATATGGCCATGCTATTGATTTTGTATCTGCACATAAAACCTCTTAATATGTATTTTTTCTGCAGACTTTGTTGCTGACTTTAAAAAGTACACTTTGATTTCTTTCTTTCTGACAGTTACGTATATATTCAAATACCCATGAATATATTTTTTCACTGTTTCTTGGAAAATATAGTATATTGCTATTGGTATCATTGTTATTAATTCCCAGAAAATCTATTTTTCATTCTGAGTTCTTATAAGATTTTTTTCTTTGTCTTTCCTCTTCTGCAGTTTTACTGTCTAATCATCATATGATTAACTATTAATATCACTATTGCTCATGGTGGACTATTTCTTTGTGTCATTTGCAATCTTTTCCTACCAACTTTTTATTAACCTCCGATTGGTTATTTAATGTCTTCTCTGGAATTCTAGTGTATTTTTTGCTCTCTAAGGCTACAAAGCACACATCAGGTGCTTTATGTCTTACACATGTTGAACCCTAGTTTGGGGGACTTTTCCCACCACATCTATAGTATAAACTGAATTCCACACCCACAGAGAGGATAATTAGTCCCAAGCCCTGTAATTTTGTTCCATATAGATATCCAGAGGAAGAGAAGTTTTCATTTTTCCATTTTGTAAACTAGTGCATGAAGTTAGTTCCTTCTTCTTTTTAGCAGAGAGAAAGCTTTTGCAGGATCCCAGCTGAATGCAAAGATATAAGTTCTAGTGATATGCCTTCTACCAATCACACAAACAGATTACCTGCCCCTGTATTGCAGTTGAGGAGACCAGCCGCTCATTAAAAACATGTGTGATTTTTTTCAGGCCCAACCATGGGCCATTACAAAGGCTTTACTTGTGAGGCTTTCCAGGGAAAGCTGTGCACAGGCTGGCAGTCGCTGAGGGGAGCTGCAGTCCAGGTTGCAGGCCCCTCCAGCTGACCGCACTCACACATCTCTGCATTCCTACCTCAGGTCCCTTCATTCCTAGGTCACTTTATCTGATTTCTTCTTCAGACACTAACACTGAGGCCTCCTTCAGGTGGGGAGGGGAGGGGAATCTTGAAGACATTCTCTCCACTGGGTCCCAGTACTTTTCCATTTCTAGTCCCTTCCCTTTCCCCCCCCCACCCACTGCAGGGATTCAGAGCTCCTCCAACAATGAGACAACCCAGGTACCTGTGTCCTTGCTGTCTCATCTCAAGGAAGAGCAGAATTGGCATTTTCTCTGGTTTTAGCCCCCTGCTTACACCATCACAGTAAGTGACTAAAGGTTTACGTCCTTCAATTTGGGCTTACTGCTCAAAATTGCCTATTCTGACACTTGGCAGCTCAGTTCTCTCTCTTTCTCTCTATCCCTCCCTCCCTTCCTCCCTCTCTCTCTCTCTCCCTTCCTCCCCCAAATCAGTTGAGCTCCTCATAGAATTAAAATGCTGCCCCCAAATCCTACCATATATATTGGACCCTTAATTGGCCCAGGCTACTAGACTATCAGCTTGTGTTTTTGCCATTTTTGCTGTTGATCCCCTCTTTGTTTTTAGAGGCTTCTTCTCTTTTCTGCCATTCCTACCCAGAAATTAGCATATTTTATCTAGACCTGTTTGTAACTAAAGGGTCTGACAGAGCCCTGTACGTAGGTTAGAAATTTCATTTCTGTCCAAAAAACAAAGTAAGAAGGAGAATTGTGGTTAAAGTAAAATTACAATTCAACAAGTCTTCAAATCTACACAGGGCAGAAGAAATTGAGAAAATTTACAATGGATTGCAAGCAATTGCATTAGGTTAAAGAGAGAATTTTGAAACTGTGAAAATCATTACTTGACATGATCTGTCAGAATCTGTAAAAAGGAAAGGAGACCCAATTCTTAGCTATGATTTGAGACCTGGGGATCAGCATTCTTGAGGTCTCTTTCCTACCGTGTATATCCATGATGCCTACTTTCTGAAAGAGTCCTAGTTTTATAGGTTATTTTGTAGCTCAAAATAAAATATCTATTTCTGGCTAGAGTGTACTACCACAAGCATTTAATTTCCCACTGCAGAAACTTGAGCAAATTTGTTTAAATATCCACAAAGTGCTAGCTTCAGAGCACGGTGTAAGAAGTAATTTCATCCGGACTTTTGCACCACATGCAAACTTCTTCCTCTCTTCCCTCTCTCTCTCTGTTTCTATTCCTCTCAAGGCCAAGTGAAAATGTTTTACTAATCCATATATTACACTTTAAAAACAAGTGATGTCTCCATCCTATGTCTTTACACACATTTGAGTATAACTGATGTGAGCATTTGCTTCTTCACACTTGTGTCCATGAATATGTATGTGAGTGTGTAAAGTGGGGTGACAGAAGCCATTCCGAACCACAGTTCGTTAAGTGGGAGAAGTGAGATGGAGAATGAGAGGAACTTCAGATTTCATTTATTTTTACCAGTATGAATATTTTTTTTATTCTATAGAGAAACTACAGTTGATCTCATAAGTAGAACACTATAAAGAAAATATAGGAACATATGAATATTATGCACTTATAGATACACTCAAGCCATTGTATATAGAAATAAACTTAAAAGTTAGAAGGCAACTGAAAAAAAAAGGAAAGTCATTTTAGACCACTTTACTCTACCAGCCTGCACATGACAATGATAACACTATTAATATTGCCAGAATAAATACTTATACATACAAAGGAATTTTTGCTTTTATGTCATCAAAATCTGTATTCATTCATTTCATAAACATGTATGGAACAATGTGTTAGGTGCCAGAGATACTGGCATGAATGAAACTCAGTTTACTGCAATAAGAATTTCATTGGCTGTGTATGAAGAGAAGCACCCTGCAGTATTTGATGTGTCTGTGAAACACCCAGGTAGATATTGAATTATAACAGAATATTCTCAACCTCATAGCTCAACCTAGCCTGTTACAGTTACAGTACAAATATTGAGTGGCTCAGTAGAGCACTTCTTGCCAGATGTGGGATGTGTTCCTGGGGCGAGTTGGACACTAGAAACTGTGCTCTTTCTCCTGACAACATTAACTGAACAGCTCATTTATTCACTAAAGAGTGTTCCCATGAACATAAATGCTAATGCTACCTAAGAGTGCTTTATAATCATAAAACCATCGCTATCATTCTTTTCTTTTTTTTTTTCTAAATCTTTAAAGTAAGTTTCCAGGTGAAAAAATTATACCAGCTAAAGAAAACAGAGAAATTTACACTGAGTCATGAGGTCAGAAAATGTGGGCTTCCTTTTGTAAATCATGATTCCAAAGTTCTCCATTTGAATTAAAGTATAATATAAGGTTCCCAGTTTGACGTTTGTTATCCAAAGAGCCTTTGTTTATTCCAGCATTTAAGTAGAAATATTCCTAGAAAGAGTGGCCTATATAATTGTTTGAGTGAGTGGCAAGGTCAATGCTATTGAGTTGAATTGCACCTAGACCAAGATGACAGTGGTTGCAGCCTTCAAACACAGATATAACAACCTCTGCCTGAGACTCCAATTGAACTGTACTCTAAATTACCAATAGATCAAGGGAGACTTTGATAACAAACATTGTAATAAATCAATTTTGAGGCCACATCTGTCTAGGGCAGGCGTGGGCAAACTACCACCCGCAGGCTGATGGCTGTCCTAAATTATTGGGGGGGGGGGGGAGGGGAGAAAAACCATACCCTTTTATGTAATGATGTTTACTTTGGATTTATATTAGTTCACACAAACACTCCATCCATGTTTTTGTTCTGACCCTCAGGTCCAGTTTAAGAACCCATTGTGGCCCTCAGTCAAAAAGTTTGCCCACCCCTGATCTAGGGCTTTTTTGAGAAGTCTGATAAGAGCCCATATGATTTGTTTTTCTGCTATACATAATATATCCTATGTGGAGAGGTTAGGATAATGGCCCAATGAATACAAAATGGATTTCTAAGTCATTAGACTTTAAATATCTTCCCATCACAAAGGTTGACTTACTGGATCTCCTAAGGTCAGAGCATTTAAAAATCTTAGTGCCTGAATATTTCTCTCTCAGAGAACCAACATGGCAGCCTAGGTAAGCACCTAAGCTGCCTCCTTACACAATATTAAAAACAACAACTAAAATCAGAACAGACTTCATCCAAAAATACAGGAAAGCTGGCAGAGTGGGAAATCTACAACTAGAAAGAAGGAGAGAGGCTCATGGAGGATCGGATTGGGAGCCGCAAAGTGCAGAGGTAGAGTGACACGTGTGCAGAGAGGAAGTGCAGCTGAATGCCTGGCTGGCGGGAGGGGAAAGGAAGTCCCAATTGCCCTGAACCCTTTCAGACTGTACTGAACCCCAACCCTGGCCAAAACCCCGTGGACCCAGGCTGATAAGGTGGAGTCTGGTCTGTAGAGAAAGGCACCCAGAGACTCAGAGACTGAGAGACTCAGGGGAGCTGGGAGCTGCAACAGGCAGAGTCTACAGTAGCTCATGAATGAGTACACGCAGAGGTCTGACCTCAGAGGTTTCTGTGGTCTCTCCGTAGCGGAAGGAGTCAAACTTCAGCCTACAGAGACCCAACCCAATTCCAGGCGAGCCCTTGGGGCACCCACGCTCTTGCACAGGGTATATGGGACGTTTAGGCAGAAACTCAGGGGAGCGGAAGGCAGAGGTCAGGTGGAAACTCAGGTGAGCTCACAAGGGCAGGGTTGATGGGAAGCCAAGACTGTCAGCTTAGCCCTGAGACTTGCCCCATCCAAGCTGAGCACAGAGGTTTCTGCAATTTTGCAAGTCTGATCCTATAAGACTGTCTCCAATACAGAAGGTATCCCAGAGTAGACTAGACAAAGCTGATACCCACATCCAATTGGCCTGAAAGTCAATTCCTCCCAGGATACCAACAACAATAAACACTTAGCTACAACAAGGCTGTACATGCAGTCCACAAAGGGGAGCACCAAGAGTGTCTACCTCAGGTAACTGAGGAGGTTGACTCAATGTTCCATATAGGATAGCAAACACACAAAGCCATCCTACCAACTCTGGGAAGCAGCAAAAATGCTGAGATAAGGAGATATATTTCAAATGAAAGAGATGGAGGATATAGAGTTTAAAACCACAGTTATAAGGTTATACAAGAATATCCTAGAAAAGGCCGATAAATTTCATGAGACCCAACTATAAATTAAATATAAACTGACTAAATTGGAAAATATTATACAGAGATCCAAGAGCAGAATAGAGGAACACAAGAATCAGGCCAAAGAGCCAAAAGACACTCCTCTGGAGAAACAAGAAGAAAAGAGAATCCAGAAAGTTAGAGATAGTGTAAGGAGCCTCTGAGACAACTTCAAGCATACCAACATCAGAATTATGGGGGTGCCAGAAGAAGAGAGAGAGCAAAACACTGAAAACCTATTTGAAGAAATAATATCAGAAAAGTTCCCCAACCTGGTGAAAGAAATAGACTTACAAGAACAGGAATCATACAGAACCCCAAACAAGAGGAATCCAAAGAGGAACACACCAAGACATATCATAATTAAACTAAGGGCAAAAGACAAAAAGAGGATCTTACAAGCAGCAAGAGAAAAGCAATTGGTTACCTATAAGGGAACACCCATAAGACTATGAGCTGATTTCCCAACAGAAACTATGCAGGCCAGAAGGGAGTGGTAAGAAATATTAAAAGTGATGAATAGGGAGAATCTACAACCAAGATTACTGTATCCAGCAAAGTTATAATTCAGAATTGAAGAGCAGATAAAGAGCTTCACAGATTAAAAAAAAAAAAAAAAAAAAGTTAAAGGAGTTCATCACCACCAAACCAGTATTATATGAAATGCTGAAAGGTATTTAAAAAGAGGAAGATCAAGTGAATTAAAAATCTGAGGAACAGAATAAACTGGTGAATATAATAAAATCAGGGGCAAAGAAAGGGAGTTGATTTATAATTATCAGGGGGAAAGGAGGTAAGGGCACTGAAATATGGTAGAAGTCATATTTTGATAAAGCCTGCTGTTTGAATTCTAACTCTGCTAAGTCTGATTAAAACAAGGGGTTCTTACCTCAGCTTCCAGGTGGAAACCTGGAGGCTAAGGCAATTGTCCCGTGCCTGAGACCAGAACCAGAAAATTGATTCCCAATGACTCAGTAGCTTCAGGGATAGAAATGTAGATAACCTTTAGAGACTAACCGCTGAGCTCTGCTTCTGTGTTATGGGCTATCACAAGATAGGACCACATTCCAATGTCCAGGCAGGATGTGACTGGGAACCAACCCTGCGGGTTGTCCCCAGTCTTTAGAATAAAGCCTTTAAAATTCAAACGAAGGAAAATTCCTGTGGTTTGAGCCTTTAAAAACACTTGCCTACCCCTAGAACAGTGCAGTTGTATAGAGCCTACCTGCTTGTAGTGTTCTTGCGGCTGTCCTGCCAGTTTTTTTTGTTGTTGTTTTGTTTTCTTTATTTTTTTATTTCAATAAATCTTTGTCTGCTTTTTAAATTCATCATCAGCCTCCGGCGGTCTTATTTTGAACCCAGGTTTTGACCCCACAACAGGCACAAGGTGGGGTGGGAACCTGGTGGAAGGGAAATATGGGGGTAAAGGAGAAGCAATTGTAATAATCTGAGCAATAAAGATTTATTAAAATAAATAAATAAATAAATAAATAAATAAATAAATATCTTAGTGCCTTAATATTTAATATCTTAATACTTCTTCATATTTATTACATCAAGATTGTGGGAAATTGTCAGAAAATAGGTGGGAAAAGCTCTCAACTAAACTGATTTCTGCAGGAGTTTCTTGTTTCTGTTTTGTTGATCAGACTTTGGCAACCCATTTTCACCACTATATTCCTAATATCGATCAGAAGTAAAGACTGCATCCTACACCAAACTCATACATTAAAAAAATGCTTTTGGGTGTTTTTTCTTTGCCTCAATATGACCTCTACCTGCTGTGACAGACATGCTGACTATTCACCAAGATTTATAGTTATCTCCTAAGAATATCATGTGACTCGTTTTTGACAGGAAGTGTGAACAGAAGAACTTCAGATCTTCTGTGCAATTGTCTTCTCCTTTGTGACTGTGTGGATATGCAGTCCTCTCAAAAACTAAGCAGTATGGAATGCTGAGCCATCACATGAAGCAGGACAGCTTCCTGGAGAGTTGCCCAGACCCACAGCAGACTTTGCCTGAATAAGAAATAAAGCTTTTTGTTGTGTTAAATCACTGAAAAAATTTGGTGTTGTTTCATATGTCATCCTAAAGTACATGATTCTGGCTAATACATCCTACTACTCTTCTTTCCCTCTTTCGTTTTCAAAATAATAATTTAATTTTAAAAATGTCCCCTTTTCATATTCATTTTGCAACTTCCTCCTTACGCAACTATTGCCTCTACTTATCAGTCTCCTGTTATGATTGCCTGGTGGCTTTCAATGAGTGTTTGTCTTGGTTACTTACATTCCTGAGTAGCAGAGTCTGAGGTGTGTGTGGGGGGGGGGGGGAAGAAAGAGAGAGGGAGAGAGAGAGAGAGAGAGAGAGAGAGAGAGAGAGAGAGAGAGAGATTTACTAAGAGAATGCACTCAGGAGAAACCTATAAAGGAGAAAAACAGGAGGAAGAACATATGCAGATTGGTAGGTCAGTAGTAGTCTAGATTCCGCCTAATCCCCTGAGGAACTTTGGACTAGAAATGGCATCACTGGTTTGGTTACACTGGAGGCAAAAGGGTAGGGCTTTTGTACTAGAAGGTAAATGGAATCTTGATAAGGTACTAACAGTATCTATTAAGTCCAGTACATCTTGGTGTCACTATAAGGCAGGAAGACTTGAGATAACAATGGAGTTAAGTGTTTGTTTCCTTTTTTGGAGCTTTGCTCTAAGGTGAGCACTCAGAATTACCAATGTTAATATATATTTTCAAAAATGTTTCAGGTGTGCTCTCCCTCCAGGGAGCATGCTGTACCTTTTCCTTTTTCCTTCTTCTTCCCCCATAGGCATGCATCTCAGACTCTAAGGAATCCAAGGAGACTTGCAACCAGGGAGCAATGGGCAGCTGAAAGGGCAAGGCTAGAACCCTGCCTCCTTGTGGGGCAGGGCAGAGCTATCCTCCATTTTGTGTAGCTGGATCCTAGCCCTCACCCAACCAATCAGGATCAGCCAAAGCAGTGACATCACCACTGGAGTAAAACCCCAGGAATTGTGGAAGTTCATGCTCTTGTCCACCATTCCCTCTGTGTGAGGGGGACGGAGCCCATGTTAACATGGAAGAGGTCCTTTTGTTTGTTGCATCGGATTTGGCTCCCTGGTGGTCCTTGGGTATCATAGAATCTCAGCACAACACAGTAGCTGCACATCCTGGGCTAACCCCCTGAACCTGACCCCCCGGCCCCCTGGCCCCCTTTTCTCTGACTTAATGAGCCAAAGCAGCTGACCCTAGGCTCATCTCCCCTTCTAGTCTCTCTCCTGTTTCTTCTTCTATTCTAATCCCTTTCTTGTTTCATTGTCCCCAGCTTTAATAAAAAAAAAAAATGTAATTTGAAAACAAATGTTATTTAATCACTCATGCATCTCCATTTCTTTAGTTGTTACTGTATTTGATGGCTTATGCATATCTGGGACTACAGATGTGATGGAAATAGCAAGAGAACTAGGATTACAGTTAGACCCTGAATATGTGGTGGAACTGCTACAATCTTATAATGAAACTTTAATAAGTGAGGAGTTGCTTCTTATGGATGAGCAAAGAAAGTGGTTTCTTGAAATAGCATCTACCCCTGGTGAGATGCTATAAAGATTGTTGAAATGACAACAAGGGGTTTAGAATATTACATAAACTTAGTTGATAATCAGTAGCAGGCTTTGAGGATTGACTCCAATTTTGAAAGAAGTTCTACTATAGGTGAAATGCTACCAAACAGCATTGCATATTACAGAGAAAGCATTAGTGAAAGGAAGAGTCAATTGATGAGGCAAACTTCATAGTTGTATTGTTTTAAGTAATTGACACAATCAGCCCAACCTTCATCAACTACCACCCTGATCAGTCAGAAGCCATCCACATTAAGGCAAGAACTCTCTACCAGCAAAAAAGATTCTGAATTCCTAAAGGCTCAGATGATGGTTAGCATATTTTAAAAGCAATATATGATTTTTAATTAAGGTATATACATTGTTTTTATATATACTGCTATTATAAACTTAATAGGCTACAACATATTATAAACATAGTTTTTATATGCAAAGAGAATGCATCATGTGAATCTCATGATATTTTGCTTTATTATGGTGGTCTACAACTGAACCCACAATATCTCCAAGGTATGCCTATACAGAAAACATTAACATAGCTGAGGTTCTCATTTGTAAAATGAAGATAATTGTGCTTACATCATAATGATGTTTTGATCATAAGTGAGATAACCCATATACTGAACCTGGTCTATTTTAAGAACATGTGAAATTACAGTAATTTTCTTATGTCCAAATACGTATGCCCCAACAACAGATGATTAGAAGTACATCACCTGTTGACTCACCTAAGGAATGAGCCAAATTTGTGAGAATGCCGAGATTATTTGTCTGCCTTCAAAATCTGGGTGCTCCTCCCAAAATAGGCTAGCCCTCCAAATTTGCAAGTTGAATTCTCATCCAAGAACATAGCTTGAAATAATTGCATCAATGGAAAATGTAAGAGATAGAGGAGCTCAAGTAGTAAATATGACAGACATAAAACACATCATAATTCCATTTCTGGTGAATTTGAAAAGGTCAAATAAAATATGTTCATTTAGAGTTGGTCATAAGAGCGATTGCCACCCACAGTTTATGAAAATTGGTCTTATATAGCTCCAAACTGTCATTTCTATTTCAAAATAGGCAGAGAAAATATTTAAGAGTATTATAAATTAATTTTTTTTCCCTTTTCACAGAAGTCATCTGAGGTTAATGATCCCATACTATGGCCCCCATTAGACTGGTAGTATCTCCCTGAGGCAATCAGCTACATTGAATTAGTTTAAGGGTTTTAGAACATGGGCTATTATTTTGGGTTGGGTTCTACAAAAGCAGAGTAGGAGATGGATTCAGGGGTGCTGAGAGAAAAGGAGAATGGGAGAAACAGAGCAGGGCAGAATGAAGGAAGTAATTGAGCAAGGATGTGGTCTCATCCAGGGCTGAACTTCAGCCTGATCCTCTGAAGTATGAATTTCATCATAGACTTGGTGCCTCCTTTAAGCCTGGGGGCAAGCTTTGGGTACTCGGTGTCATTAGTTGTGGGCGGCTCCAATCCTCTAGCAAAACTTCAGAATCAGATCCTGTTTAATTCTCTGGAGAAGGGGACAATACTAAATTGAAAGCCTCTGATACTCATGAAAACTAGGGGCTGGGTGTACTTTCCTCTAAAGGGGGTTTTAAGCAGTGAGGAAAGTGCACATTCCTATTCTGAACTTCAGAAAACTGTTCCTTATTGAGAATGTATTGGCTTTATAGGAAGGTAAGCAAAAAGGCAATATAATAAATAAAGTGTTCACGTGGTAGCAAAGAGAATCTATTGTATTAGTCCTTACATTGGGGGAGGGGGGTTTGGAGGGAACACATGGTTATGAATATCTAAAAGGTTATGATAAATACTAGAGACCTGCTTTAAAATAAAATGCACAAGTGGGAAGGGAGGTGGGGAGTGGGGACAGGGAAGAGATTAACCAAAGAACATATATGCATATATGCATAGCCCACGGACACAGACAATAATGTGGTGAAGGCCTGGGATGAAGGAGGGATGGATGGAAGAGGGCAAAGGGGAGGGAAATGGGGGACATCTTTAACACTGACATCAATAAATAAAAATGAAACAAAATGCACAAGTGTGTGTATACACATAATATTTGCACAACATTTCAAAGGTTCTTCAACTCCTTGGTGAAGCTCACTGACAGTTCACTTGAACTTGAAACTGCTGCTTAGGACCACCTGGCCTTGTATGGGCTTTGACATCAGCAGGGGAATGGCAACCAGAGTTTAGAGGAATAAAGAAAATCAGTGGAGAAGCAAGATATAGATCTGGGTTACCAGACAACAAAGAGACAACATTTCAAAGAAATCAGTCATAACCCATAAAAAAAAAATTAAAAAAAAAGTCCACCAGACTAGAATCTCAAGAGACATATGGGATAGGGAAAAAGACTTTTAACTTAATAAATAAATAAATAAATAAATAAATAAATAAATAAGGTTTGTAGTGCATATCTCCTGCAGTGTGTTTTTGTATAGTTGTCCACACCCTACCCGCACTTTATGGTGACACTCCCACCCTTTTAGCACAAGAGATGACAGTAGTTCCCATCAGCACTGCAAGCAGCCACTGCAGGTGAGCACAATATGTATTTGTTTTCATATCCATTGCATTTGGAGATGACTCTATCATCATCCCCTCACTCCTCAGTATGTAACAATAATGGAATCCAACAAAGTCTCATGACCCATTTTCCCCAACAGATCTTGCCAAACATGTATGAATGGACACCAGCCAGAGACCCTGCAAATTTCAATCTGGGGGCAGGAGAGAAGGGGTAAGAACAAAACTTGGGAGTAATTTTTGAGTGGGATATGACATGGACCACTGTTTTTGAGACGTTTATGACAACTTCCTGTAGTGCTCCAAATAAACAGTAATAGACTTTTGTTTATTTTTTCTGACATAGAACATCTATACAGAGCTATCCATAGCATAAACTTGATGAATTTCCTGTGACTGAGCACACCTGCATAACTGCTCCTGGATCAAGAAACCGAACTTTACTTGCATCTTAGAAGCTACCCTGAAGCTCCGCTTTGTGGTCACAATTTTGACTTGAAGCAGGCACAGCTGACCTGAAACTAATTCCACAGAAGGTACTCCTTTTTTTAGCTAATTCATTCTGACTATATTCATTCTAACTCTACCCCATTATCTCTGAATGCTTTTCCCGGTAGTCATCCTTTAATTTAAGTGATGTGTGAGTCCTGCATTGATACCTGATAATAAAAAGGTTCTCACCTTCTCTTCCAAATAACTCCCTTTGTTATTTTAGCTTCTTGGCATCTTGAACTCCGTGCATCAAATGCCCTTGATGAGAAATAACAAGAGTACCTTTTCATGCTGACCTCTATTTTAAGGATCAGTTAAGAGGATAGGAAACAATCTATCTACAAACAGGATGGAAAGCTCTGATATCCACACCCTTGTACAGGGAAAGGGAAAGTCTGGGAAATATTACAGTGACTTGGGCAAGCTGAGATGCTCATTGACTCTCTTGCACTGATTCAGAACCCAAGAGTAGATGTTCTTTCATTGCTGTGAAATGTAATGACAGGCAGGGCTTCAGATAACCATCCCCAAATCCGGATGCTTATCTAAACCAAACCTGCCGGCCTGGAATCCTTTTGACTTTCAAAAAATAGAGCCTGAATTCATGGGGAGCCCAGCTTCCAAGGCAATTTGGGGCAGTTCCTGTGTTTAGTAAAGAACATTGGAAAAACAAACATCATCTTCTTCCTGCTTTCCTTCAGGTTAAACCCAGACCATGAAGACAAATGTAGAGCAAAGTTTAACAAACAATAAAGATGAAATAAGCAATCGTGGGAAGAAGTGTTACAAAAAGAGAGAAGTAAAAAAACAAACAACAACAACAAAAAACGTAGGGTTTCTTTTGTGACTGCTCTATTTTTATTTCATTTTTTAATTTTTTAAAATTAAATTATTATCTGTGTACATATATTACCCTTGCCCCGCCCCAACATTCCCTCCCTCCCCAGAGTTTTGTGTCCATTGGTTATACTTATATGCATGTGTACAAGTCCTTCGGTTGATCTCTTATTTCCCCCGTATTTCCCTCCCCTCCCCGTTGTAATTAGACAGTCTGCTTGTTGTTTTACTGTCGCTATATTTAACTTATGGTTCATCAGTTTATAATGTTCTTTATTATTCATAAATGAGTGAGGTCATGTGGTGTTTCTCTTTCATTGACTGGCTTATTTCACTCAGCATGATATTCTCCATTTCCATCCAGGTTGCTGCAAATGATAAGAATTCCTTCTTTTTTATGGCAGCATAGTATTCCATTGTGTAGATGTACCATAGCTTTTCGATCCAATCATCTGCTGATGGACACTTAGGCTGTTTCCAAATCCTATCTATTGTAAATTGTGCTGCTATGAACATAGGGATGCATATATCCTTTCTGATTGGTGCTCCTGTTTTCTTGGGATATATTCCTAGGAGTGGGATTACTGGGTCAAATGGGAGTTTCATTTTCAGTTTTTTGAGGAAACTCCATACTGTTCTCCACAGTGGTTGTACCAGTCTGCATTCCCACCAGCAGTGCACTAGGGTTCCTTTTTCTCCACAACCTCGCCAACACTTATCGTTTGTTGATTTGTTAATATTGGCCATTCTGACAGGTGTGAGATGGTATCGCATTGTTGTTTTGATTTGCATCTCTCGGATAAGTAGTGACTTTGAGCTGACTGCTCTATTTTTAAATGGAACAGATTCTTCATCTTACACCTCTATCAATTGCCACCAGACTCTTTCTTCCTTCCTTCTTTCCTTCCTTCCTTCCTTCCTTCCTTCCTTCCTTCCTTCCTTCCTTCCTTCCTTCCATGATCTGGAATACTCCCAATAGTTCTGGATAGAAAGTATTTTACATAGTAGGGCTGGCCTCAGCAAATCCGTAAAAAGATAGGAATTTAATCTCAGAATTTAAGCTTTAGGGGCAAGTGCTACCTCATGGAATATTCCCCAATATCCATACATCTCTTTTATTTCTTTCAAGTCATTCCTTTTTCCCCTCATTTGTTCATTTAAACATTAATTGTACCTAAGTTGTGCCACAACTTATGTCCTTCAGTATAATCATATTAAGGAATTTGGGAAATATTTGAAAAATCACTCTCTACCAAGGCAAAAGATCTCAGTGTCACACAGTGTTGCATAAGAAGCAAATCCTTAAGGTCACAGAATGCCTCTATGACAGAGAAGACAATCAGAGCCCCATCACTCTTAGTGATGGGAGCTGAGTTTTAGATCTCAGCTTCTAAGAATCCCTTAAATGTAACCCACTAAGGAGTGGATTCCCTATTTAGTCTATTTGTGAGATTAGTTCTGCTTGAAACAGATTTGGACAGACACATTGTGGTACTGGAAACTTGAGTTTGAGTCTCTGATTTCTATTTCCATTCTTCTATTTGATTTTCCACATTGCAACCAAAATAGCATCTACCTATCATTATGGCCTTTGTCACAAACTGTAATGACAGTCACTACTTAAAATCTCCTCGATAATTTTGAAGAGTTTGCCTCACTGGTGTGGCTCAGTGGTTGAGCATCAACCTATGAACCAGAAAGTCATGGTTGGATCCTCAGTAAGGGCACACTGGAGGCAGCCAATCAAATGATTCTCCCTCATCATTGATGTTTCT
This sequence comes from Vespertilio murinus, assembly GCA_963924515.1. Lineage (NCBI taxonomy): Eukaryota > Metazoa > Chordata > Mammalia > Chiroptera > Vespertilionidae > Vespertilio > Vespertilio murinus. The sequence continues at coordinate 64,397,435 of OZ004709.1, forward strand.
ATCTCTCTCTTCCTCTCCTTTCCTCTCTAAAATCAATAAAAGTATGTTTATAAAAAATTTTGAAGAGTTTATCTAAGCAAAATGAATGTAAATAGGGCAGTGCCAAACCAGAAATGGATAGGGACCCTGGGCTTACAGGGGCTGGGAAGAGACTGATATTGTGAAGTGCAGAAGCAAAGAAAAAAAATTATTTGACTGACCACAGATTAAAGCCTGATTGGCTGTCTGTAATTGGTTGTCCTTAACATATCAATTTCAAAGCCTTGAGGCATTTACAGATTTAGGGTTAGGTTTGCTTACATAGGCCTCCACAGAATTAAAGTCACATCAATCAAATGGCCTCTGCTTAATTTAACATGAGAAAGCTGAAATCTTTCAGATGTCTCTAAGACCCAACAGGATTTAGGAACTACTCACCTTTTGATTCTTCTTGCTCTAGAATTCTGAGCTGAGATTTGATTGATGTAGAAAGCAGAGTCGAATACAATCCTGAAAAGTTCAGGAAACCAAGACCTCCTGTGAGAAGTCAACAGATATGAAAAGCCCTCTGAATTAGGATAAAGATAAAGGAGGTTAAAGGTCCCTTACTGGTTTCCTCTTCAAATCTGAACTTAAGGTAATAAAGACATTAACTCCTAATGGTGCAGTTTGAGGAGGCCTTCAATTGTTTACTTTTCATCTTGAAGCAATACTTTTCATATAACAAATATACTTTTAAAAACTTCAAGGACTAACAAAAATACACAATCACACCAATTTTCATAAATCCTGAGATTCTTCATATTTTAATATCCCTGAAATAAAAGTAAAATAATAATTACTTATAAGTATAATAATATCAAAATCCATAGTGTGTCATAATATAATTGGCAAGGTTACTTCCTTTGAGTATTATACTGAACACTGATATGCCTATTAATAAACCATTAGGTTTGATGAGGTCTCATAGCTAAGTCTGTCTCCCATGCCAGGTCATTAGCCCCACTCCAATGATAACCATTTCTTGTGTACACTTCTCAAAAATTTTATGCATTAAAGACATACATAAATGAGAATGTACATGATATATATGTCAAAACCTCACTATTTAGTATTATACTTGCATAAAAAATGTGAATCATGATGCTGTTAATGGACATCTTTGCTTTATTGGGTAATCCTGCTTAAGTTTTATTATTCTTTTAAAATGGTTCTACATTTTATTTGTTAATAGTTTAGTTGCATGTCAGCATTCATATTTATAACTGTCCATAGTTTTAATAATCTGTCACATTGTTAGCTTTCTTCTGTAGTATATTGATGTCAAAATAGTCATTGGAAGTTTTATTTAACTCTCTAAGGTCTAAAACAATTTAATTAACCTTGAAGTCCTCTGCATATTGAAGAAACTGATAAACATGCACATTCATGGGAAGTTTCTTCCACTTGAGTTTCTCGCTTTTTGAAAGTTAGACATTCACTGGGAGAAAAACATGGTTGTTTTTTTAAGTATTTTGGTACTGAATATATCAGCTCCCTCTTTTGTCTATGCTTCTCTTTATAGGTTCTCTCATTTTTTATTATATATTAGGTGAATTTGAAAGTTAGGTTTAAAGCTAGTGTTAGGTCTAGCATTAGGACTAGGAATAGTATTATGATTAGTGAATAGGGGTATGTTTAAAAGTAGGATCAGGTTTATTGTTAGAGTTAGGACTATAGCTAGAGCTATGCTTACACTTAGGTAAAGAATAGGTTAGGGTTTGGCCTAAAGCAAGGGCTACATTTAGGGTTAAGGCTAAGATTTTTGTTAAATTTGGGTGAGACCTAGAGTTAGGTGAGAATTCAATTTAAACCCAGTGTTATGATTTGAGCTTGGATTAGTTTAAGATTTGTGTTAAAGACTAGTGTAAAATTATATTTAGATTGTGATCTTGATCAAGTTCTCAGAAACAGTCTCTGTAGGGAGTGGCTTTAGGGTCAAGCTTCAGACTGACCTGTAATAGGCCACAAACAAGTCCCAACTTGGAGGGCAGGACTAAACATAGTTTTTCAAACCCTTTGGTAACTTAAAACTTTGGAGTTTGCTGAATTAAATAATAAAAATTATTAAATATCCAGGTATTTTGAAATAACAGAATACTGAAATATTAATCTGAGTTTGCCTTGAATCAAAATTCTAGAGATAGATTTGAATCTATTAATTGAATATATCTTGTATTTTATTTGAAATATATCCTTAAAAATATAAATATATTACTAATCTGATAAATGCTAAGTATTTAGCTTGCCACCTAAAATTTGAGGCTTCTAAAAGTTAAAAGTTCAAATTAAGTTGGGAGAAATTAATGTGGTTGTAATAATAAAATGCATAAAGTATAGAAATGCATTTTTAAGAAAAATAATTCTTGAGTTTTCTCTGGAGAAATTAGTTCAAAATATATTGTAGTACATGTGGTAAATTTTAACCTAGGATATAATATTTTATTGGCCTGATTAAAAAAGAGGATTAATTCTATGGTCTGCACCAAATTTTCAATATTAAGACCAGTTTAAGTTTAATTTATATATTTTAGAAAATAATTACACAAAGTATATAGTATAGTCTTTGGGTTATGTGTATTTGATAGTCTTTTCAAGTTAAATTTTAAGACTTTAACCAAGAGATAGCTTTGGGACATTTCAAGGGCCCTGGAATGACTCAAGTATTTATTCTCTCTTCTTAAAAGAAATACTTTTAAACTAAATTAGGCTGATCTAATATACCCAAATCACATGGGAAGATTTATCAAATAAAAATTAGTAACTGCTTTCTATTTATATACATATATTTTAAATGTTATAAAGGTTTCAACCTCTAAGCTTGGCAAGACAAGGTTGCTGAATACTTCGTTAGCTTTTCACAATATAATAAAAGTCTTATATAAACTTAAGTTATATGAGAAGCCAATATTTTATAAGCAATTGGTTCTAACAAAGTCCAAAGTAAAATTTGCATACATTTGCAAATAAGCACTAGGCAAAAATAATACTGCTTAAAAGTAAATTTAAGCTTAAAAAGGAGAAATTTTAAAATATTTTCTGCTATTATTTACAAAGTAACTATTCAAGCATTAAATCTCACTATTAATGAGACACCATAAATAAAAAGGTTACTTTTACTTGAGATGTATGCATTGCAGTATCAGCCAGCATTTCTCTCCTACTTGTGTTTCTGAAAAGCAACCAAGTTGGTTGTTCTGTTTAAAAGAAAGTAAAAATTTTTAAAATAAACTCCCTAAATGTGGCTTAGAGATTGCTCTGGGAAGAAAATACAGTGGGAAATGCCCTTCAAATACCTAGAAACTGTACTTAAAAGTCAATGTATTAGTCCTCAAAAGGTAGAAATATGAAATGATTGCTTCAAGGCCTTAAATGACTTTTAGAAATTATTAAAGGACATTAATTAGCTAAGACCTTTTCTAAAAATCTCTACAGGAGAAATGACAAGTTTATTCAATATACTTAGGGATCCTAATAAAGCTTTTATTAAGTCTATGCAAAGACCTACAGAATAATTTTCTAATTACATGGCTTATATATAAGAGCAGTTTGAAACTATCTAAAAAATATAAATGCTAAGCATTTGGGGTCATCAGGTAAATCCTATGGTTCCTAAAACTAAAGACATTTAAAAGTAAATAATTAGCATTTTGCCTCCCTAAACAAAGTTTGTCTGTATACTTCAAAAAGACTGATAGCAGAAATCCAATTAGTGTCATTTACTGTCCACACCCAAGGACAAATGAAGTTTAAAAATAAACTTTATTTCAGACTGATTTAAATTGGCAAATTGAAATAAGTTAATATTCAGGAGAACTTAGTTGTCACCTACTAAAAAATAAGTTACTACAGTTTTTTTAAAAAAATATATATTTTATTGATATTTCACAGAGAGGAAGGGAGAGAGATAGAGAGCTAGAAACTTCGATGAGAGAGAAACATCGACCAGCTGCCTCCTGCACACCCCCCACCGGGGACGTGCCCGCAACCAATGTACATGCCCTTGACCGGAATCGAACCCGGGGCCCCCCAATCTGCAGACCGACGCTCTACCACTGAGCCAAACCGGTTTTGGCAAGTTACTACAGTTTTTATATTATACCCCTATTATTATAATACCAAAGAATACTAGGCAGATACCTATTCCTAGAGCATTAACTGTTTTTACTGGTGGTTTCATCTAATGGTAAAGCTACTTATCATGCCATGAATTTAGGCTGAGTCATCCAGACCAATCATACTTCTGTGCAAATAATTGAATTAGAAGCTATCAAGGCTACATTGCAGGATTTCCAAAAGCCTCTTAATATTATTTCTAACTTTGCCTAAGCTGCTGGCCTGGTAAACAGAATTGAGACTACTCAATTAAATTCACTCAGTTACACAAGGTGTCAATTCCAACAGTTCTGTAAAAAATAGAAAAGTCAACACATTACAGGAATACCATACAATTCCCAAGGACAGGCAATTATAGAATGCCAACTTCAGTGACTAAAATCCTAACTTGAAAAACAAAAAAGGGGAATAGAGGTGAAATCTCCTATAAGTAAACTATACCAAACCTTAATAACTTTAAAATTTTTCACTTGTGAACACTGATGGCAAGACATCTATGATATTACACCAGTGTCAGAATAAATCAAAAGAAAAATGGTTTGGTTAACAGGAAAGATGCAGAGTCTGGTTTATGGAAGAGTCCTGAACCCTTGTTAACTTTTTGTTGAGTATATCCTTGTCTATTTCCAGAAAACTCCTCTAAGCCCATGTGATTCCTAAAAGGAACATCAAACTCCAACATGAATCCATGGAGAAGAACTGAACAAATGAATGAGGACCTTGCACCTGGAGCCTCAACTTGTACCTGTGGCTTCAGAAGATTGACTACTCCAGCCACAGATAGCAGTAGCCCCAAGCAACATGCTGAAGATAAGGAATGAGAGGTAAATGAGACAGAGGAGACACAGAATCTCCTTGTCCCTCCTTTCAAATGACAGAGTTGTAATGCAGAGACAAAAGGGACCAAAATGCCAAAATGGGGTCCGTGTAATGCCAAAATGGTGTCAGCTGAATAAGTTAATGACTGAAGCCCAGCAGATGGTAGAAAATCAAGAAGTGGAAGCTACTCCCTCAACCATGTTTCTGGCTATGCTAGCATTGGTAAGCTGAAAGTCTCCTGTAAAGTCTTGTGCAGCCAAGTCCAAAAACTCTGAGTATATAACTTTCATTTTGTAGCTGAAAAGGTCAACATGTCTGTAGTTTGGTTTTTGCATTGGCATTGCTTTGTTATTGCTTTGTTATGGTTTTAATAGTCAGAATTTTGTTCTTGATATTCAAGTTTTACTTTTATGTTTATTGTAGTAGCTTAACAACAAAAAAGGGGGGGGATGTAGGGAGTAGCTATAGGGTCAAGCCTCGAACTGACCTGTGGCAGGGCCACAAACAAGTCCCAACTTGGAGGGCAGAGCCCTCCTAGCATAATTTAGCTTAACTTTTAGTCATCTCTAGTTCCTTCCTAGATAGTTAATGGGCTGTGGAAGGTGCAGTAAGTGCTGCCAAAACAAGGTGAAAAACACAAGAACATTGTAAACATGTTAACCACTTCTCTTCTTTTGATTTATGTGCTTTGACTATAAAATAAAGCTTTGGCTTGTAGGCTGGGTCTCTCTCTGTGTCCTTATCCAGGCACTAGAGATCCACCAGGCCCCAGCTGTGTTCTCTTGCCTGTCTTTTCACTGTCTCCCCCCAACCACCACCTCAGGTTTACCCATGGCCGTGTTAGTGCAGCACAGTCTCCTCTTCTGTGAAATGGTGATGACATTTACCTGATGGTGTTTCCATATGGAAACAGACAGGAATGCATAGGAAAGTTCTCCACAAACTCCAAAATATAATGAAAATGATACAATTTTTAAAATATTATTGTATACAAAGATTACAACTCTAATTGTCCAGAATAAAGCTAAGTTTGAGACTTTTTGATTATGTGATGTCCTTTTAAAATAAATATTCCATTTATTCTAATTCATCTCAAAACTATAAGTTACCAAACTCTGCAGTATATGGACTTATGCTAGCTGTTTTAGGGAGTAATTCATTTATATAGCATGATCCCTTTCTTCAAAGAATCTCCTTCTCTACTTGGTTGAACGTATTCAACTGCAACTATGGTGAACATTTTAAGGCAGTATGTGTGTGTGCCTGTGTGTATGTGTAATGTGATTGAGATTATCATTGTTGAAAAGTTTAGCACAGAAGCACATAATTAGGGTTAGTTTAGTCACAGCAGTTTTCCTAGAACACTGCATTTTATTGGTGCCTTGAAAACTGACAAGGATTTAGACAATGGAAGATTACATTTTGTTGCAAAAAAGAAAAAAGAAAAAGTAGATTGTAGGCTACTAGGCAGAAATGATCTTGTTGTGTCCAAGGGTTCCTAAGTACAGACTACAATAACCATGTGCATAATGTGTGTGAGAAGATAATGGAAATACTAGTAGTTTGCATTGTTGTAGTGGAAGCAAACAATATGGAGTTTTGAAAACCAGGCCAAGAATGTTGAATTAAGTATTATACAAAAGAGTATTAACATATTCAAAATCAGTGGTTTAAACACCATTATTATGACCTGAGAATAGAGTAAAAATATGAAAGTTACAAACTGAGGCAGAGACATCCAGCAGAATGCTGTGGAAAATAAGTTTGTAATATGTGTCTGAATTGGTTGATGGTGATTTAAATGGCGAGATAAATGGCTACAGAAATATTGGAGGGAAAGGTATAAATCCCCTGAACAACTGAATTTATAGGGAACAGTAAAAGAATGCCTTCTGTTTTAGGCTAGGTATGAGGAGGAGCACGCTAAGACACTGATAAAGATGGGGAAATATCTTGAATTTATGAGACATATTCATCTGGATTAATCAATATTAGCTTCCAACACACAATAAATTAGTCTTAGAACTCAAACTACAAAACAAAACAAAATGAATCCAAATATCTAGTGTTTCAAATACTCTCCACAACCATGGAAGCATACACAATTTTGCTCACAGACCACATTCAAATTATGCTTCTTTTGGAGGAGAACTGGTCTTTCCATTAGCACAAACAGTATTTTTGTCCTTTACTCTGCATATCTGATATGGAATAACATCATGCTTACCTGTGTATTCACATCTATCCTATCTAATAAGAGAGTACTCTGCAAATTAACCGCCATTCCAACACACAAGATGGTTGCCCCCATGTGGACACAAGATGGCCACCACAAGATGACCAGTAGGGAAGGGCAGTTGTGGGCAATCAGGCCAGCAGGGGAGGACAGCTGAGAGGAACCAGGTCTTCAGGGAAGGGCAGTTAGGGTCATCAGGCCAGCAGAGGAGGGCAGTTAGGGGGTGATCATGCTGTCAGGAAGAAGCAGTTAGGGACAATAAAGCAGGCAGGCAGGTGAGTGGTTGGGAGCCATCAGTCCAAGATTGGAGACAGTATAGGCTGGTGTGAGGGACACCCCACATGCACAAATTTTTGTGCACTGGGCCTATAGTGTATATATATAAAAGGCTAAGTGTCATTCCGACTGTTAACTGTGATGCACACTGACCATCAGGGGGCAAACACTCAGCACAGGAGCTGCCATGATGCCCACTGGCCATTTAAAAATAAATGGCACCACAGACCTGGCACTGACAAACCAACTCATGGCTTCCCCCAAGTTGGACACAGGTCCCACCACCACGCTGGAGCAACACCCCACCAAAGCACAGCCAATGCTGCTAAGACCCCATAGCACAAAATGCAGCCCACAGCCCAGCCCAGCCCAGAAACAGTAGCTGTTGGTGCTGTTTAATGACATCACATAACAACGCCTGGCTTCCTCTCCCTAGTGATGACTAGCCTCCTTGAAGGTTTTTCAGCCCAGGAACCCAACTTCCTTTATAGCCAGGTGCAAACATTTTACATTTTAACCAAATGCTTGTGAAGCATCTTCTCGTGCTTCATCTCATTTGATCCTCACAGAAGTCCTGGAATAGGTAAACAGGAGACTTGGTAGAATCCTATTTTCTTTTCATTAGCTGGAAAATGGAGATTTATCAAGTTTAGAAACTTGACCTGTCTGAAAAAAAAGAAACGGTGGTACTTGAAAATGACTTCAGGTTTTCTCACTGCATAGAATATAGTCAAACACTGTTACAGTTCAATATTTTACCCCTTGTTCACCCTGCATAATCTACAATAATAACGTGCTTTATGTTGATATTTACTGCTGTGTTGCTGCAAATTACCTAAAAGAGAAGTTGGGGTGATCCACTGGGCTGGAAAATGTTTAGGTACATCAGAAAGCAGGTCTAACTAAGGAAGTTTAATATATATAATATATATAATATATAAAATATATAAGATATAAGTTTATATATAATATATATTAAACTAAGAAAATTTAATATATACAATATAATATATTATGTATATTATATATAACATATATAATATATGTAAGTTTAATATATAATATTTAATATATAATATATAAGTTTAATATATATATATATATATATATATATATATATATATATATATATAACTAAGTTGACTCGCACAGGTGCAATACATATAAAGCTCTTGCTGGCGCCAGTTGCATGTGTGTGTTTCAATCTGTCATTTTCAATTGTGAATTTGATTGACACTTCTATTATAGAGAAAGAGCCAATAGCAATATTAAAATATCTCTTCTAATTAATTTCATTTCAATATGCACAAATCCATGCACTAGGACACTAGTGTATCTATCATGGTTATACTGTCTTACATCAACTTCTTAGTATCAAACAGTGTGTGCATGGTGTGTGTGCTTGCATGTGTATAATGAGGGGATAAACAAATAATACAAATCCAGCAGAAAAGAGGATTGCACTCCTATTTCCTTTGTGTATTAAAATGAATAGCAGTTACTGGAAATGACTACTTTTGGGGTCTCAGTTAAAAGTTATTTGAGCCTTTCTCATCAAGCTACAACTTAAGAACCTCACCCTATCTTGGATTTTGAGGTGTGGTATGGCCAACATGAGATTAAACAACCTCCCTTCATTCTTAAGAGTCTTGATTCAAGGAAAAGGCTTGAGGCTGGAACAATATTGTGCTGTCACTTCTCTCTCAAACCCACATGAGGATAAAAGGGTTCATGACTGCTTCATTCTCTGTGACAGTACAGCCCTATTTTGCTTTTCTTTAAAGCAGATTTATCCTAGAGCCTGTTCTTTCTCAATGTGATCCACTTGGCCGCACCCATGTGGAAGAGCCTATTACTATGGTCAGGGTTGGTTTGGCTTGCTACAAGCTCCTTGCTACATTCTTTTTTTAGAGCCTGCCAAATGTGGGACAATGGGTGTGTCTTGTTGACATCCTGTGGTTCATCAGATATGTAGAATCACTTCACTGCAACCTCTTTAGAAGCCTGCAGCTGTGCTGGGAGGCCCAAGTCAGCATGTCTAAGAGGAAGCCCAAACTGATTCGAATTAGAACAAAATGCTTGAGGGGAATAGGAGCACAGGCATGCCTTGCTTTATGGAACACATGGGGTGGAGGGCTCCCCATACCTAAATTAGTGATTTGTGGTTGCAAATATTTGCCTCTGTCTCCAAACCATAATTTATCCCGAAGAGATGACTATATCACTTAAACATTTAGATACAAGAACCACACACAAAATGGATTTCCTGGATCAGTTCTGATTTTCAAAGTCTGTGCCCCATTTTTTTATTTGCCACATCCAGACCACAGGGCCACTTTTAAAGATGAGTTAGGAATACAGGGAATACTAGTATGAAATTAAAATGCATATCCCATGGTAGGGAAGCTTCAGATGACATAATTTTGGACTGTAGGAGGCAAGCATCACCAGAAGTTTATACCTCAAATAATCATCTAGCATACCCATAGTAGATCTTCTATCATAGATTTAAGTGGATTAATAACCTCATCTTATTAAGTGCAAATACTCTCTCAGGTGCTTAGATTTCATTCACATTTTAGTATAAAATGTATCAATAAGGTTTTCCTTTCTCTCTGAATTCCTGGAACTCCTGGAAAAAGGGCTGTGAGGGTAGAGTATTTGCTTTATTCCCAAGTACATTTCAGGATGTATTATTATTAACTTAAACAAATAAAAATATAATCAAAGTTTATGTATGATAAAGGCCCATTGAATATATTTAACATAAAAATGGACTCTCAAAGAGAGAGAGAGAGTTTAATCAAATATGGTAAAAGTTTAAAACTCAGTGAATCTGATGCAAGGTATAGAAATTTATATCTATATCTATATCTATATCTATATCTATATCTATATCTATATCTATATCTATATATAGATATACATATGATTCTTTAAACATTCCTTATCGTTACTCAAAATAAGGCAGAGTTTCCTAGAATTTTGGATTTTGTGGATTATTAATATTTGTAAAAATAAAATAAAATGTGTTTGTATAAATGTTTGTGTATGTTTGGCCAACTAAGGATATTATACACATACACACACATACACGCACAAACTCTTCACTAACTATCAAAGCCATTTTCTAAAAAAGGAAGGGTATAAAATATCATTTTAACCCATAAAATAACAGAGTAAAGGAAAATTCTTAAATTGCAATAAATTTAAAGACTAATTAATCACCTATCCTCCCCTCCCCCCAATTCACTGATTCATTGGAAACCTTCCTACAAACACAGGTCCCTAGATGGGCCTTTGGAAGTCAGTGTGGATGTATAAAGACTGAACGTCTTCCACAGACACCCCCAGAGGATCCAGTCCACTTCATAAGCTGTCTCCTTTGAGGCTGCCTTGCTTTGTATCTCAAAGTGACTGTTTCCTTTCAAAGAAATCCTTGCTCAACCCCTTAAGGTTCTGTCACCAATTAGTAAGTAAATATTTGTCTTAGATTATAGCTGCTCTTATCCAAAATAAAGGAAGGATATATATGACTGTTGGGGTTTTCCTTTGTGTTTGCTTTTGTAATGTCTTCCTTTTAATTTAGTAAAACTTACAGAAGGTAATATTGATTTCTCTAAATAAGAGGCGATCTATGGGAAAAGATATATCTTTAAAGTACTATCTTTCTTTTATTTCCCTTATTTGGGAGGAAAAGATTTATTTAGTAGATAAAAATATCTTTCATGCCAAAACCGGTTTGGCTCAGTGGATAGAACGTCGGTCTTCAGACTGAAAGGTCCCAGGCTAGATTCCAGTCAAGGACATGTACATTGGTTGTGGGCACATCCCCAGTAGGGGGTGTGCAGGAGGCAGCTGGTCGATGTTTCTCTCTCATCAACGTTTCTAGCTCTCTATCCCTCTACCTTCCTTTCTGTGGAAAATCAATAAAATATATTTAAAGAAATAAATAAATTGTATTTCTCTATACTAGCAATGAAAAATACAACAATAAATTTTTAAAAATCTCTCATTGTTTTGTCTTTTCCCCTAATATTTATCCCTATATTTTGGAAACACATTATCTGAGAACCAAGAGGTTAAACATTCTTGACCTAAAAATTATTTCTCTAGCTGTGCTATTGAAAACTTGGAAATTCAAAAGAAAAAAAAAAGATTAATTTGATGGATTATTCAGCCTTCACTTAAGGAAAAAATAATTAAGGAGGAAATCAATTCTCTGGAAACTAAATGAAGTCATGGACTGAAAATGTCCTCCAGTAAATGTCTTAAAAATGCAAGAAATAAAAGAATAGTTCTAAAAATATATATTGTTCTCTCCTTCCACACATCACCTTAATCTCTCCAAGTAGCATCTTTCTGTCCCTCTGAACATGTTCAGAAAGATTCCACACTTGAACATTTCTTATCATGCACATTCATTCAGTCCACAAGGTCGTGCCCTGTAGTCATTCATCTTTGCTTCTAAAGTCATTTTCAGAAGTGGGTGTAGTCTAGAGTATGCTGATGCTTCATTATTCTCTATCCCAAAAGGTCAAAGCATAATACAGAACTTCTTGAACTTAAAAGAGACAGCCTAGATAACCAGCTGTGCTCAAATTAAAACATCTAAAAATAGTGTTTATTCTCCCAACAGCAAGGTCTTATATTAAATCCTGGGGAGTAGGAATATTCTCTAATGGGACTTTCAAACTGCACTAAGTCATCACTCACATTTCACAAGTTTCAATAAGATTCCTTCAGAATATACTGAAACAAATGTTTTACTCTACAATTTCAGGACTATAAAAAGACAAGTTCTTCTACCCAAATACAAACCTTCGGAGGATTTCCTACTATTTAACTAAATAGACTGGCAAGTCATAGAACTACGTTTTATTGTTCCTTGGAAGATTATCATATATCTACATTACTGATTTTTACTTGCTTATTGGCAAGAATTTCCTTACTTCCTGTGAGGGTGAGATAAAAGATGGACACATGAAACAATCTGAGAAAAAATTAGAAAGCATCATTAACATGTTGGTCAAAATGAGAAAACTGGTCCATTTTTTTTAACAAAATCCGCATATTGTTGAATGGTGGCATGATTTCTACTCTAATGCACATGGCTAATTATAGTTCTTTGAGATCTAAAGTTTAAGGACTCTTATTTCAGATAAACACTATGAGTGAAGTCCTTAAGTGGAATCTATTTCTTCCATCCAAAATAATAAGTTAAAAGTCTGTCAGTCTTCTCAGTACTTCCCAGAGGAATAGAAGCCTGGTTCACAAAATTTGTGCATGAGGGGGTTGTCCCTCAGCCCACCTGCACCCTCTCTAATCTGGGACCCCTCGGGAGATGTCCAACTGCCGGTTTGGGCCTGATCCTGACCATCAGATATCCTTCTCACAATCCAGGACCACTAGCACCTAACTGCTCACCTGCTTGCCTGCCTGATTGTCCCTAACCCTTCTGCCTGCCTGCCTGATCATCTTAACCCCTCTGTCTGCCTGCCTGATTGTCCTTAACTACTGTGCCTGTTTTCCTGATCGCTCCTAACCACCTCTGCCTGCCTACCTGATCGCCCCTAACTGCTTCCCTGGCTGCCTGATCACTCCTAACTGCTCTCCCCTGCCAACCTGATTGCCCCTACATGCTCTCCCATGATGGCCTGATAGCCCCTAACCACCTCAACCTCAGCTCCTGACACCATGGCTTTGTCTAGAAGGATGTCTGGAAGACATCCTGTCTATCTGGCCTAATTAGAATATTACCCCTTTTATTTGTATAGATGACTTTTTTTTTTTGCATAACCACAGAAGTTATCTTACATTTCTTTTACAATTGATGTATCCTGACATTGGTTTTCAATGTATCTTATCATTTTACTTCTTTGAACAGGAGTTGTAGGTACACATACAGAAAAAGATATATCACTCATCACTATAATAAATCTCTATATGTTACCAGTAGCAGGTTAACAAAAGTACCAGACCACAATATTCAGTGTCTTTTAATCACTGGACTCACCATTTCCATCTTGAGCACACCAAACAAGAATATGAGCCCATCTAAGGTCAGGTGACACATCTTTCATCTATCTTATACATCCAGCTGAATACCCAATATGTAGCAGAACCTCTATAATTGCTAAATTTTAAGCTCTATTAAGATATCTAATAAAAGAATGAAAGATTAGATTTAGGTAACTAGTGAACAAAAGCAAAGATGTCCCAGGCAGAGATAATGTCATGGAGGCAGTAATTAATGAGCTGAATATAAAGCATGGTAAGTAGGTTTACTGATCTTAGCCATAGGAAGCCATTAAATATTCTTGAGGAAAAAGTAGGTTGGTAGAACTGCTATTTTAGAAATATTGTGATGTTTTTTATATGATGGATTGAAGCAAGGAAGAGTTGAATATATCCATAAGCTTTATCACAAAAGAATGTCAGAATGTCACCTTCCAATATTTCCCATTTTTCTACTTCTCTCTCTCCTTGTGACTGTCTCCAAGACTTTACCATGAGATCTCTCTCCCTAAATTTTAGTTACTTCTCTCCCATTCATCTAATAAGAAATATTCAACTATTCTCCATTTCCTAATGCATCACATTAAAGCCTTGAATCTGGTATAAAAGGCTATCAATATGATGCAGTGAAAAAGGTTCTACATAGGAGAACCAAATGTCAAACTAGACAGTTCCTAATAGCCTTTCTAATTTAGTATTTTATATTTTATTTGATCTTATCTTTGAGGATATTCTTTATGCACACTAAACAAGTGCTTCTCAAATTTTCCTTTATATATGAATCATCTTAGAACCTTATTAAAATGTAGATTCTCATTCAATGAGACTGAAGTTACTCTGTGGACCACACTTTGAGTAGCAATATCCTAAATTATAACACTGATATAGAACTTCATGTTGTCAAAACAAACACAAAAAGTATCTTATTTTCCTCCAAATTTTGCTGAATCTTTCAATCAACTTAAAATGGCCCCTCCCCATCCACATTCACTGGTCAGAAACTGTCTCATCTTTCGTTATTTATCTCATTCCAGCTAGAACATGGTCATCTCAGTAAAGGTCTTCTTAATCCAATCCTTTACCCACAGGGGAAACCATCTTGTTTTCTCTGATTTTCCCCAGATCTTTGTGTATTTCTTATAGCATCATGAAAACCTTGAGTTATAGTTATTTGTATGTTTCGTCTCTCCCCTCCAACTTGTATGCCTTCTGAACTTATAAATGATAGCTGCCACTTTTGACTAAGGGGTAGGAGGAACATATTCTGAAGGAAGGGGACATGGTCACACTAGTGTCAGGGAAGTTCAAATTGAGTACATCTGACCCCATCACATTTACTTCTACTACATCCGGCAGGCTTGTATCACATGTACAAGAAGAGAGAGCCTGGTAGATTGCTAAGTTTCCATAATTGCTTATTGTTTGGCAATGGAGACAGAGCAGAAGAGAAGTGACAGTCCTGCTTTTGCATGCTTAACTTTCAGGTATTGGCAAACAGTCCAGTAGAGAAGTTCTCTGTGCATCTGAAACTTGAGAGGAGACTAATCCAGAGCAAGGCAGCTGGGAGCAGTCCATTTGGAAAATAAGTTGCCTCATTCCACCTGCAGAGCTGCAAAATTAATGTACTTACCCTCATTGGTTCAGAACATTTTTTATTTCTTGTAACACAAGTGCGGTAACACAATACATAAAAATGCCCTTTTAAATTTCTGAGTCCAAGCCTCTTCAATTTGGCATATTACATAAAAGCAAGAGGCCATTTAATGTATTTTTTAGGATGATTCCAGTTACATTTAAAACATCAGTCAGGGAAACATGATGTTTTACAAATCATAAAAAAATGTATTGCATTTGTAACCTGTCTTTACTCCATGATCTCTTTCTTTTGCAATATATTTTATTGCTTGGGATTTACAACATCATTTCTCTGCATGGCTTATGCAACAACACACATCAATGTGTCTGCCTTCAATCATCAAAGGGCAGAAATTCAGGTCAGACATCAGTTGTTTGCTAAGCTCATCTGGATTAATGAAGGTCTAGAGCTTGCATTCAGCATACACAGAGAGCAATGTAAGGTATGTCTGTAAGTAATGTCAACTTACTTCTGAACTTGTAATGCCCAGATTTATGTCTGCCATGTTCCTAAATCAAAACAATATTGACTATTGTGATAAAAAAATAAATCCTTTCCACTTGCAGCTGTCATTCCAACGACAGCCCTGGTAGTTTTACGGAATAATCAACCAATAAAATGCCTCATAAATCTTGTTCATTAATTCTTGATATGGGTCTGAGGGGGGATTCTTTGGGTGACTTTGAATGGAGTAAATATGCTCTTAAGTGAAAGTGAATCTTGCTGTCTCTGTTGGTTCCATCCTACACATGTGCCTTAGAAAACTGAAAGCTGTTGAAAGAATGCAGAGGGCCTCCCCCAATGAAGTAAAACCACTGTACAAGAAAGCTCTTTACACTTTTTCCCAAAGCACATAGTTTAGGATATTTAATTTTCACAATCACCTTATGAGGTCAGGAAAACAAGTGATACTAGGTCTAATCAACACATATGCCAACTGAGCCTCTGTGATTTTTTGTAAAAGATTAGAAGCCACTAAACAAAGACAGTGCAGGTTTATATTATTATAATCATGTGCCTTCTACATACCATGCTTTTTATTTTTTACAATATATTTTTATTGATTTCAGAGAGGAAGGGAGAAGAAGAAAGAGATAGAAACGTCAATGATAAGAGATTATTGATCAGTTGCTTCTTGCACTCCCCACACTAAGAATGGAACCCACAACCCAAGCATATGCCCTGGCTAGGAATTGAACTGTGACCTTCTGTTCATAGGTCAATGCTCAACCACTTAACCACACCAGCTGGGCCATACTATGCTTTTTAAAGATAATAATAGGCAAGAGAGGAGTAAGTGAAATGGTAACTTAAAGATTAAGAATGAGCCCCCAAATTCCAAAAAGTTTAAATTCTCATTGAGGAATAAAGTTTTCTTAGCTGGTAGAAATGGACTAATGAATAAACATTATTCTACATTCTTACTAAAGGAAAAGAAGAAAAAGAATGATCAGGATCATCAAATCCTCAGTAAGTACCTAGAAATTAAATTCACCTTCCCAGTTTTATTAGTCACCTCAGAAGCTTCTAATAAGGAACTTGAGGTGACAAAATACCCAGAATTGGAAGTTAATTAAAATATATTCAGGTCATGTTGATCTTCAAGTAAATCATTTAAATGTTTACTCAAGTGATGACTACATTGGTACCTTAAAGAAACAAAAGAAAAATATAAGAGGCAATATATCAAAGAGCAGAAACGTATAGATTTACTTTTTAGAAAGATATTCAAACTTTCTAGATGTAAAGTTTCAGATCTGTAAAATGGAGCTGGTATGAGTTTTTAAAAAAATATTGCACATATAAGTTTTCTATTTTGTCTGGCTGATAGTCAGTATTCTATGAATATTAACCATGGAATCTTGTACCTCTGACTTTCTACACATGTCCCTGGAACTGAATCAATGCTACTGTCTATCTTATGGCTCAACAAGGGAGAAGAGAACCAGATTTCAGTGAGTGCTTCCCCTTCTTATTGCTGGAGAACTGACTGATAAGCAGCACTATCAAACAAAAGCTCCTTTGTATGGCTTTTTTCCAGAAGAAGTTAGAGTTCCAGGGTAATCAGCAATGTAAATGAAATCTTGAATTGTGTCCAAAAAAGGAAAGGCATTTTCCATACCTATTCATTAAAAATAGTGGTGTCCTATAGGAACCCCTTTTAAATGTTTACCTCTAGAATCAAATTGAAAGAGATAGAGAAGATAGGGGAGGGAAAATTGGAGGAAAGAGAATGGAAGGGAGAGAAAAGAAAGAAAAATAAAATAGGGTAACTTTAGAAAATTAAATAGAATTTCATTTATTCTTTTAGGACAAGAGCAGTAAGTATTCTGAGAGAAGTTCAGACAAAGCCAGAAAACAAAACAAACAAAAAACCCAAACCATACAAATAAGGGATTTGAAAGGGAAAAGTATTCATAACATTATTCTTTAAAACCTATTTTGTCAGTTCTTTTCTACTGAGTCTAATAAAGTAGCACCAAAAACAAATAACACTCTAGGGCCAACTGCTTCCTCCTGTGATGTGGTCAAGGTTTTAGCCACAAGTTCATCATCTGTTCTACTGAAGTAGTTAGCACTAGTTTTGCCAGGTGAGGGCCACCTCATTTGGTGGTGAAGGATGGAGAAAAGTTAGAGCTCCTTGCTTAATATGGAATTTCACTCTTTTTAAAAATATATTTTTATTGATTTAAGAGTGGGAGAGAGAGATAAAAACATCAATGCTAAGAATCTTTGACCAGTCGCCTCCTGCATGCCCCCTACTGGGGATCTAGCCCGCAACCCAGGCATGTGCCCTTGACCATAATCAAACTTATGGTCCTTCAGTCTGCAGGCTGACGTTCTATCCCCTGAGCCAAACCAGCTAGGCCTGGAATTTCATTCTGGAATGATTGGTTTGGGGATTCTGTGTAAGCTTTTTGGACGATGTGTGCATAATCTGCTCTTCCTTTAGAGACTTGTGTCTCTTTGACAAGTTTTTGAAACCATCTCCTGCCATTACAAAGTAGAAAGAGGTGAATGGAATTTGGAGCCAGGGTCATGAAGAATTCTTTTTAAAGAGCAAGCGATTTTGATTATTTGTGACATGCTTTTTGAGCTAGGAGTGCTTTTATTAAAGAGGTTTGATGAATGTGGCTTCTCTTCCTAATGTCCTTTTGTTTAGACTTTCAAAGGAAGGATGCAGCAAACAGGCGCTCATGTTTCCCGAGCCCACATATGGCATTATAACAGAATATTTTCCAGGGTTTGGAAAATTGAAATAATTCCTCTATGCTCTATAAACAAGAACCTATCAATAGTAATGAGGATGATAACGATGTTGATGATGATGAAATAGCATTTACTGGTATCTTATTTTGAGCCAACTATCATTTTCAGGACTTTTTATGTAATGTATCATTTAACCCTCATAAAAACCCAATGGCATGATCTTATTAACTTCATATTAATAACTCCATGTTAATAGAGCTGAGAAAATTAAGTAAGGAATCATAATGCAAACATGGCATAGGTCTTTGGAAATGTAGAAGTACTAACAGAAAGATAGACAAAAAATGGTCCATTGTATATTACTTCACAGCTTAATCCTCAAGGGTGTTTTTGGTGTGGTGTGAGTATGAGATTACAACAAGAGCTGAAATTACAGCTGTAAATGAACCTTTACAACCTGCTCAAGGACATGCCACCCATGACAACAGTGGTCATTTTGCCAGATAATCACGATGATGATACTAACAAAAATGTTAAAATAAGATTTACTATTACCAGAATATAAATTTTCCTTTCCTCTCTCTCTTCTTTCTCTTATAATCCTTTTATTTCCCTTTTTTCATTTACAACCATATATTATTTTTTCTAATGAGTTCATTTGCATCTAGATAATTAAAATTTTCTGAGTTATTTTTAAAATATATTTTTATTCACTTCAGAGGTGTTAGGGAGAGGGAAAGAGAGGTAGAAACATCAATGATGAGAGAGCATCATTGATCAGCTGCTTCTTGCACATTCCCTACTGGGGACCAACTTGGGCATATGCCCTGACCGAAATGAAACCGTGACCTCCTGGTTCATAGGCTGACACTCAAACTCTGAGCCACACCAGCAAGGCTCTGAGTTATTTTTAAAATGGATCCTAGAGAGTTTAATTATTTTACTTGTGTTCACACACTTAGTTTAATGGAACATGTATTTGAACCAAGGCTATCTAATTTGCACCAGATAAACTTCTTTCCTCAAAAAAAAAAAATCTGAATTTTATGTGCTATAATTGGAATAAAAAGGAAGTTCCATCTGAGAAAATTGGTAACAAACATTGGCTCCAGGATAGCAAAATCCGTTTCATTCATTTTCTCTCTCCTTTCTCTCTCTCTCTCTCTCTCTCTCTCTCTCTCTCTCTCACACACACACACACACACACACACACACACACACACTTTATGTGACACCCCTTTTGTGATTCTTATTCTATTTTAAGGATTCCTTTGGTATTTATTTCAGGAAAATTCTGCAAAGACAAATATGTTCATGAAACAGAGGGTGAACGTCTAATAGTGAATGATAACAACAATTCCCATAGTGTACAGGAGTGTTGGTTATTTTTTCCATTCACATATATATTCCCAGTGACATCTAAACCAATGTTAGAGAACAACCAAAAAACAAAGAATTGCCAACGTACTTCCAGGTGAAACAGGAATAAGAAAGAAACTTGTGGGGAGGCAGATAAATCACCATGGGGGTTGCCTTGATGTTTATCTACAAAACTGAACAGAAAGTTTAAAAATCCACCAGGTTATGGTCAATATTGGGTCAAGTTAGAATGCAATGTTTACCCTAGATTTTGCAATTAAACATGCTTTTAGAGAAACCTAATTCAAATCCTTATAGAATTCTGTTCTTTAGCCAAATATCATCTCTTTTTAAACTGATAATATCTAAGTAAATATGGCAGGACACTCAGAATCTTCCAAAAAGTGTGATTCAAACTTTCTTGTATTTAAAATTAAGAGTGAATAAATTAATCCCATGAATTAATGACAGCTGAAAATAGAATTTACGTCCTCAGAATTACAACTTGCCACAGCTCTCCTTGTGACTCTCTCAATATATCTCAGTTTTCTGAACATCACCCTGATGTCTGATAAGCCCATGTTCTGGGATTTCTATCTATGGGGTCCTTCTAGTGTTCAATCTATTCTTACTGGTGGCCTATTCTCAACTGAGATGTCTCTCTCCTCTGACTGTCCTCACCCAGTCAAGTCTTGGATGCTTACATGACCATGTCCTTTTGAGTACTAAGTATATTTACTAGCATCTTCAAGATTAACACAATAATTACAAATTGACTTGTTGTTATACTGCACCCAGGATTAGCACATTAAGGTCCACATTCTTCACCTTCAATAGAAAATTTTCTGAGGTCTAGGAGATTAAGATTTCAAGAAAGATATTTTTAAGACCTCTGATTTTTTTAAAAAAAATTATAATCGATTATATATACTAATATAAGTATTAGTTCTATTAAAAAGACATATCCCTTCTCTTTAGAAAGATATACCTAACTGTAGTTTCTCAGAGAAACAAAAAACCCAGCCTAAAGTGAGCTAAATTCTCTGCAACTATTAGTCTGCCTATTCAACTCTTAATCAATTAGGGGCTTGTGGGTGAGACATAAAGACCATAAAGAGCTTTTAATATACTCATAGGTGTATGAGCTCAATCTGGCTGTCTGAAAGTCAAATTAGGCAATAAAATCACAGAAAATTACATATACAACACACAGAATCAGATATCAAATTTCTTCTTTAAAAGACCTGCCAACACTGGGTCCACAGTCCCACAAAGCTACCAATTTGTAGTAGCTGACGTATTTTGGTAATGTCTGGGCTTCTGAGTATGCCGCAGGCTATACCACTCCCAACTGTCTTAAATTCACTGGTTTGAGGAACCTGCCTAACCCAGAGAGCCATCAGTGTGGTACCTTGTCACTGTTTATATATGTATAGTATGTCTATATAGTGTATATTTTTTTATTCCGAAGTATAGTTAGTTATTCTAACTTTTGCCAGTTTTGCTGTTCATGCCTACAAAGCCTAACTACCCCCCCCCTTTGTACTCAAAATACTGCACTCCTTCAGCTTTGTGCTAAATCTGACAAACAGCAAATTAAGCACTTGAAAGGAGTGAGCAATGAAAGGGTCAAGTGCGTCTGAAGCAGCCCACGACTGTTTATGCTGGCATCGTTTCTCCCTGAAGATTTTTCCTACTACTTTCTGGAATCGTTCTAATGTAAAGCATTTTTTCTGGTTTTCAGATTCAAATACATTCTAGCCTAACCACCTGTGTATGCAATTGATTTGGTTTTAACTTTGAGCTTCATCCCTGAACCAGACCTGGCACCTGCAGAAGAAAATACCGGGGGCTAAAATAGAGCAAGTGAGGCCACAAAATAGTGTAATATCCTCCCACTGTGGTTCATAGGGGATGCTGTTTCTGGGTGTACATTTCATCTCACGAGACTCCAGACAACAGAAGAACTAGACAAAAGGAAAACATGTGATGGAGCACTATTTATACTGCAATCTGTCCAACATTTCAGAAGGCAATGGTTTACAGATGTATAGCCTCCAATGACATTTACACATCTATTGTTTTCTTAACCTCCTTCCCCATCCTATTACAAGATTCTTTTGGTGAAAAATATTACAAACTTCTCCGTGCTTTTCTATGATAAAGAACACATTTCCTCCTGATTACAAGGGGAGAGGTGATGAGCTCTATGATAGGCTGAGTGTTAATGTAAAACCAGCTTCAGAAAGTGGAATACTTTTATGATTACTCAAGCATTTGTATTTCATGCCGTAAATTCTTCCCTGTCTGAAGCAGACCACTTATCCCAGTCTTAGAACTTCAAGCTGCTAATTTTCACAGTATTCTGACAGGAAACCATCTATAGCAATGAATGCACGGTAGGGATTTTAACAGAAGCCCATCTGGACGTTTAGCTATGGAAGACAATTTCTTCTTAATAGTCTATTAAAGCAAGATGCTGTAAAGATGAGTTACTATCTATCAGCCATAAATTTCCAAAGAGACTTTATGAAGAGCCTCTTCTTTCTTTCTCTTTTTTTTAACCTATTTTCAATGACTTAATTCATCAACATTTAATTTAGTCTTTCTGTCTTATTATGACTCAAAAGAGTTTAAGGTGCTGTTAAGGTCATAGTTGCTGCTTTCGGTAAGGGATATCTGTCTCAGACACGTGTTTTCTATTAATTTAGGCCTCTGAATTCCTTTATGATTAAATATATCTTTGAAAAAAATCAGACTTCAGAGTTGTGGGGTGTTTAATTTTCATTTCAAGTTTTGTGTTTGTTTTTTTAAAAATAATCCTTTTCTAGTCAGCCAATACTCAAATAATACAAATGAAAGTCTGATTATTTGGCAAATTTGGAATTTTTGGTGTTGAGAGGAATTATTGTAAATAACTAAAAAATAAAATATGAACATATGAAGGCTTCTTTCTTTCCTCTTGCCTCATTCACGTCTTTGTTAGAACCACCATCTCAGAAAGGCCTCCCTAGATATGTACCCTACTTTATAATTTTGTCCAACTCCAAGCTCTATTGAGTCCTCTCCCCATTTTATTTCATTCTGAAGTACTCTGTATTTAATTATTCATTTAAAGTCATGTCTTTTTGCACCTGTTGGAATGAGAGTTCCATGAGAAGAGAGTTTTTTTTTTCCATTGATTCCCCCACTTATGTGTCCCTAGAACACAGTAGGTGTTGAAAAACATTTGTTAATAAGGGGGTAGATAAGAGAAGATGACTAGTTTGGCAAATAAAACAAAACATAATAGTGAAGACAGAATTAGAATAAGAGTAGTGGTGCATGACACAATGTAGGTTAAGTGAGTGATAATTGGATGTAAGAATAATAAAAAATTTAGGAGAAAAACAGCTAAAAATCCAACATGCAAGAGTGGGATAATTACATTCCCCATTTCTCAAAAGAAGTTATCTGAGATAACTAAGATGGCATTATTAACAATGGGGTTTTCTTTCTAGAGCAAATCTGCTAAGTAAGAAAAGAAGAAAAATAGAAAATCAAATGGAAGAAATGAAATGTTTTAATGTTAAAATAGTGTTTCAAAGCTGTTTAAAATATGTTACATATGATTGCCAAAGAAAGTCTACTCACCCCCCTAGTCGGTTTCGCTGAATGGATAGAGTGTCAGCCCGGTAACTGAAGGGTCCCAGGTTCAAGTCTGGTCAAGGGCACATGCCTGGATTTCTGGCTTGATACCTAGTAGGGAAAGTGGAGGAGGCAGTTGATCAATGGATGTTTCTATTTCTCTCTCACTCTCCCTTCCCCTCTGAAATCAATAAAAAAATACTTTTTTTAAAAAAAGTCTACTCACTGAAAATGATTAAGACTTTACAATCAAGTGCTGCTTAATGGTAACGTGCTCCAAGAAATGTGTCCTTAAGCAATTTTGTTGTGAGTTCAACATAGAATACACTTGCACAAACCTAGATGGTATAGTCTACTACACACCTAGGCTATCTGTCAGAGCGCATTGGCCCTAAGATACAAGCCTGTACAGCATGTTACTATATAAAACAACATGAGATTAAATCAAGAAGAAAGTGAAAATGATGCAATCAAGATATATAGTAAACACAAGATGTGTGAGGCTGCTGCAGGCATAATGCAGCAAACTATGTTAAGGCACATTTTATTTTTTATAAGCAGAAAGAGTACATTCTAAAATCAGGATTAAAGTATAATAAACACATGAACCAGAAACACAGTCAGTAACTTTATCAAGTATTACAGAACCAGGAAATACAGAAGGTAACTGCATGTGCTACATTTTCATACGACTGGCATCACAGTAGGTTTGTTTACACCAGCATCACCACAAACACATCAGTAATGTGTTGCCCTACAATGTTCTGCCACCAATAGGTGATAGGACTTTTTCAGTTCCATTACAATCTTACTGGACCACCCTTGTATATTTGGTCTGTCTTGACTGAAACTCTGTTATGGGGACATGACCATGTATAAATGATCAAAAAAGAAATAAAAAGGAAATAAAACCACCTATAGCTATATCCTTTAAATTCCAACCCTATAAATATTTGGATATTCCAAATATATGTCTGGTGTTTTTCTATGAAGTTACAAATTTTAATCAACGGGCAGTAAAAAGTTCATATGCTATATGGTTAATTTTATGTGTCAACTTGACTTGGCTACAAAATTCTCAGATAGCTGATAAAACATTATTTGTGGGTGTTTCTATAAAGGTGTTCTAATTGAAATTAGTATTTGAATCAGTAGACTGAGTAAAGATCATCCTCACCATGGAGGGTGGACATCATCCAAACAATTTGAATGCCTAAAAATAACAAAGAAGGTGGAGAAATGGTGAATTCTCTCTCTTTGCTTGAGGTGAGACATCCATCTCTTCTTGCCCTCAAACATCAATGCTCCTGGTTCGAGGGCTTTCAGATTCAGATGGGACTTAGTAACTCTGGTCCGATTCTCAGGCCCTCAGATCTCATACTGAGTATAGTTCTGTATTTCCTGATCCTAAAGTTTGTACTTGGCAGATAGTGGGCCTAGTTGGCCTCCATAACAACATGATATCTACTTCTACCTATACCTATACCTATACCTATACCTATACCTATACCTATATCAGTACCTATACCAGTACCTATATCTATATCTATATCTATATCTATATCTATATCTATACCTATACCAGTACCTATACCAGTACCTATACCAGTACCTATATAAGTACCTATATCTATACCTATACCTATACCTATACCTATACCTATACCTATACCTATACGTATACCAGTACTATACATATACCTATCTATTCTATTAGTTATGTTTGCCTGGAGACCCCTGAATGATACATATACATGTCAATGTGTCTTTCTCCTTACAAAGCAATATGTTATAGTCTTATAGGTAGTCTTCCACGCATCCTATCAACAAACTTTGCTATTCCTTTCTGCATTGGTGCACCTTAATTTTTCTAGGCAGGTCCTCTTATTAAAACAGTAGTTCCCCCTTATTTGTGGAGAATTTATTCCAAGACCCCCCAGTGGATGTTTGAAACTGTGGACAGTACCTAATCCTATATATATTCATGTACATACCTTTTCACTTAAAAGAATCACTGCATGGCTTTTCTCTGGCATATCCAAATTGCCAGCATCACTACTTTTGCCCTTTGGGGCCATTATTAATTAAGATAATAATAGTTACTGGAACACCTCTATGTCAATGCCATGACAGCTGATCTGATAACCAAGAAGACTAATTAAGTGAGAAGAAGCATGTAGTGTACACAGTGTGGATACACTGACAAAGGGATGATTCCATGTGGGACAGTGGCGAACAACATGAGATTTTATCATGCTATTCAAACTAGCATGCAACTGAACACTTATAAATTGTTTATTTCTGGAATTTTCCATTAAACATTTTTTTGACTGTTATGACTTCTTCTAGACCAGCGATTTTCAATCTTTTTATATCTCATGGCAACATAAACTAATTATTAAAATTCTGCCTCACACATTTTTTGCCAATCTGACACCAAAAAGTAGGTGTCATTTTTATTCATTTGCACTGGTTAGCTAGTTTTGTGTTGGTTGTTATCATTTTCTTATTTGACAATCTGAGGGTAAAGAGGTCAGTGCCCCTGACTAAGTAGTTCGTATTGTATTTCATGGCATACTGGTTGAAAATCACTGTTCTAGACAATTATGTGTCTATATCTGTTATCGTTTTCTTAAATTCTTAGAAATAAAACATAAAATATATTTAAATTTTTTGATGCAAATTGCTATGCTTCCTCCAAAAATAATGTACCAATTTGAACTTCTATTTGCAATGTTTGAGAATGCCCAGTTTCTTGCTATTTTTTAATCATCATTTAAATATATATATATATATATATATATATATATATATATATATGCCATTTTGATAGATGAAAAATAAAATAGAAATTTGGTTATAGCATGGTGGTGGAGAAATGGATATTCAGGGAGACCAAACAACACAATTTGGGATGAAATTCCACAACAGTACATTTACTTTGCACTTTGATGTAGTTACTTTATATCTTAAACATACCATCAATGTTAGCAGCCCCTCTAGACTGATTTGTAATAATAAACCATGTCAACTGCCCTATCAGTGTCTTGTGCATATATAGATATTTTATGTAATAAATAGTCCTCTACTTTTCTCCAGATCATCTGGGAAATTTACAAACACTAATTCAATCTCATGCTTCCCTGTTTTAAAACCTCTCTGCAGAAGAACAAAGGAAATGCAAGAGTGTGAGCATGCCAGGCCAGAAAAGAGTCAAAAGTAATAGATCTATGTTCTATATTTAAGATAAACTCCAATATTAATAGCAAACTGAATCTGCAAACAGAGATAGATTTATTTTTAGTATATTATCATGATATTCTTGATATTTAAGAGACTTGCTATGATTATTGACAATGACCAATGTAATGTAATAAAATCTGACTCATAACAATCATTTACCTGCTGATAAGGTACTTTTCCTCCAAGAGCGAAACTTCTCTCTCTTTATATTAAATTTCTACTTCTCTTTAATTGTAGTGTCCCCTAAGGCCATGTTCTTGAAACTGGACAAGTAACATCAATATCAATTGGAAATAGAAGAATAGACTCTTAGAAACTACCCCAGAACTACAAATCAGAATTTGCATTTTCACCTGGTCCCCAGTGATTAATATGCATATTGAATATTGAAAAGCATGGAGCATCCCAATTTATATTGGGAATGGAGGACAGAAATTGTCAAACAACCAGGCTATAGCGTATTGCTATGTATGCCACATATGCTTAGATGCCAAGGAGTCCATCTTCAGAGGTGAAGAACAGGGGGAAAAAATAGAAATTTGTAAAAAAAATTATCTCAGAAACAAGTTCATTAAAAAAATTGCCAAGCAATTTTTTTTCTGAAAATAAGAATAGCCCTGATTTGGAGGGTCCATAAACTTACCATTAATTTACTTCTAGATATTTTGGATAAAAATATTAATTTGAAACTACATCCTAAAATAATTTCTCCAAGTTAGTGATAGCACAAGTGATCGCTGGTTATTTTTCCCCAGTCTTTCCATAAAATGAAACTATTTCCTTGAGGTTTTTTCCCCCACTTTTTCTGTTGCTGGGAAACAAACCATCCCAAAACATAGTGGCTGAAACTACAATTCATTATTATCTTTCATGATTCCATGTGTTGACAGGGCTCAGCTGGGACACTGTTATTTGAGGCCTCCCAGGCAGCTGTGGTCAGGTGGCCAGCGCAGCTACAGACATCCCAGTTACACGTCTAAGATGCCTGACCCTCATGGCGGGGAGCTGCTGTGGGCTGGTGTTGACAGCGGGGAAGTTTGACAAGAGTACCCATGCATGGGCTGCACATGGGGCTTGGTCTTCCCAAAGTGTGGCAGCTGCATTGGAGAGGGAGGGGCCCAAGAGAAAATATCCCAAGAGACCCAGGTGAAGGACACAAGGCTTCTTACGTCTGAGCCTCAGAAGCTTTAAGCACATCTTCGGCGATGTTCTACTGGCCCAGCAAGTCACTAAGTCCGGCCAACATTTAAGGGGGAAAGGAAATCAGTACTATCTCACAACAGGAAGAACAGTACTTTTTTTTTTGTTTGTTTTTAGCCATTTTTAATCCACCACAAGATTTCTAAGTTAGAGTGATTTTGACAAGCTCACAGCACACCCAGATGTACACCCATGGAGAGAGCCACTGAAAAGTTGCAAGGAGTCAGAACCTTGGTCCTATATAGTCCACTTCCAAAAGTATCATCCTCATCTCATGTTAGATGAAGTAGGCTTTAATCTATATATTGATACTTGAAAACTCAAGTGTCCTTAAAAGATTTTTTTCCTTTGAGATGACAATCTTCAATTACACTCTTCCCCAAGATCCATTCTCCACACTCCTCTGATTGACTCTGTCAGACGGGCTGCAGATTTTACGATCTGGGCTCTTTTGCTCTTGGGCTGCTAATTGACTTTGACCAATGGCAGGTACTTGCCTATCATTTATTCCCTGCTCCCTTCCACTTTCATCAATGCATTTCTAGCAGAGACCACACACTCCACTTGTATGCCAGCTTTTCCTCCATGGTTCCACTTCTGACTGGACTTGAGAAATTCTATTCATTTCTCTTTCTTCAGCTCTAGGGGTGATCATGACTTTCTATTGTTGCTAGATTCCCACCATCCAGATTTTAGAACTTTTTAATTTAAAAAAATATATTTTACTCAAAAAATGTTTTTCTGGTCAACTAAGAGTCAAATATTAAAAAGAAAAGTGTAATATCTGATTAATCTGAAACTTTTGGTACTTAGAGAAAATTTAAAATTTTATGCAAATAAAATCTCATCCATTAAGGGGGAAGACCAGAAAAATCAGTGGAGACTCTCTTTACTTCTGTGCCTGCCAGGCTCTGAGTTTTGCAATAGGATATTCAAAGAGAAGCATTTCCTTTCTAAAAATTGAGATAGAGCCCATTAGTGGCTCTCAAAGGCCCAAAATTGCCATGACTAGCAAATTGGTGCATTCATCTATTTGACCCATTATGCTTCTAGACTCTTTAGTAATAAGGGGATACTCCATTTTCTAGACTACCTCACAGATAGATGATCCTGTAATAAAATGAACACTGAGGAGTGACATTAGCAATGTGGAGAAACAGGAGGTCCCTCGTTAATATTGCCCCTCAGCAACAATAATGTCACAGCCACCCATGGACAAGAGTGCCTTTGTGAAAGCTTTAAATTCCAGGTAGGGGACTGTGAAACCCCAGTGGAGCCTAAGACCAAGAAGCTGTGCTAAATAAAGCTTATTTCTCCTAGAATTCCTCCCTCTCCTTGCCTCAGATTATTTCAAGTACTTCTTGACTAAATTTAATCAATAGGTAATTCTTTAAACCATCATTTAAAATATTAATTTTTATTATTAATATTTAACATTAATGGAATGAACTTTAATTATATTGGCAAGACCTTAATATTCTCACTTTAAATAATACATAAAAGACATGCACAGCTCTGGCTAGTGTTGCGCAGTGGTTGGAGTATTGGCCCACTCACCAAAGGATTGTGGGTTTGATTCCCAGTCAAGGGCACATACCTAGATTGCAAGTTTGAACCCCCATCCTGATTGGAGGGCATGGGGGAGGCAACCAATCCATGCGTCTCTCTCACATTGATGTTATTCTCACTTTCCCTCCCTCCCTCTTTTCCACTCTCTCTAAAGAGCAATGGAAAAATATTCTGGGGTGAGGATTAACAAGCAAACAAAGAAAAAGTCACACACAGTAAACAATCATCATGCACATAACTATCATTATTACTATCCCTTGCTCAGATTATGTTGTAAGAATCTGTTCCAGTTATGGTATACAAAATGAAACCACAGAAGTGTTTATGCTGTAATTACAGAAGAAAATAGTATATAGAAGGTAGGATAATTATAATTAACGCTTTGCTTAAAAATAGATTTTGTGGTTAAATAACCTCAGTATTGTGTCCATTTTAATATGGAAATTCAAAAGAAAAAACCATAGATCTCCCACTCATTTTTCTTTGGCATATTCTGTGTTCACAGATGGTACAGATATTCAGGCGTTCTAAACTAAAGCATCTCTCTGTATGATTTTGTCTTGGAAGTCTCCTTCGTGGTTAGACCACATTTTGTATGCTTCCGATGATGAACATATGATCTGAGCCTAGCCAAAGCATGGAGTAGGCCACATGAAACATCATCAAGGGTGCAAGTTGCCGCCGCCAAGTAGTTGGAAAAGACAGTTTTACAGGTCATGAAGAAAATTGGGACCCAGCTTAACCAACAAAGCATTCAGTGAATAGAAAAATTAGTATGTGACACTCACACAGAACCAATATGTGGCTCAAAAGAAACTTATTTACATGGAACAGCAGGTTAGGGATTTCATGCTTAAACAATTTTTGCCAAGAAGGGAATAAGAGGGTTATGAAAGAATTGACCTGTTTTGTTTTGTTTTGTTTTGTTTTGGGGGGAGGGGGATTATTAAAAAATAAATGTATAATTTCATTAAGTGGCAATTTATTTGTATATCATTGCCAAAGTTCTTATAGTTTCCCCTTTTTTAAAGGTATTCCCCCTTGCACCAAGAGTATACACCTGTTAAAACAGAATAAAAGATGATAAATTTTCAGTTTTTATCTTTAAATATTTGAGTTGCAAGTTTATACATGGATTTGATGAAATTCTTGAGCCACAAGTTGAAATTATTCACCAAGACCCCACAAAAAAATCCAGATGTAGACATTCTTAAAAAATGTAGACATTATATTATACAGATGTAGACATTCTTATAAAATTTGCACTGATATGGAAAATAGAAGCATTAAGAAATTCACTAATTCTGACACAATTTACAAGTTAATCTTAATACAAATTTCTCTGGGAAGAACTTAGTATAGAAATCACTAGTCAAAATGCAGAGATTTCTACCTTGCCATGTTAGAGTCATCAGAACTGAACTTGTCCTCCTTGTAAAAACAACTAGAGCCCTGGCTGGTTTGACTCAGTGGATAGAGCGTTGCATCCAGGACTAGAAGGTCCCGGGTTCTATTCTGGTCAAGGGCACATGCTCAGCCTGGGTTTGATCTCCAGTGGGGGGTGTGCAGGAGGCAGCCAATCAATTATTCTCTCTCATCATTGATGTTTCTATTTCTCTATCCCTCTTCCTTCCTCTCTGAAATCAATAAAAAATATATTAAAAAAAACAACTAGAATATTGGAATATATATATATATATATATATATATATATATATATATATATACACACGCACACACAATAGCGTTTTTGGAAACTATTTGGGCAACTAGTCATGAAAGACTGTGATATAAGGTAGAGGGTAAAAAATATCTGAGATGAGCCCTATAATCCACGTTTATGCGGGTTTGTTTTTTTTCTGAAGCCATGACACAGACTATGACACAGCAAAGAAGAGGTTAAGCAGAACTAGAAGTTTCCACTGAGAAGAAAAAATAGAGATCAGATTTGAAAATATGAAGGTAGTTTAATTTGTGGGGCAGAATACTACAGATGAGGGAGCTGTGCTGAGGAAGAGTCCCAGAAATCATTATGTAGGATCTTTTTGAGCCTGTTTCTAATTACTAAGACCCAAATAAACAAGGTGAAATGTACTAATGCTGGGCAAAGAATCCTCAGGAATATTTAACTGAGCAATCCTAACAGTGTGGACAAGTCTGGAGGACATTAAAATTCTATCTAGCAGAAGTGTGGTGACCTCAGTGAATACAGGAAACATTCAGTAGAGAGCCTAGAATGGTTAACCTTTGTAGTAGACTAAAGTAGCACTATGATAAATGATAGAATAAACATGCTCTAACAAAAGTCAAAAACGAGTATGGACAGGAGTGAACAGTCTTACAAGTGATTTAACTTCCTGCCAAAACATAGTTCAACATTTTTAAGGGAAACAACAAAAACCAGATTCAAAATAATTATAATCACAAAGTAGTACATGATTGAATAAAAAATGATGAAACATATAAAGAAATAGGAAACTATAATACATAACCAAAGAAAAATCTGTTAATAGAAATATTAGAAATAAAGATGACAGTATTCAGAGACAACAATTTTAAAAGGGCTAGTATAAATAAGCTCAAAAATCTAAAGAAAAACATGAATATCAGGTTGAAAGATACAGAAGATATGAAAACAAACCAAACTTCTAAAAATGTCCATTTTTCAAAAATCACAAGGTGGGTTTAACAGAAATTAGATGCTGTAAAATAAAAGTGAACTTTAAGACATAGCCATAGAAGTTATCTAATAAAACAGACAAAAACAACAAAAAAGAACAGAGACTCAATGACCTCTGAGACAATTTCAAGCACTCTAACATACATATAATTGGAGTCCTATTAATTTCTTTTTTTAAAATATATTTTATTGATATTTTACAGAGAGGAAGGGAGAGAGATAGAGAGCTAGAAATGTCAATGAGAGAGAAACATCGACCAGCTGCCTCCTGCACATCCCCTACTGGGGATGTGCCCGCAACCAATGTACATGCCCTTGACCGGAATCGAACCCGGGACCCTTCAGTCTGCAGACCGACGCTCTACCACTGAGCCAAACCGGTTTTGGCTTAATTTCTTATTGTTGCTGTAAAAAATAAAACTAAGTGGCTTAAAAGTTATTATCTTAGAGTTTTAGAGGTCAGAATCAGAAATGGGTGGTATGGGCCAAAAGCAAGGTAGGTGCAGAGCGCATTCCTTTTTGAGACTAGAGAAGAATCCATTTCCTTGAAATTTTCAGTGTCTGGATACCACCTGCATTCCTTGGCTTCTGTCCAATCTTCTATTTTTCAAAGCATATCACTAGAACTCCTGCTCCCATCATCACATCATCTTTTCACTCTGACCCTTCTTTCTCCCTCTTACAGGAATCCTTGTTATTACACTAGACCTATCCAGATAATTCAGAGCCATTTTCCATTTTAAAACCCTTAATCTAATCACATCTGGGAATGTGAAGTTAAATGTTACCTTTTACCATGTAAGGTAACTTATACCAAGTTCTGAATATTTGAGCTTGGGCACACTTAGGGGAATAAGGAATGGGGGCATTATGCAGCCTACCATAGAGTTCAGGAAAAATAAAAGAAAGTGTAAAGACAGGGAAAAGAAATAGCCGACAATTTTCTAAATTTGATTAAAAGTATAAACTCATAATTCCTAGAATACAAACATCAAGAAACATCAAAATCAAATTTCTGAAAATCAGTGATAGGAGGAAATCTTAAAAGCAAGCAGAGGTTCGGGGAGTGAGTAAGGAAAGAAATCACATTACTTATAGGGAAACAAAGATTAGAATTTCCGTCTTTCTGTCAGAAATAATGCAAACCAGAACACAAAGGAATCTTTAAAATGTTGGGGAGGGGGGATTTCTACTATGTAAAAATATATTTACTCCTTGCAAGTGTCTCTTTAAAATAAAAATAAAGTTGGTTTCAACATATAAATACTAAGAAGTTTATGCATGTTTCTATTTTGCAGTTTTTTATTTTACAGCAAAACTGCATGATAAGAAACATTAAAAAAAATTCTTCAGGCAGAAATAAAATCACATCAGATAGAATCTCAAATCCAATCAAAGAAATGAAGTGAGCAAAAACAGTAAATGTTTTTACTTTGTGTTTTCAATGTCAATAAGACTGAATTGAATGTTTAAAGCAAAGGTCAGCAAACTATGGCCCACAGGCCAAATATGAACCCCTTGCCTCTTTTTGTCAATAAAGTTTTATTAAAACACAGCCACACTCATTTGTTTATGTATTGTCTATGACTGCTTTCATACCACCATGCCATAATTCAGGAGTTTTTAAATTCTTCTAGGGATATTATGGCCTTGCAATGCCTAAAATATTTACTATCTAGCTCTTTAATGGGGGGAAGCTGACGCCCACTTTAAGGAAAAGTAATAACAATCCATTGTGGAATTTATAATATTATATAATTAAAATATGTATCAAATTATACAAAGAACAGGAGAGGAGAAATGAAAGTATTTATAAGGTTCTTACATTAAACCAGAAGTCATATAATGTTATTTGAATGTAGACTTAGTGAGGAATGTATATTGTACACTCTAAAAAACCATTACTCAAAAATAGAACAAAGATGTATAGCAAATAAACCAATAATGGAAATAAAAAGAAATAAGAAATCATTAAGATAAAATAAGGCAGGACCTGAAGTTCATGTACACAATTACTGAGCTTCAAATGCTTGAAGCAAGAATTTATAAGACTGCCGAAACCGGTTTGGCTCAGTGGATAGGGCATCCACCTGCGGACTGAAAGGTCCCGGGTTCGATTCCGATCAAGGGCATGTACATTGGTTGCAGCACATCTCCAATAGGGGGTGTGCTAGGGGCAGCTGGTCGATGTTTCTCTCTCATCAATGTTTCTGACTTTCTATCCCTCTCCCTCATCTCTGCAAAAAAAATCAATAAAATATATTTTAAAAAAGAATTAATAGGACTAAAGGAAAATAAAATTAACCCATGAATATTAGTAATTGTCAGGAAAAAGTATACAGAAAAATGGTAAGAATATTGCTGATCTGAACATTTGCAACTAATGTAACTAAGTTGATATTTAAAGAATATTTCACCCAACAAGAATATGCAATTTTTCAAGTATAAATGGGACATTAATGAAGATAGACCATATGCTGGTGCTGGGTCAGAGACAAGTCTCAATACATTTGAAGGAATTGAAATCATGCAAAATATAGCCTTTTTAAAAAACTGTTGATACTATTACAAATGTCCCCCTATCCTCCATCCCTTTAACACCTCCACCTAGCCTTGCCATCCCACTCTCAGGCCTTTACCTTGTCTGTGTCCATGGGCTATCTTTTATTGAGTCTCCTCCACACCCCTCCCCTCCAACATCTGTCAGTCTGTTCTATATGAGCATGCCTCTGGTTCTATTTTTTCCATTAATTTATTTTGTTAATTAGATTCCACATATTGGTGAGATCATGTGGTATTTGTCTTTCTCTGACTGACTTATTTCACCTAGCATAATAATCTTCAGATTCCTCCATCCTATCTCAAAGGGTAAGATATCTATCCTTTTTAATAGCAGCACAGCATTCCATTGTGTAAATGTACAACATCTTCATTATTTCTTCATCTACTGAAGAGCACTTGGGCTGTTTCCAGGTCTTGTCTATAGTAAATTGTGCTGCTATGAACATAGGGGTGCATATATTCTTTCTAATTGTTGTTTTGGGATTCTGAGGATATAGTCCAAGAAGTAGTATCACTGGGTCAAAAGACAGTTCCATTTTAAATTTATTGAGGAAGCAAATATACTCATATATCCAGTGAAAAGTCACTTTCAAAACAAATTTATTAAAGTATGTAACCATTAAAATAAGTTCTAGATAATAAATACCCTATTAGGTTTGTAGGGTTTGGGGGGGGCACTAAATATTTAGCCCTTAAAATTTACCTTAATTAATAATCTCCGTTCATTTAATTAATAAGTGTTTATAATATTAAGTATAAGTATTTAATCCATCTTTAAAAGCCTGGAACTTTGTAGGTTATTTGTTTGCTCTTTATTTTGATCAACTGGTAGAGATGTGTCCTTGGTAAATTGCCTCCTGATACAGCAAAAAACCACACAAAACACTCAAGTCATCAGCCAGCAGCTTACATTTTCACCATATGTGATACAGCCTAAATGTATTTATTATAAAGACAGACAGAACTACTGCCACCGATTGCAGTTCAATTATTTTACAATGTACAGACATTGCCACAAATGCAGTTGGATCTTGAGAACCATATTATTCTGTCAAGAACTATGTCATGTGGAGAAAAGAAGCCCATCAACAAATTACTCACATGTGTTCTCTCCCTCCCCTCTCTATGTGTGCATATGTTTGCGTGTGTGTATAAGGTTTATAACACATGTATGTATATGTGTGTGTATATATGTAATATATATACACACAACAATAAAGATATTTGGGGTAAATTAAGACAATTTTTTATTCTAAATGGAAAAGACTTTGGGAGTCTAAGAGAGTTCAGGGAATTGCAAAGTTTAAGGGAAGAAAATAAAATGGAGTAATATTTGCAGTCCACAAGTCTAAGTAGATATAAAGTAATGGGAAAGAAAATAGGATCTACCTCCAACATGAGCATTCTAAGATGGCATCAATTTAAAAAGCCCCAAAGTTAGAATTAATGCTAATGAAGTATCTTATTCACCTTTGCCTCAAGAAGTGGTCACATCCAAATCTAACAGAAAGAAGTTGTACCAGCCTTAACAATGCACCTAAGTTCTAGGATATGCTAATGTAGATTCAAGCAAAATTATTCTTAAGGAAATTTTTAAATGTCCTCTTTTTATGTTTTCTTTATATTGAAATTAGATGTAAGACAATTTGTCCAATTTCCTCTTCAAATCTACCACACTTTCACCAATGTGCCATCTGGGTTGCTCAACTTTGAGGAGAATCATGGTCCCCACAGCTGTTCAGGTATGTCATTAACCAGCATGGCCTAGGGATGGAGAATGTGAACTGCCTGGGTTCAAATCTCAGCTCTGCCATTTTCTAGCTCTATGACTTTAAGCCCTATGACTTTGGTAATGCACCATCATTTCTCCTGTTCTTTATAGACGTAAGCACTTACAGCCCACAAGATCCACTACATGGAGTCATGTAGCACATTCTGAATGAGAAGAATGTAAAAAGAATGGGTAACCACACCGCTAAGCAAACTCTCCTAGTTATAGAGGAAATAAAAAAAAATATATAAAACTGAACAAAATTCAAACAAAAATGCAAGGATTAAGAAACAGTAAAGAAAACATTACAAATGATGTACACCCTCCACACTAGAATTACTGTCAATGAGTAGTAAAGACAATAAACGTTTCACAAGGTCTACAGCAGGGGTGGGGAACACTTTTATTGCCAAGGGCCATTGGATATTTGTAATATCATCCAAGGGCCATGCAAAATTATCAATTTAAAAATTAGCTTGCTATATTTGATCAAACATTTAATTAACGCATCCCTAATGCCTTGGGAAGGCCAGACCAAATGATTTCTTGGGCTTTATACAGCACCAGCCTGGATGTTCCCCAATCCTGGTCTAAAGGGGATAAACCAGCAAGAAAAGGTAAGCATGGCTTCAAAAAAATTTGCCAGTTTTACAAAAGCCAAAGTAGAGAACTATAGGGAAATCCTTTATTTCTCTCAAACTTTAAAGGAGCATATCATACAAGGCAGGTACAAATCTACGAGTAGGTGAATTCTGAACTCTAGGAGGCCAGTTATGTCTACCTAATCTCTATGCAATTACATCTTCAGGAGCAGCAATCTGCACTGACTTCCTTCCTTAAGGTGAAGTTACCTCCTCTTTCTCCAGGTGTACAGGGGAAGAACACAGGGTCATCGGTTGTTCACACTTACGACCTCTCTTGCTTCCTCCTGGCTCATCCTCTACACTCTTGATATTGGTTCTTTCTCATTCCTTCCTCCTTTCTCTCCTTCAATCAGTCACACCTTGCCTTGTAGACCTTTCAGTTTGGGGCTTACATTGTGCTCTTAGCCTCAAATTCCAGTGGAATCTCTCAGCCTAAAGCAACTATTACATTTTTTTGTAGGATGTGGTGAGTCCAGCAGTCTTTAGTTACCACTTGTAGACCTCCAGACCTTTCTGTGGTAAGAGAAGGAGGAGCTTGGCCATTCTTTGCCTGGGACAGATGACTAAAGCAAAGCACATGACCCAAATTAGCAAAGGAAGGAGCAGGGACACATGGAAAGAATTTCCTTCAAACAAATAAATGGGTTTTGGGGTGTTTTTTTGTTTTGGTTTGGTTTTTTTTTTACTTTTCTTTTATGATTCAGCTCTTCTGTTGTCCAGCTAGAAGTTGAAATCATGGAAAAGAGAAACGTTTGGTAAGTAGGTGACAAAAACTTCAAAAACTGAACCTTTGTGTGAAGATATAAAATCAATGTGTGAAGATATAAAATCAATGCATATTCAAGAGACATTCACATAGGTTTATCGTATTACTATACACAATCAAACCATATTCCCTGTTTCATCTGGGTTCCTATTTTGGTTAATGCAGAAAAATTCATGTTTTTATTTTATGTGCAAAAAGAAAGCTCTGGTGTGTCCATTTGCCCTCTGTTTAAAAACCGCAAAGAAATGTAGCAATAAACTTTGCTAGGAAGCAGGCTTCCACTAAATTACACACTGAGAAAAAAACTTTCAGATCTTAAAGCCTGCAACAGCCACTACAATAAATTAAGAGAGGGTGATGGTTCACATTAAAATTCCTTTAGATTGAGGAATATCTGACAGGTGTCAATTGTTGGGAATAACTGTGAAGTGATTTTTGTAATAGAGAGAAATGATTTTCAAAATTATCATGTATTTTTTAAATATATTTTATTGATATTTTTTTTACAGAGTGGAAGGGAGAGGATAAAGAGTTAGAAACATCAAGCAGCTGCCTCCTGCATACCCCCTACCGGGCATGTGCTCACAACCAAGGTACATGCCCTTGACCGGAATTGAACCTAGGACCTTTCAGTCTGCAGACCGACACTCTATCCATTGAGCCAAACCAGTTGTGGAAAAATTATCATGTATTAAAGAAACTTAACAGAATTCAGTTTACTAGTATACTCAGCTCTTTGGAATCACACCCTCCCCACACAGAGACTCACATGTATAAATTCTAATCAATTACCATTGAAATCCTCTGTTTCTAATCCAAAAGTATTTCAACTCAATTCCTGGACCTTAAGAGTCTATAACTAGTGTCAGAGGTGGTAGTTCTATGTGGCACACATGAGGTCAGGTGAAATAAAAGGGAAACATACCACTGACTTCAACTCCATAGCCATGTCTTTGAATTTTTGTCTTACTTCCTCCTGATTGTTAAATAAACCACACTTATTTGAATGTTTAATCCTTTTGAATAAGCCTTTCCTGGAATAGGAGCTCTCTGTTTCATTCAATATGAGAATTCCTCAGTTTTGTGCCTACCCTTCAACTTGAGGTAAAATATCAGAAAGCCCGTGTGTTACATCTTGGCATGAATTGGCGATTTCTCTGTGTAGTGGCAAGCAAGGACAGCAAACACAGCTGAAGAAATCAAATGTACAACACCTCCCAATTAAATTGAGCAACAGAGAAGAGATGCAGCCAAACTCCAACAGAGAACCATAAGTGTCATGAAGAAAATGATCTCCAGAGGGGTTTCCATAATACATAAATTCAGGAGTGTTTATTACAGCTGAAGACATTTCCTCTGTTGGGCATTGCTACACTGGTCCCTAAGGACAAATAAGACTCATAAATTCTGAGTGCCATGAAAGTGCTTGGTACTCTTCTACCACGAGCACACTCTATTTTTCTCAAAGGGCAGAATAGTATCATCAGTATCACCTGGTGGAAATCCTCACCACAGACTGACTTATTAAGCAAGATTTCCAGGGGATCTGTGATCAGCATGCACATTAGAATTGGAGAAGCTCTGCTCTAAGAATGCCCTCCAAATCTGCTGTCCAGAGGCAAAGTAAAAATATTCCCCACCTGCTGATTAAACAAAGGGTCTGCTCACCTGCAATTATACAAACCAAGACCCTTGTTAATACCCTGTTTCTTCAAAAATAAGACAGTGTCTTATATTAATTTTTGCTCCCAAAGATGCGCTAGCTCTTATTTTCAGGGGATGTCTTATTTTTCCTTGAAGAAGAAAACGGTACACATTTATTGTTAAATGAAAATAAAGAAAATGTATTACCTGTATATGGTACAGTACTACAATAGTTGTCAACACAAACCAGACAAACTGAATCCTACAGTATCAAGAATTTACTTATTTATTCAATGACAATCATGTCATCATCTTCTGGAACATCATCATAACAATCCAATTCCTGATTTTCCTGGTGAATTTCTTATGGCTCCATTTCTTTCAGAATCAGTGGACCAAATCTCTCATGTTTAGCAATAGCACTGTCTTTAAATGAGTACTTCTTGTCAAGATAGCCTGCTTGCAGTGCATTTGCAATGCAACTGTCAGTGATTTTTCTTCCATGAATTCTTCACCCAAGTCACAACTTCTTGCAGTTTAGGTTTCACAAAGTTTCCACACTTATTTCTCTCCATTCTATTTTCAATGTAGTCATTAATTTCCATGCGCAAATTGTCTTGGAATGGCTTCTTTATTGCAATATCAAGAGTCTGGAGATAGGCCGTCATTCCTGAGGAAATCATTATCTGATCTATTTTTCTTTCGTGAAGAAATGTCTTCATGTCTTCAGTGAGGTGAGTGCTGGTTGCATCCCAGACTAGCAGACCTCTTTGGTTCCCGAGCATAACAAGAAGCAGCATTAAATCGACCCACTTCCTAATAACTGCTTGTGTGGCCCAGGCTTTTTCAGTTTCAAGAATAAAAACGCCCAAAACACGTTCAATATTTTCCTTCTTGGCCTTACAAATGATTAAAGGTGGGATTTTAGTGCCATCCAGACGAATTGCCAAAATACAGGAATCATGTGCACTTTCATAAGCAGTGGAGGGAATGTACACTAAGGCGGCACCCCGCTGTTCAATTGTTGTTTGAGATGATTGGCCCATAAACACTGCAGTTTCACCCATAGCAATCATGTTGGAAAGATTGTATTTAGAGAAGTCAGCATCATCAATAAAGGACTTGAATGCAAGTGCTCGCTTAATAACTTGAGTATCTTCCAACCTAAACAATGTAGATCTTCTTAAAGACAGTTCACTTTGCTGAAGGAAATTATCCAGCCAGTGTTGTGATGCTTTGAAGTCTTTGGGGGCTATGTCAAACTGTGATGCCATTGCAAGAGCAAATTCTTAAATCTGAGCCCTATTCACAACCAAAGCTTTTGCTCTCCTGTCAACAACCCATTCACAGATCAGGTCTTCCAGCTCAGAAAATAATGGTTGCTGACCTGATCCACACTTGCGCTTTTTAGCATTTCCCTTGTCCACTTGTTCAATGAGGTTACCATACTCTGCTAGCCATTTTTGGACCAATTGGATACTCAACATCTTCTCTTTGCAGAAAGCAGTAAGATTTTGGCCCCAGGCGTCTTCCACGATTCCTTTCTTGTACTCCATGGAGTAGCTTTTTCTTTTTGTGCTCATTTCTAGAGGTAAAAAAAAAGGAATTTGGGTATCAAGGTGGGGGGAGGGGGATCACTTAAAATGACACAGGGGGGTTTAGAGGGGAGAATCAAAATGGCACAGGAGAATCAGAGGGGGGATTACCATTTTAGTAATCCCTTTTGATCCTCCTGTGTCATTTTGATTGTCCC
The DNA here is from genome assembly GCA_963924515.1 of Vespertilio murinus. Lineage (NCBI taxonomy): Eukaryota > Metazoa > Chordata > Mammalia > Chiroptera > Vespertilionidae > Vespertilio > Vespertilio murinus. Next base: position 64,438,582 of record OZ004709.1, read on the forward strand.
CTCTGATCCTCCTGTGTCATTTTAAGTGATCTCCCTCCCCTCACCCCTGTGCCACTTAACACCTTCACCAGACATCTCCCCTACCCCTTTATCAGACATTTACCCCCTGGGGCCTGCCTAGGCTTGCTGGGGCCTGGGCTTGCTGGGGGCCTGGATCTGGGCTTGCTGGGGCCTGGATCTGGGCTGGAGCAGGGTCTGCCACTGACTGAGAACCTTCAGTCATCATGAAGGCAGCTTTGAGCATCAGGTAGTGTCACCAGAGACAGACCATCACTCACCACCTTCGCCGCATCCTGTCTGCTCTAATCCTCCTGTTCTTCTACACGCAAATGCGAAAGTCTCCTTCTCTCTCCCGCCCCGCACTCACCACTCACTTCGACCTCTGCTCTGTCTCCACACAGCAGTGATGTCAGGACTCCGCATAATGTCACTGGTTGCTAGATGCCAGTCAGGGCGGCACTAGTGACCAGTTTATGGTAAATTAATTTTCATTCTGAGACAGAGCCTGGGGGCCTTATTTTCAGGGGGATGCATTATATTTCACTCAGAAGGAAATTTGTAAGTAGGTCTTATTTTCGGAGGATGTTTTAATTTTGGGGAAACACGGTAGTCACTTTGGAAATTCCCAAACTATGAGTGGGATTAATCCAGGAGCTGTGGTTATGAGGCAAGTCAAGAACCAAAACCACCTCAGAAAGATTCCAAAAAACACTTTCTGTGTCACAGTTTCAAAGCAAAGTTAGTAATATTTTAATCCCCTCACCACAAGTGTATGTCTAATATAGCTTGTCAGGAGGCCAGTGACTTAGAGAAAAGAACCTGGATTTTCCCTGTCATATCAGCATTTTAATTTTGGGGGGAGGTTGGGGAGTGGGGAATGTGGATTAGAACTGGTTGAAAATGAGAGCAGTTCAGATTGAAGGCCTGCCTCTAACACTAATGATAATTCAAGATCATTCCCAAGGTTTTAACATTACCCTTTCCGGATTGTTCACTTGATGATATCACCACATACTTTGAAAAATCCCTTGAAAAATTACCATTACATGGAAAAAGCAAACAGAGCTGAAAGTTATCCAGTGGATTTGAGGATTTCTAAACCCAGACTGGCCTCAGGTGCATAAGCTACCATTATTTCCCTGTGCCTCAGAATCAGGAAAATAAAAATTCTTCCCTGGAGACATTTCCCATTTTATCCATAATAGCCTATATGAAGTCCTTAATGACTGTAGCAAGACCTGATAGAGTGACAATGCCCAAGGTAAAGACAGAGGTCTGAATCAATGGTAGTGAGGAGAGACCTGGGTGCAGTACCCGAAATCAGGAACGCAGTACCTGATCAGCACCCCTTACCCCATCAAACATGCCTGCCCTGCTTGCAGCTGGTTGACTCACAAAGGGAGTACTGATTTGGGATTAAAGACCTCATTGTACCTTATTTGAGCCTGATTATTCTGGCACTCCTCACGCTCAGATGAGAATGAGTCTTTGATCCCAAGTCAGAAGAGTTCCTTTTCATTGTCAGGTCTCCTTTCATGGAAAATGGTGCTGGCTTCCATCCTTAAAGGCTTTCCCATAATTTTTCCGTATCACCAAATGTGTCAACAATCAGTGGTTTGAGTTTCTGAATCCATTCTCCAAAACAAGGAGCTCATTGCCTTCAGTTTCTTGTTATTGAATTTGGCCTACTGCATTTCCATCCCACCTAAGGTGACCAACTTGTCACTCATAGCACTGAATGTCCCATGTCCCAAGAAACCCATCAGTGTCAGACAAACCGGGACTGTGGGTCACCTTTATTTCATCTTTCCTACTATCACTGTTTTCTCTCAGGTAGCCCTAACTCCTACTAACAAATGTGTGACCCACTTTCTATTTGCCACCATGTTCTCATTGTTTGAATCTGCTCTATTTCTCTTCCTGTTCCTCTTACCCCATACCTTTCTTTTTCCTTTTCAATTTTGTTTCCAAACCTTTCTCTATCCCTAAACAATGGATGGTGAGCAGATTAAAGAAAGATATATTAATTATCTAGGAAAAGGGCAATGCCTAGAGTTAGGTAAAAGTTTTAAAGGAAGAGTTAATATGGGCTTTCTCCAACCAGAGTGGTGTATTTTGCACTGGATGAAATACAAAGAATTTTAATGGAGTGGGCTGAAAGAATAGAGTGGAACACGTGAGCATGATTTTTGAAATACCTGGACTAGGATATCTTAATACACGCTTTCATTTTATCATTAGATAGGAGAAGTAAGAAAGGTATGTATGCAGGAGTGGGCAAAAGTACACTTACAGTTGTTCACATGGAAAAAGGCATTCAGGTTATGATTATTACAAGAGCTTTATTAACTCAAAATAATGTCATAATGTAACTATAAATCTAATTTTTCCCACCACTTTACAAAATTTAGACGTGGGGGTTGAGCTGCAGAAAAATTAAGTAATCTACATTTTTTTTCTGATGGTCATTAAGCTAACTGACAAAAAATCAGAATTTTGGAATTAGATTGTTAAAGTAATTACTACTTTTACTCAGAAAACAGAGGGAAGAGGACATGAACAGCTATGAATATGGAAAATATTTGGTAAATTCTCAAAAAGATGAATCAGTTTCTTTAGACTAAATGCTAATGCTACAGGGGAGATTAATTTGCAGAGCAGCAGGTAGAATGAAGAGCTGTATGTTGTGACAGCCATGTATGCATGAGTAGGTTCAGGTATGGTGGCCTGGAAATGCCATGTTCAAAAGTGTGGACACACTGTGTATAGGAGCTGGTGAAAAAAAGTGGCATCCTGGGTAGTAAGTCTCTGGACCAGTCATTGATGTAAATTGACAGCATGCCTCCATCCAGGTTAAGGGACAGAGAAGTTAGACACAGCATCTTTCATTTTCTAGAAGTCATGAAGAAGATAGAAGGAAAGGGTGGCTGTTGAGGTGCATTTGTTGGAGTTTGGCAAGTTAAATACATCTCTGGAAAAGTATTAAATATTACACTCTATTTATATTTAACTTTAATAAGAAAAATGTTTCTGAAGATGTTAAAAATTAGGTATGGCCATCTGCGCTAAAACCCAAATGCGATCTAAAACATATCTCAAAAACCCAAATGAGGTATACCAAATTTTATTTTCTTAAATAGTGTCACCAAGTCCTAAATAATGTCATCTAAACTAGCATAGCAAAAAAATATAATAAAATATGTTATTATCTGCTAAAAACTTTGCCAATGGTTTTAAATGCCTTATTTCACTTACTGTCCCCAATAGTTATAGAAAGAATGCCATTTTTTTCTTTTTCTTTTTCTTTTTTCTTTGTTTTTTTTAATATATTTTATTGATATTTTACAGAGAAGAAGGGAGAGAGATAGAGAGCTAGAAACGTCAATGAGAGAGATACATCCACCAGCTGCCTCTTGCACACCCCCTACAGGGGATGTGCCTGCAACCAATGTACACGCCCTTGACCAGAATTGAACCTGGGACCTTTCAGTCCGCAGACCGACGCTCTACCACTGAGCCAAACAGGTTTCGGCAAATGCCATTTTTTCAAGGTGAGAAAATTTAGAAACAGAGAAATTAATAATTGAGGAATAAAGGAAAACTTGTCCAAGATAGACCCCTGCAACCTGGCCTCTCAGAAAGGAAACTTGCCTTCCGCATCGTTCTGTGAGAACCCTGCACAATGGTTGGTTTTAAAGCCCATCAACGCTGGATAGCAGCAAGGTCTAGATCCCTAACCCGCTTCCCCCAATTTTCAGTCTTGCCGGGGGGAGGGTCCAAGCTTCACCCACCAAGAACACTGATATACCTAAACAAGCTGCAATTACAGATCCTGGGTCCCAGCTCCTTGATTATACCAGGGCAGGAGCTTGCGCCTCCTTCTATCCTCAGTCACAGACCTGAACCAGCAGAAAATCGGTACTAAGTTTCTGCCCTATTTTACCATCATATCCGGGTCCATAATTATACAGAGAAGGGAAAGTAACTCTCTAATCATGTAGCATCAAAGCTCCACAACCCAATGGTCAGAATATCTCTAGTAAGCATCTGTATACCCAGAGTTTTGAATATCCACAAGCCACTGCTGGCAACAGGTCCTGTATCTTATCTTTTCACTGCTTGCCTGGTTAGCATCGCTATGATATTTATTGTTTGTGATCCTGTGGTCTTATTTTCTCTGGTCTTAATCAGGAGATGATACTCCTTCCTGCTGAGTTAGTTCTTCCTTGGGTCTTAGCAATCCACATCTCCCTCTTCTCAAGTGTCTGACCTTCTGACTACCCAATTTTAGCCAGGCCGGCAACACTGAAACCCTCAGTTACAAATTACCCTCCAACTGCCATCAAGAGCAACTTCCATCACATGGTGGGACGAGTGGGAAATTTCAGATGCCCCCAAATCTATACATTACACACACATGCAATCTGCTGAGTTAGCCAAAAAGCACATTTGCAATGTTGGCCTATTATAAGAGCCAATGACTTCCCCAGAATCCCAAACATAAAATAAGGAACTAAACTGTCTTTCTTTCCTTTAAGTGATCTCAGATAAAACACCCTCAGGATTTGAGTCTGGATGTTTAAAGGTGTAGCACATGGATCTGACCTGCTGCCCTCCTCCCTTACTGATTCTCTTCTCTTTCCCACAATCCGCCCAGGCAGAAGGACTGAGATTCCCCATCCTATCCTTCTCTGGCTGGTGCTTTCCCTGCATCATAAAACTTCAATTTTTATCCCACACAGTGAAAAAACCTATGACATGAGTCTGCCAGGCATACGTCTTGTACAGAATTACCCAGACATCCTAAAAAACAGGAATATCGAAAGATGCAAACCCATTAGTTAATATTTTTAAAATAATACTCCCAGATCATCCTTTTTCTTTAAAAACACTTCTTACAATCTCCTATTCACAATGGCCTTAGACTGAACTCACTCCCAGCCATTGCTTCTGAAAGACTCAATTTTTTTTTGGTGTCTCATCATGAACAGAGGTTTCTGCACAAGGCATTGGTTGGAAGCTCTAATCTGAGAACAGACATAATTTAAGCCAGCATATTTTTATACTTGTATATTGTCAAATGCAAACCCACAGCTGGCTTACTCTCTTTCCTCTCACTCTCTCTCTTTTCCTTTCCTTCTCTTCCCTTCTACCATATTCAATCCTCTAACACAGTGGTTCTCAAAATTTCTAATGCCGCGACCCTTTAATACAGTTCCTCATGTTGTGGTGATGCCCAGCCATAAAATTATTTTTGTTGCTACTTCATACTATAATTTTGCTACTGTTATGAATTGTAATGTAAATATCTGTGTTTTCCGATGGTCTTAGGTGACCCTGCTATCGGTTCTCAACCTGTGGGTCGTGACCCACAAGTTAAGAACAGCTGCTGTAGAGTCTAAAACCATCGTAAAAAGCATATATTTACATTATAATTCACAAGAGTAGCAAAATTATAGTTATGAAGTAGCAACAAAAATAATTTTATGGTTGGGCGTCACCATAACATGAGGAACTGTTTTAAAGGGTCTCGGCATTAAAAAGGTTGAGAACCACTGCTCTAGTAGGTCCTCTAGTGCTTGTTCACACAGAAAACCCAGTTCTAGAAAAAAGTACTCAGGGAGTCTTCAACTGTAGTGTATTACATGTTGTAATACAAAAAAAAAAATTCTTAGAACAATTATGCTCTTTAAAATATGACTCCTATTCAATGCTTTGGTTTCCCTGCCTTTGTGCTTCAGGCTAAATATTACTCAGATTCCTGCAAGATTGAGTGCTTTCTCACCAATTATCTGAAAGGCCCAAAGAGCGGGGTACTAACATCAAAGCCAAGCCTAATGACAAAGGACACCTGGCCACTGCAAACACAGGCATCTCTCAGCTCCTCGCTCCATTTGGCAAAAAGCTATTTCCATCTCAGTCACAACGCAACAAAGGACTAATTGATGGAAGCATTTTTTTTTCCATCTTTCAAAAATAAATTGAGCCAACCCCACAAGCTCATCTAGAGGAATTAATTAGGGAATAGGAAATCTCCAAAGCCATCCTTAAATTGAGATTGAACAAAGCCCAGGGAACAGATGGCTTTTCATCTGAATTCTTTAAAACCTGTAACACTCTGCTAATTCCCCTACAGAAATGGGGCGGCAGGGGAATGCTAAATGAATTTGAGCAAACCATTTCACCAGGTGTTCAGTTCCCGTAAGGATCCCTTTGCTCTAGGAAAAAAGAAAAAATACAAAACCAACAGGTATCCTCTCTACTGATATTATTATAATTTCATTTATGCATCTGAATCCTTCCCCTGGGGCTCACTGTGAACCTCCCCAGCATTTCTGACTACCAGAGCTGGGGGAGAGATTCCTTTAATTGATGCAGCTGATCAGAGACAATTTCTCAGATCACAAGGATTATGTCAACACACACAAACAAAGTCGAGAATCAGCTCATCGTTCAAGCAAAGTAGGGGGAAAAAAACCAATTTTATTATTCTGTAACAAATATCTGGAAATTTCTGGGGAAATGACTGGCAAAAGTTGATTGTCTCATCCTAATAGCTGAGTAGATGTTTTCCCCTACAGATTTAACATGTAGAAACATATCGAGGCAAAGGAGAACTACCACTCATTTGCATGGCTCACAAGAAACTAGCCTACTGAGGACCCCAGAAGGGTGAACTATTGGAATTTACACATTTTCTATTCTAAGGGCATTTAAATACTACCTCCCATGAGAATTTGGTATACATTTTTAAAATATATTTTATTGATATTTTACAGAGAGGAAGGAAGAGAGAGAGCTAGAAACGTAGATGAGAGAGAAACATCGACCAGCTGCCTCTGGCACACCCCCTACTGGGGATGTGCCGGCAACCAATGTACATGCCCTTGACTGGAATCGAACCCGGGACCTTTCAGTCTGCAGACCAAACGCTCTACCACTGAGCCAAACCAGTTTCGGCTGGTATACATTTTTTAAATGGTGTTTTATGCATTCATTATTTATGATTCACATTTTAAATTGAGTAATTTTATATAGAAATCTAATATCCCACTAGAATACCAGGACATTCTGATATCCATTTTTTTCCTAAATAACAATTTACATTAAACATAATCTCTATCCATAGACTGAACCATGCCAGGACGATCGCAATGGACCAAGGAAATGCCAGATAATCCAATTTTGATACAGGTAAATTCTGAGGCATAGATTTAAAATGGGATGGGGGTCATAAGGGAAACCGAACCCCTAAAGAAAACAGCTGAAGCAGGTCAGCAAAGAGAAAGGGATTAGGCTTCCAGTGCTCAACTCCAGCCCCAGAATACTGCACCAGCTGACCCAAAGACAAGTCTTCATAGGCAAGAACTATCTGGGTCATTTCTCAACTCCCTGCCACCTGCCCATCACATCTACTATAAAAGTCCTTATTTAATTGTACACAGTGTGCCCACTCTACTGTTTCTTAGACAAAATCCCAACCATACAGAGATCCACTTCTATCAAGGTGGATGTAAGAGGATTTTAGTACCAGAAATCTTGGTTCTAGAGAGAAGGGCTGCTAAGTGAAACATCTAAAAGCAGAAGATATGCTAAAAATAAATTCAGTTACACACACAACCTATTGGTTTTAATACTCATCTGCTCAATAAATAGTCAACAAACACTCTGCTAGGAGTTAGCAAAAAATTAGTAAGTAAAATAGAAATTATCCTTGTTCTTGTAGAGTTCTGCATTCCTTTTGGGAAGATAATCAAATTTTCCCACATGCATATAATTATAAAAACTATAATAAATGGTATAAGGTAAAAAGAAGTATACAAAAGTGAAACAAGTCTAGGCAGGAATGTCAATCTCCCCTAAAAAAAATAAAACAATTAATTAAAATCAGAAAAAATGAGTAGACATTAAGTGTTGTGAAGGTGATAAATGGTAGAAAGTGGCCCAGGGAGGGGAAACAGCCTGGGCAAAGGCCCTGAGAGAGGATATGGCTGAGTGTATTTGAGACACTGGAATAGATCCAATTTCTTTCCACTGGAAGGAAATCCAGCTAAGGCTCAGAGCACAGGAGGATTTAGAGCCTGCAGGGTCTTGAGGGACAGTGGAAGACTCTTGTCTTTGTTTGGGTTCCCCAAGCAGCCCCTGAGATAAAGGTTCCAGTAGGAGGTAATTCCAGAAAGAGGAGATGTAGCACAGAGAAGGGAAGGCAGCAGATAAAGGATATGTTGTAAGACAAATTACCACTGTGGACAACTACAGCTTCATCCAGCTACCAGGAAACTAGAAGACAGTGCAGAACATGCACCTCAGAAGCATCACATCCAATGTGTGAAGGAGCTAGTGACTTTATTCACCAATTCTCATTAATTTTTCATCAAGGAGTGCTGGGGTTACATTAATTGTCCAGCACCTGAGGACCACAGTGCATGTTGTTGGGCACACTGCACTCAGAGCCCAGAGAGAAGCCCTCAGGAGTAGGAAGCCAAGAAAGAAAGCCCCAAGGAATAAAGAAGCTGGTCTATTGTGCCCCAGAGTGGTGAGGCTAAAGGCACCTGAACAAGCTATCTCACCAAGTTATCAGCTACCTTGCCACAGATCTACATCTGAACACTTATTCCAGCTTCCAGAGTAGCACTCATCACATCAGAAAGCAGAAAAATTCCTATCTTCATTTTTAATATTTTATTTCTATATTTAGGTAAGGATGTGGTACCTTATGTGTGTGAAGTAGTTGAATCTTAAGTACTCATATGAGTTCTGCAGTAGGTAGAGGTTCTTGTTCCCACTTTTGAACTAAAAATTGGGGCTTACTAAATGTTCAAGGCTTTATATGTAAAGGAGCAGCATCTTCAATTCAAATTCAAGGCATCTATAGATCTGTTGTTTTTATTTTAATATATTTTTATTGATTTCTGAGAGGAAGGGAGAGGGGAGAGAGAGATAGGAATATCAATGATGAGACAGACTTGTTGATTGGCTGCCTCCTGCACTAGGGATCGAGCCCACAACCTGGGCATGTGCCCTTGACCAGAATCAGACCAGGGACCCTTTAGTCCGCAGGCTGATGCTCTATCCACTGATCCAAACCACCTAGGGCCCAATAGATCTTTTTATTCCTGACATGCCATGATGGCAAAAGTGACATATGACAGTGTAGTCTCCACATTTGATTAAAACTTAAACATACAATTGACTTCAGGATCCATAGGAGGGGTGGATAAAAACAAATCCCTGTTAATTTAACTTGGTCTACCTAATTCCAAAAACAACTGGATTTCATTTTGAATGATAATAAAAATCAGCCACAGGATAAAAATAAAAGTTATGAGTTCCCTCTCCAACAGTTCAATATTTAATATATTTTAAGAGATGAGAAAGAAGATTAATTATGGAAAACACTGTAAGGTAAAGAGATTGTTCAATATAACTGACTTAAGTACCATCTGAAAATGGAGGACAATTATATAAGCCAATTCTCTTAGAGTGAAGACAAAAGTCACAGGGAAGTATTTTTATACTTCTTTCAAACCTAAATTCTAATTCTTAAGCTTTACAGGTGAAGAGTAAATGAAACTGAACTTGCAGAGAATGGCTTTCTGAAAATCTATCCCTGTATAACAAGTTCATCTATTCTTCTCAGATCAATTTCTGAAACACATGTTTTAGCAGGAAAAAAAATGATTTCTTGTATGCAAGTATTATAGGTCAAATGTCACCCTTGAGGGTACAGGTTGTGTTGTATAGGTGCATGCTTTATTTAATGTGATTCTCATACTCCGGTTTATGATATCTCTTTTCAGAGTGAGTATTTCCACTCCATTGGCCAGGGTGTCGGTCCTACTGTTGATTATGTGTTGAGTCTTGAACATCATCCCACATTCTATGAAAAATGAGCCCCACCAAGGCTTTGCATTATGCAATGAGATGAGAGCATAAAGAATAACCTGGTTTGAGAATGTACACTATAAAAAAAGGAAGAGGAGGAAACTTATAAGTAAAAAAGCAGATTTTTCTGAGCATGTGTTCTGGGGGAAATTTTGCTGACCGTGCAACCAAGCTCTGTAGTTTCCAACATGCCTGACTCCATTCTTAGAAGTGCACCATTCTTAGATAATTGTTGTCCCATAAGGATGGGAAAATATTTCTTTATTTTTCTTCACGATAATAAAATATTGCTTTCAGAGGAGATACTGCAATAATAAAAAGTGTTGCAGGTTCTTACCAGGAGGTGTTTGGGATGGGGAACATTCCTTAGCATGCTTTACTTAAGTTTTAAAGCACAACCCATTTTCAATGGCCTCTATACATCTGGTAGTTAAGTACCGTATTTGCCGGCGTATAAGACGATTTTTTGGCCCTGAAAAATATGCCTCCAAGTGGGGGGTAGTCTTATATGGCGAGTATATAACAAACTCTGTATTTTGAGTGGAAATGTTAGGGGGTCGTCTTATACGCCCAGTCGTCTTATACACCGGCAAATACGTTATTTTCAGGGCCAAAAAATCATCTTATACGCAGGCAAATACGGTAATGTCATTGTGGTGAGAGAAATATTATACCATTGACAAGTGTCAAAAGCCTCTCTTGGCTTCAGAACAGTCTATACCAATATTAGAAATTTTAATTTCCTTTTAAAACAATCTTACTCTAATGTCACAGAAAGCTCATGTATGTAAAGACACCCAATAATGAAATTCAATATCTCAATCAAATCCAGATTGAGATTTTTAGAACCTGTATATACTGGACCTATGAGAAACTCAAATTGAAGAATGCCATCTTGGAATTTGTCGATTACATAACCCAAGTCAACGGACTTTTGTTTTTCTTGTCAAATATAAAATAGTTCCTGTTAGTGATTTCTTTTCCTACTGTGACTTTGACACAGTATTTGGTGAAATGCTTTAACATGCCCCATATCAACAATGCATTGTGACTCCATATTTGTTTCCTTTAAAATTTATAGTAGGCATAATGTTTGAAGATGGTTTCATTTTATTTTGATTGTACACAAATCTGTTCCATTTAGTTAAAAGAAATGATAGCAGTAAGTGATACTCTAGGTGATACCAACAATTTACTTAACAAATTATATCCTGAGATGATGCTCTGTTGGTCTTAGGTCCTTGTCTTACAAAAGATTAAAATATTATTAAGAAATGTTATGTCCTAAATCCTTGGCATCACCCACTTTGGGGGGAGTTCTCTCAGTGGTCCTGAGTGGCCTGTCTTCTCTTCTCCAACCCTTGTCTTTGCCACATGTAACAAAAGAGGACTAACACATAGACACTCATTTAAAAAAAAAACACAAATCCCTGTTATTTAACTTTGTTAATAATAACAAAACAATGATGCATGGCCCATTTGAAAAAGAAATAGCAGTGCTTTCCTATTTTAAATATTATTTTACCTCTTTTGTGGGCAGATGTTTAAACAATTATAGTTCTAGACATTTGTTGATATTGTTGGGTCTTGCCACTAGCCACAAACCCAAATTTAAATTTAAAAAAATGACTGTTGCTGATTTGGTGAGACTTTCAGCAAACAAATTGTTTCAGAATGTTGACATCAGGATAATGCACAGGATGATGAGATATTTCTCCTATAAAGGGTGCCTAGCATATTGCTCACTCTCCAGTCAGACAGAGTTGATAAACTTTTACTGTGCTTAGTAACAAAAAGACATGCAAGTATTTTTTAAAATCAGGATGTTTAATATGTTTATTGACAATATGTGTATGTTCTCACTCACTGAATACTTTAATAAGAGAATAAAAATATTTTGACATTAAAAGATATAAAACTAAAGCCTATGTAAACAATTTAAAATCATTTAAAGTATCCATTGGAAAAAAATAAGTTTGTAGAATTATATTATTTTTCATTGAGCCCATAGTTATATATTAGAAAATAGTTTACATGTCAAACTTAAAATATTCTAAATTCTGCCTGTTTGTAGATGTGCTATTACTTCCATTTTACAAATACGGATACTAAATGCCAGATAATGATATAATGTGTTAGAATAATTATTTCTACATGTACCTGAATTGGAATCAACTAGATGGCTTCAAAAAATACCACTGCCTCTCTCCCAACTCCAGAAATTGTAGTTTATTTGGTCTGGGGTATGACCTGGGCTTTGTCATTTTAAAGAGATTCCTAGATGATTCAAATGTGAAGAAGTTTAAAAAATCCTTGGTGGTAAGATGGAACCACGTATTCTTTCATGTTGAGGTTCTTGGAACTTACTAATTTTCTGCATTTCACTGAATATAACCTGGGCTATTAATCAGAGAATTCTAAAAATCGAGAGTAAGTCTCTAGTATTCTCAGTTCCATTCTTTCACAAGAGGTTTTTGCAAGAGAGGTGTTCTTTTCTTTGTGGCTTGGTGATCATCTCAATGCTAACTAGTACTGATGTTAGTATGTGTGATAACTCTGTTTCAGGTCTGCCATATGCTGTAAGATAGCCTTTTACTCTCTTTAGAGGTGAGGAATCCAAAGCACAGAGCATTGATGTAGCTTGCTGAAGACCCTAGTGCCAGTAGGAGGCAAAGACAAGATTTAGATCCAAATCTGCCAGAACCTATGGCTTATACTCTTGACAATCACAATATCTAGTATGCCTCAAAATCTGTGGGTCACAATGATAAGATAATTATAAGTAGGGGTGAACTGCACAGATGCTTTTGGCAAATTCATCCTTGAAGCTATTTTGTCTTAAGTTTCTTTGTTTAGACCCCTACCTCTCCTTCATAATGAGTTGTCTGATCTTATCTCTCTGTTTTTCAAAATACATGCTGTCTCCATTGACCATTCACTCTTTCAGAAATGAAAGAAAAATAGAAGGCTATTCCCTGCTATTGCTATTTAAGATTTATCACATGCAACTGAAATAATTTTTAAATTATGCATAGAATATAGAGTTAAAATCAGACAGGGGTTAGTAAATACCTGGCAGAAAAACTTGATGATCAGCTTTGAAAACTACACCCACAGATATTCAGAGTAGCTGAGTAGAAAGGCAATAGCCATCACATGAACTTCCCAATGGCACACTTGGATGCCCACAGCTTTTCCACTACTTCCCGTGGCCTATTAAATACCCGCATTTTAAAGAAAGTATAAAAACTATAAACATTTTTCTCTTTTGGGATTGTTTCTTTGATTGTTTTAGACCCAAATAATATCTAACAGAATGTATTTCCAGTCACATATTGCATTATCATAGACTTGAGACCCAGTGCATGAAATTCCTGCATGGGTGCAGTCCCTAGGCCTGGCGAGAGATCAAAGTGTGAGCATCTGGTATGGAAGGGCAGGTCCCAGCTAACCTCTGGGCCTTGGGCAGCACCTGGGCCCCCAGGGCCCCATGTACCCCCCTCTACCTGAGTTACAGTGCCCAAGTTCCCACACGAAGATGGGTGTGGGCAGCTGGACTCCGTGGGATGTGGCACAGCATGGGCCTCTGGGCTGCCCAGCGGCACTGCACAGAAGCTGAGCAGGGAACACACTTTCTCCTCGCCAGCATCACTTACCTACTCCTGCACAAACCCACAGGGAACCCAACCAGCCCCTGCAGTCCCAGCAGCTGCAGCCCAGCTCACCCAGAAAACATGGCGCAGGTGCCAGGCAGGCTCCTTGTGGGCACCCAGCACCTGAGCATGAGGGCTTCCCCAGAGCGCAAGGGCTTCCCTGGAGTGCAAGCCCTGGCGTCCAGGGGGAGGTTAGCAGGGGGAGTGAGAGCAAGCTTTGGTGGACACCCTGCATTCTCTGTCCCTGTCAACCCTATCGCCAGGTAGCGGGGGGGGGGGGGGGGGGGGGGAAGGCGGGGGGGGGGCACAGCATATTGCAAAGATTCACATGATCTGTGTCGCTCCCCTGGTGGTCAGTGCATGTCATAGCAAGTCCAACTTCCAGTCTCCCAGTTGAACTCTCAGTCAAACAACTGCCCAAGGGGACAATTTGCGTATTAGGCTGTTATTATATAAGATTATCTGTATATATAAAAGCCTAAGCAACCTTTGACCATTCGACTAGTAGCTATGATGCTCACTGACCAGTAGGGGGAAGATGCTCAACACGGGAGCTGCCGAGCTCTGGTAACTTAGCAGCTGTGGTTCTCAGGTGATGTACTGGAACCAGAGAGGAAGGAGTCCAATTCTGGTGTGCATCACCTAAGAACACCCCTCCTGTTATCTGGGACCCCTCAGGGGATGTTGGAGAGCTGGTTTTGACCTGATCCCCACAGGCCAGGCTGAGGGACCCCACTGGTGCACGGTGCACTGGGCCTCTAGTACTCTATAATCATGTATGTGCAGAAAATTCAGTGATATGTGAAAAATACAGCAGCTGGGTATACAGGATTCTTGAAAGATCTGAGAACATATATTGTTCATGAAACAATTTTTCCATAAGAAATCCCAGCCTTATCCCTAATCCAATCTGAAAGAAGTTAACTTTTATGAAAAGAAAGCCATTTTAGGAATGAATTTTGCAGGTGAAAATGACCACCACGAAATTTTAAAAATGAATAGGATAAAGAGTAGACGATATTACACATAATGCTGAAGGATATATTTAGAAGGTGGAATCTAGAAATTCACCTGAAACTCAGAGGTAAAAGGGTAAGTAGAGAAAACCACAATCAAATTACAGAAAAGCAAGGCATATAGAATCAAAAGGTTAACTAAGTATTATGTAAAGAATTCTATAAAGCAAAAGATGCAATAATAAAATTAATTTTAAAAATTTCTAAGCTGCAGAAAATTTGAACATTTAGTCTAATGGTCTAAGAATAGCAGATATTAATAAAAATTAACCTACAATTAAACAATTATGATTTGTTTTATATTTCTTTGAGTGTAAATATAATATTCTAAAAGCTTCAAGGCAGAAAAGACTAAAGTAGAACCTATGAAAATAGCATCAGACTTTTCTTATACAACACTGCATGAAACACAGCAATGGGTGGTATTTTCAGAGCTTCAGCGGAAAAGTTTGTGACCCCAGAATTCTAACCTAAGCCAAGTCAATGTTGCTTAGTGAGGACAGAGGATGTTCTCAGACATGAAATGACTCAGGAAGTATGCTACTCGGTTATCTGTCCTGAAAAAATTACTCAAGGAAGTATTTCACCCAACCAAGAAATGAATCAAAACCAAGAAATTAACTCAATTTGAGGGCATGTGTGAATCAAAAGAAAAGGCAGTGAGTAATGAACTTAACACAGGGCTGGTGTCTGAGTAACTGCTATAAACATAGTTATGAAACTTGACAAATGTCAAAAGTAATCCTTGGATTAGAAAGAACATACCATTTAAAAATAAATTACTAAAAATACCTAGTTTCATTTCAACAGAAAAAGGGCAGTGGCAGGACTGAGAAAGAGAAAAGAAATGAAGGAATTCTAAAATTTTTATTCAGATATGATAGCAAAACAATTCTGTTTTATTATTAATGTCTGTATATTTAGGTATTCCTTTAGAAAATCCTTGTTTAGGATCTTCCATGTACAAGGACCTGACTCAATGCTGATGTGGCAGGTATAAATGACCAATTCTGAGTCTCTACTTAACATTGTAACATTCTATTTAACAAAATAGACTGTTTTAAATGTGGAAATAACAAAAGGGAATAAAATAGCGTATGTAATTTAAAATAATTTATGCAAAATATAATTGAAATCAAAAGATAGAAACAAAGATAATATAGAAAACAAGGAAGCAATAGATGCATATGTCACAAAAAAAGTAAAATTCCTGAAAAAAGTTCAGTAAACTTATATAGATTTAACATCTATTAAAAGTGATTTATGCTATAAAAATACCAATGGCATTTTACACAAAACTAGAACAAACAATCCAAAAATGTATATGGAATCATAAATGACCCAAATATCCACTACAATCTTGAAAAAGAAGAAAAAGTTAGAGATATCACAGTACCTGATACCAAACTATACTACAACAGTAATTAAAACAGCATTTTACAGGTATAAAAATAGATACTCAGATCAATGAAACAGAATAGAGAACCCTGAAATAAATCCACAGCTGTATGGGCAATTAACATATGACAAAGAAGGCAAGAACATACAATGAGGTAAGACAGTCTATTCAATAAAATGTCAGAAATATATACTTCTCCAAAGAACATGCAAATTTCCAATAAACATATGAAAAGATGCTCAATGTCATTAATCATCAAAAAATGCAAATTAAAACCATGATTCAATATCCATTCACACCTGTCAAAATAGCTATTATCAATAAGTCAAAAACACAGTGATCTGTGGAAACTTTGAAGAAAAGGAAACCCTCATTCATTCTTGGTGGGAACACAGATTAGTACAGCCACTATGAAAACAATATGAAGTTTCCTCAAATAATTAAAAATGAAACTGTATTATAACCCAGCAATTCCACATCTGGGTATATATCCTAAGAAATCTAAAAACTAATTCAAAAGGATATACGTATATATATACTGTATATGTTCATGCAGCATTATTTACAACTAGAGATCTGGTGCATGAAATCCATGCACAAAGGGGAAGGGGGTGTCCTCAGCCCAACCTGCAGCTTCTCCAATCTGGGATCCCTCAAGGTATGTCTGGCTGCCCTTTTAGGCCCGATCCTGGTGGGCAGTAGGGGAAGACAGTAGGGGGCAATCAAGCCTGCAGGGGAAGACGGTTAGGGGCAACTAGGCCTGCAGGAAAGGGCAGTGGGGAGCAACCAGGCCAGCAGGGGAGGGCAGTTAGGGATGACCAGGTCAGGTGGGATCAGGCGTAAAAGTGCAATCAGACATCCCTCTCACAATCCAGGACTGCAGGCTCCCAACTGATCACCTGCCTGCCTGCCTGATTGTCCCTAACTGTTTCTGCCTACCAGCCTAATCACCCCTTAACCACTCCCCTGCCAGCCTGATCAATGCATCACTGCTCCCCTGCCAGCCCAATTGCCTCTAACTGCCCTCCCCTGCTGGCCTTGTCCCCCACAACTGCCCTCCCCTGAAGGCCTGGTTGCTTCCTACTGCCCTTCCCTGCTGGCCCAGTCACCCCTAACTGTCCTCCCCTGCCAGCAGATTGCCCCTAACTTCCTTCCCCTACTGCCTGATTCCTCCCAAATACCCTCCCCTGCAGGCCTTGTCACCCCCAACTTCCCTCCTCTGCCAGCAGGTCACCCCTAACTGCCCTCCCCTGCTGGCCATCTTGTGGCGGCTATCTTGAGTCCACATGGGGGTGGCCATCTTTGACCACATGGGATGGGAGTGGCCATCTTTTGTGTTGGAGTGATGGTCAATTTATATATTTCCTCTTTATTATATAGGATAGTCAAGATATGGAAACAACCAAAGTGCCCATCAACAGACAAGTGAATAAAAAACACAGTTGAATATTACTTGGCCATGAAATAGAACAAAATCTTACCATTTTTGATAGCCTGGATGGACCTAGATGGTGAGTAAGTCAAACAGAGAAAGACAAATATCATATGATTCCATTTATATGTGGGATATAAATAACAAAATAAACTAACAAACAAAATTGAAACAGACTCATAGATGCAGAGAAAAGACTGATGCCTGCCAGAGGAGAGGGAGGTTCAAGGCTGGTTGAAAACAGTGAAGGGATTAACCAGTAAAGACTGGTAGTTACAAAATAGTCATGGGGATATAAAAGCACAGCACTGGGAATATAATCAATAATTTATAATAACTATGTATAGTGCCAGATAGATACTTGAAATATCAGGAGGATCACTTTATAAAGTATATGATTACCTAATCACTCTGCTGTACACCTGAAACTAATACAAAATCATACTGAAGGTCAATTGTAATTAGAAAATCAAATTTAAAAAGTGATTTATAAATCACATTAAAATATATATTTAAATATGAAGAAGACACACTGATAAAATTTAATTACACACACAAACATTTTAAACTGTGACAGAAAACTATAGACCAACAGCAAAGATATTGATGAGAACAAAAGAAAAGTAGAATTCTATGTAAAACTATTTAATTTTAAAGAGGGGTATTTTATATTAATAAAGGTTCAATTCTCAGAGAAAAATATTATAATCTTGAACTTTTAAGCATCAAATGACATTCAGAATACATGTAAAACACAAATGGCTAGACTGAAGTAACATTAAAATTGTAATGATACAGATTTAATTACAATGACTTTACACAGATCTATCTTCATTGTTAGAAAAGGAAGACAAAAATTATATTGCAAAGACAGATATATTTAATGGTTTGAAAACTGACCTCATTTCAGAGCAACAAATACACACTATACACATGTTCATGGAACAAAAATAAAAACAGATTCAACTGTAATTTAAAACAATCATTCTTAATATGTTTGAAAGAACAGAACCTAATCCATATACTCTAATGATACTGAAATAAAACTAGAACGAATTAACAAAGAAATGATCTGTTAAGGGTCAAACATTTAGAAAATGAAAAAACCTCCTGAGTAACCACTGGATAGTGATAATGGCAATTGTTAAGGTATGCAAGTAGAAATTTATGGAAATTTTTCTAAATCTATACTCAGAGGGAAAAATTATCTTTCATGATAACTAGTGATAAACAACATAATTATGTATTAAATTCAAGAAGCTAGAAACATATCATAATCTGATATAGTGAAATACAGTACTTTTATAATCTGAACAAATAATAGACAGTATTTTTTTAAAATATATTTTATTGATATTTTACAGAGAGGAAGGGAGAGAGATAGAGAGCTAGAAACGTCAATGAGAGAGAGAAACATCGACCAGCCGTCTCTTGCACACCCCCTACCGGGGATGTGCCTGCAACCAATGTACATGCCCTTGACCGGAATCGAACCCGGACCTTTCAGTCCACAGACCGACGTTCTACCACTGAGCCAAACCAGTTTCGGCAGACAGTATATTTTTAAATAAATAATTTTAGTCTTTGTAGATCACTAGTTGAAGTAGAATTGCCCATTTGTACAGTGACTTTCATAACACCAAATTAAAAATGTGGTTCCTTCTCAGCTCAGTGGCAAGAATATAATTTTTTTCTTAACATATTTTTAGGTTTATGGTTTTTTAATCAAACAAACTTCTCTTTACATTTCAGTATCAGTATATGGCTTACTTTAGTAAATTCCCATTATCCTCAGGTTTATCATTTTATTTTGTGTGAGGTTTAATATTTAAACCATTTCCAAACGGAGTTACTGACATGACAGCACCAGGCTGATAAATGTCTGACCATCAGTTCACAGTGGGAGGTGTGGGGGAGAGAAGTCCAGGGAGAGGTGATGATTTATAGCATTTGCCACTTTCAATGGTGTAAAAAGTCTCACCATGTGTGCAATTTCAAGCTGCCACCTTGGGGGTCGCTGAATGCGGAGCTAGGAAAAGATTCGCAGAATCAGCTCTCATTATCCATGCCAGCTGGCTCCAAGCACACCACTCTAAATACGTCATTAATGAGTCCGTGATGGATGGATGGGTACGTGGGTAAGTGGGTGGATGGATGGTTGGAGCAAGTGGATAAAATAGTGTTTGACTGAGATATCAGATTAATTAGTCAGTACATTTTTGTGGATTGGTTTATTTAATTATTAAGCCTTCTTATTAAAAATGATAGGAGTTAAGAATAAGGTGGACTATTTAAGTGCCATTTCTGAGCTAATATGATAACCCAACAAAAATTTGAACAACCAATAGAGACTATGCAAATATAGCTATCATAAATACACAGAATAGGAATTTTGTTAAGATCAGATATAGACTTAAAATAGATTTGGAAATTTCTGCTAACAGTTCTCATTAGTATTCTGCTCCTTTGTTCATCAACCTTAGTTCACTGGACTCTCACATTTCTTAATGAACATATATGTGCTTGTATAAGCTCAGCTATTAAGTTAAATGGTTACAGCCGATAAGCTGCCCACAGTTTTTAAATGCTATGGTTCTACAATTGAAGTGAAGATTCCTCCCTCATCATCTCACTCTCTCCTTTCACTTAAAACTTTTTTAAGGATTAGCCCTGGAAATTAAAATATTGATTTAAGTGTTTTGCATTTTCCCCCTATTCTCTTCACAGGAAAACTGAAGGTTTGGAAGAGATGTATTGTCTAGTGAATGACTGTACTCCTTGATTCAAAATTGTAATGTGTTTAGTCTGTCATACATGCTTCGTAAGTGTTTTCAAACTGATACTTATTAGTAAAGAAAATTAATTAGTCTATGTTACAAATGTATTAAAATTAAGTTCATATATGACTATATATAAATTTTATACAATGTAATTATTGTAGTCTGTAATACTTGTTTCATTTGTCAAGTCCTAATCCCAGTTTGAAATTTTAAAACAGTAAAATATATTGAGGCATTCATATTGCTAAATTCTTTAAGTTCAACAAGATAACAAAACTAACCTTTGACTGTAATATTGATTCATCTAATTCCTATTACATTATTAGCTCCTCTTAGATTTTTGTCCTCCAGATTTCCTGTCACTCTTAAGATATATCACTAAAGTGTAAAGAGAAGACATTCTACCATCCAAAAGACAAATCCCTAAAGTAGCAAAGTACACGCATATTATTTTCGTTTACATCTCTAGCTTCTAAATGGCTTAATAGTTTGCCTGCTTTACAGGCCATGTTAAAATCTCCCAAACATATAGAGGATTTATAGCAGCTACACTGGATTCGCAAACTCTAAAATACATAGAGGAGGAGGTAAAACAGTTGCTTTGTTATTAAAATACTAGGGGCCCAGTGCACGAAATTCATGCACTGAGGAGAGGTCCCTCAGCCCAGCCTACCCCCTCTCACATACTGGGAGCCCTCAGGGGATGTCCTACTGATCACTTAGGCCCACTCCCTGTTGGGATAGGAAGTAAGCTGCAGTCTGGCCTCCATTTGCGGGAGGCAACCAGGCTAATGAGGGGAAGGCGCCAGCCCCATCACTGGGCTGCTGCAGCCACTGCCAGTCACCGCAGCCACCAAGGCATTTTCATCAACATGGACTCTAATTCCTTCACAATGAAACAATGACAACTTTCTTTAGGCATTTTCAAGATGTGTCTTTCATAGGATATGACATTTCTTTCTTTATTTTTCTTTTTATCCTTACCTGAGGATATGTTTCCATTGAATTTTTTTTCTTCCCTCTGATCACAGGCTCAAGCCCCTCCCTAATCCTGTAGCCTCCACTACAGGCTTTAGGCTTGGGAAGGGGTTCCCCCACCTGCACCTCCAATCACAGCCCCCACCCCCTTCCACACACACACACACACACACACACACACATACACCTCCACTTGTAGCCTCTGCGCCAGGTTTTAAGCTTGGGAATGGGACCCCCCCCCCCTGCCCCTCAAATCACAGGCTTGGCCTTTCTCAAGCCTAAAGCCTCCATCCCAGGCTTTAGGCTTGGGAAAAGGGAATCCTCCACAAGCTTCCTGATAGCAAGCTTGGTCCCTTCTCAAGCCTAAGCCTCTGCCCAATGGCCTGCTGGGAGTGACCTGGGTGCTGAGGAGGTTCCCGGGACCCAGGTATGTATGCAAATTAACTGCCATCTTTGTTGGGTTAATTTGCATAGTCACTCTGATTGGCTGTGGGTATAGTGAAGATATGGTCAATTTACATATTTCTCTATTATTAGGTAAGATACAGTATACATGGCAAATCCTTGTGGTGTCCTAGGCTTCAACCATTCAGCTATATTGATGTCATCTGTTGTGTTGGACAGTTCCAGCCCCTTCCCACCTTTGGCATATTAGCTGTTTTGGCTTTTCTGCCTTGAAACTTTCTCCAAAGGCATAGCAGGCTTCTGTGCCTTTGCTGCCTACACATATGAGGAAGTTAACACCCAGGGAAACAACCTTCAACCACTGGCTCCTGAATGCCTTCCTCCTCTTCTATGCTAGGACAATTTTTAGGGATGTGTTACACATCTCCTCAGAGGTATCCAGTTGGATTGCTCCTTGGTTGCCCACATGATACCATGTTCAACAACTCACCCCTTATGTCCCTGCCTTCCTTCTCCATCTTCCTCTCTTCACTTCCATTCTTTCACCTACCATCTCTCAGGCTGCCTTGTCTGAGTTTTCCCATCAAGTTCCACCTTCAAGAGACCTCAAACAAGATATCCTGCATGTGTTTTTCTAATGTTTCATTATTATAATTTTAAAACAGAAACAAAATTAGATAGAATTATAAAGCAAATGCCTATTTCCTAGTAGACATCATCAGACTCAACAAGTAACAAGATATATATATATATATATATATATATATATATATATATATATATTTGATATTTTACAGAGAGGAATGGAGAGAGATAGAAAACTAGAAACGTTGATGAGAGAGAAACATCGACCAGCTGCCTCTTGCACACCTCCTACCGGGGAATGTGCTTGCAACCAAGGTACATGCCCTTGACCGGAATCGAACCTGGGACCCTTCAGTCCGCAGACCTACGCTCTACCACTGAGCCAAACTGGTTTCAGCAACAAGATTTTTCAATACTTGTTTAGTTGATCCATTTTCTGAGTACATTCTCAATAAGGTTTAGTCAGAAACACAGAAATATCAGATTATCTCAAACCGAATCCTATTACTATTATTAAAAAGGTACTTCTGATTACATAAATATAATTTAATTACCAAATGAATAAGCATCCAATAACCATTAACTGTTTTTCATTAAAATCTTCTAGGCAGAAGTAAATGGTCTGCTAAATAGATCATTTGAAGAAAGCTCCAAATTCTTGAAGAAATCATCTGTAATTCAACAAATATTTATTGAGTTCTGCCTGGTCTGTACACTGTGCTAGAGAAAACATGGGTACTGCCCCATGAAGCTTTCAAGACATAACCATAAATAAACAATAACCAATTCACTAAATTAACAGGTTATAAATTCTAGTTAATGCTAATAGAGAAAGAAGTTCCTGTGGAGAAGGTCTCTAGGGAGAAGGAAATGCTCAGGGGTCACTGAGGAGCCTAAATTTATGCTGAGGCTTGAAAGATGAGAGTGAAGCAACTATAGAAAAAGAAGGACTCACCATAGTGGACTCATAAGATGAGGTTGGAGAGTTGGGAAGGGCTTAGGACATGCAGACGCTTGTATACAAAGATAATGAATTAGGAAGCTGTTCTTAAAGCTGTGTAAAATTCTTGAAAGACTTAAAATAGCAAAAAACATAGGATATGGTTCTCATTTTTATATTTGAAACATATTTTATTGATTTTTTACAGAGAGGAATAGAGAGAGATAGAGAGTTAGAAACACTGATGAGAGAGAATCATGGATCAGCTGACTCTTGCACACCCCCTGCTGGGGATGTGCCCGCAACCAAAGTACATGCCCTTGATCAGAATCGAACCCAGGACCTTTCAGTCTGCAGGCCAACGCTCTATCCACTGAGCCAAACCAGTTTCGGCAGTGGTTCTCATTTTTAAAAGATTGCCTTTGTTGTTCAGTGCAGAGGTTGCTATTTTATCCCTGACTCACAAACTAAGCGTTAAGGAGTATAAGCAGTTCCTTAGGCTTCCTTTTTCCTGGAAAATATGGAACTTCTGATGAGAGAAAGAAAAAGAGAGAGAGAGAGAGAGAGAGAGAGAGAGAGAGAGAGAGAGAGAATATCATCACACTCACCCACACTGGGCATGGAACCCACCATCTAGGTAGGTGCCCTGACCTAGAATCAAACCAACAACTTTTGTGATAACCCTCCCACCAACTGAGCCATCAGGCCTAGGCTGTGGTTGATTTTTTAACACAACATCCTTCTAAAAGGTGTCAGTGATTCTCCTCTATACAAAATGATGCACACATTCTTTACAATCTTCCCCTAATGTGACTTCTTGGGTTTTATCTCCAATTCTTTCCTTTCATGGTTTTATATTATATACTACCCAAATTGGACCTCTTACTAATACTTAAATGGATATACTAATATTCAAACGAATATAGATAGACATAGAATATGTATATATGAATAAAGATATATATATATGTATATAGATATATACATATATACTAGTATATATTTAGAGAAAGATAAAATAAAAACTATATTGCAAATAATTAAAAAAAAACAAGTAGCTTAAAATAGGAAGTATGAAGTAGCCTGAAAATCAGTATAAAATTTATTAATAACATGAGTTATCTTTGCCTCTTCTATGTATATCTACTCCATATCCCAAGCATGAGCACAGCTCGATGACTCTCTTCAATACAAAAATATAGTCCAAATGTGATCACTTCCATGACTGTCACTTTGGTTTTGTTTAGACTATTTCAATAGCACCTTCCTTGATTTCTCTTCTTCCAAATTTGTAAGTTTCCATTCTATTCTCCATATAGCAGTTGAGTAATTTGTATATAACTAAAATAAGATAGAATTATTTCTCTGATTGAAATAGAACATATTCAGAATTGAACACATACTATGATCTAAAATGTCCTAGATGACCTATTCTTTCATTTATCTTTTTGACCTCATCTCAACTGTTATCTCCTTTTTCTCTACAATTCAATCACATAAGCTTCCTCATTATTCCTTGAATGTACAAAAATGTCCTTAGCTTTCCATCTTTGAAACCATTATTCCCTCTTCTTGACATATTCAAATATATATTTGGTTGCATTTAGGTACCCATTTGCTCTCCTGTTTGAAACTTACAGAGAATGGGGTACAATTTCCCCATTTCTTTCTCTTGCACTCCCCTCCATTCCCTTCCCACAAGCTCCTGCTCAGTCCCATGGCTGTGAAACATGCAACAGATGGAAGGTAAAATTTCAAGGGTAAATAGAAACTTTCTCAGTGGTGATTTGACTCCTGCTTTCTCAGTAGTTCCCCTGGATAGAACCAGAAAATGGACATTTTGACAATTCTCAAGTAACTAAAGTAGGTGACAATCTACACATGCTAGTATTTATAATAGCAGTTATCATTTTTGAAATGCTGTTCCTTTTGTTTCACAACTCATATTGAATTAGATAAATTTTGCTCTGAGAATGTAACTTCCCTTCCAATGGTCTCCAGACTTCCTAAATGCTGCCACAAGACAAAATCAAATCCCCAGATCCAGTAAAAGATCAATATTTATATAAGATACAGCATGGTGTGTGTTTGCTCAGGATTTTTGTCTTAATTATTTTTCAATCCCTGTCTCAGAAATTAGAAAACACAATTGAAACGCCACGAAGTACAGAGTATTCTAAGCTTATCTGTGAAATGGTAGCTAAGGCCATAAAATTATACTGCAGCTATTACTAGATAATCCTCAAGGATATTATTTGAGAACATAAACAATGGACTAAAAGCCATGGAATGTATTAATTCCATTAAACAAAAACAATTGTGTCACTTTTCCTAAAAGTGATATTATCATCAGATAATGCTCACTGATAATAGCAGATGGGTGGGCTTTAAAAAAACAAATTTAAAACAAAGGGGTGGTTGACTTTGATTTAATAGGAGATGCATTCAATAGTTTGAATCACTCCTATCCTGTGTCATGCCACCTATGTCTGCCACAAGAATGTTGCGAAGGAAGTAACACTGGTTACTCCCAGTGTCCTGGAATTTCTCCAAACTATTTCTACAGAGCCAAAATTCTAAGAGTTGTTTCTTTGGAAAGTGATTGCTATGCTACTTACTGAGTGACAGCAGAGTTTATTTATAATTAAACGTGAAATAAAAATGGAAGGCTTTTAAGGGATTTCAGTGAAAACTGGAAGTTGGGTCTAAGACACAGAAAATATGTGATCACATCACCCAAAATATATATTTTAATAAATAATTTTGGACATGTGATTCCACTATGTGATAAGTGTTAATCATACATTCACCCATTTCAATTCTAGATTCAACCCAAGACGAATAAAATCTTGCTTTTAAACATTAATAATTAATTTATTTGTTGACATTAACTTTCAACTTATTTACTTCCTAAGTTATGTTTGATAGTTTTCAATGATTAAAAAAAATATATAAGATTTTCCTTCCTAAAATACAAGTAGAATTCCTTTGAGAAATACCATATTACTTGAAAAATATTAAGGTTACATAATAAGGGGAGAGGAGTGAGGAAGCATAATTTGGGGAATATAGTGGAAGCGGGGAGATGTCTATTGAGTAGGCTATAACTGGTGAGGACCATAGGAGGGTTATAGAGATCGTCTAGAACTGACAGAAAAATATAACATTGTCATGGCCCAGCGGAAACCACATGTTCTGTTGCTTTCTGGCTAGGAATGCTCCCTATTTGATTTCCCAAAGGTGAATCAAAATTGAACTCTGTCATCTTTTTATACTTGGGACCCATTTTTATACTTGAATGCCACATATATTATATCACATCAACTACACTTTTCACATATAAAATGTAGTGCCTAATGTTTAAGTAAATCTAATGATTACACACTTTGGCATACTTTGTATTACATGATTATGACTTGACAGAAGTGGGTTAAAATACTCCCACTACTATAGTACCACTTAATTATTAATGTAAAAACAAAACAGAAAACAGTTTCTGAAATAAACTGCCTGAGTTCAAATCCATACTTGCGTTTTTAAACAAATTTATTTAGCACCAGTTACTTCAATATCTTCATGTATAAAACAAGAATTAAAAAGTGGTTAAATATATGGATGCTGGAGAAAAATGTTTGGTTTCAATATTCTATATTCTATCTGACTGAAGGTGAGGTATCTAATTTTTCTGTACCAGAATTTTCTCCCTTATCAAATGGCAATAATAACAGTATCTAATCCAAATACTTCCTGAATTGGATGTAGTCTAACTTACATACTAAAACAAACTTCCTTCCCAAAAAGGTTATAATTTTTTATTAGTTTTAGATATTATTTTTGATAATCTGATAAAAAGCAATTGGATTTTTAAATAGCACTAACTAGGTGAACACCTTTTCATGTTTAATAGTCATTATTAATTTCTATTCAAATTCTTTGCAACTGATTGACGTTAACTTTTTCCTACAGCTTTAGAAGTTTGTTATGTATTAAAAATAATTAGTGTTTTTTTTCTGATTTATTGTTTGTTTACTCATTCAGGTTGTCATAATCCAACTTATTTTTTTAGTAGAATTAGCAGAATTACTCTGCTATATTAAGCATAGACTCCAGGAGTAAGGACAAAGCAAGGAGACCAATTAAGAGTTTTTTTTAAAAAAGAGTTTATTATAAAATTCAAGCAGGAGATTATACTGTTTTGGATTATGGTAATAGCAAAGGAAATGCTAAAATAAAATATATTGTGGATATACAAATTGGATACAGATATACGGATTGAAGCAAAGAAAGCAATCAAGGATGACTCCAAGGATTTTGGCCTGAGCATTTAGAAAGGTATAGTTTACATTCACTTTGATGATAAAAATGATGGGAGACATGAATTTTAGGGGAATATAAATTTTGGATATGTTAAGATGCTTCTTAGATATCCAAATAAAAATGCTATGTGGGAAGTTAGACATAAAACTAGTATTCAGGAGCAGCTTCCAAGCTGGAGACTTACATGTGAGAGTCAACTGATATGACACTTGAGCCATGATACTGGATGATACCTCCAAAACAGTGGGTGTTGACAAAGAAAAGATCTTGAAGACAAAGTCCTGGAGCCAGCCAACATTGAAAGTCCAACATGATAAGGAAGAACAAGCAAAAATAATGGACAAGGAGTGGCTAGTAAGTTAATATGAAAATAAGAAGTGTTTCAAGAAGAGAATGCCAACTGCTATTTAAAGGTCACATCAGAGTGAAATAAGCCAGTCAATGAAAGAGAAACACCATATGATTTCACTCATTTATGAATAATAAAGAACATTATAAACTGATGAACCATAAGTTAAATATAGCGACAGGAAAGCTACAAGCAGACTGTCTAATTACAACGGGGAGGGGAGGGAAATATGAGGGAAATAAGAGATCAACCGAAGGACTTGTACACATGCATATAAGTATAACCAATGGACACAAAACTCTGGGGAGGGAGGGAATGTTGTTTTTTTTTTGGGGGGGGGGGCGCAATGGTAATATATGTACACAGATAATAATTTAATAAATTAAAAAATATATTAAAAAAAATAAAGGTCACATCAGTTGGGGACTGAGAACTAACAGTTGGGTTTTGTAAGATTGGAAGTCACAGTGGCTTTGAAAAGAGCAGTTTCAGTGGAGTGGAGTGGTAGTGGTAAAAGGCTTGATTGGAAGGCATTTGAGATAGAAAGGGGGAAGAAGAATTGAGACAGTAGATAGACAACCATTTCCAGAGCTTTTTCCATAATGAGGAGCAGAATTATGTTACAGAAGCTGGAGGTGGGTGAAGACACCTGCAGATTTATTTTTAAGGGGGGAAATTAGAGCATATGTGTTTCTTATGGAGAGTATCTAATAGAAAGGGAAAACTGAAGAGGCAGAAGAAAAGCTGGAGTTTTCCCTTTAGGTGTTGAAAGAAAATATAATCTACATAAATATGAGTAGAAATGTCTGTTTTGGATATGCAGACAGAAAAGTATTAGCAATAGAAAGGTAAAACAGTATGGCTGTTGATAGGTGGGTATTTGTGGAAGTCAAATATTCTGCAACATTTCATCTGATTATTTATATTTTTCTAAGGAAATAGGAAAAAAAGCTTGTCAGTTGAACATGAGTCTAGAGCTTGAGAATAAAGGAAAAGTGATATATGGAGACCTGGGTGAGTGGGCCAGTGACCAATCTAAGAAAATGCAGAATGACTCCTGAGTAAAATAAAGAAGTTACTGGTCATGAATTTGAAGTAAAACCCATCAGTTAACTTGTTAGGGTTTTTCCCCTTCTACATAGTGTAGATCTAAAGAATGCAGAGAAATGACTTTAGCACAAAATAGGGTTTTAAATAACAAAGTAAGAGAGTTCAGAGGTTGAATGTGTACCCAAGCATTTTATCAGCCGTGGCATTTATGAGGTATAGGAAGGAAGTGAGTGAGATTTTTAAAATGAAGACTGATAAGCTTTAGGTACTAGTGGTAGTCAAAGGATGATTAGAGTTTGGACATCTTACAGTTACAAACTAGAAAGGAATGTATGGATTAGAGAATATGTATACTATTACTCTATTAATGTATAACAAAATGCCCTGTAACTTAGTTGTTTAAATCAACAATTTTATTGTTAAATAAGTGGCCCAGTGTAAGAAATGTCCCTCAGCTCAGCCTGCACCCTCTCCAATATAAGATCCCTGTGGGATCAGACCTAAACTGGCAGTCAAAAATCCCTCTCACAATCCAGGACTGCTGCATCCCAACTGCTCACCTGCCTGCCTTCCTGCCTGATTGCCCCACACCACTTCTGCCTGCCAGCCTGATCACCCCGTAACCATTCCCCTGCCAGCCTGATTGATGCCTAACTGCCCTCTCCTGCTGGCCTGGTCACCCTTAACTGCCCTCTCCTGCAGTCCTGGTCACCCCCAACTGATCTCCCTGTAGTCCTGGGTCCCTTCCAACTGCCCTTCCCTGCAGGCCCAGTCACCCCCAACTTCCCTTCTCTGCCAGTCTGGTCACCCCTAACTGCCCTCCCCTGCAGGCTTGATCATCCCCAACTGCCCTCCTTTGCAGGCCTGGTACCCCACAACTGCTCTCCCCTCCTGGCTTGATCACCCACAACTGCCCTCTCTTTCAGGTCTGGTCCTTCCCAACTGCCCTCTCCTGCTGGCCTGATCACCCACAACTGCCCTCCCTTGCATGCCTGTTCCCTCTCAACTGCCCTCCCCTGCTGGCAATCTGTGTCCACATGGAGGCAGAAATCTAGTGTGTTGGAGTGATGGTCAATATGCATATTACTCTTTTATTAGAAAGGATAGAGGCCTGGTACATGGGTGGGGGCCAGCTGGTTTGTCCTGAAGGGTGTCCTGGATCAGGGTAGGGTTTCCCTTGAGGTGTGAGGTGACCTGGGCAAGGGGCCTGTGGTAGTTTGCAGGCTGGCCATGCCTCCTAGAGACCCAAAGGGAGGCCCTGGGATCTGGGATTTATTTTTCTTCTATAATTGAAACTTTGTAGCCTTGAGTGGATCCCAGAGCAGGCCAGGGCGAGAAGTTTAGTTTCCTCCATCACCAGGGGAAACCCACAATTCCAGCTGGCTCCAGCTCTGTGGCTGCTGCCATTTTTGTTGGGATTTATTTATCTTCTATAATTAAAACTTTGTAGCCTTGAGCAGAGGCCAAGGCAGGTGAGGACAGTGGAAAGCTTGGCTTCCTCCATTGCTGGGGGCAACCAAAGCCTCCTGCTCTCTCCAGCTCTGTGGCCACCACCATATTTGCTGGGTTAATTTGCATACTCACTCCTAATTGGCTGGTGGGTGTGGCTTGTGGGTATAAGGGAGGTACGGTCAATTTGCATGTTTCTCTTTTATTAGATAGGCTTATGCAGGAAAAGTTTCCTCAATCTTAGCACTATTGACATTTTTGGACCCGATAATTATTGTGATTGGGTATCCTATGCATGGCACTGGTTTCTATCCATTAAATGCCAGTATAATCCTTATCCAGTAGTTGTTATAACTGAAAATATCTCCAGATTTAACCAAATGTCCCTAGTGTGGCAAGGGGGCAAATGCTCAAAGCCACTGGTATAGGAACAACAAATAGTAAGTTTAAGAAAAGAATACTGCAGGTTGCATTTCCCTATGCACAATGGAATTACTGAAGTGTTTGAAAGCACTATTTCCTCATAAGACTGATTTGGCTCAGAAACTTTCTCAATAAGCACCACAAGCAGCTACTATAATTAATAGTTGACATGTAAAACAAAATCCTATTGGTATCCCAACTATAGTTTAATTCTTCACTAGTGCCTGACTTTTCTAACTCCAAATTGTATGCACTATACGCTTCTGCTGAAACCAAACTTTGCCTTGGACCTATATTACTCAGTCAAATTGGGAAAGAAATATTCAGAATTTACTGATTCTCTAATAATTTGATCATGATTCATTCTGCTTCTCTCATACATTCAGGCAATAAATTGACCAGAAAAAAATATCACAAGATAGCAGTGACAGTAAGGCCGGGTTAAATGAAGCTTGAATACATTCAATATAACAGGGCTGAGTAGTAGGCAGTTTGAGAGTTCGGCAATAGAGAATTAAAAAAAAAATGATAACCAAAAGAGAATAATTAAGAAAGGCTTTCTAGGAGTAGTGATGGTAATGTTTTGGCAACAGAGTGCCATTTCTATTATTATGACCTTGAATTTCAAACTTTCAAATCCATTATTCAAATCTCTAATAGAAACCATTAAAAATGTATATCTCAATTTCACATAACTACAAGATGCCCATATATATATAACATATACAGACATATATGTAATATACATGATGAGGCAAAAGTAGGTTTTCAGTTGGCTTTATTGTCATTATGATCAATGACTTGATAAAAACTTTTTTTTAAAAATCCTCACCTGAGGATGTGTGTGTGTGTGTGTGTGTGTGTTTAATTTGAGAGAGCAAGAGCGAGAGAAAGATGAGATAGATGATAGATAGATGGATGGATGGATGGAAGGAAGGAAGGAAGGAAGGAAGGAAGGAAGGAAGGAAGGGAAAGAAATATCAATCAGGTTGCTTTCTATACAGGCCTTACCAGGCCTGGAACTTGCAACCTAGTTAATATGCTCTGACTGGGAATCAAAATCTCAACCTTTTGGTGCATTGGACAATGATCCAGCCAACTGATTCACCTGGCCAAGGCTGGAAACTCTCATTTTTAATATTAAGTCAATCAATGATTTGCACAAATCATCTGAAAACTGACAAGTTGTAGGTTTCCCAAAAGCAGGATGCTTAGAAACCAGGCCATAATAAGCACTGTAAATCAATTATCATCTGTCACTGCCCAGAACCTGTGCCAGCTGTCCCTCTACATGCAACAAACTCAAGGGCCAAGAGTCAAGCCAGAACTGGGGTTGAGGAGATGGCATGTCTATAGGTGATGGGAAGCCAGTTTCTTGCAATGCCTTCTGGCTTCTCACTAACCACTCCAGCCAAGAAGCCCTGCTGAGGCTTAATAATGGGGGACAATAAAGAGGAAAATTGATAGAAGATGGGCTTAACACATCTATTATTAGTGAAAACCCTCCTGAGTGCTGGTGTGAACATGTTTTAGAGAAGGCCCTCACTAATCCATTCCATGCTAATGTATAGAGTTCTAGCTATATATTAAGCTTGGCATTAAGTTCCATATCTATAGTGTAAAGAGATAATCATCTTGCCTTTTTGGAAGTAAAACTTTTGTTAATTACACATTAGTGCACTGATATTTTATTATTTAAGACTCTAAAGGGAAAATATCATTTTTTCATATCACGTTATGTATGAAAATTTTAGGAAATAAATAAGAAGATCTAAGGACAATTGTCAGAACTATTTCAAAGGGTGCTAATGCATCAGTGTTCTCTAGTGTGTGTATCATATGCCTTACCACCTGAGAGGGTCTTTGATTATGTCTTCTTGTCTGAAATACTGTTATATTATTAGAAATGAAGATTACTAGAATAAATGAAATAAGCAAACAATGAAATAAAATATGTAGCATCAAAATAGAGTGCTTCAGATGGTGAATAGAAAAATGTGATGAAGTGATAAGGAAGAAAAAGGAAAGTCTGAATAATCAATGAATGAGACATGGAACTCTACCCACAAAAAATATATTTGATTCTAATGAGAAATAAAGGAATAATTTCCCAGCATCAGCTATTTGGCAGTGAAACAGCAGACCTCCTACAATAGTCCACTTCATTTACACAGAGTCTATTTCCAAAGAATTGGGGGGAGAGTTGATTCTTGACCTATAAAATCTCAAATATCAAAATTATATTATTATAATAAAATTAAATAGAGAGACAAGGGGGAATTAGAATAAGCATAAAATATGGGAAAATTCACTATTGACCTTGTATATGCAAAACTTTTTTTAGATTTTACCTTAGTGTGGAATAGAAAATTAGACTTTTTAATCACTGCTCAATGATACAAAGCCATGAAGATGGATGGTAAATATCAGTAGGTTCCCCGAAGTCAATTTTCTTAACAATTAATCTACATTAAATTTATTCCCTTGTGTAGAATATGGCAGTCTATTGAAAAATACACAAATTTATGGTGTAATTAATGTATGGGGGGGAAAAAGATGGACAGTTATTAAGGCAATCAATGTGACTAGAATGTGAGGCATCTCATTAATCATAGTCC
Organism: Vespertilio murinus; assembly: GCA_963924515.1. NCBI lineage: Eukaryota > Metazoa > Chordata > Mammalia > Chiroptera > Vespertilionidae > Vespertilio > Vespertilio murinus. The sequence goes on from OZ004709.1 coordinate 64,471,861, forward strand.
AGCCAGATTTCAACATAACAAAATGCATCATCTTTAATTTCATAGTTACCATCCAATCCAAATAGAACAAAACATACAATTAAGCATTTAAAATAGTTGGATTAGGTCATTGTGTTTCTTGGTCAAGCCCTTTCCTTTAAAAGACAATAGATTCTTCATAGGAAACTCCTGTTGGCAGGCCTATTTTTGAATACTGCCCATTGATTTTTTTGGGTCTTCCATAAGGGAAAGAACCCAACTAGATAAAAATAGACATTTCTTCTTGAGGTAGTACTATTAGATTATAAAATACAAGGTTTCCCACTGTACCTCAGCTCCCAGGGAAAGCTTTCAATAGCTCATCATAGCATGTTTGCTATTGGTTTTTTAAACATACACTTTATCAAATTAAGAAAGTTCCCTTTAATTCATATCTTACTAAGAAATTTTTTCATATATAAATTTGAACATAATTACACATGTTTCCTCACCATATGATCATATGATTTTTCCTTTCATCTGTTAACATGGAGAATTACATTCATTAATTTAAAAACCTGAAACCACCCTTGTGTTATTGTTATGAACCCAATTTGGTCATAATGTTTTGTTTCCATAATTCAATACATATAGGGGATTTTTTAATCTTTTGTTTAGGAGATTTTTGAATCAGAGAGATTTGACTGTAGGTTTCCCTATGTTTATTTGTCTTCCAAATCAGATATTGGTATCAAGATGATGCTGACCTCGTGAAGAAAGTTGGGATGTGATGACTTTTTTCTAGATTTCTGGTGGGTTTTTCCACCTTAATTATTTTGTAAAATTCACAGGTGAAATGTTACTATTGATGGAAACTGGCGGATGATACGCAGAACTCTAATACTTTTACAGTTTTCTGTATGTGTAAGTTATTTCAAAATATGTTTTTAATTCACTGGTGACATTTCTAGTTTCCAGTTCTGCAAATAAAGACACTGGAAACTGCCATTCCATCCTAACAAGAACTAAAAAATGAACAGACAACTGAAAAATAAAAATATTCTTGAATCCTTATGAGAGGGGGCACAGCCCAGCCAGCATGGCTCAGTGGTTGAGCATCTACTGATGAACCAGGAGGGCATATGCCCGGGTTGTGGAATTAATGCCCAGTGTGGTGTGTGCAGAAGACAGCCAGTCAATGATTCTCTCTCATCATAATGTTTCTATCTCTCCCCACCTCTCTTCCTCTCTGAAATCAATAAAAATTTATTTTTTTACAAAAGAGGGGGCACATAGGGCAAACCTCTGCTCCCAAAACTGAAGTCAGCTGCATAGAGAATCATAACTTACCAGAACACAAACATAAGGGTCAAGTACAAAACAGGGAAACCTCAACTGTAATTGACAGATTTCTGGAGCCTCAGTGTAGACGATTTTGATAGTTAAAAACTCCAAAGAGACCATTCACGGGGGCTGTGCAAGGGGTCAATATTGTAAAATACATCTCCAAGAATCAGGCCAGGTTCCCACAGTACTAGTAAATATCAGTGAAAATTCCCCTCCTGCTTCTACCAGGTGGAGAGGAAAATGAACCACTTTTAAATACAATAGAACACTCTGCCCTTAGGAGAAACTAGCTAACCAGAGCTTAACTCACTAGAGCAGTGTTTCCCAAACTTTTGACATATGTGTACCCCTTCTATAATTTTCGTAACGCTGAGTACCCCTCGTCAAAAAAAAACGGATGTATTTTAATAACAATCAAAATATATTTATTTATTTTTTTGGTACATACACAAAATAATAATAAATGAAAAATAAAATTATTCATAATAAAATATAAATAAAAGTTATATTATAAATAACATTTATTTGCACACCGGACCATCTAATGCCTCACAAGACTGTCTTGACTTGACTCATGAGAATGCAGAATTAGGCACAGCTAAGCACGGTGCAGTGCATACCCCCACCAAACTCTTCCCGTACCCCTGGAGGTTCGTTAAAAGTCTGAGACCTAATCACAGAACTATAAAACACTTTCCCTCCCCTATAGGTCACCATCACATTACTAATGGTCTATTTATAGGAGTTCAAAGGATGTATCTTATACATTATGTCTGACTATCAAGATGGCTTTGGAACAGGAATACCAAAAGGGATATAAAATGTTTAAAATAATAACTAAGAATTTCCCCAAGTTCATGTCAGACACAAAATCACAGATATAAGCTCAGAGGATACCAAGTAGAATAAATATAAAACAAAAATTATACATAGGCAAATCATTTTCAAACATAAAATAAAAAATAAATAAATAATCCAGAAAGAATGAAGGGGGGTGGTAAAACCCACCTTACCTACAGAGAAACAAAGATAAGAAATAAAAGCTTGGCTTCCTCCATCACCAGGGGAAACCCTTGCCTCCTGCTCTTTCCAGTTCCATAGCTGCTGCCATTTCTGTTGGAATTTATTTACCTTCTGTCATTGAAACTTTGTAGCCTTGCCAAAACCAGTTTGGCTCAGTGGATAGAGCATTGGCCTGCGGACTGAAAGGTCCCAGGTTCAATTCAGGTCAAGGGCATGTACCTTGGTTGCGGGCACATCCCCAGTAGAGGGTGTACAAGAGGTAGCTGATCAGTGATTCTCTCTCATCCTCATCAATATTCCTAACTCCCTACCCTTCTTTCTACCTCTTCGTAAAAAATCAATAAAACAAAAAAATAAAATAAAAAAGAAACTTCGTAACCTTGAGTGGAGGCCTAGGCCAGCAAGGGCAGGCAGAAAGCTTGAAAATCCCATTTCCTAGCCAAGTTTAGTGATTACTTTTAAGAGTCCTTTGACTCTTACCACAAATTCATTAAATAATCTTAAACATTTTAACTGCATTAAATTTTCAGATTTTTTTATTTCACTTTTAAGTATATCAATTATTTGAGCACCTTATCACTTTAATTAATATATCTTTAAAATTTCAAATTCATTTTTTCGGAATGTATATTTTTAAACAAATTCTATATACAAACTTTAAAAAAATAAATAATTGCTCAACTCCAAAAACTGGATACTTTCTTTATTCTAATGGGCTAAATATTTTTAAATATTACAGAATTATCTATATATTTAAAGAGCCAGTGTTGTAACATCCACAACGACTGTAGGTTCAACCCAACACCAGGCTGTGAGCACAGCAGGCTAGCAGACTGGACTGATTAGTAGTAGCAGTGGCTACTGGTGAGGCCCAGAGAAGCAGGGTGATCAGATCTTGCTTCTCTCCAGGCCTCGCTAGCAGCCAAGCCTCTCTATCTCTCCCAGAAACCAGCAGTTCAGCCGCTCACCAGCAGCCTGAACCAAGAGCCAGGCTGCACACTCAGCAGGAGAGCAGGCTGAACTGCTGATGAGAGAGAGAGAGGGAGAGAGAGAGAGAGAGAGAGAGAGAGAGAGAGAGAGGAGAGAGACTGGGCTGTTCAACAGCAGAATGTCTGATTATCCCAATTCTCTCTCCCAGCCTTGCTAGCAGCCAAACCTCTCTTTCTCCCTCAGAGGTCAGCAGTTCACTTCACTCACCAGCAGCATGGGGCAGCTGCTGATTAGCCCTGACTCAATGATCAGGCCTAGAGATAGGCCTGGAGATGCTGACTGGCATAGCAACTGGCCAATCAGAACCAAATCTGGGTGAAGTGCGAGGAGCCAATGGCTGCCTAGCAGGCAGGGCTTTTGATGCTGACTGGAATAGAAACCAAGAAATCAGAAACAAATTTTGGTGAACTGCTAAGGTAGAACCTAAGGTCAGGGCTGAGGGGGGATTTTATGGCTAGCAGCTGTTTGGTGTAAGGTATAAGAAAGTGTTTTGATTTTTTTAATGTATAGTGCATATGTCTGGCTATCAGTCCAGATATAGGGATTATGTGCTTTGAAAAAAGCATCCCTCCCCCCTATTTAAGCAACCATATCTTATATAATCTATCTATATTAATAAAAGGGTAATATGCTAATTAGACCCGGTCAACTGGCCATCTTCCAGATGTCCGCCTTCCTTCCAGAAAAAGCCATGGTGGTGGGGGCCAAGGCAGAGGCAGTTAGGGGCAATCAGGCCAGCAGGGGATGGCAGTTGGGGGTGAGATCAGGCCAGCAGGGGTGGGAAATTAAGGGCAATCAGGCTGGCAGGCAGAGGAAGTTAGGGGCAATCAGGCAGGCAGGCAGGCAAGTAGTTAGGAGCCAGTTGTCCAGGATTGTGAGAGGGTTGTCTGACTGCCGGTTTAGGCCCAATCCCTGTGGACCTAAACTGGCAGTCGGACACTCTTCTAAGGGGTCTCAGAATGGAGAGAGTGCAGGCTGGGCTGAGGGAACCCCCTCTGTGCACAAATTTTGTGCACTGGGCCTCTAGTAAAATATAAAGTAGTACATATTTTTTAAGGAAATGACATTAAAATTAAGGTTTTTAATTTGTTAAAACATCTTATTTTAAAACATCTTATACTTTGTACTTACTTATGCTCTAGACATTACTGAAATTAAAATATATCTAATCAGTGAGGAAAAGAACCCCTAGTCCAGTTAATTTAAGCTGTTTTCCACTAAAGATTGAGCCAAGCATTGTGTTTGGGACATTATAAAGTATTTCATCATGTTATATAATTTTGATTGTTGCCTCCCCAGTGTCCTAGAGAATAATAATGATGACAATTTTAGTCAAGGGTTTGCCTGGATTTTTACTGTAGACATTAATAGGTGCTTTGAACTCTACTTATAGTTGCTATGTCAATTAACTCAGGAGGGAGAGGCCTTAGTCCTAGACATCACTGGATTCATAATATAGGAAAAAGTCTGCAACTCCAAACTGGGTGATTGATCTCTACTTTAGATTGTTGTCATTTCCTTGGCTCTCAAAAGATCTTCTCCTTCACCATAAAAAACTTTAAACTTAGCAGAGTCCAACATTCCTATCATCCTATCCTGGGACTGTGCAATAGTTGTAGATTTTAACTTAGAGCTTGGAATACTATACTGCTATAAAAAAAGAAAGAAATCTTACCATTTACAGCATCATGGATGAAACTGGAGAGTATTGTGCTAAGTGAAATAAGCCAATCAGTGAAAGAAAAATACCATGTGATCTCACTCATTTATGGATAATAAAGAACATTATAACCTGATTAAAAAAAGATAGATACAGAGGCAGAGAAGCATTGAGCAGATTGTCAAATTACAGCAGGAAGGCTGGGCAGGGTTGTGGGGAGGATGTAAGAGATCAACTAAAGAACTTGTATGCATGCATATAAGCATAACCAATGGATGCAAGACACTGGAGGGTGGGGGGTGAGGGCATGTGCCAGGGGGTAGGGTAGGCCGGGGGAAGGTCAATAGGGAACAAAAGGAAAGATATGTACCACTATTTTAAATACTTTAAACAATAAAAAAGAAAGAAATAAATTAAAAACAACAACAACAATGCAGTTAAAAAAAACAACAACAACACACACACCATGAAATCAATCCTCTTAATGTGTTAAGTATAGTACTGCTAACAATATGCACTGATGTACTGCATTGATGTATAGCAGGTCTCTAGAACGTTATCAACTTGCATGGTGGAGACTCTATAACCACCAAACAGCAAACTCCTTTCTCCCTTTCCTCAGCAACCACCATTCTACTTTCTCCTTCTATGAGTTTGACTACTTTAGATACCTCACAGAAGGAGAATCATGTAGTATTTGTCTTTCAGTGACTGACTTATTTAATTTAGCATGATGTATGTCTTCAATATTCATCCAAGTTGTAGCAAGCACATGATAGGATCTCTTTTAAGGCTGAATACTATTCAATTTCATGTATACACTGAGTGGCCAGATTATTATGATTTCTGAACACATAATAATCTGGCCACTCAGTGTATATCTATCTCTATATAAAGAGCCAGGGTCCATAACGTCCAAAATGACTGAAGGCTCAACTGAATGCCAGGCAGGAGTGGGCAGGGCGGGGCGGGGTGAGGTGGGCAAGGTGAGGTCATTAGCCTCCAGCCTGGGCAGCCCGCTGCCTGGGCAGGACCTGGGCCCTCCCTCTGTGGACCAGAGGCCCTTTCCTGATACCATGTTCCCAGGATCTCTGAGACCCGTTTGTGGAGGTCAGAAAACAATGTGTGGTGTCATCCCACCCTGGAGACTCCCAAGGCTGACAGCAAGGGTGGATTTCTGTGGGGTCCCCTCTGTTATGTGATCCAGGGTCGCTACACTCTAATGTTGACTCTGGAAGGACTCTGGCTGGTCCTCTGTGTATCTAAGGTCCCACTCCCTACACCAAAGCCCCTGAGTCTCTGAGACCCAGATGCAGAAATTGCCTGTTGTTGTCATCCCACCCTGGAGACTCCCAGGGCTTACAGTGGGGAGGGCCTTAGTGGGGTCCCCTCTGTTGTGGCATCCAGAGTTCCTTTAGTGTTTCCTCGGGGTGCTCACCTTGACTCTGGCAGGACTTGGGCCGGTCCTCTGCATATCTGATGTCCCACACCCTATACCAAAGCCCCCGAGTCTCTGTGACACGGATACAGAAATTGCCTGTTGTCTAGGGTCCAGGGTCCCTCCCTCCTCCATCATGTTCCTTATCTTGGAACATGGGATTATGGAAGATCCTGGGATTCTCCCTCTGTTGAACCAAGGCGAGAGTCCTCAGATCAAGGCACCACTGCCCTCAGTCCTCTGCAGGAAGTCAGTGTACTTCACATCCGATAGCAAGCCCTGCAATTCCAAAGCCTGGTGGCAGGGGCTGAGATGAATTCCATAGGGTCCTTTAGCCCTGCCTCTGATCCATACTTTGACAGGTCCTGGGCCTCCTGTCCTCTATGAACCTGAGTCTACAATCCTCAGACCAAAGGTCTGACCACCCGAGTTCCCTGAGGAGATAGGGGGAGGACGGAGGAAGAGATGCAGCTTTCAACATACAAATAGGAAGCCCAACTTCGGGAATTTAAATTTAAATTCCTGCCTCATTCATTTTATACTGTTAAACCTCAAATCTGGATACTATACCTACTATGATCACCCCCAAGATTTTAAACAAAGCTAAGATAACCAGTTGAGAAACTCTATTCATTGAAGACAGCCTAAAGGCAATGATTTCAACCTTAAAAACAAAAAGCTGGGAGAGCCATATGGACAGTGGAAAAATGAGGGTGAGATGGAAAATTTCTCTGGTAGTAGCCAAAAAAGTGAATGGTCTTCAAGGTGCATAAGAGCAATCTGTACTAAGGAAGCAGGATGATTCACATTTCCACAGAGACAGTCACATTTCCTTGAAAAGATTTTAGGTAAATGAAAACTAGCTAATGGTGAAGGATGAGAGAAAACAATGAACCACTGATATGGGTAGCCTAGAGAAACGTTGAGAGAAAGCATCATCTCCCTACCATGTGACCCATCAGAATTGAACATGGGGTTAATAAGTTTGAGAAGGCCTAGGAGTGCTAAAGAAATGCCCCCAAAGCATCTTGGCCTCCTTACCCCATCCCCATGGAAGTGTCAGGATGGTGCTCTCTGATGTCTAAGTTTCTCTCCCAGAGCTACCATTAACTGAAAGTGTCAGGATGGTGCTCTATCATGTCTAAATTTCTCTCCCAGATCTACCATTAATTGAAGGAGAGGCTTCCTGATTAATTAAAGCCTAGGGAGTGTGGCCCCCTCATTGTCCTAGAGCAGTGCTTCCCAAAGTGTGGTACGTGTACCCCCAGGGGTACAGGAAGAGTTTGGTGGGGGTACGCGTTGCACCGGAGTTTGGTGGGGATATGCACTGCACCGTGCTTAGCTGAGCCTAATTCTACGTACTCATGAGTCAAGTCAATTTCATCCTTCTCATTGATTTAAATAAATGTTATCTATAATATAACTTTTATTTATATTTTATTATGAATAATTTTATTGTTCGTTTATTATTATTTTGTGTATGTACCAAAAAAAAGAAAAAAATAAATATATTTTGATTGTTATTAAAACACATCCATTTTTTTTGACAAGGGATACTCAGCGTTATGAAAATTATAGAAGGGGTACACATATGTCAAAAGTTTGGGAAACACTGTCCTAGAGAAAAGCTATGTTCAGGAGGCCTGGGGTAGGGCCCTGGGAAATTCTGACATGGTGAAAATGACCAGAAAACCACAAACTACAGTTATGTAACAACCAACTGCATTCACCAAAAGAAGGGAAAAGAGAAAGAAGCCCTGTCAACCCAGGTCGAGTGTCCAGGATGAAAGGACCACACCCAAACTTCTGCTCCTCTTCTTTAGTGGCATATTCCCAGGATTCCCTGGTCTTACCTGGCAGATTCTATCCTCAATCCATACTTTTCCTTATTAAGACTTTTTTCCTTTAACCCCAGCCATTTCCCCACAAACCAATGTCCTTCTGCGCTCATTCTGTTGTCCTTCCAGGTACTAAAAACATCCATGGGGTGAAAGATATATTTAAGGGAGTTCAAGGTAAGGAGCCTTTCCAAATATTTTTACCCCTTCAAGAAAACCTATGAAAGCTGTAAAGCCAACAATATGTGGCCATTATCACAGGCCAAATGAGGAACGGAATAAAAATGATCCAGAAAAAGACCAAGATAATGTAGAAAAATTCACCACCTCAAGTGATAACTTGGGCAACCAGTAACTTCAGAGCAAGGCCAAAGACCTTAGAACTATCTATGAAGTCTCTGAAGTCTGGCTCCCAAGAAATTCTGACATTGTGGAAGGCAAATTTTACACCTACAGGGTACACCAATAGTAATGATTAAAATAAAATTAATAAATAATTCACTTCCAGTGTAAGCATAATTTGTGGATAATTTTTTATTAAATTTATTGGGATAATATCTATATAATAAGAGTAATATACTAATTAGACCAGGTTAAGACTCTGACATGCATATCATTGCCAAACAAGACCTTCTGGATATCCTTCTGGACAAAGCCATGGTGGCATGGCAGAGGCAGACACCTCTGGCAATCAGGTCAGCAGGGGAGAGCAGTTAATGGGATCAGGTCAGCAGAGGAAGGCAGTTGGGGGCAATGAGGCCGGCAAGGAGGGGGGGGGGGCAGTTGGGGGTGATCAAGCTGGCAGGGAAGAGCGGTTGAGAGGAAGGTGGTTAGGGGTGATCAGGCTAACAGGTGGAGGCAGTTAGGGGCAATCAGACTGGCAGGCAGAGTGATTAGGAGTGATCAGGCTGCCAGGCAGAGTGCTTCGGGCAATCTAGCAGGCAGGTGAGCGGTTAGCAGCCAGTGGTCCTGAATTGCGAGTGGGATGTCAGACCACAGGATCGGGCCTAAACCAACAGTCGGACATCCCCCTAGGGGCCCCAAATTGGAGAGAGTGCAGGCCGGGCTGAGGGATCCCCCCCACACACACACACCCCATGCACATATTTTGTGCGCCAGGCCTCTAGTCCTATATATAATATGCAAATTGTCCCCTCAACCAGGAGTTTGCCCAGCAGACAGGCCGGCCAAACACCCATGCTCCCTCCCCCTGGCCAGGCTGGCCAGACCCCACCCATGCACAGACCTCTAATATATATATATATATATATATATATATATATATATATATATATACACACATATTATATGCACATATATATATATGCACAGACCTCTAATATATATATGTATTAGATAGGATATGCATATATATATATATATATATATATATATATATATATATCTCCTATCTAATAAAAGGGCAATATGTAAATTAACTGTCACTCCTTGACAAATATGGTGGCATCCATAGCCACAAACATGGCAAAGTCTGTCAGAGCCATGGAGCCAGCGGAGAGGGTGGGAAGCCAAGCCTGCACATCCAGGCCAGCCACTGAGGGAGACATTCGGGAAGTGAGCGAGTTTCCCTGTCTGGAGGTTTCAAATCCACCACTGGTTCCTTTCACTGACGATTCCTCTCCTCCACTGGTTCCTTTCACTGACGATTCCTCTCCTCGTAGGTATCCTCCACGAAAAAGCCGTTCAGTGCAAATATATCATGTCCTAATGGGTGAATCCGAAACCAAATGAGTGTCACATCTGGGCAACTTAACTCCTGTTAGAAAAAGGACCTGGAGGAGAAATTTAGGAATCATGAAGCCATTGTGACCTGTTCAGTATCCAGAACTGCTGTCAAACACAGGCAGTCTGAGACCCTCCCAAACACCACCTGAGCTAAACTTGAGAAGGAAGATATTTTCAAGACCCAAAGTTGAAGGGGGAAAAGGGGCAGGGGAGCAAAACAATCAGAACAGCCAACTCAACCAAAGATGCAGGAGCCTAAGATAAGGCACAGAAATGTGCTGGCCACTGGTGCCCACACTGAGCTGGGGGGACGGGGTGTGTATGTGCGGCATTTAAGACCATCAGCAGGAAGGAAAGTCGAAGCATGCCTAAGGATTTCTTTGAACATGTCCCACAGTTGAGAAGCAGAGTCAGAATTAAGAAGCAAAGTCTTACCTCAGCGCTGGGGTGTTTAAAAGTATCTAAAATAGCAGTTCCATTGCCGAGTCTACTGCCATGTTTGCCACAGGCTGGAGGCACGCAGAAAACTTCCAGGGCAGCCCTATAACCTCCGGGGCAACAGAGGCTTGGGAAAGGGAGCGCCTGCAACCCTTTCAATGTCCAAAGAACTAGCACCACAAATCTTGGCCTATCTCAAAGCTGGTGCAGACTGTAGCTTCTGGCCCCGCCTTCTCCAGTACCATGAAGGAGAGATGACAAGCAGGTATGGTAGCTCCAGTGGTCCAAATCCTGTCGTTGTCTCAGTTACCTAGCCTCTGTGCATTCCAGGACAGCCTCAGATTATTATACATTCAGAAATCATAATAATCTGCCCATTCACTGTATATCTTATTTTCTTTATCTTAGTCATGGATATTCAGGTTGTATCAACCGCTTTAGTATTATTTTTAAATATGTTTATAAGCATATACAATGAATAGTGACAACAACGGTACCACCGGTGATGATAGTGGGTGCTTGAAGCATCAAACTCAGTTGGGGGAGAAAGAGTATCATGTTCTCCATAATTTTTAATCTGTTAAATTCTAGCAAAGCCCATGTGTTGCCCTGCCCACAACAACGGAAGTTGTAATTCCATTTTGTTGAAGAGTAGGTTCCTAGTTTCTTTTAGGGGGCAAATGTATTATCTAAAGCCCAATGCAGATTTTGAGGAAGCAGGGGTTCATCTGGTCTTAGTCCCTCTTACAGAACTGGGCATGCATTTTCCCTCCCAAACAAATGGGCTTTGAGCCTGAATCCAGTGTTTCTGTGGACAGAACTTGTGGGTCATCTCCACAGCTGTTTCTGAGAAGGGAGGTGATGTGTGTTTGAGGACTGAAAACACGGGTCACATTGGACTCAAATAAATACAAACTCTACAACAATGAGCCTCTGTCTGAAGTCTACTGGCTCCCAGAGTGGCATTTTAGCCAGCCTGTTTTCTGTAGCTCTCCTGAGCTGCTGGGTCTGAGGCAAGGAAATAGTATTCATGCTCTTAGCTTTCAGCATGACACCCAGGCCAGGAGCCAAGGCAGAAATACAGAAAACTGCTCTGCCTCTCTGTCTCTGTCTGTATCTCTCTCTGTCCTGACACCAGAAGTATACATAAACAAACTGGTATTGGTAACTGGATCATGATTGGGAGTCATGAGATAATCTTGTCCTTACCAATCAGCACACAAGGTAATTTGCATTCTGCTGTTCCTTATTCTTACACTACAAGATTGTCATTGTCAGGATTTTCATTTTTTTCTCTTGTTGAAGGAAATTATTCATGTGAAGCAGGCAAAAAGATAACTGTGTGTTCATGTTCACTGTTTAACAACCCAACCCAGGTTGCTATTATCCTCTAGGTCAGGAGCCGAATTTTCCTGTAAAGGGTCAGATAGGACATATTGTAGGCTTCAGGGGCTGAATAAGGGTCTCTGTCCCAAATATTCAGCTCTGCCTTCAGAGCACAAAAGAGCCATAGAACACAAACAAAATAGACATAGCTTTGTCCATTCTGACAAAGAAACTTTATTTATATTTTAAAACTTAATTATCAAAACAGGTGGCCAGTGGCTTCTGGCCCCTGGTTTTGCCAAACTTTGTTCTAGTAAAGGAAAACGAACCCTATCTGGCTTGCAATATGCACCTGATAAGGGCCCAGATAACAAGTTAACTTGGTAGATGATGGTTGTAAACTGCTCTTTTTTTCTCATAGACAACCCAAATGGTCAAGGTATTACCCAGGAATACTTTAAACAGTTTGACTCTAACTTCAAAAGCAAAATCTGATTTTAGTATGTCTTTCCTAATGGGCTATCCATGCCCTGGATGCTCAAAGCTGTGCCATCCTTCCTGCTACCATGCTTAATGAGGTGTATAAAATGAACTAGGGTTAATCCTATATGCATTTGAGGATCATGTCTTTAACTATTTGAAATTCTGAGGTAAACATACCAGCATTCTTTCCTCAGCACCAAGGACAAGCAGCACAAATACTTAGGGGAGAAAAAGGCAATCGGTGTGCCAGGCCCTTCTCCTCATCCACAGACAAGCTCCCAAGCCTCCTGTGAGGTTACATGGCACCTACCTAGATTCCTGGTGCCACCTCCAGCACCCCCTATATCTTCAGAGTCGACTGACAAAACAACAGTCTTTTTCTGTCTGTACATGAGTCAATTTGTCAATATAAAACTCTAAGGTTTTTCCCCAGCTCTGCTATTTTATAATAACTACCTGCTTAGAGCAAAGATGATTGCTCAAAACCCTCCCCTCTCACCCACCCATCCACACATGAAGGTATATGAGTTTAATTAGGAGAGGGACATATTCAAATTGCCTAGAAATGTAATAGCTTGAAAAATAAAATATTGTTAATTTGGCGATAACTGTTATATAAAAAGTAGCTCTCCATTAGCTCTGACTTGTACATGCAATCAGAACCAGCACAGAGTAATTTTAGGGATCACTTCAAAGCTGTAATAGTATGCATCTACCAAGTCTGCAGGCTTCATTTCTGTACAGATAGATAATGTCCCATCTCTATTTCCAGGACATGCCAATCTTCAAATCCCTAGTTCCCCATCTGCAAAGGTCTTTGAACATCATCATCCAAGCTTGCTCCTCTTTCTGACTTGCCCATTAGGGTACTACCCTCAGCTTGCCACCTTTTCTCAAAATCTTAGAAATGTAAACATGTCCCTCACTCTTACCACCACTTTTAGCATCCAATCCGTGGCTGAAATCTATCCGTGCGACTGCATTCTCACTGACAGCTTCCTAGACAGGCCTTCGTTAGCTCCATTACCTTTCCCCTGCTCATTGGCATGGTCTGTTTGTTTCTCTCTCTGAGCCCCTACCTACTCCATTATACTGTACACAATCACAAACTAATTTTCTTAAACACAGATATTCTTGTGCCTCCCTTGTTTAGCCCTGATCAAAGAGTATTGACTATTTCCTATTATTGGGAAGATAAAAATCCAAACCCAAGATCCCATCTAACATATATACCAACGTTTCCATTATAGATTCATTTGAACTGCCTCTAACTAAGCCTTGTTCACCCTTTCATCTCTCCCTGAAAGGCATTTTGACATAGCCTTCACTTCGATTACTGTTTGCACCTGACCCAACCCTACCTAAGGTCTTCCCAATTCCCCCAAAGAATCAATTTCCCCTCCTTTGACACCAGCCACCTTTCCCTGTTCTATTCACATTCTTAAATGTATTAGGTGTTGGTAGGAAAGTGTCATATTTGTGAGAAAAGACCATCTCCGATAGTTTTCAGTCTGTGCCCTACCACAGACATTTGTTACCTGCATGACTTTTGTTAACTGACTAAATGGCCCCATGACTTAATTTTTTACATTATCCTGTAAAAACTTCAGATAACAGTGTTTACTTCTCCAGGATTTAGTAGAAATAAATGAGTGACACTGGTCTATGGTAAGAATCATAAAGCTCTTAAACATTATGTCTTGAATATCTGAGTGTGCCTTCTAGTTACAATTACTTAATGAGGGCCTAGGAGATTGTGCTTTGGCTGCCCAGCATCCTTCCACCTTCTTTTGCTAACTACCTGCTGAGTGTGTGTGTGTGTGTGTGGGGGGGGGCGGTGTTTTCCCTCATTAGGTCCAGCCCTGAAGAGGCTATAAATCAAGGGGTCTGGCCTTCCCTTCCAGGCTTGTGGGCACATTAGTGAAGCTGGATAAAGTGAACTTTCTGATTTGGGATTTTGGACCCTGAACTGAGTAATGCAAGGTTAAAAAAAGAATAATTGGAGTGTTTTCCTTTCAACCTCAGATCCCCAACAAAACAGTTGTATAATGGATGTTACTGAAATCACTGGAATGCCTGGTTTTCTCTATTCTGATTCTGAATTTTCCACCTTTTCTTTCCCTTTACACCTGTAATCCCTCCAACTTCTTCTAATAAATTTTATTTCTGCTTGAGTTCGCAGAAATAAATTCTGTTGCTTGCAACTAAAGAACCCTATTATCTATCTTAAACCTCCAAGAGCCAAAAGCTAATGTATAACATTTAAAGTCTTCAATAAATGTAATATAAAAGAATGCTTCCACCCATCCAGAGTGGCTCAATTGGTTGAGTGTTTGTCTGGTGCACTGAAAGGTTAGTGGTTCAATTCCCAGTCAGGTCACATGCCTGAGTTGTGAATTCAATCCCTGGTCAGGACAGCTACTGAAGGCAATGGACCAATGATTCTCTTTCACATCTGTTTCTCCCTCTCTCTTTGTCTCTCTAAGCATGTTCTCCAATGAGGATTAAAAAAAAGTTAAAATTTAAAAAAGAATATTCAACTTCTGTTGACCTTATTTTTGTACACTTTAATGTATATTTACCCTTTTAATTCCATTAAAATCAGAATTCTTGATGCTTCATTTAACTTGTTCTAAAAATATTAATAATTTTAATAATCCAAATATTAATATCCATATTATTCCAAAAATAATTTAAGATAATTTAAATTTACATAGAAAATTAAGACAATAGATAATAAGTTAAATAAAGGAGGTGGTCTTTTCTTACAAATAAAGTTATAAAACAAATAAACTAAAAAATTAATTATCTTGGCTATAAAATTAATTAATTCCAAAAACTTTAGTCCAGTATGTTTTACCTTGGCTATCAGATAGACTCAGTTGGGATGATTTTTTTAAAATGCAGGTAACTAGCTTTCATCAAAGACAAATTTGATCTGAAGCGCTGGGTGCATAGGTGCAGTATTTTGGGCAGAGTTTTTTAAATGCCCCCACTTGATTCTGACACATAATACAATTGATGTCTGAGACTCATGGAGCCAATCAATTATGCAAAAACACTTAAAATGGAATACCGATCTTCAAAAGTACAGAAAACTTTGTGTAGATTTGAGAACAAAAATATAAGTATGAAGGATTTGGTAAAATAAACTCTCTTGAAAAACATTAATACTCTACAATTATTTTCCCATCAAAATAGAACAGTGCCAAGTACATGCCTCTTCCAAGTACCAAATCTTTAAAACCAAAGTGAAATTTTAAAACCACTTCTCCAAATAGCATCCTTCCGGTAGGCCGATGTCCTGTTTTAGTTCATTTCCCGTTTCTGCTTGGTAGAGTTCATGGGATATTTCAAGAATCAGTGGGTAATGAGGAATTGGGTGCCAATTTAGATATTTGATTTGGAAACTGAGTCTTTGAAAACCATCAATTCCAAACACAGGGAAAGCTCTTCTTATTATCCTATCCCAGAAACTGGCAATAAGAACATTCTAAAAACAGTTATAAATGCAGGAGCCGGGGGCTGCAGGTGGAGCACACACAGCTGCCAGGAAAAGTAAGACACCTGCTATGTCCTTGTGTACCCTCTGATGGCTGGGGAAGGCAGAACAATATGGCCTGCTGTGTATAAGCTGGGGAGTAGTTATAAATAAGAGTGATGAAGGAGCTCGGTTGGGAGGCTTTTTTTAAGGGCATGCACAGTGGTCGCTGGTAGTAAGAAAGTAGCCCTAGACAGCTTTTGTTAAATGTAAAAGACCACTGGAAAAGTTACACACCTGTCATAATCGGTCATTAACACCTTCGGAGACATTACTTCATCAGATACAGAATTAGCTGCCCGCTCTAGTCAGTTCGGCAGATGTCTATGAACACCGTGCTAGGCTGAGAGGCATCAGCCTCAACCCAGCTGTGAAAAAGGGCCACTAGGAAATCTTATTAAATGGCTTGGCTAGAATAAGGATTACACATGCTATCACATAGTAAAGTTGTTTAGAAATGTAGCTAACAAATAGTCTGAACTCTTTTTTTTTTTCGTTCTTTCTTACTTTTTTTTTTTTTTTGAACAAGCACAAGTTTATTTAGAAAGTCACAGAGGTAAAATAAGTGAGCCATGGAAGAAGTGAGCCAATGGGCTGTGTGGGCTCAGGAAACACATTACAGAGGCAAAAGAAGGGCCCTTAGAGTTTAGGAAAAAGAAAGCAAAGGTATATGCCTTGAGGGAAGAAAAAGTGAAGGAAAGGCAAGCTGTGCTCCAGAGAAAGAAAAAGACAGCCATGCTGGGTCCTCAGTCCTAAGAGCTTGTTATTGTTATTAAATTTTTTTTGTTTTGTTTTTAATTTATTTATCTTTATTGTTGAAGGTATTAGAGAAGTCCTCTATTTTCCCCCCATTGCCCTGCTACTGCCTAGGCCTTCAGCACACTACTAGCCGAGTCCATTGATTACACATACATATATACAAGTTCTTTGGTTATTCTCTTCCGACCCCCCTTCCCTCTCAGAGCCATCAGTCTGTGCCATACTTCCATACCTCTGGGTCTATTTTATTCATCAATGTATTCTGTCCATTAGATTCCACATATGTGAGATCAAGTGATACTTGCCTTTCTCTGACTGGCTTATTTCGCTTAGCATAATACTCTCTAAGTCCCTCTATGGGCTTTTAAGGGCAGAGATTTTAGGAGAGGATATCCAAAGGAAGGATATCAATAACTTAAATGGGAGCTAACATTATTTTCTGTCAAGTCCCTCGTAAGTACCTTCTATGTGTCAGACACTTCACAATATGCTTGAATTAATATATGTACAAGATGAAGTATTCCTCACAATGGATAGTCAAGAAGAATATAAAAGCATCCTCACAAATCATTATAATGCTATAAGAAACACAACATGCAAGTAATCTCTAATTTATCAGGATCCCATTAAGTTAGTTACCATTAGGGAGCAGCAAAGGCCATGAATATTGCTACCATCCAACTCCCACAGAAGTCATAAAAAGCTACTCTCTCTAGCTTTTTACCTCTATCTACTAGATATGGTTGCATTCTAAATTATGTTTTGCCTACACTTAGATGCATGAAGGTTTTATCACTCTTCCTATTATTATCTGGTGTTTACATAGAACCTTTCTTCCAAGAGCTGCATCTATGCATCTGATTACATTCCTGAGAGACTGAGAAGAGTCACTGCTGCCCTCACTGCATGGAGCTTCATGCTTCATGCTTTTTTTTTTTGTTTTCTCTTAGAACTAAGACACAAAACCAGAACTCTGACTGAGGGGGCCCAGCACTCCATGTTCAGTTGTGTTGTAAGAAGTAAAAGATATATACCACCAAGGAGCACATGCCTTGTTCACCACAAAGGATAAAAACTGGGGGCAAAAGATAATAATAAAAGAAACCCAAGGAGAAGTCTTCTTTTTCAGAGATCTTGCCTCTTCATCTGAGAGAGGAATCTTGTCCTTTTCAGGGGATCGTCACAAACAAACTACTCTCAATAAAGATATAGATTCCAATGTCACCAACAGGATGCAGCAGCTCCCACTACCTGGTTCCTGTTCTTGCCAAGAAATGTTTGTTCTTACCCAATCGCCTCCCATGTTTAACAAATGATCTAGGCTGGACCAGCCAGCTGCTGCTGGTGAGAAGAAAGAAACACGCTTTTACAGGATCCAGGCTTTTCTATACTGAGAAACTCAGGAAAGAATGAGAACTGTATGTTCAAAGATCATGACTTTCCTCATTCAAAATGAATTGCATCCAGAGTCTTACAGCCTTCAGATTAGAAGGTGTAGAGAAGTTGGACAGAAAATCAATTGGTTGCATTTTTCCTTCTCTTCACCTTAATAAAAGAGATGTTATCAGGTTGACAATCAGTATACCCTTAGGTTAGAAAATTTCCCCCTTAATTCAGATAGCTTATAGTTGTAGGTCTTTATCAATGAGTAAGTTTTTAGCATTTTGTGACTTTAGTATCAACCCATTAGCCGAGAATGGACCTTCCTCCACATCTTAATTTTAAAAGTGTCTATGGCTCTCCATCCATCATGGCCCGCGAATAAATAGCACCTCATATAACCAATAGATTATGACACAAAGGAAAGGGGTTATACTGGTTGAGTCTTGGTTTAAATAATGAATTTGAGTATAAGAGGGATCTACGGCATTGTCTTACCTTTAAGAGCAAGATGTACAAATACAAACCAGAGTAGCACTCCCTCCAGATTCTCTATTCCTATGCAAGATTCAGACTTGATTCCCCTTCCTGAATAAAGCTCACCATGTAACCAAGAGGCTAATTTTACAATATTCTCCTATACATATCACTGAGTGAGCTACTTGTATTTTCTTCACTAAAGGGTTTTCTACTAAACTGGAACAAAGGAGCTACTTCTAACACTCAACAATCCACTTGTTTTCTGGAGGCACTTAATTTTCTTAATGGGACTCAGATGAAAATAGGAACAATATCAAAGACCTATCTCAAAATGCAAGTGATAACCTCCAGCTTATTCTATCCAGTGACCAATAATTAGCAAACCCAGGATACTATTTCTTTTGATCCTGTTAAAACCAATGGTTCTCAAAACAGTCACACATTAGAATCAGCTAAGGGGATTTCAAAATTCATACCCATAACTCCCTAGACCATATAAGTAGGAATTTGGGGAGTAGGGCTCAGGCTTAAGTATTTTCTGAAGTCCCACTGGTGACTCCAGTGTAATCCAGGATTAAAAACCAATGTCTTAAGCTTGAGTGCTAGGTTCAAACTTGAGAGTGTGTCAGAATCACTTGGAGGACGTGTTGAAATACAGATCTATGGACCTCAACCCCAGAGTTTCTGTTAAGTAGGCTAGGGATGGAACCCAAGAATTTGCATTTCCAACAAGTTTCCAAGTGACCCTGAAGCTGATGCTTTTAAGTGTGGGGACCACACCTTGGGAACCAATGACTTACAGGAGTATGTTAATCTGTTATGCAGAAGAAATAATGCTCATTTGTTCACGTTAGAGAAACTGGTTTAATACAAACAGCCGTTTTGAATAGCATTATGTGATCTTTAATTTGACAAACTAATGGAAATACTAGTGACAGTGCCAAAGAGCAAGTCTTAATAGATTCATTTCCTTCATTTCCCTCCCAATTATAAAAGAAATCCAACTCATAAAATATAACTGAGATGTTTAAACAAACGAATTATGTGGTACTTAGGTGAAATTGTAACCCTTGTAAAATAGCTCGGATTATAATCAAGTTCATGAAGTATCTGGTTGGTTTCACCAGCTTACTTGAAAATTTGAGCAGCTGAGCATCACAGAAAGAGAATTATGCAACTTTACCTTGATTGGAAAAATGATAATAATCCAAGAAATTTATCTAGTTCATAATGCTTTTCTCATTCCTAAGGAAATAATTTCCTTACAATTTTCAGAAAACCCCCAAAATTTCTGGCCTCTATACCTGAGGGACATCAAACTAATTCCTTCATGTGACAATCATATGTCTTGGTATCATTGTATCAAATTCATTTCTACTTCTTTGGGGTTTTGATTTTTACTAATGCCCTTAAAAATAATTTTCAAGGGACTTGTAGGCAAATGTTCACATCATCAGCTTTATTCATAATAGAAAAAAAAAAAAAAAAAAACAGAAAAGAACACAAATGCCCATCAATAATCAAGTGATAAATGATGGCATATTTATACAATAAAGCACTATACAACAATAAAAGATTAATTGTTGTATCATATAACAACATGATGAATGCCACAGATGCAATAGCAGTAAAAGAAGCCAGTCATGAAAGAGTTCTTATTGTATTATCAATTTATATGAAATTCAAGAACAAGCAAAATTTTAAAATAGCCATAAAATTCAGAAGAGTAGTTTCCTTTGAGGGGTTATTGACTGGTAGGGCATATAAAAAAGTTTTCTGTAACACTGAAGTACTCTTTATCTTATTCTAGATAGTAAAATGGATACATGTATATGCAAACATTAATTGAACCTATGATATATGCACTTTATATGATATAACTTAACTAACCATTTTAATTTCCAAATTGCATGAATTTAATAATTTACTTTTTGTAAAATATTCCTCACACCCAAATTCAAAATTTGCCTATATTCTGGAATTTTATCATTGTTAATGGTGGGTCTGATATGAAAAATAGCCTGAAATATTTGCTTATAAAGTCAAATGTGAAAGACTTCCATCTAAACATTCTTTCCTCTTCTTCAATTAATTTTTAAACATTATTTTGTCTTCTTTTTAGTGGGAGTTCTTTTAAATTATCACCTAAATAAAAGTAAGGTATAAAATGCTGTAATTCAAAGTCAAAGAGAATAAGG
The DNA here is from genome assembly GCA_963924515.1 of Vespertilio murinus. Taxonomy (NCBI): domain Eukaryota; kingdom Metazoa; phylum Chordata; class Mammalia; order Chiroptera; family Vespertilionidae; genus Vespertilio; species Vespertilio murinus. The sequence continues at coordinate 64,492,466 of OZ004709.1, forward strand.
AAGAAAGAGTCTTTATCAGCAGGCAAAAGATTTCAACAGGTTTTAAAAGGTAGAAAGGAAATGAAAGAAGACAACTGAGTTAGCAGATGCAGAAAAAAGGCAGGTCACTGTAAAATAAAATTTAAAAAAAAGGAGTATGGGAAGTGGAAGGAATGGTTTTTACTGAAGAACCCTAGAAAGCAAGGCACTCAGAGGCACCATATAAGGTGGTCAAAATTGACATAAAAGATAAGAGTTGGGATTTTAAAAAATAAAGGAGGTTATTACCTGAAAGTCTTTATACAAAATGCTGGAGACCAAATTTCTAGTTCCCATACAATTGATAAAAACTTTCTTCTCTGAAGAAACTAAGTTTGCATATTACTCCTTCCTAACAAAAGAGTAATATGCAAATTAATCACCACTCTGCTACACCCACAAGCCACGTCCACTAGCCCATCAGAGTGAGTATGCAAATTAACCCCAACAAGCAGACAAAATAATCTCCTTTATTTTTTAAAACCCCACCTCTTGTCTTTTATGTCAATTTTGACCACCTTATATGGTGTATCTGAGTGCCTTGCTTTCTAGGGTTCTTCAGTAAAAATCATTCCTTCCACTTCCCATACTCCTTTTTTTTTTAAATTTTATTTTACAGTGATCATCACTCTGCTATACCCACAAGCCATGCCCAGTAGCCCATCACAGTGAGTATGTAAATTAACCCCAACCAAGATGGCTGGGCTCAAGCCACAGAGAGCAGTTGAGAGGCTTGGTTTTCATTTTGTATATAGACTTTCAGGTAATAATCTCCTTTATTTTTTAAAACCCCACCTCTTGTTTTTTATGTCAATTTTGACCACCTTATATGGTGTCTCTGAGTGCCTTGCTTTCTAGGGTTCTTCAGTAAAAATCATTCCTTCCACTTCCCATACTCCTTTTTTAAAAATTTTATTTTACAGTGATCATCACTCTGCTACACCCACAAGCCACGCCCACTAGCCCATCAGCGTGAGTATGCAAATTAACCCAAACCAAGATGGCTGGGCTCAAGCCACAGAGAACAGTTGAGAGGCTTGGTTTTCACTGGCAAGGGAGGAAGCCAAGCTTTCCACCTGCCTTGGCCAGCCTAGGCCTCCACTCAAGGCTATAAAGTTTCAATTATAGAAGGTAAACAAATCCAAACAGAAATGGTGGCAGCCATGGAGCAAACAGGAGGCATGGCTCCACTCCTGGCTACAAAGTTTCAGTTGTAGAAGATAAATAAATTCCAGTACCAGGGCCTCTGCTTGGGTTGCCAAGGGGTGTGGCCGGCCTGCAAACCACCACAGGCCCCTCAGCCAGGCCACACCACACCCCAAGGGAACCCCCACCCTGATCCAAGACACCCTTCAGGGCAAACCAGCTGGCCCACACCCATGCACCAGGCCTCTATCTTATCTAATAAAAGAGTAATATGCAGATTGACCATCACTAAAACACACAAGATGGCTACCCCCATGTGGTCAAAGATCCTGCCCCCATGTGGACACAAGATGTCCCTCACAAGATGGCCACCACAAGATGGCCAGCAGGGGAGGGTATTTGGGAGGCACAAGGCCTGCAAGGGAGGGCAGTTGAGAGGGATCAGGTCTGCAAGAGAGGGCAGTTGGAAGCAGTCAACCCTGCAGGGGAAGGCAGTTAAGGGTGGCCAGGCTGGCAGAGGAGTGAAGTTGGGGGCAAACAGGCTGGCAGGGGAGCAGTTAGACATCAATCAGGCTGTCATGAGACTGGTTAGGGGTGATCAGGCTGGCAAGCAGAGTGGTTAGGGGCAATCAGGAAGGCAGACAGGGGAGCAGTTGGGAGCCAGCAGTCCTGGATTGTGAGAGGGATGCAGTTGAACATCCCTGAGGGGTCCCAGATTGGAGAGGGTGCAGGCTGGGCTGAGGGACACCCCCCAACCCCGTGCATGAATTTTGTGCACTGGGCCTCTAGTAATAACATAAAAAATACTTCTTACATACTATGAGTCCCCCAATTAAATGTCTGTTTACAACCCAAATAACCACCCTAATGTAAATTCCTCTCATAAGACCTACCAAAACACATATAGCTGCCAATAAGTTTTAGTGCCTCACTCTTAATATGAAACAGATAACCAAGGACCGCCAAATACTATAATATGCTCCAACATAAAAATTAAAAAAAAAGAAAGAGAACGATGAACATGAGCAGGAAGAAAACAGAACCTCCAGAAAACATCAAGCAAAACTTCATAAAAAGTGCTAATTGGTGTGCAAAAATGAAAAGTGGGAAATTAATATACTTACAAAATAAGAAAGACATGTGTTCTTTTTAATAATGGAGAATAAACACTTTTTGGAAATTAAAAACATAATAATCAAAAAAAATAAGAATTAAGAAGATAATGTCAAGGAAGCATCTAGAAAGTATAAAAAAGAACAGAGAAATAACAGGACTGTTGGAAAATTAACATGGGAAGAAGGCGTTCTAGATGGAGAAGAAAGGAAAAAAGATGGAATGGAATTCATTAAAAAATCATATGAAAGATATTACCAAAAGTAATAGCCAAGTATTTCTTAATTAGAAAAAGTCAGAACAATAAAGGGTAATTAAATGAAAATGGCATACCAATGCACATCTTCATGAAGTTTAAGAACCCAGAAATAGATAGGCTTATGGCAGAGTGAAGATGTCCAAGAACCTGCTCTCCTACCAAAACAATGAAAATACTGGTAAAACAATTAAAACCAATTAATTTTAGAACTCTTGAAATTAAGCAAAACCACTGAACTGAAAAAAACTTGCTTGTCCAAGAGAAATGACAGACATATCTCATTAAAACAGTAGAGCTGGTGGCATTTAACTTGAGGCTATATTAACTATGCTCGCCCTCACCAATTCACTGTAGCCAGGAAAAGCCAACAGCTGCACAGCTGAAGGAAAAGATTGATATCTTTTGGAGCTCTGTTAAAAGCCTCAAGCTCAGAGCACAGTCAATATTTTGTCCAAACTGGTAGCTTCCTAGAAAATCTGCATTTCCAAGTCTGTGTTGTTATTTGATTTGAGTCACGGTTCAGCTGAGCAAAAATAAAAGCCCTATCCCCAGGGCATTATTTTGGTGTGTAAACCAAGCATGTCAAACTCGAAGGCTAACACGGGCCAAGTAAACAAGGTTTTAGTTTCTGTGAGCCGCAAAAAAATCAAAAGCTTAAATTTTCAGAAAACCATAGGCTTATTTAGATAGACAAGCTGAATGACAAAGGGCTGAAATAAATGAGCAATCGTTAACATAAAATAACAGAACATTTTTATAAAAATTAGTATTTTGTCTTGAACATTAACTTACCAGACACTGAATAACTGCACAAATTAATAAGCATAAAGCAAATAAACCTATTTTTCTTATCCTCTGAAAGCGAAATATTTCCTTTTTCACACACCAAACAAGTCACTACAGAACTAACGACATGGCAATCAGCTGCTAAAATATTCGATGCTAGGATTAATGGAGAGAAATGGTGTGCCTGGAGTAAGGCGAGTAAGGGAAATAAATGCTGCATGATTATAGTAATCAGTTATTAACTAACATTACTGTTTGTTATTCATAATTATGTTAACAGGATACTGTAAAAATTAATATACAAACTTTTTATTAAAACATTTCTTACATACCGTTATATTGGCTGGGCCACAAAAATATTCTTTGTGGGCCGCAAATTTGACATGCTTGGTGTAAACCATAGCAAACTTTCAGCACAAACATGTCAAACTCACGGCCCCTGAGCCGCATGCCTCATTTATTTGGCCCATGTTAGCCTTTGAGTTTGACATGCTTGTATCTAGCAACACCGCAGATCCTAAGACTGTGATTTGGGGTAAGAAAAAGCTAGATCCTAGACAAAAGTGTAAAAGGAAGTGTAGAGAACTATTGAACCAAATGGACTTTGAAAAGCTCCAACTTATTTCTAGGGATCTAAAAAACCTCTTCCATGCACAAGACTGAGTATGCCCAGGAAAAAACTGGGAAAGAATAAGCCCTCAGTCATTCACCTCCAGCTGACCTTGAGACCTTGTGCAAACAGAAAGTGAAACCTAAAACTGTCTTATAAATCTCCTGAAATTTGAAGGTAAGCTTTCACACACTAATCCCCTTAACAAAACAACACAAAGCAAAACAAAACAAAAAAAAGATAGACAGCATAAAGGGATGGCATTTGAGGAAATATTTTGACTGATCATTTGCTTACTACTAAATTTTACTGACCAAGTAACAATCTCTAGGAAGCCAAGACTAGTATTTGCACTTGGCTGGATAAGTCATGAATAATTTTGTAAGCTACATGAGGACAGGTACTTTGTTTTGTTTACCAAAGTGTTCCCTTGAATCAATATTTAATTAATATCAACTAATAACTTGGAATTGCTATCATTTTGTAAAAAGAAAAGCAAACTTATCTATCCATTTGACACTTTTGATCATTGTTAAATGCTTTGAGATAGGAGTTGGCAGAAGAAAACACATACTTATGGATTAGAAAATTAAGTTTTATTTACAACAGAGTGAGGTAGTGTGGTGGACCCTGTGATGTCCAAGTTCACCTTCAGGGATGAAGGACTTAGCCCTCCATTAGCTGGGACTGCTTCGAAAAGATGCCCTCCACCTAGCTGAAGAAACTGCTTTGTCCAAGATTGCATCCTTGCAGGGCAGCCTACATCCAAGAGGATCAAAAAGGAATGCTAGAGATACAGCCCCTCACCCTACTGGGTCAACTGTAATGCGCAATGTTAGCCCGAGGCCCACCCTGCTTCATTGGAACTGCATTCTCCTTCTGACCAATCCTGCTTCTTTTGCCTCATTTCCACAGAGTCCATCATGAGAGCATCCCTAATTAATGGATGCTGCACGAATCTCTATCTCAGAGAACTCAGAGTCAAGTCCCCTAACAACTTCTCCCACTTTATCAAGCTGCCTCATGCATGAGCCCATGGCTAAAGGTGTATCTTATTATTTTAATTCTAGCATAAAGTAAGAGTTCTCCTACATTAATAAGTACTTGCTTCCTGGTCTTCCATTACTTGATATGGTTTAATAAACATGAATACGTCTTTCCTTCTCTCAAGCCTTGGATAGGGGATTAACATGCTCTCATAAAAATATAAAGAATTGGTCTGTTATAGATGTACTATGTCTATCTTCATTATTAGTTTTTAGAGATTGGTGAGCCCAATCATGGTTACCCATATTAACAAATCAGTCCCCAACTCCTCTGGCAGATTTCTGAGCAACCTTGCTTAGAAACACCTGGTAAAACATTTTTTTTTTATTCAACTTCAGGCAATTCAAAAGCAGCTGAAAGTCACTTAAGTGGAAACCCAACTATGATGCTGCTTTTCAAATCAAAAGCAAGATCTCGGCTCCGCAGGATGTGGCCTATTGCCAGGTGTTTAATATTTGAGGGGCAAGTACACTGTTGGGAGCTTCTTTACATAATTGACAAACCAAAGCCCAAAGTATTGAGGTTAACAATTCCCTTCTCTTTGACCACAGAACTGGTACGGGGATATTTCTTTTCCTGCACATAAATCACCTTCCTAGAGCTATTGGAGGGTTGTTCTCCGTCTCCAGAAGACTAGCGGTGAGCCTCTGGGTAGCAGAGCAATGTCAGAACAAGGTACAAGGTGGGTTTAGGGTCACTTTGCAGCCATCATCATTTTTCTTCTTTCTGGCTCCTGAATCTGCCAGATGACTTTGGCCCGAGTGCTGCGTATTTGAATTCTGTGCAGACAATAGTGTAGGCACGTGGTTTTCTGCGCACAGTCTTTGATGGATTGGATCAGGACATCAGACATCAGCATATCTCCAGATGTTGCAAAAAGCTTTGCCGAGACTTTGCCATTTATGTTCTGCCAACCATCTGGGCTATGACACAGACACAGCACACAGAGGATGTCATATGAGCTGACCGGCATTTTCACCAATCACTGGTGTCAGAGGTGGAGGTGCCTTGCGCTTCCCTGTGAGTGTGCCGCGGGCACACCTGTGATCTTTTATTAAAGGAGTGATAGAATAGGAAAGCAACTCAAAAATGAGTAATGCAGACTACATAACATTCCTGAAGGAAAGATTAAATTGTGAGTTGTTTTATATTATTTTGCTTTTTTTTCCTTTGAAAGAAGAAAAGGAAGGGTAAATTGACATTTCTGAATGCCTAAGATACGCCAGTGACCTCATATAATGTACGTGCCTCATTTAATTTTCACAATACATTATGAAAGGATGAGTAAAATGAAATCCTTAGAAAGTCCATAATCTGTCTTAAGTTTACACAAATAATAAGTGAAAATATGAGGATTTAAATGCAGGTTGTAGTAACTTCAAAATGTATGATATTCTCACTCTAATACCCATTCCTACGTGAGTTGTGACCCAAGCCCTAAGTGAAGACTCAAATTTGTTCTCTTCGATGGTCTGCCGAACTTCTTTTGATTTAACTGAGAAATGCTGATTAAACAGACTTTCAATTGCAGGACTTTTCAGAACATTTAATAATACAGGTAACCATTATGAATCTGAATAAACAAATTGTCCTTTTACTTAATTTTGCTATCTTAATCACCTATTAGCACCTCATTGTAGGCAGGAGGCAAGTGGCTGGATTGATAGCCATTATTTTTAAATCTCATAAAACAAGTAAAAAAATGTGTTCTATTCAGTTCACATTTTTACTACCTTTCTTCTCAATGGTGAACTCATAAAATCTGCCATGGTATTTTCAATATTCTATTTATCTGCAGAGGTGGGGAATATCCAGCCTGAGTCACATTAGGTCTGCAAAATCATTTGGTCTGGCTCTGCCAAGGCATTATGGGTGAGTTAATTAGAGGTTTGACCAAATATAGCTGAAACCGGTTTGGCTCAGTGGTAGAGCGTCGGTCTGCGGACTAAAAGGTCCCGGGTTCGAATCCGGTCAAGGGCATGTACATTGGTTGCGGGTACATCCCCGGTAGGGGTTGTGCAAGAGGCAGCTGGTCGATGTTTCTCTCTCATCAACGTTTCTAGCTCTCTATCTCTCTCCCTTTCTCTCTGTAAAATATCAATAAAATATATTTTTTTTAAAGTTTGACCAAATATAGCAAGATGATTTTTAAGTTGATAATGGTGTATGGCCTGAGAATGATGCTATAAATATCCAAATGGCCCTTAGCAGAAAAAAAGGTTCCTCACCCTGAAAGCATAGCTGGTTATACTGAGATATAGCAGGCAATGACCTTACCTTTTATTTGTGCTTAGCATGGTGTACTGCACAGAAATACCTATCATAGAGAGGGAAAGCTTCATGCACATTTCACCCAGGCTCTAAAGGATTCATTGAGAGAGGAAAAGAACATTCTAAGTAAAAGAAATATTGTGGACAATCATAGTGTGAATACAGGAATCCTATATAATAAAGAGCTAATATGCTAATTAAACAGACCAATGATCTTCCAGAATTGACCAGTGGGTGGGCCATGAGGCAGCTGGGTATGTGAGGGCTGAAATGCTTGCATGAATTTTGTGCATTGGGCCTCTAGTAAATAATAATTCAAGATTACCAGGACAGAGGTTATACTAGTATGTTGTATGGAGTAAATTGTAAAAAAAAAAAAAAAAAAAAAAAAAGATAAGATATTGTAACCATGTCATACTGTTTCATAAAAATTAAAACAGGGAATCTGGGAAAAAGGGAGTGTTAAAGATTGAAAATATTGTCTCAATTCTTTTTAAAAATATTTTTATTGATTTTAGAGAGGAAAAGAGAGGGAGTAATAGAAACATCAGTGATGAGAGAGAATCACTGATTGGCTGTCTCCTGCATGCCCTCTATTGAAGATCGAGCCAGCAACCTGGCATGTGCCCTGACTTGGAATCAAACTGTGACCTCCTGGTTCATAGGTCGAGGCTCAAGAATTGAGCCACGCTGGCCAGGCAGATTATCTCAATTCTTCACCCCTCTTTGTGTCCACACCAATTGTCAGGTGAGCTGAGCTCTCTGCTTGCTGGGAATGTGATGACCTCTCTCTCTTGACTAGGGTTCAGCTATGTGACTTTACTAAGCCAATGGGAGATTAGCAGGAGTGATACAAACAGAAACTGTAAATGGGCTTACTCATCAGGGTTTGCTTTCCATGCCTCTGTCACTGCCATGAAGAAATGCCTGGAGGTAGTCTGTTGTAGGCTGAGGCCTTTGAAGCATAGCCAGGGGCTCCAGCTGCCACAGTCACCAGCCAAGCATCTACATCAGCTGACAACCAGGCGTCCCCAGACATGAAAGTCCAGCACCGTTCAGCAGAGCCACCCAGCCGTCCCCCAGATGAAACCAGACATGTGAGCAATAAAGTCAAATTTCCACATGACACCAAAGATCTGTTGTTGGTTATACAATAGATAATGCATACAATTGGCATAAGAAGTGATAAGAAAAGAGACAGGTAAGTGATACAGGGAGTGTTGAAAATTTGGGAGAACACCTACAATTGTCCATTCAAGTGGAATTGGTATGATTTTTAAAAGAACTGTCTCAACATCCTGACCCTCAAATATACTAGTATGACACTGGAACAACGGGGATCCTGAGAAGAAATTTGTCAGTGATCCCTCCACACTGTCACAGCCTCCAAATTGAACCCTGCTGCTTGGCAGACTTTTCCTCAGCCTGCAGTGTGCTGACTTTGCCCCTCCCTACCATTCCTTCATTTTGTCCCTTATGGTATTTCTCTCTGTGCCTATTTTTTCCTAAGTGAAATGAGTATATTTAAAGGTAGAGATTTTGCTTTTCTCCACTTTGTATCTATGGGGGCACCTAGAATATTTTTTCTAAATGGAAAATAAGTAAGTCTATAAAAACTTTTTAAAACACAAAGAGAAATTGGAGGCAAAAAAACAAATTATAAGGCTAGTTAAAAATAAATCTCTTATCTTTAATTCCAAAATCCCAAAGGTTTTGAAAACTCATTCACAGCAAAAGCTCACCTGAACTGATAGGATATTTTCTATAATATTTAAAATGCAGAAGCACAGTGGCATCCCCTATCTGTGAAGAGGCAGGGAATGTTTTCATTCTGGCTTCATGGCCAGAAAAAATAAACTCCTTTCAATGGTTACCTTGTCGTCTAACAAACACTTTTGCATGGGAAAACTTAACCTGCCCTTTCTGAGTGGCTCAGTTGGTTGGAGCATCATCCCTTACATGATAAGGTTGTGGGTTTGATTCCTAGTCAAGACACATTCCTGGGTTGTGGGTTCCTTCCCCAATTGGTTCACCTATGGGAGGAAATCGATGGATGTTTCTCTCCCACATCATCTTCCTCTATTAATATATCCTTGGGTGAGGAGAACAAAAGAAAGAAAACTTGAACTGGTGGTTTGCAAACTTAATTGGGATTCATAATTATCAGAAGAACCAATTTAATATGCACATTACTGGTCTTTGTCATAGAAATTCTGAATGTTGTAGGTATGGGATGGAAGCAAGGAATCAATTCTTTGTTATAAGCTTTCTTGTGATTCTGATGTAGACAATCCATGAGCCATATTTTGAGAAACACTGACCTAAAACCAAATCAAGGACTTCTAGATTTCTAGATATGCATTGATTTGATAGACTTCCATTAGGCTTGAGATTATTTTTTCAAATCCTCTGAATTTACCCTTTTTTTTTTCCTATTCAGGAAGATTCCTTTCTTTTGAGAATAACACCCTAGAAAATGTTTTCTCCATCTTTTTCAGTCATAGAGTTCTACTAGAGCCTTCCAACCCTATCCTATCTAATAAAAGAGTAATATTCAAATTGACCAACACTCCAACACACAAGATGGCTGCCCCCATATGGTCAAAGATGGCTGGCCCCATGTGAACACAAGATGGCCACCACAAGATGGCCAGCAAGGGAGGGCAGTTGGGAGGGACCAGGCCTGCAAGGAAGGGCAATTGTGGTGACCAAGCTAGCAGATGGGGCAGTAAGGGATGACTAGACCAGCAGTGGGGGCAGTTAAAAGTGACCAGGCTAGCAGGGAGGGGGGCAGTTGGGGGCAACCAGGTCAGTAGCAAGGGGTAGCAGTGAGGGGCAACCAGGCAGGCAGGCAAGTGAGCAATTAGGAGCCAGCTGTCCAGGATTGTGAGAGGGATGACCTGGATTAGAGAGGGTGCAGGCTGGGCTGAAGGACCCCCTTCCCCCGTGCACAAATTTCGTGCACCAGGTCTCTAGTTGTACATAATTCCTCAAGGCAGAGTTGATTAGCCTGAAGTTGAACATGTGGCAGCACATGGTCCAATCAAGAATCCTTAACTTGAAATTTTCTATCTGGACACAAAGAGATAAGGAAAAGTTTCTCCCCCTAGTTGCAGAGCTTTAATACACATCTTCAGAGACTATCCAAGACTTATCTTCCATTTAGGTGGTTCACAGTGAGAAAAATGAAAGTTAAGGTGCAGGAGGGAAGCAAACTGGGCTAAAACACTTGCAAAAGATAACATCGGATAAAGATTTATTATCTAAGATGCACAAAGAATTCTTAAAACTCAACATTAAGAAAACTAACAACAGAAGCATGGTACAGAATGAGGAATCTCAGAGAGAAGGCAGATGGGGAGGGGGTAGAGATGAACCTGGGAACTTAAATGCATATATGCATAACCCATGGACACAGACAATAGTGTAGTAAAGGATGGGGGTGGGGGAGAGGTAAATAGGGGAAAAAAGGGAGACAGCTATAATACTTTCAACAATAAAGATAAATTAAAACAAAAAAAAAAAGAAAACTAACAATATGTTTTAAATGGGCAAAGGACCTATTAGAATAGTCAAATTCAGAGCACTGACAATACCAAATGCTGGGAGAATGGAGTGAGAATGCAAAACGGTAACCACTTTGGAGGACAAATTGGCAGTCTCTTACAAAACTAAAGATACTCTTAACATTCAATTAAGCAATGACACTCCTTGATATTTGCCCAAATAAGTTAAAAATATATATCTACACAAAAACTTGCACATGGATGGTTACAGCAATTTTATCAGTAATTTCCAAAACATGGAAGCACCCAAGATGTCCTTCAGTATGTGAGTGGATAAACTCTAGTACATCCAGATAATTCAGTGCTAAAAAAGGAAAATGAACCACCAAACCATGAAAAGACATGGAGGAACCCTAGATACATATGCCAGAAGCCAATCTGAAAAGGCTACATACTATATGATTGTGAAGAAGTTAAAATTATGAAGATTGTAAAAGGAGCAGTGGTTCCAAGTAATGTAGGAGGGAGAAATGAGTAGATAGAGCAGAGATTTTTAGGGCAGTGAAACTACTCTGTACCATACTAAAGTGATAGACATATGTCATTATGAATTTTTCAAAGCCTATAGAATATATAACACTAAGAGTGGACCATAATGTAAACTATGGACTTTGGTGATAATGTGTCAATGCAGATTCATCAATTATAGTAAAGTCAGGATTCTTGTGAAGGATTCTGATATTGGGGAAGCTATACATATGGAGGGTAAGGGGGTATATGGGAAATCTATATTTTCTGCTTAATTTTGCTGTGAATCTAAAACTACTATAAAAATAGTCTGTTTTTTAAATAAACAACAACAAACAGAAGACCATCTGTAAATAAATAAATAGTCCCACTGGGTGACACAAGTGTGGTTGGTGGTGTATTTCTTGTTTTTCAGCTGGTTCCTCCCAATAAGCCCCATATCCCCCCACTTTCCTTACACCCAAATTGGGCTTACTGGTGCTGGATGGGAAACAAATTTTCCATTAACTGCATGTCTGGACTCTGAGTTGAATCCCAAGTGTCCAAGAGTTACCATAGTCAGTGTCAGTCTGCTGAATTGGATGATTCAGTTAATCCTAAACCTCACATGACACAGTAATTGAACCCACCTCTTTCTTCTCCTGAGTGTTTTGCCAAAACTAATAACAAATCACAAGGATTCTACTCCTTTCTTGGTAAAATACTAGGGAACCTGGATAACAATTACCATAATTTCTGATGGCCTTCTTACACCCATCTTCTAAGATAGACATAACTGCTAAAATTTGTTGAGCAATTTGAATATGTCAGACACTGCTCTAAGTAATTTACCTTATTACATAATTTCCTAGAAATATGAGGAGGTTCATATTAATATCCCTATTTTATAGATAAAGAAACTGCAGTTCAAAAGAGTTATATCATTCTCCCAGGTCACACTGTGATATTTGTGGTTTCTAATTTCAAAACCCATTCTCTGGATATAATACAGTGAGACCCTGCATTACTTCTGTGGATTCCTGAAAGGAATCTTATTATGAGGAAATGCCAGGCCTAAATTAAGGGGACATTGCCAGGTGATTGTTCTATACTCTCCAGGGAAGACCAGGGATGACTTGAAATAATTCCAAATGAGCTATCATCAGGAAGACAGGACAGTGAAGAATCATGACTTTGATCCTAGGCCAGAAAAATAACTTAGGGGGCAACTAGCAAGACCTAAAGTGATCTGTAGATTAGATAATATTATTGTGCACATGTTGACTTCCCAGATTTTGATAACTGTTCTCTGCATATATCAGAGAATGCCCTTGTGCTCAGGAAACACACATTGAAATAATTAGAGGTAAGTGAAAATCATGTCTACAACTTACTCCCAAACATTTCATAAAATAAACATGAGTATAAATACACACAAAAGGGCCTTGTATCTTCCATCCCTGTCTTTGAAGGGCCCTAAAACACAAAGCAATACTAATTTTAATATCCAAGTTAAAGTCCTTAAATGTGGCAAGTGAGAAACAAAGAGACAGGGAAGTCATCCTGATAGAGAAAGGATCCATTTTGTTTCACTTTGTTTAATACTTATTAAGTGCCTTTCAGTATAATATTTAAAAAATCAAATCCAGAACTCCTAACCTTGAGGAACATATATAGTGTTTCAATTTTAACTGATTATGGCCTGAAATATAGAGGTTTTGTCTAAGCTAAATATTTTTATAAACCTCAAATAGAATTATATTATTATAAAAGATTGAAATAAGAGAATAACACAATTCTAACTTGAGCAGTGTATTCATAAACAAACCAATATTTAGACTGACGCCAAATAAATTAACACTTTACTAATGAATTCTTAAGGTGTTGTCATTAAGGCCAGTTATTTGAAACAAATAACTTACAGCGGCCATTTTCATATGTGTTCAATGCTATTTCCCTAATACTTATATTAGAACCCAAGAAGTAGATGTTTGATGGAAACGTGCTGAATAAAGAAAGGGGTTGGGACAGGTGAGATCTTATCAGAGCATCAAAGCAGACACAAGGCTTAATGCTTCTGATCATGGAAGCCAACTTGCATTCATTACATTTCAGTGGCAGACTATCCTTTTTTCTGGCCTTCTGAGGTTATCTTTTGATAAGTGATGTGGGATGACACATTTCTCCATGTGCTGCATAGGCTGAGCTTAATTAGCACCCATCCCCCAACATTTGGCTCCACAGCTGTCTGGTGACAGGACACTCATATAGCATTAGGTTTAATTTGCTCTCTGAGACAAGACTGCACTCATTTGGATCCTGAATGAATGGCTTCCATTTCAGTGTGAGTGTGGCCTCCACTACCTTGTAGGATGGGATATAAATTCTGTTTTTCATATTTCTGCTCTTTCTGAAATCCCTTTTCTCAACTAATTGGGCATGGTTGCACTGAGGTTTCATCAATCGTCAGTCATCAGACTCTGCGTAAATGTGGCTAGGCTCTTGTAAAGTAACCACATTAAGAAATCACTCCGTCAGGTCTAGTTTCTCTATCTTCATGTAAGTAATACATGCCATCACCTAGCATTTCAGATAATAAATGTTATGTGACTCCTGGTGCTAGGAGGAGGTTTGGAAGCAATTGTGTAGATCCTGTTAGTCATGTGTTTCTATGGTTTTTTATAAATATTATGACCATTCTTAGTCAATATATGATGATTATAAATTATTCTTTTTTAATTGCCAGGAGCTATTTTCTTTCAGAGGTCATTTAGAAGGGCTTTCAAATTCATTAGACTCTGATGAATGTAACTTACCAGACAGAAAATATTAACAGGGCCAAGATTTGGGTAATTAGGATGAGATTCAGACTCCCAGTTACTGTGAACAACGAGAAAATAATGAGTAAGAGCAGAAAGGCCTCCTTGGTTGATCACGTCTTTGAGGAGGTACGTATTTACAAGCATGGGAAAAATAACTCTCATGAGAAAATTATCTATGTATTGTAGATTAAGAGGAGGTCTGTTGACTTTTGTAGACCTCTAACTGTACAAGACAGAATTTTTAAGTTTCCTATATTCTCACAGACTACATCATTGTCAAAGTAAAGAGTAATATTGAGTAAAATGTAAACACTGAATGGTAAGAGAATTAAGTAATGTGTGCTGAGAAATTCACTTGGTGCTTTATGTAGAATATGCAAATTTCTCTTTGAACCACTCACTGGCCAAGATCAAGGATCTTAGGACTAATAATGCTAACTGAATGACTAAGTATTGGAATAAAAGCCTTAGAAGCTAGGCTTATTTGTACCATAAACATAAAGCAGAAAAAAATAATTCAGTAAAAATTGAATCACATAGTGAAAAGACTCTCATATCTATTCCCTACATATCTATTTTTGTAAATGTCCCTGTTGTTGCTAATTATAACAGGTGGCAACCATACTCAGTATTAACAACTTTAATAAAATGCTCTTATAAATAACTGCAATGACAGTGAAACTTTTTAAGATCACAGTTGTTGCTTTTGCATATGAAGAGTTTTGATGCATCGCTCAAAACACAAAAAATGGGCACAAAACACAAGGAATAATTAACTCTAAATTCTCCTATTTTACCAGTTATCCCTTCTTCCAAGCCTATATGTCTGTGTATCTATCACCTATCTATCTATCTATCTATCTATCTATCTATCTATCTATCTATCTATGTATCATCTATATATCTATCCATATGTTGCTGCTGAAGAAACTACAGCTCAAAAATGTTCCAATTCTTCCAATTTGGATTTGAAAGAACTAGGATTTTTAATCCATGTCTTAACATGAAGTTTAACCATGTTTTTTCTACCCTGTTTCCCCGAAAATAAGACAGTGTCTTATATTAATTTTTGCTCCCAAAGATGTGCTAAGTCTTATTTTCAGGGGATGTCTTATTTTTCCATGAAGAAGAATACGGTACACATTTATTGTTAAATGAAAATAAAGGAAATGTATTACCTGTATACAGTACCAGACAAACTGTGAATCCTACAGTATCAAGAATTTACTCATTTATTCAATGACAATCATGTCATCATCTTCTGGAACATCATCATAACAATCCAATTCCTGAATTTCCTGGTGAATTTCTTGTGACTCCATTTCTTTCAGAATCAGTGGACCAAATCTCTCATGTTTAGCAATAGCACTGTTTTTAAATGAGTACTTCTTGTCAAGGTAGCATGCTCGCAGTGCATTTGCAATGCAACTGTCAGTGATTTACTCCCATGAATTCTTCACCCAAGTCACAACTTCTTGCAGATTTGGTTTCACAAAGTTTCCACGCTGATTTCTCTCCATTCACACAGCAGTGACGTCAGGACTCCACATGATGTCACTGGTTGCTAGACACCAGTCAGGGCGGCCCTCGCAACCAGTTTACAGTAAATTAATTTTCATTCTGAGACAGAGCCTGGGGACCTTATTTTCGGGGGATGCCTTTTATTTCACTCAGAAGGAAACCTGTAAGTAGGTCTTATTTTAGGAGGATGTCTTATTTTCGGGGAAACACGGTATTATACCAGGTTAGTTATAATAGAAATGCTAAGTCAAGGGTAAAATTATTATTAGAGGCAAATATTTTACTTCATTATATTTAACTAGTCGCCCGGTGCAAGAAATTCGTGCACCAGGGGCGGAGGGAGGGGGTGTTCTCCTTAGTCCAATCTGGACCCTCTCCAATCCAGGACCCCTCTCACAATCTGGGACCACTGTCTCCTAACTGCCTGCTCACCTGCCTGCCTGCCTGATCACCCTTAACTACTCCCCCTGCCAGCCTGATCACCCCTAACTGCTTCTGCCTGCCAGCCTGATCACTCCTGATAGCCTGGTCACCCCCAGCTGCGCGTCTCTCTCCTCCCCCTCACTCCTCCCCCCCACTATCACCCTCCACCCCCTCACCCCCAACCTGGTTGCCCCAACTTCCCTCTCTGCCAGCCTGGTCGCCACCAACTCCCCCTCTCCACTGGCCTGGTTGCCCCTCACTGACCCCACCCCCGCCAGCCTGGTTGCCCCCAACTGCCCTCCCTGCCAGCCTGGTCGCTCCTCACTGTCCCTCCTGCTGACTTGGTCTCCCCACGCAGCCTGCTGGTCAGTCATTTGGTTGTCCCTCACTAAACCCCCTGCTGGCCTGGTCACCCCATGCAGCCTGCTGTTCACTTGTTACTGTGAGGGCGTCAAGACCAATTTGCAAAGTACTCTTTTATTAAGTATAGATTTTTAATATATTTTTAATATTTTAAATTTAAACTCTATGTCCATGATTCTGTTGTTGTTGTTTTTAAGTACATGGCTCTGTAACCAAAAGTGAATCAATTTAAATAAAGATGTTAATCAGTAATTTTGTAAGTGACAGATATATACATAGCAAATAATTAGAGGAAGTTCACAAGTACAATAAGGTTTAGAAACAAAATGCTATACCTTAGTTCAGCCTGAGGTCCCCTGTCAAGCCCCACCAGGTGGGGGGTGCAGCTTCAGGTCCCTGCTGATTGCTTGTTAAGGCTCAATACCGAAACTCGGCCTCCGCTGTGGACACAGCGATCTTATTTTATGGGATCCTCAGCTCTGCTTTGGTCACAGCTATCTTGTGTTATGGAATCCCTGCCTTGACTGTGGGCACAGCCATTTTTGTTATAGTGTGATGGTCAATTTGCATATTCCCTCTTTATTAGATAGGATGGGTTTAAGCAGACAATAAACATGAATTTGTAATAGATCCCTCTGGCTGTGATGTGAACAATATATTGTAGTAACAAGAGTGGAATAAAGAAACCAATCTGCAGACTATTGCAGAAATCTACATAAAACATGATGGTGATTTCAAGAGAGTGAGAGTTCTCAAGATTGAGAACAATATATGGGGGATGAGGTATATTTTGGAGACAGAATTGACAGGACTTGCTGATGAACTGGATGTGGGGGATGAGGAGAAGAAAGGAGTGAAGAACGACTCTCAGGCTTCTGGCTTTGGTAACTGGGTCGATGGTGGTGTCATTGACAGAGACAGAAAGGCTGAGGAGATCTGGACTCAAGGGGGAAAGTAAGGGGTCTGCTTTGGCCATATTGAGCTGGAGATCCCTATGAGACATTCAAGTAGAAATGCCAAATCGGTAATTGATGTTTGAGTCTCAAGTGTATAGGAAATGCATTGCCAGGAGATAGAAAGTAGAATACTCTTGACTCTAAAAGGGTTTAATGTGGGAGAGAATGTACATATATCTTTGCCAAACTATCTTCACACTTAGTGCTTTCCTTTTGCCCTCATCTTCTGACATGTTGCATCATTGACCTCTCAACTCTGGGTGATTCCCCCATCCAAAATCATTTCTTATAAAAAATAAATTCTACTTGTCCCTTCAAGCTGACTAGAAAACAAATACAGGCCCTTCTCATTTTTGTGCTTTTAACTATGGTGTGTGTGTGCAACAGGGGCAGGGGAGGGGGGAACCCCTGCAAACCACAATAAAGACACTAAGGGTTATTTTCAGTGGAAACTGAAAATGTTTATTTTTCTTATTGTACAAGGAGCTACTCCTGAGACTGATGTGTATTTGGTGCTTAGAGAGAAGGTTTATTTATCCTTCATCCATAGCTCTATCATTCCTGTGACAGTTCTAAGAGTCTTTAGATGGTGGACTTCAGACTGACTCAGAATTCCAGACACTGATATCTGGACAAGTCCTCAAAGACTAGTCCAACCTGTTCACATTGCATGTGAGAAAACAAACATCTTAAGTTTGAGTGACCAAAATGGTGACTCTGGTATATATTTTATATTCTCTAACTTATGTATTATCTGTAATACCTATAAATATATATGTAAAGTTGACCTTTGAACAATCCTTGGGTTAGGGGCACTGACTCCCTATGCAGTTAAAAAAAAATGCATATAGCTTTTGACTTCCCCAAAACTTAACAAACTGCCTACTGTTGATGAGAAGCCTCATCGATAACACAGTTGATTAACATATTTTGTATGTTATATGTATTATATATTACTAGAGGCCCAGTGCACAAAATTTGTGCATGGGGGGGGTGGTTGTCCTTCAGCCCAGCCTGCCCCCTCTCCAATCTCGAACCCCTGGAGGTATGTCCAACTGCCTATTTAGGTCTGATCCCAGTGGGATCGGACATTCCTCTCACAATTCAGGACTGCTGGCTCCCAACTGCTTGCCTGCCTGCAGGCCTGATTGCCCCTAACTGGTTCTGCCTGCCAGCCTGATCACCCCCTAACCACTCCCCTGCCTGCCTGATTGATACCTAACTGCTCCCTTGCTGGATGGTCACCCCTAACTGTCATCCCTTACAAGCCCAGTCACCCCTAATTGCCCTCCTCTACCGACCTTGTTACCCCCAACTGCCCTGCCCTACAGGCCTGGTTGTTCCCAACTGCCTTCCCCTGCAGGCCTGGTAGCCCCCAACTGCCCTCCCCTGCAGGCCTAGTCACCCCTAACTGCCCTCCTCTGATGGTACATTTGTCCCAACTGCCATCCCCTGCTGGCCTGGTCAGCCCTAACTGTCCTCCCCTGCAGGCCTGATTGCCCCAAACTTCCTCCTTTGCAGGCCTGATCGCCCCCAACTGTCCTACCCTGCTGCCATCTTGTGGCAGCCATCTTGTGTCCATATAGGGGTGGCCACCTTTGACCATATCAGGATGATCCATCTTGTGTGTTGGAGTGATGGTCAATTTGCATATTGCCTCTATTATATATTGGATATCCTTACAATAAAGTAAGCGAGCAAAAAGAAAATGTTATTAAGAAAATCATAAGGAAGAGAAAAATACAATTATAGTATTGTATATATTTACTGAAAAATAATACACGTATAGGGCAAGTTTTTCTTGTTGCCAAGTAAATTGTCCCTTCCTCTACCCAAGACTTGATGAATGCAGCTGACTCACTTCACCTTGTGAATTCTTGGTCAAGGAATGACTGCAATTTTACTTCTAATACATTTTAATATATATATATATATATATATTTCTAAGAGGAAGGGAAGGGTAGAGAGAAACATCAAAGATGACAGATAAGCATTCATTGCCTGCCTAATACATGCCCTCTACTAGAGAATGAGCTCACAACCTGGGCATGTGACCTTGATTGGAATCGAACGAGGAATCCTTCAGTCCACAGCCCAATGCTCTATCCACTTAGCAAAACCAGCTAGAGCTCTCATGTATTTTTTAAAGCTATAGAGATCTGCCTGCAAGTTCACTTATTACAGGTACCAGAGTAATCTCTAATTCAAGCTTGTCTCTTCTCTTACATATTCACAGAGATTTCACGTAAGAGGACTTCCATAACATAGTTTCATCTCATAATTTAACTGAAGGAGATCTTGTCCAATAGGAAAATGCATAAGATGATGTATATAATAGATTTTAAAACCTTATAATAATTTATATAATTGGGATCCACAATATTTTCTTTCACATTGTTCTTTTTAATGATTAAATCCACAGATGCTCAACTAAGAGTTTTGGAAATGCTAAAAAGTTGGAAGAACACAAAAATAAAATTCCACAAGCCTTAGATAATCACAGTTTATATTTTACTATATTTCCTTCCAGATCTTATTTTATGCATATAGGTTTATATTTGTTTTATGTATATATGTGTTTATGTAGTGTTTATATATATTCATAAATGTACATACAGGGTGTCCCAAAAATTTATACACACTTTAACAGCTGATAGCTCAATTTTGAAAATGAAATGTATTTAATTTAATAAACATTGCCTTTGTAATTACTCAAAGTGTATGTATATATTTTTGGGGACACCCTATCTATATATATATAAGCCTAAGTGACTGTTATGACTGGCCAACCTCCTGCCATCCCTCCCACTGGCCAGCCGGGCCAGTGCACTCCCACAGCAAACCTCCTGTAGCTGGCCAACCTCCCACGGTCCCTCCCCCTAGCTGGCCAGCCCCGATCGGCTCAGATCAGGTCGGCTCCAACTTCCCATGGTCCCTCCCCTGGCTGGCCAACCTCCCGCTCCCTCCTCCCAGCCAGCTGGCCCCAATCAGGACTGGGTGAGACAGACCCAATTGGCTCTAATCACCAGCCAGGCCAAGGGACCCCATCTAGGCACGGATTCATGCACTGGGTCTCTAGTATGTTACATATGTATACTCACATATACACATATATACATATACATACAAATAAATAAAATATTTCTATGCATTTTTTAAGTATATTATATTGATTTTTTTACAGAGAGGAAGAGAGAAGGATAGAGAGTCAGAAACATTGATGAGAGAGAATCATTAATCAGCTGCGTCCTGCACACCCCTACTAGGGATGTGCCTGCAACAAAGATACATGCCCTTGACCGGAATTGAACCCAGGACCCCTCAGTCTGCAGGCTGACGCTCTATCCACTGAGCCAAACTGGCCTTGGCTTCTATGCATTTTTTAAGTATTTATATTCTCTAATTTTCTCCATATATATATATATATATATATATATATATATATATATATGTGTGTGTGTGTGTGTGTGTGTGTGTGTGTGTGTGTGTGTGTAATGACACATTATAAGTGCCCAATAAGTGTTGGCTCTGTTAGTGTTATAACTAAAGATGCAGAGTGGGTGTTGAAAGAGGTTAGGAGTGTTCTTTGGCCAAGGCTTTGAATTTACTCACAGAGCAGGAGTCAAGGCCAGCAGACTTCATGACTCTCACAATCCTGTGCTGGAACTGGCAGAGAATGGCCATAATGACTGATGTTTACATCACCAAAACCCCTGAACCAAGACCAGGAATGACAACAAACCCAATTATGTTCATTCTCCTGCTTTGAGAATGGTTAGTAGTATAGAAAATACTTGAGGGATGGCAAATCCATCACAATTTTAATTCTCATTCTCAAGGCTTTAGAATAAAACTAGTGACTTTTTTCCTAACAACTACCATCTTCCTCCAAATATCCATTTTGCTATCAATCCCTACAGGTCTAGGTTTTGCATTATCAAAATGGTAAGTGGTGTTCTAGAGACACAAAGGGAGTTTACTGAGGTGGGGAAGAAAGAACATTAGCCAGTGAGTTCAGGAACCTATTTTCTCATGTGATTTTTGACTTCTGGTTAAACTCCTTTCCCAGTTATAAAGCTTTGTTTTACAAAACATAAGTATAGTTAGCATCATTAAGAAAAGGTCAAAATTGGTATGTCAGGGAAAGCAAATGAACTTTGGATTATTTTGTAAACCAGGAGGGACAGAGGTGAAAGGTGACTAATCACCAAAATTATATGGTAGCCATTTTTTTTTTCTTTTCTTTTCTCTACTGGGACAAAATAGTGAGGCTGACTTAACCTCAGACTTCAGAGGTTTGACACAAGGAAGAATTCGTTAATAAGGAATAATTGATTGACACACGAATGAATGGCTGAGTTTGTGAAATATTCTCCATAGAGCTCTCAGAACAGGCATGGTTCTCATCTGTCTTTGGTTGACCATGTATATCCCACTTTGAATGGGAAAGGATGGATTCAGCAGTTGACCAGGGCTCATTCAGTCCTCTGACTTGATGAAGCAAACATTGGTCTATGGACACTGGAAACACTCAATGACGTCTTGTGATTACATGCCTCCCAAGAGTCATATCTGGAGCCAACATTGTGACAAATACCTAGCATTATCCAGATTGTGAATATAAGCTCATAAATGTTTCTCTTTCCAATACTACATGTGAACATGTGCTTACAAATCATCTGGTGGGAATTCTCAAAGTATGATCGATGTATGGTATACCCAAATTCCCTGGAAACACTTCACTATTGTAAACACTTCACTGTGGAAAAGCTTTGGGGATTTGAGTCTTTATTTCCATTTCTCTTCCTTTATTTGAAGGAATATACGCATACATTAATTTATATACCATAGTAGAATCAGATTATTTTTGGCATCTAAAACAGCTATAAGTAACTTTGAGTGAGGGTGATATATTTCTTGATATCCCAGGACATTACTGTGATTTTAAAAAAGTAAGTAAAGAAATTAAAATAAATAAAAACGAAAAAGCTTCCATCTTGTCTTTTCCTATTTTTATTTCATGGCCCTCCTTATCTGTCAATTAATTCACTGGAAGTAAAAGCCTGGCTTTTCCAAAACCTGTTTGGCTCACTGGATAGAGCATCGGCCTGGGGACTGAAAGGTCCCAGGTTTGATTCTGGTCAAGGGCATACCTTGGTTGCAGAATCGAACCAAGGTACATGCCCTTGGTTCAGGAGGCAGCTGATTGATGTTTCTCTCTCACTGATGTTTCTAATTCTCTATCTCTCTCCTTTCCTCTCTGTAAAAAAAAAAAAAAAAATCAATAAAATATATTAAAAACAAAAACAAAAAACAAAACAAAAAAAAAAACCTGGCTTTGCACTAAAATCACACTTGACTTAGAAAGTTGTGCAGCAGATGCTTTCTTCACATTGATTTATTTGCCATTGTTTTATTGTTTACTAGAGGCCTGGTGCCCAAAAATTCACCCTCTTGCAGTCTGAGACCCCTCAGCGGATGTCCACCTGCCGGCTTAGGCCAGTGACCCAGGAGTTTGGGCCTTAGCTGGCAGTCAGACATTCCTCTGGCAGCCTGGGAGTCCTTTGGGAATGTCTGACTGATAGCCAGCAGTCAGTCCAACTTGTGGCTAAGAAGAGCTCCCCCTGTGGGAGAGCACTGACCACCAGAGAGCAGCTCCTACTTTGAGCATCTGCCCCCTAGTGGTCAGTGTGAGTCATAGTGACTGGTCATTCTGCCATTAGGGTCAATTTGCATATTACCCTTTTATTAAATAGGATTTTTCTACCTGTATGTCCTGATGAAAAATACATAATTAGGCTTACTATGTAATTAATGTACAGTATCAAGTGATATCTGGTATAGAAAAGTAGAATGTAATTAGATTGAAGGCTAAATATTATCTCAAAGACAAAAATGCTATTAAAAGTATTATTAAAACTTGCCTATTCTAATTTAGAATTTAATCTAAAAAAAATAGATGATAGTCTAGTTCCTCTCCATTAGACTATAACTTCCAGGAAGGCTGGAATCCCCAGTTTGTTTAATGCTGAATATTACCAACCACCTATGATAACTCATTAAAATGACAGTATATAACCCAGCTGAAGAAAGCGTCTACTAATATGTAACATTCTAATACAGAGAGATAGGAACCACCGAGAAAGATCTTTAATTACCAGTGAATTAATGAACAGGTGAGGAGGGACATGAAATAAAAATTTAAAAATGTAAGAGTAGACTTCAGCAGACTGGCTGAAGAGAGTCCTGGGAAATCAATTACTGTTACTTGAGGAAATGACAAAACTGAAACTTAGGGAATTTAACTTGCCAAGTTCATACAAACAGCAAGTGACAGGGCATACATTGGCTCCTCAACAACTGTTGGATAAATGAATGAGATCATACATTCACAAGAAAAGTTGCCCACATGTTGTTGGGCTATTCTACGTATAATAATGTTCTCTTCTTTTTAACAATGTTGCTTTCCCAAAATTTAATATGTCAGTCGTCATTTTGTAGTTATGAAACTCCAAAACATTGATTCACTCTTCCCCTTGATATCTCTTCAATTCATTATTTCATTCATTTAACCAAGATTTATTGACTGTAGCAAATGTCAAATGCTATTCTAAGAACACAATAAAGACATCATGTCTGCCCGTATGGTGCTTAATGGGGTCAGACTAATAGCAAATCATCTTATAAATGTGAAATTACCTCAGTGAAATTACTACATAATTCACAGGAGAGAAACTTTGGGAGTTTATAATAGGGGGTTTGACCTCAAAAAGGAGATCAGAAGGATGAAAGATATTATTTTAGCTAGTCAAAGAGGGAAGACAATGAAGTCCAGCAGAGGCAGAGGTATGTGTCCTGTGATAGGAAGTACAATGTGTGTGAAGGATTGAAAAAGGTCCACCTGGTAGAATCAAAGGAAGTGAAGAGTACAATGCATGAGTGAAGTGGAGATACTGGTAGTATCCAATCCATCCATCAAGGCCACAAAATGCAACTCTAAGAATTCTAAGAACAAAGAGACTTATAATGGAGCTTTAAGTCAGAAAACAATGTTATCAGATTTGCATTTGTAAAAGATTGCTCAGACAGGTATTTGGAGAAAATAGGGGCAAAGAGTAGCAGCAGAGATAAAGAGATACTACTGCCAGCAAAATATGATAATGGCTTGGATAGAAAGGCACTGGAGATAGAAAATGAACTAATTTAATATACTATTGGAAAGTAAACTGAATAGGACTTAGTGATGGTTTGGGTGAGAAGGAAAGAAAAGGAAAATGACCTTTACAGGATCATTTTCTGCTAATTTCCTATCCCAATATCTATCTCCCCCTTCCTTGTTAACAGAACCCTACATTTCTTTGGTGTTGCCAAGAGTCCCAGATTAGATTTATATTTTTGTAAATCACTTTCAGTTATATATTATTATTATATATACCGCTAAACATTGGCTAGTAAGATATAAGAGGAAGTATTGGGAGCTTTTGAGATGTTTCCTTAAAAGACAGATGTTATGGCTTTACTCTTCTCCATGTAAACCTTATTGACTGGAACTCAGATGTGAGATAGTAATTTCGGCAGTCAATTTGGACCATGAAGACAAGAGTCAAATATTAAAGAGAACAAGTACTGACATACCAACCAGTCCTCCACCCCTCCAGGATGCCTTTTCATGATAAAATGAAACTTTTTATATCTAAATCACCTACAGCCTTGATAGATAGCATAATCCCCTGGGTAAACTGCAGTGCCATTTACCTGGAGGTGGAAAGGTAGATGAAGTTCAGGTGACGGGGAGAAACACCAATACTTACTTTGACGTGGTAAGTTTGAGATACCTCAGAGGTGAACAGGTGGGCATTTATATATATATATGCAAGCCTAAAATTTTTAACATGATTGGATTAAGTATAGATATTTGAGATTCCTTGCCATATTGCAGGTATTTGCAATAAGAAAGTAAAGTGGATCGACAGATTCATTGCCTATCAAAATTTCGGAGTTTTTATTTTTTATTTTTGCAGAAATTGCAATGCAGAATCAAAATATTCATATGGAAATGCAAGGAACCCAACATAGCCAAAACAATCTTGAAAAAGAACAAAGTGGGAGGACTCACACTTTTCAATCCTAAAATTTACTACTACAAAGCTATAGTAATCAAGACAGCATAAAATGATATACTAATCAACAGGGCAGTATTGAGAGTCCCAGAGTAAACCTTTACATTTGTGGCCCATTGATTTTGGTGGGGTGCTGGGAAAATTCAACAGGGAAAGAAAACTTATTTGTTTGTTTGTTTTTTAATGGTTGTTGAGACAACAAGATAACCACATGCAAAATAATGAAATGGGATGCCTACCTCACACCATGCACAGCGCTGTGTGTCCCCTGTAAAGTCCAGTCGGTGGGTGGCCCCCATCTATCCCCTAGAGATGGACTGAAGCCAGGGATGGATCCCGGGCGCCTGGATGCTGAGGCACACAGTAGGCGCATGCGCAGTTCGCTCAGCGCGGCTTCCCTCCCGGCATCAGGCCCTCCTGGCTGGTTGGACACGGCCTGTCCTTGCCCACCCCGTCATCGTCCATGGCCCAGCAGTTCCCCCAACGGCACCACTGATGAGAATATTCTAACACTGATGGCTGTCAGATCTCATAAGGCTCTATTTTCCTTACGGAATTTGGGGCCTGTCTGTCAATCGTGATTCCCAGGTGCCTTCTCATCCCATAGGGCTGCTGAGATCCCGCGAGATCTGGCACCAGGGGGCTTAGCAGCTCTGTTCTCGCGCAGGATGGACCGTGGAGGCAGGATGGACTCCCCAGTGGTCCCCACCTGGAGCCTGGCCTGTTCCCACATGAGGACCTGGAGACCCGGGACCGGGATCCTAAACTGTGCAATGGCATTGCAGGTTCGCTATCCGAACATGCACAGTTGGCTATCCGTGCACCTGCCCCTCATACTGCAGGACCTCAGCCTGCGAGGAGGATGGAGGCTGCCCCTGCCCAGCAGGCCGTTTTCCTGGGGCCACTGCTTCACACGCAGGGCACTACTAAGGTGGAGCGGGGGAAATCTTTTCTCCAGACCTCCTGGGCCCTGTGTAGGGAAAATACACAGATCCTCTGTGGGAGTCAACTCACCTTGTCTCTCATCAGTGGACTCCTTGGCGCTGACCGGATGGATGGTAAATCTGAGGAGTTCCAATGGATCTATCTTGGGAACAGGCATCTCTCTCAGAGTGCGCTGGACGTCGGCAATGTGCTGTATTCCCCGGAAATCCCAGCTAGTAGCCCATCTATCCCTGCAAGGCAGGAACTCAGGGACCTGTCCCAGGGAGCCCATTTGCTGATCCCTGTGACAAGCCTTGCACAGATTACCCCCACGCACGTGCCCTCAGTCCTCAGGCCCACCTGACCTGTAGGATAGGGCCTGCCCTTGCCCATCACACTGTCATCCTGAGACTCCCAGCTGGGCCATTGTTGAGGCGATTTGAATGAAGATTAAATTATACTTCACCAATTGAAATCATTTAGCTGGACAAGTGACTTATACCCTGATTATGGAATAACTACTAGACCTCAGTTATTTTTTTAAAAGGGGGGGGGGGTATATGAATGGATATTTCTCTAAGGAAGACATACAAATGGCCAAAAAGCACATAAAAATATCATTAGTCATTAGGAAAATGCAAATCAAAACCACAATGAGATACCACTTCACACGCGAATGGCTACAATCAAAATAACATTCAATAATATCTTTTGGCAGAAAGTGAAGAAATTGGAACCTTCATAGATTAGTAGTGAGACTGTAAATAATGCAGCCAATGGTTTTTGAATACAGTCTGAGTTTCTCAAATGATTAAACATAAAGTTACCATATGATCCAGCAATTCCGCCCAAGAGAAATGAAAACATATGTTCACAAAAAATTGTTCATAAATATTTATAGCAAACATGATTCATAATAGCTGAATAGTAAAAACAACTCAAATGTCCTCCAACTGATGAATGGATTAATCTGTTATATCCATACAATGGCATATTATTTGGCAATAAAAAGTAATGAAGTAATGATATATTCTGTAACATGCATGAACATTGAAAATATGCAAAGTGAAAGAAGCCAGACACAAAATAAGGCAAAGGACATGTATCATATGATTCCACTTATATGAACAGTCCAGAATGGGCAAATCTATAGAAGCATAAGGTAGATTAGTGTTTGCCTAGAGTTGGGAGTGGTAAATGTCGGAATAAATGAGTAGTGTCTGTTAAAGGGTACAGGACTTTCTTTGTGGGATGATACAATGTTCCAAAATTAGAGTGGAGATGGTTGCACAATTCTGTGAATATCCTGGAAAACACTGAATTGTACACATGAAAAGGGTGAATTTTATGGCATGTGAATTAAATCTCAATTTAAAAAAGTAGTTAAAAAAATCAAAAGAGAAGCTGATTTTTCTTTGCCCTTCAGAGTAAGAAAATCACGCAGTCACATTCATTGGCTTGTAGATCCCAAATGTTCAAGTCCTGGCTGTCTCTGTCTGGAAGCTCCCCGTCTGTTTACATTTTGGCCAGGGCTGATTCTCTGTATCTGACTATTTCCTTTGCCTGGTTCTCAGAGGCCCCAGGATCTTTACCGTCTCTTTTCTTGCCTTTTATTCCCACCAAATTGTGAGTAACTGCGCAGAAGTGATGAGTTTTTATCTCAAGATTTCCAGAAAATGGATCCAGATTTCTGTTTTAAATATAGTTGTAAAACAATAATTTTTAAATAAAAATAATTAATTATATACTATAAAATAACTATATTTGAATCATCATTTCCTCTCAAGTTCATTTTTTTTGATGTAGAAAGTTAAAATACGTCTCCTCCTGCCTCTCTCTTAGATATGTGATAATTTCTAAATGAGCTATTAATAAGAATTATACTACACTAGGGGTTCTAGATTGATGTTTTATGTCAGTTCTGGCCTGTGCATGTCTATATTAGTGCATTGTCCCAGTGTCTTGCCACCTGGCTCAGAACCTCTTAAACTTGAACTGCATCAGAATTACACAGGCAGCTTGTTAAAGCATTGATTGCTGGACCACTGTTGATTCAGTGGTCGCCAGCTATAATCAGATTTTGCATTTCTGAGTAGCTCCCAGGCAATGCTAATTTGCTATCCACAGACCACATTTGGAAGATCAAGGAGATAGAGCACCAATATCTGTGTGTTATACTTAACCATGGAAAGGCTTAGGTGTATCACTCAGAGGAGGTGTCTGCCAGGGTAGTTGTTCAATAATAAGTTCACATAAATAAATTTTTAAAAATGGAAACAGACTCATACATAGAGAAAAGCCTGATGGTTGCCAGAGGGACAGGGTTTGAGAGGGTGAGTGAAAAAGGTGAAAGGATTAAGAAGTAAAATTGGTAAGAACAAAATAGTCTTGAGGATGTAATTAAAGCATAGGGATACTATAGTCAATAATACTATATAATAAAAACCTAATATGCAAATCAGCCAAACTGTGGAAGGAATGGTGGAATGACTCATAGCTATGATGCACACTGACCACCAAGGGGCCGAAGCTCAGCACAGGAGCTGTCCCCTAGTGGTCATTGCGCTCCCACAGGGGGAGCGCCACTCAGCCAAGAGCTGGGCTCACAGCTGGCTAGCCCAGCTGCAGTGGCAGGAGCCTCTTCTGCCTCTGTGGCAGCACAAAGGAGCAGTGAACCAAGAGCGAGGGGTCCTGGATTGTGAGAAGGCACAGGTTGGGCTGAGGGACCCTCCCCCACCCTGTACCCCCCAGTATACAAATTTCATGCATGGGGTCTCTAGTATTGTAATAACTATGTCTGGTGCCAGGTGGGCACTTGAAATATCCAAGGCATCACTTGGAAAGTATATGATTGTCTAACCACTATGCTGTACACCCTAAACTAATACAAAATAATATTGCATGTAAACTGTAAGTGAAAAATAAAAATTTTAAATGGTTAAAGTAAAAACATTTGCATATGACGTCTATAATTTTCAATTATTGTATATTGCCACTTATATGATAAGTTTGGACTCCTTATTTTCTAACTTTCATAGTTACACCAAAGAATATAAATAATTGTAATATATATATTATTTTTAATTTATAATAACATAATTTCCTAATAATTCACTTTAGGACTTCTAGTTTAAAGATAATCCTTCCACTATAAAACAGAGGTGGGGAACCTTTTTTCTGCCAAGGGACATTTATATATTTATAACATCATCCACAGGTCATACAAAATTATCAATTTAAAAATTAGCCTGCTATATTTGGTCAAACTCACCCCTAATTCCTTGGCATGGGCAGACCAAATGATGTCACAGGCCTTATATAGCCTACAGGCTGCATGTTCCCTACCCCTGCTGTAAAACAAGGTTTAAAATATAAGTCTGGCCGAAACCGGTTTGGCTCAGTGGTAGAGCGTCGGTCTGCAAACTGAAAGGTCCCGGGTTCGATTCCGGTCAAGGGCATGTACTTTGGTTGCGGCCACATCCCTGGTGGGGGGTGTGCCGGAGGCGGCTGGTCGATGTTTCTCTCTCATTGACATTTCTAGCTCTCTATCCCTCTCCCTTCCTCTCTGTAAAAATATCAATAAAATATATATTTTAAAAAAATAATAATTGGTAAAGTAGCAACAATCTATTGTTTACCATTCCACCCAAACATTGCTTCCTTCACCTATACATTTGTTTTGTACAATGATTGATTGCCTACTATGTGCCAGGCACTGAGTCTACCCTTGGAAGATAAGTTCCCAAAAGCAATTATTACCTCTGAGGAAATATGTTGGTTTTTACACTGGTTCATGGCCAAGGTTTCATCTCTGAGATAAAATAAAATAAATTTAAGATTTATTTTTTAAATTTATTTGATTTAAATAATTTTTTATTTATACAGTATACTCTTTGCTTTTTGTGTGTGTGCAGATACTTGTGTTCTGTAAGAATGAGTGAATGAATAGAAGATGATAATTGTACTTTGTAATATTCTTTCTTGAACTTTGAAATATTCTTTCTTCAAGAAATAAAAGATATGAACATTTTAGCCCTGTTGCACCAATGTTCTTTCTATCTCTGTATAGAACCAAATAAAACTTGTACTAATTGAGTTCTCCACAGGGAATATCCCCACTCTAACATTTCAAAGGTTAGTTATTCTCCTAGACCAGGCGTGGGAAAACTATGGCCCGCGGGCCAGATGGCTGTTCTAAACTATTGAAATAAAAATTAAAAAAAATAAAAAGACTGTACCCTTTTATGTAATGATGTTTACTTTGAATTTATATTAGTTCACACAAACACTCCATCCATGCTTTTGTTCCGGCCCTCCGGTCCAGTTTAAGAACCCACTGTGCCCTTGAGTCAAAAAGTTTGCCCACCCCTGTCCTAGACTCAGGAGAGATATTTTGATGAGAATTGGGGTGTGGAAGGGGTGGAGGTAGAATCTAATTTCATGTGGTCAAAACACTGACATTCGTTTTTATAATAGAAAGCATTTAATTGGTGTTTATTATGAATAATAAATATTTATATCCATATGCTGGTAAAAATTATGTTACAAAAGCAGACAGATTTATCTTAGAGGAGAAGATTCTTAATAAGAAAAGCTGAGAAGTAGAATATGCCCTTACAGGTGTATTTTAGAGAGGGATGAATTTCAGAAATATATTAAATCTGGGATAAAGTATTATGTTGATACACGTGAAGCAGAACATGGTGAAAAATTTTCCTGAACTTTTATTTATTGTCCACAGCCTGTGTGCAAGAAAGGGTTAACTCTGCAGGCCTCAGCTGCTCAATTCTTCACATTCCAAAGAAAGGCCTCTTTGGAGACTGGCCCTTGACAGGATCCTGGGTGATAATCTCTAAAGGTTTAAAATATTCCACTTGATAAGAGTGTTTTCATATGCCTGAGGTCTTGGACCATGCTATGTAAGTTTGATCTCTGGGGAAGTACAGTCCATGTAGCTAAGGTCAGTGACATGGGCACTGCATTCCTACATGATTGACACACAACAAAACCCTGGACTCATAAAGTGAGTAAACTTCTTGGCGGAAAAAATATAACAATTCAAAAAAAGGCACAAAAAGAAGGAGGAGAAAAAAACTTTTAAGCTATAAAAATACAAAGTATAAAAAGTGATTTGAATGCCCAAATAACTCATTATAATATGTGTAAAGGGGCCAAATGTTTAAAGAGCTTTATATTGGCCAAATTTGATATGATCTGAGCATCAGAAAGAACCCTGTCTATAATTTGAATACTTTGAAATATAAAAATTCATGAGTACATAGTGATTCTTATAATGATAAAATTAAAGAGACTATCATACTACTTTGATAATTATCTCACACAGCAGTTCTTTACTGTGAAAACAGTAGTTAAAGAAAAGATGCACATATTAATTCTGCCTTACACATTTAGAATTGTTATCTTTTGTGTGATTGACCCTCTTTATATTAAAGTCTATTATATTTGATATTTCTATAACTATCTCATTTTCTCTTGGTTTGTATTTTCATGATTAATTTTCCCCCCATCCATTTATTTCAACCTTTCTACATATATGTTTTAGGTGGGTATTTTATAAACAGTATAGATTTTCTTCTAATAGAACTAATCAAATGTGAATGGGAGAAAAAAAATAGCACAATAAACATCCTAACACCCACCAAGAAAATCATCAGTTGTTAACATTTGCTGTTAAATGGTTTTCTTTAAAAAGAAAAAGGGAAAAAAATAAAATATGAATGATAAAATAGCAATAAATAATATATATCAACAATTGAATCTAAGAAACAAAACAAAACAAATGAAGAAGCAAACTCATAGATACAGAGAACTTCTTGACAATTGCCAGGTAGAAGGGGGGTTGGGGTGATGGGTGAAAAAGGTGAAGGAATTAAAAAGTACAAGTTGATAGTTACAGAATAGTCATGGGGATATAAAGTACACTGTAGAGAATATAGTCAATAATATTCTTATAATTCTGTATGCTGTCAAATGGGTACAAAATGCACAGAATAATCACTTAGTAAGTTATAAAATGTCTAATGGTACAGCTGAAAGTAATATATTATAAATGTCAACTATAATTCAAAAATTATTTAAAGTCCAATAAAATAAAATTAGAAAGAAACCTTTTCAATTTGATATAGGCTATTAATAAAAATAACTACAGCAAACCACACACTCTTTACTCCTGTCAAGGAAACATTATATGTAATAATAAAATATTAAAATTATATCAGGGAAAAGATAAGGATGACCTCTTTTACCATTTCTATTTAGTTTTGCACTATAATATCCAGTGAGGGAAGAAAGGCAGGAAAGAGGAAAGCAAGAGTGAGGAAGCAAGAAGGAAGAGAGGAAGGGAAGAAGAAAAGAAGATGGGAGGAAGGAAATGAAGGAAGGGTGGAAGAAATATAAGGAAGGAAGGAAGAGCAACCGGGATTGAAAAAAATTCTACTCATAGATCGTTCAAATATATGAGAGAATTTAGGATTGTTGTTGAATGCAAATTAATATATAAAGTGAACTTATATTTTATTTACAAAGAAAAAACAGAAAAATAAAATTTTAAAAGGAATACTTTCAATAAAAAGATACTAAAACAAATGTAGCATCAGTTGGGAAAGATTTTTAGAGAAAAAAAATGGTAAAAATTTACATTCAGAGGTGTTAAAGAAGATCTACATATTAATGAAAGCTATAATATGTTCATGGATTGGGAAGTTAAATACTGTGACGGTGCCTATCTACTATCCCCAAGATAATCTATAGATTCAACACAATCATAATCAAAATTCCAACAAAATAGTGTATGCATCTATGTGAGCATTGTGCATAGGTGTATGTATGTGTTTGGGTTGATAAGCTTATTCTAAAGTTTGTAATAAAATGCAATGCAATATAGCCAAAAAAAAAAAAAAGAAAAAGAAAAAATCCTGAAGAAACATAATGCTAAGGAACATGAAGACACCAAAACTAAGATAGCAGCGTTTTGGTGCAAAAATAAACAGATAGGTCAATGGAACAGAACAGAGAGTCTCTAAAGCTACCCATTAAAGGACAAAGGGAAGGATCTAGGCAAGAGTGAGTAGATAAATATTCAAGGAAGAAAAGAGTTAAATAGTTAAAAGTGAGCAGATGGCTGGGATATAAAAGCTGGGTGGAGGCATAGGACCTAAGCAGGAGGTCCTCTCTGAGACTGAAAGAGAAGAGGTGCTGGACAATGGAGAAGACGGGGGAAAAGTTTGAAATGGTCATCGTGGAGAGTAACAAACACTATGAGCTGATCACAAACTGTAACAGCATAGCCAAGCATATGGAAGAACTATTGAGACTCATGAATAGGAATATGTAACTCAGAAAATAAAATAAAAAATATGTCTACAATGTTTATCCATACAAGTACAAGCCAAGAGAAGGTAAATGCAGGGGGTCAATAAGGATTGTGATATTACTAGATAATTATAGATAAAAGAAGAGCAAGTAAGTATTGATAAGGACATTATTGAAATGGTAAACTTTGGAATATAAGCTCTAAGTAGAGAGAGAGGGGGGAAAAAAAGAACAATAGATATCTTGAGGATCTCTGTGACAGTTTTGTCTAACTTTGTTTGGCATTATCTTATCACCTCTTTACCCAAGGATGTTGTCTTCTTTCTTGGCTTGAGTACAGAAATCGGTTTGCCCATGAAATAGCTCCCATCATGAAATCAACATAGTAATTCCAGTTAAATTGATGCTAATGGTTTTAAATCCTTCCACTGAGTTCAGTAGAAAAATAAAATAAGCAAAATAAAAGCAGAGTCCAAACAGAGGGCAAAAAGAAACCTAGGACCTGCTCTGACTTATAGAACTAGTAGGATATCTCCCTGAGATATTTAGTTTGTTTTAACTAAATACCAAAACTCTGAATTCTTTTGCACAGCCTGTAAGCAAATGTTAGCATGTGAATTAGATTTACATCTTACAAAGAAAAAGAAAGGGTTGTGAGGCTGAGGAGAAGGCATAACAAAGGTTTATTTTGTAGAAATGGAATCACAACTACCTGGTTAGACATGAACTTGACTGATGGGTTTTCCATGGTAGCTTCCCAGCACTTAATCTTAGCCAAATATTAACGTGCTGAATTTATTACATGTGAGCTCTGAATTAAAAGTGACCATCTGTGGCACATGTGTGTGATACATAGAACAGTAATATACTGTGGACTAGCAAGGGATACTGTGATTGCGACATGGCAGGCAAACCTACTCAGACACCAAGAAAGCTAAATGAATCTGATGGACATTGGTGTCATTCCTCTCCGCAGGTATCTGCTTTCTGAAACAACACATAATACATAGGTGATATAGTAATATATTCCCTTCATGCATCTCTAAACCTGAAAATGCAATTACTCCAGTGAAACAAATCAAATGAACAAAAGCAAATTCTAGAGGAGAAAGATCACAAGTGTCACACAAAAGAAATAACAAAAGAAAAAAACATTTTCCTTTTTCTAGTGAGCAAGACTACAATGAAGGTCAGTATTGCAAAGGTTGTTTCACTGGGATTTTCAGGCTGATATTAGGATTAAAATTGGGAATATATATATATATATATATATATATATATATATATACACACACACACACACACACACACACACACACACACACATACATTTTGTGACCAAATGAAAAAAAATTAGCATTTTCATCAGGAAATAGAATACATATGAACTTAACTTTTGCTACAAATAAAAGACAATAGGATTTCTATCACAAGGTTAATTAAAAAAACTAATAATTTGTAAATTTTATAGAAGACACCCTTATAGAAAGAAAGGGTGCCATTTGCCAAGGAGTGGGAACATTAGAGCATGAATAAAATTATTTATGTTGAATGAATATTTATTCATGCTTTTAACTGTCTACATCCTGAGGATAGAAAACAATTAGGTTAGAGTTAATTCTTGGAATGCCATGCTATCAGTATCAGAGCAGCATCGGGTTATTGTTTCTGTGGCTTTGAATTGTGCATAGATGACTGAGTTTAGTTGGTTTCACAGGTGAAATCCATAGCTAGATAAAATGTATTATGTATCAAGATT
Source organism: Vespertilio murinus (assembly GCA_963924515.1). NCBI lineage: Eukaryota > Metazoa > Chordata > Mammalia > Chiroptera > Vespertilionidae > Vespertilio > Vespertilio murinus. The sequence goes on from OZ004709.1 coordinate 64,527,949, forward strand.
CTAAAGAACTGGTGACTTAATAATGATTTAACAACCATAGACTCTTGTATACTATCGTGTTGGTCATGTGGCCCTACTTGACCATTTCCTGAGGATATTCTACCAAAGGAAAACCATTGGAGTTGGAATCAAAATATTATTAGCTGTTTATTATTAGCTGTTCAAAATCTTTAATATTCTAAAATTCAGTGATTTGGGCACTTCTAGGACATTGCAAAGGAAAGAGAGACAAATGGAGCTCCAGAGCTAAAGAGAGCACTCAATGTCTACAGAACAAGCAGAATGTACATACTATTTTACATTACTCAGGACCCTGTCAATTATAAATAACAGAAATTCAACTTCAATTGAGAAAAGAATATTCATAGGCCATTAAAAATGTAAATGGCCAATACACCAATGAAAGTATTTTATCATTCTAAAATAAATTAAAACAGTGAACTATAAGGTATTTTTGTCTCTAAAATTGTCAGGCTGTTGATAAGGTTAGAGAGAAAGGTCATTTTGGTGCAGTGTGGTATGAGATCTTTCAGGAGATTGATTGGGCTAGAAAATGACAAAGCTTAAAAATGTGTCATAGCATTTAATCCTTTCATTAAACCAATAATTTATCAAGTACCTATTATGTGATTGTGATCTAAAAGACATGGTAGGCATTACCAAATAAGCATACTAAGAAAGTAAACAATAGAAAACTGTAATTGTGACAAATTACAATTATACAAACCTGAAAAAGATTTCTATAAATATAGAGGAGCCTACAATAAGGGTAAGTTGAACAGTCCCAGAATTCTGGCAACATTTCCTTTGCTATAAAGAATTAGTGAATGTTTACTAGCTAAGGAAGGAAAGTACCAGGCAAATATAATAACATTCCTAAATAGAAATTGTATAGATTTATTTCTCACTCACATTTCATAGTCATTATGAAATCCAAGTGCTTCAATCAGCTCTGATTCTTGCTCTTCTCAATCAGACCACTAGCTGGAACATTAGTTACCAATCACCATTGTAAGGAGAAAAAGGCAAGAAGGTTATAAATAGTCACATGGCCTCAACCAACCACAAAAGGGTCCTGGGAATTCACTCTCTCCAGATGTCAAAATGGCTAAAATACTTAAAGAACACACTACTCACATGTCCAGTGTGGCTAGAGCTGAGTGTGAGGGCAGTATGAATGAGCCAGAGTAAGAAAACCTGTCTTCATCCTATTAGCAATAGTCACTGAAGGCTTTATGCTTTGAGGAATTTTTCTTAAGAAGAAAAATCATCTAGTTGCATTAAAGCTTAATCTACAGACTTCTTTGCCACAGTGGTGTTTATTAAAAAATTTTAAATGGTAGATAAACATACAAATTCAACATCCAGTTTCTATTCAAAAACAGTAGGTTCACTGCATCTTTATGATGAAATACCATATAACCAATGGAAACAAAAAATACTTAGAAAAATTTGGCATAAAAATATATTAAGTAATAAAGTATGTGTAAGACATAGCACAAAATGAAATCTACCCATTTTTTAAAATAACCTATGTTTAGTAGTATAAAAACTTACATATAAACTCAGTAGACTCTTGGAAACCATGGGGGGTGAGGGTTAGTGGCCCCAACTCCTGGTCAGTCAAAAATCAATATATAACTTTTGACTTCCCCAAAACTTCACTACAGTTGTCCATAAGTATCCATAGAGGTATTGATTTCAGGACCCCACAATGATACCAAAATCCACAGATATACAAGTCACCTATATAAAATGGCTTAAACAATTAATACGGTTGGCCCTCTGCAACTTTAAAATACTATATATATATATATATAATATATATATAATATATATATATAATATATATATATATTATTTTAAATATAATATAATATATATATATATTGATTTCAGAGAGAAAGGGAGAGTCAGGAAGAGATAGAAACATCAAGGACGAAAGAGAACCATTAACTGGCTGACTCTTGTAGTCCTCACACTGGGGATTGAGTCCACAAACCTATCCCTGTAACCCAGGCATGTGCCCTGACCAGGGTTTGAACTGTGACCTCCTGGTTCATAGACCAATGCTCAACCACTGAATCACGCTGACCAGGTAGAAAATACTGTTTTCAGTCTGAGATTGGTTGAATCTGTGGACATAAAACAAGGGGATACATAAGGCCAACCATATATTTATTGGGGGGAGGGGGGAATCCAAGTAGCCCAAGCCAGTTTGGCTCAGTGGAAAGAGCAATGGCCTGTGGACTGAAGAGTTCCAGGTTCAATTCCTGTCAAGGGCACATGCCCAGGTTATGGGTGCGACCCTCAGTAAGGGGTGTATAGGAGGCAGCCAATTAATTATTCTCTCTCATCATTGATGTTTCTATCTCTTTCTCACTCTCCCTTCCTCTCTGAAATCAATAAAAATACATTTTTGAAAAAAATCCAGGTATATGTAGACCTAAGCAGGTTCAAGCTTGTGTTGTACAAGGGTCAACTGTTATTAGTTCTTTTTTAATCTAGGATTATGGTTTGCTTGTTCTTTACTTTCATTGTTTTCTTTATTGTGTGTGCTTTATTCATGTGATAAATTTCTGCAAAGAAGATTATTCATTTTCAGCAGAATTTTTAAAACTTGTAAGGACTTTATTCACCACTGTTCAAAAATAAATATATTTGCCTTTTAATATTAGAAAACATGACCAGATTTCCTGCTAATCTCTTGTAAAGTATGTAAGAGTTAATGTTTTTGTTGTTTCAAATCACCTGAACATTCTGAAAACTATGTTTACCTTACCACTAGCTCAAAACCTGTTTCTGGTTGGACAAAGTTTAACACTTGTTTCTCTTCTTTTCAGTTGCTTCTTACCATGAGCAGCTCCAGAACTCAAGTTCTGGGTCCATAACCACATGCCCTGAGGAAATGAAATGGCAAATTCTTACTGAGTCCAAAGTCACCAAATACTTTTCAGGTAGTAATTCAGGAGTCCAGTTGAACATCCCCAACTTATTGAGCAATGATTACCTCATGAGAACCTGTTCTGCATCCACTTTTTTTGACATTCTTTTGGCTATGGTGATTGAATGGTCATAACTGCCAGTAAAGGATCCAGAATAATACTATATATATATATATATATATATATATATATATATATATATATATATGTCTGATGCCATAATAAGAACATATATAGCACTGAAGAACAGGCTGTCTTATTTTACTTTCTTACTCCATCACAGGACATTTTATCACAGTAAATTGTCTGGGTTTTTTTTTTCAAGAAAAAAAAAATTGGCACAGAAACTCAAACCGTATTTCATCTCTCCTTCACCTTCCAACAAAATAAATAATCTATTTGACCAGACTTTGCAGACATCGGCCAAATGTTGGCCTGAACTCTGAGCTTTTACCTGGATGGGTTGATACATCTGACACAATTGGGTTACCACAAACTGGGCCTTACATGAAAGATTTGAAAAAGTTTAAAATCAGCCCGGGCTGGAAACAGACCACTAGGAAGTGTGTTGGTGAAAGAGCAGATTTACATTTCTTTCAGGAATTGTTTTGTTGCTTTGTTGTAAATTATTAGTTTCTTTTGTTTTTAAGGGGGAAAATAGTTAAGCTGTGAGATAAGAATCTTATTACAATTCCTGAAACCCAGCATTCTATCCAAATTGCCATTTATGAATGCCTATCCAAGTGGCCAATAGTATTTGCCCTTTTGGCTCTCGTGACTCTTCACAGCATTTTGGATACCAAGAGGCAATTCTGTTCAGCTAATATTTCATGATGAAAATAATTTGGTTTTGCTTTTTAATGGGAAGCTATAATTGGTGCTACTTTTTGCATAGAGGTCCCCTATTTTCAATGAAAGTTGGATTAAAAATAAAATTAAATCAAAATATAAAGAGTACTTGCTAGACAGAGTGGTAGATTGCATTTTTTAGATAAGAACTTTGAAAATACTCTGAATATTATTAGGAGGGTACTAAATAGGTCTTTACTTAGTCCTGCAACAGTAAAGCAATGGACATTTCTGCATATATTTAAAAACAAACACTAATCAGTGTGAAAGAAGATAATGAAAGTTTGAGCCAATGGAGAAAATAATAGCTGGAAAAAGAAAGTCTTCAACTTCTATTTTCTTACATCATAAAGATAAAGAAAAAGAATGAGAAAAACACCAAGAAAAGATCAAAGTATGGTTAACTCTATCAAATATTTGCACTTACTTATAGGCTACTCTGTGAAAACATAGATGTTTCCTTCAAGTAAAAATAAACAAATAAAAAAGTATGAGAAGCAAAGTTCTTTTGCTAAAATCTCAGGAGGGGGACTTATAATGGTTAGATCTCAGCAATGTGATGAGCACCCAATGAGAACACCAACACAAAGCTAGGTTTGGGTCAGAGGTCAGATGCCATTAGGAAGGAGACAGAATGCTAAAAATGTCGTTATTGTAGTAGAACTAGAATAAGAGTGTGTCAGGAGTCAGATATAACAGGAGAACCCAAAGAGCACACTACATTCTTTTTCTTTTTCTTTTCCTTTTTTTAAATGTATTTTATTGATTTTTTACGGAGAGGAAGAGAGAAGGATAGAGAGTTAGAAACATCTATGAGAGATAATCATGGATCAGCTGCCTCTTGCACACCCCCTACCGGGGATGTGCCCTCAATCAAAGTACATGCCCTGGACTGGAATCGAACCTGGGACCTTTCAGTCCGCAGACCAATGCTCTACCACTGAGCCAAACCGGTTTCTGCAGCACACTACATTCTTATGGGAAAATGAGAGCAATAGCCCTTTGGAGTTAACAAGAAGATGAGTGACAGCAACCAGCACATATACAGTCTTCAGTGGTTATTTGAATTGAGATTCCCCTAAGGATTAGGTCTCCATCATGAACATAACTCTATGTGCCTATAAGGTACAATACTCCAAGTGTATGTATCATTAAACACAGTGGGGTTAAATTCCAATTTTTTGTATTTCCAGTAGCTGGTTCCCCCTAAAGAGACAAGTGTAGAAGCTTCTATTGTTTGAGCTTGCCATTTACATGCCTGTCTTATTACTGTTTCTCCGCTGCCTAAACAAGCTAAAATTTCCTGTTTTATCATACTGTTTTAAAGCCTCTTTTATATTTTATATTCATGTTTTCCAAGATATTATTTGGTCCAACTTAAAATTTTAGTTGTGTATTTCTCAAAATATTAGTGGAGGTGTACACACAAACTAAAAATCATTTGTGATAACAGCAATGAATAATTTCAAGAGACTCCAGCTGTGAACCCCAAGTTGTTATGAGAATATTAAAATCCTATTTACCTTAAAATCTTACCACATAGTCAATAAGATTGGCAAAGTCAGGGGCTTCAAGTTGGAAGTTAAGAGGCTATCTGTGGCATGTTTTCAAAAGGTCCACGAATTTTGCACACTGTTTCCATCACAAGTGGGATCTTTGTCACCCTCTTCTGCATCTACATAGGTTTTGTCTCACTTGCAAATAATCACTGTCCAGGAAAAGTGAGGTTTTATGATTTCTAAGGCTGCCATGATAAGGGGCAATGTAGCTTTTGTCTTCTGCTCTGGGACATGTGCTTTTATATCCCTGAGCCATCATGAAAGAAGATCAACTACCCCGAAGTAACTATGCTGTTAGTCGAGAACACACAAAGGGGCGACATGTATGTGATCCAATTGGCAGCCCCAGCTGAGCTCTCAGCCAACTGCCAGCAAATCCTGCCAAGGACCCATCGTGAGTATCCAAGCCGGTAAAGCCTCCATATGATTCCAGTCAGTACATAACCTCATGTGGACTCAGTATATACTGCAACCCATGAGAAACCCCAAGTGAGATCTGCCTAGGCAAGCAAGCCCTTCTGAGTCCCTGACCCACAGAGGATGAGAAAATAAAATTGTTGTTCTATCCCTCTGAGTTTTGGAGTGATTTGTTATGCAGTGATTAATAACTGGTATACCATCTGATCCTAAATCTCCACTCTGGAATAAAGCTTCTGGATTAAATGACTCTAGTAGTAGGTATCTTCCTTGTACATGTATGTTAACCATGTTTTGAATAACTATTTTTTTCTTCAGATTGAAAGAAATCTTCATCTCTCTAACTTTGAACCAATATTCTAGGTTTTTTTAAAATATATTTGTATTGTTTCAGAGAGGAAGGGAGAGGGAGAGAGAGATAGAAACATCAGTGTTAGAGAATTATTGATTGGCTGCCTCCTTTGATTATACTCTGGCATGCCTCCCACTAGGGATAGAGCCTACAACCTAGGCATGCGCCCTGACCAGAAATTGAATCATGACCTCCTAATTCATAGGTCAATGCTCAACCACTGAGCATTGCCAGCCAGACTAATATTCTAGATTAACCTTCTAGTTCGGTATAAAGCTAATTTTCTCTGATTTCTTAAGCACAAAAGCTTTCCACGTAGACAAAAGCATTCTGCCAGTATCTCTCCCTGGCCTTTTCTCCTGCAGGAACGCAATAACCCTTCTTTCAGACTTTCATCAAAAGACACGATTTTCAAAATTTCCTGTGCCTTCCTCTGATCATACTCCCCTTGGAGAAGTCTGTCTTACAATATAATGCAGGAAGTGTGATGCTTTATTCCCTGAGTGATCTCACTAGAATAGAATTTGATGGAATTCTTTTTTTCTGTTGCTTTTATTGTGTTAGACACAATATTGCATTAATGCAACTTACAACTGTGCTTGTCTATTTTTCTAACAGCTTCATCATAATATTGCCTTTTTTATGGTTGTCATAAAAACGTAGAAGTCCCAGAACTTTGCCATCTATACTGTAGTCAAGCCAGCTCACTCTCATACAGTGGACTTTCTGAAACTAAACAGAACTCAAAATTTGTTTCTGCTTAATTTCATTTTATTGGTTTGGGGCCAGTGTGTCTCTGTCAGTTGACATCACGTTTATCCTTGGTTTTGTCACCTATAGTTTTAGCTAGGCATCATCACTTCTAAACTCCATAAAAAATATCTAGAGAAATATTGAGCCAACAGCATTAAGAGTATAGCCTATTCAGATCCCATTAGAAAAATACAGAGCTACTTTCTAGCACACAGTAGGCATACGTTTAAAACGCACTAATCAACAACAGCTTTAATATTCAATGTACTTCCTAGTCCTGATGTTCAGGTAAAAGACATTTTCAGCCCTAGATGGATGGTTCAGTTGGTTGGAGTATCATTCTTTGCACCAAAAAGTTGGTTGCAAATTCAATTCCTAGTTGGGACACATGTGGGGGACAGCCAATTGATGTTCTTCTTGTCTCTCTTTCTCTTTCTCTCTCTTTTTCTTTCTCTCTCTCCTTCTCCAATAAAACATATCCTTAGGTGAGGATTAAAAAGAAAAAATGGTATCGTCAGATGTGTTCATGTAATTGAAATGCATTTTATACAAGAAGTTTTCTGTTCCCAAGAGATTCTAACAAAACTGTGAAGTCATGAGAATGCAGCATAATTTATGCTCAGTGAACAATGTATGTTACCTCCTAAAAGTTATCTATAGTATCTTCCAAAGATTATAAACTACATGATGGTAATTGTTCTAGAATATTGTATTAAGCTAAAAAAGAAAAGGGAATAATCCCCATAATAAGACTTTATCACCCTTTTTAAGCCTAAGATATAATATTCTTAGTTCAGACTTTTATAAAAAACTAGAGGCCTGGTGCAGGAAATTTGTGCACAGGGGTAGGAGAGTGTCCCTCAGTCCAGCCTGCACCCTCTCCAATCTAGGACCCCTTGAGGGTACAGGCAATCTGCATCCCTCTCACAATCCAGGACTGCTGGCTCCCAACTGCTTGCCTGCCTGCCTTCCTGATTGCCCCTAACCACTTCTTCCTGCCAGCCTGATCACCCCTAACCACACCCATGACAGCCTGGTTGATGTCTAACTGCTCACCTGCCAGCTTGTTTGCCCCCAACTTCCCTCCTCTGCCAGCCTGGTCACCCCTAACTGCTCTCTCCTGCAGGGTTGATCGCCTCCAACTGCCCTCCCTTGCTGGCCATCTTGTGTCCACATGGGGGCAGGATCTTTGACCACATGAGGGCAGTCATATTGTGTGTTGGAGTGGTGGTCAATCTGCATATTACTCTTTTATTAGATAGGATAGAAGCCTAGTGCATGGGGGGGAACCAGTTGGTTTCTCCTGAAGGGTGTCCCAGAAAAGGGTGGGGGTTTCCTTGGGAAGCCTGAGGAGGGGCCTGTGGTGGTTTGCAGGCCAGCCACGTCCCCTGGTGACCCAAGCAGAGGCCCTGGTATCTGGAATTTATTTACCTTCTACAATTGAAACTTTGTAGCCTGGAGCGGAGCCAAGCCTCCTGTTCCCTCCATGGCCAGCAGCCATTTCTTTTGGGGTTTGTGTATCTTCTATAATTAAAACTTTGTAGCCTTAAGTGGAGGCCTGGGTGGGCCAGGGTATGTGGAAAGCTTTGCTTCTTCCATTGCCAGGGGCAACCCTAGCCTCCCACTTTTTCTAGCATGGTGGCTACAGCCATTTCTGTTTGGATTTGTTTACCTTCTATAATTGAAACTTTGTAGCCTTGAATGGAGGTTTAGGCCTGCAAGGGAAGACGGAAAGCTTGGCATCCTCTATTGCCTGGGAAACCCAAGATTCCCTCCTGCTCTCTGTGGCTGTAGCCATCTTGGTTGGGTTTATTTGCATATTAGCTCTGATTGGCTAGTTGGCATGACTGGTGGGTGTAGTAGAGTGATGTTTAATTTGCATATTGCTCTTTTATCAGGTAGGGGGTGGGTGTGGCTGGTGGGCATGGCTGGTGGGTGTAGCAGAGTGATGATTAATTTGCATATTACTATTTTTTTAGGTAGGATCATATTTTCTGATATTTAAAAAAATAGAATATAATTGTCTTACACTAACTGCTAATATTTATTAAATTGATTAACTAATTAATAAATGAATTAAAATATATTAATTTTCCCATTTATTTGTTTTTATTTTCTTCATAAAACATTACTCTATGAAATTATTGTGTTAATTTATTATTCCCTTCATTTAAAGTTCTGTCCACCCCTACCTAGACAAGAGTGCAGGTCTTGTCTGTCTTTCTCAGTATTCTAATCACAGTACCAAAATAGTGTCCCAGGCATAACAGCCCACTGCACAGAGGTATGCTGAATGAAGCAATAACATTTAGTCAACTGGGACGGCATTAGGTCTCAATCTCACTTAATATTACAGTATTCCATTTACTCCTCCCAGTTAGAGAAACCTTTTCCTTCATGAAGAAAAGTGATACACATTAGGAGTTCAGTTTTCTTTCTGTCACCTATTAACGTAGTTCTAAGAAATGCCAAATTTGTTGTTATTCTTATGCCTAATATTTATTCAAAACTAAGTGTTTTGATTTAAGTTCTCCCAGAAGCCATATTCTAATACAAGGAGTTTATTGTGGAGGTGACCTCATGAAATACTGGGAGGGAAGGTAGAGAAGTAGCAGACAAAGAAAGAATGAGGAGTTCAATTCTCCCATCTATAACATTGAAGAATGCACCCTGAATCTTTGTAATTAAAACAGTCATTCAATTTGACCTTAAGAGCTTGGTGGAGTAACAAATGCCTCAGTGACTTCATATTTCTAGCATTTTCCATACTTTCCCAAACAAAATAATGTTTTTTCCTTCAGGAGACTGACTTTCCCTAGTCATAGCAGCAGGGTGACATGGATTTACATGGAACATCTGTATATTCAACTTTTATCTCTATTATTTCCCCCATTTTGTCCCAAGATTTGTTGAAGAAGTGATAGACATGCTTCTGGAATTAGAATATTATAACTGTGTGTCCTTCTACAGGAGGAGAAGGATGTCTCACTTACACATCATCAGAGAAACTCCATATGTTTACCTGCATAGGCATTTAATAAAGTTATAATATCATTCTGTTTCTAACAAGTATTACTACATTCACTGTTGCAATTAGTCATACCAACAATAAATCCCTTCCCTTCACTCTTTGAGAAGTGGGTAAAAGTCCCACAAAATAGAATTAAATTGTTTTTACCACTCAGACTAAATATTGAACAAATATCTGTCCTCTTAGAATTGTTATCATAAAACACACAGGCCATAATACTCACAATACCAATATGATTCATGCTTAGTGGTATTGTGGTTACTTGTTAGTCAGGAGTATATTGAGCTGTGTTTCTTTTCTTTATCCTGTTAGCCAATTTATTATTCAGGTCTTTAGGACACAGGAAAAAATATGCTCATTTGAAACATACTAGTAGCACCTCTTAACTTTGGGTGAAAAAGAGTCTGTCTGGATTCTAGTTAGCTATAATCAGAGGAATTATTCTCATAATGCTAGTATTTTTAAGCACTCTTTGGCATTGTAAGTCCTTGGCCATGCTAGTGTATTATCTTCCATTGTAAACACAATGAAAAGAAAAAAGATCTTTTTTTACCTTCTCCTATAAAATAATGTCTATTCAATGTAAAAATTACTAACATTTTGAATAACCATTTCCCTGGGCTAATAAGACAGTAAATAATATTATGGTGTTATTTCATCTTTCATAATTATAGAGAAAAAAATCCACCAAAAAAGAAAGAATAAAATATTGAAAAGAGCTCAAAACACACAGGATGTGTTCTTCTAATCCTACTCACTACAATCAAGTCAAGCTTTTACAATTCTAGTTTCATTAACAAGACCCTTTTAACTTCATAAGAGGCACCAACCAAATATGGTTCAATATCAAACAAATTCTGTTGTTTTTGAAACTGTGTTACTTTAGCATTATTCCAAGCTGTTTCCAATTAATAGCTCTTTAATTGATTCACATTTGGGCACACAGAGAAAATTTACCCCCAAATTTTTATAAAAGTAGTATTATACACATTGTTCCATCCTGGAAGAAAAAAAAATACTGTTTCTTTTTCTTTTGCCTCCATGGTATCAACGAGTCTAATAAAACAATACTTCCAAACTCCAACCCAACCCAGAATGAATAAATGTATGAGATGACATTGCAACTTGGAAGCCCAGTATTCACAAGTAGCTGACTCCTTCATTGGCGTCACCCTTACCACAATCTTTACCTTGGAAATGACATCTGAAGTGGCTGGATCAATCCATTCAAGCCACATATGTTGAAATTTTAGTCTAATGCCATGGTAACCATAGCAATGTCTATTTCATTACTAACTTTATAAGGAACATAAAGAACTTTAGACATAAATATTTGGCAGCAATAATGAAATTGCCTAGCTCTAGTGGTCGTTATTCTGTTGGCTCCTGGGAGAGCATGGTGAAATATAAAGAACAAGTGACTATGTCCTCAGTTAGATTCCATAGTTAAACTATGGTTTAATGAGGGTGATTTCCATTTGCCTTAAAATTAGATGTAGATTTCTGCCCCGCTTTGTCACTGGTCTGTTGTTTGAATTTGAATAAGACAATCATCAATCAATCAATCAATCAGAGAAATGGTTTATTTAGGTATCTCTGAAGTGTCTTTCATCAATAAAAATGTTAGTATATTTTAAAAGTGAAAAAAAGTGTGCTTTACCCATTGCTCTATCCATCAATTTTATCCTTGATCTAAATACTGAAGCTTTTTATAAAATTTCAGCAACTACCTCTAAATCACTAATTAAGCTCCTGGCTGCCTGTCTCATGCAAAGGAATTTACAGCATTCTACCAAAGTGGCAGACTAACAATTAGCCAGCTAATTTTTACTGAGAATGCACCAGAAACAGATTGCTACATGAAGTTGATTAGTATTAGAGCCTCATTGAGAACCAACTATGGGGCAAGTGGTTGGTTGTCCTCTTTGTAAGTGGAAATATCATTAAGCAGTGAAGCCCACAGATCATGGGTCAAAGAAGAGATAGGCAGAGACATTTAAAGAGTCAGAGTCACCCTCCATCTAAACTGGGCTAGTAACCAGATGGATGGCATCTGATAAACAAAAGTGTCTGCACCCTGGCTGGTGTGGCTCAGTGGATTGAGCATGGTCCCAGGCACCAAGAGGTCACAGGTTCAATATCCAGTCAGGGCACATGGCTAGTTTTCAGGTTTGTTGTATCCCCAGTAGGGGGTGTGCATGAGGTAGCCAATCAATGTCTCCTCTCTTTTCTCCTCTCTTTAAAATCAATAAAAAATATTTTTAAAAAAGAAAATGGTGTCTACAAAAGACAGCATTAGTGAGCTTTAGAAATTCAGAGATTTGACCTTGAGAACCTGTAGGACAATTCAGATGTACAAGCAACCCTTGGGAGAGATTCTCAAGAATAAAATAAATAACTATCAGGCTAAACTGTAGTCAACATTTAGTTCTAACTAATTCCACTTTTACTGTATCCATGTCCACTAAACTACCTTCCTATACAAATTTAACTTCCCATGCATCTGTCACTATCAAGTGAAAAATTTGTTCCCACTCCAGAATTAAAGTAATGTATTTTTCTGACTGAGATTGACAGCTTTTAGTGCACTAATAAATCCAATTTTTGAGCTTCTCTACATGTTCTAGAGAAGAGGGGTCACCTATAATAAACCTGTTAGGCTGATGACAGACTTTCCCAAGAAACATAACCTATCACAACCACCTTCTTTCCCCTCAAATTTCAACACACTTATTCTGGCTCTCTGTCCTTCTCATTCTTATCCTCCTTTTTCTCCTCCAGAAAAGATAATGAACTGACATGGGTCTGGGTTTCAAGAATGGTTGGAATCAGGCAGCTGTTAGAAAATGACATTTCAAAGAAAGGTATGATTAATTTGGGTTAGGGGATTAAGTAGACCAGTCCAGTCAATTTAAAAAGCAATGGTAATTAGTCAGGTGAGATGAGACTCGAAACTTAAGCTGGATTCAGATCAGGAAGATTATGAAAGGGCAGTAAGACACCTGGTCCTAAACAGTTGTCTATGGGAGATTTTAGGGCTTCTTGAAAGGTAAGTGACCTAGATAAAATGGAATATTAGGAAGATTGTGCATGCTGTATATAATCATGCGTGATGGAGTCACACTATAAACTATATTTAACACAAAAGTATATGGGTTGGTACTTTGAACTTCAAAGAGATCCCACATTTCTCCTTGGTACATGTTGGAAAGACACTTGCAGGAAAATGACTAAGAGACATTTACTCACAAAGAGACAACTGGGGTGGGGGAGGGGAAGGATGTGGGCCTGTCCATGAGTAATGAAAGGAGGAAGGGAAAGAAAGAATGAAGATCTCTCTCTAATTTACTCAGTACCTTTCCTCAGGGGTAAAGTTTGTCTTCCAAAATGACCAGCAAGTCAACACTGGCAGCAACTCATCCACCAGAGTAATATCCAGGAAGCTACTGGAACCACAGAAGACTGTGAAACACATGAGTCTGGGTTTCACTGTTATTCCCAAGAAATGTCTGGAGTCTTCCTCCAACCCCTCCCTCTATGAGGAATGGAAACTAGAGTGACACATGGCAAGAAGAGACAACTGGACACACCAGCTGAATCATAACGTGTGGTGATGATTTTTCTGCTATCACGGAACCTGAGATGCTAATAACCATTCCAGCTTCTAACAGTAGCTTTTCCTACAGAAGGGTACAAGAGCCTCTGTATTTCAGGTCAGGGAAAACTGTGTCTGTGGGTGAGAGAAAGGAAATGTGTGTGTGTGTGTGTGTGTGTGTGTGTGTGTGTGTGTGTGTGTGTGTGTGTGTTTTCAGAGCAGAGCATGAACACGAAATCACATAGCCCTCCGGTGTGATGGCTTCAGTGATGCAGTTTGGCATGAAAGCCTTCATCTGAGCTGAGGTTCCCTCCCTCTCTCATTTGCTTCAGCTCAGTGTTTTGCTTGAATCTGAGTCATAAGCTCCTTAAGCTGGCAGGAAGCGGATAGTCGGGCTGGCAGCTCCCTCTCCCCAAAACAGAGGGAGTGTCTTGGCTGACACCTAAGCAACCTTTTCCATCCCCAGACTCAGGAACAGAACCAATGAACATTAGCAGAACGGAAGGCTGGGCTACACTCACAGAGCAGGGGAAAGGAGAGACTGTCCTAGAGAAATCCATTAGCTCAAGCCATGTTTTTTTTGTTTTATTTTGTTTTGTTTTTAATGGTTTTATGGAATTACCTCAGCCACTCACTCAAGCCCTTCAAATATTTTGCATGTATCCCCTGAAGCTAGCCTATAGACACTCTCCAACCTGCCTCCAACCCCCACCCCAACCTCCCAGGCTTTCTTTCTCCATCAAGTTTCTGTTTGAGTCTTTCCCCTTGCAATCTCCATCTTTCCCTCTATTTCTCCTAAACCACAGCTACTCTAACAGCTAAGTTCACACTCACAGGGTTGGCCCTAACTCCTGGGCAAAACAGTAATCTTAAGAAATCAAGGAACTGCCTCTTTCCTGCCCAATTCCACTGGAATTCCCTATTTACCGTGTTAGGAAGAATACAAATGTGATCACAGAGGGAGGAAACTATGAGACAATATTGGTCACTGACATCAGTTGTCAAATTCATTCCAGTTAGGATCAAGGACATGAACAAAGAGGGAACCAGATTTGGGGAGGCAGAAAAACTGAGAAGGAAATTTGGAGTAGGAAGGTTGTCCAATTATTGCCACAATGTTGGTGACTCTGCATGCTGTAGTTCAGAAGAAGGGGGTGTGAGGGTCTGAGCACCTGGATGGAAAGAATCTGCCAAAAGAGCTACAGGGTGTTGAAAAGTAATGGCAGAATGTTGGAAACAGCCCCTACCTCCTTCATAGTTTTCCCTTCAATCAACTTGGTTTCTTCAGTTTAGAACTAAGCCTTGGCAGGTTTTTCTGCATGCAGACCCCAACAAAAAGGTCTGTCTTGCCCTACACAGTCCAACTTTCTGCATGCCCGCCTCCCAATACCTCTGTCTCCCGCACAACTTCCCATCATCATTTGTCTCCCTGGCTCTCATCCACTGCATCTTCAGCCCCCTCACACCCTATGTCTGACATGTGGCAAGACTCCCAGGCCCAGGGCCCTGGCCTGTTTCCTGCCCGATGGTCCTCTGTTTCTTCCTGTCTGCACCTTTGCCTGATGCCTTCTGGTTGCAGACCAGAGCTCAGCTGTCAATCAAGCACTTGCCCTCTAGAAGGCAATCTTCAGCCATCCAATTTAAAGAAAGGAAAAACAAAACAGAACCAAAAAAATCCCTAAAATATTTGAAATAGGTTCTGTTTGGAAAATTAAAACTGGTAAATGCTGAGTGTATAAAATAACATCTCCCACTGTCCTAGAAAGAACTTTGCAAAGCAGCTAGATTTCCCATATTAGAAATATATGCCATTTTGTTATGAATTGAGCTCTTTCTTTTCCCAGACACTAGCTCTTTGTTTATTTCAGATATGAGCAGCTACACAGCTGCTCCCAGCTCAATATTTGCAGCATATTAGTTATGAGAGATAACATTGAATTATTAATATAAATAATGTGTTAATACTGCCCCACCTGTATGTGTAAGAGATCTTGGAAAATAGTCTCCATAATGAGTTGAAAATGATGTTCAAGATCAAATTTTCATGGAGAAAAGAGGGCACACTCGTAACCAGCAGGCTCAAGTAAGTTCACTTCTCCCTTTACAATTGGTTCAAGCAAGATGTGCCCCTCGATCTGTTTCTATGTGTCCATTCTAAACATCTGAATGCCAGCCATCCTCGAGACAGGTCCATCATAAAGCAGCACAATCAAGTTGAAGACTTTGGTATTTGAGCCTCACAGACCTTACCTGGCAGCTTTGGCTAAGGAATGAAAAGAGGTGGGAGCAGTCAGCCATGCAGCCAAGAGCTTAATAAGAAAGTCTTAGTAAGTGGAAGCAGAAAACACTACAAGAAAACTTCATGAATTCACAGTATCGAGAAAAGACCAATCTCATGAAATGTGGCTTACAGAAAAAAAAAAGGTCAATGAGAATCCCCTGACACTCAAGATTCTTATAATTCTGTGTCTGAGATGCGTCACTTGAAGCATGATTAAATGTTTCTTTAAGTCTTATAATGTGGAAACTCTAAGTTCCAGTGAAACAGTGAGGACTAGAAGTTTTGTGACGTCCTATGATAGATTATTTTACGTATTTAATGTCAAGCTCAGAAAATAGTCAAATGGACGCAGTACACACAAAAATAAGAACTGTCAAAAATAGCCTAAGTTCTCCCCACCCCCCTTTTTTAACTCTTTAATGAAGACAGCGAGTCTCCAGGAACGCCTTAAGAAAAAAATCCATTTTTTGTTTTGTTTCATCCACATGGAAGTCACTCCCAAGGAACTTTCTTTAAAGTAACAAGAACCTCCTCCAGACATTTACTCCTAATACCCCAATTCATCACTATATTGTGACAACTGATTGACTTTTCTCAGCATTCTGGTCCTGTTCCCCTACAGGCAGGCCCTGATCATTACAAATGCCAGAAGGACTGGGCAGATCCTCCTCAGATGGCAGAAGTGAAGGCTCCAAGCCCTCATTAGCCTGCAGGGACTGAGGGAGCCTGAGCATGTCCAGAGGAATGGTTCTTATCCATCACAGTGATAGGTTGTGCATGCTCTTATGTGGAAATGATCTTAAAAATATCTAATGTGTGACAAAGGCTTTCCAGACAGAAGTCATAAACTGTGAGGAGTGACTGTGAAAATCTGTACACTGAGGCAGACAATACAACATTTGATGAAAATCATCACACTCAAGCTAGATGCATCAATATGCGTGATTCCCACACATATATTTATTTCTCCTCCAGGGCTCTGTCTTTTTAACACCTTGGTCTCCTCAGACTTTAGCTCTGTCTCTTCTACCGTATTTGCCGGCGTATAAGACGATTTTTTGGCCCTGAAAAATACCGTATTTGCCGGCGTATGAGACTGGGCGTATAAGACGACCCCCTAACATTTCCACTCAAAATACAGAGTTTGTTATATACTCGCCGTATAAGACTACCCCCCACTTGGAGGCATATTTTTCAGGGCCAAAAAATCGTCTTATACGCCGGCAAATACGGTATTTGGATTGTTCATCAAGCTCTGCTTGGGTTCTCTCTCCAGGAATTGTAGCCTACCACTCTCTCAAAGCAGTAAACTGGGGCGATCAGAGTCTCCACACCCTTGTTTTCTATCTCTCAAGTAAC
Source organism: Vespertilio murinus (assembly GCA_963924515.1). Lineage (NCBI taxonomy): Eukaryota > Metazoa > Chordata > Mammalia > Chiroptera > Vespertilionidae > Vespertilio > Vespertilio murinus. The sequence goes on from OZ004709.1 coordinate 64,545,090, forward strand.
ATTGGCCTGCTTTACCTGATAGCTAATGCTTTAAAAACTAATTTTTCACATATTTGGTATGATTTTTTGATCATTCTAGGCCAGTGGTTGGCAAACTCATTAGTCAACAGAGCGAAATATCAACAAGTACAAGGATTGACATTTCTTTTGAGAGCCAAATTTTTTAAACTTAAACTTCTTCTAACACCACTTCTTCAAAGTAGATTTGCCCAGGCCATGGTATTTTGTGGAAGAGCCACACTCAAGGGGCCAAAGAGCCACATTTGGCTCTCGAGCGGCAGTTTGCCAACCACAGTTCTAGGCAAGCAGGTAAATATAGTTCCTCTTACTCCATTTTAACTAGGAGAAATCCCATCAGCCATGAGCATACAGAAGCCCAGGCTGTATTTGGTGAATTAAATGGCTGAAGTTCCACAGCTTCAGACTCATACTTCCCCTTCTGCTGCTAAAACCAGATCTCAAAAAGATCCACTATACCTCATCATGCTTTGTACTTTTACAACACTATATGACCTCTCCCAGGATGTATTAGCTTCACCAAGGCTACTGTAACCAATTACCATAAACATGATGCTTACGAGAAATTTATTCTCTCATGGTTTGGAGTCTAAAACTTCAAAATCAAGGCTCAAATTTGTAATTATCTTGAGAGCAAAAACAGGGTCTTTATTTTATTCTAACCCACAGCACCTAGCTTTTCAATTTGCTTCTAAAATAAGATCTCTAGTGTTTATATAAAGTTTAATTCTATTGTAATGGTCAAGAGGCCTTTTTATGAAAGTAATTTCAGGAACTAATTTTTTATGTAGGAATTTCTAAAGATAGTTCCAGGTAGGAAATTCCAGTATGCTTATAAGTGACACCTGGCTCAGTGACAAAAGGTATTTTTTTCCGCTTATGCAGAAGTTACTACAATGCCAAACTGGAGAGATTTCACTATTTTATACACCACAAAAAAAGACAAAATGGTCTCTAAAACTATCCACTAATTCTAAGCTACCATCAATTACAAAATGCATCCCTGATTCCATAGATAATTAAGATGTAAGAGCTATTTGTGTAAATAAAATATGTACAGCATAAGCATGTGTTTTGTATGTGAGCAAATATAAATATAAACATGTTGTAATAGATTCTTCATGGGGTCTCCATCCTGAAAGTTGCCATTTAACCTGTCCAAAAAATTCCCCCAGCTTTCTACACTATGGGATCTGCCCAGACCCTAACCCCTCCGCCCTTTCACACTCAGACACACTGAAACTCACTGACCCAGCCTGGTTTGGCCAATCATATTTGAAATTTAAAACAGAAGTACCAGAGGCTGGGAATCTTTGTAGCCAAGTCACATTAATGGCAATTATCTGACATATGGTGCAGGGATGTCTCGTAACTTTCCCCTCACCTACCCTTTCCAAAGACTAAGGGGTTTAATCCTGCTTTAATTCCGCAAAATACCCCAGCATCCTTCCAGTAAGTTCTTTTTTTTTTTTTTCTTTTTTTTTTGTGGCTTAAGTCAGCCGGAGTTTACTTTTGTGGCCTGAAACCAAAAGAACCTTAACTAATGCAATGCCCTAAGAACATCTTGGAAAGATACATAAGAAATTAACACTAATTACCTTTGAGAAGTGCATGAGACTGTGGATCCTGAAGGTGTAGAGGGGAACTTCCATTACTTTCTTTTAAGACTCTGTACTTTTGAACGTTGTGCTATTATGGTTTACTTCAGCCGGATTTTCTGTGTTCATATTTCATCATGATCCTGTTATATGCATACTTTTTTAAGCTAGTTTTTTTTCTTATTGCCATATTTGAAAGGGGTAAAGGATACTAACTTTCTAATTTTTCACAGCTCACTTTTATCTCTATTCAAACCCCCTCGTTTCAGGGTTGTACATACCAAGTCTAGAATAGTTATAATGTGGCCAATCATTCTCAGTGACCAGAACCATGAAGTCACTGTTTTAGATTATCCTATTATTATCCTATCTTGTTAGAGGATAAATAATAATTTTATTTGGGGGGGGCAGTAGAAAGTAATTGATCTAACATATTTCTGTACATCTATTTTATGTCTTTTCCTTCTATTTAACACTCCAAATTTACTCAGTTTGATATGCTTTCTGGTTAATAATCTATTTTGAAAAGAATATCAGGGTTAGAAGGGTTCGTTATTGATCATCTCACACTTTAATGTGAATTGTCTTAATAAAGTTAAATATATCCAGACACTTGAGGGGGGGAAAAAATCCCTCGCTGAATGAGTTGGAAGTTCTGATGCAACTGCGATGAATTTAGAGTATTAGAAATTTCATGAAATGTTTCTAACCCTCTCCTCCACCTTTCCTCAGTATGACTACTTAAAAAAATTAATATTGTCAGAAAAATCTCACCCCCTGGAGAGGAAATTAGCACGAGTCAAGACAAATGGACCAAATTAGCCATCTGTGGAAATAACCCATCCTGGGAGGTGACCTGCAAATGCCTTGTCGCTGGGAGCAAAGAGTTTCCAGTCCTGAGAGGGAGCCGGAAAGCCGGGCTGGCATGTAATAATTATAAGGCAGAAAACAGCAGTTGTATTTTACCTTGCTTGGGATGATGTCATGGTGCTTCAGCGACTGGTTTTAAAATAAGAATCAGAGAGTAGGAATGTGTCAGTGTTTGTCCAGAACTGTTTTGAACATCAGCGCCCTCCCCAGAATCGGTCTGACTCTCCGTGAGGGATCACAAGCTGCAGACGTGGAGCAGGTGTTTCCTAGACTGAACTGCAGGGAGACGGGGTCACAGAGAAGGAGAGAAAGGAGGGAGGAGGGAAGTGCGCATGGGGGACAGAGGGGAGGGGTGAGACACACACCTGGAGGGAGGGAGGGAAGAGCCGAGAAAAGGGAAAGGATTGGAGGCAAAGAAAAGGAACCCAGGAAGAAGGAAGTCCCCTTTCTCCAAAAACAAGCCTAATCTGGTCACTGGATGTGTTAGAACGCTCAGTGGCTGAGGGCACCTGGAGCCTTGGTCGCTCTCCAGGCTGGTCTATTGAAACCGCATCTTAACGGATTTTCCTGATACGAATGCACATTGTTGCGGAGTGAGATCTAAAACGCTGAAGCACTTGGCTCTCCGCTGCTTTAACGGGCAGGACTGTGTCTCTGCCTCCTTTAGGGTAAGCAGATTGATCAGCGAAGTCTGCCCCTCCTGTCTCAGGAGCTTCACCTCCCAGCCTCAGTCTTCCCCAGGGCCCTGGCTTTCCTGTTGATACTTGCAGTCCCCGCAAATATGCTTTGCTTTTTCACACCCTTGAGCCTTTTCATATTCTATTCTCTCTAGGTAGAATGAAAAGTTTGCTTTTTCACCTGCAACCCTCGCCTCTCTTTATCTGGCTGGTGAGTTTTTCATCCAGCGAGACTCTGCTCAAACAGTATTTCCTCTGTGGAGCCACGAGTGCCCTTCCCGAGGAGAGTGATTCATTGAGATTCTGTTGGCATTTATCAAACAGACTCTAGTTATCTGAGTGCACCTCTCTCCTCCATCTACGTTTTTAGCTCCTGGAGAACAGACACCTTCTCATGTTCACCTGCGTCTACCAGTCTCTAATACGAGCCTGTAACAGACCCTGAAAAAGTACTCCAATTAATGAATGAAGCAATAAAAACTCTTGTCAGGAAAATGTATCCAAGACTTGGAAATGATTTTTAATTACTTCTTGGCTATTTTAAAATTCTTTCAGGGTGGCTATTAAATGTGTAGGAAATGAATAACAATGTGAATGATTCCTGCTCATATATGGATCCCAGTAAGTCAAAGTCTCATTTCGACCTGTTTTAGTATCTTACTGGTTTCCTCATTTATTAATGAGCTAAATAACATCTTTGACATACATTCATTTTTGTATTTGTATGAATCATGATTTCACTTTTTTTGAAAATTTTATTTTAACACTATAACAGAATATCTTCATTTAATGTGTCTGGGCATACACTATCAAATAGCATAGGGTGTGTGTGTGTTAGTGGGATATAGAGAATGTTTTTTATTAAAAAGCTTAACATAATAGTTGCAAGGCAATATGAAAGTGAAATGAATATATCTGTTAAAATAATAGCACTAAGTGAAAACACCAACAGAATAATACAATAAAGCCTTTAAAGCAGATGGTTGCCTCATATATATATCCACATATAATATAGACACATATGCACGTACATGTGTTTAAATGTAACTGATATATTGTAGCCATATATTTTCCATACAGTAATTCTGAGTTTATAGGTTTCTGCATCACAAGTATGCATCACACTCTATTAAACATGTGGTCGTAAGGGCACAATGTTAACTGTTGCTTAACTGTTTTAATCACTCTTACTCACCCTTGCCTGCTTTTTGCTTTTCCATCATTCTCTCTCACGAAAGCATATGTATCATCCTTCGCCTCCTCCACTCCACAGACATGGTCCCAGTCATTAAAGAGGAAACAGAATTTTGTCCATAAAGGCAGTTGAGCAGACCACGGTAAGCAAAAAAAAAAAAAAAAAAAAAAAAAAAAAAAAAAATCTAATGGCCCATTAGTCATAGTCAACTGATGATCCATTGAAATGACTGACTAGGTAACTGGGTCAACTGGCTCCAGAGAAGGGTTTACTAAGCTAGTAAAGCATTTCAGGGGACCACTCAAGAAGCCTTTCCCCAGCCTACCCCAAACATGCACAATCGGAAGATGTGTGCATTTAGTAGGACTGTCATTCCATTCCCTAGAATAGGTATATCGTACCAGCACAGCCAAGGGTTCATAGACCCTGAGGGAGGATGGGGAAGGATTAAAGAAAAGACAAAGAGAGCCGAAACCAGTTTGGCTCAATGGATAGAGCATTGGCCTGTGGACTGAAAGGTCCCAGGTTCGATTCTGGTCAAGGGCATGTACCTTGATTGCGGGCACATCCCCAGTAAGGGTTGTGCAAGAGGCAACTGATCGATGATTCTCTCTCATTGATGTTTCTAACTCTATCCCTCTCTCTTCCTCTCTGTAAAAAAAATCAATAAAATATATATATTTTAAAAAGACAAAGAGAATAAGCTTGGTTGGGGGTGGATCTCCTGTGCCTGGCTAAGGCCACGGAGAAAGATCAGATGGCAAGCTTAGCCTCTATTTTACAGCCAGAGGCAAACAAAATAGTGGCACCATAGTTACAATCTTCTTGTGAATTTCACTTGTTTTAGCAGAACTTGCTGCATCTCCCACAGCCCATTAGCGACCCAGACAAGATCTAGGAAGGAGCATAAGGTCAAGCTTAATTATGCTAAGAGGGCTGTGCCCTCTAAGCTGGGACTTGTTTGTGGCTTTGCCAGCAGGTCAGTCAAAGCTTAACCCCACAGCCTCTTCCTGCAAATGGGAAGAGCTCTCACTTTCCTAAACACAGTTCTCCCTGGGTCAGCCTCCATCCACAAATGCTGTAGCCCCAGGAGCCATGTGGCCCGTGGCTCTGTCATGTGGGTTTCTCATGGAGATATGTACACTTCAAAAGAAGGGTAGTACACCCTCTTCCTAAGACTGAAGTTCAGGTTCTCTTTAAGAGAAAGGCATTGCAATGTCACCAGGTTAAAAAATAAAATAAAATAAAAAAGAGGTACCAGGTAACTTCTTAAGATACATATTACATATGACTAGAACTATATTCTATTTTTCGCCTTCTCTTAGCTGGCATTCCTTGGGAGTGGGGGGAAAAAATCAAAGGCATTCTTACACAAAATTCCACAATGAAGTATGTTTAAGGACCAGATTAAAACTAACAAAAGACAGGAAACAGCGTTAAGACCTTACCCAGTCCTGAACTCACCCTATTGTGCCTAGGTACCAAGGGGTCAGGAAAAAACTTTTAGGTTCCGAATTAGCTGCTTCTGTTTCCTTTCACTGTTGAGATATTAAACTTCAAAAAATATTAAACGGACAAGAAATCCCTAAGCTCCCATAACCCATTGAGTGTGGTAATCTGTGCATATCTCTAGCTTTGAAAGGCATGCTGTCGCCCTTTTTTTTTTTTTTTTCAAAATTAGAAAAACATCTGCTCCCTTTGGTAAGTTCCCTTTCCTATGTATCTGCTTTCTGGCTGCCCCGAGCCCTTTTCCTTTCACTAAATAAATAATGCATAAATAAATAAATAAGGAAAAGTAAAGATGCCAGGCATAGGAAAAAGCAGGGATTTCTTATCAGACAATTATCAGCAACTTGTTTAGTGTTCATATACCCAGGCTTAGTTTTCTGACCCAGGATGACCTCCAAAACCAGGTATAAATGATTCTGATTCCTCCTGGTCATTTTTTTTTTTTACATATGTCCTTTAGTAATCGTTTTGAAAAGTCTCTAGCTTATCTCCTTTACAAAGATAGTTAGCTCTTGGGAACTGTGTCCCATGTTTGCCTAGAGTTTCCTCACCCCATTGCTGGGACAAAACTGCTCAGGTATGAATGCGAGTCAGTTATGTGAAACTGTGAACACAGTTTCTGCTTTGTACAAGGATAAATCCTAGTTAGCTTCCACGATCAGCAATACTGCTGAGGAAATTAGCAGGACTTAATCATATTCCAAGCACCACATGTACCAGCAGGCTTACTTGGGGAGATGCAATGTTCTAATAACTCGGGGTCCTGAACCTCTTCTCCTTGGATGCTCTGCATGCTCTGTGACTTGAGACTGACTGGCCTTCCACTAGTAGATTTGTCTCTCCAGGTGGGAGACACTGCGGATGACTGAGGGTTCCTGCCAGCACACATCTTGCAGGTGAATTTGCGGAGCAAGCCTGAGCCTGTCATGCAAGAGGGAAGGGGGCCAAATCCCTTTTCCCACCACTAAGTCTATCAATGTATCTCCCTTTTCAACCCCCAAAGAAGGGAGCAAATCATCACTCTTCCTCAGGTCACGAGTCACAACCCCCTTCTTTCCATTTACCAACATTAAGAGCAATGTGGGGTATAGGGGCCAACCTTGGGACAATCACAAAGTTTAAATAAGACATCAGCTAGTGCCTTATCTCCCTCAGTGGGGTGACTGTTTAAAATTGCTTCCTGTTTGCTAGTTAATAGCTCCCTCTCCCCACAATCTAACACGCATCTTTCATTTTCACTTATGTCTCATAAGAGGCAAGCTCAGGCATTGAGGAGACTGCTATGTGTTAGTCTTTTAAAGAAACAGTTCAGTACTTTCAGAAAGTGATAAAGACCATAGAACAGGAAATAGTTAAAGGCATGGAGAGTGATCATGTAGTTTACCATCCAAACTGGTTTAGTTTTGAGAGTGAAAAGGGGTGGGACAAAGGTTAATTGGATTGAGGCTTAAGTGGGACAATTTCAGGCAAGCATGGATGTTGCTCTACAGGAAAAGCTAAAAAGGTGTGTGGAGTCACTTTCAGACAGTTGTGTTTAGAGAGACAGTAGAGAGACTGGGAATCCTGAGCCAGAGTGAGCCTGGCTGAACTGAGCTTAGAAAGAGCTTCACAGAACTCAGACACAGGATGGATTTGAGGAGCCACAGGGAACAGGTATATATTTATTCTTAAATAAGACCAATGAAAAATAATTAAAGTTCTAATTGGCTGATACCAATGGGGGAAATGGGAGATATAATTAATGTAAAATGCATAGACTTCTGCAACTTATCAGATGTGGGAAACCTAAAATTGGTTGAATCAGAGGCAATTTTTCTACAAAGCTGAGGGATGCCATTAGCAGAAATTTGGGTGAAACTAGGTCAAAAGGTTAAGGAATATGCACAAATTTATCAACTAACAGACACATGGTCTTCAGGTCTACCCAGTAGTAAAAAGATGACTACATTTTGATGTGATAAGGAATATGTACAGTAGACTCTCAGATCATAGGGATTGCCTCTGTTTTTTCAAGACATGGTAAAACCCTGTAGGCAGTATAGAGACTGGGAATCTTGAGCAGGATAGGGCCTAGAGTCTAGACCAGCCGTGGGCAAATTACTGTTCTATCCTGCTGTTCTATTCGGCTGGCGGAGCAGAAAGAGTGGAGGGTTCTCTTGCTCTCCCCTCCGCTCCTTTACCAGCAGCCCAAGATGAGAGTGCCAGCATGGTCAGGTTGCTTTTGTTCCGGCCCTCCAGTCCAGTTTAAGAACCCATTGTAGCCCTCGAGTCAAAAAGTTTGCCCATCCCTGATCTAGACTATTCATTGAATAAATCCCTTGACTTTTGCTCATTCAATTGCTACCTTTATTACCTTTTGCAAATACTTGTCCTTTGATGGCACTCAGTTACAGTTTTTGAATCTCTGAAATAGGTACACTGTTTCATTATGAAGTAGCTCTTCCTAACAGAATGCCCTTCCATCATGTGCAAGCTGAAATCTGTTGAAGTGGTGATCAGGAAAACTTTTACTTCCCTGGCAAATGGACAGCTGACCTACCCTTTTGTCCTTTCCCCTTCCTTCTTCAAACTACCTTGAACACCATTATGATTTAGGAGATTGAGCCATCTTGTAACCATGTAGTTACCAAGAAGAGAATGAAAGCCAACACATTAAGCAGTAGGCATGGACGATGGGACAAGTGGGCCACTATACCAGCCCTGTGCCTAATTTTAGCTTCCTGTCATATAAGACAAATAAATGCTAGTTTTCTGAAACCCTCTGATCAAGTTTTTTCTTACTTCAAAGCAAAAGCAAACATAACTGATATGCCTGCCCTCTGTCAGTTAGCTATTGCTGATTAACAAACAATCCCATAAACCGACAGGTCAGCTGGCCCATTCTGCTGATCTGTGCCAGGCTCTGGAGGCATTGGCCGGTCTTCTTTTCGAGGACAGTTACAGCTAGGAAAACTGTTCTCAGCGTCTTGTCATATCTCATCCTCCGCCTGGCTAGCCGAGCCTTTTGCACATGGGGGCTGCAGGGTTTGAGAAACAGAAGAGCTTGCAGGTTTCTAGCATATTCTGTTGACCAAAACAAGTTACAAGGCCAGCCCAAACGGAAGGGGAGGAGTGCAGAACTGGAGCCATTCCTCACTAAATCATCTTACAATCATAGAGTGGGAGAGTTCAAGGGCTGGGATTGTGACATTATTTGTAACTCCCATATAGGAAGGCTTCCCCAAATTTATTTTTAGCCAAGTGTTTGCTCTGCTTAACTCACAGGTCTGTTGAAAGGACCCTTTGTTTCTGACTCCATAGTAGATTAAAGGGGAGGCCCTTGGAGAGTCAAAGAAACAAACACTTCACCACACACTGAATTGCTGCTGGTATAATTAGATCTATGCATACACACTTGCAGGGCATGATTTTTCACCCAACTATAGGGACTCTGGAAGGAGGGGAGGGAGGAAACCAATTGACAGAAGAGCTTCAGTTCCAAGCGGATGTTTGAAAGTTGAGTTAACACAGAGCAGCCCTTATCTTTGCAACCAGGTAATGACCACTTACTACCAGTGGGCAGCATGCTGTACTTCAGTCGCATAGCTGAGCGCACACTCATCTGCCTGCAGGGATAACTTCCCACCTGATCCATACAGGACCTTCCAGAACCATCTTAAGAAAATTTTTCCACTTGGAAAAACTTGTGAGATGTTCTTTAAAGTTCTTACTAGACACCAGTGTGTCCACTGTCTCAAAAAAAAAAAATCGAAGAACCCTCTACCCCTGATGCGTTATATGTCAGAGACTGGTGCTCATTCACTAAAGAATTTCCTCTTCTTGGGCACACATCCTCTGATACCCTGTACCTAGATGGGGACATGCAACTAGCTCTTGCCAATGGAATGTGGATTGGAAAACACATCTTTTGGTTCCATGCAGACTATAGTCTACTGGCCAAAGGTGGATCACCACCTGTCTTTTTAAATAAAGATGTTTTTGAACACTGCCACCTCCATTCATTTACATGTTGTCTACAGCTGCTTTCACAGTGTAACAGCAGAACTGAGTTGTTGTAACAGGTAGTATGTGTCCTGATGAGCCTAGAATATGTACTGTTTGATCCTTTACAGAAAAATTCTGCAAACCCTTGATTTAAGGCAGTGGCTGGCAAACTCATTAGTTAACAGAGTCAAATATCAACAGTATAACGGTTGAAATTTCTTTTGAGAGCCAAATTTTTTAAACTTAAACTTCTTCTAATGCCACTTCTTCAAAAGAGACTCACCCAGGACATGGTATTTTGTGGAAGAGCCACACTCACGAGCTGCAGTTTGCGAACCACGGATTTTAAGGCATCTTAAAGCTGAATGCTTACTCTACTTTCTCTTCTCCTTGTCTGCTATATAGAAGATGTTAGGGCAATTTTGAAGCTATGATTTGACTTTGCTAAGGCCCTTCATGAAAACAATGGGCCTCTGGACTGTATGAAATAGAGACCACTGTCCAATCAGCGCACTCCACTCTTTGGGACCCACACTGGACCATGATATGTATAAAAATTAAAACATTAGTGTGCTATGGCACTGATATTTGGGTCTTATTTTTCACAGCAGCCAACACTATTTACCTAAACTAATACCAGTATAAATGGGGGAAATCATAACCCATATAATTTAACATATTATAAATTTGGATAACTGCAGCACAGAAAAATAAAATCATTGGTTCAAGGCCTATATCAAAGTTTGGAAGAAAGATTAGTGGTACTATTTCCCCAATGAGATGAGTTGAATTGACAGAGAAACACCAGTGACCAATTCTTAGTTATAACCTTAAGGTCTTTCCCATATGCAGTGACTTGAGGAAAACAGGAGGTTCAAGCCCAAAAGATTATATCCCTGATGTATTTTCACAAATGCCTGCCTGATTCCTTTTAATATTAGAGATAGGCCCAGTGTGCTACTGGTTGAATACCAACACATGAACCAGGAGGTCACTGGTTCAATTTCTAGTCAGGGCACATACCCAGGCTGTGGGTACTAGAAGGGGTGGCCAATCGATGTTTCTCTTTCATTAATGTTTCTATCTCTCTGCTCCAGTCCTTCTAACCAGGGAATATTTTAATCCCAGGATTCTAGTCAAGCTATAGAACTTTACTTGGTAATTCTGCCAGGGCTTCATATCATATAAGTAAGCTGGAGATAGCATTCAATCCATCAGTCTATTAGTCTGTCAGTCTGTCAGTTAGTCACAGTTATTGAGTGCCTACTATGCATCGAGCACTATTCTAGGCTTTAGGAATATGACAGGGAGTAAAATACTCCCTGCCCTCATGGAGTTTATACTCTGGGAAATTAGGGAGAATGATAAGTAAGATAACTATAGATTATAATATGTTTGTAATAAGTGCTGAAAGGAGACTTTAAACCAGGAAAGGAATAGGAAGTGGTTAGAGAAGAGCTCAGTTTTATGTAGAGCTGCCAAGGAAGGCCACAGTGAGGTGACATTGAGAAAATATCTGAAGGAAATGAGAATGAAAATGGTGTCTAGGCAATGAGCATTCAGGGAAAACAGAAAGTGAATCAATCCCAAGGAAGGAGCATTCCTGATAATTCTGAGAGAGAGGCAGGAGACTATGACTGAGTGAGAGGATGAGTGACACAAAACAGAGTTCCCAGACTACAAGGGCCTCATCAGACAGGGCTCAGAGGGCCACTGTAAGGTGTTTGCCCCTTTTCAGTGTAAGATGGAGAGCCACTAGAGGGCTCCGGGCAAAGGAGTGACAAGGTCTGATGTACATTTCAACAGCTTTACTAGGGCTACTTGCAGAGATTAGAAGGAAGTAGAGACAGGGGTTGAAAGGGAAATCTCTTAGAAAACCTTTGTCCACATTCATGAAAGAGACAATGGTGGTCAGACCAAAGTATACTAAGGGAAGTGGTAAGAAGTGGTCAGCTTCTGAATATGTTTTGAAAGAAGATCCAATAATTTTTGCTTACAGATCAGGAGGATAAAAAAGAGGGGTCAAGGACAACTCCAAAGTTTGGGAGATGAGAACTGGAAGGATGACATTGCCATCTACTGAGACAGAGGAGACAGAAAATTGAGCTAATTGGGAGGGACATCAGAAGCTCAGTTTGGAATTTGTTAAATTTAAACACCCAAGTGGAGATCTAAATGAAGCTAAAGGTCTTCATTCTTCTATGTATTTCTTCTTTACAAATCTCTGGCTTGGTTGGACCTTCAATGCTCTAACTCAAATTTCCATTTCTAAGAAGGATAATTACATATGTTTGTAAAATTGTTTCTTGAAATCACAAAGTACTATAAAGTGAACATTATTACTGTTTATACATGGAAATCCCAGTATGATGTCATCAATCCCAAAAAAGGGCCTTTTATTTGGTCTTTGGAAAACCAGGCTATAGGAAATACAAGAGTCCATAGTCCCTCAGGGTTTGGGGACCAGAGGAGTACAGGCTGGGTTATTTGCAAGCAAACATAGTGCCCTTTCTGGAAATCTTCACAGTTTGCTAAGCTTTTGGAAAATTAAACACCCACCATTAAATCATAACCTGAGGGTACGTGAAGTAACAACTAGCCATGCACACCCACCTCCTCTTGCCCAGGAAGGAAAAGCATTATATACAACTAGAGTAAATATGAGTCCAATTGAGATAATCTCAAACCCATGGATTTCCTTTTTAAAGAAGCCATAGTTCATTCTTTCAACCCATCTCCCACGTCCATCCCATCTTGCAACCACCAGCTCTGCCCTCGCTCCCACCCGTCAACTCTTGGTAGAAACAGCTGTCACCACAAAAGTCATAGCTGGGCCAGGACAGCCAGCTGGCTCTGTGATTCACAAACAAATTAACCTTGGGGTTTTATTTTGAGCAAAGGGGCTTCCTATCCTATGTTCTTAGCGGCCATCCACATTTTTGCTCTTGGAGAAACAAACACCAACTCAAATGTCACGCAAGGCTGAGCCATAATGTGGGTTTTTAGGGACACTGCCAGCCACTGCTTTTTAAAAAAATGTTCCTTCTTAATCTAAAGCTTTTATCTCTTGACAACTTTTCCAGTAAAAGTGTATAACCCGTTTCAGTGACCTGATCCATGCCTGGGGTTTCACGTCACAAAGAGGGAGGGGTGTGAACATCATTGCTCTATTAACAATTTAACAATCACTTCGCAAAGTATAGGCATAAGGCATAGAATTAACAGATGACATAATGTATTTAAAAGTTCTAAGAAACCAGCAAATATATGTGTTGCAGCACAGCACCATCTACTGACCAGACAGAGAAAGAGTGTGGAAGGAAGGAAGAAGGGAAATGGAAAAACAGTGTGAAAGCAAGAAGGTGAGAAGAAAAGACTGGAGAAGAAGGGAGAAAAGGAAAAGAAAAAGGGGGAAAGGGGAAGGGGAAAGGAGGATAAAAAGGTAAGGGAAGAAAAGAAAAAAAACTTTAGATCTCTACTAATTCAAGTTCTCATTCTATAGCTAAAGAAACTGAGCTTAGAAAGTTGTGTTGAATTCACAAGGTACAAAAGACTCCTCAGATCATCTACTTATAAGAAAAATCACTTTCACATATTTGAAGATTAAAAAACATTTAATAAGTGAAAACCATTAACAGTGATTATTACATCACCTCGATTTCCTACTAACATACATATATATGTATATCCCATTTTATACTACTTTTATATTATAGTCTGCTAAGATAAAGAGCAATACTCAAATCTATAATATGAAATTATTATTAAATAAATTGTGATTAACACTCTAAAGCTATAAAAGGAACTTACTTTTTTTTAATATGAAAGCATTGCCTACTAATTAAAAATAAAAATTGCCAAAAATTTCTACCACTTTTTACTAGACATTAAAAAGCCCCTTTCCTTTCTAAAAAGCTTATATAAGCAATAACAAAACAAATACATAACAGCAAACTAAGTCTTTATATTTGTTTGACTTATCACCCCTATATTTTCCCCAAATATTTAAATGTCGTCTTCCCCCTCTTTTATCCCTCTTTTAGGGATAACCATACTTATTTCCTTAATATAAAAGGAGAAGTGAAGAACTCATCATATTGAAGTTCTTTTGTAAACTGAGTCAGAGTAAAGGTATTTCTAAAAAAAATAAAAATAAAAAGATAAAAAATTTAAATAAAACATCCAAAAATAGAAGAACACATTAAGTCTCCTATTAATTGCAAAGTTAATTAATAGAGAAATTATAGTCTTCTCAATAAATTATGTGGGAACAATTATAAAAAATATATGCAACTTCAACCCATACCTCTCACCATATACAAAAATTAAATATGGATCATAAATCTAAATAATAATTATAAAATTATAAAATTTCCAAAGAGACACAGCAGAAAATCTTTAAGATCTTGGGTTGGGTTAAAAACAATTTAGATATAGTACCAAAAACACAATCATTAAAGAAAGAAATTATGAAATGGACCACTATTAAAAATTAATAATTTCTGCTCTTTGACACTTAATATAGAATAAAAAGACAAACTATAGACAGGAAAATATATTTTCAAATCACATATCTGATAAAGAATTTGTACACAGAATGCACAGTAAACTTTGAAAACACATAAGAAAGCAAAGGACTAAGCTTAAAACTGTTCAGAACACTTGGATAGATAAAATGCTCAACATCAGTACTTAAAAGGGCAATTAAAACCACAATAAGATGACCCTGAGTAGAAGTATCTGTAAATTTTATTATAAGAATGATTAATTTTTTAAGGGATGTAAAGAGATGGAAAATTGTTTATATTACTGGAGGGAATAAAAAATGGCACAGTCATCTATAATAATAAAAGCATAATGTGATGCTAATTAGACAAGACAGCCAAATGACCTTCCAGACATCCTTCCAAACAAAGCCACAGAGGTGAGGGCCAAGGCAGAGCAGTTAGAGGCAATCAGGCAGGTGAGCAGTGAAGGGCAATCAGGCAGGCAGGTCGAGGTGGTTAGGGGTAATCAGGCAGACAGGGGAGATGCTAGAGGTGATCAGGCAGGCAGGTAGTTAGGGGTGATCAGGCATGCAGGCAGAGGGATTAGAGACAATCAGGCAAGCAGGTGAGTGGTTAGGAGCGATCAAGCAGGCAGGCAGAGGAGTTAGGAGCCAATGTTCCTGGATTGCAAGAGCGATGTCTGACTGGCAGTGAGACATCCCCTGAGGGGCCCCAAATTGCACAATTTCCAGGCTGAGGGATCCACTCCCCCCATGCATGATTTCATGCACTGGGCCTCTAGTCCTATATAATAAAACCCTAATATGCAAATCGACTGAAGAGCAGAATAACCAGTGGAATGACTGGTCGCTATGATGCACACTGACTACCAGCAGCGATGAGGGGAGCGGGTGCGGGGCCAACCTGTGGGCAGCACCAGGCCACCAGCCAAGGCAGGTGCCAGTGGGAGCCCCCTGATCACCCTGCCCACTGGTCGCCCCACAGATGGCCCTGATTGCCAGCTAGGCCTAGGGACCCTACCCTATATATTGGGAACAGTCTCTTAGATTTAAAAATTAAAATCTGGCAAAGCCACTCTAACACTGAAAAATAGGATGATGCAGCGATGACATGCATAGATTTTGGCTTGCACATTTTGTGGTCAGCGCTGATTCTGACACTTATAACTGTATGACAAAGCCAATTACTTAGCTCCTCTCTGCTTCAGTTTTTCCACCCATAAAATGGGGAAATGGTACTACTGCCTCAGAAGGGTCATATTATGTACTGCTTTTTTAATTAGGGCAAAAAATGTAGCTGCCCATACAACAGCAAGATGCTTTCACCTAAATGAAAAGTGTGGTCACTGGTGCATGCAGCGTCCTAGATTACTAGAGGGATGCCCAACTTCCAGTTTAGGCCCAACATCCCCTGAAGGGTCCCTGACTGTGAGAGGACACAGGCCGGGCTGAGGGACTCATCCTGTCCCCTGTGCACAAATTCTATGCACCGGGTCTTTAGTTTTAAAATAAGTTGGCAAGTTGTTTTTTATATAGCTAAATATGTTTTCCATGTAGCACACAATCCTACAAGGTCTTACCCAAGTGACATGAAAATGTATGTCATTTGTAAAAAATAAAAGCTATAAGAATGTTGATAGCATCTTTATTTATAATCACCCAAACTGGAAGCAAATACAAATGTTACCCAATAGATAAATTGATAAGCAAACTGTGATATAAGAGAATACTACCCAGCAATAAAAAGAAAAGTAATTCAGAAATGAAGCAAGAACACTAAAGGGGTTATAAAACCGACAGTATGTGCAATAAATACCAAGAGTGAACCATAATGTAAACTATGGACTGGGTAATTATGATGTGTCAGTGTAAGTTCATCAATTATAACACACATACCACACTAGTGAGGGATGTTGATAACTGGGGAGGCTGAGCATGTGTGAGACAAGGGGTTTATGGGATACTTCTGTACCTTTCTTTCAATTTTACTATGAAACTAAAACCGATCTTTAATCTTTAAAAATAGTACAAGAAAATTCCTATAGAATTATTCATGACATGGAATAGCCTGAGGAGTCGGGGAATGAAGAAATCACTGCTTCACCTAACAATACGGATAAATCTCAAATTAATTGTTAAGTGAAATAAGCCAACTTCAAAGAGCTACATACAGCATTTTGTATTCCATTTAAAGACATTCTGGAAAAATTAAAACTTCAGGGCCAGAAAATATATCAGTGATTGCTAGAGTAGGAGGTGAGACTCATAATGGAGTTTGTGAGTGAGTAAACTGTTTTGCATTTTGATTGAAGCGTTGATTACACCACAACCTTACACATTTGTCAAAACTCTCAGAACTGTACAATAGAAAGAGTGGATTTTACTATATGTAAAGTATACTTTAATAAAAATACTTTTAACTTAAATGCTTATCTGCATGAAATGCCTTTAGACATTCTTTCTGGTAGTTTACATACACAAACACATGAATACAAAGTTGTGAATGCTGTCCCTTTCTTTTCAAGCTCCAACTTACATTTTATCTACCTTCTGTAGCCATACATCTGCTCTTACAACCCAAGTGACTTCTCAGCCCCAATAGCCACCTATAGGCAAAAACTTTATTGTATTGGATTTATAAGGCCAGGAGTAAGCATCAACCAAAGGTGTGGGATGATGACTATTAAAAAACCCTTACAGGCCCAGCCAGTGTTGCTCAGTGGCCAGTGTGAGCATCAACCTATGAACCAGGAGGTCACAGTTTGATTCCTGGTCAGGGCATATGCCCAGGTTGTGAGTGTATAGGAGGCAGCCAATCAATGATTCTCTCTCATCATTGATGTTTCTATCTCTCTCTCTCCATCTCCTTCCTTTCTGAAATTAAGAGAAATCAATTTTTTATAAAAACTCTTATAGTATCAAAGGCCATTTACCACTTTACCATCTACCTCACCAGTGGTTTGTTCACTGTTTCTCTTTTGATTCTTCATTCACTAACATGCTTCTTGTGTTATATAAAATTCATTTACTTAACAATTATTTTTTGTATTCTGTTATGTAGGCGATGGGGCTAAAAAGCAACCCTGAATATAGTGGCAACAGAAAGACAAAAGACCTGTCCTCAGATAGTTCAGCATCTTTGGGAGGCTATAGATACAGAAAGTTGAAAGTGATGGCATAATAGAACCAGAGTTATGATGGGATCTGAGGGCTGCAGGTAGAAGGCAGATTTCTCAAAGCGAGGTTCCCAACCAGGGAGGCATGGGTAGTGAGGGGGGAAAAGATGAGGGCACTTATTTGATGCCTACTTACCATTCATAAGCAGGGTGATTTGGGGAATATGAGCAGGAAAAAAATAAACATATGAGCAGAGCCCCAAAGTTTTAGAAGTCTGTAGCTATGTATAAGCATGCAATGAAGGCTTTATCACAGGGATTGGGGTCAAGTTTAGGAAACATAAAGACAATGCTACTTTGTAAAGCTCCCATTCTATTTAGTTGATTTGTAGATATATCATTGAAGCCAATTGATGCTAAGTGGAAACATAGGGAGTAAATCTAATTTGGAAAAATTCTATCCCCAAATAATATAATTAATTTGTCTTTAACTGGGGAAATATTTGGGCATCAGAGTGACTTATGCTAGACAACTAAATTCTCACAGAACGCTGCCAATTGAGTAAGAAGCAAAGTTCATTAAATAACCACCATAACCCTTTCATGTTCAGAAACTGTGTACTTAGAGGGAGATTCTGGCCAGACTGGTTTATGATAGATGTGCTTTTAGAAACGAATAGTAATCTCTTACTTTTTATGCACTTTAGCAACAGAGATATCATGCACATTAAGTCTTGCTATTTTTTGCATAGAAGCTTAGTCTTCATAGAAAACCATTCATTCAAACAAATTTTTATCTAGTGCCTAAAACGTGCCATGACCCAAAACCCTCATTTGTGTTATGCACTTGAGTAATGGCTCTCATCAGTCATATAAAGGTCTGAAGATACAGGCAAAATTACTTAACCAGTAGCTTAAATGCTTAGGTAAGCTCTCCCTCAAACCTCAGACCTTATAATAAAATGAGGGCTAAAATGTCACAAACCTAGCCATATTTTTTATCTGAACCATTTTTTAAGATAGAGTTTCAATAAATATTATTCCTTTAGCATGCCATAAATTCACTTCTATAGCTTCAAAAGCTTGCTCATAGTTTTATGGGTCTCAATTTTAGTGAATTTGTCCATACTCCACCATCAGTCTTTGCCTTTCCAAAATATTCACAATAAATAATTTAGAAACAGCATCCCCTATACTTTTCCTGGATAATGTTTTTATTTATTATTATTTTTCCTCTTCCTTACTTCATATCTCATTCTCCCCCATTATCCAAAGAGAGTTCTGATGTTTAATAGTGATGGTAACTTAGAGGAGGAAAAAAGCAGAGGTAACATTTCTGAAAGTTTAAACTCGTGACCCAACCATAACCTGGCTGACATTTGGAAAGAGTTTTAAGAATCACCAAGAAGCCAGTACCTTGATTGTTTTTCAACTAACTAAGCAATGATAGAAAAAGACTGCTCTTTGTGTGCCTGTAATATTCTGCCAGATACTTTTATAGATATTTACTTGGAAACCATTTCTTAGAGTCCCTGTTTCTCCGAAGCAGTGATAAAGGTGGGCTAAGGCATCCTCTTGGTGGCTAATGCATTGCTTCGGGCAGAAGGAAGCTCCTATAATAAATCCTCCAGGTGTGCTTGGTCCGTGAGGGTCTTGAGGAAAGCAATGCAAGGACCAAGTTTGAAATGTGAGGCAACACACAAAGTCACACTCACTCACACCGTTTACCTGCCCGTGTTAGTAAGTTGACCAATTTCTCACTCTCTTTTATTTTTATAAGCCAAGAGAGGGACATAAGAAAAAAAAAGTCTCATTTATATGTCTATAACCCAAGAAAGGAATGCAAGAAACAGGTTTATTTTGTAGAATACTCACTATTTATTTTGGGCAGATATTGTGAACTCATAGAAGTTAAATCAAAAGGATGATGGGATTCCACCAATCCTGGGCCTTGGAGGAGAATGTGCCCTCTGTCTTCACTACAGATATTCCCATGCACCTGCAAAGTTAGACCTCACAGCATCATGGAAGAGAGCAGCACATTAGAGAAGACTCACTTATTTACCTACCCTTATGGTATCTCCATATATACAAAAGCCTAAGTGATGGATAAGACTGAATGACTGGAATGACCAGTTGCTATGATGTGCACTGGCACCAGGGGGCAGACACTCAATGTTGGAGCTGCCCCATGGTGGTCAGTGCTCTTCCACAGACAAACTCCCCCAGCTGGCCAATGTCCCGTGGTTCCTCCCCGCCAGCTGGCAGGCCCCAATGGCCTGATCAGGGCCTGGCCCGGGGCTGGGACAGGGAACTGGGGGTGGATGGTGGTGGACATGGCCCCTTTCCCAGGGGAGCTGAGGGCCAGGTCCCTCCTCATGGCTGGTGGCCAATCTTCCATGCACAGTCCCTCTCCCTCCTACCCCCCCGGGGCCAGCAGGCCCTGATCAGCCCACCTGCTGTGATGGCTGCATGGCAGCGAGGGAAGGAGGAGGGAGGAAAACAAAGAACTGCACAGTGGAGGCATCGGCATCAGGCATCCGTTCCTTTTGTGCCCAGCCTGGTGACCATCACCTCTTCTCTCAACCCCACCGGGGCTTTTGGGCCCCAATTGTCCTGGTTCTGATCACAGGCCAGACCTAGCCACCCCCACCCATGCAAGAATTTCATGCACTGGGCCTCTAGTCTATAGATATTTTGTTCAAGGCCATTCTGTTAATTTTTAATTTATGGATTGGTATCCTATTTCCATTAAATGTTAATATTCTTCTCATCAGCCTGTTTTTAAGTATTAACTAGTGCTGAACCTACAAGCCATGTTAAGTCCCACTACAACTAAGAACTTCATGTATGGGGAAGATAATAACTTACCTGAAATTCCTGTCCTCCACCCCACATCTAAAACAGTCTCCACCAATACCTAGTAATTGCTTAGAGAACTGGTTATAGGAGGTGGCTGCTGTAGGGGACATGGCTCCATCCAAGACCCTTAAATTCCTATGCCATGTCTGTGTGCCCTTGAGTGGGCCTTATTTCATGTGGCCTTCACCTGTACATGTGACTCCCTGGTAAAGGAGGTGACTGCTGAAGTGACTTTGCTTCTCAGAGGAGCCAGAAGTGCCTGGGAATTTACATCCTTCAAGTAGGACCTATTAGCACAGTTTGCATGAAACTTAAATGTTTCTCAAGGGTGGGATTTTCAGTCCTAAAAGCAGGAGAGGCCCAGGCAAACTGAGATGGTTGTTCATCCAATGCACCCCCAATACCACTAGTGGGCAGTCCTTAGCCAATATCTGGTTAGTGCAGGAGTATGAAAGCCCAGTTCCTTTATCTCGAGTTGGGACCAACGTTCAGGTAAAATTATGCTCCAGATCTCCTTGCAGGATTCAGCCAAGGCGGGAACTTCCCTTACTTGGCATCTGCCTTCCTGTATCTGGTTTCCTGGAAGCACTTCCTTCATAAACACTTCCAATGCATCCCCATCTTAGTGCCACAGTCTGATCTCCCCACTGAAGCGGTCTGCCTTCCCTGAGTGTTAGAAAATCATAGGCTGTGTCTGTCATTGAGATCCACAAGGCAGTTACATATTTCATCTTAGCCACTTTTTTTTAGCTTCCTCTCCTGAACAAAACCTTGTAATAGAGAAATCAGCAGGTGGAAAAGTCCTCTCATCTTGGAGTGTTTCCTTTTCTTGGGTCAAGTTGGTCAGGGTAAAGATGGCAGAAATGGCAGCAGCAGCTAATGGTGGCTCTCATGGGCAAAAAAACAGTTATTGAAGAGATGCAGAATATAAGTAATGAACCCCGAGTCATCAAGATTTGATTAGTTCTTGTAGAGTGGGGCTCAAAGGGGTGTTTCTCCTGAAATAAAACTAAAATCTCTAATACATTTTAAGAAAACAATTTCTCAACTATGACATTAGTAGAGGTCCGTAATTATATTTTTATGTGCTGCTCCAGGTATTTTTCTGAAACTGTAACTCAATAAAACATGAACCTGGCCTGCAACTGTCCTTTTTTTACATATGAAAAGCTCTCCATTACTGAGTTGCCCTCTTTCTTTGAACCACTGAAGTTAATACCATGAGGAGCAACTTGCAGTAACTTACCAAATACTATGACTACTACTACTAAGGTAGCTCTATATCTCATGTGTTTGATTTAAGGGAAAGGGTTTCCCTTTCAGGACCCCACGAATGTACCAGGTTCAAACAAAGTGCGGGCGCTAATGAGCAGACTGTTTCCCCGTGCAGGGCCCCGAGCAGAATGACTTCATTCAGGGCTACTGCTCGCGCATGGAAAGTGTTGGTAAGAAATCCCACAGAGTTCAGACGACCTTTTCCTAACTTTCGTTTTTTTTTCCCCTGTTTGTCTTTCGGGCTTAAGCCAGGGATAACATAAATATTCATCAGCTGATATTTGCAGTAGCTGTGAAGTTATGAATGAGGCCATGCGGCTCCCCTCCTGTCCCATCTACGGAATGGCAGCCTCTCCTCTCAGCTCCTGGCCAAACGACACTTTCCGAAATCCCCAAAGTGGACCAGTAGGCTTTTCAAATTCAGTATTTTTTTTTCTCTCTCTCTTTAATGCTCAAAGCAGAAATGCTGTCTGCTTAATGTTTACCTTGGGATTACAGAAGAAGAAAAAGAAAAACATTCCCCTGCCAAGCTTGAAACCTTCAGATGCCTTGACACAGCAGGCAAATGTGTTAGTGGCTCAACATATTGGTAGCATATATCAATGTTAGGATCATTGCAGGTTTCCTTTTTATATTACATAGGAGACAGATACCCGGGGCCTTTATTGTGTGAGGAACAGGGAAAGGAACCGCCGCGTGGATTTGTTTCTGCTGTTTTGTTAGTCACCTGGGCAGGTGTTGGAGAGAGATGTTGGAAAACACTTTTGAATAAGACAACTTCAACTAGGTCCTCAATGTGGAGACATAAAAACATGAAAATTGTGCCTGTCTTAAGGCCTGGCATGGAGCTGGTCTTCCTGCAATCCAGATTTCCAACAATTCAGCACTTTAGAGTCTGGAATTTATTTTTTTCCCAATCTTCCAGGGCCTCTCGTAAAAATAAAAACTAAGTACAAGGTGAGTTGTAAATGGAAACAAGAGAGTGTGTGGTGGCAATGTCAATCGATGAATCAACCCACAGTGGTTAATAAACATAAATAAAATGCATTTTTATAGGTACAGGATAAGTATTGTCGATGGGCGACATTCTCCTTTTTAAGTTTGCTCATCAGTGTGTTTTATTAAAAAACCCAACATTTGGTCTGTCCTTGTCTCTGTAGAAATGTTACAAGTTATTTGGGTAATTCTAAGACCCGAGGACCATTTTTAAAAAGTGTTCCTCCAAATACCTTACTTGGAAGAATCATCTTAGCAGTGTTCTGTGTTTCTGAATTGCAAATAGCAATTGCAAATCAACATCTCCTCTAATCACTGTTCTGTATTTGGGGACTAGGGGGATGTTTGGCCATCTTACCCACACCTGACAATGGAAATAATTGTCTAAAACCATCAAACCATAAAGAAGAGCAAGTTCTCAGGTGTTCAAATAAGGGCCAGATGCCAGCCCAGTGAGAAATCTGACTGGAACAGATGCTCATGGCTGGATGCCTGTCTCTGTCTTCATCCTGGAGTCTAGCTCTGCCAGGGCTGAAGGGAAGCCAGAGGCAAGTGTTCAACCGTATTCTCCCTGGCTCCGGCCCTCTCCAGAATAAGACCTGGTGAACTGCTGTTGGAGGGAGTCAAAGGCAATGACCTTCGGTAGGAAAAAAGCAGACATTAACAGCAATGATGGATTGTCACACACACCCTAGAGACACTTGGGAGGCCAGATGAGTTAGAGCAGGCAGGAAAGTATTTCTTCTCCCTCTCGTCCCTTCTCAATACTGAGCCTTCTGTCTGATCTGGAAGTAGCAGAGAGGAGAATTATGTGTGGAGCCTTCTCTATAAAATTATTTTTTTCAAAGCACATCAGATCACAATGTCAAAAATAATTCCAATTAGATAGTCATCACTCTTGCATTATTAGGAAAGAAAGTAACCTGATTAAAGAGTGGCTTGTAAAATCTTATCTACAAGTGCTTGTATGGTTTTTTTTATAAATATTTTTTATTGATTTCAGAGAGGGAGAGGGAGAGAGAGATAGAAACATCAATGATGAGAATCATTGATTGGTTGCCTCCTACACATCCCTATTGGGGATTGAGCCCGCAACCCTGGCATGTGCCCTTCACCAGAATTGAACCCGAGACCCTTCAATCCCACAGGCTGACACTTTATCCATTGAGCCTAACCATCTAGGGCTGATTGTATGTTTTGATGTCGAGCACAAGCAGAGAAATTTTTTTTAATACAGACACACACACACACACACACACACACACACACACACACACACACACTAGAGGCTCAATGCAAAAAATTTGTGCACAGGGATGTATGTCCCTCAGCCCAGCCTTCACCCTCTCTAATCTGGGACCCCTTGAGGGATGTTCAACTGTCTGTTTAGGCCCAATCCTAAATGGACAGTCAGACATTCCTCTCATAATCCAGGAGTGCTGGCTCCAAACTGCTTGCCTGCCTGCCTTCCTGATTGCCCCTAACTGCTTCTGCCTGCCAGCCTGGTCTACCCTAACCACTCCCCTGCCAGCCTGAGTAATGCCTAGCTGCTCCCCTGCCATCCTGATTGCCCCTAACTGCCCTCCCCTGCAGGCTTGGGTACCCCCCAACTGCCCTTTTCTGCAGGCCAGGTCACCCCCAACTTCCCTCCTCTGCCAACCTGGTCATCCCTAACTGCCTTCCCATGCAGGCTTGATCATCCCCAGCTGCCTTCCCTTGCAGGCCTGGTCTCACCCAACCTCCCTCTTCTGCTGGCCATCTTGCGGTGGCCATCTTGTGTCCACATGGAGGCAGTCATCTTTGACCACATGGGGACAGCCATCTTGTGTGTTGGAGTGATGGTCAATTTGCTCTTTTATTAGATAGGATTTTAATTTATTTCAGAGAAAGAGGAAGGGAGCAGGGAGAGAGAGAGAAACATCAACAATGAGAGAGAATCATCAATGGGCTACCTCCCACATGTACCACCACTGTGAATAGAGCCCTCAACCCTGACATGTGCATGTGCCCTGACCAGGACTTGAATGGAGACCTCCTGGTTCACAGGTTAACACTCAACCACTGAACTACATCAGTCAGGCCAGAAATATTGTTTTCAATTTTTTTTCTTTGTACTTAAAGGACTATTTAGATAGTAAAGACCACTTCCTGGGTTTTAATCTTTCTTTCATTCCTCCAGCTTCTCCAGAAACACTGTATTTTCCACATCTCATCTTTTCAAGTACACAGTTAGAATTTTCAACAGTACAAGAGACTTCATTCAGATAAGTAGAGGCATATCACAAGTATAATAATAATGTTCCATCAAAGTGGCCCATGTAATTTATAATTCAATTGGGAAATTTTGGAAGTAAATGGGCATTTACTCTGGGAGAATGAGCATTAAATTGAGACTATTGTGGGCAAACTGAAGCATATGATCCCTTCCTCTCTGAATCAGTCTTCTAGCTGATTCTCTCTACTTTTACCTTCAGTTAAAAAGTTCACTTTTGTTCTCTCGATGAGTTGTTTTCTTTTAGGAAATTTAATACCACTTTATTTGAGTGCTATACCAAATTATCATCAATAGGCATTACTCATTCTGTATCCTCCCACATGCTTTGGAAAATGTTATCTACCTCTTGTCTTTCCTTTGATTATTTCAATGATCTCTAAAACACAGCATGTAAACAACTCTGTCTATGCCTGTGTGTATGGGCAGTAATATCTCAAGGAAAATATAAAATTAGATTATTTCCTTTGCTTGGTAGTCTGAGATACAAATGTTGATTATACTAAAGAATGCTCAGCTCCCAATAGCAGGATAAAGATAATTAACAAGATGCAAAAGGACCTCAGACTACTTCCATGGGGTCAGTGTCAACAGATGTGAGAGAAGAGCACCTTGATAGAATGGCAACTTCAACACATTTGACTGGAGGCTTCCTTGATGCCAGCTGATTTCTTCCTTGGTAAATTTTCTTTACTGTTTGGTAATCTTGAAGAACCATTATACCTCTCTTGCTTCATACAGTTCCTTCAGTATTATTATGTGAAAGATAAAGCTGTGCCACTTAAAAGTTTATAACTTTTTTCTTTTTTAAAATTTATCTTTATTGTTGAAAGTAATACAGATGTACCTTTTTTTCTTCATTGACCCCTTCTAGCTCATACCAGTCCCCAGCCCCAGGCCTTCACCCTATTTTGTCTGTGTCCATGGGTCATGCATATATGCATACAAGTTCTTCAGTTGATCTCTTCCCATCTTCCCCCATCTTTCTTCTGAGATTCCTCAGTCTGTTCCATGCTTCAATGTTTCTGGATCTACTAGTATTTTGTTCATCAATTTATTTTGTTAATTAGATTCCACATATGGATGAGATAAAGTGGTACCTGTCTTTCTCTGGATGGGTTATTTCACTTAGCATAATACTCTCCAGGTCCCTCCATGCTATCTCAAGGGGAAGAGATAAATTTTGAAGTACTAATCACCTGAAGTCTAGAGATATTATTAAAATGATGAGGAGCAGTCTGACAGGGATTTGCACTAAACATGGGTTGTTGTTTTTTACCATTAAACTTTAATTTATTTTGTTATTTAAACTTTATCAATTATCTCCAGCTCCACTACTATTAGTTGACTAACCTTGGATGAATCATAATTCTCTGAATCCATTTTCTAAATCAAAGATGCAGGATTTTTAGCATTTCTCATACTGTATTCCACAGAACCTTAGTTTTTTTGTTACACTAATTATAGAATATACAAAGTATTTGTGGAAAATACCTGGTTTTACAAAGTTAATTAGGTTCTTTTAATATAAGACTTAAGATCAATTAATAGGCAGGTGTGTCTTATCAAACCATAAGACTTAACTTTAAATGTATGTGATTAATCTATATACTTCAACAATAAAGCAATCAAGAAGTTAAATTTGCAAGAATGAACACATTAGCTTTGAAATAATATGTGAAACTTAACATCAAACATTCTGTGGTCTTAAGCTGACAGTTTGGTTCTGGGTCACTGATGTGTGGTCAAGCAAACAAAGTAAGATACTACCCACAGTGGGATCCTAGGCAATTCTCTGGCCCGCATCAAATTTCCCAGTTACCAAGTGATGCTATACCCTTCAGGTGTTGCAAGGTTGTGATCAAAGAACTCATATGTTTTTATATGACTATATGACCAGAAGACATTAATTTGTAAAGAGACCCACAAATTTAGCGCGCGCTCGCACACACACACACACACACACACACACACACACAAAATACAAAGTGCCAAATTAAATTTGAATATCAGATAAACAACAAATACTATTTTAGATTAACTATGTCCCAAACATCACCTGGTATAGACTTACACTAAAAAGAAAAATATTGTTTCCACAGGGAACACATGATTTTGTTTCCAGTAAGACTTCCTTACTCTGGAAAGAGTAGCACTTTGTCTTCCCTCGTCTCCACACAACATTTAGGATTCACAGTAGCCCCACATTTATATTGTGCCTTTTATCCCTGACCATGTTTGATTCGTCAAGGGGTGCAAAAGCGACTCAAGTAGAGTTCTTCTCTCTGATAATCTTGAAGTGAAGGTGGAACAAGAGCATGAATTCTTCCTAGTTGCAGAGCAAGGAGACGTAAATGTAGGGACCCACAGGTAGCCATGTAACCCACTAAGCTGAGCTCGCTGGTCTGCAGTGAGAAAGTAATAAAGCCAACATTCTGGGAAAACCAAAGGGAAGAAAAGCAAAATGAGTCCTTTTTGCATTTGCATTCCCTAGACCCAAGTTTCTGAAGGCCTTCATGTTCTTCCTGTAGCTTGGTGGTTCAACACTTCTTATGATATAGTAATATATTAAAAACCCCTCCTTCTGTTTATTGTTGCAAGTTACAAAATCTCAATGGAACATTGTTGATAATGCCTAAACAACAACAACAAATGTTCTCTGAAGAAATATTAATTACTCACCATTTTTTTAGAAATTATTAATTATTACATAATTGAGATGGGGCACACCCACATCAACCAACTTGTGGGGCCATAAACCCATTAATCAGAGAGAAGATCAGAGGCCTTGCCAATTGAGTAATATATTCTAAGAACTCTAAAATTCTATGACTTTGTGACATTTAATAATTTGTCAATCTCAGTTTGGTAGTTATTTGTTACAAAAAAACATCAAATAAATTTTTAAATAAGGAGACTTATTCTTAAGAACATTGCACTATTTAATATTAACATCCCTTTTAATTTTTGTTCTTTAAAGCAAATAAGCCGAAACTGGTTTGGCTCAATGGATAGAGCGTTGGCCTGCAGACTGAAAGGTCCTGGGTTCTATTCAGATCAAAGAGCATGTACCTTGGTCACAGGCACATCCTCAGTAGGGGGGTGTGCAATAGGCAGCTGATCGATTTTTCTCTCTATCCCTCTCTCTTCCTCTCTGTAAAAAATCAATAAAATATATTTTTTTAAAAAAGAAAGTAAAGATCGTCACAAGTCAACCCCAAGATTGGTGTGCATTCTATAAGCATCATTTGTTATCCAGGCATCTTTACCATATTAATTGCTTTCCCTTAATCATGGCCAAACTGGAAGCAATGCTACATGTGTAGACAGAACACAATGAGGGATGACACTCTTTTTATTATTCTTGACACTGTATTTTGTTAATATAGTAGAGGATTCATAAGTATTACAGTTACTGATAATACAGCCCAGCCCTCCTTGAGATAAACGTTGGAAGCACCAAAAAGAAGAGCAGAAAGCAGTGTGCCATAACAGAAAGAGATCCCTATTAGAAGCAGGGAAAAAATAATGTGGGTGGCAGCTCCTCCTCCAGTATTCATTCTGGCATGATCTCAATGCTCATAAATATCTAATGTCATCTAGGCATCCTCTAGGAAATTAAAGGTCATGTACACAAAATTCTACTCCCCTACGCCTTTGCACCATCCCTGTGAAACAGGTCAAAACTTGGTTAAAAATAGTGTATTTTCCAGTAACTGATATGTTATCATGCAATAGCTGGTGGCAAACATAACCACTCATTTTACTGAATTGCTTCAATAGTTCAGACAAGGTCTTATTATGATCATTTTTAAACAGGGTCTTCTGTTTCTCAGTTTCATCTTAACCCTTAGTTCAGTCAGAGCAAAAACATAAATGAATCTAGACCAAGGAAACCATGTTGGCTCCTACATTGAATTGGACTTCTGAGTGTACCTGACTTATGCTTTGTTTCTGTATGAGAGTCAGAAACTCAGAAGGGACAGCAGTATATCAAACAAATTGAAGCTGATGTGAAGAGTTGTGCTCTTGCACCACTTGAGCCTTATTTTGTTGTTGTTGTTGTTGTTGTTGTTGTTGTTGTTGTTGTTGCAGTTCTATCACATCTCATTCCGCTCTGTTGGACAAAGTAAAAAATACTGGAGGACCCTGTGAATCTTCATCATACACAAAGTTTGGATAAGCCACAGGAATTTCAAATTAATGAAAATTAGTAGAGACTAAATAATTGTAATTACTTCATCATGTATCATTTTCAATTAATTCTAAAAATATACTTTGCTACTTCTTACTTACCTAAAGCTTTGAAGACCTTTGGAAGTAAGAGTGCTAATGCAGGGGATATTTAGTAGAGGGAGAGACTCTCATTCCTGAAATCTTCAGAGGAGGCATCTCAAATGGGGCAGCAGTTTGGGCAGCGACCTCCAATGCTCTTTTTACCACTCCCTTCCTGAGAAAGGGCCAGTGACTGTGACAAGTGTCCTGCTTTCCAAAGACCTTTCTTTCTGTGTTTATGTGCCCCCACTTGCATCATTTTCTCATTCGTGTACCTGCCCCATAAAGGGTGGGCAAGAGATGGCAAAAGAGTTGAAAGCCATCAAATCATTCTGGATAAATTGTTAGCAGACCTGGAATAAGATTAGCCAAGAAACATAAGCAAAAAAAAGGGGGGGGAGATTTTTGGGAGAAATCTGTGGATTTCATTTAGATTTTGTTCCCGTGACAATAAAGCATCTGGTCGATTTAATGGAAAGTAGGCAAATTGTTTATGCAGTTGTGTAGATAAAACCATCAGCTGATCCAAAAATTTCATTTTCAAATTAATAGGTTCTGGGTTTCATTTATACTGCCTTGTCCAAAATCATGAATATTTAATAGTTGCACAAACTCAATTTTTTTGGTAGATTAACAGTTTACTATTGCCTAAATCTTCAAATATTTTTTGTTGGCTTGTCAGGTGTTTTTGTCATAGATATGTGTATGTGGGGTTAGGGGTATTGCAAACAAAGATTTTTGAGACAGATTATTGAGAACATTTTTAAAAAGAGTTTCGTCTTGATTGCTTTTTTAGTGACTTTAAAAAATGCACTATTTGCCCTACCTACTTTGGCTTAGCAGATAGAGCATCAGCCTGTGGACCAATGAGTCCTGGGTTTGATTCCAGTCAAGGGCACATACCATGGTTGCAGGCTCCTTTCTGGCCTGGGCCCTGGTCGGGGCTCATTCAGGAGGCAGCCAATTGATGTGTTTATCTCACATTGACGTTACTCTTTGTCTTTCTCTCTTCTGCTCTCCCTAAAATTTAATGGAAAAATATCCTCGAGTAAGGATCAGCAACAACAAAAAATGCAATACTTGAAACTGGGATGCTCATATCATGCCACATATTATATGAAATTACTATAATTCAGAAAGTCTCAAAAAATCAGAGTAATAGTACTCATTAATATTTGAACTAAATGGCATGGTTATAATATCAACTAATATTTGAATCCATAAATACATTTTTACTAGGGCAAAACTATTATCTACTTTACTTATAACATTTTCAAAAAATAAGAGAGATCACCATATTAATATTAAAACCAGATAGCATGGTACCATGCATAAAGGAAAGTCAGAACCAAAAGCATATTCTTGACTCTCGGGCAATACAGTTTGTTTAGATGGTAAAAACCTTGCTCTTGGTTCGAAGAGGTGCCAAAGTTCCAAAGAGAAAGACTCTGTTGGCACCAATTTGCTATTTAGGATACAGGGTTCTGTCTAACTCTACAAGACATGCTTCACTCTGTCTAACAAACTGCTTCTGCTTCTACACTACATGCCATATGTTCTTTTTTTTTTTAATCCTCACCCAAAGATATGTTTTTTATTGATTTTATAGAGAGGAAAGAGAGAGTGGGGGAGAGAGAAAGAGAGAGAGAGAGAAAGAGAGAGAGAGAGACATAGATGTGAAAGAGAAACATCAATTGGTTGCCACCCACACCTGCCCCAAGTGGGAATCATACCCACACTTAGGTATGTTCTCTGACTGGAAATTGAACCCGCAACCTCGAAGTACATGGGACAATATTCCAATCCACTGAGCCATCCTACCAGGGCCAGATATCCTTACTACTGTCATTTTTAAAATAGCTTGCACATATCATTTCTTAAAGTTTAAAAGGGCATTACTGTTCATTATTACATACATTAGTGATACACTATTCCACCTAAAGGTTGAAAATTAATATTCACTATTATTTTTTCAAGATGATGTGCTCACTAAGTAGCTGGACTGGGCCATAAACTCAATAGTTTAGCTAAAATTTTTGGAATCTTCCCCATAAACCATAACTGAAAAGATTAATAACTAAAAATCAAAGCTAGTATCAATATAGTATTTATCTGCCAAATAATTTAAAATATTATCTCATTTTCTACTTCAATTATTGTTCCTACCATACAGGTAAGAGCTACCACAACATTTTTTGTTTTAAATTGGATAGCTAGATTGAAAAGACTTTATGTGACTTGCCAATTTAGCAAGGTTAGTCTTGAGTCTATTCAATAAAGTTTATTCAGTGCCTAAGGTTGTTCTGAACATCTAGATCTGTGCTATCCATACAGCACACATGAGACTAAATAAATTTAAATTAATTAATAACATGAAGCATTCAAAGTAGGCACATTTCAACTACACAGTTGCCACATATAGCTAGTGGCAGCACAGATACAAAACATTTTCATCATCACAAAAAATTCATGGGGCAGCATTGATCTGGATTATAGGAATTTTTAAATGTTTGTTTTAATAGAAAAAAAGTCTCAAAATTTATAATAACCGGTAATATTACTGTTATTATAGCATTGCTGGTAAACTAACAAATAAAAATAGAGGGCAATGTAAAAATATATGTTAATAATTGGTATGAGACATATGCTGATAAAGTTTTTTTTTCCTTATATTTAAATTAAAAATAAAATAATGTGGTAGGCATAGTTTTGTTTTACAATTGTGAATCATATGATATTTGGCATTACTTAAACTGAGGATATTGAATTCAAATATAAATAATTTTTTATTAATTCAAAGATAAAGAAATACTTTTTAAGACATCATGGTGGAGAGGAGTCAGTTAACAGCAGGAGATAAAAGCAGGAAGGTCTCAATTTCTCCACATCCAATTCAATGCCAGATGACAATCCAAAATGTCTGCAAAAAGTGTGACCCAAAAATATCATACTCATCTAACCTGTCATTCAAATACAAAAGCATCAGGCAGATTTTAAACACACACAGACTCAAGGAATATAGCTATTCTTAAAAATACAATTTGCAATGAAATCCAGGGAACCAAGAAGAAAGGAATAAAAGTTCATTGGGGAATGGAGAAGCTTATAGTAAGTGGTGAACCCATTTCAATGGAAATTATTATTAAATGATTTTAGAAATTATTGTTATAGAAGAGAATGTTTTATACTTTGATGATATTAAAATAAAGACATATTAACCAAATTTGGACAGAAGCGGAGGAAAGAGGAAGGAAGAGGAAGTGTAAGGCTAATTTATTTATTTTTATAACAATGAGTGAGCTTATACTGTATAAAATTGAAACATGTATATGCCAGAAACAAACAAACAAAAACTTAACCACTGATCTGTAAAACTTTCAACAATAAAGATAAATTTTAAAAATATATAAAATAAATAAATAAACTCAACTACTTATTAAAGAAAAATAATAATAAATAAATACAATATGCAGGTATTTTAAGCTATATTTCTTTTTCAAAGAAGCATTTACCTTAATTTTAAGAATTTCTTCAATATTACTTTTCTTCTACTAAATTTAAGTAAAACTAGATTGCGTATTTTACTTAAATGTACTATTTATTGTATAGTTTATTTCAGTAAAGCCATTTCTATCTATATATACAACTGATATTTATTACACACATATAGCATGTGTGTGATATCTGAAATGGTATTCACCTTATACAAATAACAATGATCTCTATGTAGTAAAATCTGTGGTGATTTTTTTTCTGTTAATTGCTTGAATTTTAAAAAATCTTTATTGTTGAAAGTATTACACATGTTCCCCTTTTTCTCCCATTGACCCCTTATAGTCCGCCTCTGTTCCCCACCATGGGCTTCCACCACCCTCTTATCTGTGTCATGGGTTTTGCATATATGCATATAAGTTCTTTAGTTGATCTCTTCCCACCCATCCACTTACTCCACCTTCCCTCTGAGATTCCTCAGCCTGTTTCATGCTCCTGTGTCTCTGGATCTATTTTGTTCATCAGTTTATTTTCTTAAAAAAGTACTGTAAAAAAAATACATAGAGGGACTTGTTATACTACCTCTCCCAATAATAATTCTTATGAATAAGACTTTAAATGTTGATTTATAATTCACAATACATTCTAACATATTTCACTATGTTCTTATTTCATAGCTGAGAATCTGAGGGTCATAAAGGGAAACAGTGTTTCACCCAGCTAGTCAGATCTTCAGAAACCTAACCCAATGCTTTCAGGAGGGTTCACCTTCACTTCTCTTTAGTTGAGATAGTAAAGAAGGACATTACCATAAATGACTCAATAAGAAGTTCCCACTGTTAGAAACAGTCTAAAGACTCTGACTGTAATGGGAGGCAGGGGTTGAACAGCATTAAAGTGGGAGGGAGGGTTAAACAGCATTAAAGGTAGATGATTTAACCAGAAAATAGAGGCAGGAAACCAAGCCAAAATGTTTCCCCCAATGATCAATGGAACAAACAAAATCAAATTTATTGCTCACTTGAATTCCAGCCCTTGTTTTGGCATTATTTCGGGTAACACAACTCTTTATGTTCAGAAGATCCTGGAAGAATTTCAACTGAACCTATGCTCATTATCTAAATAATGTGCAGAAAATTTTCAATAGAGAAACTGAAAACTGAATAAAAAGAAGCATTCTTTATTTCTCCAACCAACTCTGGGCAACTACATTAGGGAGGAAAGAAGATAACTATTGCTCAAGTTAGATTTGAATAAGGAAAGGAAATTGCATCTTTTAAAACAGATAAGAGCTTCTGATAAGTATATAATAATAGCTTCTATCATTTGAGTTAAAATTTATATTACTTAAAATAAATTTTCATCCTGGTGTCCTTCTGTAATTGTGACAGAGTACACATTGAAGCCAATAGAAGTTCAGGAAGCATCTTCTATCTTTATGTTACAAGCAACCTTCAGACTTTCCTAAACAGACAAACTTTGTTCTGTTGCTATGCAACTGATATGCACTAGAGTCAATCAGACAGTAAATAAATTATACATTTTACAATGAAAAGTCTTTTCTCCCAGTTTGAGAACAAGCCACAACTTCCTCAGTTATACTAACCACCAAAGCCCTCTAAACCACAATCGTCAATGTTTTGACAAGATAAACAAATGAATGAATAAAACAGCAATGACACTGATGCAGTCAATGCCATTTAATTCACTCCTGCAGGCTTTGGGAACATGGGCACCCAAAATCTGGTGGAAAGAAGGAAGTTTATCTCACATTCTTCCTGGTAGCAGAATATAAACACAGTTAAACAAAAGAGATTCTGGCAAATTCCATTGGCAGTCACCCATCACTGCTATGTCTCAGGCATGCTTCTATGTAAGTGCAGAAGAGTGACTTTAGCCATGAGAGAAACATCTGTGAGGATAAGATGTTACAAGCACGGGGAACTTGGGACTCATGAGCCAGACATGGACGCCAGACATGTTTAACATGACCTACTTAGTATTGACAACATCATTCTCCAACACTTAAAATCTTTATTTCGATTTTGTTTATTTTGTTCATTAGATTTCATGTGAGTGAAATCATGTGGTATTTTCTTTCCTTACTGGCTTATTTCACTTAGCATAACATTCTCCACATCTATCCATGCTGCTGCAAAAGGTAATATTTTTTTTTCTTTTTTACAGCTGAGTAGTATTCCATTGTGTTAATACTTTCAGGGATCATTTCTATAGCTCATTACTGGCAAATCTGACTTGATGCTTCTTGCTCTAGACTAGACCAGACAAGCAGTATCAGCCTCACCTGGGACCATGTCAGGCCCCACTCCACACCTGTTCAATCAGAATCTATAGGAGGGGGCCCAGCAATCTGCTTCAACAAGCCCCACAGTAACTATAATGTGTCCACAGACTGAGAAACACTACGCTGGAGCACTACACATGTTGAACAACATACAAGAAAAGCAGACTTGGCCTGCATTAACTGTCTAGGCCCTACAACCCTTCCCTCAACATATTTCAATAAACTAAAAACCAGAAAAATTGATTGGCTTCCTCAAAGCATTTCTATCAAATTCAAGTTTTTTAAAAAATACCCCAAAATGATGTGCAACTCACACATGCCATTCCTATTTTAGCTAACAGATAGTTTTGGATTTAATATTGCTACAACTGGTGGGAAACACTCTCCAAAAAGGTAAAGACAACTTTACATCATTTTGACTATGGAAATAATACAGATCATAAAGCATTCAGTTATATTGCAACCCTGAAGGGAAAAAAAAAGTAAATCTACCTTCTAGGAGAAAGCATGGCTCTGAGAGGGCCATAAAAGTATCTAGAAATTCACAATTAAGACCACTAATCCTATTTTCATGTAAGTTGCATAACATTAAAAGACCATATGTGGAGCTCCATTTGCAGTGAAGTTACCAGCTTTTAAGCAAGTCACCATCCAACCATGTACTCCAGTGTAACTAGAGTGAGTGTTCTTTGCCAATAGAAAAGTCATTTCTAAATCAGTTGAGGAAATCAGAGGTGCTTATTACATACCTATTAATTTATTAATATTACTTTAAAAAGCATGAAATGGTTACATGATATGACAGTAATATTCCTTCTTTCTATTTGGACAAAACATGAAGAGGTAACTATTTCTTTTTAGAAGATTAAAATATAATTTCAAATTTAAATATAATTTCAGAACAAGAGATTAATGTTTGTGTCCTTTATAGTATTTATTAAATTTCTAGCATTTAAAGAAAGAGAGGCAAAGAAAGTGAGATCCTTAGTAACCCTATATAATAAAACCCCAGCGACTGAATGGCAGAATGACCAGAATGACCAGTTGACCAGTTGCTATGATGAGCACTGACCACCAAGCGGCAGATGCTCAATGCAGGAGCTTGCCCCTGGTGATCAGTGTGCTCCTGCAGTGGGAGCACCACTGGGCTGACCAGGATGAGTAGCACTCCCACAGTGGGCCGATCCCTACACGCCACACACCCCCACCAGTGCACAAACCCCATGCATCAGGCATCTAGTAAAACAATAAGACATAATATAATGATCTTATTGTAAGGCAGTGTTTTTCTCATTTGTTTCACTCAGTACTTCACAGTGGTTGAACAACCAGGGAAATGGTGAAAAATCAATCTCAAAATTACACTGACTACGAAGTCCACCTACAATCCATGGTATGACTGGTTTGGGGATAAATCTAAAAGACATGTGACCAGGTCTCTGTGGGTAACCAGTGAAGCTGCACAGGACTCCACACTAAGAAAGGGGCCTCATGCCTGGGTTTAATGTTCTATGGCTGTTGGCTTGAAATTCTTAATAATTTCATCTTTGAGTTCATTTTTCATAAGGAAAAGCCAAAGAGTTAAGCTGGGGGCTTGAGCCTAGAGTCTCATATCCCACCTCCCCCTCCCCTCATCCCCCCCTAAATATGTCCTTGGCTGCTCTCTCACCCAGTGAGTGACAAGGCCACCCTCCACCCCAAGGGTCCTGGACCTGGACTGAGAAGAATTAGGGCAGGTCGCAGGATGGTGTCCCAGGCACCCGTGAGGGTCTGTACTTGTCCTGTGCATATCCTTGTGCCCAAGGAAGCATGGCACTAAATGGCAAATAAAAGATACCATGACAGATGAAGAGAAAAACTGTAGAAGAAAGAAAAGACTTTTTCTTACGTTTTGAACAAGGGACTGACATTTTCATTGGGTATGATCCTCACAAATAATGTGGCTGGGTTTGCACACAGTTGTGATGGAAAAAAAGCAAGATAATAAAGAAGAGGAACTAGACGGTGTGAGAAATAATGCAGCATGCATGGAGGAATAGGGAACCAATTAGCATTAAGAAAGTACAATGGTTAAATTCCATATTGTTGCAAATGGACCAGATATACTCTTTTCAAAATAATGTTTTATTTCTTTCTGGTTAGAAAGCAATGCATATCACAAAATGTTAAGATATATTCAGACACTGAAGATGGGAATGAAAATCTACATTCAAAGCAGCAGCACAGCTCAGGGTATTAAAAAGTATCTAGAAAAATCACAAATTTCCTCCAACTCATCCCAATTCTATCAAGTGCTACCTCCTAAGTGTTGCGATTCCAAGTCTCCCAGGCATGTGAGACCTTTTGAACCTGAGCTAATAATTTAAGAACACTGTTTTATGGATATCTAAACACAATGCAGGCTAATAAACAGTGTGATCATTATCTTTCCACCTCAGCATTAGCTACCTTCAAGTTTACCAAAGGATATCTTTTGTTTTTCAGCACGTTAGCCTGCCAAGGGATGACGTTGTCTAAACACATTTTCAATGTTTTCTTTTTAACAGTTAATATATTTCCAGGATGCAAGTCCATTTCTTTCTAAAAGGTTCCTAGGACACCCATTGAAAAGTCAAAAGCAATGAACTAAAAGGGATTGCTATTTTGTTGGAGAAGAACGACACCCTTTGTATCGAAGTGGGGAATTGCAGACTGTGGTCACCCTCTGCACAGTGTCTCTTTGTCAAGTAATACATGCTGGGGAAAAAAATAATACAGATGGGAAAATATTGTGCACTGTCAGATCTTGGAAAGAGCCGAAGGATTTTTCCTCACCAATGTCTTGTCGATGGCTTTCACATTCTGGCACCCTGAAAAAAGAATGCATACATTTAATATGAAATGAATGCAATAATAATCAGGCAGGTAATCGTTTTCCCAAGGAATGTAAAACTTGACAAATGTAAGGTTTATGATTCAAGGTAGCCTTGCCAAATCTTATGTGGCATGAGACCATTTTTATTACCTAAACAGTCCTTAACACAAAATGACTGGCACATATTTTTATTAACACAAAGAGTATATTCTTTCTGCCACATTTAATAAAGAGCCAGTGGCTGAAAGCTCTCTTTTAGGATATGTCTGTAGCAAATTAAAATGCATAGTGAGGATTCACAGAATGGCATTCTTCTCGCTGAGGCTGTGTCCACACAGGCTCAGCCCAGTAGTAAGGAGACCATTGATCTTGGGGAGTCTGTCTATGGAGACAATCAGGGTGATATGGATCACAGAAAAGGAAGCCCTCATTACCTTCAAAAGTTAGGGACTTGATAATTAACTCAAGGTCATTTTTTGCATATAGAGGTCCAGCTGAGTCAAATCCAAAACAGTTCCTAGTAATAAATCTGCTTATTTATTTATTCATTCATTCTGCAAATATTGTTTATGGGCCAGGCAATGCTCTATACACTAGGAATACTGCAGTGAAGACTATAAACGAAGATCACTGCCTTGTGCTTCTTACATTCAAGAGAGGAAAGAGATGATATATAATGCATATGATTTAAAAAATAAATCAAAAGATAGATATAGAAGGTGATAGGTGCTATGGTAAAATAATGAAATAATAATAGGGAAAGAAACCTGGAAGCTGAGTGGGTGGGCAGAGAGCAAATTGCCATTTTAAATAGGGTGGTCAGGATGGTGCCCTTTTCCAAAGTGAGACTTGAAGGGTGTGAGGGAATCAGCCATGTAAATATCCAGGGGAAGGGCCCTAAGGCTGAAATATGTCTGGTATAGCCAAGGAACACCCAGGAGATAAATTAACCCAGAGCAGAGTAAGCAATAGTGACAGTAGCAGGAGTTGAGATCAGAGAAGTGGTAGAGGTCAAACCACATAGGGCCTCATACTCCACTGGCCTTTACTCTGAATAAACCCAGAATAATTGAGCATTCTGATGAGAAGAGTGATGTGATCTGAAGTAATCTGACTGCCATGATCAGAATGGGCTGGGAGGAAGATGTAGGCAAGGATAGACAGACAGACCTGTAAGTCCCAAGGGAAGAGAAATGTTGGGAAGGACACACAGAGACTATCGGAATACCTAAGGTGAAGAGAGATGATGATGGCTCTGGCTAGAGTGATGGCAGTGGAAGTGGTAGGTGAAGTCAGATTCTGATTATATTTTGCAGATGGATCCTCCGCAGATGTAAGGGTGTGAGGAAAAAGTAAAGTCAAGAGTGACTCGAGATTTTTCATCTGAGCACCTAAAACAAAGGTGGTAATGTGAACTGAGACTGGAGAGTCTGCAGGTGAAGCAAGTTTTAATAGGAAAAGTTAGCAGTTTAGTTTTGAAGAGGTAGGGTCTGAGATGCCACTTAGACATCCAAGTAGAGGTGTTGCCTAACCAGTTAGATTTATTGTTCATGTGCTATGAAGTGAGGAAGAGTATGCCTTGATATTCACCCTGAAGGTACTCATCATTACCCAAATATCCAGATAAGACTTTCAAAAATAGAGGATAAGTGAGTGTTGCAGACTGTGCATTGCAGAGTTCCTCAGTTCAGCACTAGAGCTATAAATATGGAGTTGACTTAAATTTAATTACAGCCCCAAATAATTCCATTTCCTTACTCCTCAAAGTCACTTCTCCCCACCAAGGAGTCTTGGCTTAATGATCACTGGAAGAAAAGAAAGTTGTAGCCCAACCAGTGTGGCTCAGTGGTTGAGTGTTGACCAGGAGATCACAGTTTGATTCCCAGTCAGGGCACATGCCTGGGTTGTGGGCTTATTCCCCAATGTGGAATGTGCAGGAGGCAGCCAATCAATGATTTTCTCTCATCGTTGATGTTTCTATATCTCTCTCCCTCTCCCATTCTCTCTGAAATTAATAAAATGATACTTATAAATGAAAAAAAGAAAGTTGTAAATTGCAAAGACAAATCTTACCACTGAGAGCCATGGCCAACCGGAATTCTTCCTTTAGTATCTCAAGGACATCTTGAACACCTTTCTCTCCCTAAACAAGGAAAAGATAACAGATCTCTTGGGTAAGTCATTCTGGCTTTTTTATGTATCTATTTCACTGTTGAGTTATCCTGTTTTACTGTTTTATTTATTTATTTATTTATTTATTTATTTATTTATTTATCCTCCAATTACCTGGGAAGCCAAGCCCCAAATGATTGGTCTCCCCACAAACACAGCCTTGGCTCCCAGGGCCAGAGCTTTCAGAACATCAGTGCCTTTCCGGACACCCCCGTCCAGGAAGACCTCCACCTTCCCATCAACGGCCTCCATGATTTCGGGCAGAACGTCAATCTGTGGAAAGAAGAGGTCAATCATGTGACGACACTCTGCATGATGCATTGTTACCCCACTCCACCCCCCAGCCCACTGACCATCTGACTAGGCCTCAGAGTAAAAGAAGCTAAGTGGATTTGGAATCAACAGTAAATTCCCCCTGAAATAAAAGTGGTGCAAATGCTAGTAACAAAACAAATAAAAGAAAGAAAGAAAGAAAGAAAGAAAGAAAGAAAGAAAGAAAGAGCACAACAACAAACTACATTTGGAATTGGGTGGCTCCTTTTTCTTTCAAAGACCACAATATTTTTTCTGTTCCTGAAATCCAAATTCAAAGATCATTGTTTTATTTTATTTTGTGTTGATTCTTATAGAGAGAAAAGAAGGGAGACAGAGAGAGAAATCAATTTTTGCTGTTCCACCTATTTATGCATACATCAGTATATTCTTGTATGTGCCCTGACTGGGGATCAAACCCAAAACGTTGGAGTATTGGAA
Source organism: Vespertilio murinus (assembly GCA_963924515.1). Lineage (NCBI taxonomy): Eukaryota > Metazoa > Chordata > Mammalia > Chiroptera > Vespertilionidae > Vespertilio > Vespertilio murinus. The sequence continues at coordinate 64,585,820 of OZ004709.1, forward strand.
TTACGCTCCAACCAAATGAGCCACTTGTTCAGGGCCAAAGATAATGATTTTTTTAAAAATGTAAACCTAATTTTATTTTATTATTATTTTTAGATATATTTTATTGATTTCAGAGAGAAAGGGAAAGGGAGAGATAGAAATATCAATGATGAAAGAAAACCAGTGGTCTGCTGCCCCACCCCCCGCACACCCCACACTGGGGCCTGAGCCCCACAACCCTGGCACGTGCCCTAACTAGGCACCAAACCATGACCTCCCAGTTCATAGGTCTCCATGACAAATATATATATTTGTGCACCAAGCCTCTATATATATATATTAGAGGCTTGGTGCACGAATCCCTCAGCCTGGCCTGCACCCTCCAATCCGGGACCCCTCGGGGGATGTCAGAAACTAACAGTCCAACATCCCCCATAGGATGTAGTAGTGTGCAAAGCGGCAGGTGGCCAGGGAGGAGCCCGAGCCGGAGCCAGGTGATCCTGGCCTTTGCACCTGCTGCCACCACTTGGGAGTGCTGTTGTGGAGGCAGGAGAGGCCCGTGCTGCGGCAACTGTGCTTGCCAGCTGTGAGCCTGGTGTCTGATGCCCAGTGGTCAGCAGAGAGGCACCCCAGCTGTGGGAGCGCACTTACCACAAGGGGACAGCTCAGGCATTGAGCATCTGACCCCTGGTGGTCAGTTCGATCATAGCAACGAGCCCTTTGGTCATTTGGCTGTTTAGTTGCTTAGGTTTTTACATATACTAGAGGCCCAGTGCAGTGGTTGAGAACTGCTAGCAGGGTCGCCTAAGACCATAGTAAAACCCAGATATTTACATTACAATTCATAACAGTAGCAAAATTACAGTTGTGAAGTAGCAACGAAAATAATTTTATGGTTGGGGATCACCACAACATGAGGAACTGTATTAAAGGGTCGTGGCATTAGAAAGGTTGAGAACCACTGAAGCAGAGGTGGAGAGTGTCATTTCTGGGCATAGGCCTTAAACAACCTCACGGGCCTCAACTTTCTCTTGCACCTGTGCCATTTGCCATGAGAGGAGAATCCCCTGGTCAATCCTTCCCCCTTAGGCCCCAGTATAAATATTCGTGAAGCAGAGCTAGCCCAGCCAAACCCAACTGGACCTGAGACTGGGAGCACAGCCACCTAACCAGTACCAAGTCCATATCAGCAGACCTCCAGTTCACACAGAGTTTCATGGGAATAAATTACCGTTGGGTTAAAACACTGATTTTGGAATCTTGTTTTATAGCTTCACATGCCAATAGTGAATATAGTTGGCTAATCGCCAATAGAGTTCATAGCTAATAGCTGACACTGTCAGCTACTTTGATCTAAATCTTTGCACTTGGGAATGGAAACAATTCCCAAGGTGACCTGCAGGTCAAAATCTATAGAAATTATCCACATTCATACCAACATATTTATATCTAAAGTTCAATCCAATCCCTACTTAGAATGCATGCTGAAAAAGCTACCAGGCATTCAAGTGCAGTTTTTTTTTTCCCCTCAAAATAATTGTGCTGAAATCACTCAGAAGTTTTTCCCACTTCGCCCCTAAAACTTTAGAGGCAAAACTTAAAAAGAGTTTTATGTAAAAGGCTGAAGACCAAACCCGGCAACAGATTTGGAGGAAGTGAAGGCAACATTTGGCCTGCAGCCCCTAAATGTTTGGCAAGTGCTGTGATTTTCCTCTCTTTCCTTTTGACTTCTCTGCCTTGCCAAACATGCTTTGGATCCATTTACATATGCCCCTTTACCTATACATAGTCCTCCTTTTACAGTCAGGCAAGTTACATCAACATAGAAATGCTACAATTTCCAAGGGATGATGCAAGCTATAATTAAGCATATTTCCCCATTTGAAACCAGAACCAAAGAATAATATTAGCTAGCTCGGGTTCAATACACAGTTTCAAAGTCACGCAACTCAAGTCTCTTTAGGTTATTTCCAATGCCCAGCCTGGCCTAAAAGGAAACTGTTACGGATAATTTAAATGTGAATCCTGGGTTATAAAAAGGAGCCCAGATTGGTGCTGCATGTGTCTGTGGACAAGCCTGTACTATTCTTTTGTTGAGACTTTCTATCCTTCTCTTCCTCCTCTATCCCCCCTCTACCCCCCCCACCCCCCGGTTTATTGCAATTTTCTTAAGTATATCAGAGAATAATTCTGATCAGGGGCAATTAAATAAATAAATATTGTAGACAAATCCACTATTTTATGACTCTGTTATGATTCCTTCTTTTCAGTTTGCTACACATCTAAGAGACCATTCATTTCAGCTTTTCTTCCCTTAGTGGTTCCTTAGACAACTAGTTGTGGCCTTAACTCCAGTGGGTTTAATATACAAATATATATATATATATATATATATATATATATATATATATATATATGGCAAATCGCACCCAATATACTATTGCTTATTCACCCATTCATTCATCCACTTATCTAACACTTTATTGAGGACCTGGTATATTCAAGACACTGTGCCAGGTGGTTTAAAGAGTCTGAAAAGGAAATCTCAGAGATGCAAGAAGAATCCCACCTGGATCTAAAGGACAGACACCTCTTTGCTGTTCCCACTCAAGTCACTTTCTCCCAAGGACGCTCCTGGTCCTCCAGAACTTCCACTCACAGGGAGCTCTCACCTTTCTACCTTCCTGTTGCATCCATTACTATATCCCTAATTTCTGACATTTTAGGGTTGGAACCCTTTAAAGTTTTCAAACCAAAGCAATTGAGCATAAACAAAAGCAAGTAAAACCAGAGTTGAAAAAAGAAGAAATCAGAGTTCAAGCCACTGCCCACCAATCCTTCCCTGACTCTCTGTCTTGCCCATCACACTTCACCAGGTATCCCTGGGGGGTTTCTATTAAGCCCGCTTAGAAAACCATTGGCCCACATAGGCAAGCCCTGCTTACCTGCAATTGCAAAAATGTCTTCATTTCCTTGAAATGTGACATTTCAGCTCCTCCCATCACATGGGAGAAATATGACCAGAAGAGTCTATTTCCTTGCCCTTTGAGTTTGAACTAGCCATTATGACCAACAGAATATGACAGAAGTGACAATATGTCTGTTGTAAGCCTAGATCCCAAGACACCTTGTGGGCTTGCACTTGCTCTCAGAAGTCGGCCGCCTCGTGAGAACCTGCTCAGCTAATGTGCCAGAGGTGAGACGATTAAAGCTGCTCCTGCGGATGTCAGCCTACGCCAGCCTGTCCAAGTAGACCCAGCAGCTGACCACAGATGCATATGCGTGAGCCCAGCCAACACCAGAATAGCCTCCCAGACAATCTCAGACTGAATTGCCAACTCACAAAATTGTGACATAAATAAATGGCTATTGAATTTTGTCCAGTAAGTTATACATCAAGTGTTTCTCAAAGGTAGAATTGCATGGATCTCTTTTAAAAGGAAAAATAAAGCCAAAACCGGTTTGGCTCAGTGGATAGAGCGTTGGTCTGCAGACTGAAAGGTCTCAGGTTTGATTCCGGTAGAGAGGTCGTGTACTTTGGTTGTTGGCACATCCCTGTTAGGGGGTGTGCAGGAGGCAGCTGGTCAATGTTTTTCTCTCATCAATGTTTCTAGCTCTCTATCCCTCTCCCTTCCTCTCTGTAAAAAAATTAATAAAATATATTTTTTTTAAAAAAGGAAAAATAAGATATTTTAGATCTCATAGAAGAGCCCAAGGAATCAAGAAACACTAGACTTAACAATCCAAATACTTATTTTAAGAAAATCTTCTGCAGTTAAGAATTTTCACTAGAAAAGAATGACATATTCATTAGCATCAAAACAAAAATGAAAAAAAATGCTGCTCAGATTCAATGGCTTGAGAGAATCTATCTTTAAACCCCAATTTGTGATGTTCAGTACTATAGATTTTGGAAATGGATTTCATTCTGTCTTATTGTTTTTTAAGGACTTCAAGATCAGTCGTGGTCACATTACTACCTTGCAGGTGAGGAGCTTGACATGAGCTTAATTTTTAATTCCTTTTGGATATAGCTAGGGTCTGGCAGGGGTTCTCAATAGTAAGGTATTGATCTGAATTAAATAAGATTCTTAGTGATAAGAATTTCCCATCCAAGAGAACTTGGTGATTTATAGAAATGTAGAAATCATATATAGTCCAGCTGCTTTATTTTCGCAACCAACACAACACAATGAAGAAACTGAAGCTGAAATGTTTAAGCAACTTGCTCGCCCAGGTCACACCCCTGAAAAAAGATAAGACAAGGACTTGAGCCTGTGACTCTAGACTTTTATTTAGGTGCTCCCCCCATGACATCACTCTGCCTCTGTAGCTCTGACTTATGATGTCACATCATCTGCAGGACAGCAGGTCCTTCTGTGTATCTACTGAAAGGTTTTACACCACAGCCTCCTCTAAGCCTTTTGCCACTTACCTCAAAACCCACATACCGAGGGAAAAACATCTTCCTGTAAACCGAACCCTTTCTCAGATTTCTCTCACCATCATGGGCCTTCAGTCCTCTCTATGAGGCAAAACTCAAGCAAGCACTCCTCTCTTAAGCACAGCATGCAAAGGGGAGGGTCATTGTTTTTCTTAGAAGTCTCCGAGACCACAGCTCAAAAAGCCCTTTTAGATAAGTTTCCATATCCCCACAGCCAGAGGGAAATAAACCACACCATTTAGATATTTTTTTTCCTTAAAATCTAGTTAGATTTGATTTCATAAGATTTAGATTTTATTTTTAGAAAACAAACTTAATTTGGCCCGCACACTAAGTCAGTGTCTTCATACATAAGAGGCATAAATGTGGGAGAAAGCCAGGAGCTGTGACCAACTTTTCCTCCCTGCCCAGAGGAGACTCCACCCCTATTTACCCTCAGGCAACATTTAAAATCACCTAAAAAATATGGGCCCCTATAAGTAAGGCTGAATGGGAAAGAGCTGAAAACAAAGTGGAGGGTGGGGTGGGGTGGGGATGAAGATAGATTAACCAAAGGATTTATATGCACATAACCTATGGACACAGACAATAGTGAGGTGAAGGTTTGGCAGGGGGAAGGTGGGAGTGGAGTGGAGGGGGGGAGGGAGGTTAATGGGGAACAAAAAGGGGACATCTGTACTACCTTCAACAATAAAAATAATTTTAAATAAATAAATAAATAATAACATAAAGTGATGAACAAAATAGAACCAGAGCTATTAGAAGGGAGAGGGGTGGAGGAGATGAGATAAAAGGTGAAGAGATTAGCCAAAGAACATATGCATCATCCATGGACACTGACACTGGTGAGGTGATGGTCAGAGGGAAGGGGTGGGGGGCTGGGTGGAGTTGGCTAAAGGGCAGTGGGGAGAAAGGGAACATCTATAACAATGTCAACAATAAAAATTAAGTTAAAAGAAAAGAAAGTCTTGATAGTGTGACCCTACAGTATACAAACACTATAGGATCCTATAGTATACAAAGTATAGACAGTTGTATATGTCTGCTCTAAGACCTATACAACTATCTATGGATTTAATGAAATCAATCCTGCTAGTTCAATAAAACAATAGCCCACTATCACTTGACTAAATTACTTGTTCTATTCTACTATCATTTGTTTGAATCAATTCAGCTGGTCATCCCAAGGAAAGGCATTCATTATAACAACTATGATTGAATGATTCTGACAATAGGGGGAAAATACATATGGTGGTCCCGTCTAGAGATGGTGGTCTGGAATGTCCATCCACATGGTCCGGCAAACATATACCGTATTTGCCGGCGTATAAGACGATTTTTTGGCCCTGAAAAATATGCCTCCAAGTGGGGGGTAGTCTTATACGGCGAGTATATAACAAACTCTGTATTTTGAGTGGAAATGTTAGGGGGTCGTCTTATACCCAGTTGTCTTATACGCCGGCAAATACAGTATATATTTTTAAGTTGTTTTTTACATAATACTAGCTTACTTTGCCTAATAATAAATCAGATTTTAGGATAAAAGGTAAAGAGATTAGCCAAAGAAGTATAAAGTCACAAAATAAATAATGTAATGATGTTTAAACTTTAACAAATGAGAAAAATTAAGATTTAGAATAGAAATTGATGCCCTCTGCCCTGTTGCATTTCGGACCCTTCTCTCTTCCCTTCGCCATCTAACTGATCTTCCTGCCTCCTGTCATGCCAAAATCCAGTTTCTAAGATTCATTGCTGCCAAACCAAGGCGATTCTATTGTACATCTAATGACTCATCATATGGAAGAAACTCTTCCTCCCTTACCTGTCCACACCAACCAGACACTGCAAACAAAATGGATTACTTGAAATTCCCCAAACATAGCCCATTCCACATTTAGGCTCACACTTCTAAAAACAGGGGTCCATGTGGAGACAGAGCAGAGGTGCAAGGCAACAGCGAAACCATTGCCTCATCTAAAAGAATTGTGGCCAAGTTCCCACAAGTGGACAACATGGAAGAGAACTACTTTTAAATACCACACCCACTCCAGCTCCTCATCCCATTCTGGATATGGATCCATGAAATTCACTCCAGGATAGGTGTCTATCTTCATGACTTTTTATCTATTTCTAAGTCCGTAATTCTTGATCTCAAAATCTGCCCCAGTGCCTCTATTGGTTTTGGGGTTAACTGCTCTCCTTTTTAGTTTTGACTCAGATTCACACTTTTCCAGCCAGTTTGGTTCACTTTTATATCTAGACTAGAGGCCTGGTGCACACAATTCGTGCATGGAGGGGGACTGTCCCTCTGTCCAGCCTGCACCTTCTTCAATCTGGACCCTCCGACATCCCCCTTACAATCCAGGACCTCTGGCTCCTAATCGCTCACCTGCCTGCCTGATCACCACCTAACTTCCCTCCCCTGCTGGCCTGATTTCCCCCAACTGCCCTCCCCTGCCTGCCTGATAGCTCCCTAACTGTTTGCTCTCCCATGCCCACCTGATCTTGCCTCTAACTGTTCCCCTGTAGGCCTTTTTGCCCCCAACTGCCCTCCCCTGCAGGAATGATTGTCCCCTAACTGCTTGCTCTCATGCCAGCCTGATCATCCCTAATTGCTTGCTCCTCTGCTGACCTGATTGCCCCTAACCACCTCTGCCTTGGCCCCCACCACCATGGCTTTGTCCAGAAGGAATTTGGATGGCTGGAAGATGTCTGGTTGATCTAGTCGAATTAGCATATTACCCTTTATTAGTATAGATTTTAGACTCTAATTTGCCTAGCACAGAGTATACAGTGTATAAAAACCATAGATATACATTAGAATCTCCTGGATAGCTTTAAATATTATTGGTACCTCTGCTTCCCATCCGTAGAAATTCTGATGATTGATCTGGATTTCAGCCTACCTCCCCTCACTGGGGCCATAGGATTTTATCTCCCTTCCCAGCCACCTACCATCTCTCTATAGCTTTCAACCCCTATATGCGCAGGAAATTGCAGTCTTTTCCTACTTCTGACTCCTTGTCATAGTTATATCAATGATCTCAAACTCTACCAAAGCCTTTTTTCAAATACTGCAACTGTATGTTAGCTCCTCTTCTTGAACTTTTTATCCTATCTAATAAAAGAGTAATATGCAGATTGACCATCACTCCAACACACAAGATGGCTGCCCTCATGTGGTCAAAGATGACTGCCCCCATGTGGACACAAGATGGCCAGCAGGGGAGGGCAGTTGGGAGGGACCAGGCCTGCAGGGAAGGGAAGTTAGAGGCAAACAGGCTGGCAGGGGTGTGGTTAGGGGGTTATCAGGCTGGCAGGCAGCCAGCAGTCCTGGATTGTGAAAGGGATGTTTGATTGCACATTTGGTCAGACATCCCTCGAGGAGTCCCAGATTGAAGAGGGTGCAGGCTGAGCTGAGGGACACCCCCCCCCACCCCCATGAACAAATTTCATGCAATGGGTCTCTAGTGTTATAATAATTTATTTCACACTTCCATTTATATTATACCTATCGGTATACCTATGAATACAAGAGTAATTTCTTCCCACAAATTATTTATAATTTAACTCTTTTTTTAGTTTGCAAATAAGCATATTGGACTAATTATCTAATTTAGGTAATTAAGTGCCATTAACTTAAAATCTGAGATCTCATATATTCATATATATTTTACCTTGACTGTTCGAAAACATAAGCAGTGAGGAGGCAGAGATGATCAGAATTTTGAAGGAAATGAGAAATGCAAAAATAAATCTCAGCATTTGCTACAACTCACAGTGGCTGGCACCCCATCAAGTTGTCGAGCCCCATGATTTGACACCAAGATTCCATCCAAACCATGTTTAACTGCCTCCCTGGCATCATCTCCTAGAAAAAGCAAGACAATCATCATAAAAAAAAAACTACTTGACAGAAGGCTTGGGTTTGGAGGTCAAAGCATCAAAATCAAAGTGAACCTGACCTCGCACATATATTCCTTGCTAGGAACCCATAGCACAGACATACCAAGGGTTAGATCTAGAATAACAGATCTATCTTGGTCAAAAAAGTTAGCAGTCATAACAATTTAATTAAAAAATAAAATTATCAGCCCTAGCTGGCTTGGCTCAGTGGATAGTCAGCCTGTGGACTGAAAAGTCCCAGGTTTGATTCTCAGTCAAGGGCACATGCCTGGGTTGTGGCCTTGATCCCCATTGTGGAATGTACAGGAGGCAGCCAATCAATGATCCTCTCTCATCATTGATGTTTCTACCTCTCTTTCCATCTCCCTCCTCTTTAAAATCAATAAAAAAATATTTTTAAAATAAAATAAAATTATCAATACACTGTAAATTGACATGCACCTAAATGTATTTGCATCATAAGGGAGTACTCCTGTTAAGTATATTTTATTAATAAGATCATACCATTTAGCAGTTAATAGAATTACTCCTCTGCAATTTGTGGTTTTAAAAAAAATCTTTATTGTTGAAAGTATTATGTATGTCCCCTTTTTCCCTTTACAATTTGGATAGCATAAAAGAATATATAGCCCTAGCCTGTTCGGCTCAGTGGATAGTGCTTCAGTCTACAGACTCAAGGGTTCTGGGTTCACTTCCAGTAAAGGGCACATGCCCGGGTTGCAGGCTTGATTCCCAGTAGAGGGCAAGCAGGAGGTAGCTAATCAATGATTCTCTCTTATCATTGAAGTTTCTATCTCTTTCTCCCTTTCCCTTCCTCTCTGAAATCATTAAAAGTTTTTAAAAAAAAGTTAAAAAGAATATATATTTGGCAATCACTTTAACAGGTAATGAATAACTCTAATTCAAAAACATTATTTCATATAAAGTTATAACTTCAATAACAATTTTAATTCTATAATTAAATGTATTTTACCCATTGAATTATATAAAAATCTAATATTAAAATTATATTTCTTCTCTATGCTTCAAGATATATTGATTTCTAAAAATATAGTTTTAAAAGAGATTAGCATTTTCTTAAGTCAATTTCCAAAATATATTTTATATTTAATTTAATTTTTTTTGCAGTTTTGCACCTTATTTTATACATTAGAATTAAAGGAGAAGACATAAGGAGGTTACATGAAATTCACTGGTAGTAGATTAGGGAGGGAGGAGAAAGCAAATCAAGCAAATCTCTGATTGAATATAAAGTAAAACAAATAAACACACAATTTTATATTGGTAGGCACAGAATAGTTAACAGTTAACAGCATCTATAATAATAAAAGCATAATATGCTAATTAGACCAGACATTGATTGAATATAAAGGATTGAATATAAAATAAAACAAATAAACACACAATTTTATATTGGTAGGCACAGAATAGTTAACAGTTAACAACGTCTATAATAATAAAAGCATAATATGCTAATTAGACCAGACATCCTTCCAGATACCCTTCTGGACAATCTTCTGGATGAAGCCAGGGCTGCAAGGGAAGCCAGTGCTGGCAGCTGGGGGAAGGAAGGCCTACTCTTTAATGAATTTCGTGCATCAGGCCTTTAGTGATAATAATAACAACGAGGGGTTCTGTGGTCTCCTACTCTGGTAAGTCTGGAAAAAGCAAATAACCCTGACATTACAAAGATATGTTATCATAGATGCAAAAAGTCAATAGACAGGCTCTAGCCAGTTTGGCTCAGTGGATAGAACCTTGACCTGCAGACCGAAAGGTCCCAGGTTCTATTCTGGTCAAGGGCACATGCACATACCTAGGTTGTAGGCTCCTCCCTGGCCCAGACCCTGGTTGGGGCACATGCAGGAGGCAACCAATTGATGTGTTTCTCTCACACTGATATTTCTCTCTGTTTTCTCTCACCCACTCTCTAAAAATAAGTGGAAAAATATCCTTGGTGAGGATTAAAAAAATAAATAAAAAGACAATAGACAGGCTCAGTTAAGGTAAAGATGGACCTTTGTAAAGGAAGATACTGGCCTAGAACATGACTATCTGCCATGACTTGCTTTTAGTTAGGAAGTTTAATTTCAGCCCATCCTATGTGATTACTTTAGTTCTCTGAATTTGTAAGGTCCATCATGGAGGCCTCCTCTGAGCTTGTCAAGTTTAGCATGTGGCTCCTTCTACTCCACACATTACCCTTTTGGTAATAAATTAATCCAAAAGATGCATTGATGACCAACCATTGGTTTGATGAAAATCATAATTTGGAAACTTAATCAGGTGGATACAGAAAATTGTACATATTTATTAATTCACCAATGGGGATCCAGGGAAGACCTGATTAAGAATAATAAGAAAGAGTCACAGGAGAATGTAGAATTCTGATTGTTTTCAAATGTTATGCTTAAATACCATTTCCAAACTGTTTCACAGAATACTAGATTTTAAATGTTCTCATATTTTAAAGTGATGTTGGTATTATTTTTCTTCTAAAGTTATAGGTATGTGAAAATTTTAAACCCATGTTTTATGAACTGAACGTTTGCATAACCCCAAAAGCCTTGGGTTGCAGCCCTAACTTCCAAAGTGATAGTCTTTGGAGAATATTTAAAGTTAGATGAAGTCATAAAGGTGGGGCTCTCTTGATGGTATTGGTACCCTTATGAGAAGATACCAGAGAGCTTGCTCCCCAACCCTTCCATGTCCCCACAAAGAAGAAGTCATGTGAGCACGAAGTGAGAAGGGGGCCTCTACAACCCAAGGAGAGAGCCTGCACCAGAGAATAAGCATGGTGGAACCCTAATCTCAGAAGTCCAGCCTCCTAAGTGGTAAGAAAATAAATTTCCGTTGCTCAAGCCACCCAGTCTGTAGTATTTTGTTATGGCAGCCAAGCTGACTAAGACATCATGTCATCATGTCCTTATTGCTCTTGTCAGATCCACCTTTAACACTATGACAAACCCTAAAAGGCAATGAAATAGTATGAAAGGTGTTCTGATATATAAATATCAGTGTTTAGTAACTACTTTCTATGTTATCTATTCACCTGTAAGTCCAAGCTATTATGCATTTATTATATACTAATAAATGATTGATATTCTACATTTTTATATTAAATATGAAACCTAATGTTTCTATGAGACTGTTTTGGCTGTTTTAATCCAAGCATGCATTACATCTTGTGAGATATTACTGACAATTTTTAAGTCACTCATAAGGAAAAGGCCCTAGCTTCAAAATTGAAAGATGATGGTTTTCCAAACCCTAATGACTAATTCATTTTTTACACTTTAATATTGCTTTATATTTGGACCATATGTGTTTTATTACAGCTCTTTCTTTTCCTAGATTTCTCATTGCCTATCTTTCCTTTTTCTCTCCATTTATCATAAGACTTAAAAAAATCTTTATTTTGAAAGTATTACAGATGTTTCCCTTTCCCACCCATTGACCCCCTTCACCCTGCACCCCCCTCCAAGACCTTCACCATATATTGTCTGTGTCCATGGGTTATGCATATATGTATGTAATTTCTTTGGTTAATCTCTCCCTACCCTTGGCCCAGCTTCCCTCTAAGATTCATCAGATTTTAGAGTATTCTCAAGGTTTTCGGACCTTTAACTTACTCTAACCTACTTAAAGCCCCTTATTTTCCCTCTGCAGAAGCCCTTCCTTCCCCCTGGCCTTCCTGCTCTCTCCTACTCTGATTACTCTGCCTACTGCCACCCTCATCCTATAGATTGGTCCTACTCTCTCTGAGTTGCATCTTTTGAAGTCAAGTTTATGCATTTATTTGGTTTATGGTCTCCCTTATTACAGTACAGTCCTTTGTAACTTTCTAAAGAGAAGAAGCTAAATGTCCAGGTCACTTAAATAACTTCTCTTGTGTCTAAATAATTGGATTAGATCCAATATTCTACACTGAAATATGCTTTTTCTTAGACTCGTACAGACATTACTCCTCTGTCTTCTAGTGCCCATTGTTGTTGACAAGCAGATTGAAGCCAATTTGATTCTCATTCTTCTGTAAGTAACCTGTTTTGTTTCTTCTCTCTCTTTAAACACATTTCCCCCCTTGAAATTTCATGAGATGTAATAAGCAGTGTTTGCTCTTTCATTGTAGTAGCCTATGTCTCTAGCATTCAGGCATATTTGTCTTCACTAATTTTCTCCCTATCTTCTTCTTTTACCTTTTTATCTGAAGACCTTGTCAATTAAACATTTGACGTTTATAGGGTTTTCGAGCTTCTCCTTCATTTAATTATATTTTGTTTCTATTTGTCTTGTTGATGTTTGACATTTTGTGAAATGTCATTAACTCTATTATTCAATTCATAATTTCATTTTTAATTCAAGAAATTATATATTTTAAATATCTAGTAGGTTCTTTTTATATTCTGATTTTCTTTACATGGTAGGCTTTTCTTATTTAAGTATATTTTCAGCTTCTCTTGGTCTATCACTTGGAATTTTTTAATTTATTTTTCTTGTGTTTTTTTCTTTTTCGCTTTCCTCTAGAGTCAACTTTTTCTTTATACTTATCTTGGTCTTTTATGTTTTGACTTTTCTGATAAGCCTTATAATGCTAAATTTTCCATTTTTATTTTAAGGAGAAAGGTTGGGGAGTTACTATAGCCACCTAGACTATTTTAAAAATCACTTTAATTTCTGTCGACTCTTTGCCTAGACTAGAAATTCTTTCTTGAAGCATCATGTGAGACAAAGCAATGAATATTTACTAAGGAACCATTGGACTGTGAATTCTGTGTCAGAATGAGGATAACATCCTGTCATATTATAAATGTTATCCACCAGAATCTCAATACATCAACATTTGAAAAATGTTCCTCTAAAGATATAATTTAGAGGGCCATTATACCTTAATATAATGCAATCCAGTAGAACTTTCTCTGATGTTAATTTTTCAGCTCTGCCCAGTTCCACACAGTAGCTACTAACCACATGTAGCTCTTAAGTAATTGGAATGCTGCAGTATGACTGAGGAATTGGAACTTTAATTTTATTTAACTTTAATTAACTTAGCCATATCTGGTAAGTGGCTGCCATATCAGACAGATCAGCTTTAATGTGTGCCTGATTTTGATTAGTCTAATAAAGTGGATTTTAAAAGCCTGGGTGTCTACATAAATCACCTTAAAAAACAATATAAAATACTAGAGGCCCAGTGCATAAATTTGTGGATGGGTGGGGTCTCTTGGCTGGCTGGCGATTGGGCCAGCTGTTCTGGGGGAGGTTGGCTGTGAAAGCTCACTGACCACCAGGATGCAGCTCCTGCATTGAGTGTCTGCCTCCTGGTGGTCATTGTACATCATAGCTACCTGCTGGTCGTCCAGTCACTTAGGCTTTTATAAATATAGATATTTGGAATTGGTGTGGTTTACTCTGGTGATCTGGTTTTGTGTATGAGTCTCAAGCATCAAATCAAAAGCAAAAACAAAAAGTCAAAATATATTAACTATAACATTTATGAACCCCATCATTGAGGATGTATGCAGTCCTCCAATTTATACTCAGATGTCTGCCACCATGTAGTTGCAATGTGTGTTTTGAGAAATTGAATATTATCAATAAACAGATCCTCCACAGTATAAAAAAGTGATTAATTGCTTAGGCTTAGTTGTCAAAGCACATGGATTTGAATCCCATATCTGCTTGTTATGTAAGTGGCAAGTTACTTCACTTCTTTGCACATCCATGTTCTGACCCATAAAATGGGGATAATAATCCACATAAGTTTGGTTTGTGGATTAAATTAATTGAATGAGTATTTAGAGTAACATCAGATAAATACTAACATCAGATAAATGCTAACTATTATTATCATCATCCTCTGGTATGGGATAAATTAAAAAGACAAATAGGTAGAGGAATATTTATTTGCTGGATGCTTTGGCAAGCCTGAGTTTTATTTATAGCAACAACATTTTTATTTTAGTAAGAATTAAGATTACAAATAGCCTTTCATTTGAAGAAAGTGCTATTTAAGTAACAGTTTGTTATCTTCTATCATTTCAAGTAATTGCCCATGTTTTTCTAGGCAGTGCTGGGAATGTAGGAAATGGCTTCTGGGAAGATAGGATCATGAATGTCTAGGAAAGAAGAAAGAAAGAAAGAAAGAAAGAAAGAAAGAAAGAAAGAAAGAAAGAAAGAAAGAAAGAAAGAAAGAAAGAAAGAAAGAAAGAAAAGAGAGAGAGAGAAAGAAAGAAAGAAAGAAAGAAAGAAAGAAAGAAAGAAAGAAAGAAAGAAAGAAAAGAGAGAGAGAGAGAGAGAGAAAGAAAGAAAGAAAGAAAGAAAGAAAGAAAGAAAGAAAGAAAGAAAGAAAGAGGGAGGGAGGGAGGGAGGGAGGGAGGGAGGGAGGGAGGGAGGGAGGGAGGGAGGGAGATTTCAGTGGACATCTTTTGTTAGCAACTTAAACACTGTCCACAGTTTTAGATTTTATATTAACTAGAGAGGAAACAGTGTTGCCTTAGTGAGAGGATCAAAATGTTCTGATTCAGGAAAATGTTCCTGAGTCTTTGATGTTTCCATTAATCCTTAGAGCTTACTACTATAGCATTCCATATTTGTTCATTTGTCAGTCACTACCTTAATTGATTGTGAATACAGTGGTCAACAGGGAATAGCAGTATTTGCTATCTTATTGGTGCATTACTTCTATATGTAATCTAAAATACCACAGTGAAATGCAAATGCTCAAGATTTACCCTCAAGCCCTTGGAGCTTTTGGAGCAGGCCTCTCTGTGCTGCCTTACAGGAGCTTAGTAAGTAAATTCTAGACACAAGGCAGCGTCTGAAACACAATCAGGAACATGTGAGTGAATGTCTTTAAAAAACTGTATATAGAAAAAAAGCTAGTTAGAGCAGTTTCTGAAAAAAAGCCATTTTGAAAGTGAGACAACCTAGTTTTTAAAAGATTTTTAATAATAATTTTTAAAAAACCCTCTAAAACACATTATGTTTTTGCTCATAAAGGCATTTGCTCATTAGCATGAGTTCTGGCCAAGACCAAGGCCTGTCTCAAATACATGTTTGGAGTTTGTGTTGAGCTTTTCCAAGGGCAGAGTTTAACCACAGCAAGAGATTACATCTTATTCTTCAATTTGCTTTCCTTAAAAATGGAATTCTTATGATGGTGGTAAGGAGAACATTTTATTGATATCTTTCCTGTTGCCCATGATTTCATGTGCCTGCAAACATAATCTGTGTCTTTCTGGTAGAAGGTCAATCCCTGCAACTTCTGGATGAAAATCTGTGGAAGAAGAAACCCTGGATTTCCCAGAACCTGCACTGCCGCCCCTGGAACCCCTTCCCCACACCACACTAAGCATAGGCAGTTGTTGTCATAGAAATCATTCTTGTGCCGAAACTGGTTTGGCTCAGTGGATAGAGTGTTGGTCTGCAGACTGAAAGGTCCCAGGTTTGATTCCGGCCAAGGGCATGTACATTGGTTGCGGGCACATCCCCGGTGGGGGGTGTGCAAGAGGTGACTGGTCGATGTTTCTCTCTCATTGACGTTTCTAGCTCTCTATCTCTCTCCCTTCCTCTCTGTAAAATATCAATAAAATATATATTTTTTAAAAGAAATCATTCTTGTTTGCTAACTAAATGAAATAAGTAGTTACAGAGAAACCAGACAATATAAACCTTACATGTATGAATAGATTATTTCCTTTCAAATGCCAAAGGTCTCAACTCTCTCTTGCTTTTGAGCTCTCTGAAAGAAACTCATAGTTTTCATTGATGACTCATATAGTTTTCACTAAGGATTTCATTAAATCAACATTTGAGCTATCTACTATGTGCAAAACATTACAAAAATATGTGGAAGCAAATTACATGATCCATCTGGATGAGAATCAAAGAGAGATGATGGTGGCAGTAGTTCTAGGTAACAGAATGAAGTTCCAGAAGCCAAAATATTTTTTAAAATAACACATGATAGTAAAGTCTAAGTCAATAGATTTCCATCATCTGCTAGAGGGCAAAGTTGTAGAAAATGATATATATTTGGAACCTTAAGTTGAAAAGTTAGTTAAAAAATTAAATAGCCTCATTCATCTCATTCTTATACTTGTTCCCTGTTTTACATGGACAAATGTGGGACTACTGTATACTAAAGTGTTATTCTTTCTTGGTGTTTTCAAGCCAGTTGCCCTAGTCTACCTCTGTGATGAGAGTGAATTAAAGGCTAGAAACTACACTGATTTTCTAATTCAATTATACCCTCTTACTTATTTCAGGTCAGCCACAGTTACCTCCTGCCTGAGCAACAACAGTTTCTTAAATGATTACAAATAGAGCCCAATTTTGAGTATTAAGCCTTGAGTATTAAGGACCCCAATTTTGCCACATCTATCCACTAGATCCATTATACAAAATGTGATTTTTCTAAAATGCTAATCTGATAAGGTTGCTTCCCTGATCAACACCTTTAGCAGTTCTCAAACAATGTGAAGTCGACATTCTCCAATACAGCTTACATGTTTAAAAATTGGTACTCATAACTGCTTTCTTTTGCCATTATTTTAGTCTAAGAGTCATTTGACCTGGTGTCACATCAAAACTCAAGCATCATCTTCCATTCTGAGATGAAACCTTCCTTATCCCACTCTTATAATTGTTTACACTGTATTTTATTTATTTTTTTAAAAAATATATTTTATTGATATTTTACAGAGAGGAAGGGAGAGAGATAGAGAGCTAGAAACGTCGATGAGAGAGAAACATCGACCAGCTGCCTCTTGGGGATGTGCCCGCAGCCAATGTACATGCCCTTGACCGGAATCGAACCCAGGACCTTTCAGTCCGCAGACCGACGCTCTACCACTGAGCCAAACCGGTTTCGGCTACACTGTATTTTAAACTCAGCCATAGACTGCATAGACTTCTACCTCCACACCTCTTATTGCACCCAAATTCTGTCTCTCCTACAAAAATATGGTCAAGGACCTCAGATGATGATTATTATTCTTTTAATTTTAGCATAATAAATATTTATGTAATGAATGACTAAGTGAATGAATAAGTAAATGGATAAATGAATGAATGAGACAGAACATTCGGGTTAATGTTCTTAGGACCTAGAGTTGAATGTAGTTACAGGAGGTAGCACTAGTAATCGTAGATGACAATATGAATGGGAGTAAGTGAAACTTGTTTAAAAGTGTCTGTAACACAAGGATAAATTCACTGAAGTTTAATTCTCAGAAACTGAACTAAAACAATGATCAACAGGAAAGACTATAACAATATGTTTTAAAGCACAGATTAAGACAGATCTGCATTTAAACATATTCCCGCTACTTGAAAGTTTTACTAGGCCTGTTCTTTTACTTTTATTAGCTTCATTTCTGCATACCTAAGATTTAAAAAGATAAACTCAGTGGTGTGCCTAGAGCTTTATAAATAGGAGCCATGTGACTCACATATTCAAATAAAACTTTTAAAAAGGTTTTGATTCTAAGTCATTGTTAAGCCTAAAGTAAGTTAATAGACTCACTCATCCCAGAGCCACTTCCTTAAACATTTCCATTTAAAATAATATGCTTTTGTCAGTTATCTGTTTAGCCATACTGAAAGACATGTTTTCAAAGGCAAGAACACATTTTTGCGGTATACACATTAACACTCACTGTATCTCCCTGTGGGATTGAATATGTGTGGATACAGGGAAAGTAGTCAACTTCCTTAATACTCAAGGATTGATAATTATTTTAATATTTTAGTTAATCATTCTTTTTTTAAGTATATACTTTTTTTATTTCAGAGAGGAAAAGAGAGGGAGAGAGATACAGAAACATCAATGATGAGAGAGTCATTGACTGGCTGCTGCCTGCACACCCCTTACTGGGGACTGAGCTCACAACCGGGGCATGTGCCCTAATGGGGAATCAAACTGGTGACCTCTTGATTTCTGGGTCAACACTCAACCACTGAGCCACATCTGCCAAACTTAATCAATCATTCTTTATAGCAGTGGTTCTCAACCTTTCTAATGCCTCGACCCTTCAATACAGTTCCTCATGTTGTGGTGACCCCCAACAATAAAATTATTTTCATTGCCACTTCATAACTTCCCCTACTGTTATGAATTGTAATGTAAATATCTGTGTTTTCTGATGGTCTTAGATGACCCTGCTAGGGGTTCTCAACTTGTGGGTCACAATCCACAATCTATCTCAACCCACAGGTTGAGAACCACTGCTGGAGAGCCTAAGACCATCAGAAAACACAGATATTTACATTATGATTCATAACAGTAGCAAAGTTACAGTTATGAAGTAGCAACAAAAATAATTTTATGGTTGGGGGTCACCACAACATGAGGAACTGTATTAAATGGTTGTGGTATTAGAAAGGTTGAGAACCACTGCTTTATAGGGAAGTGACATGGGATTCACGATACTCTGAAATCAGTTCTCATCGTTGTTACTTGGAAGGAACAAGAAAAAAAAATTAGGAGGCTCTTAAAACAGGTTTGGTTATTAGAAGACCATCCTTGAGGCTCTGCCAGTGTGACTTTGCGGTTGAGCATAGACCTATGAATCAGGAGGTCATGGTTCAATTCCTGGTCAGGGCACATGTCCAGTAGTGGGGTGTGCAGGAAGCAGCTGATTAGTGATTCTCTCTCATCATTCATGTTTTATCTCTCTCTCCCCCTCTTGCTTTCTCTCTGAAATGTCATCCTTGGAGCTTCTCATTAGCCTAAGAGCAACTGTTGCAGCTTAAAGCCAAAGCAAGACCTTCTATCTAGAACTTGTCAACCTCTATGACTTGGTGACTGCTTCAAAAAAAATAAATAAATAAATAAAAGGCAACAGTATCCTAATGCTTTAAAATGGGTAACTTCTTGCTTCATCGGAATTCTGCTCTCTTTCATTGTATTTCCTAAAAATTTGGACATTATATGCTCAATAACATTAAAAGGGAGAATTGAGAGATAGAATGTCTCTTTAGAAGCCCATGTTAATTTTTCCTGATTATTTTCCCTTAAAAATGTCATGATGATATCCACAAAGGATCATAAAATCAGTATGAAGTCAAGGAGAGAAATAAACAAACCTCTCAGAATGCCTTTGGCAACAATTGGCAACGATGTCAGCCCCCTCAGCCATTTAATATCCTCCCAGCTGATGGATGGGTCTATAGCTTTTGCCACATATGCAGCAAGTCCACTGTTGTCACCAAAATTTTCCTTTGGAGAAAATGCTAAATCATTGGTTTCAAAATTTTTCATCCTGAAATAAAGAGATACATAAAATGAGAAACGCCTCAAAGATATCTTTACAATGACTCACTGGAAAGGAAAAGAAAAGTTACCCTTTTCAAATCCATTACTTGTTCACTCCTCAATCATCTAGAGCAGTGATTTTCAACCTTTCTCATTTCAATGGCACACAAAAGCTAATTACTGAAATTCTGTGGCACACCAAAAAAATATATTTTTTATTGAGATGACCCAAAAATTGGTGTAATTTTGATTTGTTCACCTTGGACAACTATTGTGTTGGCTGTTGTCATTTTTTTTTTAAATTTGACAATCTATGGGGCAGAGGGGGGTCAGTGCCTGTGACTAAATAAATAGTCAGGTATTGCATGTTTTAAAAATTGCCCACTGGTTGAAAATCGCTAATCTATAGGTTGGTTGCAATTATATTTTCCCTTTTTAAAATATACTTTTATTGATTTCAGAGAGGAAGGGAAAAGGAAAAGAGAGAGAGAATTACTGATGGCTGCCTCCTACATGCCCCTGACTAGAGACTGAGCATACAACCCCGCTAGCCAAACTTTTCTTTGGGTAAAAATATAGCTGTACATTGACCTTTGACTTAGACATAACTCTTTCTTCCCTTGCACTCGCTCTGCCATTGAATATAGAAAGGATCTTGGAGCCATAACTATAACGATTTTATGTAAACCTAGAATTACATAGGCACACTATTTTAAAATTATTTTTAAGAGGATCATAAGATTTCCTTTAATATAAAACTAAGCTTAGTGCTTTTTACATTTTAGTGTACTTTCAGCTAAAATAACTGGTTGGGTAGCTTGGGTGGCATATATTATCAAAGAATATGAACATTCACATCCCACATAACTCTACACAAGCCACTGGCAAAGTTTTCACGATAAGTATTAAACAGTAAGCTCTATAGTTTCATGGACTTAGGAGGCCCTTACAGATCATTGAAAATTCTAGCTCCATGAGAGGCATACCCATCTATTTGTTGAGCCTTGGTCTGGATTTTAAGGGTAATATTCAAACATCTCTTTTGTAATCAAACGACTAAAGGTTGTACATTTTATAACAGACTTTGGTCTTCCATTGTCATTCTAACTTGAATTAAGATAACCTTCTGGTCAATAAATATCTCTGTAGTATGGAGAACTATTTCATCACTTGGAAATGATATTAAGTGATATTAAATTCCAAACTTTTAAGTAACATTGGTAATAAGTAAAAGGTCTGGTCTGTAGAAAGACCAGAGGGGGAAAAAAAGAAAAACATCTGTATGTGTATATACTCTGCACAGCACTCCACACCCCTCCCAAACAAGCTACAGTGTTTCAGCAGGGGTGGGGTGAAAGGGTGAAATGGATAGGAAAAAACAGAAACATGGATAAAATTATATAAATAACTGTTGTTATTCTTGGACGGTGCAATGCAGATCAACACTTGAATGAATGTTGCCTTACAGAAATTTCAGGGCACAATGAAGCCTTGTTGTTACTCTAAAACGTTGTTCAAAGCCAGAAGCCAAGAAAAAGTTTTCAGATATCTTGACAGAGACCCGCGATGGAGTGTTTTACCAATGGCTCTGAAGAAAACCTCCGTGAATGCTATTTTTATTTGAGTTATGACATATACACAAGAAACACTTAAAGCGGCTTCTGATAACCAAAGTATTCCATTTCGTAAGGAAGGAAGGGGGCAACATCAAAATAATAACATGATTCCTTGTGACTTAATTCTCCAATCCCAATCTATTTAATGACCCAGAGGCAAGGGATAGAATTTCTTCTTTGTAAGGAACTCGTTGTGCCCTGAATGTCCCTCAAATATACTTTTTAATCTAATATAGAAATTATTGTACCTTTTAGTAAGTTAGCATCATAAAACAGTAGCAACTACTAAGAGAAAGTTAAACATTATTAAATCACCAGTGGTAACACCAGTAATAAATATTGTGGAGAAATAGGTGATATTATTTGATGATAGTTATTGATAATATGCCATTAAAGATAAAGTTACATGTCTCCATAGTGGGAAACAAAATAAAAAATAACTGTCAGTAGAGCCTAGGATATCAATTCGATATGAGAGAAACAGAGATTCATAATGCATACAGGAACTGGTACATGGACCCCTCACCTTTAATTCTGTGGTTAGGGAAACGCTTATATTGAGAACACAGCTCTGCTAATCTCTTCCTCAGTGTGGCTGGGCAGTTAAAAGAAAGGTTGAAGGAATGGGTTTTAAGTTTGAGCACAAACCTTTGCTCAAATTCTTACTAGTCATGATTTATTGGGCAAATCACACATAATCAAATATAGTTCTATTTATTGATTCAGCATTACTTATTGAGCACCTACTGTGATGGTCAGGGTAAACCAGTAAATCAACAGTCAAAAATCCCTGGCCACACTGAGTTGATATTCTATCAAGAAGAGATAGAAAATAAACAATAAATGTAATAAATAAGTAATTTATGGAGCAAGTTAGATTATAAGTGCTATAAAAAAATAAATGAAAAGGCCTTGGGAGGGTGGCTCAGTTGGAAAGTTGGAGCACTGTCTCATACACCCAGAGGTTACAGGTTTGTACAGGTTTGATCCCCTGTACAACTGATCAATCTCTCTCTCTCTCTCTCTCTCTCTCTCTCTCTCTCTCTCTCTCTCTCTCCTTTCTCTTTCTCCCCCTCCTAAAACTCAATTTAAAATTATCTCTGCTGAAGATTTAAATAAACTAATAATTTTAGTTTTAAAATTTTAAAAAGTGCTTCAGAATAAGAGGTAAGTGAGCTGGTAGAGGGTTGACTTAAAAATAAAATATGGTAATCGAATTTAGTAGCCTCATTGAGAAGCTACCTTGTAGAGGAAATGAGCAGATCGGTGTTATTGGAAATGCTACTTGTTGCTGCTGTAGCAAAAGATCACAATCTAGAGGCTTTACAATGACACAAACTTATTCTATTGCAGTAGTGGAGGTCAGAAGTCCAGAATGATTCCCACTAGACTACACTCAGGGTGTGGATAGGGCTGTTTTCCTCCCATGGGCTGTATGGTAGAATCCCTTTCCTTGCCTTTCCTGCTTCTAGAGACCACCTGTTTCCCCTGACCCCAGACGACATCACTCTAACCTCTGCTTCCATCATCACCTCGCCTCCTCTGACCCAGACACCCCCGCCTCCCTCTCATGAAGACCTCTTGGCTGCATTCAGCCTGTGAGATAATCCCGGATAATTTCCCCATCTCAGAGTCAATTTTGCCATGTAAAGTAACACTTTACGAGTCCCAAGGACTAGGACAGGGACATCTTTGGGAAGTCCTCATGCTGTTTAATACCGTTTTATTGTGAATGTTTTTGTCACCAAAGAATCCAGAGGCTATTGGGCCATATATCTATTCCACCTTCACAATGATTTCTCTCCCCAAAACCTCTCCAAGATCCCCATACATACTGTGTCTCTGTTCTGATCTCTGCTGTTTATTTGTATGTTCCTTTCCCAATATAAAGACAGGTAGACCCATCCCTGATATAAAAACATAGGAAAAGTGAAGAAATGAACGGTGCGTTGATTTGGGGGAAGGGTATTACAGGCAGAGGGAAGAATCAGTTCTGAGGCCCTAAGGCGCTAGCATGCCTGGTGTGTTGAAGGAAGAGTAGGGTTGGCAGTGTGGCTCAGTGAGTAAGGATGAGGATGCTAGGAGATGCGGTCAGGGAAGTGATGGGGAGGAGTTTGCTCTTGTTGGCCTCATGGGCTAATTTTATCTGAGAGACCTGGGAAGACAATGGCATTCTGATCCTTTTGTGTGTGTGATCTGTTCTGGTTGCTATAATTAACAAATCATGTCAGGGCTTAAGGAAGCATGTCCCCAAGGCAAATCACGGAAAGGGTAGGTGTCATGACTTACCTTGAATGTAGTCAATGATTGGAAACCCTTTTTCTTCCCTTTCATCTGCCTTGGCATTACACCCAAGAGCCAGATCCTTACCCGGAGAAAATGAACTGTCCCCTGGGGTGTGGACACAGAAAAGGCCTTGCGTCAGAGCCTCTGGCACCAGCCTAGGGAACTGGCTTCATTCCTGGGTTCTTCCAAGAGCAGATGAGTATTCTCCTTCCCCTCCCCCCATCACTGTCAGGAACCTCTGTGCCATGCAGAATGTACACACACGCATGTGTTTTGCATCTAGACCAAGCAGAGATGACCAAACTCCTGAACTCTGGCTGGTCCCAGATGCCAAGAGTCAGGGCCCTCCCCCACCGCGGCAGAGGAAGTAGCAAGGGCTGGAAGGAGCCACTGCTTTACAGACTCATTCTCCTCTGGATTTCCTGCCTGCCTCGCCTGCCAAACCTCACTTCTGCAAAGCCCGGCTTCACCTTCTATGAGTCAGGTCAGCTGCGGAAAGAAACCCGATTTCATATCAGGCTGGAACAGAGGAGCTTTTCGGTTGTATGTGGCCTCAGGCGGAAACCTGGGCCTCCCATTAGTGGGCTCTGCCTTCGACTGCTGAGTGTGGGCCGCTGGGAAGCCAACCGGAGGAGCTGGCCCGCCTGCAGCCCACCAGGACCAGCAAGGCCAGAGGGCGATGTGGGGGTGCGGCGCCCAGCCCTGGGAGTGTTTCCTGCCTGCTCCGTGACCTGGGCATATTGCTCACTATTTGATCATCTTCAGACGGGAGATGTGACAAACCACGCCTGTGCACAGGGACAGCTAAAAAGAGCCTTTGTTTCATGGTCTTGTGGGTCATCTGGGCAGGAGGAACCTGGGAGCCTGGGGGCAAAGGAAAAGGGGGGAAAGCAAATCCCACTCCTGAGTGGCGTGGCACCAAAGGAGCAAGACATAGCAGCCAGAAGCAGCAACTGTGTCATCTCCCATGTCTAAGTACCTTCCACTGTGAACACTTTTTGTTATGCAGAGCGAGAAAGTGCTTCCTGAGCTGCAGAAACAACCATACTGTTCTTACTATTGTTGTTGTTGTTGTTAGTCATATTAACAGGATGAGGGAAAAATAGCAAACTCCTTTTGAAATGGCAAAAGGAAAATATTGAGGAATGTTTCCTGTTAGAAGCCTTGAGTGGCATACTAATTTTAGAAAGTCAAACAAATAAAAATAAGGTATTCAAAACCGAGAAATAATGTGAATACAGATCTCCTAGTAGAAAAATTTGAAGCCATCTACTTGCTGATGGATTCGGCCAAACATAGGATGTCAGGGGCCTTTTACTTTTATTTTCTTGGAAAGACAGGGTGTCTGGGTAACCTTAGGTCTGGGAAACAGGAGGCAGATCTGAGGGGAGAGCACTTTCTCCTTCTGTCATTGGCCACTGAAGGTGCCACATGCAGAAATAATATCCTAAACCTGCTGGAGGTTGAGAACATTGCACTGATAACTTACACAGGGCTCCCCAGCAAGATTGGATGCACAATAGTTTATACCCAGATGGATACGGACTCAGCAGAGCTATAGGACAGTTGTGTGACAGCCAGGACTGTAGATGGACTTACGTGCTGGCTGCAATACACCCTATTCTATAACATATATGGAATTCCTGCCTTCCAACAGTCTTCTTGTCCTTGTATGAAATGCTGATTTGATTGTGAATCTTCCAGACTTGGGAGCTTTTAGAAGGGTTAACGTTAAATGAAGCCAGAATAAGCAACAGCCCATGTAAAATGAGGTCTAGGATCCAAAGAAGGCATCCCTCGATTTTTCCTATCATCCCATGGAGGCTTTGAAATCCCTTCATCAAAATGTCTTCTATTACAACTAATATGTTGATTCCTGTTCAAATGCGGTTAGCCCCAACAGTTGTCATTGCTATGAAAATTCCTTAGAGCAGATTTTGGTGGGAACTAGGAAAGGATAAAATAAAAGGGAAAAGAGGTCTGTAGTTTAGGGAGGTTGGAGCTCTTTCTTAGTAAACTCCACTGAAGTCCCAGCTTTACTAAAGATTATCCTAATTCTAAATTACTACAGGAAAAAAGGACAATTCCCTGCTACTGCACAGGCTGACTGACATAATGAAAACATCATTGTTCAGCCATAGATTACTAGAGACATTGTTCATGCTAATATGAGTGAGTGCATGAATGAATTAACCAATGACTAAGTGGATTAAAGTTCATCTATAATTATATAGGGACATTGTAGTCATGGCCAGGTAAACTTGGTTAGAGCATTGTCCCAATACATCAAGGTTGCAGGTTTGATCCCCAGTCAACCAATGAGCACATAAATAGGTGAAACAACAATCGATCTTTCTCTCATTCAAAATAATAAATAAAATTTAAAAGAGGGCTATTGCTCAAAGAAGTCATTGATGAGGGATCAGGCATGTGGCTTCTTTTGTCTCCACTCTTTAAGTTTTCTTCAATCTTCCTAGCCCAGATACAATGAAAAATAAAAGTTACTAGGTGACTCTGTGATTTCAACAAGACCTAGGGTATTGGGATCGCAATAAAATTATATCTGGGCCACATTAAGTATCATCTATCTATATGGTACTTCATACTTCTCCAAGCCTTTAATGCACTATGATACATAACTTTATTTGACTTTTATAAGTACATGGGCAATTTCTATCCCTCTTTATAGTTCGAGTATGTGACACCCACTAAATGGGTGTGATTTGCTGGAAATTATGGGGATTTTTAGCAAGGACACTATCCCTAGAATCCAGACCCTATCAACCTTAGACAAGATCCCTCTCAACCATACTTAGGGTACACCATTCTATGAAGAACTAATTCCCCAAGCCACTCACTTGGAAACTAGAGAAGACTTTTGGAGCTGGCTTATGGCAAGAGCAAAGAGAATTAGAAAAATATCTCAGGGGCCCACGAGACCAGAGACCGATGGTTACCTGAGTTGCGGTGGCAGCTTGAACCTGTTTCGCACGTCGTCAAAGCGGTTGCCCAGATAAGGGGTGTCCACTGTCACAAATATGGCTTTGTAGCCCATCCGTTCGGCCCGCCGCACGAGCTGCTTGGTGACCTCACGGTCCTTGTAGATGTACAGCTGGAGCCAACGAAGCGCCTCGCGGCCAGCCTCTGCCACGTCTTCAATGGAGGAGGTGGCCCAGGAACTCAGCATCATGCCGGTTCCCAGGGACCTGCAGGCTGAGGAAGAAGGAAAGAAAGGAGAACAGCAAGGCAAGCCTGGTATTTTCCCACTCCTAATACTTCAGTGGTAGCTTAAGGGGTAAAGAATCTACAAGGGCAATTTGGCAAAAAGAAGTCAAATCATTCAAAAGTTAGAAATATGCATTTTCCCCTCACACACTGTGAATTTATCTTGAAGACAAAAATGAGTCATTGAGCCAAAGGTGTGCCAAATATAAGATAAAAAAAAAGTTGGGGAAAATCTGACATCTAACCATAGGGGGTTGGATATAATATAGTTCACATTTAAAATGAAATGTACACGCCATTAAAGGTAATATTTTTGTGATCATTAATTTGGTGTCAACTTGGCTAAGCCATGGTAGCCAGATATTGGCTCAAGCATGCCTGGATGTTGCTGTGAAATTATTTTTTTAGGTGAGATTCACATTTAAATGAGCATACTTTGAGGAAGGCAAATTACTCCCCATGTGTGGATGGACTTCATTTAATCAGCAGGCGGCCTTAAGGAAAAGTCTGACCCTCCCTGAGGAAGAGGGGATTCTGTCAGCAGTCTTTCTTCAGACTCAAATTGCAAGATCAACTTGTCTTGGGAACTCCATCCTGACAGCTTACCTTAAAGATTTTGGACTTGCCAGCCTCCACAAGTATATATGAGGCAATTCCTTAAATAGATAGATAGATAGATAGATAGATAGATAGATATTCCTCTCTCTCTCTCTCTCTCCCTCTCCCTCTCCCTCTCCCTCTTTCTTTCTCTCTAAAGTGAATAATATATACTTTTTAAAAATTCAAAAGGATAAGAAATATATATATATATATATATATATATATATATATATTCCATACAGATCATTAAAATCCTAAAAACCCATGCATCAAAAATATTTACATCCCCTAAACCATCACACTTGCATGTCAGTGCTCACAAACATTTTGCCCGACATCCTTTGGCATATATGTTCAGAGAAAAGCAAGGCCAGTCCATGCCATCTATTTCCCGAGTCTCTCAGCTCCAATGCTAATGCCTCCTGATGTTATTGGTGCTAAGTATCTATTTCCCAATGACTGAATCATAGGAGCTGAAACTTTGAATCAGGGGCCCCGTGTTTCCAGTTGTAGGCACTCAGTAAATATTTGGTGACTTGATGAATTTAGTGAGACTTCTTCCTGGATGCAGGGGGGACATCAGAGTCTGTGCTGACCTATTACTTTTTCAGAATCCTTAACTTTTTAAGGATTGGCAAAATGAGGAAATATTTTGCCAATAGTCAGTTATTGCACATTTTGCTTAGCTGAGGTTGAGATATTACTCCCAGGGCAGAAGAGCCGGAAAACTTAGAAGGACCCATACCCCCTGGAGCATGTGTTACTGATCACTATGATCCCATTCATTTGTGACTATTTGCTGTGATGATGTAAAATTACTGATGAATTACATCTATTGTTTTCAATGCAGGTTTATGTTAGAATGAGATAAGGGGTCCTGAGATTTGGCAAGAACCATTCTGAGAGACTATCATAAATGTGCCTGGTTCCACTAAGGACAGGTCTGAGATTAAGTTGGTGCATACAAGAATAACAATTATGCTTGTTAAAATACTGAAATACTGCCATTCCAACTGGTAAATACCTGCGACTCTAATGTGCCTTCACTCCAGTCTCTTCCCAAGGAATCCCTGGCGTCCTATCCCCAAGTTGCTGACTTGGGGAGGCTACACCATTAAGTAAAGGACTTGCATGCATGCATATGAGCAAAACCAGTGGACCCAGACAGTAGGGGGGGTGAGGGCTTGTGTTTGAGGGAGGTGGCTCAGGGGAGAGGTCAATGGGGGATAAAAGGAGACTCATGTAATACTTTAAACAATAAAGAACAATAACAAGAAAAATAAAAGATTAATGCCTGACAGCTGGGGGCATCCAGAGCCCTGTGAGAGAACTAGAGAAGCATCTGAGGTTCTCTTCTTTTTTAAAAAAATATATTTTATTGATTTCAGAGAGGAAGGGAGAGGAAGAGAGAGATAGAAACAACCTTGCTGAGAGAGAATCATTGATCGGCTGCCTCCTGCATGCCCTACACTGGAGAACGAGCCCACTACCCTGGCAAGTGCCCTGACCTGGAGGTTCTCTTTTGAAAATCGCTGCTTTGGATGATATATTCAGGTTCGACACTGGCCGAGCCTGAGGTTCTCTTCTTATTGGTCAGAGGTCTTTGCTGTACTGGTTGCTAAATATTTCAAATGATCACCTTTTCCTGAGATATACAGATATACCCTTCTAGCTTACATGACTCTATGGGGGCCAAAAATTACAAGCTTTTCAATTTTATAAATGACCTGGCATAGTCAGACTTTGTTAAGAAATTCTAATTAGAGATATGATAGCCTGGTGCTTGGAAGCACACATGTTTTTGAAGTCTCTTTTCTCTCCCTGTTTATTTCCACAATGAAACTCTGACCTGCTGCTCTGAAAAGCGGCAACTGTCAGGTTTTATTTGACAAAGACAGGGGTCAGCTTGCATAGAGTCCTGTTCCCAGTGTGAGGGGCACTCTACTGCAAGTGGCATTTTTGCAACCAAAAAACACAGACCCTGGCAAAACAAAGACCATGTCTGAGATGACGTTCCTAAAAAAGGCAAGACCTGGCTCTTAGGCATGATGAAGTCTCTAATGTTGACCTAGGTCTAAAATCTAGGCTAACACATCCCGGAGGCTACACCATTAAGTAAACATTGATCCCCCATATGGCACGACTCCATTTCCTTATTTTCCTTACGTCTACTCACCCCTCTACTATTATCCCTAATATATATCTTTAAGGGTAGACACCTCATTTTTAATGCTTTAGGTCAGTGACTTTCATCCTTTTTCATCTCATGGCATGCATAAACTGATTACTAAAATTCTGTGGCACACCAAAAAATGTTGCATTTTTTGCCGATCTGACCAAAAAAAAAAAAAAAAGGTATAATTTTGATTTGTTTGTACTAGGCAGCTGTTGTTGTGCTGGCTGTTGTCATTTTTTATTTGACAATCTAAGGGAAAAGAAGTCAGTGCCCTTGGCTAAATAGTCAGTTATTACACACTTAAACATTTTTGTGGCACACCGGTTGAAAATCATTGCTTTTGCTGGTACATTCAAATGGTTCATATTTGACATTTCTTTCTTTTCTTTATGTAGAGGTTATAGTAATACATTATGCCATCTCTATAGGAAAATGCTTTAACACACTAAAAGAGACACTAGTAAGTTATCAGGCATTGAAGCATCAAAGACAAGGACAAAAGCATTGAATATATATATATATATATATATATATATATATATATCCTAGGAAATAATATCTATATTCCCAGAAATAGGACATAATGGACTGAGAGTCAGAGGCCTGGGCTGCCATCCTAGCCTTGCCATCCACAAGACACATGTCATCTGCAAAATAGCCATGACCATTGCTGCTGCCCTGTCCTCTCATAAGATTGCTGGCAAGTCCACCGAGAGCATGTCTATGGGCATTTTCTGTGTGAACACTGAAGCACTGTGTTATTAAGGCTTCGTGAGGGAATCCCTAACACTATTTGGCAAAAGAATTCCTAATAGCTTTTACAAGTTTCCTCATCTTGCCAAGGACCTGGGTTTCTCAACATCTCCACACTCAGCTCTCCTCTGCAACGATTTCCATGCTTAAGACACCCAATCCTCTTTTCTCTTGCACATATGGTGTCAAAGGCTCACCACCCTAAGGAAGAACACTCTTAAAAGACAGGAATCTTCTCCAGGCCAAGGGGTTACCTGCCAGGTCCTCTCTAGGGAGAGAATGTCAAAGGAGATAATTCCTACATCCCAAGGGTGTGCAGCACTTTGAAAAGCCAGGTCAAAACAACTGCAAATAATACTGAGGGGCAGCAGAATCAGCCCCCCCTTCCCACCCCACCCACCCCTACCTTTTATCAGTTCATGGACTTCCATGTGAGCACTTTAGAACAGAGCTAAAGGGCTGTAGTATTTGCATAATCCAGCTATCAAACAATAATACCTGGAAGAAATGTGTTTGTTTGTTGTTTGTTTTTTTAACTTTTCACTACATTCTTCTATTTCTCTGCTCTTTCATTTCCCTGCTGGGGCACTTACATTCTGCAGGTGTTTGGTGATGGTGACACTGGGAAGCCTGCAACCAAAGTACGTGCCCTTGACCAGAATCCAACCCATGACCCTTCAGTCCACAGGCTGATATTCAAACCACTGAGAAAACCCAGCTAGGGCTGTACCCTCTTTTCTTAGTCATTCTTTTTCCTTTCATTTTACTTTGAAAGCCAAACCCTATGAGGAGAGTCCAAAATGAAGCAAGAGAGAGCGCCCAAAAATGAGAAACACAGGTCAGAAAGCACTCAGATGGTTACTGAGAGAGAACAGGGAATACGTTAGCCATAGGCATGAGTCTACAGGGCTAGGTGAGCTGTAGAGGACAGGAGATTATAGACATCACTCATTCATAGAGTTTCCAGTAATCAGACTCCACTCAAAAGCACACAGCACACACTCTTTCATTTGCCATACAATTGTAAGTATGATTTTATGGAAATAAATGTGGTTAATGTCATTATTATATATAATATCATTGGAAAATATTGGTGCATTCTGTTGAACAGAATAAACGTTACCCTCAGACCTGCTCACAATCAAGTTTCTTGTTAGAGTTACATTACATGCCCTAGGGTGGGGAAATGCTGTAAGGGTCTACAATGAGTTGGCATAAGACTGAGTGCAGCTCAGCATCCCCAAACCACGGGTGAATAGAGTTAACGCAATTTCCTATGTTATGGAACCTGTAATTCACTACAGAGGTTTATATCAACTCATATTAGATATAAATGCAGTCACCTCTGAGTTGGTACAAATCCTAAACTTCAATGTGCAGTGATTTTAATGGGCTAGAGCTTTGCAAAACATCAGGAACTGGCAGAATCCTCCCTATGGATACGAAATGCAATGTGCTTCTAGATTTTGGCAGGGTTTTGCTTTACCTCAGGCCTTAATGAAAATGTTTATTTCTGATCCCAGTCATCTGGATGTGGAGGTCAAAAGATAAGAACTTAAGTTTGGGGGGCTGGACACTAAGCCTACTTACCATGGTTCTTTGATTGAAAACCACTTTGTACACATCTCCCTCGTTTCTCTAGCTTGTGCTTCTGACTTTCTGCTGTATTTCAGGCAGTTCTCCTGAAATTAGCTGCCTCTCAGATCTTAGAAGGTCTTTAATGAGCATGTGATTCATGATACATCTAACACTGTTCCATCTTGAGGATTTGAACTATGCCTTTGGTTGGGATGCACCAGGAATTTCCATTCTAGACTGTCCAGTGCTTCTCAAGGTTTGTTGTGCATAGGAATCATGTGGGAATGTTGATAAAATTCAGGTTCTGACCCAGTAGGTCTGGAATGGGACTTGAGATTCTGCATTTCTAATAAGCTCACCAATGATACTAATGCTTTTGTTCATGAAGGATTCTTTAAGAATAAGGTAGACATTTTTGTTCTCAAGGACCCATCCAAGTTAATGGGAGATATCTGATGGCTCGAGTGAAGGTAGACCTTACAGATAATGGTAGTGCATGGTTACCAATTGCCAGTCACATTCTGCTGACAAATCTGTCTTTCCTCCCCAAAAGTGTCCCTCTGGAGAGAAGCACAAGTACATTTGCCACATTTTCTCATACATTCATCTCTTACTAGTTTTAAAGTCAAGGTATTCATTGCATTATAGTAATACCCTTCAGCACACTTCACCATGATCAGATGTATTTTATAAACTTGCTGATCTAGGATTTGCACGGTCTCTTGGATTTTATATTAGAAGCAAAAATAAATGCCAAACTAAAAGTGAAATGCCAGAAGATGAGGAAGAATAGGGAGAGGTTACTCAAAGCTGAGAAGGCACAATTTACCGATTGTAGAATTGCTTCCAAATGTTTAAGGTCAGGCCCAACAGTCTTACACATATAAGTAAGATGTTGAATCATCAGGTAAAACTAAAGGTCATTATACTAGGATTGACAAGGAAAGGGGTTATAATACATTTGAGAATGATGTTCATCCGCAGCCACTATGACAATAAACAGAGGAAAATAGAAGATACGAGAGTAAATGTCTATAACGTGGAACACTGATTCATGTGGGACAATCACATGCCCAGGTTAGAGCACAACAATGAAGCAATGTGCTGCTTTGGGTCCAAATGATTCCTTTGAAAATAGCTCTCCTTTATGGGAAAGATGAGTTGGTTTCCAAAATTATGTGTTTGAAGGAAAAGGGGTAATATGTTCAAAGAGCCTAAAGTGCTGTTTTTAGGTACCTTTGATTAAAAACCTCCTGCACAACTTAGTCATCAAAACAGCTGGGCTGAAATTTTGTTAAGAAAACGCATTTTTGTCATCTGCACAGGAAGTCCTTACCTCATGGGGAAAATATGCAATGACAAAGCACCAGGCAGTTGTGTGGTTCTGACACACAGGAATGTTTGCATAGATGTACACCCTCACATCCACGGAGTGTGTCAGCCTTTCTTTGCATAAGAACTACCTTTACTCGGGTTTGTTAGAGACATAATTGACAATGTTCTATGACTGCCTAAAATTATCATTGAAATTACTCAGCAAATGCATATTCTGAAGTCAGTAATCCAAGAGAAGAACAAAACTTCCACTACAATTATACTGGAAATACTTAGAAGTGGTCAAACAAATCTTAATTTACTATTTAGGTAACATAATCAATGTAAACACTGCCAGAGGAAGGCCAGGAAACCAGACTTCATCTTTCCTATGGTTTCAGGACGGTCCATTGTCTGGATTTGTGTAGTAAAATAACAAATGGTCGCCCTGAGAACTCTTGTTTATGGTATGGAAATATTATCGAGGAATAGTTAGTCCCAGTAACATCTAAGCCATCCCTTCCTTACTTCCACGCTATCTCTGGGGCAGCACTCTGCAACAGACTAAAACATTAGCTATAGTGGAATGAGTCCTAGGTAATTATTCTGTCATTTTACTGAGTTGTGAGGTCTTGGCATACCTGGCAGATTGTATTCGATCCATCCCACAGTAAGATGCCTTTTAAAACAGTTTCAGAGAATATCAAGTTTGGACACGACGACTTCGATCAGCCTCCCTCGGTTTAACAAACTCAAGGTTGGGATACACATGTGGGCCTCTGACTTTGCACTGTTGCACTTCACCATCAGGCACACTACAAACTCGAGAAGAAGCAATTTTATCCTCTCAGGAAAGCTACTCAATAGCTTAATTTATGGTGCAAAAGTCCTAGAAACCATACCATTTGACATTGGTCTTGAACAGGGGTGGGCAAACTTTTTGATTCAAGGGCCACAATGGGTTCTTAAACTGGACCGGAGGGCTGGAACAAAAGCAACCTGACCATGCTGGCACTCTCATCTTGGGCTGCTGGTGAAGGAGCGGAGGGGAGAACAAGAGAACCCTCTGCTCTTTTGGCTCCATGGGCTGGATAGAACAGCCAAATGGGCCGGGTCTGGCCCACGGGCCATAGTTTGCCCATGGCTGATCTTGAACATAAAGTTTAATTTTTAATTGCTATTTAAACACGGACTATGCATTTTGAAAAATTTTAGATATGAATTATTTATGCATATGTATGTAAAAGAGGTCCATAATCCTTTCATCTAGATGCATGTGTATGGACAGTACATTTACATGTGTGTATGTAATGTGTTTGTGAAGAAGGACCATGTCCCACTGACTTTTGATTGTTGGCAACAAAGGTTCAAAGCATAAATGGTTGAAGTAGATTAAAAATGAAGGTGGTAAAATACATAATTTTATTTTATTTTGCTACAATGATGCAAAGAAGGTATTCCCTTCCACATATTTAACTGATGTACTTTGAACAAAGTTAAAGTGAACTCTCCTCTTTCCATTAGTCTTTCCCGCATTTGTTTCTTCCTAGTAAAAATTGATTTTAAAAAATCCTGATCAAAGACAAAATAACTGGCTCAGACCGGAGTGGAACAGAGAGCACCCCGTCCTAATCGCTGACCAGCTCTAGACCTTGGTCCAGGGCGTGCTTTTCCTCCATGTCCGTGAGGAGAATGATAAACGATAATCACCTCACAGGTCTACTCTGAGGATTAATGATAGGAATACACGGTCCAAACTTCTGGTGCATAAATGACACTCACTTCAGAAAGAGTCAAAGTTTCATTTAAAGCCAATCGGGTGCTTTTCCTGGATTTGGGTAAATTGAGAATAACGGGGACATTTTCCTCGCAGTTATGCTGAAATGTATATATCTACTCGGTCACCTAGTACAACACATAAATATATAAATCAATAAAGCTTTCAGAAATACATCGTTTGGGTCTGGAGCAAAGGAAATGACAATTTTTCTTGCTGAATGGTCTTTCACTCACTGTTAGGGTTGATCGCTTAATCTCGGAAAAATCCAGAAAATTCAACAGCTACAGCTCTCACCTACACCCTAATTCCGTTCGCTGGGGTCTGTATGGCTCTTTGTGTCCCTCCGCAATCTGTTCCACCTGCACCTCAATAGGTGGTCAAGTCAGAGCTGGTCCCCAAACTTCACTCTGGAATGTTCTGGCCTTTTAGGCTCAGAAAGAACGTGTTTAGATTTAATGGTTTTATGACCCCTCAAATCCTGTGTGGTAGCCTCTAATTGCATCCAGGGGCAGACATTTCTTTTAAAATCTTTTTTTACCCCCTTCTTTTGACAGTTTAATAAGAATTTGCTAATACGCTGAGCATTCCTGGAACACATTAGGTGGGGCTGCATGGTTCTCTATTTGAGGTCCCAGCACTCCCTCATGTGGCACCTGTCCATATAACAAGTCAGGAGCAAAAGGATACTTGGCTGCTGAATCCCCTTTTTTCTCCTTCTTTTTGACTTCCATGTTTAAACGGAGCAAAAAGAACTAATTGTAAAGGATCATCTAAAATGTATTGCAGCCACTGCGCATAAAAGCAGAGATATTTCCATGATAATGTCCCAAAAGCTGCGGTGACTAGTAAGCATTTTATTAATGGGCTCTTTGAAAATCAGAGATGTGCTGATTATCTTAAAAGATGGAAATGTTGCTGAAACCGGTTTGGCTCAGTAGAAGAGCATCAGTCTGCGGACTGAAAGGTCCCAGGTTCGATTCCGGCCAAGGTCATGTACATTGGTTTCGGGCACATCCTTGGTGTGTGTGTATGTGTGGGGGGGGGGGGGGCGGGGGTGCAGGAGGCAGCTGTTCGATGTTTCTCTCTCATCGACGTTTCTAGCTCTCTATCTCTCTCCCTTCTTCTCTGTAAAGTATCAATAAAATATATTTTTAAAAAAGATGGAAATGTAACCTAATGAGACCACCCCTTTCATATGCTACTAGCATTTATGTTTATTTTTGCTATTTCCTTTGACAGGAGAAATGATTTGATAATCATCCCTGAAGTTTATGTGAATGATAAAACTTGAAACATCAAAATCCAGTCTCACAAGTTCCAGGTGAATGTGCCTTTGTGAGTAGAAGCCTTTCTCTGACTGCCTACATATAACAATTGTCAGTTATCAAAACGCTGACTAAATCATCTAACTGCAGTAAGTCTCTGAATCACACAATGCAGGGAACTGCTCTCCACTCAAGGTTTCCCAGCTGTTTTCCTTCTATCTTAAGAGTTTAAAACTTTTGTTTGTTTAAGATTCAAGGCCCTTTATTTTATGTTTCTGAGTTTTGTACAAGCTCATCTTTTCTAACAAGTTTCATAGTCTTTGGCTTGCTCCATGCTTTCAAAACTAAAGAGATAAGTCTATAAAAACAGAATGTTTGCAGTTAATATTTCAAGACTATGGCATAGAGCTTGCCTTCGGCTTCTTGCTGCAGTTAACGGACATTTGGAAGCATCAGTAACTGACCAGGGTATTATCGGCAGCATTGCCTATGTGATCAATAAGCTTGAGCACAGTATTGAACTTATTTGCGAGCTCCGTTTCCACATCCACAGACTGTCGGAGAAATGTCCTTGCAGTTTCGGGCTCACACATTTTCAGATGGTGGTCAGGGAGATATGCGTTAATACATTCACATGGCCTGGCACACATTCATTGCTATTATGTCTGGCCACAGCCTTTGAAGTATGGCTTTTTAAATGTATGTGGCATTTAGTAAACACCTATCTGAGTTTTCAGGAAGATCCAGAGATAAATGCCTATTCGCCTCACCTCCTCTAGCCCAAGAATGCAGCTGTGAGGACTGAAAACCAGAGGCACACAGCGCTCTGTCCACGATCTGTGTTCTCTGGGCCGGCATGGGATACAGAAGGCAGAGGAGAGCGGTGGGACGTCAGAAATATAAGGAAGGCCCGTTCTCTAATTTCAAAGGCCTCTCTTTTTGCATTTGATAGATTGTTAAATGAGCACAAAATTATTACATGCTGAAAAAAATGAGAAAGATTACCCGCTGTTGGGAATTGTTTGTTTTTGAGTTTTCTCTTTGTGGTTTTTTTTCCCCCATTGTGTTTGTCTTAGCAGCAGAACTTGCTTAAAGCACTGCTCTTTTGAACTGCAACATGCAACCTAGTGGCCTCGCTTCCCTGAGGTCCTTGGGTGCAAGCCCAGCCTCCTTCAGGTGCCATGTGCAAACCCCCGGTCTTGCTTAAGCAGCTCACTCTATCACTGAGGTAACATAATCCTAGAGAGTGAAAAGGACCTGCCACAAGAAGTGAAACTAGTTAGCGGTGAATTTCCACATAAATCAGATGTCCCAGCCGGGCAGCCCAAGGGACAGTTGTAGCCCACAAAAGTATTTGCTTTGGCCCACACATTGTTGCCCCAAACAGTGTTTTAGAGAGTTTTGATTTATCTGCCAACATAAAAAAAAAAAGCCAGGAGAGGAGATTGCACATAAAAATCAAGGTTTCTGGCTTCTCTTAAAATTTTTGAAGATTGGTAACTCCACAACCTCACTCCCTTGGGGCAGCAGTTGGCTAGCCCCACGCTAGGGCTGCCCCCTTTCGATAGAACCTGCAATCTCAGGTTTGTGGTGTCCACCACGGAGCTTGCATTGTTGTTTTCTTACCTTCCCCCCTCTTTGGATATTTACATTATCAGGCTGGCCCTTAAAGCTGTTTTTTGAGGTCCCTGCATAAAGCTTAACAAACAAAACTATATTCGGTTAAGTAAAAAGAGCTACTTTCCTTCCCATTAAGGTGTAAATAGGGTGTACTTTTCTGAAAGTGTTTTTCATGTGCAGAAGAGGAAGATTTGGGAGACCCTGAACTCTGAGGGGCAAATAAAAAGTGCACCCCTTTGGGGAAAGCTTTCCGTAGCATTTATCTCATGTGATCCTCACGAGGACCCTGAAAGGTAAGAGCTGTTATTTCACTAGGGCTGCCAGAGACAGCAAATAAACAGACAGAACACCCAATCATAAATGATTTGTTGTTTATCTGAAATGTACATAGTTGTTGCCATTTTGAAAGTGACAAAAAAGAGTAACTTCTTGGTCACCTGCATCCACAACGCCAGGTAAGAAAGGAGAACTCTGTTCTTAGGCCCAGCTTCTACTGGGCAAGTGCCCGACAGTGGTGAGAAGAAAGGCCAAAAGCTCTCTAGCAGGGCTCTGTGAAGAAGCCTGAAGGGCCAACTTCCCATTCATTCACTGCCTTCCCATCCCTCTCTGTTTCCTACTCCATCAATCACTTGCAATTATTCCCAGAAAAAAGCACTCATGCTCACATATTTGGGAAGATGGGACTATGGTACCATGACTACTTCCAGAACTTTCTGGAAGCCCATTTTAATTATTCAGGCCAGGCCATTTTCTGAGGATTTGGATGACTCACACCTACCCTTACTGATCAGGCTGTAGGGGATCCTTTCTCCAGAGAGAGTTGCTCACTAACCCATATCCCTTGAACTTGGCCCCAACTTCTTCTTGTGATGGGCCAAGGCCTTGGAATCAGGAAAACAGATTTGAAGTTAGGTAATTAAGAGGGTGAGGGAAAAGGAAATCCTCTGAACAGCTTCCACAGATTTCACACACTCCCCACGGATCAGGATTGCTCGATAAGATTGCCATATTTTAAAACAATTGAGTAAATCAAATATCAGCTGCATCAATTTTCATAGTTTTGAAAAAGAAAGTAATTTCTTCCAAATATGCATGTTCTTACACTCTTATTTAACTTTGCTTGAGGCCAAAGATAAGCTCCAGTTAGCCCCTGTCTTGGTTTGCATCCTTCCAGAAGCCAACAATGTGACAAAGATGTGAGCACAAGTCTTTTTTCTGGGAATCTTCGCAAGTGAGTTGATGGAGTAGGAAATAGAGAGGGATGGGCAGGTAGTGAATGAATGGGATGTTAATGAGCAGGTAACTTCTGAGGGCAACTGGGACTCAGTTGCATTGGGGAGCACTGGGCAACAGTATTGGGAAATGTGTCAGGTACTCTCATCAAAGAAAGATGGGGTCTTTCTACAAATCCTCTGCATCATTGGCTGAGGGGTCCCTCCCACTCACCCACCTATCCTAACATTTCTCATTCAGCTGCCAGAAAAAATGGCAGGGGAAAAGTTGCAGGTTCTGATACAAAGGGTAACTAATAAGGGAATAGATCCAGGCACCAAGGGCATCTGCTCCAGGCACGCATCCTTTCCTCCCAAGGCACCTGTCCATCCCACACCCCAAACCTACCAACCAAGGAACACTCTTTGTTATGAGTTGATCTCTATTGGCTTTCAGGATTAAACTGAACATTAAAGAGACCATCAACCCATAGGTAGTAATTGGAATAGAGAAGAAAACTATACAAATGTTTAAATACTCCATGGAGGGTTCTACTACAAATCTGGAAGATAAACCGTGATATCACTGCACAGACAAGAGCCTGGTCCAGGGTCTTAGATTCTCCAGGGCACTGTGTTTAACCTTCATTGCCAATTCCTCTGCGTTCTCATGTCAGCACATCTTTGTTCTGCCTGCTCCACCTTATTCTGATGTCTATCTCACTCTCTTGGGGAAGGGGGTGCTTAGAATGTACTTAAAGTTTAGGAGACTATAATTGACAAATAAGTGGGCTTGCCTCATGACATCTTATGGTGTGTTGGGTTATGTTTTTTTGTTTTGTTTTCTGGAAGTTAAAGGTAGCACATGTAGTCAGGAGCCCAGACTCGAACCA
Organism: Vespertilio murinus; assembly: GCA_963924515.1. Classification (NCBI taxonomy): domain Eukaryota; kingdom Metazoa; phylum Chordata; class Mammalia; order Chiroptera; family Vespertilionidae; genus Vespertilio; species Vespertilio murinus. The sequence goes on from OZ004709.1 coordinate 64,625,723, forward strand.
AACTGCCTGGGTCTGAATCCCATCTTTATCATTTGTGAGTTGTGAGTGATCCTGGGGGAGTTATTCATCTGCTGTGTAAAATGGACTTAATAATAGTACTACCACTTTGGACTGCTCCAAGGATTCTATGCTTTAATACTTGTACTTAGAATAGTGCCTGGAATTAGCTCATTACTTGATAGGTGTCTGATAAAGAAATGTAAAGGAGGGAGGGGAAAATGGCGGAAGAATAGGTAGGCTAGTTCTGACCCGGTTCCCGAAGAGGAAGGAGAGAGCACCCGAGGGACTCGCTGGGAGTGCCTGACGACAAGCCAAGAGAGAGGCGAGCACCTGGAGAAACTGGGGGGCGCCCGATTGGGGAGTCCCTGACAATTGAACACCCGCGGCCCGATCCTCTCTCGGAGTGAGCTAGGGGAGAAGACGGGGAAATTGCGCCATCTTGACGGGAGGAGATTTGGATTAAAGGACAGAATAGCCAGGCTGTAAAGACCACCGAGTGGCTGTTCGCCCCTGGACGCCGACCACAGTCAGCGCGAACGCTTGGATTGGAGGGAGTGCTCTAACCCAGGGGGAAGAATCAGTGAGTCTCTGCTGCGGCACGCATATCCCCAGCGGCGCGCGCATTTCCCCCCAAGCCGCAGCTCGGCTCGCGCCGGCAGCTAAACTCAGCTCGCGCCGGCAGCTAAGCTCGGCTCGCGCCGGCAGCTAAGCTCGGCTCGCGCCGGCAGCTAAGCTCGGCTCGCGCCGGCAGCTAAGCTCGGCTGGCGCCGGCAGCTGCTGGCAGCTCGCGCGCGCTCGCAGAGGGGTCTGTGTTTGTAGGAAACCCAGAACTGGGCTGGAGCCACCCCTGACTGCGGTGGGGGCCCCTAAGGAGCAGTACGTCTGAATCGGTCTCAGAGGGAGTTGCAGGCGAACGTGGTCGCCTCCTCTTGCCCAACCCCCACCCCTCCATAGATCCCGGACACAGGGGGAAAGAAAAAAAAACAAACAAACAAACAATAACAGGAGGGGCCCAGGAGGCCTGGCTCTCTGCCACCAGTAGGCACCGCCACCTAGAGGCTGCAGTACATATGGACTCCAGAACTGCTTCAAAAAACAAGGCCCGATTACAACACGGAAGAAACACTGGGAATTGTTATTAAAGCCCAGACTGGGAACTGGTGAGCTAGACGGAGCAACAGAGGAAGTGAATGACCTTCATTACTGCAAACTTTATTTAATTCTTGATTTTGATTTTCTAATTGTTTAATTTTTTTCTGTTTTTTTTTTTTTTTAAGCTACATTAGTTGCAAAGTTTACTTAAGAAGATATTTTTGTTTTTCATCTTTCCTCACTTGATTTTACCTTTTTAATTAACTCACTTTTATATGTAATCAATATTATTACTACTAGTAGTTTGCTCGTTTTATCTTTTTTATCTTATTTTCTTTTGTTTATTTTTATCATTAGCTTTTAAGTGTCATATTATATACTTTTCAAAAAAAAATTTTTTTTTTTTCTTTTCTTTTCTCTTTTTTTTTCCCCTTTGGGATTACTATCCAACAGACTATTTATACCTTTCCTTCTCCAACGCTCTATTCTAACTCATCCCTACCTTTAGGCCATCACTCTTTTCCTAACCCTTTCCCTTCGATGTCCTGCTTATCTTAACTCTTTATTGCTCTAGATTTTCCCTATTTTTTTTTTCTATTTGCCCTCTCCTAAAACTTCAACCTTCCTGTGTATATCTGGCTCCCAACCCCCTACTCCAAGCCAACTCACACCTACCTTGTCGCTATCCTAAAAAAAAAAAAAAAAAAAAAAAAAAAAAAAAAAAACCCACAACAACAAAAAATCCTTCTCTCCACCCCTTTGTAATTGTATGTTAAATGCTAACTATATCAAAGTTGTATGCTTTTTTGTAAGATTGGTTCGCTTATTCTTTGTATTTGATTGTATGATTTTGTTAGCTGGGTTCTAGTCATCTCTATTGAAGGATATTAATATTGCAAACGCTTTTCTGTTCAGTGCCATATGTGTTGTACCTGGATGTGTTGTATTTTGTACCTTTAAATCTAAGCAGGAGAGAGAGAACTACATATACAGGCATCTTAAAACAGAAAGATCATGGGGAGGCTAAGAAACACCCCACCTATGAAAGAAAATCAGACATCACCAGAACAGGAAGTAAATGATTTAGAGGCAAGCAACCTACCAGAACAAGAATTCAGAGTAATGATCATGAGATGGCTAAAAAGAATGGAAGACAAGTTTGACAATATGAATAAGACCCAAGAGGAAATGAAGAAAAACCAAGAGGATCTGAAGAAGAACCAAGAGGATCTGAAGAAGAACCAAGAGGATCTGAAGAAGAACCAAGAGGAAATGAAGGCGACCCAAGAAGAAATGAAAAATGACATCACTTCTATGAAGAACTCAATAGAAAGCATCAAGAGTAGACTAGAAGAAGCAGAGGACCGCATCAGTGAGCTAGAAGACAAGATGGAAAAAAATACCCAATTAGAGAAGCTGCTAGAAAAAAAAATAAAAAAACAGGAAGAGAGCCTACGGGAGCTTTGGGACAATACAAAACAAAACAATATTAGAATAATAGGGGTCCCAGAAGGAAAGGAAACTGAGCAAGATATGGAAAAAGTATTTCAAGAAATAATGACAGAAAACTTTCCTGAGATAGAGAAGAAAAAACCGACACAAATCCAAGATGCTCGAAGAGTCCCCAACAAAATGAACCCCCAAAGATCAACACCCAGACACATTATAATTAAGCTGGCAAAAAACATTGACAAAACCAGAATCCTAAAAGCAGCCAGAGAGAGACAAAAAGTTACATATAAAGGAACCCCCATCAGAATAGCAACTGATTTCTCAACAGAAACTCATCAGGCCAGAAGGGAATGGGATGACATATACAAAGTCATGCAAAGGAAGGGTATGAACCCAAGAATACTGTACCCTGCAAGGCTGTCAATCAAAATTGAAGGTGTAATCAGGAGCTTCACTGACAAAAACAGACTAAAGGAATTTATCTCCAACAAACCAGCAATGCAAGATATGCTAAAGGGTCTACTGTAAAAATAAAGAAATAGGAAGCGAAGAAGGAACACAGGGGGATAGAATAAAAATGGCATCAAATATCTACCTATCAATAATTACTTTAAATGTAAATGGTTTAAATGCTCCAATCAAAAGACATAGGGTAACAGATTGGATAAGAAAGCAAAACTCATACATCTGCTGTCTACAAGAAACACATCTCAGAAAAAAAGATGCACACAGGCTGAGGGTGAAGGGATGGAAAAAGATTTTCCAGGCGAACGGAAATGAAAAAAAGGCTGGGGTAGCAATACTTATATCAGACAAATTAGATTTCAAAGTGAAGGACATAAAAAGAGATAATGAAGGCCACTTCATTATACTAAAGGGAGCAATCCAACAAGAAGAAATAACCCTGGTAAACATATATGCACCCAATGTGGGAGCACCCAAATACATAAAAAAACTGCTGGAAGACATGAAGGGAGAGATTGATTGTAATACAATCATAGTAGGGGATTTTAATACCCCACTGTCACATTTGGACAAATCACCCAAACAAAAAATCAGCAAAGAAATATCAATCCTAAATGACTCACTAGACCAGATGGAATTAATCGACATCTTCAGAACATTCCACCCCAAAGCCACAGAATACACATTCTTCTCAAGTGCACATGGGACATTTTCAAAGATAGACCACATGTTGGGACATAGGCAAAGTCTCTTCAAATTCAGGAAGATAGAAATCATACCAAGCATCTTTTCAGATCATAGTGGCATAAAACTGGAAATTAACTACAATAAAAATAATCCAAAGAAATCAAACACATGGAGACTAAACAGCATGCTATTAAACGAGGACTGGATTACTAAAGAAATCAAGGAAGAAATTAAAAACATCCTGGCAACTAATGACAATGAAGACACAACAATCCAAAATCTATGGGACACAGCAAAAGCTGTCTTGAGAGGGAAGTTCATATCTCTACAAGCCTATTGCAAAAAACTAGGAAAAAAGGTAACAGATTATCTAACTCTAAAACTCAAAGAGTTAGAAAAAGAGCAACAAGAAAAGCCCACTGTAAGCAGAAGGAAAGAAATAATAAAAATCAGAGCAGAGATAAACGACATAGAGACCAAAGAAACAATACACAAGATCAACAAAACCAAGAGCTGGTTCTTTGAACGGATAAACAAGATTGATAAACCTCTAGCCAGGCTAACCAAGAAACAAAGAGAGAGGACCCAAATAAACAAAATCAGAAATGAAAGAGGTGAAATAACAACAGACCCCACTGAAATACAAAAGATTGTTACAAAATACTATGAGCAACTCTATTCCAACAAATTGCACAACCTGGAAGAAATGGACATATTCCTAGAAAAATACAACCTTCCAAAACTTAATCAGGAAGAATCTAAAAATCTCAACAGACCAGTTACTTGGGAAGAAATTGAAACAGTCATCAAAAAGCTGCCAGCAAACAAAAGCCCAGGGCCAGATGGCTTCACAGGAGAGTTTTACCAAACATTCAAGGAAGAACTAAAACCTATCCTCCTCAGACTATTCCAAAAAATTCAAGAGGAAGGAACACTTCCAAACTCCTTTTATGAAGCCAGCATCACCCTAATACCAAAACCAGATAAAGACAACTCAATGAAAGAGAATTACAGGCCAATATCCCTCATGAACATAGATGCCAAAATACTCAACAAAATCCTAGCAAATCGGCTCCAGCAGTACATCAGGAAGATCATACACCATGACCAAGTAGGTTTTATTCCAGGAACGCAAGGATGGTACAATATCCGCAAATCAATAAACGTGATACATCACATAAACAAATTGAAAGATAAAAATCATATGGTCATATCAATTGATGCAGAAAAAGCATTTGATAAAATCCAACACCCTTTCCTGATAAAAACTCTCAACAAGGTGGGAGTACAAGGATCATACCTCAACATAATAAAAGCTATATATGATAAACCCACAGCCAACATCATACTCAATGGGCAAAAACTAAAGCCATTCCCTCTTAAAACAGGAACAAGACAGGGATGTCCACTCTCACCACTCCTGTTTGACATTGTACTGGAAGTACTTGCCGTTGCAATTAGACAAGAAGGGGAAATAAAAGGCATCCAAATCGGAAAAGAAGAAGTAAAGTTATCCTTATTTGCAGATGACATGATATTGTACATAAAAAACCCAAAAGACTCCATCAAAAAACTAATAGAATTAATAAATGAATTTGGCAATGTAGCTGGATACAAAATTAACGCCAGGAAATTGATGGCATTCCTGTACACCAACAATGAATTTACAGAAACAGAGACCAAAAAAGCAATCCCATTTACCATCGCACCAAGAAAATTAAGATACCTGGGAATAAATTTAACTAAGGAGGTAAAAGACCTATATACGGAAAACTACACAACACTGAAAAAAGAAATAGAGGAAGATGTAAACAGATGGAAGAACATACCATGCTCATGGATTGGTAGAATCAACATCATCAAAATGTCCATACTTCCCAAAGCAATCTATAGGTTCAATGCACTCCCCATCAAAATACCAACGGCATATTTCACTGACCTAGAAAGAACTCTCCAAAAATTCATTTGGAACAACAAAAGACCTCGAATAGCATCAGCAATCCTGAGAAAGAAGAGTAAAGTAGGAGGGATCTCCATACCAGATTTCAAACTGTACTACAAAGCCACTGTCCTCAAAACAGCCTGGTACTGGCACAAGAACAGACATATAGATCAATGGAATAGAATAGAGAATCCAGATATCAACCCAAATCAATATGCTCAATTAATATTTGACAAAGGAGGCATGAGCATACAATGGAGTCAAGACAGTCTCTTCAGTAAATGGTGTTGGGAAAATTGGACAGATACTTGCAAAAGAATGAAACTAGAGCACCAACTTACTCCATACACAAAAATAAATTCGAAATGGTTACAGGACTTAAACATAAGACGGGAAACCATAAAAATACTAGAGGCATCCACAGGCAGCAAAATCTCAGATATATGCCAAAAGAACTTCTTCACTGAGACTGCCCCTTGGGCAATGGAAGCTAAAGAGAAAATAAACAAATGGGACTATATCAAAATAAAAAGTTTTTTCACAGCAAAAGAAACCATCAACAAAACAACAAGAAAGCCCACTGCATGGGAGAACATATTTGCAAACGATATTACTGATAAAGGTTTAATCTCCAATATCTACAAACAGCTTATTCAACTCAGTAAAAGGAAAACAAATGAGCCAATTAAAAAATGGGCAATGGAACTAAATAGAATCTTCTCAAAAGAAGACAGAAGGAAAGCCAAGAGGCACATGAAAAACTGTTCAAAGTCACTACTTATCCGAGAGATGCAAATCAAAACAACAATGCGATACCATCTCACACCTGTCAGAATGGCCAACATTAACAAATCAACAAACGACAAGTGTTGGAGAGGTTGTGGAGAAAAAGGAACCCTCGTGCACTGCTGGTGGGAATGCAGACTGGTACAACCACTGTGGAGAACAGTATGGAGTTTCCTCAAAAAACTGAAAATGGAACTCCCATTTGACCCAGTAATCCCACTACTAGGAATATATCCCAAGAAAATAGGAGCACCAATCAGAAAGGATATATGCACCCCTTTATTCATAGCAGCACAATTTACAATAGCTAGGATTTGGAAACAGCCTAGGTGCCCGTCAGCAGATGATTGGATCAGAAAACTATGGTACATCTACACAATGGAATACTATGCTGCCATAAAAAAGAAGGAATTCTCATCATTTGCAGCAACCTGGATGGAACTGGAGAATATCATGCTGAGTGAAATAAGCCAGTCAATGAAAGAGAAACACCATATGACTTCACTCATTTATGAATAATAAAGAACATTATAAAATGATGAACCATAAGTTAAATATAGCGACAGTAAAGCAACAAGCAGACTGTCTAATTACAACGGGGGGGGGGGGGGGGGAGGGAAATATGCGGGAAATAAGAGATCAACCGAAGGACTTGTACACATGCGTATAAGTATAACCAATGGACACAAAACTCCGGGGAGGGAGGGAATGTTTTGTTTTGGTTTTGTTTTGTTTTGTTTTTTTTTGGGGGGGGCAATGGTAATATATGTACACAGATAATAATTTAATAAAAAAAAAAAAAAGAAATGTAAAGGAATCCTACAATAGATATAAAATAATGCCTCATGATTAGTGCCAGAAGGAAATAGTGTTGGATAGACTAGTCCTACCTACGCTATCAAATTATAGTTTCAAAGTAAGCTTTTTTCTCATTTTTCTTTCCATACCACCAAAAATAAGAAGCACCAATCTTGAACCCATCAGAATTGAGGTGAAGAATAAGTCTTGCCACTGACTAGCTATGAAAACCTGCTTTCTCTGGGATTCTAGCTGTTTGCCCACACCTTGGGGACAGTGACACTATCAAGCATCATATAAAGTAACTCATATATATAAAACCCTAATATACAAATAGACCAAACTGCAGAACAACCGGTCACTATTTTGTATGCTGACCAACAAGGGGAGCATGTGGGACATGGTGGGCATTGGCAGCAGGCAGAAGAATGTGGAACATGGCAGACATTGGCCATGGGAGGATGGTGGAGCAGGTGAGTGGGGATGCCTGGCCAAGGCAGGGTGTCAGTCTCTGTCATTGGGGCAAGTCTCTGGTTGTTACTGAAAATTATTGCTCCCCTGTGCCCAGCACTCACACCTGCTGCCACTGCCAGCCCCACTCACACCCACTGCCAGCACCAGAGCCACCACTCACACGCACTGCTGGAGCCTCCCCAAATTGTGGCCTGCCCCAATTTCTCCGTGCCATCAGTGGGTGCAAGTGGAACCAGCACTATCAGTGAATGATAGTGGCAGTGGCGGGAGCAGGGCTGCTGGCAGACAGGGGACCCGGGGCCATGGTGAAAGGAGCCAGATGGGGGCACAGAAGATAGGTCAAGACCTGCCCCTGTACCCACCGCAGCCTTGTGGCCCACAGTTCCTTTGAAGGTGTACGAATTCGTGCACTGGGGCCCTCCTAGATAAATAACTTGCAGGATCTTGGGTGTCTTAAAAGTGAGCTCTGCTTACTGCCTTCTTTTACTTATTATCCTGCTTCTTTTCCATTTTCTTCATGACCCCTTCTCCATTTTCCTTCCATTTTTATCATTCCCCTCTTATAAATAATCCAAAGGAAATTTTTTAGACCAAAACTAAGAAGACTATAAAGTCAGAAGTAATCTTATCAGCCATAGGTAATCTCTTATAAAGAGTAATCAGCCTTCTTAGTCTTTAAAAATAAATGTAGCCAAAACCGCGTCGGCCTGCGAACTGAAAGGTCCCAGGTTTGATTCCAGCCAAGGGCATGTACCTTGATTGCAGGCACATCCCCGGTGGGATGTGTGCAGGAGGCAGCTGATTAATATTTCTCTCTCATCTATGTTTCTAACTCTCTATCCCTCTCTGCAAAAAAAAAAAAAAAAAAAATCAATAAAACATAATAAATAAATAAATGTAGGTTAGGCCCTTACTATTGTTTGTAGCTGCATTTTAAAATTTCTTTTAGGGTCACATTTTTTATATGACTTAAAAAACTATCCTATTTTTAATGCACCCCTTTTTTTGCAACTTATTTCCAATTATGGGACAAATTTGGTGTTTTTCTCCAAATTTCCTCCCATTAAAAATAATAGGGGCATGAACATCCTTGGAGAAATGTCTTTTCTCAAAATCATTACAATTTCCTTGGAATTATTAGGAGAGAATTGATAATATCACATATAATTTATATTTCTTAATTTCTGATACAAAGTGCCAAATCATTTTCTAGAATGATGATTTCATTTTACCCTCTTCTCAACAGTATTATAAAATGCACATTTTCCTTCTAATCTCATCAACAATTATAATCTTCAAATAATAATTTGATATTCAGAAAATAAGATATGTGGTCATAATTTATATTTATTTATTTGTGAAATTGAAAATGTTCATATGTTTATTGACCATTTTTATGTCTCCGTGAATTTCCTATTTATGCTTTTTTCTATTTATATCATTTCACCTATCTTGTGCTAGACGTTATTTTACTTTTTCAAATATAAGGGCCTATACACAGAAAGAACATTAACTCTTTGCAGTGTCAAATACTTTTTTTAAGTTTGACATTTGTTTTCATTTTTATAGGAATGTTAGAGCATGGGAGTTTCCATTTTTGGGGTTTTTTTTTTGTTTTGTTTTTATGTGACTTTGTTTGCTTTGATTTTAATGGTTGGTGTCTATGGCATGCTTGGGAAGGCCTCTGCTATCCCAACTTTAAATAGACAGATACCCACTTAGTATTTCCCCCTCCTGCCCCACCTCCCTCTTTATCTCCTCCCTGCCTGTCTTTCAGAACTGACATAGACAAATGGCGGGGCCCTGAGGCCACTTATCTGTGTGTGGTCCTAGCTCCAGGCTCAGACCTAAGTGTGTGCAGTACCAACTCGCTGTGTCATGCTGATATCCCTGGCAGAATTCTGTGGAAGACATTCCAAGGAGGGAAATGAATCCACAAGATCTTTGATTCTTAGAACTAAAATGCTTTAAAATAGCACTTTTTTCCTGCTCTTCAGACCTGAATTACCTGCCCTGCTTAACATTAAAAAAAAAGTCAGATAGAATTCATTACCAATTTTATATGAGTTTCTGAAGCAGAATGTGGGGGGATTAATCACTGTACACACCTTCTCAAATGTTCATAGTCGCTGGAAGACTGGGAAGTTAATAAATTAGCCCTAATAAGAAATTTCTTTACATCATATTTGAATCTCTCGTTACTCCCTCCTCCTAAGGCAGTTGGAAATACTCTATTGGGAATTTAACCCATCGGCAAAAAAGATAACCATGGTCCAAAATCATAGCAGAAAACAGCCCATCAGGTCACTGCATTTGCTCTTTCATTGTGAGAATCTCATGGGTTTGGGGGAAGCAGTGAGGGCTTTGAAAAAAAAGGTAGCCAGGAAGTTAAATCCCATCTCTGTCACTACCTAGCTGTATGACCCAGGGTGAGTCTATTTATTTCTCAGACCTCCATTTCCTGGTATGTTGATATTAATACTCACAATATACTAGTAACTAAGAGTAATTGAGCCACTATCCCATGCCAAGCATTGTTCTAAGCATTTTACATGTGTTACCCAAGGAGGTAGCTACTGTTTTCATCCCCATGTGACACCTGATAAAACCAAAGCACAAAGAACATGTTGCCCAGAGTCACACAGTAGAAAGTAGAGGAGCACAATGTGCAAGATCATTTGATGGCAGAGCGATGAGTTCAATGTCTGTGACTGTAAACACACTCAGGGAAGTGTTTGCTCAGAGCCTGCGGAGAAGAGAGTCCCTTTGGCGGGACCTTCTTCCTACCTCGCACAGTTGCAAGCTCCCCATCCACGTGAGCCATGCACTGCATGGCCGTAGCCCCCACGCATATTGGCATGCTGACTGGCTGTCCTAAAACAGAAGTCGACAGGTCTATTTCAGCAACATTCCGGAGCATCCGTGGATAGAGCTTCCATCTAGAATTAAGAGAAAAAATAGTTTTAGAATTTTGAAAGCGTAACTAGAGCTTTGACATTATGTGTTAGTTAAAAAGAGAACATTTTCTTCTATTGATGCTAATTACAGAGCTAAAGGAAAGGGGATGACAATTGGGATGTCTGTGAAGATGGGAAGTTAGCAATCAGATAGTAATGAATTCCTCAAGCCATTGATCCCACTGAGGTATATTTGCCCATTTGTCCATTTGAGTGTAAAGTTTTGTGAGCTTTGACAAATGCATGGTCATAATAACTGCAAGAACAATCAAGATTTACAACAGTTACCATCCTGAAATATTTCCCCATTTCCTTTTGTAGTGAAATCCTCCCCTTACCCATCCCTGAACAACCACTAATCTTTGTGTGTGTGTGTGTGTGTGTGTGTGTGTCCCTATAGTTTTACTTTGCAAGAATAGTGTATAAATAGAATCATATAGAATGTAGTCTGCGAGCCTGGATTCTTTGACGTAGCATAAAGCATTTGAGATTCAGCCATGTTGCTATAGGCATCAGTAGCCTGTTCCTTTTTGGTTGGTGAATAATATTCTGTGGTAAGAAGATTACACCATTAGTTTATCTATTCTCTTGATAAAAGACATTTAGGATGTTTAGAATTTGGTGCAATTATAAGTAAAGTTACAGTGAACATTCATTTAAAATTTTGGGGTGAACATAGCTTTCATTTCACTTCCTCCAAGCCATCTGAAGATGGTATGGGAAGGCATGGAAGTCAGGGTAAAGTTTAAGAAGATGGGCTGTGGCTACTCAGTCATATAAAATGTGTGTGCGTTTTTCCAAAATCCTTTTTTTAATATATGTGTTTATTGATATCAGAGAGAGGAAAGGAAAAGGAGAAAGAGATAGAAACATCAATGATGAGAGAGGGTCAGTGACTGGCTGCCTCCTGCACGCTCCCTACTGGGGATGAAGCTGGCAACCCAGGCATGTGCCCTAAGAATTGAGCCAAGATCTCCTGGTCAATAGGTTGAGGCTCGACCACTGAGCAACACCAGCCAGGCTTTTTTCAAAATCTTTAAGCTGAATTCTGTATCCGTTGAAGTATGCTGATGAGGGGAAATTTTTTTTTTCCAGTTGAAAATTGAGTATTTTCTTCCAAAGTATCATGTGACAGAGACTGGAGTTTTTGACTTAAAGAAATGTTGACTGCTGAACATTATCTTAAATACCTTCTTCTGTGATTGTTTTATGTTGCAATAAAAATACCAACAACCAAGAATCAAAATGTCAGTAGTGAAATATACAGGAGAGGTACTTGTCTTTTTCTCTTGGCAAAATGTGTATCTCGCCTTTGTTCAAGATTATTTTATTCACCATTAGTAACTGATTTCAAAGGAAGAAAACACAGCCCTGTCCTAATGAGCTCTAAGACAATAGTGTGAGTGCACAGGCATCCGTACCTACCAGCACTTACCTTTCATGACCTAGATCTACCTCTGCTCCCAGGGAAATCAAGGATTTCAGTCAATAGAGTGAAGTGTGATTTAATAACGGAGTAACCAAAACAAATCGAACCTCCGTGGTCTTAAGTGAAGCCTACTTCCTATAGCGGAAGGAGAAATTCCGCCTTCATGTTGCTTTGAGAAATAGCGAATGGTCTGTAATCCAACCCTCCAACCCTTCCTCACTTAATGAAGTGAAAACATCCAGTCCCTGCAAAGCATAATAAAGAAGTTTTACTGTGCGATTTCTCTGCATCCCTTTGAACATTGCGATTTTCCTTCACAACACAAGCAGGGCTGCTGGAAGCCCTTTCTTCTCCACTGACCCTCTCAGCACGATTCTTTGATCTCCGTTTTGAAGCGGGGAGAGGAGGAAAGACGCGTTGAAGAGAGTTTTTATTACCCATCATCTCTATGCATATTATTTGAGGGAGAGAAAAGGATTTTAATAGCAGCCACTGCAGTGCAGGCCTTAAGAGGCACTCATATTTGTTTAGAGCTGAGGAAACAAGGGGAGCTTTTATGAAGTATACACATAGAGCTGTGGGGCATCAGGTGCGTGTGTGTGTGTGTGTGTGTGTGTGTGTGTGTGTGTGTGTGTGTGCCTATCTATGGGCAAAGGGGCATTTTCAACTGACCAATTCTCCCTTGTAAGGCAAGGTCCATTTCTATCTCAGGCAGCAACTTTATCCTTGTCCACATGGTGGCGCAGTCACTTTAATAACTGTTTTCCTGCTTCCCTACACATTATTTTTTCTGTGCTGAGGATGACATTAGAGAGACTTGTCAACCAAGGCACCAAATGCAATTCCTAGACAAAATTAGATTAAAAGGCAATGGAGTGAGAAAATGTATGCTCTCAAAAAAGTCCTCCATATTTTGATATTTTCCAAAGAGCAACTGTAATTAACTTTGTCAGTTTCCAATCCCCCCACCCTCAATTGAAGTGATCCCCCCCCCAAAAAAAAATCTTACATAAAATAGGAGTTGCCCTGACCGGTTTGGCCAGTGGATAGAGCGTCAGCCTGAGGACTGAAGGGTCCTGGGTTTGATTCCCATCAAGGGCATGTACCTTGGTTGCAGGCATATCCCCAGTGGGGGATGTTCAGGAGGTAACTGATCGATTATCATCTCATCTATCTCATTTCTCTCATCGATGTTTCTAACTCTCTATCCCTCTCCTGCCCACTCTGTAAAAAAATCAGTAAAATATGTTTAAAATAAATAAATAGACAACTAGATAGGAGTCGACCATAACCTTGGTCTGCACTTTTCTGAGACCTTCCTTTGGAAAAAGTATGTAAATATTGACAAAACAATTGAACAAACTGTATAATAAACCTTTTTTAAAGGATGGAAAAAAAGATGAGTGAGTAAAGGAAGTAGGGTAAAGGTGGAGGATCCTTTAACAGGGCTTTTGACCCATATTTTACATGCAACAAGGGTCTCAAATTTATCAAAAAATCAGCTTACATGCACACAACCCAAAAGGGTGATTCTATTGAAGGAAGACAGCTGTGTGCTGTTACTGAATCCTACCAACTAAACAGAGTGAATTAATGTCTTATAAATCCTGTAAGATGCATTCTAATTTCCACTCTAAGCATTTAAAACATAATATCCCATATAATAAAGGGTAATATGCAAATTGACCCTAATTGTGGAACAGCCTGGAACCACTAGTCGCTATAATGCTCACTGACCATTGGGAGCAGACACTCAATGCAGGACGCTCAGTGCTCCACAGCAATCGGACATCCCCCAAGCCTGTCATTTTTCCCAAACCTTTGACATATGTGTACCCCTTCTATAATTTTTGTAACGCTGAGTACCTCTCATCAAAAAAAGGTGTATTTTAATAACAATCAAAATATATTTTTTGGTACATACACAAAATAATAATAAACAAAAAATAAAATTATTCATAATAAAATATAAATAAAAGTTACATTATAAATAACATTTATTTGCATAGCGGGCCATCTCACACCTCACAAGACTGTCTTGACTTGACTCATGAGATGTAGAATTAGGTGCAGCTAAGCATGGTGCAGTGCATATCCCCACCAAACTCCGGTGCAACGTGTAACCCCACCAAACTCTTCCCATACCCCTGGGGGTACATGTATCACACTTTGGGAAACACTGCAAGGGCTCCAGGACTATGAGAGCACAGACCAGGTTGAGGGACTCCCTCCCTCCCTGAGTGCATGAATTTTGTGCACTGGGCCTCTAGTGTATATATATATATATATATATATATATATATATATATATATATATAACATATCACAATTTTTTATAACCTTATTGTTTACCATTATTTTTTTAATAGTTTCTGAAGTCCTTGAACCTCCTGCAATTGGTGCATGGTGTGTGTGTGTGTGCGTGTGTGTGTGTGTGTGCACTTGTCAACACTTGTCTGGATAAGGAAACCACAGCTTAGGGGTAGAGGGGGAAGTAGAAGGGAGGGGGGAGAGGAAAGGAAGGGAAGGGAGGGAGAAAATAGAGTTGGGATATGAAATCTCTTTTCATGTGAATCCTCAAAAACAAGAGACTATTAGCTGTTTTTCATCATGCAAAAGCAAAAGCAACATACCCAATTTTGCAAACTAGCTAAATGATTCTATGACATTTATGCCTTATGAAACAATATTAAAAAATGCCACTGGTAAGTTTATGTTGCTGCTCAAGTATTAAAGAGAGAATGATATCACGTTTACCATCTGTTATTTTAAAGTGCCAATCAGTGATGCAAAAAAATAATGAGAATAGCTTCCTTTTCTAACATCGTGAAACTTCTAAATGCCCAAATTGTAGAATTATTTTCCACCAGTGTTAATTTCACAAGGAGACACAAAATATGTGCAGATCATGGTTAAGAAGGATACACTGAATGAATATGTACAAGAATCAAATTACTGTTCTTTTTCAAATGAACCCCAATGGGGTCAGACCATGTAGGATGTAGCAAGCTGACATCTACTCTGTCCTTGTCCTGTTTGCAATAGAAAACACTGTTTTGAGTGGTTCTATCTATTTGCCTTTATGTGTCCTCTTGTTGGGGGTGGGGAGGCACAATAATATTAGAGTCCCAAGGCTTACCCAGAAATTTCTCCAAGCAACTGCTGGGTCACATAAGTGGCACATGTCCCTTGAACTCCAAAAGGTAGTTGTTAGAGCAAAGGAGAGATAAAAGCTGTCACTGAGAATGACCCTTTGTTGTTCTTGTGGGAGAAGGAGATGTAAAAACGTCATAAATGCCTTTAAAGTACCCTGCTATTGTATCACAACAGGCTATGATGTGAGGTCTGGTTGTTTTGTAGTCTTCGTTTAAATCAGAATGAGAGATTTCAAACTGACTCCCTTCATCCCAGTAACCCAAAGCCACCACAACCCTGGCAGAAAAATCTATTCTTAATTTATGTGATCAGCTCGGTACAGGGTGAGGGATGAAGGGTCACCCGTTCAGTTACACAACAAAAGAGGAACTGAGATGTTAGATAGGCAATGGTCTCTAACTTTCGTTGCAAAAAACCCCAAGTGGTTGACAATAAAACAGCATGCGCCATCCTCCACTCCACAGAAAGTGGAATATATATATATATATATATATATATATATATATATATATATTCAGTGTATATCCTCCTATATAATAAAAGGCTAATATGCAAAGTGTCCCCTCGACCAGTAGTTAGACCAGCAGGCAGGCCTGCCAACCACCCATGTCCCCTCCCCCTGGTCAGGCTGGCCGAACCCCATCCATGCACGAATTCATGCACCAGGCTATATATATATATATATATATATATATATATATACACAATTTCTGAGTGGCCAGATTATTATGTGTTCAGAGATCATAATAATCTGGCCACTCAGTGTATATATATCCATGTTTTCCCTTTTAATGTTGAACAGAAGAGAATGATCCAGGTTTGTGGGAAAGATAGCAGAGCAAACTCATTCCCAGTATATGCATCCTGTCCCTAAACCCCTCAGCACACACACAGGCTGGGAAGACTCACGAGAACAGAGCACCACATGGTTTACACAAGCGGTGAGGTGCAGATCAGAGCTTGGAAGCACCACACACAGCCTTTTACGGTTCACGCAGTTTCTGGAATTCCTAGGGTTGCAGAGGGGGTCCGTCTGCTTTGCTGCACACCTTGGCTCCCTGTCGGAGGCCGCCATGGGATCAACTGTTTTGGATCCATTCTGCACCCGTGCAACCCACCAGCATTACGGAGGCCAGACCCATGTGTGTCCATTGGACCCATGTAAGATCCCCTGGACAGGAACTTTTTCTGTCTGGCTCATCGCTCTGTCCTCAGCATGTAATACACTAGCCCATCGAGGCCCCTATTCAGTGTTGGTAGTTTAATTAACTAGCATGGATTGAGGGAAAATAAAGGGAAAAGAAGGCTGTACATAAGTGGAATAGGTGGTCACCTGAGCATTGTGCCTTGCAGTGGTCAGCAAACTGTGGCTTGTGAGCATGTGGCTTGTGAGCATGCGGCTCTTTGTTCCCTTGAGTGTGCCTCTTCCACAAAATACCACGGCTGGGGCGAGTCTATTTTGAAGAAGTGGCATTAGAAGAAATTTAAGTTTAAAAAAATTGACTCTCGCCGAAACCGGTTTGGCTCAATGGATAGAGCATCGGCCTGGGGACTGAAAGGTCCCGGGTTCGATTCCGGTCAAGGGCATGTACCTTGGTTGCGGGCACATCCCCAGTAGGAAGTGTGCAAGAGGCAGCTGATCGATGGTTCTCTCTCATCAATGTTTCTAACTCTCTATCCCTCTCCCTTCCTCTCTGTAAGAAATCAATAAAATATATTTTTTAAAAATAAATAAATAAATAAATAAAAATAAAATAAAAATTTGACTCTCAAAAGAAATTCCAATCGTTGTACTGTTGATATTTGGCTCTGTTGTAATGAGTTTGCTGCCACTGCCTTCAGGAATGCTAACAGGCACCAACTTCATAAGCCTAACAAGGGCCTGGCATTTCCTTGGTTAAAGTGACCTACTTGGGTTAAGATGTTGTCTTTAGGAGACAAGTAGTAAGCAAACTACATTGCCTGGTGAACAGAGTTGGTGTGGGCACAGGGAGGGCCATCTTCCACGAGCAGAAAACTGAAAGGGCCAAAGTATTAATGATTTAAAAAAAAAAAAAAAACATGCAGAATTTTAAGCCCCTCCTCTACTCTTAGCCAACCTTTCCCTTCCCACGGCTCTTCCAGCATTTTTTCAGCTCATTTGGTTTGGAGGGAAGATCTGAAATAAAGTCAAGGCTGCCAGAGGTTTGGGGGAGGCCCCAATGTGCACCCTATTCTCAGGCGCCTGCACTGATTTGCAGGTGAATCTGTGATGCTTGCTAGGGAGCACCTTGGTTAGAATGGTTTCATTTCTCCTCATTTATACACGGAAAAGTGATTTTGCCCTAGACTACAGAAATTTTAAAAAAATCAAGAAGAAAGGCAGATTCTTTCCCCTGGATATTTTCTTCCCTTTTCTATTTAATTTATCACCATCAATGAGCACCCGCGACACTCGTTGGCTTTACTAAAGGCTCTCATGTAAAATGGATGAGCCTGAAAGAGTGTGTATTCTGGGCTCCTCTCCCTTCCTCGAGCAAATAACCCATTTTTGTAACTGCCGAGAGATAAAATACTCCTTTAAAGTTATTTTTCTTTCTGTTTTTATTACGAGCAGAAAACATAAACCATGACACTCACCATCCTGTGCTTTGAAATATTAAAGTTAAGGGAAAACTGACTTGGGAAGAGAGAGATGAAGCTCTTTGGAGCAGAGATGAAACAGCAAAGTTGAAAGATTAATTCTCTGTAGACAAATTGAAATCTAAAGTGAAAATTTAGACAACAGTCATCAAAATGAATGATAAGAGGCAAGCCGGCAGGATGGGAACGTTTGAGGCAACAATCTGTTCTGGCTCAACCAGAGAAGATGATTATCTCGCATTTAGTATCTTTCCTATACTGTGAGCAGACTCTCACAGTGCTATTCAGAGAAAAAGACAATGGGGCCATCACAATTCAGCGCTGCTCTTTTACACAGAGTTAAATCAGTTATCCACATAATTCCACATGTGGAAACTTAAAGTTGGCTTTTCAGTCAATCGTTCAATATTCCCAGGCTTACAATAGTCTAAAATAATGTAAAAGCCCAAGGTTTCTCCTAATCCCAAGACTTTCCCCTTCTCCATTAAGCATAGGCAAATAATTCCATATCATCGACATTAAAACTAGGGCAACTTGTTTTTGGTGGAATGCCTTTGTGTAATTTTAAAACGTGATTTAAAAATAAATATGTTTTCTTACCTGGAAAATGCCGCCATGTTATCAGCCAGGGTTTCCTGATCATTTGCTCCAGACCTGTAATAGTCATATATAGACTTCGGAAGAATTGACTTAGCATGTTGTTCATAATCGCTGATACAAATTAGCCGGGTGATCATCTTCACGGGTTATTGCAAGTCCAGGGTTGGTTTTATTTGTTTTCCCGTGTTGCCTTCTATATCTTGACAATTCCGTTATTTGTCAATTATTAATAGGCTTTTTCCAAAGTTCAGATTTAGTTCTCTGGGGTTACATTAAGTGAGCAAACATATGCTTAGACTTTGAAATTTCATTTGAAACAATCAGCCAAAGAAGAGCAACGCCTGTCCTAAGCCATGAGAATCGGGGTTGGGGAGGCAGGAATGTCTGTCACATTAAAAAGGCAGAGGAATGAGTTTAAAAAATCAACAACTTAGAGCTAAGTACTTGCATGAACCTGCGCTCGGCTTGGCTCAGTTCTGCCCACGGGTGCTTCCTCCACACAGTGTGTGCCTTTGCTCCTTCCTTGGTCCCCAGAATGGGCGGCCATTCATGTTCCTGCCACATGTGGATCGTGCACATATCATGTGAAAAAGAGCTGATGCAACAAGTGGAGCCTCCAGGAAACACAGATGTCCACGCAATCTGAAATTTGGCTGATTAGGAACATTCGGCTTTTCGAAGGAGCCTCAAGGTCAAACTAATTCTTACAAAGTCTTATCTCGCTCTGCAGTGGATGTAAGGAGGCACCATTCCTAAGGACCCTGCAGTCAGTCTAGAATTCCAGTTAGTCGTGGAACACCTGGCGAACTCTTGCATTGGTCAGACACGATTCACAAAAGCAGTGGCTTTGACATCGGTCCGGCCTGGGTTTCAGTCTAGGAGACTCCACTTAAAGCTAGCAGTGCAGCAGCTGTGGTCCTTCTGCAAGCAAACTGGCCCCTGGCAACATAAGAAACATTTAAACCTGTAGAGGATTTTGATGATCTTCACTGAGCCAAACTGACAACAATCATGAGGAAGCAAAATCTCAATGGATTGAAAAATGCTCCAGAGAATGGCAGTTTTGCACCTTATTTTATACATCACAACCAAAGGAAGAGGCCTGAGGAGGGTTACATGAGATCCACTGGGGATAAATTGGGGGGAGGGGGGAAGAAAAGCTGGGAAACCTCTGGGATTGGATACAAAGTAAAATGCTCCCCACCCAGCAGGGCTTGACGGGGACCTCAGGCCTCACACCCTGCTCTGGCTCCAGAGGACCTTAGGCTGCACCCCCCACCTGATAGGGCTTTAAGCTGCGGTGAAAGGGTATGCAAGTGTCACAGACTGCGGAAAGGCCCCCTCTTTCATGCTGCACCGCTGGGCAGGATTTTGCAAGCCGTCTGCTGGGAGTGTCCTGAAGATGTTGAGGAGGGGTGCAAGGAGTTCACTTGTGTTTTTCAGGACCTTGAGTTAATATCCTTTTGGGGATCCCCCTTGAAAGTGATATGGTTTGCCTCTGTTCCCCGCAAGACTCCCGAGCCTATTTAAATAGAGCTCCAATAAAGGGTGCAGAACATGCCCTTGGGATGAGGGGGAAAAGCTATAAGATTCTGCCTACTGCTCTCCCCTGGTATTTGGCCTGTTTATTCCGTACTGTTTTAGAGACATTTTGATGCCTTTAGAAACGTGTGTGTTATACTTAAAATAACTATAAAGTATTTCAGCAGGATGATTTGAATTGACGTATTTTGGATCACTCAGTATGAATATGGGTAGCTAATCATTGGACCACTAAGGACTGGTCACAAATTACTGATTCGGTGTTGTTTTATCCTACTATCTCAGACCTAATATGTGGCAACAGCGATTTTCCTTGGGGGAAGGTACAGTTCCTCCCATGTTCTTCCACTGGTCATGTGCTCCTTCAGGTTCCCTTCTTTATATGGGAGTCTCTAAGGCTTTGTCACCTCATGCCATGTAGCTATAAACTCCAAAACTCTCAGGGGAACAGGGCTTAGTAGATGTCCTTTGGACAACCTTTGGCTTCAGGGTCATTTACCAGCCTGCTGGTCTTTTGCTTGGTTTTTAAGTTTTGTGTGTGTGTGTGTGTGTGTGTGTGTGTGTGTTGTGTGTTGTTTTTGTTTTGTTTTGTTTTGTTTTTTTTGGGGGGAGGGTGTTTATTTATTTACCTATTTGGCTTTCTTGAGAATAGCCATTAGTTTCTTGTACATTTCAGCAACACATTATAAAATATGCTTTTCCAATTTTATCTCTCATCTGTAGGTGTTTTGTGACATTTTTCAAGTAAATCTAACCCACGGTATTTTCAAAAACTGAAGTCTATGCTTTTTCTTTCATCATGGGTATTCTATCCTACGGAAATTAAATTTTATAATGGAGTCAAATTTATCAGTAGTTTTAGTGGTGGCTTGGGATCTTTAGTCTTATTTAGGAAATCCTCCAAAGGTCATAAAGGCATTCTCCATCTGGAACTGATCTATGTGCCCTGCGGTAGTCATTATTGCTCCTTAGCAAAGAGGTCTCTTTGTCTTCCAGACCCACCTTAGGATTGTGTGCCCTGATTTGCTTGTGGTAAGGTTGGGGCATGGGACCTGTTCTGGCCAGAGAACCATGAGTGGAAGTATAATGTGTCACTTCTGGACAGAGAACTTAATTGCAGACTGAGACTGTCTGGGACTCTCTCTTCCTCTCCAACAATAACTAGCAACATTCCAAATAGTGTCTCCTCCATCAGCCTGAGCTCCAAACATGAGCATGAGCCTTGAGACAGTACAAAATGCCTCAGTAGTATAAGCAAGAATAAGCCTTTGTCATTTTAAGACACTGAAATTTTGAAGATTGTATTACTGCAGAATAATCCAACCGATAATCTAACTTTAAAAAAACTATATTAGAGAAAGAAAAAAATGTTGGGTGTTTTTGTTAGGGGGTGAGTGATAGGAAAACTTTTGTCAAAGGCAAGAAGGATGAAAATTCATGCCTTGTAGTGGCAAAACCATTGCTATTCATGTCATTTGCAATAACTTGGAAGGCAGATCGTGTACTTAATGAACATGTAGCCCTAAGGGAAGGAACTTGAAAGCAAAATATGTAGCATGAGTCGGCTACTATTTGCTGCATTGGGTGAATTATTACAAGAAAAATATATAAGGTTATAAAGACTTGGTTTATAGAAAGGAGAAAAAAATATTCTCTAAAGAGAAAGTCCAGAAATTTGAGGACTTGAAATGCTTATAGAGACTACTGGTTCTCAAATCCCATCAATAAAATATGAATTTTAAAAGGTGTTTGAATGATAAAGAACATTTCAAGCTCAGTTCTTTGCAAGGATCAAATCTAGGGCACAGCAGCCACACTCCTTGTTAAAGCGAGTAAATAAAGGAAGCCATCTCAGAGCAAGGCCCAAATAAGAATGCGCTGCTAAATAAATCCTTTCAACTAGACAAGATGGATTGGAGAAAAGAATAAAATCATGTGGTTGATATACCCAAGGTGTGTTGTTCTAGTTAGTCAATGCTATATGGCAAATCATCCCAAATTTAGTGGCATAAACATCCATTTTATTATACTCATGGATTTTGTAGATAAGGAATTTGGACAAGGCAAGCAAGAATGACTTGACTCTATTCTATGATGTGGGTCCTCAGATGATAGGACATGAGGGGATCGAGACTAGAATCATCTATAAGCTAATCATTCACATATCTGGCACCTGGCTGGGATGTCTCAAGGACTAGGGTCAGCTGGGACTGTCACTCAGAGCACCTACTATGTGAAGCTTCTTCATATCATTAGGGCTCCACAGAGTGGAGATCCTGGATGCTGAGCAGAATGCAATTATTAAATGGGATTTTTTTGTTCTGTCTTAGGAATGGAATTGTTTTATTTTATTTTGCTTCAGGAGAAAAATTAGATCAATATTTAGTTCAGCAAATATATCCAGCCTGTCTGTCCCTTCAAGGCACATGAAAACATTTGCATGCTCTGATTCCCTTGTGTATGGGGCCCTGCTAATTCTGGGCTTTTAGGTTCTGATACCCAATTCCAATGTGTGAAAGGGGGTTTCCCTAGATACTGCCAAGCAATGCTCAAAACACCAGCTGGGTATTACACAATTCAACTCAACCCAATCTTGGCAATATCTACCCAAAGATACCATCAGCTTCCACAGATGTAGGGCTCAGTCCCACAAGACTTCCCTCCAACTCTGTAGCCAATTACAAACCCAAGTTACTACCGATGCTTGTGACTAACTGGCTATAAATCAGAGGCTCCACACGCTCCACTTTGGGTCTGATTAATTTGCTAGAGCAGCTCAGAGAACTCAGAATATCCATTTACTCACTAGATTATCTGTGTATTACAAAGGATACCAAAGAGCCTGGCATGTATGGCTCAGTGGTTGAGCGTCAATTTATGAACCAGGAGGTCATGATTCAATTCTCAGTCAGGGAACATGTCCGGGTTTCCCCACTCGATTCCAAATGTGGACCATGCAGGAGGCAGCCACGATTATTGATTCTATCTCACCACTGATGTTTCTCTCTCTCTCTCTCTACCTTTCCCTTCTTCTATTAAATTAATAAAAAACATATTTTAAAAAAATGCAAAGGATATTAAAGGATACAAATCAACAGTCAGATGAAGAAATGCAAAGGGAGAGTTCCCAAACAAAGGAGGTTCTGTACTTGTAGAGTGCACAGTGACTACTGGTTCTCAAATCCCATCCATAAAATATGAATTTTAAAAGGTGTTCGAGTGATAAAGAACATTTCAAGCTCAGTTCTTTGCAAGGATCAAATCTAGGGCACAGCAGTCACACTCCTTGTTAACACAAATAAATAAAGGAAGCCATCTCAGAGCAAAGCCCAAATAAGAATGCGCTGCTAAATAAATCCTTTCAACTGGACAAGATGGATTGGAGAAAAGAGTAAAATCATGTGGCACAGTGGCACGTGTAAGCATTCTACTTCCCCAACCTGGAAGTTCTCACACCCCCTCCTTTTGGGTTTTTACGGAGACTTCATTACACAGGCATGGCTAATGAAATCATTGACGTTTGATGACTTAGTCAACCTCTAACCCTTCTTTCCTCCCTGGTAATAGGAGGGACTGAAAGTTCCACTCCTCTGGTTTTCCTGGCAACCAGCTGCCCTCCTTAAGTGCTTTCCAAAAGTCACCTCATTTATATAAATCCACGTGGTGGAAAGAACCTTGTTGTGAATAACAAGACACCCATTTCACCTTTATAGCATTGAGGCATTTTCAGGAATGGAGGCAAGAGACCAAAAAGTATAACAAAAGATGCTCCCCTTGCTGTATCACTCAGAAAATTCTAGGAGTTTTTGGTGCTGTGAGCCAGGAACTGTGGACCATGACCAGATACATATAAGAAATATATTTTCTTAGCGAAATGAACAAATGTACATTTCTTATAAAAAACAATATTGCAAGGGCCATGTGGCTAGTCCCAACCAATGAATAGTTAATGGAAGTGATGACTGTCAATTTGGCATTGGAACATTTAATTGCCAATGCAAGACTCTTGCTATTTCTATTTTCCTTGGCAGAGCAACCAATTATGTTCTAACTGCTTTGTCAACCTGGGCCAGGGACTGAAGGTAGAGCAAAGAGACCCAGGCAATACATGATGGGCACATTGTGTGATCAAAAATGATAACTTTGTTGTTCTAAGTTGCATATAGTATCCCAGTCTTACTGATATATATACATTCTATGAGTAAGATAAAATTTGTGTACTTGGAGGGGTCCCTCAGCCTGGCCTACACTCTCTCACAGTCCAGGAGTCCTTGGGGATTGTCCAACTGATGGCTTAGGCCTGTTTCCGTGAGCGAGCCTAAGCCATCAGTTGGATACCCTTAGTGCTGCCACAGAGGTAAGAGAAGCTCCCTCCACTGCCACTGAGCTCGCCAGCCATGAGCTGAGCTTCTGGCTGAGCGACACTCCTGCTACGGAAGCGCACTCACCACCAGGGGCAGCTCCTGCATTGAAGGTCTGCCCCCTGGTGGTCAATGTGCATCATAGCGACCGGTCATTCCGCCATTCAGTTGATTTGCATATTAGCCTTTTATTATATAGGATAATATATATATATATATATATATATATATATATATATATATATATATATATACTAGAGGCCCATTGCAGGAAGATTCCTGCAAGAAAAGGGCTTCCAGTGGACTTCCCTCCCACTACCCCATGCTTTTCCTTCCCTCCTGCCACTGCTGCCCCCCACCCTGCACTTTCCCTTCCACTGCCACTGCTGTTGTGCTTTCTGCTCTCCCTCTCTCTCCCTTCTATGCTGTCTATAGTCTTCACTGCCTATATTTGTATGCAAATTAACCACCATATTTGTTGGGTTAATTTGCATACTCACTCTGATTGACTGGTGGGCATAGCAAAGTGATGGTTAATTTGCATGTTTCTCTTTTATTAGTGTGGATATATCAATAAGATATATATATATATATATATATATATATATATATATATATATATGGTAAAAAAGTATTTATTTTTTAAATAACTGATTATCTCACCATCAGTTATTAAATAGCCTATGTTTTAGTAGCCATTCATTTAATACTATTCTTTAAGACAAACTATTTCATACTGTTAATGGTGTATGTCACCAGATGCTACTGACAAAGTTAGACATTGGTCCTTGAGTTTGGCTACGAAAGAATTCAGAGCCAAGAACTCAAATACAAGTAAAAGTCTATTTATAAAATCACAGAGGTAGAAGTGAGCTGCAGAAGAAGTGAGCCAACTGGGATGATTTTAGGGGAGGTCTTTGGGGAGGGCCTCATTAGAATGTTCATCATCTTTCCAGGGATGTCCTTTCAGGGTCGAGGTATCTACCTCGATTGGTTAGTGCTAGGGTAGAGGGTCATACAGCTGTCCTGATGTCCTCCAGGGAGTTACTTGTCTGTTTTTTGCTACTTTTCTGGGCCTGGCGCTGAAACACAACTGAGGCCCGATACTTTCTCTAGTTTGACTGAAACTCTATCTGTGTGGTCAATAGACCTGGGGCTTTGTTCTTAGGATTATTTGATGTGGGTCAGGACTTCATTGTCCTGCAGGATTAATGCTTAAGGAAGTGGTATTGCAAGGGCTTGTATGGGAATCATACAAGCTATTCTCTGCACCCCCTTGTTCCTCCTTTAAAGGGGTCTGCCACATGATTAGACACATTCCAGGCGAGGAATGCTCAGGGGAGGGTTCCAACCATATGACCAGTGATATGAAAGGTCAGGCATCTAAACTGCAAGACTAGTAATATGCTAGGGGAGAAAAGGTCACCAGGGACAAGATTGCACTCTACAATACTTGTGGGTTTTGTTTTGTTTTTCTCCCAATTTTGCCTGCTGCTAGGCACCTGGGTTTTGGGTCCTGGTGACCTTCTGTACCTTGCCTATCATTCTTGTTCTGCTTATGTCTGTCTAACTGCATACTATATCAATGTTATGCATATATATATATAATAGAAACTAAAACTTGTCATTTTGATGAACAAAAAATTAAGTTATGCCACAGCATGTCCCGTGTAACCATAAATATATTTCCAAAATAATGATGAAAAAAGATGAGTAATAAGTACTAGAAATTATGCTTTAAGGAATACACAGAGGGGTATACTAGTAACCTCCAGCATGGACTAAAAAATAGCCAGCCTTGGAACACATGAGCAAGAGTAAACTGGCCAGAAATGAGCTCTCACACTCTCTGATTTTAGTGATTAAGAATCAGAATCAAAATGACCTCAAACAGTACAATTTTGTTTAGAATCTAGACTTCTATTAGGAGGAAAAGTTCTTGACATCTAAAATGAGATGCAATTCTTCATATATATATTGGAAGCTGGACCGGAAAGATAGCATTATCTAAAAGGTGACATTGAAAGGAAATCACTGTACTTGGATACACATCCTGGAATAGATTCTCATCCTACAACCACTTTGTCTTAGCAGGTGAGACAGAGATGCATGTGGTCTCCCTACTATTTGAAATTTATAAATGTAATAGATGGATATTAATAGCATATTTCTATAAAATCATTTCCAACCACTAAAGGCAGAAAGTCACATGTCTGTGTACATGTCAAATGAAAAACTCCTGTTAGTATATTTGAAAATTGGAAGATTGTTGGAGTCAACATCTTTCAGTAATTGCTAAGAGAATATTTTTCTGAGCAATGTGTGTGGAGACCATGCAGCTTATTAAAATCAATGAACTTGGGAAAAGGAATAGGTTGAATGAATCTTCATCCCTCTCTCATTTTGTTGATGGTGATAAGATTGATAGAATAAAAGAATGACTCAGTTTTTTAAATTATAAAATATAGTTTAATATTTTGATATGTCAACTCATTATGATATATGCTTTATAAGCTACAATAATATAATTCTGCTTTTCACTATAAATATATTTAGTCAATATGATATTATATTTATATGTATCTTATACCATATACTCTATTATTTTATATCATATGGTATTTTAATATAGAATATTTTGACAAGCTCATTGATCAAAATTTATACAGATCTTAGGCTAATGCAAAATTAGAAAACATTAATTATTACTTATGAAAGGCAATTTCTTTGTTGCGGTCACTTCTTTATAAACATTGGGTTCAAGTGGGATGGGAGGAGGATGGAAATTATAATAAGGAGTCCAGTTTCCAGTAGTTCAAAACCAGAACTACCACCATAGTCTCTGTAGAGAATGCTTGGATAATGTTCTCCACTAGCAATTCCAATATTACCATATTAGCAAGTATTATTTCAAAAAAGCTAATGTTATATATAGGTATTACAGAGGTCTTTCAACTGCTTATCTCTTTCTTATCAAATTTTACATTGTCATGTTCTAGGAAACAGAAACAACAGTTAAATTTCATAGTAGGACACTATGTTGCCCAAGTGGTATATGATTTATGTATTAGATAAAAAATGAAAAAATAAAATATGGCTCAGCCAACATGGCTAGTGGTTGAGTGTCAATCTGTGAACCAGGAGGTCATGGTTCAATTCCTGATCAGGGCATATGCCCATGTTGCTGGCACCATCCCCATTGTGGGCATGCAGGAGGCAGCCAATCTCTAATCATTGATCTCTCTCTCTCTCTCTCTCTCTCTCTCTCTCTCTCTCTCTCTCTTCCTTCCTCTCTAAAATCAATACAAATATAATTTAAAATGAAAACAAAAACCTACCTTTCACCTCTCACCTTCCCCTTGTCCCTCCTTCTTAATTACCGTTTCATGATGCTGACTCAGCTGGCAGGCTCATTCTTTGCCTTTCCCATCTTTGTTCCTCTTCATGCTCAGAATGCACAAAGCTCCGATAATCATCTTAGAACAAGGAGGTGACCAGAGATAAAGGTGGCAGGGCAGAAAGAGATAAGAAGCTGGGATCTTGAGGCCCATAAATCTGTGATCCAAGACCAGAGCACCTGTTTTCCTTTATATAACATAATGTAACCCTTTATCTTATTTAAATTCTTTACCTTTGGTATGTCTTTTGCTAGCATCCAAACATAGCTTCTCAATGAACCAGACCTCAATTCATTGGCATGCCGGGAAATAATTTAATAGGGTAATTATATATATCCTATCTAATAAAAGAGTAATATGCTAATTGACCATCACTCCAACAGACAAGATGGCTGACCCTATGTGGTCAAAGATCCTGCCCCCATGTGGACACAAGATGGCCACCACAAGATGGCCAGCAGGGGAGGGCATTTGGGAGGGGCCAGGCCTGCAAAGGAGGGTAGTTGGGGGTGATCAAGCCTGCAGGGAGAGCAGTTGTTGGGGACCCAGGATGCAGGGGAGGACAATTAGGGGTGACCAGGCCAGCAGGGGAGGGCAGTTAGGGGCAACAGGCTGGCAAGGGAGCAGTTAGGCATCAATCAGGCTGGCAAGGGAGTGTTTACGGAGGGATCAGGCTGGCAGGCAGAAACAGTTAGAGGCAATCAGAAAGGCAGGCAGGCAGGCAGTTGGGAGCCTGCCATCCTGGATTGTGAGAGGGATGTCCAACTACCCATTTAGGCCCGATTCTACTGGGATCGGGCCTAAATGGGCAGTCAGACATCCCTCGAGGGGTTCCATATTGGAGAGAGTGCCGGCAGGGCTGAGGGACACAACCCCCATGCGCGAATTTCATGTACTGGGCCTCTAATATATATTATATGTACATGTATGCACACATTTATGCTATACATGCACACTATATTTGTATATATGCAAATATGAAATTGAACTTTATTGTACCTAGTAAGATTACCTGTGATTTATAGCTAAGTGAGAATTAAATGTAATTTAGTAAAGTAGAGACATTGGAAGTCATTAGAATGAGTCTCATTCAGCAAAATCCAAGAAAATTTGTTAAAGTGTTAGTTCTTATTTTGTTCTATTTTCTACAAATTTATAGAGCTGAGCATGGTTGAGAGAGAGAGAGAGAGAGAGAGAGAGAGAGAGAGAGAGTGTTTTCTGTGATTCTGACACTCAACATTAAAAAAAAAATCAATTTAAAGATTCTGTTTTGGTTCTTACCAGCTGAAAATTTTCAGAATAATCAAACACTATCCCTGGGGCAAGACAGAAACTGTGGGAATACTGACAGCATTCAATGGTATAGCTTCTGATGTACAATAGTAGCATTCCTCTCTGGTGTCTTTACAAACTACTATTTTAAAGTTATGTTCCCACAAACTGGAGGACCTCATAGTTTCTTATTCAAAGTAAGAAAATATCTAATCAATCACCACAAACCAGGTCACTTGGCTTTTTAAAATTCCATCAGAAGAAATGTTCTGTTCTGTACAAGAAGATCGATAAAAGACACACATTCTGACCCTGAACCCAGCACCTCAGGTGGACATTAACCTCACAGCTGAGGCAGGGTAGCATTAATGTGATTTTGTCCTGAGTGATTGCCCTTGTTTTCCTTAATGAACCCATTCAGCGGCTGTGGAGCTCAAAGAAAGATTCTTTCAGTCTATTGAATGAGACCTTTATTATTCTAGCTCTCTCCTCAATAATAAAAACAACCAGAATGCGCCCAAATTTCTGTAGGCTGCTATAAATTTACCTCATGCCGATAGCCTCAGTATAAGCAGAAAAACAAAAGGCTGCTTTTCGCCTTCCACGCAGGCCTGAGTGAAGCTACCAGTCAGCTTTTTATAGCAAATAAAAGCAGAAGGTTCTTTACATCTCTTTAAAGTTCTAGTGCTGAACAGGCCCCTAGGTGAAAGACAAATCACAGGCTTTTCATATCTGCCTTTCTTTTCACACTAAAATGAGATAATGTTATAATAAAAACCTTGTAGCTCTTTTCTTTCCTAAGCCAGGCTTTACCCACTGTGGAGTAACTCCTGGAAGTTAAATGCAGGTGTGTTTAAGAATTGCATTGCATTCCTTGTCTAAGAGAGAAAAATCACGAAAAGGAGAAGAACCATTGAAAAGAATATGGCAAATTTACAGCAGAAAGACAAATTGGAAAAATATGCCATTGCATTCTCTAGGTCATGTGGCTTTCAAAATTGACTCCTTTGAGCTCTTCTGTCACTTCTGAAAACAATAATAATATATTAGCCACTGGTGCTCTCACAAGTCTTCAGCACCCGGCGTCTACCTTTTTCTCCTCTTAGCATCCACATTCATCTCTTCAGTTACACAACATTAGGAACCAGGCCAGCTCCATAATTCTCAACCCTTTTATCTTAATAGGATTTTCCAGAAATCATATGGAAATGGTTCATACAAATTATGCTGCTCATCAGTTCTCAGTAGCGGGAAAGTGTCTGGTAATGAGATTTCAGTATTGATAGACACCAGCGTTTTCCAGAAAGGAGATGGCATCACTTTCAATGTGCAGGAAACAATTTCTCAAAGGATAACCTAGTTTAAAAAGCACAGGAAATATATAATGACAGACTTAATATTATGGTTATATGGGCAGGTTATTTATTTTTGGCCAATATTTCTCAGCAGAAATAGACTGTGTTTTATTATTCTTCCAGTCTGGACTTATATCTACTACTCCAAAAATCAACATTTGATGACATTAAATAATGCCTGCCCACAGAGGATACGTAAGTTCTCACGACGTTTAGATACATATCAAATGAGCAGTACCTGGAATTCAAGTTCAACTAACAAGGCACAGTCTATTTTATATCTGCCTCTTTTTTCTCTCCACCATTTCCTTTGAATGGCATACATTCCAGAAAGGCAGCAGCTTCTAAAGTCATTTCCCAAAGTGGGTTCCATGGGGCACTGATAGATATTCCTTGACAGGAATATATGTAGGAAAAGAAACATTTGCTTCAGTGAAAAACTATGATTGTTTAGGTGACAACCTTCCAGGTTATCTAATTTTCATCTCTCATAATCTTTGAGCTATTTTAGATGTTGTAGACACCTAATGGAAAGGCAAAATGATTCTTGTCTGTAGGCAAGTGAAGACAGGGCTGTCCTGTACAAGATCAATAGACTTCCCTCTCCTCTTGTAGAAACACCTGTATTAGTTGCCCTGAATATTCATTTGGATGCTCCTGATCCAGAAATGTGTCTGTTCTTAAATCTGTTCTGGTTCTCTC
Source organism: Vespertilio murinus (assembly GCA_963924515.1). Taxonomy (NCBI): domain Eukaryota; kingdom Metazoa; phylum Chordata; class Mammalia; order Chiroptera; family Vespertilionidae; genus Vespertilio; species Vespertilio murinus. The sequence goes on from OZ004709.1 coordinate 64,656,813, forward strand.
ATTGATTATGTAATAAGTAAAATCTTAAATATATATTCACTTTTATACCTGCATAAGAGTATATATATATATATATATATATATATATATATATATATATATGATCTTTGAACTCATAATAATCTGGTCACTCAGTGTATATCTTATACAATAAAAGGCTAATATGCAAATTGTCCCCTTGACCAGGATTTCGACCAGCAGGCAGGCCGGCCCACCACCCTTGTCCCCTCCCTGGGGCCAGGCTGGCCAGACCCCACCCATGCACGAATTCATGCACCAGGCCTCTAATATATATATATATATATATATATATATATATATATATATATATATATATATAATGAGTGGCCAGATCATTATGTGTTCAGAGATCATAATAATCTGGCCACTCAGTATATATGAATATCTTAAAGTGGCCACTCAGTATATATACATCTTAAAGATTATACAAGCTTGGAAAAGGCTGGTAAAGAAAACAGGACCCTGAGCTGAGACCTGAGTTTTTTCCCAGACCAGTTTTTATTATGGAAAATGTCAAACAATCAAAAGTAGAAAGAAAAGTACAGTGACCTTCCCTCCAGTTAACCATTATCTAGTTTCCACAATTGCCAGCTCACAGCCAAGCTTATTTCTTCCATTTCTCCACAGCTTCCCATAGGATTATTTTAAAGAAAATTCTAGACATCATATCAATTTATGTCTTTCTAAAAGATAAATGCTGTTACAATTTTAAAAAATAGCCATGATATAATTATCATACCTAAAATTTAACAAAAAAAATAAAATCATCAAATATTTAGCTTCCATTCAAATTGCAACTTATTGACAAGTCATTTCCTGGCTCTGGAGAGCAGTTTTTTGTCAAAAGAGGCAGAACAACCATGCTGCCTTCCACTGGTTAAGACCTCCAAGAGCAAAGGCCTACCGAGGTGAGGATGCCCCTACTGTCACCTGTAGAGGGGCAGCACTGAGCTGGCCAATATTTGTGGTGGTGCTGCTTGTCCTGGCTCAGGGGAAGCGTTCCACTAAGTCTGAAAGACTAAGACATCGCGGGGACTCTCCGCCACCACCCGCAGCCTGCTCTGCCAGGCCTTCATGCGGGCTGAGCTGGCGCTGCACCTTCCATTGGCAGACCCGGAGAATCCTCTCTCTGCTGCCACATGGCCAGGCCAAAGCATCAGACACTACCACCATGCGGATTTTAAAACTACAGGGGAAATTGAGCCACAGGAGCTACCATCGCTGCCGCTCCCACCGCCGCCCCCAAGAATGAGAATCCACCAAAATCAGAGCTCACTACACACCGGGCTCATAGAGAGTGTGGCTTCAGAAATTAGCCTCTGCATCCACAGCAGCTCCACATCCGCAACAAAGAGGACACCATTGAGGGCGGACTCTCCCCATGCAGCCATCACAGCCCGCCCACAATCTTCCCAGCACACCCACCATGCTGGGAGGGAAATGGAGCGCGCTGGTGAGGAAATGGCACAGTGCCTTCCATTACCCACCCAGGCGAGCCCATCCTCCGATGCCACATGGCCAAGCCGAAGCTCTCACCACCGCCGCCATGTGAACTTTAAAACTACAGTGGTAATTGAACCACAGGAGCGACCGTCAATATTGCACCTGGCACCGCCACCCGCCACTGCCGCCGAGAATAAAGGAAATCCACCAAGAACAGAGCTCACCACACCTTGGGCTCAGGGAGTGGGCAACCTCAGAACTTAGCCTCCATGTCTGCAGCTGCTCTGCTCCCACACCGAATGAGACACCTTTGAAGGTGGTCCCCCCGCCTGCAACCATCTCAGCCCAACTGCAGCTGTCCCAGCCTGCCCGCCATGCTAGCAAGGAGCTAGTGTGGCGCCTCCAATATGCGACCCCAACACCCTAGAGGGGCCGAGTGCCCTGGGTGAGCCGAGTGTCCCAGGGGGCCATGTGCCCCGGGTGAGCCGTACCCCCCAAAGGGGAAGGGGATCCCGGGTGAGCCGAGTGTCCCAGGGGGCCGAGTGCCCCGGGAGAGCCGAGTGTCCCAGGGGGCCGAGTGCCCCGGGTGAGCCGAGTGTCCCAGGGGGCCGTGTGCCCCGGGTGAGTCGAGTGTCCCAGGGGGCCGAGTGCCCCGGGTGAGCTGAGTGTCCCAGGGGGCCGTGTGCCCCGGGTGAGCCGAGTGTCCCAGGGGGCCGAGTGCCCTGGGTGAGCTGAGTGTCCCAGACATGTGTCCCAGGGGAAGCAGTGGGACCCAGGGGAAGGGGCGGTGAGAACCAGAGGAGGAGCGGACTCTATTCATATGGTCCTGAGATAGTCACCATAAAACAAGCAGACTGCCAAATGAGGAGCAGATTTTATTCATGGGGTCCTGAGATGGTCACCATAAAACAAGCAGATTGTCAAATGACAGCGGGGAGGGGAAGGAGACCTGGGGGGAGATAGGAGAACAACCGAGGGACTGGTATGCATGAACATAAGTACAACCAATAGACCCGGAACTCTGGGGAGGGAGGGCATGGATGGGAGGTGGGGGGGGGGGGGCAATGGTAAACTATGTACACAGAAAATACCTTAATAAAATAAAATTTAAAAAAAAAAAGAGGCAGAACATCTAGAACCCTTTTCATCTGAAGATGCATCTTTAAGAATATCTTGCTTTTATGCAGTCGTTGGCCTTCTAAAATACTGAGCTTGGTCTGACATTTTAGAAACCAAACACTCATCCAAATGCGCCACAATGAATCACTAAAGAAAACTAGCAGCAAATAATTTTTTAAATTATATTTTATTGATTTTTTTTTTACAGAGAGGGGGGGGAGAGGGATAGAGAGTTGGAAACATGGATGAGAGAGAAACATAGATCAGCTGCCTCCAGCACACCCCCTACTGGGGATGTGCCTTGAACCAAGGTACATGCTCTTGACCAGAACCAAACCTGGGACCCTTCAGTCTGCTAGCTGAGGCTCTATCCACTGAGTCAACAGATTCAGGCGCAGCAAATAATTGTGATAAGCATCTCACATTAATGTGTTTGTATATCTAGATTTTGGGTATCAGCTTTTATAAAATGAGCCACTCCTTCAATATTGATCTGCTTCAAGAAGTCTTATGAAATAGCTATTCTTCAAAGCACAAGCAATAACTAAAATTGGGGTTTCTAAATTTCTCTTCAATGTCAGGAAGCTGAGAGGCATTCATTTGATATGCTGATTTTTGCTTCTGACATATAAGCCAACAAGAAGTAATCTGGAATTAGGAGATGGAATTACCTTCACTATTAAAGATTGAGAGCTGTCCTAAATCAGCCCAAGCTAACAACAATGTGGCCCTCTGGAGAGACATTTTCCTATAAAATTAAATTCATACAGAAAAACTAACAAACATTAATAATTGCATCGTCTTATTGGGAACTTCTGATGAGATGGAGGGAAGAAGGATGGAGAGAAAATTCTTCTCATGGTGGAACAGTAAATGTGAGATTTTTTTTTTCTCTTTCTCTCTACACCCTCCTGGGCAAATAAGAAGAATTGAATGGAATTAATACCACTAACTTGAGAACTAATTATAAGACCTTTCACTCAAATGTAAAACTTGCTGGAAGGAAGAAAACCATTTCATTTCTAGTTTTAGATGAAAGACTCAAAATGTCAAACTAAGAGATAAAAAGGGGGAAGTGGAAAAGAAGGTGGTAAGCAAAAATATAAAGGCAACAAATTATATGGACTGTGATTTATTATTTCAATTTAACATGGCAGAGAAAATATATTAATTTATGAATATTTGATTATTCCCCCCAGCAAGGAATAGCATAGCTGTATTCCATTTATTTCTGTGCCCTCCTCTTTGCCTTAGAGCTTATTATGTGAATTTAGGGCAGTCAGGTGGAGAGGAGGGAAAAGAAAGTAAAAGATAAAAAGATTTGTAGCAGAAAAGGGTGATCTTTATTTGTGAAAGGAGAAAAAAACATTGCATGTAAGAAAAAGGAAGGAGAATGAAAAGAGTATTCAGAGAGGGGAAAGTTTGTGGGGGAAGAGAATGGAGAATGACAAAGAGATGAAGGTTGAAGAGAACCCCATGCAGCCGTGTAAGAGATAGTAGAAGGATAAAAGAAAGCAAGTGTGACTTTTAGAAATGTTAGTTTGGAAAATAAACTGGGATTGTCTTAGTATCTTTCTAGAGCTAGAATTAACAATTTATGTTTTTGGTTCCTGGGCTGAGTTGCATTGGTTAGAAAGACTGAACCACGTGGAGCCTCTGCATTTAGATGGGTTGCTTTTGGGGAGCCAATCGCTAAGCCTTTGAATTTGTGATGTTACATCCAATTTAACTTTGAATTAAGTTATCACCTGGGTTAAGAGTGCAATTTGGTATAAAGGCCAGACTCTTGGAACAATGAAATAAAGAGAGGGTTCTTGAATTAACTCCAGAAAGTCGAAGCCATGCAGTTGAGGCTTTGATGAAGTGAAAACTGTAATTGGAAGGAGAAAGAAAAATAGTTCCAATTTGGACATCAGACTTATGAAGTAACTATAATATATTCACTAGTGATTGCCTTTAAAATAAAATTTAAAAATTGCCTTGTGAAATTGCAAACTGCACATTAATTTTAAGACAGGTTCCATAGCCATCAGACTTCTTTGTAAATGCCATTGTCAAGGGAATGAGCAGGCCTGTCAACCCTGCTTGGAGCAGTCAAAGTTGCTGCCTTGCTCCTCTGGTGGGAACAGATTCATTCCAGGGGATCTGGCTGCTGCTGCTGCTGCTGCTGCTGCTACAAAATCAACAAGAAGCAGACATTGGAACCACTGGAAGGGGATAATTGCTCCCAGAAACTTGAGAAACTTGTAGTAAATACCATGCCAAAGAAAGGCCAAATCAAAAAATCCTGAGTTGTGATTTAAATATTGCTCACGCAAACAAATAAAAAGATACCAGCACCTGACATCTTACACCAGGGGTCACTGATGAAGTCAAAGCTAGAAAAGGTGCCATTAATGTTATGATATTGAGAGGGTGTGTCCATCAGAATTAGGTGGCTAGCAGAATTGTCCTAAGGTGAATTGTCTACCAGGGGTGATGAGTCTTGGCAGATGTATTGGATGGAGCAGGTAGGTGAGTAAACCAAGATTTGCTTGGGTTTTAATCCTGAAGCAAGAGTTTCATGAATTCCCACTATTGATTGAAAAGATCTGGGCTGAGATGGATGAAGAATGGATTGTAAGGGATTTAGGACCAGCTAATGGGGCTCACAACAGAGGCATTGAGCAGATTTGGGAAACTAAGTGATAGTAAGGATACTTCATTTTTATTGAAGTCTTTTCTCAAATAAGCAAAAACAGCATCCAAATCTTAGTCATAAACTCCAAGAGATAGCTCTTCTTGCAGACTGAGCACCAATTTGCTTCTAATTCAGGTAAGTTTCCTATAATGAGAGGATATTTGAAAGGACCCAGCATGGCTGAGTCCATGGAGGAATACCCTTGGCTGTCTGGTCAAACTTGGAGGCCTGGATGTGGTCAATGTTGGCTTCTATTGTAGAGAAAAGGAGGATCTGGTGGTAGCCTGTACCTCAAGGGTGTCTGTCAGATGTCATCTTTCATTATAGGAAGAATGGGGGCTAGAGGAGAGGAGCTGATATTCTCAGCAGGGGAAGGGATTAAATACTAAATCTGACGTGTTGGCCATCAGGGAGTTTTCCCATTCTCTGTCTCCAATGTTTGTGGAAAGGACAATGATGAATTGTGGCAGGGGCAGCTGCCCCTGACAGGGATTTTGATCTGCCCATAATAAACTAGGAAAGTTGGGGGCAGCAGATGGAAAGTGTAATAGGCATATAGGCACAATTTCTTTGACACCTGTGTGTTCATAGCATCCATCTCACCTCACCTCTCAATCAAAGAGAATTATGGCAATGTCACTGTGGTATTTACTACCCTCCTGTAGTTCCGTGGCATAACTGTGCAGAGAGAAGAACCTTACAAGCCGAGATGGGGAATCTGTATTATAAAGGATCTTGCCCCAGGAAGGGTAAAAGTGGGAAGCTGGTAGGTAAGAGGAAACTAGAGGGGGAAACAGCAATTAATGCTCACACTCTGGGACTGCTAAAGAAAGTATTTCATGGATAGACTAAAGAATAAATGGAAGGATAATGCTGGCTTGATAAAGGGATAGCGTTAAGTACTAAAAGAGGTTGAGAATGAAAGGAATAAAAGGAAATTAAATGTTTCCTTTTGATTGTTAGAATATGGTCCTTTGAATGCAACAATCCACTAATACAGGGCTATAGGAGCTCCAAGATTTATTTAGACCATGGAATCCTACCTCATAGCAAAGTAAAAAATCAAGAGAACTCACCACTCAATTTAAGAACTCAGTTTATTCAACTCTCATTAGCAATTTACTTCCTCCCAGCATTTATGCCTGGTCTCAGGATCATATAATCCTTCTTCTAGAAGCTGGGTCAGCTGAGGCTGAGCTGGGGGGCCTGGTTACTTCTGGCTCATCTTTGTTCATAGTGTGAGTCCTTTCAGAGATCCAACTCCACCAAAGGGCATTCAATGCCCTCCCATCCTTAGCCAATCCTCGTCCCTTCAGCCAAAGCTCTCATCACTCGGGCTCAGTAACACACTGTCCACCCCTCCTCCTAGAAACAGCATTTGCCTTCGGGAGAAAGGCTGTCCCAAACACCAGGGCCACATTCCTGATCTTCCCAACTCTAGATCCTGGCCTGGCAACCTGGGAATCCATTATCTGTTCAACTCTGATGCCTTTAAAAACTCCATTAATGGATGTGGATTTCCCTTACTACTCCCACGGTAAAGATGAGTCACAGAGAAGTTAGGCACCTTGACTAATGTACCACTGGCAAATGGGGAACCCAGGATTCAATCCCAGGAAGACCTGGGCTAAGATCTGTTTCTCAAGCATCTGCCCTTTGTAAGGGTAATCTGTGTTTCTCTCTGGTGATGCAAGAACAAATCTTGGAAAATCCTAAGGAATACATGTCTAACATTTCAGGATTTCCTCCAAATATTATTATTAGTAAAGTAGTCTTTGGAATGTCTCATAATCAGAGGATTTCAAGGACTAGCCAAGAACTGGAAACACTCTACATGTCTCAATTCCTTCTGCAGAGTGAATAAACAATGTGATAAATATTCATTAAATGAAATTCTATGCACCATTAGAAAGTATTGAACTATGACTCATGCAGCATGAATGAACCTAAAATACATTATTGTGAGGAAAGAAGTACCTTATTTTATTGTGTTTTATATTCCCTCTTTCATGATTTTAATACATTTTTAAAATATATTTTATTGATTTTTTTTTTACAGAGAGGAAGGTAGAAGGATAGAGAGTTAGAAACATAGATGAGAGAGAAACACCAATCAGCTGCCTCCTGCACATCCCCTATTGGGGATGTGCCTTCAACCAAGGTACATGTTCTTGACCCGAATCGAACCTGGGACCCTTCTGTCTGCAGGCTGATATTCTATCCACTGAGCCAAACTGGTTAAGGTAGTTTTAATACATTTTAAGTTTAAAGTTTTTATCTGATAATATTAGTCCAAGGTGTGGGGCAACTCCAATCTTGACATCTAATGGATTTCTGTGTGTAATTGGTGACTTTGGATTGTGAGTTCATCTCAGTGGGGCTTTATAGGAATTTTTATGCCAGATTGACAGCTGTTTGCAATAGAAGATAGTTCTGTGCTTGCTTCTGCTAATATTCTCCCCTCCTCTGTTAGCATTTTTATGAGTATTTCTTGGTTTTTAGGCAATGAAGCTAGTATAAATTCAAACTTTAATTTGTGTAAGGTCCGGCCCATATGATTTCTTAAGGAAGTCTCCTTCCTATTTTTCAACACAAAGACCAGGCCAAGACAGAGGAGCTTTCTTGTAATTTCCATGTGCTAGTAAGCCATTTTTGTTTGTTTGTTTCACTAAGGATGTAGCTGGGAATTTTATGCAATTTCAGCTCCATTCTCTCTCCTTGCTACAATCAAGACTTTGCATCCTACACCTATCTGGCCCATAAAACATACACTCCCTGCCTGCTCCCTGGGGCAGCAGCTCTCCACCACTTCTACAAGGAGCTGTTTATTTGCTTGTGGTTGTTGGCTCCCGTGATTTTTTTTCTTCTAAGGTGAGCTCTACCTTTAAAAAAACGTCAGTTACACTTTAGCCATCATTTCTGGTGTTTGTAGTGGGAGGATTTTTAATTTTTCTGCTCCACAATATTTGTTGTTAAATAAATTTTAGAAATGCTAAAGTCCTTCTTGAAGGTTCATAGCATCAGCCTACAAAAGGCCAACAATGTAACCCTTGTTGGAACAATGTACATTGAGATCTCTCCTGACTTGGATTTACCCTAATTCACTATTTTGTTTGCATAGTAAGAATTAGGTAGTTCTCCTTGCTCGAGAACAGTCGGGAACTTAGCTGTTTCCTGAAACCACTACTTTAACCTGTCGCTAGGATTGTGTTGTACTCACAGGACAGGGGGCTTATCTTTCTGCTACAGCATGAGAGGAGGCCTTCACTTTTAAAACAAATGCCAACACTATTCATATATGTTAAAAAAGCATAAAAAGAAACGAAAACACCCTATTTTGTGCCACTTAAAAGGATATTTGCTCTTTCAGGAGGTCACACTTACTTTTCCAGTCTGTAGAATAAACTCTCTGAAGGAAGCTTAAATAACTTGATGCTATAGTTTAATCATGTGGCTTTGCCCATAGCTGTTTCCTACTCATGAAATAGTCTACAACTTCAAGTCATAGAATACTCTGTACAATATTACTAGACAAAATGGTTAACAGTCAATGGTCAACCCATAACATGCTGGTTTCTAATGATATTTATTAGATTGAGATTCAGGCTTAGAGTTTACTGCACAGAGAGCTAGAGTGTGGAGAACAATCCCATAGCATGACAGCTCCATAATTTAGTGACCTAGCAGTTGGTCCCTTTGGGGCACAAATGTGCTCTGTGTTTATCCTATTATCTCTACTCCAGTAACTAATTATGATAAACAATTTTAGGAATTATATGCCCTCCCAGTAACAACAGAACACAAAGAATTCTGATGGCACAAATCTTTCCAAAATGTAACTTTTAGAATATAATATGATTAGTCAGATGTCTATTAACTAGAATCATACTTAGGGAGATTTATGGAACCTATCAATTACTGACTTCAATGTATACTGATTTCAAAGATATTAAAATGGGAGGTGGAATGCATGCAAAGATTAATTGGAAACGATGCCTCCATCACTCCCCTATACAAAAGGAAAAAGAAGCTCAGAATCTTCCCTGATGGCTCCACAAAGAACTTTCCATTGAGATGAATGCTAGTCCTATTTCTCCACATGTGCAGCTCAAAGGCTGCTTGTGTGCATCTGAGGGATCCCAAATCCATCTCTGCCTCCACAGTTCCTAATCTTGACCTCTGGTCACATGTTACCACCAAACCCTCAGTCTAGATCAGGTTCCCTTTTTATAAACTCATATAGCATCTCTTAAGTTTTCTAGTTGGAACTCTTATCCCACTTATTAATATCCATCTTCCCAAGTAAAATATAAATTAATATGGGAGCATAGCATTCACAATTTGAAAACTCTGGTATCCACCAAAACTGGTTTGGTTCAGTGGTGGAGCGTCGGTCTGCGGACTGAAAGGTCCCAGGTTCGATTCCGGTTAAGAGCATGTACATTGGTTGTGGGCACATCCCCGGTCGGGGGTGTGCAGGAGGCAGCTGGTCGATGTTTCTCTCTCATTGACGTTTCTAGCTCTCTATCTCTCTCCCTTCCTCTCTGTAAAATATCAATAAAAATATTTAAAAAAAAAAAAAGAAAACTCTGGTATCCTGTATATCAGTAATGGTCTAGGCAGTGTTTCCCAAACTTTTGACATATGTGTACCCCTCCTATAATTTTCGTAACACTGAGTACCCCTCGTCAAAAAAAAAAAGGATGTATTTTAATAACAATCAAAATATATTTATTTTTTATTTTTTGGTACAAACACAAAATAATAATAAACGAAAAATAAAATTATTCATAATAAAATATAAATAAAAGTTATATTATAAATAACATTTATTTGCACATCGGACCATCTCATGCCTCACAAGACTGTCTTGACTTGACTCATGAGTACGTAGAATTAGGTGCAGCTAAGCACGGTGCAGTGCATACCCCCACCAAACTCTTCCCGTACCCCTGGGGGTATGCGTACCACACTTTGGGAAACACTGGTCTAGCCCATGTGGGCGTTTGTATGGCTATTTCTCAGCTGACCCTTGTGAGGTTACAAAGGTAGGGAAGATTAAGTCACTGTGGCTGAGATGACATACCCCAGCCTCCCTTTCAGTTAGGTGTGACCCTGTGACTAAGTCCTCTCATGGGAAATGTGACCAGAAATGTGTGTGCCTCTTGGCAGCCTTCCCTAACATCTCTGAGGAGTACTCCTCCATGCACTCTCCCCTCTGACTGGAGGGGATGAAGGTGGCCACAGTCAATTTAAGAACCACAGAGAACCTGAAGCACAGCCACTACTCTCTGAGATGTCTGAGGTGGACTAGGTGGCACTGTAATACAATTCTTAAAGGCCCTGAGATTTGGGGGTCTGTTAACACAGCCTACACTAGCCTGATACAGTTATCAACCTTGAGTTCACATGTTCTAAGAAAGAACTCCAGTTACTGTGGCATATGTTCCAAAGAACCTTCAAGACTGGGATAAAGCAGGGAGAGTTGCATTGGAACTCAGTGCCATTGGCTTCAAAAGCTACAGGCTTTGCTCCCACCAAGGATGTGAGACCAAGTTCAGGTAGGCTGAGACACTGCAAAATGGTTTATTTTTCACTATACAGGCCAGTGTGTATTCTGAGCCAGCTTCTCTGGGGTAGGCAAGCTCAGTGGTATGAAAATGTAATCATGTTTTTCACAATACATCCCTCTATTGTTTTTCACAAGTGAGCATTTTCATCTCCATTGTTCCAGTCCCCAGGGGTTTTTGTGTCACCTCTCCTCCTTTGTGCTTTCCACTGCCATAGTGCCAGGAAGGTTGGGGTGCAGACCAGTCGTCTCACTGCCTTCGGCTCCAGCCTGGCCACCCCCAATCTCAGGACAGAAGGAGACCAGGGAGGCGAGTACAGTGAGATTCTATGGACAACGCAATGGGCTGGGACCAGGAGCCCTTGAACGGCCCCTCCTTTGTTCTGTGCACCTTCCAGAGCAGCTAAAGGCATGTGGCATGGGCTTCACCCCATCAGGGAGAAGGGGATAAAGAGGAGAAATGAACAGACTGGAATGGGGGGTGGACACAGAGAAAATTGTTAACACAGTAGTATTTTTCACTGCCTAGGCAAATAACTAGTGAAAAAAGTTACATGAAAGCAATAGATGGGTTTTGTTTTTACTTAGCACTATCATAGGTTTTGAGACAAATGGAAACTTACATAAAATGAAAACACACAGGATCGAGGATTATGTACAATTCTGTGATTAAGGTGCTTTGCAATTCAGGCAACCTTCTGCTAGAAACTCCTATCGAGGTTCCAGTTGCTGCAGATACTATTTGAGGAGGCAAAGAGTAGTAAACATGTGGATGAAGAGGAAAATAACTCAATACCCTGGGCTAAATAATCAAGACTATTACAAGGAATATAAATAATAAATTTATAATGTATTTCAATACAAATAAGCATTTTCAATATAAAACCTGCATTTGCACAAAGAAGCTATTTAGTAACAAATACAATCACACTGTATTGGAAACATGTCAAAGCTGTATGTCTCACATAGACTAGCACAATGTCACAGTTCACATGAAACTTTACTGAGAATAAGCCTTCACCTGAAGGCCAAGCCCCGGTCTGAAGCTGTCACAGCCTCTCCACTGAGCCTCCTGGCTCGGGAACGCTGTCACAAGCAGTTGGAGATCCATCAGACTTGATGACTCACATTGGTTTTGCAAGACAAACTGTAACCTCAGGAAAACCAAAACGTTGGACTGAGGTAAAGAGATACTAAACAAAGAACTTTTCTGTTGGCACAAAGGATATGAATACTTTCCAAAATGTTGTTATATTTAACAGGATGGGTCGACCACACATTTATAACACTGGCAGAAATAATACTTCAATGCAGAGATAAAGGGCAGACAGATATGGATACATTAGCAAAAGCACTAATTTCCTTTCTTTCTCTCACTTCATGCCAATTTAAGGTGCTGAAATCTCAGGTGTACCCAATCTTGTCTCCCTTTTATTTACTCTTTAATGTTTCCCATCTTTCACTCTTGACTCAGTAATACAGTAAGTACTTGCCCTGAAAGACATTTTTATTATCTACTCCGAAGTTGTTACAGGATGCAGGCTCTGCAGGCTTACATATACCCAAATCATGGTGCAACTCCAGAGCTATCAACGAGTTTGGAACATAAATAAATAAAAAAGTGGCTTTCTCCAGTGTCAAAAGCTAACCGGGTCAATGCTTGTTTGCTACCTCAATATAAGAGCGCTAAGCAAGTTGGGTAGTGTAACAGACCTAGCAAGATATGTAATAAAGGAAACTAAGGAAAAGGTAGGTAGAAGGTGCCTCAACAATGAAAAGGCACCTGCTCCAACTACTCAGTTACTTTTAATTCACCTAATTTTGATTTATACAAAATACTATTGTATCAGTAAATGATATTACAATATAGGACATAAGGTTAATGTTTACTTTCTAAATGAAAATCATTATTCCATGCACTTGACTCCTGGAATAAATGTAAGAGATATCCTTAAAATCCTATTGAAATGTTAATTTCAAATTATTTTAGGTTGACTTTTTTCCTTTAGTTTTACATTCATACTGAAAACAACCTAAAGGCCTCAGGTGGAAAGAAATGAAATTAGTTGAGTATTTATCAGACCACTTGGTAAAAACCTCATCTTTTGCCAGGATATTAAAAAACAGGAAAAACAGGGGGGGAAATGGTTCTCATAGCCAGACTTTTAAACTTCTAATGAATTTTCTTCTCCAAGATGCTTTTCTTTGCTCATTCCATTTTTTAAGTATTGCTGAGAAAGAAAACACACACACACACACACACACACACACACACACACACCACTATTTGGGGTGCAACTGGAAATTGGTCTTACATTTCTAAAAAGTCCAAATAGATTTCTTCATTCCCTCCCCTTTAGTCAAATATTCCACTTTAAAAAAAAATGATTTTATTACAAAGGAGGGGAGCTTTTACCTGGTACAGAAAAGCCAAACTGAATCCTTTCTTAGTTTGTAGCTCTGACCTTGAGCTTAATGATCTGTGAAACATCAATTCAGCTGATTATAAGAGAAAGAAATCCAGTGCTGGGAGGGCACACCCAGCTCAGCCATGATCCAGAAAAGCTTCCCAGGATCAGGGAGACAGAGCCACAACCATCAGATCGACAGCACTTTGGGATAAGATGTGTCAGAGACCTGCCTTATGGAAGAAAGAAAATGAGCAAATTCAAGATTTCCCTAGCCCCTCAGTTCTCTGGTGGCCTCTAACTTGAGGTTGTGTTGCTGTCTGAAGAGAAAAACTATTATTGGCGACTCTTGTTTTGGGGGGCGGAGAGGGTTGTCAAACCATCTTATTGAGGGTCTTTGGGAGAGGGATGAAGGGCTGGGAGGACAATGAGATCTGATGTCCTTGGTCTGGTCAGGATCTCCCAGCTTCATAGCCATCAAAAGCTGGTGACTCTTATTTTTTGGGGGGTAATCCTCACCTGGGGATATTTTTCTATTGATTTTTAGAAAGAGTGGGGAGGGGAAGAGACAGAGAGAAACACATCCATTGGCTGCCTCCCACAAGAGCCCTGTCTAGGAAGCCTACAACCGAGGTACAGGCCCTTGACCAGAAATGAACCTGTGACCCTTCAGTCTGTGGGCTGACACTCTATCCACTGAGCCAAACCGGCTAGGGCAAAAAATCTGGTGACTCTCATGCTGCAGGATGAGGCTGTCAGGTAACTGAATTGGAAAGATGAAAAATAACCATCTCTAAAAATTAGATTCTGGCAGAATAAAACCCCCTTTGTGTGCGTTTGCAGCAGGCTCATGCAAGCACAGAAAGACAGCAAGCTTCAGAACCGCTCCCTCCCGCCAGTGATCCTGTGTTCAAAGTTAATGGGAGAAAAGGGTTATCTAAACAGCCAGATAACAGTACGCTGCATATTTCTTTTTTAAAATGACAGAAACTTTTAAATTTCATAAGCCTCACTACTTATTATTCTGTCTGGACTCAAGGGGTGTAGAATCAACTTCAGTCATCTTTCATAAGCTTGGAATCTAATTTTATGAATTTACTCTAAAACATAAATCAGAGGTAAGACAGAAGGAGATGGATGGATTTTTTAAAAAGAAACTGGGCCTCCTGGGTACTTTTAGCAGATTGGGCACCGAGAGATTTACAGGGATAAAATTCTTTCCAAGATTAAGAAAGAAGGAAATGAAACCAAATCTTTCATTTCCAGACACTCACTTTCATTAATTCTTTCACCAAAAGCACATCGCAGAAGGAGAACCAGAAATGTTATTATGAAAGTGGTTCAAGGCCAGGGAACCCCTTGAGATGAAAACAAAACAACACAGTATTCTAGTTTTCTTCTCAAGACTACCTTGTACTGGCAAGACTTAGGAGACTTCTGGGTTGGGAAAGAATATTGCTGAGGGGACTTTTTTGAGGGGAAAAATTACTACATTTTGGCAAAAAACAACAAAATTGTCTCCTGTAAAATCCCTACTACTTTTTGAATCCCCAAAGGTAACAATGCTGCATTCGAGCTGCTTGGCAGTCCGGCATCCTGGGCTGCGGTTTTTGATTACCTGAACCCTTAAATCCACTAAACGCAGCTGATATCAGCCCGGCTGCCGGCTGGCCCTTCACCAGGAAGCAATGTGAGGTGTGGGGAGCCTGCAGGCTGCTGGCAGGACAGCTGGAAATGGGACAGGTAAGGAATAAGACATAACAATGGAGCTTTAGAGTCAAGACAACTGCCAAGCTCTTTTCTACAATAATGCAGGGCCCTCTCCATTTCTCTCTCAAAAAAGGGGCCCAGTACTATGGTGCCTGATGTTTGTTACAGTTTGACAACAGTAACTTGTTAACACAAGGAGAAGCAAGACTCCTGCTACACACGAGGACGCTCGGGCTGCTTTGCTTTCACTTTAAGGGGCTTGCGGCCTTGTCCATGAACAGTCCTCATGAGAGCTGGGCGTCCCTACCTCTGGTCAAAACTCTCAGCCCCAAGTAGATGCACGTGTGCCCATCCCCAATCCCCAAGCATATCCTAACACCACGCACCCTGATTGTCATGCCTGAAGGATTCTCATTAATACACGTTGGGCTCAATGCCCAGACTACACGACTAAGATGAGAAGAGAAGCTTGCTCAGGAAACAATGAGGATTTTGGTTTAGACTGCAGACAGAGGGAGGCCGGCACACTCCTCTGTCCTACGCTCTTGGAAACAGTCTGTGAGCCTAAGGCCCCTTATCAGCGTGCTGACTTTTGCGCTGCCTCACTGTGTCCTCCGTGCCAGATGGACGGGGCTGCCCGGCAGCATCTTCCTCAGGCTCAGTGGGCTCTCTGTCCCCCAGGGGCTCCCTCGGGGGCCCCCGGTCCTGGGTATCAGTCGTCTCCTCATCCGCACCAGCAGCCAGGTTGTCCTCCTCCTCTTCTTCCTCTGGTTCGTCCTCATCACCAAAGTCTTCTTTCTCTTCCTCGTCGTCTACAAGGCTGTCCTTGTTTTCTTCTTCATTTGAGTCATCTTTTTCGTCCTCTGCATCCTGCGACTGTTCAGCCCTATGAGCCTCCTCTGACTTCCGACTCTGCTCTGTGGAGGGAAGAGAGGGGAACAGCCTCTGAATAAACAAAGATCAATCAGCAATCAATAACTATGTTTGGCTGTGAAATAACAGGGGCACATGACAGTTTTCTCCACCTCAAAGCTATTATTAGCCAGAACAGATCTCTGGTTGGCATCCTAGCCCAGCCCAGAAAGGCAAAGGTTCCCCCGGGCTTTGTATTTTGTACCTTGTAGAATCTGGCTCAGTGGCCTGCTCACTAGCCATGGTAACTTACTCACCATATGACAAGCTGAGCCAATCAGAGTGTGTTAAATACATTTTCCTTCTCCCAAAATTGCTTTAAATTGGCTTTCTGTTACTTCTAAGAATTCTAAGGAACTTAATATACCTTCTAATTATATCATGTGCGGCATTACAATGTTACAATCAGGGACATATTGCATATACCACAGCAGTCCTTTAAGATTATAACGGGGCTAAGAAATTCCTATTGTAGTCGCCCTGTAGCAGAGCAAGGTAGTTCTCCTGTGCCGGTGGCGATGCTGGGGCCAATGCCTGCTCTGCCGCCCGCTGTGTAAAGTAAGACTGTATCAACTGCGTGTGTGCAGGTGCACTCTGTGATGCTGCATAAAAGACCAAATCATACCTAATGATGCATTTCTCATAATGTATCCATCTCATAGCACAGGACTTTACCTATAGCAGTCCCAAAGCATTGAAAACTTCAAAAATTAAAAAAGAAATATAGCTTATTTAAACTCCAACATAAAATTCAACAAAGTCTCATAAAAGTCTTTATGCAGTTTCAAAAATAGAATTTAAAGCATGCAAATCCAGACTATATGATCTCAGAAACACTGTGAAATAGTACAAATATTTGGGGAAACTTCTTTTTTTTAATTGAAAATTTTTTAATTGATTTCAGAGAGAGGAAGTGAAAGAGAGATATAGAAACATCAAGGATGAAAGAGAATCATCAATTGGCTGCCTCCTGCACACCTTCTTCTGAGTATTTGGCCTGCAATCCAGAAATGTGCCTGAACATTGGGATGGAGCCATGACTTCCTGGTTCATAGGTGGACGCTCCCCAGTGAACACCAGCCAGGCAGGGAGACTTCCTTCAAAGCACTTCGAATAGTTACAGGCGCACAATAAAGCCCTATTACATGTGAGTTCCCTCCCTCCCTTTTCATTCCAGTTTGAATGAAGAAAAGGGTGTCAATTGTTAATGAAGGGCATACACTTAAAGGGAAAAAGAAATTGCCAAGATGAAAAATTCCTAATTTAAGAGAGAGAAAACAGAATTTTGTTCAAGTCTTCATAGAGAACGTATTTTAAGTAATTCAGTGGTGGTGGTTTGGTAACCTAGCAAATCAAGGGGAAATCCACCACCTACATGAGCATGAAAAGGGCACAACACAGAATTCCAAAAACACTCTTATTTACATGAGTTTACACACTTACCGGTATGTTCAGATACATGCCTTGGAAATGGCAAATAGAAACATTCTGATATTAACACCAAAACCTGGAGGGGAAAAAAATGTGATTTTATAGTGAGCAGATAATATTTATTTCCAAAGAACCTTAAAATTGTTTCTACAACCAGATATTCATAGATAAATAATTAGCAGTTAGTCAAAAGTCCTCAAAACGGAAAAGGGTATACTTAAGACTTTCATGTGATACAGTATGGGGAAATGCTAATATTTGAGAACAGGGGTCACAAAGGCAAATGTCTAATAGAGCCCACTAAAAATAGATGAATCAAGTGGGTGTAAGAAAATAGACACTATCAGCCAAGTCTAAACTGGCCTTTAAAAAACACTACTGGACACACTGAACTGTTCTGCACATGGGCTGTCCCTCACCATAAACAGTAATAGTACTTCCTACACCAGTGTCTTAAAGGTAACCTAAAATTTTAAAGAACTCAAAGTCAGCCAAAACAGGTTTGGCTCAGTGGATAGAGCGTCAGCCTGCAGACTGAAAAGTCCCAGGTTCGATTCAGGTCAAGGGCATGTACATTGGTTGTGGGCACATTACCAGTAGGGGGTGTGCAGGAGGCAGCTGATCGATGATTCTCTCTCACAGATGTTTCTAACTTTCTATCCCTCTCTCTTCCTCTCTGTAAAAAAATCAATAAAATATATATTTTAAAAAGAACTCAAAGTCATAGTCCTTTTGATTTAATTTTATAAATGTCAAATGAGTATCCTACATTTTGTTCAGAATTATTAGCACCTATATTTTCATTTACTAATTTAATCAGTATTTGGTTCGTTAACATCTGGGGCAAGATTCAAAAAGAGAAAAAATGGCAGTTTAATTATAAGTCAATATAGAACAATTGAGTTTCATAAGGAAAATGAACAAAGCACTTTGATAGATACTTAAGAGATACAGAGATTACAACCATTGGGAAGGATCAGGAGTGATGCATTTGAAGAAGGCACATTTAAGGCCTTGGGCATAGTCAGGAAGAGCTGGGTGGCAGCAGAGGTCTAGCTCCTTTAAGCTACACCAAATTGAGTCATGGGGGGCTTAGGTCCAGAGAAAGCTCTGAATGCCAGTCTGAGGAGACCCAACTTCTTATAAAGGAATAACATCCTATGTCACTTAATCACTTGAACAGTCTTGAATCGACTCTTTTTCCTTTGGGTCAAGCCTCTAATAACCTTCTTTCACTGATTACTTAAGTCTGTTTCCAAATGAACTTAAGACATAGGCACATCTGACATGACTTCTTGGGTTTAAAAGTCAGCCTCAAAGATAAAACTCTAAAAATTCATGCTGAGAAGACTTTCCAATGGCCTTGCATTAGACTCACATTCAACCTACATTCCATAGTTCTACCTCAGTCTTCAGGGATCTCATATTATTCCTCTACAAGAACCTCATGCTCCTGTGGCTCCAGAATAACTACCAGAAAAATGTAGGACTAGACAGTAGATGGGAGAAGTACATTTACATCAAAGGTCAAATTTATATCCTAAGTCAAATCCGTTTAGGCCAGAGCATTAGGGGCACGTTAATAGCAGTATGATTAGTGCAGCAGAATGGAACACATAGGACCTAATGAATGGCATATCTAAGTTCTACCCCTGCCTGTGAGTTAATTTAGTCAAATCTTTTTATATAAATTTTTAATAATCATCACTTATTCCTATCATATAGTAGTTAGGAGCTATGTGGTTCATACATATTGTAAGGGCTTTTAAGAATTTATTTTAATTAGGTTAAAGCTCAATCAAATTGATCAAATGTATGTAAAGAGAAAAATTAACAAATTATATCACAGAATAAAGCATGCCACAACACTTATAGCTGCCTATATAGATAAATAAATATATTTATTATTCCAACTCTTACCTAAAACATCTAGGGAGAAAATGCACAGATACCTACTAGATATGTAAGCACTAGATGTGCTTTGCATCTGATTTTTTTCCCCTCACAATATTGACTGTGTTTTTTTTATCAACCTTATCTTATAAAATCCACCTTGGAAAAAAGAGACTGCATAAGCAGCTGACCGGGATTAGAGATTTAACTGGAGGATGTGAACAAGGAAAAAAAAATCATCTTGTTCACTGGAGGAACAAATCCACAGCATTGGCCTTATCACCACAGAGTTCTAATCAAGTAGGCAGTATGTGAAATAACCGCTGATGGGGCTGTCTTGCAAACTATCAATTCAAGTATGGTCTCAACTTTTCCTTTTATCACTGCCTGTATTTTGGGCAGCACACATCTTCAGAAAATATAAAGGATAGAATTAAAAGATATTGATTTAATGAATTTTTCATTATTTCTCAAATTAGCATTGTAAGCAGTATCAAACAAGGAAATGTTATTTAACTGCTTAGATTACACACAAAATAATGTTTGTTTATGTATTTTTTTTTTTCTCTTGGCTGCTTTGCAGTTTTGCATAAAACCTATTAGGCTTTAAGGACAGGAAAAAAAGATTGGCATTTCTCTTACCAGTCCCATGAGAAGGCCAAAAACCAAGGTGACTATGATGAAAATGACATAAGAACACCAAGCAGGCATTCCAAGGGTCACTGTGAAATAGTTGTGAAGATGCTGTAATCAAAAGAAAAATTATTTATAATTAGGACAAAAAATGTTTAAATCTATCTCTCCAGCTATAACTCAAGTCTGCAAACTGTTTCCACATAGAGGAGCTCCCACAAAGGTCATCCAGTGGTTTATGCATATGCGATTCCTCAGAACAAGTCAGGCTTTACAATATCAGGAATCTGAGAGTATACGCAAGGTTATATCTGGTAAGAGTTATTGTTCTTTGGAGTTCATGATCTGACAGAACTCTGGTAGAATTGTTTTTCTAGTCCCTTCTTCCACAATGATAGATTTTTTTGGTCACTCTCTGCTAATAATTATATATATATATATATATACCTCAATATTTACTTGTAATATGGAATCCATAAAAATTAAACTTCTTGGGCCTTGACCAATTGTTAAGTAAATACTTAGAAAATATTCATTTTAAATGTATCCATACTTCCTCCTTCTAGTTAGACTCTCATTTCTCTACCTCTACCCATCCTTAGCAACATTTCTAAATCAACATAAAACCTAAAATGTAATATTAGACAGAAGAAGGTCTTCCCAGTTAATTCATTATGAGGAAATGAGATTTCATGAGGCTTTGAGTGCACATCCTTTATTTTTACTATTCTCCAGAACTCTGTTTGATACCAAATAGTAAAAAGAGAGAGAGCAAGAGAGAGAATGTGAAAGAGATACAATCTGAAGTGGAAATTATTTCCATGCTAAAATCACACAGCAATTACAGATATGAACTGGTAGTTTGGAATCAATGCCACTTAGATGGGGACTTGCAGGAGCCATGCTTCCTCAGGAAGGTTTAGTGACTGTAGGTTTCAGGCCATTACAGCTTCAACAACAGCCATTCGCAATGTACTGGGCACACAGTAAAATGTCTCCAGGCTAAAAGTCATCAGCAGGCAGAGATAACAAGTGAATGACTTGCCTAGAACAACTAAAAATGAGTCCAAGTTTCCATTTTAATGCAGGATTTCTTAAAATTTAAATTACTCAACTATCTTCCTCAGTTTATAAATGTTTCTCAGTTTATAAATGTCAACGCAATTAAATAATATACTTTATTTTGGCTTAAATCTGAATGATAAATAAACAAAAAAGCTTGTTCAATTAATCTAGAATAATATGAGATCTCTTCCATTCAATCTCTTATTCAGATGAAGAGATAGATATAAAGACTCAGCAAGTACTTTAAACACTAATCCATGTAAAAAAAATATTTGTTAAGCAAGTTAAAGGTACTGGCAAATCCTTAAACTATTCATAGCAAATGCAAATAATCTGGATTTGTAACACTGTCATCTATAACTCTGTTGTCTACACTGGTCATTATTCTGTCTTCAGCCAAGGCAATTGTTTATTGAGAATAATCCAGCATTCTGAAATCCAGCAGGCAAAAGAAGTATTGGGATTTCAAATGTTGTTTTAGTCAAATTCTTTTCAATAGAAGTTCTAAATACTGCACAGGTTCCTACTTTAAAATATTCTCTGTATTTAACATAGTTAATGCTTTTCTTGGTGACTCAGCGGGGTGATCAGGATTAATCCCTATAATGTTCCAAAGCATTAGAAGAGAGAGAAAGCCAGTCTGCCTTTGATCTGACCTACAAACGCAAGTATTCAGGAACTTGCTCTATAAAAAAAAATCTGCCAATATGTCTTACTCATATGGTTGGAATGAGTAATGTGCAGTTATAAATCCTTCTAGACAGCATCATATGCCCTTTCTGAAAAATAAATGATTAAAGTAACCCTCAGAACCTTTCTATTTTGTAGAATGCAGTAAATCATCTGCCTTTGTGTCACTGTATTCTGAGTCACACATTTCTTAGCACATTCAAAATACCTGCTTATTTTAATAAGCTCCACTTCAATGTTCTTCTATCTGATGATACTTTGGAGGATTTATTTGAGCTTCTTAGAAAAATCCTGACAGAGCCCTGATAGAGTATGGTCTTTTAGGTGATTACTATTTAATCAAGTTTTGTTTTCATAGTTGCAGACATAAACCTTTATCTGTTTATCTGACACCACAATGGTTTTAGAGCACCTGAGTGTTAAGGTACTTGGTTTTAGTTACTTGAAGTTTTTATCTATATACTAGAGGCCCAGTGTACAAATTCATGCACCAGTGGGGTCCCTTAGTCTGGCCTGCAGGATTGTGCCAAAACTGGCTCTCCAATGTCCCCTGAGGGGTCCCAGATTGTGAGAGGATGCGGGCCAGGCAGAGGGACCTCACTGGTTCATAATCAGGGCTGGGTTAGGACACAGGAGAGCTCCAGGGCATGTCTGGCCCATCTCGCCCAGTCCCAATAGGCCGGACCCCAGGAGCAAGCTAACCTACCAGTTGGAGAGTCTTCCCCCTGGTGGTCAGTGCATGTCATAGTGAGTGGTCAAACAGTAGACTGTTTGCCTCCTAGTGGTGAGTGCACATCATAGTGGGCAGTTAAGCAGCCTTAGCATATCATCAGCATATTATGCTTTGATTGGTTGAACAGCCACTTAGGTGAATGGGCACTTAGCATATTAGGCTTTTATTATACAGGACATTTCCAGGGAATTACTGATTAAAATTTATCAAATTCAGTTTTAAATTTCTGTGTTTCCGTTTCTTTAACTGCCAGGAGATGACAGTTTTCACCTGAGGAAAATACTGATGATTCTTGTGTGTGTTCATTACTAGTAAGCATTCTACTGTTTCCTTAAAATAGTTTTGTTGTCTCATGGGCCTGACATCTTATTATTGATGACTGATTTAGAGTCAATTTTGGGTTACATACAGTTCTGAGTAAGAATATTGAATGAAGCTACCATTAGACTAAAATATATAAAAGCATTCCAACCAGTGGCCATATGAATTTAAGCAATGGAGCCAGGACAACACGTTCACAGATCAGAGCAGAGCCTCCCTCCCCAAGGAGGCCGCACTCCCTCTGGGACCTGAACTACCGCAGCTGAGATCAGATGCTGCCCTCAACGTATCTCGATGTGCATGAGAAACAGTCTTCTTGAGCTCCTTAAATATTAAGTTCCAAATATGACACCGTGACCTACACAAAGCTTAGCAAGACAAATATAGGAACTCATTTTGAAGACTTAGAATACTTTTAAGAATTGTGCTAAATCTGGCAGGATTTAGCTCACTCAACACATAAAGGGGAGCAAAAGGTTTTGTGAAACATTCAAAATTACATAATTGCCCCAAATTTTAACTAAATAATAGTATGAATTCACTGAAATGATTCAGTGAAATGATACAATCACATATAGCAAGAGTGTTCAAACATTTTCCTGAAGGGGCAGAGAGCAAATATTTTAGAATTGTGGTCTTAGTAAGCCACATGGTCTCTTTCACAGCTGCTCAACTTTACCACTGCAGAGTGAAAGCAACAGGTAACGAGTGAACATGGCTATGTTTCATAACAGGTGGCTAGCCCACAAGCTATATTTTTCTGATTGCTGACATACAAATTCACTTTCGGGCTTACTCTTTGATCTAGAGGAGATTATGACAATGGGAATCTAAAATGAAGTAAAACCACATAAGCCTGATTCAGCTTTGATAAAGAAATTCAACTATGATCTAAGAAATTACGAGTGTGACACAACAGTGTCATTGTTTAATTTATTCCTTTCTACACAGCCACAATTCCATTGGGGATCCTTGTGACAGTAGTTGTGTAGGTTAATAAGAAAAGTGAAATTATATAAGTATTCACAATGTTTATTTTCCTATGATTTAAAATTTATATTCTTACTCCTTAAAAATCCTCTGCAAAGATAATCACAAAGGATATATTTAAAATTACTTACCCATATCTTGCCAGAGATGCTAAAAAGGCCAGCCATTCCAGACATCCTAAAAAACAGAGAGAAGGAGAACCATTGGTTATGCATACTATGAAAAAAACAAAAACTCAGGTCACAAGGATCTGCCCTTCCATTCTTTGCAATACATTGCCCTCTCTCCCGGATTTACTTGTGTTCGTATAGAGCTTCAGCTCCACAGCCACCATTTCAGTCACTGCTGTAAATACATTCCAATCCCCTGGCCCCTTCTCCCTCCACTATACATACCTGGCAAAACCCCAGCTGTGGGCAGCTGCCTGTCTCTGGGGGAAAATCAGCTGACTGTTCTCCCTCCAGTCACAAACCTCAGTTGTGCCTCAGTACTGCACTTTTAGGCTCTACCCGACAGGGCGGCTCCTGTGCCTTTCCCTCTCTTCACACCCTTCCACCCTCCTCTCCCAGGCACTCTCAGCTCAGACACACTCCTCATGTGTCACTGCGAAACCAGAAGCCATTATGTGATCTCTTATCTTTTCACCACCCAATCTGAGCCTGGACGCACCTTCTCTTGTTTCCACAGAGAAGTCTGTCTGCCCTCCCACAGTCTAATTGCTCTTCCTGGGCCTTGGATCCCATCCCTTTGGCTTAGTAATGTCTTGGTTCTTTATGTCAGCCCCTCTGCCTGCATTAGCAATTTCTTCCTTTCTGCTGGGTCATTCTCATCCGCATGAAAACATGCTCTACCCTCTCCATCTTTTATAAAGAGCATCCTTAGACCCTCCAGCTTCTCTTTCCAAGGAGTAGTCACACTTGCTGTTTCTTCCTCCTTACTGTACCTTTAACCCATTCAAATCTGCTCCTGCACTCACTACTGCAGTATCACTAGTTGTGAAAGCCACAGTGACCCTGCAATTGCTTCATTCTACGTCCATGTCTCAGACTTGATCTTCTTTCACGTCTTGGTAACACAGGACACAGTGCCTACTCTACACTCTTGAGCACCTAATTTACTTGGCTTCCGGGAAACAACATACCCCTGCCTGTCCTCCTGACTCACTGACACTCATTTTTAGTTTCTTGACTCCTTTTGCTGATTCCTTCTTGACCAAACTCCTTAATTGTGGGTATCTTGTGACTAGGTCGCTATCACTCTTCTCTCTTTAGGTGATGCCTCCCTCCCAAGCAAGGCTTTAAATACCATCTGTATGTTTTGTATTTGTGCTCCTAAGTTCTCCAAGAACCCATCTCCATACATCCAACTTGACAGCTCTGCAAAGAAACCTGCATCTCGAAGTTAACACAGTTAACACTGAACTATTGCTTTTCTCTTGCTCAAACCAATAAGATTCAAGCCAGAAATCCAAACAATAAGATTCAAGCCAGAAATCCAAGAGATTTTTGTGAATCTTCCCTCCTTCACCTTCGCCAAGTCCACCTGCCAAGTATCTTAAATCCACCCATTCTCTCCATCCCGCTGCTGCTACCCTGCTGGGCACTAGCACCGTCCTTAGGCTAGGCAGGGCAGCAGCCTCCTCGCTGTCTGACCTCATCCACTCTTACCCCCTCCCCAGTCTCTTCTCCGAAAAACCACCTCGTCATTCATGCACTGATAGCATCCAGGTTCCTCAATGTGGTCAAAGGCCTGCAAGAGCTGGCTTCTGCCTGCCCCTCTTTTTCGGCTTATATGTATATAACTACTCTCCCCACCAGTCACCGCCTTGACCCCGGCACCTTTCTGCTCTCAGCAATACCACACTCTTCCAAATTGCGGCTTAGCACCATGTCACACCCGTAGGTTCCTGGGAATGCTCCTCCCTTGCTCTTCACGAAACTCGGTGGTTCTATCCTTCAGGTGTCACTCTAGTCCTCCCCTCAGAGCGACCTCTTCTAGTCTCTCATGCAGCAGAGGTCCCCACCCCACAGTGATTCCAGGCCTTAGTAAAAGTTGTTTTTGTTTGTTTGTTTTGTTTTAAACAGCCTAAGATTCTTTATATCTCTGTGTTTTTTTCTCACCCTTTTTTACTTTCAGTTGCCTGAGGGGAAAGGGGTACATGCCCATCTTTTTCAGTTTTGAACATCTAGCACAGCCCTGTGCAAACTACGACTCGCGGGCTGGATCCAGCCCATTCAGCTATTCCATCTGACCCGCGGAGCTGAAAGAGTGGAGTGTTCTCTTGCTCTCCCCTCCGCTCCTTCACCAGCAGCAGTGTTAACATGGCAACGTCGTCGGGGGAAAAAGGAGACCAACAACACTGTTCCCACTGAAGTTGATGTTTTAAAGACCAAAAACCTTTCAACCCAGTCTACATTGCCATCTACATCTACAACCCGGGCATAATTTGGAAGTTGCACTAAAGAAAATGTTTCATTTACTGTTTACACATTTTGTTTTTTTCTATTTGTTTTAGTTTTAAATTATTTTATTATATTTAAGTTTAATTTGAAAGGCTTTTGTACCTTTCCTTTGTTAGGCAATTTTATTTTGCCTTTGCCATCTTCAATATAAGGTATGTTATTGTGCTATGATTCCTCCACTTTTTGAAGTTTCAAATTATAATAGTGTTTACATTCTTCTTTATATATATATATTGATATTGATATTTTACAGAGAGGAAGGGAGAGAGATAGAGAGCTAGAAACGTCAATGAGAGAGAAACATCGACCAGCTGCCTCCTGCACACCCCCTACCGGGGATGTGCCCACAACCAATGTACATGCCCCTGACCGGAATCAAACCCGGGACCTTTCAGTCCGCAGACCGACGCTCTACCGCTGAGCCAAACCGGTTTTGGCTACATTCTTCTTGTTAAAATGTTTGAAATGAATAAAACAATTGAAATTAAAAAAAGACCATACCCTTTTATGTAATGATGTTTACTTTGAATTTATATTAGTTCACACAAACACTCCATCCATGCTTTTGTTCCGGCCCTCTGGTCCAGTTTAAGAACCCATTGTGGCCCTCGAGTCAAAAAGTTTGCCCAACCCTGATCTAGCACCTAGTATCTGGCAAAAACTCATCTCCAATATTGGTAGAATGAGAGCTGCTTTTACGGCAGACTAAGTTAAGTATTTCCTGAGTATTATTTAAGTGCTATTTATGTGATGTATTTCTGAAATATTACATCATTTAATCTTTTTTTTTCCAGCAGGGATATTCCTTATACTTGTATATACCGTATTTTTCAGACCATAAGACGCACTTTTTCTTCACCAAATATGCAGTCCCCAGGGACACGGAAGGTCCCGGGGGACCCGCTGCCACTCTGCAACTCGGACCATAAGACACAGGCACTACTTCTATTCGGACCATAAGACGCAGGCACTTTTCCTCCCACTATTTGGTGAAGAAAAGGTGCGTCTTATGGTCCGAAAAATATGGTACTAACAAATTAATTACAAATATGATAACTCACTCAAAATTAAAACAAACTATGGAAAAAGTTATGAATTGGCCCTATCTACCTCACCAATTATTATGCAGTTCACCCCAGCAATATTCTGCTAGGCAGTTAAAGACACCATTGATTTTATTTTCCACATTGATACAAGAATAATTCCTTCATAAACTGTAATTCAAGAAAGACTCACTCCCCTATCTTATCAATAATTTAAAAGAAGAAAGAATGGTAACTGTGTTCAATACCATATTTTGTAAAGAGAAAATAGTTGGCCCTGACCGGTTTGGCTCAATAGATAGAGCGTTGGCCTGCAGACTGAGGGGTCCTGGGTTCGTTCCGGTCAAGGGCATGTACCTTAGTTGTGGGCACATCCCCAGTAGGGGGTGTGCAAGGAGGCAGCTAATCGATGTTTCTGTCTAATTGATATTTCTTATTTTCTATCCCTCTCCCTTTATCTCTGTGAAAAATCAATATTTTTTTTTTTTTAAGTGAGAGAAAACAGTTGGCATGCTTAGTGAAAAAGTTAGGGGTGATTTTCTGCAACCCACCTGAAACTGGACACTTACTTCCCAGTATACTAACAACTAGCTGAAACACATGTGGGCCATAAAACCCAAAACACAACCTGGTCTAGGCATGGTCATAGGTAGCCTGGGTAATCAGAAGTGAATATGAAGAAAAACGTAGACTTTCAAGGTCTATGAACTGTTCATTTGATACCGCTTGTTTCATTAATAAGACCCCATTAAATAAAATTGCTAGTTACGTTAAAGAAGCCGGGTATTTCCAGCCAGTCAGAGGCTCAACTGATTGCCACTTCTTCTCTAAGATATAATTCTGCAGGTCTTTGTAGATTCCTGGGCCACGGTAACGACGGAATATCCCATCCTTTGCACTATAAATTATAAAAACAAATAGAAAACCAAGAAATTAAAATCACAAGTGTTGCAGATAATAAAAATAACTATTGAATTTACATGTGAACTACACTCTGAATGTTAACTTGGCTTAAATAAAGAAAAAAATTATAACTACGCATACATATGAAAGCACGCATAAGTATTAATCTATTACAAATGAGAAATTGAGAAAGCATTAAACATTCTAATTTATCACTGCAAAATTCACGAGCATAAATTTCTTGCCAGGTTACTTTTTATTATTTGTGCTACCAAGTATTTCAATGTTTCTCTTATAACAGCAAAACAGCAAATGTTATTAAGTTTTAAAACTGTATCTACATTTCCAACTTTTGTCATTTAAGTCCCTCCTTGAAAGTGAACAAAACCCCTCCCTTCCACATGCCCCTCCAGGCTCCCCTGCTCCTGCTTTCTCCAGTCAAGCTTCCTAAGAGCAGAGTCTGCACTCACCACTTGCTCCTCAGATATTACTCGTTCACATTCCGTGCCACTTAGGGTTACACTTCACGCCTCCACGGAAACTGCTCACATGGGGAGAGTCCCCACTGAAGCGCCACCTTCGGGCAGCACTTTCCTTTTGTCTGTCCCTGGCACTGCCACTACTGAACACGCCTCCCCCCCTCTCTCCCCTGGCTTTTGAGCTCTCCGGACTGCCTCCTATTCTGACCACCCCTCCTCTTTCCTTACTTCCTGGCCTAAGGCTGGTCAACCCCAAGTTTTATCCATGACCCGCTTCTATTCCTGTTGCATCCATTCTCTATAAATATATTTTAACTCTCTTTCTGGGAAATTCCCAATATGTATCTCCAGTCTAAATCTTTCTTTTGAGCTTTAGGTCCTCAAATCAGACTATCACCTAAAGTTTTCTATTTGAAATTCCATAGTCATTTCACACTGTCTTCTCCACTTGGCCTCTATCCTCCAAACCTCATCTTATTCTAATAGCTCAATAGCTGTTCCTAGTGACACATGGCATATTGGTAGTCATTCTCAGGTTTTCCTTCCTTATGGCTAATTGGTCACCAAGTCCCAATGATCCCACCTCCTAAGCATCTCCAGAACCCATCCCTTCCTTTCTCTTCCCCCTCGCACTACCTGAGCCTCCTAACTTCACATCACCCAGGATGATCCAAATATGCCCTCCGGGCCAGCTATACAGAACTCATTACAGTTCTCAGAAGGTAGCTCATTTTCTTCTGGGCTTTTCTATGCATCTCCCTATCTGGAAAGGCCTTCTCTACCTTGTCTATTTAACCAATTCTGACTTATCCTTTAAGAATCATCCCACCTTTTATGCCATCAGAAAAATCTTATTTGACCCCTCCACCCCCCACCCCAACTAGCTGCCTGCAGCACTCTGGGCACCCCTCTCTTCTAATAGCTATCACTCCCACAGAGCTCTTTCTCCTTCAAATGTTAAGCTGAATGGAAAACAACTGAGAATTCTTGGTACACACCTACGGATTTATAATATTTACAGATAATTATTTCAACTTACTGAAAAAATGCTGGGAGAGTGGTGACAAAGAAGCGGCCACTCAAACCTACAAGAAGCATAAACAAAAAAAGTTACAAGTCAAACTCCCATTAACCCAAGCATCTAACTTAATTTATAAAAACAAGCATCCTAAGCTGGCTTGTATATATCAGAGAGGAATGGAGAGGAGACAGAGACAGAAACATTAATGATGAGAAATAATGATCGGCTGATTCCTGCACGCCCCACATTGGGGCTTGAGCCCACAACCTTGGCATGTGCCCTGACCAGGAATTGAACCATGACCTCCTGGTTCATAGGTCAATGCTCAACCACTACTGAGCCATGCTGGCCAGGTGAGCTTGCTTTTATACCACAGAATTAAATCATGTATACTATTTGTTTTTTGACTTAAAGAAATTTCATTTTTACCCATTTTCATTACCTAATACCTTCCACAAGTGACACACAACTTGCTTATTCTGATGTTTCATAGGAGTTTTCTGGCTTGTGCATTACTTAGAATTTTATGGTAGCTGACACAACAGGTTATAGTCATGTAATTATTACTATATGACCTTAGATAAATTACTTAACCTTTCTCACCTTAAATTGCTTAACCTTTCTAGTCTCAGTGACCTCATCTAGAAAATGGGCATATTAAAGCCTAACTGAATTGTTCTGAAGTTAGACTAGCTCAGTATATTAAGTACTTAGCATGTAGCAAAGAACTTAATCAATAAACTATAGATATTATTAGATCCAATGTAGGTTTTAAAATAATAAAGAATCTGAAATAATAATATCATGTATAATCTTTGCACATTTATAAAATTTGCAAGTACTGTCCAAGGACAGCACATTAAACAGATTTTCTCAAATTTTCAGTAAAGCAAACCTTTACTGAACACTAACTAGACATCGAATGCTATGCGAAGTACATGTGAAGACAAATAAAACCCTTAGTAAGTCAGCAAATATTTACTAATTACCTTCTTTGTTCCAGGGACTGTCATAACTGCTCAAGACAGTAAGATAAGTAAAAACATGTCCAGTCTTGGTTCTCACACAGCTTACTATCTGTTTAGTGGCAGAGGGAAAGACCTTGATTCTTACAATCATAACTGTAAACAGATAGATGATATCAAGAAAGGGGCATGCAACCAAAGCCTGAATGAGACTAGGAGTAAAGAACAAACCCCTGCTCTCAAAAGTATTTCCGTGGGCACCAAGAAGGAGCATGCCTGGTCCTGGCTAAGAGAAGGAGAGGGAAAGGATGTTCCTGGCCTGCACGGCGAAATGACAGACATCATTTTCACATTTCTCATCACTTCTGACGTTCCCACTGAAGAACAATTTGGACAAAATCAAAATCTATTCCGATAAAGTAGATCAAATGTCACATCTTCGTGGTTGTTTGCAATTTGAAATGCTGAAGTTTTACTTTCAATAACACACAAAAGTTGCTGATACCCATTTATAAATTAAATTTTGTTCAGCATAATAATATATTGATTAGTGATGAGTCTTCCCAAAGAAGAAATTGCTTTTTTTTTCTTCCTCATGTCAAACCAAGCAGACTCTAAAATAGCCCTATGACACTTAAAAGAAAACACGGTAGTATGAAGGCAGTAAAAGTCAATGCTACAAAAAGAAACATTTACTACATACATTTACCATTGTACATCTTTTTTAAAGTTGTACTGGCAGTAACAAAACCACAAGTGACCTGAGAAGTCAACTGAGATTGTTAACAAGCACCTCTGCCTGCAGGGCATTTTCACCTCTAACACTGCTTGGAATTCCGCCTTAGCAGGGAACATGGGTATCTTTTCATTTATTTTCAATTCTAAACTGCCAGGGGGAAAAGTGTTGGTAATCCTAAGGGCTTAAAAATTACTATATGCTTAAAATAATTATTATAAATAATTGCATAGCTCACTTCTTTACTAGCTAGAGATTCCTATGACCACACAAGTTTTTTATGTAAGAAAAGTGACAATGTTAGCGAATTATGCTTAAAATGCAATGAACAAATAGCATGTAACCACTTACTCAAGTTTCTATTTAGGTCTTATTTTTTATTAAATTACATAGATAGAATTTCTAATAAATGGTATCAGTGAAGACAGTATTTGTAACCTGTTCTATAAAATCCTGCAAATGTTCTTGGTCATCACTGGCCATGGAAATAAGTTAAAAAGTAAACAATAAATATATAAAATATTTCATAAAACACAGTAAATTATACGATATACGAAATAGTATTTCCAGTGTCATAGGCCAGCTTACTGGGGGTCAAACCCTATCTGCCTCTTATTTGATTTTAAAACACAGACATTAAATCTGTCTAGGCTTAGGTTTTCTTATTATAAATAAGCATCATGATTTCTCATACTATTTTAGTATAAATAATTTTATATTTATAAAGATATAGAAAACAGTACCTGATATAATTACTAAATAAATATTATTTATTATTTCATATTTTTAAATCTCTGATCCAAAGGTGAAGTAAAATGAAAGGTTGTAACAATTACAAACTAATTTATTGTTAAGTGCTTTGGAAATTGTACATTATTTTGGATAAAATAACATTTTCACTAATAAATGTACTAATGGAAATCAATGAGTACAGAGAAAATAAGAGAAACACAGTGACAGATGGTCTCAGATTTTTGTTTTAGGCTAGAAGGTATAGGATGCATGTTCCCAAAATTGCCAGGTTAAAGGGAATAACAATGTATGGCTTTTAATATGAATTGCTATGTTGTTTTTTGGTAATGATGATATTAATATACAAAACTGTTAATTAAGGTTAATTGAAAATAATGACCATTATTATTAAATGGTTGCAGCTCAAGATTGCTTTCATTTATGTTTGTTAATATTTTTTCAAATGACAACCCATGTGGGATAGTAACAAGGTTACAGCATCTAACTCAAATATGAGTTCTGTTTGTTGTCTGGAATAATATATTGTCACTGAAGATGTATTCAGCAAAATCAGTAACAAAATCTAGAGCAACCAAAGTAGTCCTTGGGTTATGACAATTACTAAGCCCTTAAATATCTGACCCCGTAGAAAACTGACCTCAAATAAATGCCACTTCTGAAAGGCTGAAAGATGTCAGAAAGCTGAGTCACATGCCAGTGCTCCAAAAATGTTTTCTACCCTTTAACACTGATGTTCTGAAGTCTCAAGGGAGACGTTCATTACCTTAAAAGTTAAAACGTATCAACTTGGAATAAAGAAGCACAACATTAGGTTTTGGCCTCAGGATTTAAAAACAAGTTGAGCGGACATCTTAAGGAATATAAATAACAGGGGGGCAGCTCCTTTTAAGATTGGGTAATGGTTCACTGCAACAGACATCAGTAAGTGGGGAAGAAAAACAAGTGCACTCTTAAACCTTCAAGTAGGAGAGAGAACATTTGACCACAAGGTCTTCCAAAATCCCTACATGCCTGTCCTTTTTACTCTAAGTGTCAACTACCATCTTAAAATGAAGACTATATTGCAACATAAAAAAGGCATTAATCCAAAATGCAGAAAAAAAACTTTTATTAGCAACTTTATCTTAAACATATGTAGCAAACGAAAAAGAAGTGTTAAAAGATTGGAGAGAAAGTTATGACAGGGAACTATGACAGGCAAAAGAACAAACAGAAATCACTTGAGTTCTAGATTAAGAAAATGGGGATAGCTACTAGCTACTTCACCATTTATTGGCTGTTTTACCTTGGACATGTGACTTAACTTCTCTGAGCCTTAGTTTTCTAAAGAATACAGAGAAAGACAGTTTGTTCTTCCTGGGGCTATTATGAAACTGAAATGTATATTAAGTGCTTAACACACTTAGAGGCTGAAGTAAATGTTTAGCTAAGTATTAATTAGCACTAAAGAAAGAAGCAAAGAGCAAACAATGAACAAAAAGTAGATCAAACCTTATCTTTAAGATTGAAATAAAGTGGGCAATAAATAAAATAAAAGTCAGTTTTATAGTTATAAAATTAAATATTAACACTAACCAAAGTGCAATAAACTAAACTGGCTTCTGAAATTAATTAATGGTTTTGATCACAAAGCTTACTACTTCTTGGCTGTTGTGGGGATCTGGTTTACCTCTAATCTAGTGAAATAGCCATCACCCATGGCAGCTAATGTTTTCCTATCCTTGACAACTAAGCTCATCTGCATGGAACAGAAGATTCAAGTATATATTCATACTTATTAAATTTAATTTCCCAAAGTCAGCAATTGAAACATCATCTGGTCTATGCAATATTAAACAGGCAATGTAATGTTGTCTAATCTAAGGTCTATCCTTCCCTTGACTTCTACAGCTCAACTGTACAAATATAATGTATTTATAATCCCCAGTCTTTATAATTCTGAAATCCTAAAAAAAAAAATCTTATTAAATATACCAATGGAATAGTTACAGAAATAATCAAAGAATTATTCATGAATACTTCAAAAATTCTTCCTTTCCCTTCTTTTTAAATTTTGCAGAGAAAAGAAATGAAATTATCCCTTACTAGCAGTCCTGATGAAAGAATATACTAATAGAGACCTAAAACCAAATATAAATCTGTACATAGAAATATCCAATAAAGTGCTCAACGGTGAGGAAAATAGTAATATTTCAATGACTTCCCACTGTTGGTTCAGGACGCTAGGTTTTTGTTGTTGTTGTTGTTGTTGTTGTTGTTTTTAAAATACATTTTATTGATATTTTACAGAGAGGAATGGAGAGAGATAGAGAGCCAGAAACTTCAATGAGAGAGAAACATCGACCAGCTGCCTCTGTACATGCCCCTGACCGAAATCGAACCCGGGACCTTTCAGTCTGCAGACCGACGCTCTACCACCGAGCCAAACTGGTTTTGGCGTGGACGCTAGTTTTATAAAAATAAAACAAATACTCAAATAGCTTCCAAAAACAGGGATAAGAACCCTAGAGACATGCCAGTGAATTAATACTACATAAGATCAAAGACCTTTTGTTCCTTCTTATTTGATAAATATTTCAAGTATATATTACTTATATTTACATAAATAGCATGAGTCAATAATAAATTTGTTTTTTAAATATTTTATCATATTTTCTGTTACCTCATTATAATAAAAAATGCACAAATCAATTCACAGTAGAAAAAATAAGTCAACATTTTACATGAAAAGACTATATTCAATTAGATTTTAGATTTGTGAATCCATCACAAAGCTGTTAAAATTCTTTCATTTTAAGTCATGTTGTGAGTTCACAGCAGGTATACCAAATGACTGAAATGTATATAGGCCAGCTGTGTTTTCAAGAAACTTCTCAAAAAATGTGTCTGATGCCCACTAATGAATAAGACTTACACCTGACTTCTAGAATCAAACTACTAAAAGATGAAAACAAGTGTACAGCAAAAGTATAATTACAATGATTTGACCTCTAAACAGAATAATTCATTATAATAGCCAAAACCATAAACTAATAACTATAATTTTCCATCTCTAAATAGCATATGGGCAAAAGTGGCTTTGATTCCAATGCTTACAAAGGTGGATGGAAGCCTGAGAACTAACAGCTTTTAATAGAAACTTCTCTACATGGTTTGCCAACAAAAGGATCTTAACAGACATGGTCAATTTTGTTGTCCAAGTAACTATTTATTCAGTACTTTTTTTTAATTCTTTATTGTATAAGGTATTATATGAGTCTCTTTTTCCCCCACTGACCTTTCCCCACCCCCCACCCCACCCCCAAGCACAGGACCTCACCCCCCTACTGTCTGTGTCCATTGGTTATGCTTATATGCATGCATACAAGTCCTTTGGTTGATCTCTTACCCCCTACCTTTACCCTCCCTCTAAGGTCTTTTTTGAACTCATAATTATTACAGAAAGGTAATAGCTACATTTCCATACCTAATTTCTTTTTATCCTTGTAAAGGAACACAATGGAAAATAAATGTAAATAGGAAAAAATGCCTAATAAAGTTTTAAAATAGTCACATTTGAAACTAGAATCATAAACACCCAACTTTAACTTTTATTTTAAACTACAAATACAAATTGTGTATATATTTTTTAAGAATTTAAAAGATTCCTCTAGCCTCCTCCTCTTTCTTCTGAAAATTACACCATTTAACATATAATAAATATAACTGACACAACAGAAATAGAAATTCATCATTCTGAAACTCACAATAAAATATTTGATTCAGGTAAGATCATTGTGTATCTAAAGACCCCAAAGAATCACCCCACAGATTACCTGCTAATCACAAAGAGGGATCTTTTCTTTATAATTGAGATGTTTAGTGTCATCACCTGAACCACATGCTCAAACTGAATATCACTAACAGTGAGAGTACATGTCTTCTGATGGCATCTATATATATGAAAGGCTAAGCAACCATTCAACTGGCTGACCAGCAGATAAGTATGACATGCATTGACCACCAGGGAGCAGATGCTCAATGCAGGAGCTGCCGAGCTAACAGTGACTTGGCAGCGATGGTTCTTGGATGACACACCCTGGAACCAGAGAGGAAGGAGCTCAATCCCGCAAGCCAGGTTGAGGGACCCCACCTCCTAGAGGGACCCCGCTCACTCCACAGATACCCTTCCAGCCCAGGCGCCGCCCCAGGAGCAGCTGGCTGGAGAGGGACTGCAGGAGGTTGGCACCAGCCTGTCTTGCCCAGTCCCACCCCACAGGCCACCTTCTAATTCATTCCCTTTCATTGAGCACAAATCCATGCACCCAGCCTCTAGTAAATTATAAAGCACAGTATTGCCTATGAAATATTCTTGCCATACATGTCCAACCTGAATCATGCCTCTAGGCTGAACTTCAAGTTTACAGAAAATATAAGAAAACACCTAGGCATACCTCTGGCCTATTCTTTTCAGAATATCAGAGGACTATTCTAACTAAGGGCGACTGAAAACACGTAGCAACCAAATGCAAATGGTGAAGCTTGTTTAGATCCTGGGTCCAAAAACTATAAAAAGACACATGGGAAATTATTAGGGAGATTTTAATATGCCAAAGTATTGAAGGTAAAATCATGATGTCTGCAACTTATTTTCAAATGACTCAGCAAAAAAAAAAAAATAATAATAATAATAATAAAATATATATTAATATATATGTGTAAACACACACATACATAGACAGACCCAGATATGCCAAAATGTTATCTATTGATTCTAGATGATCAGTTCATGAGTATCACAACTTTTCTATATACTTGAAAAAAATTCAAGCTACAAAGTAACAAACTTTTGCCTTTAATGTTCAGCATTTACAGTACCTGGTTCTTGAATGACATCGACCTTCCCCACACTGATATGAAGGAGTTCACCATTCTTTGCAAATATCTCCCATTCCGAATCGGTCTGCTGGCAGGATGGACACCAAGGGGCATAACTATAAAAGAAGAATAGCTAATCAATATAAAAACATGAAAAATATCTGTGAAACAAAATAGACAAATTACCTAAGTTAAAAATGTAAATATATGTCTAAAAGGAAGCACAAAAGCAAGCTTTTCCAGTCATTTGATATAGAAAAACAAAAGCATATTTCCCTAGAATTTCATGTATGAGCATTAATTCACTGGGAAGAAATTAGCCAAAGTTTGAGAAGATTTTCACAAACTACCATAATACATAAAGTATTTTATTTCAAAGTTTTTCTTACAATCAACCCAAATTTTATCACTTTCTCGGTAGCTTCTGATTTTTTAGGGAGAATACTATATTGACTGCCCCACTAAGAGAGGACAATTTTCACAAGTGCATCCCTAAACTAGCCAAACCAGTTCCAGGTCCATCAAAACTACAGAGCTGCCCAAACCGGTTTGGCTCAGTGGTAGAGTGTTGGTCTGTGGACTGAAAGGTCCCGGGTTCGATTCCGGTCAGGGGCATGTACATTGGTTGCAGGCACATCCCTGGTAGGAGGTGTGCAAGAGGCAGCTAGTCGATGTTTCTCTCTCATCGATGTTTCTAGCTCTCTCTCTCTCTCCCTTCCTCTCTGTAAAATATCAATAAAATATATATATTTAAAAAAAAACTACAGAGCTGATGAGCAGAAATCAGAACATGTTACTAGTGTGTTCCCAAATATTTATGAGTCGTTTCCAAAGATCTGCGGCAGATCTGAACCAGTCCAAGAAAGAAAGTAGAAGCTATGGGCTAAACCAGCTTTATCCAACACTTTCTTAAATAGAAGAAGTATTTGATCTAAGTGGGACTTCAATCAGAACCCTGGTTTTTACATGTTTTTATTTTATTCCATAAACTTGAATTGCACACAATGCTGAAACTGAGGCTACAACTGTGAACAAGACAGATGTGGTACCGCCCTCTCCTTGTAGATACAATCCAGAGGTGAACACTGGCAAGCACAGGGATAATTAAACCGTTTGGCAAATGCCATGACTGAGAGTATGGAACAGATGCTGTGTAGACACTCAGGAGCTGGGTGGTCTCAGACGGGACCACAGAGGAACACGCATCTGTGCTAAGTTCTAAAGGAGGAGGGTAAGCCGAGAGGGGTCAAAGGATGTTCTCTTCTAAGTAAAGAGAACAATGTGTATACAGCTCAGAGTAATGAGAGCGGAGGGTGAAGACATCATCCACAAGCTTTGAAAGAACTGTATAAAGGGTTAGGACTGTATTTGAAGCTCCACTGTAAACCCTAAAGAGCAAGAGAATTATGATCAGACTTATATTTTTAAAAAATAACTGGGAAGCTTGTGAATAACAGATCAGGGAAGTTTAAGGTGGAAGTCATGGGAAGAACCGGAAGCCTGGGCCTCCTCTGAGCCATATGCTATGGCCTTACAGTGCTTTCCCACAGCCTGGAAACTATCACACACACTCACACCACAAAGCTCTAAAGTGGTCCAGGATTTCACCTACAGATATAAAATGGAAATCCAGACAAGTGTGCTGTTTAGAAAGTATAGTGGAATAAATAGTATCCTCTAAAAAGATACAAGTACCAGGAACATCACCTAATGCAGCTTAAGAGCCAAGGGCATGGGCCAAGTGTGGGTCATGGAGCAAGAGAGAGACAAGGGGGCAAGGAGGAAGCAAGAGAAAGAACTCTTTGTCTGGGACTTTAAACTTCCAAGATTCCATGCACTTGCAGTGGCTCCACCCTTCTAGTCAAATCACTGTTCCCCAGGCTAGACTGACGGGCAAGCACCTTCCCGAAGGTCACATGGGCTTCACTGCACATACGCCCACCTCCCCTTTGTTTGTCCCTTCCCCAGGGGTGTGCAGGGAATGGGTCCATGGTTACCAGGGAGCTTAAAGTTGGAGCTGCCCACAAGTCTGGTCTCCCCTTTGCTCTCTTCCTATTATTAATATAATAAACTAGCTAATTACAAGGTTACATTTGGGCAGGGTAATAATCACTCTATGCCTCAGTTTCCTCAACTGTAAATGAAATAACAGCAGCTATTTTTTAAGGTCATTGGGAAATTACATGACACATATAAAGCAGGCACATGTCAAGAACAATCATTAATTCAAAGTATGTTTGTAATATACTACTTGGCTTCTGTTTTTTACAAAATTCAACTGAGTAAATTTAGAGATCTGCTTTGCTTTTATTAAGCTATTCATGAAATGGGCAGCAGCCCATCTACATACAACAAGAAGGGTGCTCTGTGGGGCTGCACAAAATGAAAGTTTTATAAGAAGGAGGTTGGGACAAAGGAGCTATTAACAAAAGAAAAGAAAGGATGATTTTTTAAACCAGGATATCTTTTTTTTTTTTTTTTTTTTTTTTTTAGGAGAAAGAACCTGAGT
Source organism: Vespertilio murinus (assembly GCA_963924515.1). NCBI lineage: Eukaryota > Metazoa > Chordata > Mammalia > Chiroptera > Vespertilionidae > Vespertilio > Vespertilio murinus. Next base: position 64,696,159 of record OZ004709.1, read on the forward strand.
GAGTTGGAAGGGTTTTTAATCATGCAGATTGCCTCTTCTCAGAGGGACAGTGCAGATATTGGACATAAGATGACCTTATGCGTACTTGACTAGAAAGTTCCAGACTGGCTAATTGAGATTACGTTTCTGGGAGAGGCTGAAACTGCAATTAGGTCAGGTATTAAAGATAAGTTGGTACCATGGGCCTCTAGCGCCAGTAATGCCACTTTGTTCCTGTGGTTTTCTATTTAACATCTTCAAGGCACTTTCCTGACACATCAGCTCATCTGAACCTTACAGCATCGCTGTCAGACAAGACAAGTTTAGAGAGACTTGTTTAAGGTCACCTACCACCACACAGAACAAAAACCCAGATGGAGGTATTTCTGTGATAAAAATCTTTGAGGAAAATAATGGCAAATATCAACAGAGAGGGAGGTGGAAAGGGAGAGAATAGGGAACAGGAAGGGGGACAGAAGGAGAGAAAGAAGGAGGCAGAGAAATAATAAAAAATAAGAAAGAAATCTTGAAGTGCAGGACTTTATTTAGATCTCTAGATCCTCTTTGCTTCGTTTCCCTGTACGCTTGCTTTTGCATGTAATTCATGGACACATTTGCTGCCTCAATAATTATTAAATCATGCAAATTTCACCTTTTAAAAAGTCCCTAATCTCTAGAGAGGCTACTATATAAATTGTTTTGTGTGGCTTTTTTTTTTTTTGTAATATTGACTCCCAGATATACAAATGCCATTGAAGTAATTTTAGATATTTCATTTTCTGTGTAGCTGCTACCTACTGCTCTGGAGCAGTGTTAATGCCATTCTCTCTGAGATTTAATCTGAGCTCATTGTGTTGGAATCCACCAATATCATTCATTCACCTGGTGTGTTCTTTTGGTGGAGATAAGCTAGCTTCAGTCTCAGATGTGGAAATTGGTCTTTTGTTGTAGAAGCATTTTAAATTATTAGTATTCTTCCATATTTAAAGGAAAGTCATTTAGGCAGCAATTAGAACTACTATAAATAAAATACTTCCAGGGGAAAGTCATGTATGTCACATATGTGACTTTCATGTTCTTTTATCTGTCTCTCTCTATATACACACATGTATATATATAATTTATTTATATACATATGCACGAATAAAACTCATCAGAAAGGACTGAAATATTCATTTATATTACTTAAAACTAGTTCCAAGTGGCAGTCTTCTCCTAATATGATAAAGAATGGATTGTCCAACTTTATCTTTTACATATAAGGTAATCTTCCTTCAATCTAAGAACCTCTGAGAGAAATTAATACCTTTATATTCATGAAAAATGTAAAAAATATATTTCCTATTTAATTTTTTTTGCAGATGACAATGGCATATAAAGTTAGTAAGCTTCATAAAGGCATTTGAAATATATTCCAGATAGCCAAAACACTGTTAAATTTTAACTTGGGCCCTATCCAGTTTGGCTCAATGGATAGAAGGGTCCTGGGTTCGATTCTGGTCAAGGTCACATGCCTGGGTTGTGGACTCGATCCCCAGTAGGTGGCATGCAGGAAGCAGCCAATCAATGATTCTCTCTAGTCATTGATGTTTCCATCTCTCTCTCCCACTCCATTCCTCTCTCTGAAATCAATAAAAATATATTTTTTAAAATTATAACTTGGATATCAGTCCACTGTTAATAACCATTTCTGAAAAACAAAATTCAACAACATCCTTTTGTTATCCATTAGTATTCATGTACAAATTACATTTAAGTTCTGTTGTATGGAAGAATAGTTGAAAATCCTCAATTCTTTAACTGCATAACTCAATTTGGTATGAGATTTCATTAAGTGTATTAAACACTTCAGGAAAGGAGTTAATTATATTTCCTTGAAATAAAATTTTACTAAAAAAAATATTTTTATTCTCCAATAATAGAAAAGATTTCTTCTTGTCTTAGTGTGAATTTCATGTGTTTCCCAGGACATTATCTTTTCTTATCCTTGCAGAAGTGAGATGGGCAATGACAGATACAATTAATATTCACTTAGAACTTACTGTGACAAATGTTCAGAAGAATTTGTAACAATGAAGATGAAAGAGGTATATTAGATTCATCTTTCTACGATGTAATAAATGAATCTAAATCAAAATGCCAACAAGCGATACTACATCAAGTGCTATGCTTCATTTTGGAAAATCCAGAAAGTGTCTTAATGATTCAAGAGTTGAAAAATCTGAGATCAACCAAAGAACTTAGGTGTACATATGCATAACCCATGGACACAGACAATAGTGATGAAGGGGCCTGAGGAGGGAATGGGAGTGGGGAGAAAAGGGAAACATCTATAATACTTGCAACAATCGCTTCTCGGCCTTTTGGCTAAGATCAAGTGTAGTATAATACTTGCAACATAAAGACAATTTTTTTAAATTGTATGCTCAAATATATTTCTTTAAAAGATCATTTCTAGGAAATGTTCTCAAAAAATACAGAGGAAAAATAATTATCGACACCTATATGAAAACCATTACATTTGCAAGATAAAATGAAATTCACTACTTTTACTGGAATTCACTGTTTTTACTTCACTCCAGGAAATCGGTGACTGGTGCATTGTTTGTACCTAAACAGAGCCTGACAGATCCTACGTCATTATTATATCAATGAACAAAAGGTAGAGGAGAGTGATTATCCTTAGTACCTAAGAAAATATATACAGGTGTTTCCTTCAGTGATATATCTGAGGAAGCTCTTCACTAGAGGAACAAATAAAGTCTACTACTTTTACATTCACTTAGTCAAAAAGTGTTTATTGAACACACCTAGTACTTAGTAGTTATTAAGGCTTGCCGAAACCGGTTTGGCTCAGTGGATAGAGCATCAAACTGTGGACTGAAAGGTCCCAGGTTCTATTCCGGTCAAGGGCATGTACATTGGTTGCAGGCACCCCCGGTAGGGGGTGTGCAGGAGGCAACTGATCAATGTCTCTCTCTCATTGATGTTTCTAGCTCTCTATCCCTCTCCCTACCTCTCTGTAAAAAAGCAATGAAATATATATATATTTAAAAATAGTTATTAAGGCTCTTGAGATAAACAGGAAGAAGAAAAACTTAGTTCCTTTTCTTAAAAAGTCCCTATCATAAAGTCCCTATCATTCACAGGAAGACTTAAGACAAAAACTCAGTACCAGAGCATATAAATTAACTTATAATTATAAGATGTGATATGGGCCCTGCTAGATACAAACAAGACACAGTGAAAAAGAATTTTCCCGAAAGTTGGGAATTCAGAGCACCTGTTTAAGGGGCTAGGTTCCTTTATAATAAAAGGTAATATGCAAATAGAATGGTCGCTATGATGCCCACTGACCACCAGGGGGCAGACACTCAGCCACAAGCCAGGCTGATGGCTGGGGAGGGTAGCGGCACAAGCCTTCAGTGGGACATCCCCCAAGGGCTCCCGGCCTGTGAAAGGACGCAGGCCAGGCTGAGGGACCCTCCCACCATGAGTGCATGAATATTGTGCACTGGGCCTCTAGTATAGCAATAATACTCTTCATTTGCAGAAACTAGAAAATGGTAAGACCATTGATAGGCCACTGAATCCCATAGGGAAAAGACCTCCCCTTAGGTGGGCCGAGGTGCTGGCTAGCTTCGAACCTAAGCACTAATCAGTCCAACTCTCTGCCTCCCTTCAGGCTCCTCTACTACCCAGCTACCCTCCCTGGCTGGATCAAAGCCTGCCAAACTCAGGACTGCATTCTAGTTCTGGCCTTGCCCACACTTACTAAAGATCCAGCCTTAGTCAAAGCTTTCATCTTCCCAAGTTTCCATCTCCTCCAGTGAATGGGACTGAGAATGATAATTCTGTATCTGATTGCTGAATGATCAAATAGAACATTAAGAAACTGTGTTGTAAATAATATAACTGTTCACTGTGACTGAAATCACAATGACATTAATGATGTAGATGGATACCCTTTATGGAAACATTCTGAAATTAAATCCTTCTTTGTTAGCGTATGAATTCCTCTTTTGCATGTTTTTAAATAGCCATAACAGTACCTAGGGTGGTGGTTTTCTCTCAGAGGTATTTGGACATGTGCACAGGAGATGGAGTTTGTTAAATTATTTTGATGCCACTTGATTAAAAGAATGTAATAACCAGAGATGCAAAGGTTCCGCCATGTGTGAACCATCCCCACACATCAAAGAACTGTCCAACCCAAAATGCTCTGGTAAGAACCACTGTTAGATGCTCAACAGATAAGAAATATTTAGTAAATATTTTCTAAATAAATGAATGTTACACATAATAGTTATTTCCTTCAGGGCACAGTAGACTGCCAGTCTCTTGAAATCAAGGAATGTGACTCATTTATTTTCATCTTACCAGATCCCCAACTCTGAAGCTGAGACATGATAAGCATTGACTATCTCAAAAACAGAATCGCCAAATCAAAACAATCTATTACACTGCAAAAAATTATAACTATTTGATATGGATAAGGGAATAATCCTATATAATAAAATGTTAATATGCAAATCTACCTAATGGCAGAACAACCAGTGGCTATGATGCACACTGACCACCAGGGGGCAGACGCTCAATGAAGGTGATGCCTCCTGGTGGTTAGTGCGCTCCCACAGGGGCAGTGCCACTCTTCACTGGCAAGAGTAGGGGTGGCGGTGCAGCACTAAGGATGGCTAACTGCTGGCTTAGGCCTGCTCCCCTCAGCCAGACATCCCCCGAGGGCTCCCGGACTGTTAAAGGGTGCAGACAGGCTGAGGGAGCCCCACCTCCTTACCTCCTGCCCCCAGAGCACGAATGTGGTGCACCAGGCCTCTGGTGTTATAATAAGGATATGCAGGAAACAATGTTAAAACCTAGAGGTCTTAGGGAAGTAAATGAGGCTTTCCACCACCACCAGATGACTAACTGCAACTCTGAAGCATGATCATCCCAAGAACGAAGTCAGAAAGAGTAGTGCTTTATAAAGATCTGCATGCTTTCCTGAGGAATTTTAACCCAAAGACATACTTTTTCTCTGTATATCAGTTTAAACATCAGTGAGTCACTCTTAAGCTATTTGGATATCGTCATATTTCTTTTAGAGGAATCAGGTACCAGAACAGTATACAGAATGGATTAAATTGCACACTTTTGTTTCAAAAGAACAAAAGCCATTTCTCAGACTGAATAATGGGAGCCAAGAAAGTGTTTAAAATAGCAAAATGTTACAAAGCAGGTGAATAAAAGATAGTGTGAAACAATGGAAATAAAACATTAGAAGGCATTTTAAAGATTAGGTAATCTTCCCTAACCTTGAGAAAGAGCAAATTTTCCATCAGCAGTTGATGAAAAAAAGCACAGAAAGCCAATTATAGAGACATGGAAGAAATGTGGGTAAAAATCACAGAATCATGTATGAAGGCAAAAAATAAGATAAAAACTGAATATATAAGTTCACAGCATTAAAGAAAATGTAAATATGTAGTAATAGACAAATTTCTCAGATCTTGAAAAGGTTCCAGAATTGTGAATATCTTTTTAACTGATATTTCTCCTTAGCAAAGAGTGCATTTTTAAAAACTGATATTCAGTTGCAAGGATCAAAAAAAAAAAAAAAAGACTGAAAATAGTGCGAATTAAATTTTATAGTAAAAGCTTTTCATGTCTTAGAGCAGACAAACACTGTTAGATCCTTTAAAAATAATTAAATTATTGATACCAATATAACCAGGAATTGCATTATAGTAACTTTGTATAAAATGGAATATAGTAAAAGAAAAAAACTCCCAGAAGAGAGGAAGCATATAAGCAAATGAACAAATAAAGAACTGTCATCTGAAGAAATGTCAAATTTTTAATACTGTCAGAAAGCCTAACTTGATTCTTTAGAGAAGTTAAATAGAGCATCTAACAATGTGAATTTCTAACAATTCCCATGTATTAGGACCAGTTCAGCTGAATAAAGTGTTAACATGAAAACCAGTATTAACACATTTTGTTTTTCTCTGTTGTATATAGGGTGTCCAAAAAAAGTATACCGACACTTTGAATAATTATAAAGTCAGTGTTTGTTAAAACACATATCATTTTCAAAATGGAGCTATCAGCTATTAAACTATGTATACGTTTTTTGTTTTGTTTTGTGTGTTTTTGTGGGTTTTTTTTTTTTTTGGAGGGATACCCTGTATATCATGAAAAAGTCTCTAACTTATTGGCTGTTAGAATGAATTCTTAGTATAGAGGTGGTGAGAATATAATAAATTTCATATTTTTGAGAAGGAGGGTCTCAAATAGACAAGAGCCACAATATTTCTTCAGTCAAGCGCCTAGGCTCAGGATGTAGAAAGTTGGATGCAGTGGCTGAGATCCTCTCTCAGCCTTGTTCCTATTCTGAAGAGAACTGCCAACATGATCTTGTGTCTGCACAGCTTACTTCCGGGTTACAAGTCTCACCATGCTTCACACAGCCCAAACGCATTCCATGCAAAGGACACATGACAAGTGTAGAGCAGCCAATTACTACATCTAGGCTTGTACGTGTATGAAGAAGTAAAATTTGAACTGTCAACGTGGCCAAGCATAGAAGCTATTGGATGTTGCCTCTTCATAAGCTTAACTTGGCTTTCACTTACCTCAGCTTTAGTGTTCTTAGTTCTTTTACTTAGAAAAAAAAAAAAGTGCTGTTTCAAAACTAACTATAAAATAGTTGAGGCCTTTCTGCTTTGACTTTCATGTCATACACAAACTGTTTGAATCGAAAAACAGACACCTAGAAAAGCTCCATTGTGTAAGTACTTCCGGAAAGAAGAACTGATGAAACGCAGCCTCTCTGACACTCACACCTCTTACCAACATGGCAGTCCTGAGTCAAGTTCCATTTTGCTTAAAAGTTTCTCTCTAAAAGGAAAATGACCTTCTCACCTCCATTCACAGTTAAGTGGTTTATTTTAGTAAGAGCTTCATGCCCACAGATCTCTTTAATAATCCCATTGATGTATCATGATACCAAAGGCACTTACTTGGAGGTCTAGAGGGTAAATTTATGTTTGAGGGGTAAGGTGCATTCTGTTCTTTGAACAATGTAATCTGCTAAGTGATACAACTTTTGGCCCTGTTCTCACAAGGACTTTTTCATTTAATAGGCTCTGCTTGCATCTAAATAGGTTTAAGTTTTAGCCTGGGACAAATAAAGAAAAGATCCAATTATGTGAGTGTATATGTGTCCTCAATGAAAAAGTAGGTGTTAAAGAGTAATGATCAAGTATGTACACTGCTGAAACCACAGGTGAATGAGATGTGATCTCAGTGATCTGTTCTCCATCCTTCATTTTCTCTGCAGGCCCACCGTGAATGGTCTCTCAAGATTATCCAAACATCTGCTCCCTGTCTACTTGAAATCTTTCTTCCTGGGATAAATTAATCTAATCTATGATAAACAGTCCCTTGCCTGCTCCTAACCCAAAACTGTAATTTTGCCATCAAGCAAAGGCACGAACCATGAACTTTCTATTGTTCAAAGGGGGGCAATTTATCAATATCCTCTTCTTTATGCCTTAGCACAATTAAGTTATAATTACCCAGAAAGTCCTACCCCTGAAAATTACAGACATCAACATTTGATTTTAAGATTTCAAAATCTGTTTTATGTTTTCAACATCTCCGATTTTCAAAACGAATCCTAAGGTAGTTGAGACAAACTGGCCTGCCCTTTCCGGTGCGGGGCTGCGATTACTCATTCCACGAACACACTGCCCAGCTCACGCTGCCTTACGTGCACTGCACAGAAGTGTCATTGAATGACCGCCCTTTCTCCTCCACCTACACGCCTACATCAAAAGCATGCTATTTTCTGGCAGATTTTCTCCCTCCCCCTTCCCCATGACCTCTCCCTGGGAAGCTGCTCCGCCACCCCATCCCTAAAATACCTTTCCCTAAAACAGGGGCTAGGAAGGCTCCCGGGAGCAGAGGGGCTCTCCCTTTCCCCTCGGCTGTCACCGAGGAGGGCCGGCGCATGCGCAGCGCGAGCGAGCGGCCGGGGCAGCGCGGCCCGCGGGGGCCGGAGGTCCAGCCCCCCGGGTGGTGCGGCGTCGGGGCGGCCCGCGGGGCGCGGGGAGGGAGGGCGGACGGCGTGGCGGGCGGGTAGGGCGGGCACACTCACAATTTCAGCATCCACTCGCCCTCCATCACCAGCGTCCAGTTGTCGGCGGTCATGGGAAGCACCACGCTCGGCTCGGCCGGCGGCGCCGCGTGCGCGGGCGCGGCCTCCTCCTCCTCCGCGGCCGCCGCCGCCGCCGCCGCGACCCAGGCGGCCAGGAGCGCCGTGAGCAGCGGGCCGCAGCGCCCGGCCGCCATCGTGGGGCGCGGGGCGGAAGGGAGAGGCTGGCCCGCGGCCTGGCCCGCTGCAGCCCGGGCTTGCTTCCCCGGGCGGTCGGAGGGGACTCGGGCTCCGCGGGCCTGCACCGGGCCGCGCGGACAGGCCCGGCTGGAGGCGGGGGGGCGGGCGCCGCCTCTTAACCGCCGCGGCGCGCCGAGGCCACGCCCCCTCCCGCGCGGACTCGCGGCGGGGCCCCGGGCGTCGGTTGCCTAGGCGACGGCCTCGCTCTCTTCTTGACCATCAGGCCGAAAATAAACAGATGACTTGCTGTGGCCCAAGGAAGAGCGGGCACCCACGTGCCCAGGCTACTCCAGGAAGGGCGGTTGGCGCCTGTGGTTTTTTTCTATAAGAAAAACACGGCCACTAATTTAAAAAATGCATCCCCTCCTCAGGGCGGGGGGGGGGGGGGGGGGGCGTTGCAAAAAAGAACAATGTGCAAAAAAAGAACAATGCACACTGCAAAGTAAACCTGTTTAATGAAAAAATGGAGGGACATCTCTGGCTGAAAGGGCAAGGGAAATTCAAATACTCTCTGCGTGTGTGTATTGCCTAATTGGAGGGAATTGTGAAACGGCAGTTGTAGTTTTTTACAAAAGCAATTTTAATTTTATAAAAACTTTAAAACATGAGTACTAATAGATCAAATGAGTCAGTTGATAAGACTATTGCTAGTTGCAATATCAGATAGAAAGAAATGAAAGTAGCCTTAAATGTTTCCAAATTTCTTTCCAGATACATAGCATCTGTACCTAGAGGCTACCGTACTCTTGGGTGTGACTGAAATACAATTAGAGGGTGGTGAGCTTCTTGAAGTGTGCTTTATAAGAATCATTAGGTGTTCAAAGGATGAAACTGAGCAATCTGATGTGAACTTGGAAGAGAATGAAGACACTAAGAAGTTGGCTAAGTTAAAAAATAATAATAATGACAATAATAATAAGCCTGGCAGCCATTTCTACACAAGGGCTTCTTCACTTCAGGGAGAAGCTTAAACTGAACTACCTGCCTCTGCACTGAACTATTTGCCTGTATTGCGTTGGTGATGTCTGAATCAGCTTTTATAAAGCAGTTCCTGGAATCCTACTTTAACCAATAGGACTGAAGCTTTCCCCATCTACTCGGAGCTTTGCATCTCCAAACAACCAGAGTGGCTCTGTTCTGACCAATCAGGGCAGTGCCTTTGGAGCCAATAAAACTTTGATGATTTGGAGTCTTCATTTGCATGAGCCAGAACAATCAGGGACCAGGGGGAGCTACTTCTGTTATACTAGTGGCCCAGTACACAAAATTTGTGCCCGGGGAAGTGGAGTGTCCCTCAGCCCAGCCTGCACCCTCTCACAAACCAGGACTACTGGCTCCTAATCACTTATCTGCCTTCCTGCCAGATTGTCCACTCTGCCTGCCGACCTGCTCACTTCCAACTCCTCCCCCCCCCCCCCCCCGCACCAGCCTGATCACCCCCACTGAGGGCCTGCTCACCCCAAACTTCCCCCCACCACCAGCCTGATCACCCCTAATTCCCCCCTATCCCCAATGGCTTTATCATCCACAACTGCTATCTCATCTTGGCCCCTAACCACCTCCACCATGGCTTTGTCCAAAAGAATGTCCAGAAGGTCTCCTGGAAGGTCTCCCAGTCTAATTCGCATATTACCCTTTTATTAGTATAGATAGAGGCCTGGTGAAAGGGTGGGGACTGGCTAGTTTGCCCTGAAGGGTGTCCTGGATCAGTGAGGGGTTCTCTTGGGGGGTTAGGCAGCCTGGGAAAGGGGCTGGGGCAGTTTGCAGACCAGCCACACCCCCATGTGGTGAGGGTCCCCACTACGGGGGGATGGCCAGCCCGGGTGAGGGCCTGATGGCTGTTTGCAGGCTGGCCATGCCCCCAGCAGGGACCCTCACCTCAATGGTGGAGTGGCCAGCCTTGTGGGGAGCTGCCCTGAATGCAGGGGTCCTATATGCCTGAATGCAGGCATGGGTATGCACACAGCTCTCCATGTGCCCCCCTTTCCACTAACCTAAGTGGAAACTTACTACTACCCCTAGGAATACTGCTAACTGCAGATGTCTTTGCTTCAGGGTAAAACAATTGTTAGAAGGAGCTGAGAGATAAGAGGAAGACAGGTGGTCGTAAAGGCCAGGTGGTTGTAATAGGTCAGGTGCTGAAGGAACTTATCTGTACAGAAACTCATCATGTTAGGAGAAACAGCCACCTACATGATTGCCTGAAATAAATATTTCCTCCTTCAGAATTGTATTTAAAGGTTGGAAAAATAAAATTCGGGGCTGCAGACCTCGGGTCTGAGCCCTCCCGACCCCATCTGTTCTTGTCTGTCTTTTTTTATCCTCACCCCCTCATTCAGGTACTGTTCATTGCCGGCAGGTTCCGGCACAGCCTGGATTAAGGGCTAAGGGTGTTTGCAGGCCCCACCATCGGTAACCGGCCCAGGCAACCCAAGCCACCTATGCACTCAGACTGGCTCTGTGACCGCTGCCATCTTTGTCCCGCTAATTTGCATATTCCTTCCTGATTGTCTGTGGTCTTTGTGGAGTGATGGTCAATTACCATATTTCTCTCTTATTTGTATAGATAAGCCAGGTCCCTTCAGGCTCTGAGTGTTCACTGTCCCTTGCCAAGGAAGGCTGAGGGTTGTGTTTCCCCAGTTAGGCGCTGAGCTACAGAAGGGCCTGGCCCCAGGGCTGTTATACAGCCATGCTGTATCACAATTGAGCTGTTTTGCACTGAATAAAGTTTCCTTCTTCACTGCACCCCAAATTGGGGATTCCTGTTGGCATTTAATTGGCACCAATAACCATCAGTTGACAGTGATCAGCATGTTATGAAAACTGCCAAAACCGGTTTGGCTCAGTGGATAGAGTATTGGCCTGCTGACTGAAAGGTCCCAGGTTCGATTCCAGTCAAGGGCATGTACCTTGGTTGCAGGCACATCCCCAGTAGCGGGTGTGCAAGAGACAGCTAATCGATAAATCTCTCATCGATGTTTCTAACTCTCTATCCCTCTCTCTTCCTCTCTGTAAAAAATCAGTAAAATATATGTTTTTTAAAAAACATATCATGAAAACTGATTTCTGAACACACAGATAAGTATACAACGATGACTATTACAGGACATAAGACATGAATCTACAACCCCTACTTATAGGAAAAGAAGGTTAATTTGCCTCCAGAGATCTTACCTGCATTAGGTGTTAATTTGTAGTAGCTGAATTCTATGTGGACCCTACCCTTATCAAAATATGACCCACGTTTAAACTACCATAAATTTGAGAAATGTTCCTGCAATAAATGTTACTAAAAGTCACTGTTATTGTGTACAGATTGTTATCAAACTCAAGGGTTTTGAAGCTTGGGTGCTTTATTCAAGAAAGATGTTGCAAGGCAGTTTTGTTTACTTTGCATATGAACTTATATCCAAAGTCTAAGGGAAGCTTAGCCATTGCTTATTAACACTATGGGGTCAATTACATATTGATTCTTTTTTTAAAAAATGGCTAGTGACACTCACTTATCAGATTGGGCTCCTGTCAAGCTCATCTTGTTACAGCTGCATCTGCAAAATACTGGGCTGCATGTTAAAATTCAGCAAGAATAGCACTTAGTAAGATCTGCCCAGACCTTGAGACATGTGTCCTTTCTAACAAGATCAATCCTATAAACTCAATTGAAAACATTTTATTTTACTTATTAAAAAAGGGACTCATTCATGTGAATCCTGCCATTCTATTCAGTGCAGCTTTTATGTATACGTTATTTGTTAAAAAAGAAAAAATGTTCTTAAAAATTGTTTCTCATATTGAGGCATTATTGTTAATTTATTGGTTGTGATAATGGTGCTATGACTGTATATTTTTAAAATTTTTGGTTACAGGTAGTGAAATATTTATGGTTAAAATAATATGTGTATTTAGAGTTCACTTTTTAAAACTCTAGAAGTAAAATTTGGAGGGTGGAGGGAAGATGGATGAAGTCAGAGTGGCACAATATCAATTCATATTGAAGCTAAGCTCATTTATGTTCTTCTCTTTTTGTGTATTTGGAAATTTTTTCAAAATTATAAAGAGAGAGCATATCTGAGACAACAAATGAAATTATTGCTTTTGATGGCATGGATGGGTCTCGTGGGTATTTGCTCAGTGAAATAAGGCAGTCAGAAAAAGACTAATATCATATGGTTTCACTTACATGTAAAGTCTAAAAGACAAAATAAATGAACAAAAAAATGAAACAGACTTATAGATGCAGAGAGAGGACTGAGCAGGGGGCATTGGGGTACTGGGTGAAAGAGGTGAAGGGATTAAGAAGTACAAACTGGTAGTTACAAAATAGTCATGGGAAAACAAGAAAGCATAGATAATGTAGTCAATAAGATACCCTGTTTCCCCGAAAATAAGACAGTGTCTTATATTAATCTTTGCTCCCAAAGATGTGCTGGGTCTTATTTTCAGGGGATGTATTATGTTTCCATGTAGTAGGTCTTATTTTCGGAGGATGTCTTATTTTCGGGGAAACACGGTAGTGATAACTATTTATAGAGCCATTTGGGGAACTGGAAATATGAAGGGAACGCTATGTAAGTTATATGATTGTCTAACCACTATGCTGTACACCTGAAACCAATACATAATAAAAAAAAATTTAAAGAACAGAAATTATACTGAAGTTTTTCCTGTGTCTAACACAAAATGTAGATTCAAAAATTGCATTTCTTGGCCTTCTGACTAAGGTGTGTAGGAAAGAATATATCAAGTATGTGGGGTGGCACAGACCAGGGTCAGGGAAGCAACTGCTGTCAGCCCATGATTGACATCTCCGGCTGACACTTCCTGCCAATGTGACGTGAGAGTAAAACTACTTGACTCCAAGGTTTTGTTTAAATGCTGCTATTAATAGAACATACTGCATATGATGGCTGTGAAGACTGAGGGAGATAAATATAATGCCTAACTCATAGTATGATTCAGTAAAGGTTATGATGTACTATCATTTGGAGGCAATGCTTCTAGGGCTCTATTTTTCCTAAATTAAAGTCGAATCCACTTATAGTTCACAAAGTCCTTCACAATCTGGTTTCAGTTTTGCCCACCTTACAGTCCACCACTCCTACAATCCCCCATGCTCCAGCAACACAAAGTTACTCCTTATTCTTCCCCAAACACTTCAGAAATGGAGGCCGCTGTCCACCAGCTCTGAAAACCCGAGGCCTTTGAACAACCACAGAAGTAACCTAGAAGCAGATCATTCCCCCACTCCTGAGATGATGGGCCTTCCTTAAGAATGATCTAGAGCCAGAACATAAACCTTAAGTAGGTCCTCTAAGCAACAGAAACTGTGAAACAATAAATGTTGCTTCAGGCCACTAAGATTTGGGGTAATTTGTTATGCAGCAAGAGGTAAATAGGTCAGGGCTCAATCCTCTATGTGCTTAAAGGATGGAAAGCATTTAAAGAATGGAAAGCATTTAAAGAAGGGCATTACAGTTTTAAGAAAATTGATACTTGGTACTGGGAGAAAGAGCTTTTGTCCCTAGAGTGTGTTTCCACTGGTAGCACTGCTGGGCAGCTATGGTTACAGAAAGATACATGGCTCCAACTCAGAAAAAGAATACCTTGTTCTCTGATGAGCTGACAGGAAAGAGAGGAAGGATATGGTGGATGTATACACTGAGTGGCCAGATTATTATGATCTCTGAAAACATAATAATCTGGCCACTCAGTATATATATATATATATATATATATATATATATATATATATATATATATATTGGAGTCCTGGTGCATGAATTCATGCATGGGTGGGTGGGTTCTGGCCAGCCTGGCCAAGGGGAAGGGACATGGGTGGTTGGCCTGCCTGCCTGCTGGTCAAACTCCTGGTTGAGGGGACAATTTGCATATTAGCCTTTTATTATACAGGCTATACAATGACCAGATTATTATGCTTTCAGAGATCAGAATAATCTGGCCACTCAGTGTATTTAATTATCTTCTCTTTCCCAGCCTGCAGAACAGTCTGCTTCCACACCCTCTTTGAAGTTAGGCCTACCATTGTAACAGTTCTAGCCAATGATTGGCAAGCAAGAGGGATGTGGATGTGTCACTTACACTAGTGTTCTCTTCTCCTACTGTGGAACTTTTAGAGGAAGGATCATGATCTAGGAGTCTATAAGACCAGAGAAGCCTGAATTTTTGAGATGGGTCATAAAGAACCCTTACATATAAGTTCTTTTTTGTTTTTCATATAAATTATTTGGTTAATCTCCACTTCCCAGCCCCAACCTCCAACCCCTGCCTTCCTCTGAGATTCCTCAGTCTATTGAATGCTTCTATGTCACTGGACCTATTTTGTTCATCAGCTTATTTTGTTCATTAGATTCCACATATGAGTGAGATCATGTGACACTTGTATTTCTCTGACTGTCTTATTTCACTTAGCATAATATTCTCCAGGTCCTTCCATGCTATCTCAAAAGGTAAGAGATCCTTCTGTTTTGCAGCTGCATTCTTAATGAACTGTATTCTTTAAACACAAAAAAAATCATTATTCTTAATGAACTCTGAATTGATAAGAAATGTTTCCATTATGATAAGCTTATTTATGTTGCTATTGCTTAATAGCTAATCATATCTCATGGTTCTGGAAGTTGATAGGCTCAGCTGGGCTGTTTTCCCCTGGATTCCTTCATATGGTATCAGACACTTAAAACTCAGACGAGAGTTATTTGAAATCTTTTGTGCTCATGTGTCCAGCACCAGATACAGGATGGCTGGAACAGCTGGGCAATGATGAAACACCTCTCTATTCCAAGCAGTCTCTCCACGTGGCTACTTGGCCTTCCTTCAGCATGGCAGTTGGAGGGCTGTCCGACTTCCTTTCTCTTGAGCAAGAATTCCCAGAGGCCCTGGGGGAAGCTGCAGTGTTTCTTAAGATCTTGCTTCAGAAATCTAAGACCATCACTTCTACCACATTCTATTGGTCAAATCACTAATGGCCAGTTCAGATTAAAGGGAAGGGGAATCAGACTTTAATCTTTGATGAGAAGCAGTAAAATAAATCATAACCATCTTTCACCTATAAAAAAGCCCTCTGAGAAGTGGGAATTGTTTGCCACTGAAGCATGACATACACTGTTCTGATTAACTCACTGTCTTCCTTGGATGACTTAGTCACGAGTAGCTTGGGGAGTTTGTGGATATGGGTGATATTTCCAGAAAGCAGAGTAGGAACTACCTCTCCTCTTTAACCTTTTGTGGGTAGTCCCCTTCTCCCCTGTGAGGTGCCCTTTAGGCCAAAATATATTGGAAAGAATGGTTTCCAAGCCTTTGGACAGGCACATGCTTGGCACCATGGTATGTAGGTACTCACAGGACTTCACATGATTTTTGTTCAACTTCTTCCAAAAGACCCAAAAGAATATGATAAGATTTGTATAAATATATTTATATGAATAAAATATCATTCTTTTGCATCCTGAACCCTTCTTTTTAAACATTGAATAATGGATGTGAGAAAATGATTTGCCAAGTAAGATAAGAGCATATATTTCCATGGTAGAAACTTGTAATATAGTTTAGTAACAAAAATAGACCTTGATAAAATTGGTAACTTGGAACTTGATAGTAAGAGGATAATCAATGAGAGATAAAAGGATTGTATTAAGATCACAAACTCCAGAATAATGAAGTATAGAAATGATAAACAACTGTTTTCCTATTGAGGATGGAGAAAGTGGGTATGGAAATGTTAAATAAGCTACACAATGGTTTAAATTAGTTCACAAAGTAATAATAGTACAGGAATTTAATTACACAAACAGATTTGCTAAATGCCTTACAGCAACAAAAGATGGAGAGGGAATTTAAATAGGACATTTCCTAGAACAGATGGTAGAAGAAACCTTAAGGATGAAAGTGTACTGAACTGTCTCGGGCCAGTGACTAGAAACAAAACCAGAAGGAGCCTTGATGAGCTTCTAACAAACAGCAACCCCGTGACCACCTCTTGGTTAAAGAGAATCACTAATTTTTTTCAAAACTAATAAGTGAGCTCAAGAAAAGCTGAATATAAGAAAAATATATACAATTCTCTTCCTATATATCAGTAAGAATTAATTTTTAAAATATAATGTTGGCAAATATCTCATCAAGAGCAGAAAAACCTATTTTTAAAAAAATCCTAAAGTGCTGAAACCGGTTTGGCTCAGTGGATAGAGCATCGGCCCGCAGACTGAAAGGTCCTGGGTTCAATTCCGGTCAAGGGCATGTACATTGGTTGTGGGCACATCCCCAGTAGGGGGTGTGCAAGAGGCAGCTGGTGGATGTTTCTCTCATCAAAGTTTCTAACTCTCTGTCCCTCTACCTTCCTCTCTATGAAAAATCAATAAAATATATATTTTTTTTAAAATCCTAAAGTAACATATAAAAAAAAGCAACAGCTAAAAGACTTTATGTGATAGATACATCAAATTTTCTAAATTAATCTATAAATCTAATGCAATATGATTTAAAATTCCAGCAAAGTTGAATTTTATAGAATTCCAAAAATCTATCTTAAAAAGTAATGCTTAAGGCTAGCCAACAGATACAGAGAACAGACTGACAGCTGTCAAGAGGGGAGGGATTTGGCAGGAGGGTGAGAGGGTTGAAGGGATTGAGCAAAGGAAAAAAAAAAAGAAACCTCTTGGACACAGACAAAATATGGTGATTGCCAGAGGGAAGGAAGGTGGGGGAGCTAGAAGAAGGTAAAGAGGGGATAAATGATGATGGAAGGTGATTTGACTTGGAGTGGTAAACACACAATACAATACACAGATAATGTATGGTAGAACTGTATATCTGAAACCTATATCATTTTATTAACAAATGTCACCCCAATGAATTCAATTAAAAAAAAATAGCCAACCGTATTTTGAAAAAGAACAATGATATAGGTCTTACCCTCTCAAATATTAAACTCTGCTATCAAGTTACAATAAAACGAGTATTCATGTAAGAAGCAAATAGGTGCCGAAACCGGTTTGGCTCAGTGGATAGAGCGTCGGCCTGCGGACTGAAAGGTCCCAGGTTTGATTCCGGTCAAGGGCATGTACTTGGTTGTGGGCACATCCCCAGTAGGGGGTGTGCAAGAGGCAGCTGATCGATGATTCTCTCTCATCCATGTTTCTAACTCTCTATCCCTCTCTCTTCCTCTCTGTAAAAAAACCAATAAAAATATTTTTTTAAAAGAAGCAAATAGCTAAATGGATTAGAGTAAAGACTCAAGAAACAAAACTATATGGGTATAGGCCTATGTGAAAGGTGGTAGATATGTTAGGGCAGTCATTGGCAAACTCATTAGTCAACAGAACCAAATATCATCAGTACAATGATTGAAATTTCTTTTGAGAGCCAAAATTTTTAAACTTAAACTCCTAACACCACTTCTTCAAAATAGACTCGCCCAGGCTGTGGTATTTTGTGGAAGAGCCACACTCAAGGGACCAAAGAACCACATGTGGCTCACGAGCCACAGTTTGCCGACCACGGTGTTAGGGTAAAGTAAACTTAGGCTACAGTTAAACAGCCCACAAAAAATCTCAGAGTTCTGACTCATAGAGCTCAGTTCTCTGCGTGCAATGGTCCTCTTGGATCTCAGAGGCTCTCTGGGAGCTGAGCGTGGGGCAGGATCTTCACAATGCAGCGGCTTCAATCCTGTAGATCTGCCAGCTCAACGTGAAGCCTCCTCTACGATCATCACAGAGAAGGAGAAAACAAAATGCTGCAAGGGGCTTTGGTTTTCTTAGTCCAGAAGCAGCACACACACAGTGTTCAGCTCATAGTCCGCTAGCTGGAACTAATCATAAAACTGCCTAACTTATAGGAAGAATGTTTGTCCACAGGAACTTAATTCCGATGTACAGTAATAGCATCCATGATAGTATTTCAAGTCAGTGGCAGAAATTGCACTAATTCATGGTTGTCTTGGGGCAATTTCCTTTATATCAAGAAAAATATATCAATATATACCTCGATTTCTAAGTAAAGGCAAGTCCAGAAAAATGATCTGAAATATACACAAGACAAAGGTATAATATGTCTGAAATTCAAAAAGCCCCACAAATAATTAATAAATAGACATGCAACCCAATAGAAAAGATTATAAAGAACCATAGGGGAAGAAATACAAATGGCAGCAGAATATAAAAAGCCTCTTGTGCTCATTGCTGATCAATAAAGTTCTTTTTAGTGGTTGGACAATAATATACTTTACAAAGTGTTCCCCTGAAACTTCCAGTATCCGACTGGCACCATATTTAGTTCTTACAATACTGGAGGCCCAGTGCAGGGGTGGGGTCCCTAGCCCTGGCCAGCAATCAGGGCCAATCGGGCCCTTTCCCGGCTGCAGGCTGCCAGGGGGGCCTTCCTTCATTTCGCACCACCCATGGCTGGCTCTCGCAGCCCCTTGCAGCCTCGGCTGGCACTCACAACCCCGGCTTCATCCGGAAGGTCGTCTGGACAGTCCTCCTGCTGCTCAGTCTAAGTAGCATATTAGCTCTTTATTTTATAGGATCATTGGCTATATTCCTTATGTTTTACTTTACACCCCCATGGCTATTTTATAACTACATATCCACACTTACCAATTTTTTCACCTTTTTCAACCAGCCCTCCCCCTTGTCCCTCTAGCCACCACTATGTTGTACACCTAAAACTAATATGAAATAATATTGAATGTAGACTATAATTGGAAAAATTTAAAAATAATAACAATAAGTAATTTTAAAGAAAGAAAAAAATTCATTTTATAGTTGCTAATGTGATACTCCCTCCAGTGCTGCAGTTTTGCTCACTAAGAATTCAGTTACGTGAAGTCAGGCACAATCCGAAAAGATGAAATGGAAAAATCCAGAAATAAACAACTCATAGCTCTTAAATTGCAAGTCCTTCTGAGTAGCATCATGAAATCTCTCGGGGCCCTGCCCAGGACATGAATCATCCCTTTGTCCAGCGTTTCCACGTCGTATATGCCCCTCCACCTGTGAGTCACTTAGTAGCCATCTTGGTTATCAGATAGAGTATCACATATCGCAGTGATTGTGTTCGAATAACCCTTATTTTACTTAACAATGGCCCAATGTGCATGAGTAGTGACGCTGGTGATTCAGATATGCCAAAAAGAAGACATACAACACCTCCTTTTTTTTTTTTTTAAGAGAGAAAGAGACCGCATTTACACAACTTTTATTATAGTGTATGGTTATAATAATTCTATTTTATTAGTTATTGTTAATCTCTCATTGTATCTAATTTAGAAATTAAACTTTAACATAGGTATGAATGTAAAGGAAAAGCATCTATATATAAGGTTAAGTGACCAGCAGACCAGTAGGTATGACACATACTGACCACTAGAGGGCAGATACTCAATTCAGGAGCTGCTAGGTGTCAGCACCTTTGTGGAGTGCCCTCTTGCACTCTGGAATCCCTTGGGGGATGTCAGAGAGCCTGTTTCAGCCTGATCCCCAAAGGGCAGGCTGAGGGACCCCACTTGCCAGAGGGACCCTCTCACTCTCCAGACACCCTTCAATCCATGGAGCCACCCAGGTGCAGCAGGCCGAAGAAGGACCATGGGAGGTTGACTCCAGGGCATGTCTGGCCAATCTTGCCCAGTCCCACCCTGCCAGCCACCTTCTAATTAATTTCCTTTCAATGTGCATAAATCTGTGCACCGGACCACTAGTCCTATATAATAAAAGCCTAATATGTTAAACCTCTGGTTGTCCTGTTTGCCATTCAACCAATCAATGTGTAAATATGTTAGTGATGTGCTAACGCCACTCAACTCCCCACTATGTTGTGAACTGACCACCAGGAGACAGACACTTCGACCAGTAGGTTAGCTTGCTTCTTGAGTTCTGCCAATCGGGACTAAATGAGATGGGTTGGACATGCCCTGGAGTCCTCCCTCAGTCCCTCCCTGGTTGGAAAACCTCCTGCATCCCTCTATGGCCCCAACTGTGCACCCAGTGGAGTCCCTCAGTCTGGCCTGCACTCTCTAGCAATCTGGGACCCCATGAGTCTGGCCTGCACTCTCTAGCAATCTGGGACCCCATGAGGGATGTTGGAGAGCCAGTTTTGGCCTAGTGGCCGAATGACCAGTCACTATGATGTGCATTGACCACTAGGAGGGCAGATGCACAACACTGGAGCTGCCCCCCTGGTGGTCAGTGCACTCCCACAGGGGGGCACAGCTCAGTCAGAAACTGGGGTCACGCAGGTGAACGCAGCAGCAGTGACCGAAGCCTCTCCCACCTCTGTGGCAGCGTTAAGGATGTCTGACTGCCAGCTTAGGTCTGTTCTCCTTGGGCAGTGGACCTAAGCCATCAGTTGGATATCCCCCAAGATGTGAAAGGGCACAGGCTTGGCTGAGGGACCCCCCTACCCTGAGTACACAAATTTCATGCACAAGGCCTCTAGCAGTATATAAAGGGGTTGGTACTATTCAAGGTTTCAGGCATCCACTGGAGTTCTTAGAACATATCTCTCATAGATAAGGAGGAATAATGGATACTGTACAGTTAACTTGATGATTTCTTATGTTTAACCAACCATTATTAGGACAAGTCACCTCAATATTAAAAATCCTCAAGTTCCCTTCTATAATTTCTTGCCCCTACTGCTTTTTTATTATATTCTCTGACTACATGATTTTTGGGAACTTTGCCTTTGTGTCTCAATTTTAAAGTAGAATTAAATGGAAACTGGAAATGAGGGAGTCACAAATTTTATTCTATAACAATTGTGTGTCTCAATTCTGGCAAATTGTGCATAAAGAAGAGAAAAATACTTCAATGAATCCAAGTATAAAATATTGTTTGGTGATCTCTAGGAAATATCAGGCCTTGGGTAGTCGAGCATGCCAACTGGTGTCTTCACTTCCTTCAGCACATTTTATAGAGCCTACTCTGTAGAGTGTGTGCAGACCTTGTCTGAGATTCTGTAGAGCCACAGAGGCATGGGTATCTGTTCTTCATGAGCAAGGCATTAATTGACAATGCGTTAAATAATAGAAGTGAACTGATGGTCAAGAACATTTCAGAATAGGGAGGCTGAGAGTATGCCATGGAAAATATTGAACTTTAGATCGACTCTTACATGAGGTAGGAAGAGAACAAATGAAGAAGAGGGACAGAGAAAATTCCAGACAAAGTGACAAGATAACATAAACCTATAAGCATCTCTAAGTGTTGAAACTACATTTATTAACAAGTATTTGTCGTCTTTTGGCATTTGAAGGACGGGAAATCAGGAACTGTTGTGCATTTGATACATTTAATCATGATTTATTTTTATTGTACAGAAGAAACTGGAAAGGAACAAATATCTCCATTGAGTTTATTGCTCTGCTCTAAGGAAATAAAATAGGTAACTAAAATATCAGTTCTACAGAGGAACTTACAGTTCATTTTAGTAAATATCCTTGACATTTAAACCAAATATTTGGCATTAAAAATTGTTTTTGTCTACATTTCAGTGAAAATAGAAAACAATTTTTCACTTATAAAAATTTGATACACTTATAAAAGTTATAAATATAAAATTTAAGACATTTAATTATAATATTTGTCCTTATTTCAAGCTTCTCTCCCTTTGTCATCAAAGAAAATTTTGAAATCCTGTTCTGGCCGGTGTGGCTCAGTTGGTTGTGGGTCATCTCATGTACCAAAAGGTCACCAATTTGATTCTGCGTCAGGATGCATACCCAGGTTTCCAGGTTGCAGGTTCAATGGACTGTATTAATGTTTCTATATATCTCTCCCTATCTCTAAAATCAATTTAAAAACAACAACACATATTTTTTAAAAAGAGAAAAATTTGAAATCCAAAACTAGATACAGAGAAGCATTGAAATATTAGATAATGCTGCCGAAACCGGTTTGGCTCAGTGGATAGAGCGTCGGCCTGTGGACTCAAGGGTCCCGGGTTCGATTCTGGTCAAGGGCATGTACTTTGGTTGCGGGCACATCCCCAGTGGGAGGTGTGCAGGAGGCAGCTGATCGATGTTCCTCTCTCATCGATGTTTCTAACTTTCTATCCCTCTCCCTTCCTCTCTGTAAAAAAAAAAAAAAAAAAAAAAAAAAAAAAAGCCCTGGGTGAGCCGAGTGTCCCAGGGGGCCGAGTGCCGCGGGTGAGCTGAGAGTCCCAATGGGCCGTGTGCCCCAGGTGAGCCGAGTGTCCGAGGGGGCCGAGTGCCCCTGGTGAGCCGAGTGTCCCAGGGGGCCGAGTGCCCCGGGTGAGCCGAGTGTCCCAGGGTGCAGTGTGCCCCGGGCGAGCCATGTGTCCCAGACGAAGCAGTGGGACCCAGGGGAAGGGGCGGTCAAAACCAGAGGAAGAGCGGACTCTATTCATATGGTCCTGAGATAGTCACCATAAAACAAGCAGACTGCCAAATGAGGAACAGATTCTATTCATGGGGTCCTGAGATGGTCACCATAAAACAAGCAGATTGTCAAATGACAGCGGGGAGGGGAAGGAGACCTGGGGGGAGATAGGAGAACAACCGAGGGACTGGTATGCATGAACATAAGTACAACCAACGAACACAGAACTCTGGGGAGGGAGGGCATAAATGGGAGGTGGGGGGGGGGGGGCAATGGTAAACTATGTACACAGATAATACCTTAATAAAATAAAATTAAAAAAATTTTTTTTAAAAAAAGAAAAGCTCTTAATTTTAAGTACCAGGGTCCTTCTTAATATGCACACTGAATAAAATCAGATGAATATAAAAAAAAATTACCAAAAAAAAAAATTCAACATCTTGCATTTTACCTAAAAAATACTTTGCGATAATTGCCTGGCAGGCAGTTTTATATTCCCTGGTAGAAGCTGGGAGAACAGTTAAGGTATGTTCTGTAACATAACTAAAATGTAACTAAAACAAAAGTTCATAGTTCACATAAATCAGTAGTACAATTGGCTACTAAAGCATAAAATAATAATTAAAAAATATAAATGTAGTAGGATCAATTGTATGTAACACCATGTAGCCCAACAATCACAGCATACTGGTAAATGTTTAGCAAAGCACATCCCTGAGGCCCAGAATTCTAATTTGTTGAGTTTGTTTGATTTCTGTGCTTTAAGTAATCCCACCACATCTGATTTCAAACTACCAACTTGATGTCCACATACTAGCCAGATTCCCGAAATTTTCTCAATTGGCTCCTACAATTGGTGCAAGATGACTCTAGCATCACACTGCAAGAACTGATAATACTATCCTACCACTTATAATATGCTCACCCTTTCCTTACTTATTTTCCAAATACTAAACAAGTGCATTTAACACCTCTAAGCCCTGGCCAGTTATGGCTCAGTTGGTTGGAGCATCATCCCATGCACCAAAAGATTTAGGTTCAATTCCTGGCCAGGGCACATACCCAGATCGTCCCAGTCATGGCACGCACATTTGGGAGGCAACCAATTGATGTTTCTCTATCTATCTATCTACCTATCTATCTATCTACCTATCTCTATCTCTATCTCTTTTTCTCTCTCCCCTTCCTCTCTATTTAAAATCTATAAAAACATGTAAAAAAACAATAAAGCAAAATACTTTTAAAAATATATGAATATATGTATCTGTGTAAGTCTGCTTTGCACCCTAATAAAGTTAAATTGTTTACTTAATTCAATCCTGTGCTTTTAGGCATTAATTTAATTTATTTCAAAGTTTGTTTAACCATGACCAAATAAAACATGTTTTTAAAGTGCATTTTTACATGTAAATGTAACTAGTGTAGAGTTACTGCTTGTGTCTGTGGGTGAGTGCACGTGCGAAGGCACACACGTGTACACATCCTTGAGTTTTTAAGTGACTCAATTTAGGACAGTTGGCTGGGCTGTGGCAATACTCCCCTTTCCAACATAACTAAATGACACATAATGGGTAAGTGTTTATTCCTTTTCACAGCCTCATGGTATTCCACTTTGTAAATGTACCACAGCTTTTTTATCCACTCTATTACTGATGGGCAATTGGCTGCTTTGAGATCCTAACTATTGTAAATAACATTGATATGAACGTAGGGGTACATATATTTTTTTTCTGATTGGTATTTCCAGAATCTTAGGATCTATTCCCAGAAGTAGATCAAAGGGCAGTTCCATTTTCAAATTTTTGAGGAAACACCATACTATTTTCCACAGTGGCTGCACCAGTCTGCATTCCCATCAGCAGTGCATGAGGGTTCCTTTTATTCCACATCCTCACCAGCACTTTTTGTTTGCTGTGTTATTGTATTTAATCCTAACAATCGGGCGAGTATGTAATAGTATCTCATTGAGATTTTAATTTGTATTTATCTGATCACTTACAAAACTGAGAACCTTTACAAATGTTTGTTGACCAATTTTTCCTTTTTAATTAAGGTCCAATACAGGATTTTTGTTCATTTTCCCACTATTGGGTGGTCTAATATATTCTTGTGATTTGTAGAAGTTCTTTATATATTCTGAAATTAGTCATTTGCCAGTTACATGTAGCTTTTTTTTCACTAGTTTTACTGCATCATTTTTATAGTAAACATTTTAAAGCTTAAAGCAATTGTATTTACATACATTTTTCCTAATGCAAGGCCACAAAGCTATTTCCCCTGTATTACCCTCTAAATATGTTTTAGTTATGCCTTTAATTAAACACTCTAATGTTAAACCAACCTTTCATTCTGGGGGAGGGGAGGAGAGGGAAACAATTTAATTATGGTGCTGTACTGTTTTATAAATTTCTGGATTCAATTTGCCAACATTTGGTCTAGAATTTTTGAATCTATTTAATGTGTGAAAATGATTCTGGATTTTCACTTTTCTGTCTTCTCTGTGCCTTGACATCAAGAATATGCAAGAATATGCTTTGCACTGAGTTCTCTGAAAGCATTGTGTGAGATTGCAAGATTTCCCCCCTTGGTTGTGTTTTAGAACCAAGTGGTACAGAATATACAGCTGAAGGACTGCTGAGCACTGGCTACACAGTCTTCATGTTGTCAGGACTAATATGGTAAGTATGTCACACTTAGAAACACTCAACTATAGCGAGCTGCACTGGTTTTCTTGGTTGATTACTGTTCCAGAAACATACCTGCAGAAAACGAGTGAGATTCTAAAGCAGTGCTCTGTGAACTTATTTGAACACTGAACATTTATTTCACTTTAATTTGTTAAATAGAGTGTATTTTGTTCACTTAAAACTTCTTTCACTCAGGATCTAAGGGAAATAAATCATTTGGTCTGGTGTTTTATCTAAACCCAATCCTGAATGATACAAGTACATGCTGAATTTAAATATTGAATTTACATAGTTCAGTTGTTAATGCTACTTATGTGCTAAAACTTGGATATTGAGTTCATGATGCTTTAAAAGGCATACACCATGTGGTTATATTATGGAGCAAGAGCACATTGTCACACCCAAAAGTAATGTCAAAATATCCCTGCTCATATTTCTCAAGTCTTACGAAAGGGACACTTAAGCCACAAGATGCTTCTTAAAGATAAAATAAAATTCAATTTCTCCTTCTACCTAATTCCTCACACATCAAAGCTCCTCTGAACTCTCTCTCTGACATGCACATACCTCCCCCCGAAAAATATATCGCCTTTTTAATACATTGGCCTCCTGTTCTCTTCCTTCAACAAGAGCCCCTTAAGTTATTGACTCACTCAATGATGGGAGGGAAAGAAGAGACTGGAGGAAGGCAAGGCTCACTTTACTTCAAAGACAAGGAGAAAACTGAAAAGTCCTTGATGAAACCAGGAGCTCCCTGGGCTTCCTGGTACACATTGATAGACCATACCATTCTTAAAGGCCAATAGGACAGCAAGAGCGACTGCATACATATTTGCTAATTTTTACTTATATTTGTGAAGATTTTTCTGAGAAAAAAATGTTATGTTTGATTTCTTTTCTTCTGATAGATACCTTTCAATTTCCATGGAATACTAAATTTCCAGGAAACACAATTTTCACAGATTTTACTAATTTTTTTTTTTTTTTTAATTTTATTTTATTAAGGTATTTTCTGTGTACATAGTTTACCATTGCCCCCCCTCACCACCCATTTATGCCCTCCCTCCCCAGAGTTTTGTGTTCATTGGTTGTACTTATGTTCATGGATACCAGTCCCTCGGTTGTTCTCCTGTCTCCCCCCAGGTCTCCTTCCCCTCCCCCCTGTCATTTGACAATCTGCTTGTTTTATGGTGACCATCTCAGGCTCATATGAATAGAGTCCGCTCCTCCTCTGGTTTTCACCGCCCCTTCCCCTGGGACCCACTGCTTCCCTTAGGACACTCGGCTCACCCGGGGCACTCGACCCCATGGGACACACGGCTCACCCGGGACACCCTTCCCCCTTCCCCTTTGGGGGGTACGGCTTACCCGGGGCACATGGCCCCCTGGGACACTCGGCTCACCCGGGGCACTCGGCCCCCTGGGACACTCGGCTCACCCGGGGCACTCGGCCCCCTGGGACACACGGCTCACCCGGGACACCTTTCCCCTTTGGGGGGTACGGCTTACCCGGGGCACATGGCCCCCTGGGACACTCGGCTCACCCGGGGCACTCGGCCCCCTGGGACACTCGGCTCACCCGGGGCACTCGGCCCCCTGGGACACTCGGCTCACCCGGGGCACTCGGCCCCCTGGGACACTCGGCTCACCCGGGGCACTCGGCCCCCTGGGACACTCGGCTCACCCGGGGCACTCGGCCCCCTGGGACACTCGGCTCACCCGGGGCACTCGGCCCCCTGGGACACTCGGCTCACCCGGGGCACTCGGCCCCCTGGGACACTCGGCTCACCCGGGGCACTCGGCCCCCTGGGACACACGGCTCACCCGGGACACCTTTCCCCTTTGGGGGGTACGACTTACCCGGGGCACATGGCCCCCTGGGACACTCGGCTCACCCGGGGCACTCGGCCCCCTGGGACACTCGGCTCACCCGGGGCACTCGGCCCCCTGGGACACTCGGCTCACCCGGGGCACTCGGCCCCCTGGGACACTCGGCTCACCCGGGGCACTCGGCCCCCTGGGACACTCGGCTCACCCGGGACACCTTTCCCCTTTGGGGGGTACGGCTTACCCGGGGCACATGGCCCCCTGGGACACTCGGCTCACCCGGGGCACTCGGCCCCCTGGGACACTCGGCTCACCCGGGGCACTCGGCCCCCTGGGACACTCGGCTCACCCGGGGCACTCGGCCCCCTGGGACACTCGGCTCACCCGGGGCACTCGGCCCTCTGGGACACTCGGCTCACCCGGGGCACTCGGCCCCCTGGGACACTCGGCTCACCCGGGGCACTCGGCCCCCTGGGACACTCGGCTCACCCGGGGCACTCGGCCCCCTGGGGATTTTACTAATTTTTAAAGCATAATTTAGTATGTAAATGTATTTCTTAATCATTTCTTTCAAATTGCCATCTTTTTTTTAAATCTTCACCTTAGGATATACTTATTGATTTTAGAGATAGGAGACGGGGAGAGAGAGAAACAATGATGTGAAAGAGAACATCTATTGGTTGCCTCGCCCACACATCCCTACTAAGGGTCAAAACCCACAACTTATGTGTCTTAACCAGGGATTGAATCCACAACTTTTCAGTGTACCGGATGACACTCCAAATAACCAAGCCACATGGGCCAGGGTTCAATTGACCATCTTTAAGATGACTTACAAATGCCCTTGTTGAAAGTGGACTAAATAATAAAATTGTTAATTGTAGTATATAGCATATAATGTATGTCAACCACATAAAAGATACTTAATTAATTAGAAGATTTACCACCTTTAGCCAAGTAATTTTATATAAATAGTTTCAGCTTCACATGTAACACATCAGACACACTTCACAAGATCACATTTGTAAATGATCAGCTGATGTTTTAATATGAAGGGCACTGTAATGTAAGTTTCAGTTGATTCATTCTCAGAAATTAAAGTAATAGCTGGCCCTATCTTGCTAATGGAAAATATTTTGCTGTCGTTAAAATACAAAATTTGTAATACGCATAGAATGCTTCCGTTTGTTAACATGAGATTTTATTCAAAGAGAACTGATTATGAATTCACCAAGTCTGGAGAGAGTAGGTGGAGATTACCAAGAGCACTTTGTCACTTTATTGGTGTCCTGAGGTGGGTTTGTTCCCTTTCTGATAACTCATTGAGCTAGACTCTTATAGTTTGTATGCTTTTTTGCATCTTTGTGACTCTACCTAACACATTTGAAAATTTCATCTCCTTGAAGTTATTTAACATAGGAAAATGTTGATCATGTTGGAAACGATAATAAATTAGGTAGGTTTTGAAATAGCACATGCAGTATACCATATTGGAAAATACATGTGTTCAAGCAGACACACACACACACACAAAAAAAACATGGAATATGTACACCAACAATTTCCTAGCAGTTAATGTTGTAGTGTGCAGCTATAACTAATATAGTTTATAGATAATGCCATATCTATATATAGAGAGAGCATCTTATTTTTTGAAGCTTCCACATTTATGCATATTTAATTGGTTTTATCTTGATGGTATTTAGGTTATTTCTAAACTTACTCTCCTAAACAGTGTTGCTATGAATAATCTTGTACACACAACACACTGCTTATGTGCAAGTACATCTGCAGAATAGTTTCCTGGGAGTATAACTGTTGGCACCCATTTTTTTTTCCATTTGTGATATTGGCACCCATGCTCAAATGGTCCTTCATAGAAGCTGTCTCAGTTTATGCTCCCATAAGCAATATACAAAAGTACCTATTTCCACATAAAACCTCAGTGCAGCTTATATTTATTCCATTGTACCCCAAAACTTGCTTACTTCAGAAAATGTAAAAACCACACAACAAACCAATATTTTGCTGGCGTTATAAATGATCCCCTCCTCTTTTGTTGTTGTTGCTGCTGTTTCTTCTGTGCTTTTAAAAATATTTTTAAATTAACAGGAAAAATCCATATTGCAGAATAGTGTGTGTAAGATACTAACTACCATTGTGTAAAAAATATTGGGAAAGAGTAGAGATGTGTAGTTATTTATAATCATAGAATTTCTTTAGGAGTTGAGATAACATACACACACACACACACACACACAAACACACACACACTCCCATGAGTCAGAGAGATGTTTCCCAGTTTCAAGCTTTATTAAAAACTAGTAGGAAAGCTGGCGAAATGGGAAGGCTACAACTAGACACCAAGCAGGGCGCCTCTGCTGCCATGTGGAGTTTAAAACTACGGCGAAACTGGACCTGCCAGAGCTGCTGCCGCCGGAAATGAGGGAAGCCAGACCTTGCCCCGCCCTGGGGCCCAGGGACTGGGCCAGCCTGCCTGCCGCCATGGGAACCAGGGAGCTGATATGGGACCTCCGCCTCGCCTTTGGCGCCTGCCCGGATGAGAAGCCTCCCTGCCCACAACCATCCTGACACACAGTTGTCCCAACCTGCCCGCCGGGCTGATGAGGAGCTGGCACGGCGTCTCCCGGCCCGAGGCCTGCTCAGCCTGGTCTCCGTGCACGCCGTGCTGGTTGGGGGCTGGCGCAGCGCCTTCCATTTGCAGCCCCTGCGACTCCATCCGCTGCTGCCACCCACAGCCTGCTCAGCCTGGACTCTGCGCATGCCGCGCTGGCAAAGAGATGGTGCAGTGTCTCCCAGCTCAAAGCCAGCTCGGCCCAGCCTCCGTGCGCCATGCTGGTGGGGAGCTGGCACAGCGCCTTCTGTTTGCACCCTGGCGAGTCCTTCCATCGCCGATGGTTCCCGCATCCGGCTCGGCCTGGTCTCTGCACTCGCAGTGCTAGTGGGGAGCTGGCGCGGCACCTTCCGTTGGCAGCCCTGGCAAGTCCTTTCTCCACCGCCGCATGGCCGGGCCAAAGCTTCCGCCACTACTGCCATGTGGATTTTAAAACTACAGGGGAAATTGAGCCACAGGAGCTACCGTCGCTGCCGCACCTGCCGCTGCCCCTGTGAATGGGAATCCACCAAAATCAGAGCCCCGGGCTCAGAGAGAGTGCGGCTTCAGAACTTAGCCTCTGCGTCCACAGCAGCTCCGCTTCCGCACCGAACGAGACACCTTTGAGGGCGGTCTCCCCGCCTGCAGCCATCTCAGCCCGCCTGCAGCCGTCCCAGCCTGCCCACCGTGCTAGCGAGGAGCTAGCACGGCACCTCCAATACGCGACCCCAGTGCCCCAGAGGGGCCATATGCCCCGGGTGAGCCATGTGTCCCATGGGGCTGTGTGCCCTGAGCTAGCCGTGTTTCCCAGGGGAAGCAGTGGGACCCAGGGGGAGGAGCGGTGAGAACCAGAGAAGGAGTAGACTCTATTCGTGTGGTCCTGAGATAGTCACCATAAAACAAGCAGATTGTCAAATGACAGCGGGGAGGGGAAGGAGACCTGGGGGGAGATAAGAGAACAACCGAAGGACTGGTATGCATGAATATAAGTACAACCAACGAACACAGAACTCTGGGGAGGGAGGGCATGAATGGGAGGTGGGGGGGGGCAATGGTAAGCTATGTACACATATAATACATTAATTAAAAAAAAGAATAAAATGAAAAAAAGAAAAAAAACCTAGTGGCTCAGTGCACAAAAGTTGTGTACTTTAAAAGGGAATTAATTAGAGGAAATATTTTAATATTGCTATTTGTTCTTTCTCTATAATAGAAGTGTCAGAGATAAAAGAAAATTAGTAAAGTGTATATGAAAATCTTCCCCCTGTCAGAGTCTGGGGCATGCCGTGGGACTCAGAGTCAAGTCCCTGCCCAACTGGGAACACCTCAAAATCACCCAAGACCCAGACTCAGCCATCCTAACCCCCACTGAGTGAGTTCCAGATCTGGCTGGCCCCACCCCTGTCAAGCCCTGCCAGGCAAGAGGTGCAGCCTCCAGTCCCCCAGCCTGGCACTGGGCGCGGGGCATGGCCTGAGATCCCCTGTCAAGCCCCACCAGGCAGGGAGCACAACCTCAGGTTCCCCACCCCAGCCCGGCTCCATGCAGCCTCAGGTCCCTGCTGATCACTTATTATGGCTCACTACGGAACCCTGTCTCCACTGTGGGTGCAGCCATCTTTTGATGGCATGATGGAGTGAGGTCAATTTCCATTTTACCTCTTTATTATATAGGATGGCAAGGTTGGTAAACTGAGGCTCTCAAGCCACATGTGGCTCTTTACCCCTTGAGTGTGGCTTTTCCACAAAATACCATGTGCAGGCATGCACGTACAGTGTGATTGAAACTTCATGGCCATGCGCAGAAGTCGGTTTTCAGTTCTCAAAAGAAATTTCAATCATTGTACTGTTGATATTTGTCTCTGTTGACTAATGAGTTTGCCTACCACTGGGCAACACCATCGAAATATTCAGGTGATGCAGGGAGGTCTGTGACATCATGGGGCTCCCTCCCTCACCCATCATCTAGAGATGCATTCTGTATGTGAGGCACACAGGATCACCACCCACATTTAATTATGAAGATTCTCCATTTTATAGGGCATTACCTACTTGACATCTCCCCGGAGGTCCACCTCAAAGCTTCTGGTTCTATTTACCATAGACTATCTTTAGTCAGGGACTACCTAAGGCCTCTCAGAGACAACGGCTCTTCCTCATAAACAATTGTAACTTAGTTCCTTCTGAGGCCCAAAGGAAGAAGTTAGACCAGGTTCCATTGGGGGCAGGTTCCCTCCAAAGGAAGTGAGTAGATCTCAGGCAGCTAATTAGCTCCTTCTTCCCAGCAAGAGCACAACAGTCTCTCAGGGAAGTTGGACGCTGGGAATGGGGTAAGATGGAGATTTTAAATGGATTATCCCTTTGCTCCATGTAAATACCTTACCTATTAAAAGGATTATATAAATACAAATAGCAAAAGTAATAAATTAGAAACATGCAGTGTATAACCAATGGAACCTGATATTTCTGGATTCCTATGTTGTCCACGTTCATTAAAAAAAAATGCTTCTATGCTATAGTTAAACATTGCTAATTTAATTTTGGTAATGGAATATTTGGCACCGGGAAGGTTGGGAGCAGGGAAGAAAAAGTAACAAGATTAAAATGCTTTGGCTAAGAACAGTACTGACCCTTGTGTTTGGTTTTTGGAGCTCTGCCTAATAACAGCCTATTTTTCTCCTAAAATATATTAGTGGATTCTGTGTGCTTTCTGAACATATAAATGACATTTTCATTTTTAAGTTTGAGCATTGAATTTTGTGTTTTCTGAAGTAATATCTAGGCTTTCGGACATTACCATACTAGGCTGCCTTTGTCACTTTATTGGCTTAACAAGACTTAACTGTTTTGCCTCAGGTACTGATATAGTATATTACAGATCTAGGACTTGCGTTGGATTCTGGCCTGCCACTTGCTATTTATGTGACTTCAGAGTTACTCAACTTCTCAGAGTTTCACTAAAATCACTCCCATCTGTAAAATGGGATATCAATGTCAACTGTTTTAGCCTGGGTTCCTGGGAAAGCAATGTCTGAGGCCAGGTAGAAAACACTGATACTGTGTGTGTGTGTGTGTGTGTGTGTGTGTGTGTGTGTGTGTGTGTGTAAAAATCTGGAGCAGCGGGAGTAAAAGAAAGAAGAGAAGAGAGGAACAAGCAGGTACAGAGCCAGAGCAATCAGCAGATATGTGTCCACCTGGCACATGGATCAGACCAGTTTCCTCGGAGGGAGGAAACTGAGGAAAGATATTGGCTGGCCTTCCACGCAGGTCAAAGTTTGTATCAGTGGAATGTAACCCTTCCATTTGGCCCTTTCAGCTGCCTCTTGGGATGCCATATCCCAAACCCTGTGGCATGATAGCTCATTGAAATCCCCAAGTGTTTTGGAGGAGTCAGAACTCATGGGCCTGCCTGGTTGCTCAGTGGTGGCCTTGAGGGAGGTTCCAGCATTCATGGGACCAGTGACTGCCATCCCCAGGCTGTGTGCATGAGCTGCAGCAGAGCTGACTTGCATGGAAGGTGGCTGGTGTTCAGAGAAGTGAGGATGTGCATAATAACGTCTGCATCCAGTATACCTGCTTTTCCTCTGTGTGTGTGAGAGAGATGGTTAAATAAAATAAATTGTCTTTCTGGTCTGATTTACTGAAGCATTCAACAATGCTAATTCCCTCAAATGGTTGTAACAACTATTATTTATCTCCTTGAGATATGATTAAAGTTAAAGATATATTAGATATGTTTATCCTTTGAAAATTCAAAAGAATCTCTTGAAAGTTGCTAAAAGTGTAGATTCTAAAAGTTCTCATCACAAAGAAAAAGCATTTTTCCTTTTTTTTTGGTATTTATATGAAATAATGGATGTTGACTAAACTTATTGTGGTAATCATTTCACAATATATAAAAGTCCAGTTATCATGCTGCCCACCTTAAACTTATACAGTGCTATATGTCTATTCTATTTCAATAAAACTGAAAAATTCCTTTTAACTTTAACAATCAGTAATATTTTGCCAATATTGCCTTGTTAATATCTCCCTACACAAATTTTAAAGAAAATCCTTGGTGTAATAATATATTACCCACAGGAGCATCAGAATTTTATCACTAGCAAATAACTTTTTAAAAAAAATTACATTGTTATCATATGTGACAAAATGAACAAAATTGTTTAATACTATCTGATACACAGTCCGTTCAAATTTCCCCAATTTCTTGACTGCCCTTTAACTGTTAATGTGATTAGGTTACAGAACTAGGTCAACACATTGCATTTGGTTGATAAGTTCCCACATTTCTTTTATACCATTTATGTTTTGAAAAAATATATTCATTTGCCCTGCAGTAGTTCCCCATTGGTAATTGGGATGAGTCTGTTATTTTTGATTGCTAAGCGTATTCCATTGTTACTATATCTTTTTCATATTAAGGGCCCTTTAAGTTATTCCCCGTTTGGGGCAATGGTGAATAAAACTATTATATACATTAACATATAGGTTTTGGCGAGAACTTAGATTTTCATTTGACTTGAATGGGATTTCTGGGTCAAAAAGCGAAGGTATGTTTAACTCTATAGCGAACTGCCCAACTGTTTTCCCTAGTGGCAACACCACTTTGCATTCTCATGATCAATGTACAAAAATCTGAGCTGCTTCCTATCCTCATCAGCACTTGGAATTGTCAGGGTTTTTGTTTGTTTAGTATTTTAGTCATGCTATACTTATTATATACTATTTAGTCATGCCACCTATACTTCCTCTTTGGTGAAGTGTTTATTCAAATCTTTGCCAAATTTTATTGGGTTATTTTGTTTTGTTATTGTTGCGTTCTTTGTATATTTGGGGTATGTCATTTTTCAGGCATGGAATTAGCAAATGCGTTTTTATCAATTTGTGGCTCATCTTTTCATTCTCATCAGTTTCCTTCACAATGGAAAACGTCTAATTTTTGATGAAATCAAATGTATAATTTTTCTTTTACAGATTACATTTTTTTTGGTGTTGTATCTAAGAAATATTTAGGACACCAACATTTTCTCCTATGTCTTCCTCTAAAAGTTTTATTAGGTTAATTTTTTGTATAGGGTGTGAAACATAAATCAAGGTTCATTTTATTGCTTATGGGCATCAAACTACTTCAGCATTATTTGTTGAAAAGACTAACAAATTATTTGTATTAAATTGCCATTACATCCTTATCAAAAGTCAATTAACCATATATGTGTACATCTATTTCTGGGTGCTCTATTCCGTTCCATTGGCCCAGGTGTCTATCCTTTCCCCAGTATCTCATGCACATAGAAAGGATGGTGCTGCTTCTCCATAAAGTTGGCCGTCAAGCAGGCTCCTGCTGCCTTTCCATTCTGCCATCCTCATGATGTGACTCTCATCCTTACCGGCTTAGATGGGCTCCCTGGACAGCAGGTTCACTGCAGGCGAGGAGAAGGGTGAGGGGACAAGGTCTTTATTTTATTTTTATTTTTTCAGGAGAAAAATAGCACTTTATTTTGTTAAGTCATTGAAGTGGTGCGTCCTGTTAAACATTAACCCAATTCTTACGAATGCTTTAATACTTTCATGTCTATATCAAACTGCATTGTTATGACTCATTTCCTTTTTAAACCTTCAAAGTACAGAGCCTAACAGCCCTGCCTAACATCTCAGCCTGTTCCGTGGCTGGGCACACAGTGTGCTTGAGGAAAAGCAAAAACCGCAGGTTCCTGGAGGTGAGTAAGCAGGAGGGAGGGTGGTAGGAGGTACTGACAGAAACTTGTTCTGGGGACAACCTGCGAGTGAACCTTTGTAGGCCAGCGTAATGAGTTAACTTTTGCTCTGGGACAAACGGAGAGCTGTTGCAGGGTTTTGAGCAAAAGAATGTCATCACCTTCTCATGATGTAACAGGGTCACTCTGACAGTGATTCCATAATTGACTCTAGCAGCGGCCCCCAAAGGTGAGACTTATCTGAAAGGCTCACAAAAGTCGCCTTTTGTTTCTGATCCCAGAGGTATGGGGTGGAGCCAGGGATACTGATGCTACTGCTCCGGATACCACTTTTGGAGAACCACTGCACTATAGGGAGTAAGTGTGGCAGCAGGAAAACCTTTACACTCCTTCTTTCACTCTAATAAATACGGCTACATTACACTTTAAAAGGTCAAACAGAAAACAGCTTTCTTCTTATTTGTGGCCATTCTTTTCTTGACTTTTCTCACAGTGAAAATACTCCAAGAGTGAATTGAGCACTGTTGTGCCACTTCATAGCAACAATCTAATTTTTTTCTCTTTGGATTAATGACAAAAATTTAATTAGCTACATTATCCAGGGTCATTAATAGTTTGCCTATTTTCTCCAGGGGACAATGGGTTTTTGAAAGCTGGTTCTGAGAATCAACTGAAGCGCCCTTGTGCCCGCTGTGGGAGCAGGCATTGTGGCTAAGACTCCAGATACATGAATTTGGGTTTTACCGGAAAAGGTTGATGGACTCTACTATGGAATGGCCTCACTGGGATAGCAGCCAGAGCCAAGGCTCAGTTGACTTAATACATGAGGCAATCTCGATATAGCCTAAACTGTATATAAATATTATTTATTGTTATTATTGTTATGATAAAATAAGGCTGAATTCGTGGAACAGTTTGCATCATTAGTAGTGTGATGATTATGTGTGTGTGTGTGTGTGTGTGTGTGTGTGTGTGCATGTATGTGATGCTAGCTGGCTTTAGGGCAAGAGAACACTGATACAGTTTCTTAACTAGTTTTTTAAACACTGTGTCATTACATTAACATTTTGAACCATATTTTTTAACATATATATCTTTATTGATTTCAGAGAAGAAGGGAGAGGGAAAAAGAGATAGAAACATCAATGATTAGAGAGAGCCATTGATTGGCTGCCTCCTGCACACCCCCTAATGGGGATCAAGCTCATAATCCAGGCATGTTCCCTTGACTGGAATCAAACCTGAGATCCTTTAGTCCGAAGGCTGATGCTTTATCCACTGAGCCAAACCAGCTAAGGCGAACCAGCTGATTTTTTGTGAGGGGTTGTCCTATGGATTGTAAGAAGCTTAGCAGCATCCCTGGCTTCTATCCACTAGATGCTGGTACCTGGTACCACCTCCTCAGTTTTAACAATTAAAATCACTTTAAAACATTGTTGAACATTCCCTGGGGGCAAAATTGCTGCCCCTCCCCAGCCTGTGGAGACCACTGTATATATATAGTTATTTATGTCTTGCTTAAGTCATAAACAAAGAAAAATAGTATTCAAGAACAGTGCTGTCATTGTCACTTAATTGGACAATTGGCCTTGAGAGATGCTAAGTGAGAGATGCTTAACTACAGGAGAGCAAGGAAGTTGTTTATAGTGTAGTAGTAGATGGCAGAACACCTAACAGCCAACAAGTTGAGTTATCCACTAAGATGGCTGGGTGAAGATTTTCCCACTCTCTGAAGACCTCTGTGCGTTTTGCATCTCTAGTTCCACTTTCTTGGCCCTGTTCCTCTCCCAATATAGCCACTGACCCAAAAGCACAGCACCATAGAATAAAACACTCTGGGGAAAGAAGGGCATTTGCCCCTGGAGTAAATAAGCAAACTATTAATGACCCTGGATAATGTCTGTAATTAAATTTTTGGCAGTAACCAAGAGAATCAAATTAGGTTGTTGCTTTTAGGGAGAGATGGGCAGTTGTCTTTATTTTTATTTTCTTCAATCAGTGTGAAAAACTGAGAGAACATCAAGGAGTCATAAAAAATGCTAAACTGTAGTCTCCTACTTAGTTCTCTGGTGTGGCCAAGAAAACATAGTAAACATTTATAGATAATATAGATTTAGAAAGTCTCAGTGTCTTGTTGCTGTTGTTATTTTTAAAGTTACAAATATGGACTTCAGCTTAAGGTGTATAAAAAACTAGGGAAACTTTTCTTATTTATTTGTAAGAAAAAAGCTAACATCAGCATAGGTTGTAACTCCAAGAAAGATAAAACTATTGTTGAATGCATATGTATGCATAAAATAAATGTATAGGTATATAATAAACTTACATATGTATCTTATCTAATAAAGAGGTAATATACAAATTGACCATCACTCCAATGCACAAGATGACCACCCCCATGTGGTCAAAGATGGCTGTCCCCATGTGGACACATGATGGCCACCACAAGAAGGCCTGCAGGGAAGGACAGTTAGGAGTGACAAGGCCTGTAGGGGAGGGCAGTAAGGGGTGATCAGACTTGCAAGGGAGGGCAGTTAGGGTCAATCGGGCCGGCAGGGGAATGGTTAGGGGTGATCAGGTTGGAAATCAGGCAGGCAGGCAGGTGAGTGATTGGGATCCAGCAGTCCTGGATTATGAGAGGGGTCCCAGATTGGAGAGTATGTAGGCTGGGCTGAGGGACATGCCGCCTCCTTGTATGAATTTTGTGCACAGGGCCTCTAGTATGTATATACACAACTTGAAATAGTTTAGATTTACAGAAGAATAGTAAAAATAACTCAGATAGTTCCTATTTGTCTCATACCTAGGTTCTCCTACTATTAACATCCTACAAGTAGCAAAACCAGGAGAGCAACATTGGTGCAGCATTATTAAATAAGCTGCCTTATTTAAAATTCACTAGTTTTTTCACTAATATCCATTTCCCTGTTTTAAGATCAAAAACTTGAGATTCTGTGTTTCATTTATTATTTTTATTTTTTATTTTTAAATATATTTTTATTGATTTTAGAGAGGCAGGGAAGAGGGAGAGATAGAAACATCCATGATGAGAGAGAATCATTAATCAGCTGCCTCCTGTAAGTCCCCCACTAGGGATCAAGCCCACCACCCAGGCATGTGCTCTTGACTAGAATTGAACCTGAGACCTTTCAGTTCACAGGCCAATGCTCTATCCACTGAGCCAAACTGGCTATGGCCTGTGTTGCATTTAGCTGAGATGTCTGCATGTTTTTGTTTTTTTTTTCCCCCATCCATAATAGTTTCTCATTCTTTCCTTATATTTCTTATGACCTTGGCAGGTAGAATATTCCTCACTTGCATTGATGTGATGTTTTTCTCCAGATTAGATTGAGGTTCTTCATTTTGAACAAGAAAACACCACAAGAGAGATGCTGCGACCTTCTCAAAGCATCTTATCAGGGCATTTGAGATGAAAATGTATCTTATGATCAATTACTTTTATCCTTATTCACTTTATTAAGGTGGTACCTGCCAGGTTCCTTCTCTGTCAAGTTACTGGGATATTTTTCTTTTCTTTTATAATTAACTAGAGGCTGGGTGCATGATATTTGTGCATAGGTAAGATCCCTAGGCCTAAGCAGCTATCAGGGCCAATTGGGGCCTTCCAGCTGCCAGCCAGTGCCTTCCTTTGTTTCACACTGCTTCCTGGTGGTCAGCGCTCGTCATAGTGAGCGATTGGTCTCCTGGTCAAACTCTTACAGGGACAATTTCCATATTAGGCTTTTATATAGAGAGGTTTTTATCTTGAGGAAGACACTTTGAGACTATGCAAAGATCATACCTATAACAATTATTTCTCTGGTGTTTGCCTTGTCTTCTAGTCCCTCATTCTTCCTACATTTATTAATTAGTATTCTTCTCTAGGTAGAACTTTCCATTCTCTCCCACTTATTTATTCATTCAACTATTTATTCTATCAGTATGAATGAATAGAGGTTCTTTAGTTCCATAATACAATATAATTTATTTGTCTAGTTCAGTGGTTCTCAACCTTTCTAATGCCACGGCCCTTTAATACAGTTATTCAAGGGTCGTGGCATTTGAAAGGTTGAGAACCACTGGAGTTGGTGAAACTGACCTAGCTTTGGCTGTTGTTGTTTTTGTTTGTTTGTTTGTTTTTGTTTTTGTTTTGCTAAGTTGTTGCCTGTCTCCTTAAGACATGCCCAGATCCTTTTCTGAGCATTTCCTTATTTATTTTTATTTTTTTTGACACACAAGAGATTGTAGGCTAATTTTGTATTTTAAAAGTGTATCTTTTTTTCCCTTACTTTAAAATGTAAGGTGAAAAGGATATTTTATATAGTTAAAAAAAATAACTAAAATCTACAAAAGCCAAATAAGTATCCCAAAATTTTAAAAAAAGTTCTGACTCCTTTACTGGTTAGCTGAGTCGGATACCATTGTCTCATCACTTATCTGGCCAGTGGTGCTGGCTGTTAGTGGGACAATGGGGTGCCTGGGCCAACGGCTTCTCATCATCCAGCAGGCTTCTAAATGGATAAGTGTCTCGTGAAAATTTTTTAAAATGCCCAAATTATGACAAATAATATTTTTTAAAAATTGCCACTAAGAAGCACTAAGAATGCTCCATGACTCTCAGGTAAGTTGTACACATTTTGAATAAAGAATTAATTTCTGTTTTAAAATGAAGCCCTATTAGTATTTTAAAATGTTTGTTCTTTTTTACTTACTCTCAAATCCCAAAGCAGTTCCAATCAAAATCCCCACAGGATATTTTAAGATCCTGAACACTTATTCTTAAACTTATGATAAAAGAAATGATTGTATTGATTATGAAAAGAAGAAGAGATAAGAGGGAGGACATGCCAAACTAGCCACGTGAATGCTGCTTCAAAAGGGTCTCTGTCCTAGATAAGAATTCTCTAGGGAAAGATCTCTAGTCTCTAGGTGAAATCCCATTTCACCAGAAAGGAAGACATGTAACAAAGCAGTAATAATAAGAACAGAGTTCTGGGACCATATAGAGAACTGATTTTTTTTAAAAAAAAGATTCAAGTGTATATGGAAACTTAGTATTTGAAGTGACACTGCTAATCAGTAGGGAAATGATGATTTGTTTACTAGAACATGTAGTGTTAAGGAAACGAGATAAACATGGGGAAATAAGGTTGGATTCCTTCCTCATACTATATCTTCATTGAGTTAGGAGTGGCGAAGGGCATAAGAAATACTAAAAACACACACACACACACAAACCATTAGGTAAAAATATAGATGTATTTGCCTTAAAAAGTAATGAAGAACTCCTGTTCAATGTAGTACATCATAGACAAAGTTTAAAAGAGGTTAAATGATCTGTCAAAAATCTCACTCATGAACAGAATAAATCTAATGAACAAAATAAGCTGATGAACAAAATAGATCCAGGGACACAGATGCGTGGAGCAGACTGCGGAATCTCAGAGGGAAGGTGGGTCATTGCATAACCCATGGACACAGACAGTAGGATGGTGAAGGCCTGGAGCGTGGGCAGGCGTGGGCTACAAGAGGTCAGTGGGGAGAAAGGGGAGCATACGTAATCCTTTCAACAATAAAGACTTTTTAAAAACCTATAAGATATTAATACCAATAATACGCAAGCTCATAAAGGGAAGAAAGAGTAGACACCCAATAGGAAAACAAGCAAAATATCTGAATAAGCCATTCATGGTAGAGACAAGAACAGCCAGCAAGGATATGAAGAGATACCTTGCCATAGTAGAAAATCAGATTAATAGAATGCAACAATAATGATCATATCTTTTTGGCAAAATAAATAAATGAATTAATTAATTAAATTTAAAACCTAGTGATATTATTTCAAGTGTTAACAAGGACATGGCGAGTGGGAGCCCTCATGCACTTTAGGTGCAAGCTTGGACAGTGCAGTGTTCAGAAAGGAAATAATTCATTATTTTATAAAATTATATTTGTAAAACCCCTAGAAATCACTCCTGACAATATAAATAATAGAAATTCCTGCATAAGGATAATATGCAAAAATGCTTATCTAAATGTTACTTGTGTTACGGAGAGGGAGGAATAATCTGGTTGTCTATCACTAGGAAAAGAAAAAGTAACAGATTTGTTTACATCTTTGTGTAACTGAATGTGTTACAAGTAAACACAAAAAGTAACACA
This sequence comes from Vespertilio murinus, assembly GCA_963924515.1. Lineage (NCBI taxonomy): Eukaryota > Metazoa > Chordata > Mammalia > Chiroptera > Vespertilionidae > Vespertilio > Vespertilio murinus. Next base: position 64,737,891 of record OZ004709.1, read on the forward strand.
AAAAGCACAGAAGAAAAAGTAACAGATACTGTGTTCTTTATTAGACACCAAGAACTAGAAGTATTAAGCAATAAAGGAAGGATTCTGAAAAGAGTTTTGGGTAACAATAAGAAACTGAGTGAGATCTAGGGCAAAATACTGGTGGTGGACGTGAGGATGATACACTAAGATAAAATAAGTGAGGGGCTTTGCATGAAGTACTGATAGTATCCCTGTTTGCTTTAACTCTGCTCCCAGCTGAGCAAAAGTAAAGACCGCCATTTTCCTCCACTGCAGATATGTAGCCTGTCTTATTTAGAATGTCCTTTATCCGACATCCACATGACAGATGAAAATTAAAGCTAGGGCCAAAACAAGTTTCCATCCTATGTATGTCCTGTTTTTATACACAACAGCCTTTTAAAAATTCCTTTTATTAGTATAATTATCAACTTAGATGCTTATAATTTTAACATCAATCAGGAAACCCAAGGAGAAACATATTTGTTCACTCAGGAACATGGCCTTTCTTACAAGGTTGAGTTATGGATCTTTCAAAGCTTAATTGGTATGTCTTAATATGTCAAAATAATTTACTTTTATCCTATCTTTTAGGTTGGTGATTGTCAATCTGATACTCATTAGAATTGCTATCAAAATCAGGAAAACAAAGCACAGAAAAAAAAATGTCCTGCCCTAAATGGTTTGGCTCGGTGGATAGAGCATCGACCTGCAGACTGAAGGGTCCCAGGTTCGATTCAGGTCAAGGGCATGTACTTTGGTTGTGGGCACATCCCCAGTAGGGGTTGTGCAGGAGGCAGCTGATTGATGTTTCTCTCTCTTTGATGTTGCTAACTCTCTATCCCTCTCCCTTCCTCTCTGTAAAAAAGTCAGTAAAATATATTTTTAAAATGTCATAAACTTCATAGTTTCAATAAAAAGTCATATATCCTCAAATAATTTAAATAAAATTCATTGATAATTTTTATTTAAAAGAAAATATTATAAATATTATATCTAAAGCAACAAATACCCTTCATTTGCTAGGAGAAAGATGAAAAATTTTCCTAAAATGATAACAGGTGGATTTTTTTAGCCAAGTGAAATGATACACAAGCAAGTTTTGTATTCTATTAACATGGTTTCCTTCCACTTATTATTTTAGTCTAAATAAGGAAGCCTATAACTAATATGGGAACACCCCAAATCACTCACTCTTCTGTATACTGACCAAGCATAAAGAGAGAAAATTGCGTTCTATGGCATTTGGTTCCTGAGAATGAATGAAGCTGAAGGGTCGGTCCCCTGCAGGCCAGGTTCTAAAATTCTTGATTGGTTTGAGCTGATTTTCAGGATTTGTGCCACTAGATGGCGATAGAGCTTATAACTACACAGTCAATTCCAGCAGGCTGTGGAATCTCTTCAATGCTATACTATTCCTTAATCTGATTTCTTTATTTTAAATTATTCTTTACTAGAGGCCCGATGCACAAAATGTGTGCAAGAGTAGGACTTCCTTCCCCCGGCTGCTGGCACCGGCTTCCCTCTGGCACCCGGGACCCAAAGTTCCCTCGCAGCCACAGCTTGGTCCAGGGGTCTTCCGGAGGACTTCTGGTCTAATTAGCATATGATACTTTTATTACTATAGATTATACAAATGTAATTATTTCTAGGTACTATTAACTTTTAGACTATTAACTTGTCTCTATTTCTTTGTATAATCTTTAATACCTCACATAAATATTAAATATTTTTCAAATCATATGTAATGCTAAATATATTACATATACATATAAAATATAAGGTAAAGGTAAGCATTAAACAGCAGCATATGCACCTCTGCTCACTGTCTTATAAATCAAATTTAATTCCAGAACTTGGCGACCTTCACACATGAATAAATAATTTTTAGTTTACCCATTTAGTAGTTTGACAAACAGCAAGAACTTAATGTATGTGAAATAATTTATTATAGTCACTTGGCTCTGGTCTTCTCCTTAATTCTACTTAGGGAAATGATAATCACTTCAAAAATACGCTATTTCCTCAAAATGACTATTGAACTTGACAATGATAATGGTATACACTGAATTGAATCTTCATTGCATTTACTAAAATAATCATATTCCTACATTTGTTTTAAAAGTTTCCCTGTCATAGTCATCAAACAAACACACAGGGAGATGGAAAAAACAACTATACCTTATTCAAGTGTCTAAAATCAGATGAAGCTGCAATGGATTATGTGATTATGAATGAGAGATGAAGTGAACGTCACCTCCCCCTAGTTCTTGTGACTTCCTGTTTTTTAACTTGGGAACGTCACTCAACATCACTTAATAGCCATGTACCAAGAGGCCCACTTAATTACATGAAGGATGCATGCAATGTTTAGTAAATGGCTCTATTTTTTTCTATAATATCCTCTCTTTTCCAGAGAGCTGGCCATCTCTGACCCAGGCCTGCATTTGGGAGTGAACTTTAATATTTGTACCCAAGTTCTTCTCACTCTATGTGGCCCCTGCTCTGAGCCCGGAGACCCCAGCACCAGCTGCCATGCTCCCACTCAGAGGTCTGGGTGCCAGACTCTGGGGCTCCTCACCCAAGCCCACTGGCCAGTAACCCCCCTGCAGAGGTCTGAGGTTCAGCTCCACCGTGTCTCTTTCTAACCTCTTATTTTTATTAGTACAGCACATTCCTTTTACTCCCTTAGCCTTGGGGCTGCTAAATTACTTCCTGCAGTTGCTAATTTGGTGATACCTCTTTCTTTTCTTTTTGATTTGACTTATTCGGTGCTGGTTTAATCATTCTTTATATTGAATTTCTCACTGTCAACTCAACTGGCGTGGTTTCTGTCCGCTGAGTAGACACTGACTGAAAAAACCCTTCCTTTGCCTGAAATGCTCTTCCGATCTTCTATTGAAATCTTGGTAAATTTTTCATCCGAGATAAATAGAAGTAAAGTGATACATAGTAAACATTTATCTTTCTTCTGAAATTAAAATGAGAGAGACTGCAAATGACAGGATAGAAAAACACAAGGGCACATTGAGCAAGCATGCCAGGTTATTTTGACCAAGTTTATATCTTGATTTGATAGTGAAAACTGTATCGTCACAACCATTATTACTTAAACCGGCTGGAAAAATACAGCTCAACCTCTTGAAAAGTGGGAAGGCACTTTGACCCCGAAACCACAGTGTTAGTGTCCCATAAAACAGTGAAAGCAAGCTGGATATGTCTGAATTGTTCTAGTATATTGTCCATAAAGTTAGCCACAGAACCTTGTGTTTCATGTAACTCCTTGCCTCTCAGACACCACGGCCAACCATTTGGACCATTTCATTCTTATTCAACAGCATGTCTTTCTCACAGAGTAGCCACTGTTTAGCTGGGAACAAGTTGTCAGAGGAAAATTAAATTAACTGGGATAAAGATTCAAGTATTAAGATTTCTTATCTATTTTGATGGCTTCTGTTTATCTGTAAATTTCCCAGACAATCAACTAGAATAAATAGCTCGGTTTTATTGTGTTTTGTTTTAATGAAATGTCCTAGCTTGTTTTTCTTATTATAGCATATGTTACCATGGCTACTATATTTTTGAAGATTCCGTTTTTGTCTCATGATGAACACACCTGCTTTTTTTAAACGAGCTCCCCCCACACCAAATTACATAAATTATACTTGCTTTTCTAAAAAAAAAAGAAAATTCAGAAGATACATCAAATTATATGGAAGAGAGTAAAGACCACCTGAAATGGCATCACCCTACCTCATTATGCATTCACATTAATTTACATACTTTAGGTAAAATCTCTGAGAGAAACTTTTTTTTTTTTTTAAACCAGGCTAATGTAATTTATTCTCCAACAGATGGTTAAATAACCCATCCAACTTCCCCCACGCCTCCAGACAATAGATATGGGCTCAAGGTGGGGGCCTCGGAGTTGGACTACAAGTTCATGGGTCTTCTTATTTTTCTCAGTTGAAGTTCATAATGAAACATTTTCACCTTACAGTGGATTGTGATTACAGTGCCTGCCTGACCTGATGCCTTAATACTGAGTTTAGCAATGAGAGACTAAATGTTTTAGACTTCTTGGGCCATACTGTCTCTGTTGCATCTTCTCAACTGTTTTCCTAGAGTGGAAACTAGCCACAGACAATATGTAAATGGGTTCTAATAAAACTTTGTTTGTATCAACAAGTGGAAGACAAGATTGGGACTACAGGGCCATAGTTTGACATCTGCTCTGTGAGGCAGGTAACACCCACCTTTGGATGGATAAAGGACATTGGTTAGTTCTTTTGTGTTCCATGGTCAGGTGCTTGTGCTCTATCTTTTCAACTTTTCACATGGAGATTATTCTCTGATAAGGGAGCTATAACCTTATTTTAGAAATGCACTGCATCTCTCTGATGTAGACCATCGAGAGACTCCCCACAGAAAATGTATCTATCCCAGCCGTGGGCAAACTACGGCCCGCGGGCCGTATCCACCCGTTCGGCTGTTCTATCTGGCCCATGGAGCCGAAAGAGCTGAGGGTTCTCTTACTCTCCCCTCCACTCCTTCACCAGCAGCCCAAGATGAGAGTGCCAGCATGGTCAGGTTGCTTTTGTTCTGGCCCTCTGGTCCAGTTTAAGAACCCATTGTGGCCCTCGAGTCAAAAAGTTTGCCCACCCCTGATCTATCCCATGTACATCTGGCGCTATGGGGTCTGCTGTGTTATGTGGCCCAACTGGCAGGACAGCTGCAGCCATACCCTATACTTGCAGGAGAGTCCTCTCTTTCCCTGAATCCTATTAAAAATAGTCTTCCAGGTATCACCCAACATAGAGCAGTGTTCCCAAATGTGATACATGCTGCCTTCAAAACCCAAATAGTCCCAGCAAGCCCTGAGTCTCATGGTCAGGGGTGAAAGGTGGGACATCCAACTTGTTCTTTATCTCAGAGGAGATGGTCTGGTCTCCCACAGACTACTGAATCCCCCACACCTGCCTAGGTGACTGGATCCTAATTGTTCATTGGAGGTACCTCTGACTGTATGGAAAACATGGAACTTATCAAGGAACATAAGATAATTGTAGTTTGTGTTTATCAGATTTGATTAATATGATATCATCAACATAGCAAACTTGCTTATTGTTTTGTGGGAAATCTTGTCTCTTTCAAAAACTCATCACGAAGTCATAGGTCTGTTTAAAGATTCCACTAGTTTTGATGGGCTCTATCTGGTCTAATTTATCTATTTTTTTAGCTGCTCAGCTTTTCTTTATTTATCCTGTGGGAATACTTTTCAGCAGGCTTCTTTGAATTCTTTTTTAGCATGCAAACATAATAAAAAGAAGTTTGTTGGTTATTTTTCATGTATAAGATGATCAGTTTGTAGCAGATTTTAACAAAGACAACAGCAAAGGAAAAGTTTCCTTATTTCTTCAAGGAATAAATCTCATTGCCTATACAATAAACTTCCAAAACAATACTTCAGCATGTTATTTGAACCTTCTGAAATAAAGTTTGATATAAAGATCCAATGCACTGCACTGTTCTTGTATTAATGTTGAGGTTCCAGACATCCCTAATGATCCCAATGACGAATAACAAAACCTCAGTTCAGATTGTTTCCCAATCCAATTTCAAAATCTTATCCAACTTGACCATACAAGGATATCTCCTTTGGTACAACACAATGAAGCCCTTGATTGAGGGTTAATTTCAATGTGACCTGGTCAGTGTCTCTGGGTTGACTAATTCTGCCTTATTTATCCCTAAAACTCTCCACGCTCTCTGAAAATAGCTAGATGATCTGGCCCTAGAAACTTTTTTTTTTTTTTTTTTTTGCCACTTTGCCCATCAGCACGGTTGAACCTGAGAACATAATTTTGAAGGAAAAAAATTAAGGTTGCAAAAGAATACATATAATTCCATTTTTATGAAGATGATAAACAAGTGAAACTCAGGTTTGTTTAGGGATATAAAGTCAATCTATGAAAAAACAAACAAACAAAAAAAAAACAAGGGAATGACAAAACACCATAATCTTTTCCTTTCTGTCACCTCTACCTCCCCCATCCCAGTCTCACATTTCCACTTCCTACCAGAATCTTGGCATATGTGCAGACATGGGGGAGTCAGTAATCTATCTTGGATCTCCCTTCAAGAAAGAACTTGGCCATCAGCTGAAAGCCTCCGGTGAGTAGGGCTCCACCCCATGTTGAGTTGCTGCTATATTTTCTTGGGGGAGACCCCAGCCAAAGACCGGCCATTGCACATGATGTGGGACTCCTCCACTGAGCTATCTTTGCTCCAGAGCTTCCCACTGGGTTGGCCAAGACTTTGACAGAGCTGAATTATGATCTATGGCTCCATCTGGTCTGTCCTTGCTCCTCCCCCTCACAGGTGTGAGCCCCCCAAAAAACATCTTCCACTCTGAATCCCATCTCAACATCTGCTTCCCAGAGGACCCAACTGAAACACCTACTTTCTCCAATTGTCCTAACTGTAATACAAAGACATGCATTAGAGGTTTAGCATTGTTTACATTACAAAAGAATGTAAATTGTTTCATAATTTCACATACATTTCTATTTACTATTCATTTGTCACTGAAGAGAGTGGGGCTATGGCTCCAAGTCCACCTTAGAGATCTCACTCATTATCTTCATGGCTGCATAACTTCCATAAAGTCCAATGGCACTGATGTCCCTCAGTGTGTCAATTTCCCTACTGATGGGAATTTTTGTTTCCAATCTTTTTGCATTTCAAACAATGCTGCAGGAAACATACTTGCATATATATTCTTATGCACCTGAAATTTTATTTAAATGAGATAGGTTTTCAAAAGTAGGATTTTAGGAGCTATGCATATGTGTATTTTGAGTCTCAATAAATATTGGCAGATTTCATTCCAAAAAGTTGTAAACAGTATACATCTACATCATCTAAGTGAGAGGGTACTGTTTCTCCCACATCCCTGCCAGTAGCAGATGTAATCACACATATTTTTTCCAATCTGAGAGTTATAGAGTGAAGCCACTGTTATTTATATTTCTACTAGAAATTTGTGCAAGGGTAGGGTCCTTAGTGGTTGCGGGCTGCTGGCTGCTGGCCAGGGCCTTTCTTTGTTCTGTGCTGCCCCCTGTGGTCAGCCCACTTCATAGCAAGTGATCCAACTCCTGGTCAATTGAACTCTCGAGGGGAAACTTTGCATATTAGGCCTTTATATATATATAGACTAGAGACCAAATGCATGAAATTCATGTCTGGAGGGGATTCCCCTCAGCCCGGCCTGTGCCCTCTCGCAATCCAGGACCCCTTGCTCCTTACCACTTGGCTCACCACTCCTTAGCACTGCCATGGAGGCAGGAGAGCACTGCCACTGCACTCGCCAGGCGTCAGCTGGCTTCTGGCTGAGTGGTGCTCCTGCATTGAGCATCTTCCCTGTGGTCAGTGCAAGTCATAGCAACCGGTCATTCTGGTCATTCCACTGTAATGGTTGCTGGGCTTTTATTATATAGATTTTCTAAGTAATGTAAAAATGGAGCATTTTTTTTCTTATGTGTATTGTTCATTTGTATTTGCTCTTTCATAAAGTGCCTCTTCATATCACAAGTCTATTTTCCCTATGATATTTTTCTTATTAAATTATAAGAGCTCTTTGAATATTACATAGTGTAACTGCATACATTTAAAATTTGTATACAGTCAAATATGTTTATCTGTTCTTCTTTGGCTTCTTTAGCTTCTTATCTTGGTTAAAAATGTTTCTATAATTCCAGTTTTAATTTTGGCAAATTGTTGTCTAAACTTCTTTCCATGATGCATATTGTTTTGTGTTTTCTTTTAAAATTTCTGCATTTAATCCAACTGAAATTGAATTGGTTCCATGAGGTGCAGCTGGAGTCTAGACTGTTATTTTTCAGATACCCCATGATCATCTCTAAAGTGCACCTTGTTTCCCCCTTTTTTTCAATAACGCTTTGTCATCTATCAAATTCTTACTTACATAATTATGTATTGGGGGAGATTTCCATGTTAACCTATTCTGTATTTTATTTTTATTATAGTGGCTTTAGAATAAGTTTATTACTTGAGAAATCAAGTTCTGAACCATTGTTTTTCTTTTTTCATAATTGCCCTTCTGGTTATAATATTTGTTCTATTAACTTATTTTATATTTTTCAATATGATTTTAAAATTTTTTATATAAGTCATTTACCTTGCTTTGCAAAATTATTCGCAAGTATTTAAAGGTCTTGCATCTGCTATAAAGTTAGTAATTTTCTACTTTCTATTTCTACTTGCCTATTTCTATTATTAAAAAGAAAGCATCTTGCTGAAACCGGTTAGGCTCAGTGGATAGAGAGTCGGCCAGTGGACCAAAAGGTCCCGGGTTCGATTCCGGTCAAGGGCATGTACCTTGGTTGTGGGCACATCCCAGTAAGGGGTGTGTAGGAGGCAGCTGATCAATGTTTCTCTTGCATTGATATTTCTAACTCTCTATCCCTCTCTCTTCCTCTCTGTAAAAAAATCAATAAAATATATTTTTTTAAAAAGAAAGAAAACATCCATTTTTTCTAAATTTTCAAATTTTATATCACAATGATATATAATAATTTATTTTCATTTGTTTAATCTCTTCATCTACTAGTATATTCCTTCTCTTTCATTATTAGTAAATATTTTCTCTACTTTCCCTTTTATTCATTAGTCATATTATCTATTTTACATCTAGGATTTGTTTATCCATTAGACTACATTTTTAAATTCTTCGAATTTTAAAATTTCATTTTATATCTTTATTCATTCCCTTTTCATTTCCAATTACTCTGTATCCTTCCAATTTCTAAATGAATTTTAACATAGTGGTTAAGAGTTTCCATGGAAACCGACTTCTCTGGCTTTGAATACTGGTGCCAACACTTGTTAGCTGTGCTACACTCATCCTTTCTACACATTGGTTTCCTCATCTAGATTACAGGGATAATAATATCTGCCTCATAACATCTTGTGAGAATTAAATAACAATACATAGAGAGAAGAGCACATTATTTAGTGCATACTAAGCATTGTGAAGTACTGGACTTCTTTTGTTTATTCTCTGTCTTTCAATGATGAAGGCATTTCAGACTGTATGCTTTCCTCTAATTATGCCTTAGCTATATCTCAACTGATGTGAAGTGTTCCTTATAGATTTTTTTAAACATGTAGATTTGCATTTTACTTTGTTTTCCTAAGTAACTTTAAGGTCAATTAACATTATGTTTAATAATTTAAATTATTCATTTTGGGGACATAATTTTATTATGTTAGAGATTGTGATCAGAAGATGTGACATATAAAGTTAATTTTCTTAGTTTTGGGTAGTCAATTATATGATTAATTTTTATACATGTCCCATACATATGAGAAAATTGCATATTTTCCACATATAAATATTTGCTGTATCATTCAATCAATTGTGTTACTCATTTCTTGTTCAAGAACTTACTGATTCTTAAAGTGACATTTATAATATTTCACCATAGTTCTATATTTTATTAGGGTCTCCCAGCATTTTTCATCTGTTTTGTTTTATCATATTTGTTGGTTTATAATCTTTACATCTTCTTTTATCATTGTGCCTTTTGTATAATGTTCTGTTATCCTGTTTGTGCATTCTATTTAAACTCTCCTATTTTACATTGATATTGTAAAACTCATGTTTCTTTTCATTTCTGTTTGCCTTGGAGGGATAGTGCCAATATGAATATTTCTCCTTTTCTGTTTTCCTATTTTTTAATCTTTATTGTTGAAAGGATTACAGATGTCCCCCTCCACACTGCTTCCACCCTCCCTAGGCCTTCCCTACATTGTTGTTTGTCCATGGGCCTCACATATAAATTCTTTAGTTAATCTCTTCCTTCCCTCCCCCTCTCTTCCTTTTGAAATAGGTTAATCAGTTGCATGTTTCAGTGTCTCTGAATCTGTTTCGTTCATCAGTTTATTTTGTTCCTTAGATTCCAAATATAAGTGAGGTCATGTAATACTTGTTTTTCTTTGACTGGCTTATTTCACTTGGCATAACACTCCTCTGTTCCCTCCATGCTATCACAAAGGGTAAGAAATCCCTCTTTTTACAATTGCATAGTATTCCATTGTGTAAATGTACCACGGTTCCTTAATCCATTCATCTACTAATGGGCACTTGGGCTGTTTCCAGTTTTTAGCTTTTGAAATAACGCTATATGAACATAGGGGGTGCATATATCCTATCCTTTCTGATTGGTGTTTCTAGTTTCTTAGGATATATTCCTAGAAGTGGGATCACTGGGTCAAATGCGAGTTCCATTTTTAATTTTTGAAGAAATTCCACACTGTTTCCACAGTGGCTGCACCAGTCTGCATTCCCACCAGCAGTGCACGAGGGTTCCCTTTTCTCCACATCCTCGCCAGCACTTGTTGTTTGTTGATTTATTGATGTTGGCCATTCTGACAGGTGTGAGATGGTGCCTCATTGTCATTTTAATTTGTTTCTCTCTGATAATTAATATTTTCTTCCTTTCTTAAGTCTGGAATAAAATCCTATTTATTCTTGAAGTTCAGGAATTTTACCAGGATATACCATGTCTCAATTATCAGCTTTGTGAGAAACTCTTTCAGTCCTTCAACTATGAAGAATTTATCTTTCCTCTGCTCAGAATAAATTTCTTCCATTACTTAATTATTAACTCTCCTCCATCATTTCCTTTATCTCTACTTGGAGGTTTGTTTTTTTTACAAATTTTTATTAATTTATTTGAGATAGAGAGAGATTTATTTTCCATTTATTTATGCATTCACTGATTGATTCTTGTATGTGATCGACCAAGGACAGCACTTGCAACCTTGGCATATCCAGACGATGCTCTAACCAACTCAGCTGCCAGGTAAGAGCTTGAAGTTTTTACTAACCGCATATTAGAATGACAGGAGTTATACTCCAAATGACTTTTAATTTACCTCATGATTTCCAAATAGTTGTAATTTTGTGTTGTATTTAGACATATTAATTACCCAGGGTCTTTCTGCTAGATCAAGACCACCAGCATTAAGTGACACCCAACATCCGGCAGATAAGATATAAGATTAATGTGGAAATCTCAGATACCATTCATAACACATTTTCTAAAATATCTAAAAATAAACCTGTCAGGAGATAAGTATAAGATATATAAGAAGAAAGCTCTATAAGAGGAAAAATAGCCCAAGAGTTTATAGAACAACATAAAATCTTTAGATGAGAAAATTCAACGTTGTAAATATTTCACTTTTCCAAACATTATTCCTTAAATTTAATGCAATAACAAATAAGTTTCACAATGAAATTTTTATATAAACTTTAGAAAATATATTTAAATTTCATCTGAAAGAGGGAAAAAGAACAAATATACAAAAAAAAAGAATAGTCAATACACTTTTCTTAAAAAAAAAAAAAGACTGGTCTGAAACAGAGCTTATTCAAAATGTATAGAATGAAAACATTGTGGTAACATATTTAGAAAATGATATTAGAGGAGTCTGAAAAATGGAACAGACCAATAGCAGACCTGTTTTCAATGGGAAGTTCAGCTTACAATAAAGGAAACATTTTATTTTTTTAATATATATTTTATTGATTTTTTTCAGAGAGGAGGGGAGAGAGAGAGAGAAAAAAAAAAGAGAAAGAGAGAGAGAGAGGAGTTAGAAACATCGATGAGAGAGAAACATCGATCAGCTGCCTCTTGCACACCCCCCACTGGCAACCAAGGTACATGCCCTTGACCGGAATCGAACTCGGGACCTTTCAGTTCGCAGGCCGACGCTCTATCCACTGAGCCAAACCGGTTTCGGCAAAGGAAACATTTTAAATAAAAAAGATTAATTGTTTAGTAAAAGGTATTGAGATAGTGAATTCTTCATTCGGAAAAAAAAATAAATTCAGTTAATGACATCAAATTTGTTGCATATCGGGTTTCCCAGGAAGTAGGTTTTGAGACAGTAGGGGAATTTATTGGGATTTGCTTTCTGGATCACTTTCTGAGGGGGATACAAAGAAAGAAGCAATGGGCAGAGGGAGAAATTGAGTTCCAATTATGTCTCAGTGCCTCAGCCAACCCTAAGTGGAGGTCTGAAGCTGGGGTGTATTACATTTAGTTTTCAGCCCTGGGATCAGGGAGCATACATGTTATAGTCCCACATGGATCAATTGTTGGATGTGGGCTGCCCCTAGGGAGGGAGTGTGACCTTGAATGAGAGAGCTCTCCAGAGCTGAGGATAATTTTCTAGAGAGGGTTGACACTGTAACAATATTCACAAAATGAATTCCAGATGTATCTAAAAACTAACTGTAGGGAACTAAAATATCAGATGTGAATTTTTTAAAAAGTAAAATATATTAATAATCTTAGGGTAAGAAATTTCTTCTTTCTTTCTAAATATATTTTTATTGTGTTTTTGTTTTTGTTTTTACAGAGAGGAAGAGAGAAGGATAGAGTTAGAAACACTGATGAGAGAGAAACACTGACCAGCTGCCTCTTGCACACCCGCTACTGGGAATGTGCCCCAACCAAGGTACATGCCCTTCACCAGAATTGAACCTGGGACCTTTCAGTCTGCAGGCCGACGCTCTATCCACTGAGCCAAACTGGTTTCGGCAGAAATTCCTTCTAATGATAGATAAATTTGGAGTTAACAATGCCTATAAACATATTATTTTATAAAGAAAGTCAAAGAAGAAATGGGGGGGAGAATTTATACAATGTGTCTGAACCAATGCATGGTGTATGGGATGTAACAAAATAGAACTTTACTTTTATCTCCTAAAAGACATCCTAAAAATTAGTTAGTTAGAATCTTCAGTAGGCCCCATGACTTTTCTGAACTAGGTTATGTTAGAAATATATTCTCATTTCAGTCCAAGATATTAATCAACACTTCCTACTTCATTCTAAGATAAGATTTCTCCTTCTCCTCTCCAGCTCTGTCGGGCTCCAGGCTTTGAGGAAGGGGATCTGATTGGCTTCTGGGTTTGTTTGTTTTTTGTTTTTTTTCTTTGTCTCTTCTCACCTCATACCCTCCTGCTGGCTGTGGTTTACACCCTGCCTGGTGGGAAAGGTAAAGGGAGAGGAAGGAGAGGGAAACGGAAAGAGCAGAAAACTCCCTGCTTAGCTGGGGGTGGCCCAAACACAGTCACGGAGATCAATGGAACAGCATAGAGAGCCCAGGACATCACACAGTGTCACTTCTGTTCCACTGCACCGATCAAGGATGCCACCGGAGGAGGGGACACAGACCTCCCACCTTTTAATGGGAATATTAAAGAATGTCAAAGAATTTATACTATTTTTTATAACCACCCGAATATCACTGATCTCTTTGGAGAGTCATGCCAGTTAAGGAGGTTTCTACATCATGTCATAATGTTGCTTTTACGCAGTATCTTGCTAGTTTTCCTATTTATCTTCTCTAGCTCTAGCCTGAAGCACATTTCTATTAGTTAAAACTAAAAGGGCTGAAAGCAATAAGGGCCGTATTGCAAAAACTTTAACTACGCTGAACCCCTCAGTATACTGTGTTGGTAGTAAGCAGGCAGGTCTTCAACAAAACTGCCCTTTCTTAGGGGAAAAGGCTGTGACCTTCACTTTCTCTTACTCATGTCAGCAAATCAAAGCAACATGTAACACCTGCAGCTCAGAAGGCACCTTGAGCCACAGCACCTCGCTGCCTGCATCAGCACATATCGCAGGAAGGAAAACAAGAGCGATGTTCTTTTAACAAAAATGAGAATGTAGTTTTCAACCCAGAACACATTTTAAAATGAGGTCTATTGATATATGACTCACAAAGAGTAGAATTCACCTTTTTTTTGGTATGCCATTCTGAGTTTTGACAAAATGCAGTATATGGTCATAATCATGTAACCGCCACCACAATTAAGGTATAGAACAATTCCATTACTTCAAATGATTCCCTGCTGTGCCTTTAGAGTCAACTAGAGGCCTGGTGCACAGAATTCATGCACTGGAGGGGGGAGGGCAGTCCTTCAGCCCATTCTGTGCCTCTCATAGTCCAGGACCCCCTTCAGATCAGGCCTAAGCTGGCACTCAGACATCCCTCTCACAATCCACGGCTCTCATAGTCCAGGACCCCTTTACCAGCTGTCTGCCACAGAGGTGAGAGAGGCTCATGCCACCTCCACTAGGCTCAACAGCTGTGAGCCCAGCTTCTGAACAGGATGAGGGGTGCGGAGGGGCAGGGGAGGGGAGTGTCACTCAACCAGAAGCCGGGCTCACTGCTCCTTAGTGCTGACCGCCCCCCCCCCCTCCCACTGGTGGAAATGGGGGTTTAATGTAGGGCCTGGTTTACCAGATCAGGGGCTGAGGGAGGTTGTGGCACTGTGGTATTGCCCATCCCACTTCTGCAGAGGCTCTGGGACTGTGCCACCCCTGTTTTCCTCCATACCCCCCACCCTACCTCTGTGGAAGGCATGGCACTGGCACCAGGGCTGTGAAGCACTCTCTCTGCTGCCTCTGTGGAAGGGGCAGCACTGGGCCCAGGACCGGGCCCCCTACCACTGCCTCTCCAGCAGCCCCTGTGGAAGGGGCAGCACCAGGACTGGGACTGGGCCCATGCCAGGGCCTCTCCCACTGTCTCTGTGGAAGAGCAGGTGCCGAGACCGCCATGGCTGGCCTGGTGGCACAGGCTTGCTGGTCCCATCCTCCACCCATTGGTTGTTCCAGAAAGTCATTCAGAAGGATGTCTGAAAGGTCATTCAGCTGTCTGGTCTAATTAGCATATTATAATTTTATTATTATAGATTCTCTTCACCCATTCCCAGCCTTTGGCAACTATTGATCTCATTTTTTTTTCTTCTTGTTTAACATTTTTCAGGTCATATATATGGCATCATAACAAGTGCAGCTCTTTTATTTGCCTTAGTGTGTTTGAGGATCATTGAGGTTGAATTTATCAGTAGCTCATTTTCTTCTGTAGCTGAGTATTATTCCACTGTAAGAATATGCCAATTTTTTTGTGTGTGTCCATTCACCGAATGAGGGAAATTAGAGTTGATTTCAACACATAACATTTTAAAAATAGCAATAAAAATGAAAATAAGAATGGTTAAAATGAATTTTGTCATAGAGTTTTTAATTTCTTAACTGCCTTCATATTTCCTGGTCATTTTGAGTTATGAGTAGCAAATGTTAGAAATCATCCATCTGATGGGAATCATGCAAGGTTTGGGGGAGCAATGGTCTCTTTCTAATTAATTATTTTCCCACCGAGTTCCTTCTGGTTTGATGCAATTGCTCCTGTTTATCAACTAGTATGTTTATGGAAAGTGTTGAAAGAGGATTACGTTCCAATGGGTAACAGCTGGCCTCATAGCCATTGGATGACAAAGGGATCATCCAAGTGCAGAACTTGGAAAAAACTGGGCCAGGAACTGACTTAGAAGATGGAACAACCTCTCCGGCTGACTTTTAAGGCTCAGCTTCTCAATGATGCTTCCCATTAGGCAATCATGGGCTTTCTGCAGGATAGAGAGTGAGCAGACAGGGACAGTGGGGGGCCCCAGAGAGAAAGAACATGGATAGGATTGCTTCCTCCATTTCCCAGCCCTCCTCTCTGCAAGAACTCAGAGCCAGTCATCTCATATGCTCTGCAAGATTTCAGGAGGTTGGAAACTAATCTTAAATTCATTAAAAAACCAGCTCATATCAGCATTGTCTCCGTGAACCCTTGCCTTTAAGTGACTGAGAACAATGCTGCCTCGCTGATTTTCTCGTGCTGTTGTATCATTTGCATAAAACAGGTGTGCCGCAGACAGTTCACTGCCAACTCAACGCCCGCACAGCTATCTAATTTCACTGTCAGTGCAGTAATCTCTCTCCTTTGTTAAAAGGCTCTCAGAATCACTGTAAGTAATGCCGATGCATACTGGGTTTAAGTCAAATAATACATTTGCCTTTGCCGCTAACTTTAAGTCTTGAAAAAGCAAGCTCTGAAAAATTACAGATGGGTCCCGGAGTGAGTCACTCAACACTAACACTTCTCTGCTTTTGTGACAGCCAATATTTCAGAAAAACAAGAAAAATAATAGGAAAAGGTCTCCATCATGTGTGAAGCCTCGAGTTATATGTTTCATTTTATTTTTTATTTTCAGTCCCTTTTACTTCATTATAGTCCTTTCCTTGAAGGAGTCCCCATCGAAAAATAAAATTGTAGGGCCCCAAGATTGAGGAATTGACCTTCCCCACTGCCTGTTCCAGGAAGTGACCTTTACGGTTAAAGATTAGACAGGAATGAGGTCAGTTCTTTATGGTTGAAGATTAGGCAAGAATGAAATCAGTCCCCAGAAACTCCCTACTCTGAGGACTTACCCAGAGGAATGGGAAGGGGAGAGACAAAGGGGCTTGCAAGATTAAGCATAGACCCTGTCATAAAACATGTAATTATCGAGCCCAGCTCCCCTTCTTGGAATTTCCTTGTTCCCTTCTTCCCCCTCCATGTGTAACCCCACCTGCGTGTGGTCTTTGCCTTTATAAACTCATGTTCTGCAGTTACTCGGCGCTCCAGGCAGCCAGCACTGTTGCTGTCTGCCTGAGACGCCCCTGCGCTGCACTTGTATTAAAACCTCATGCTTTTTGCATCAAGTTTCGGTCTCGGCGTTTGACTTGGGGTCGTCGCCCACTCCATCGGACTCACCGGGGGTCTTGGGACCTTACATTATAAGTGTCAACTTGATTTACATGTGGACTGTCTGCTTCCCTTTATCTCCCCCTACTGTTGCTTCCTTAATGACTCTCATGAGCAGTGTCCTGGTGATACAGGACTGGACACTTAGAGATTTATTATTCATAAGTATTTCCTCTAGGATCCCAAAATACACACTTATTTATCTACACTGTTCATGTGCACTACAATGGTTGGGAATGAAAACAGATTATTTTTATAAATATATTTATTTATAAACTAATTAGCCATTAGTTTATAAATAAATATATTCTAAATATGCCTATATTTATGAAATATGTGTCTAATAAAACACAGATAGTGTGTAATCATAATGTGTGTGTAACTTTTAAAAATATATATTTTTTGATTTCGGAGAGGAAGGGAGAGGGAGGGAGATAGAAACATCCATGATGAGAGAGAACCATTGATCAGTTGCCTCCTGCACACCCCACACTGGGGATTGAGCCTGTAACCAGAGCATGTGCACTCACCTGGAATCAAACTGTGACCTCCTGGTTCAGAGATCGATGTTCAACCACTGAGCAATGATGGTGGGCTAATGCGTGTATCACTTTTGCAATGAAAGTGGGCTCATGGGATTTTCATGAATGAACCCGTGACTTCTTTCCCATGGCTCTCTCTGCCCCAACTCCTGCACTCCTTCCACCACATCCTTTCTCTTGCTTACTTCACTCTGACCCCACAGGTCCCTTAGTTTCTTAAAGAGACCAAACTAATTCCTGTGGTGGACATTTTCTCTGTTTTCCGCGTCCCGCACGGAAAACAACAGGTTCCTGAGGGGAGGAGCTGGGGATGAAGAAATTAGAGAAAGAAAGAGACAAGAGACAGAAATAGATTCAAGTTGGGAGCTAGGTGGGCACCATCTTTCTGATGGAGAGACAGTCACACACACCTCAGACAACACAGCATATTTATTGGTTTCCAAAAGGGATTTTATGATCAAAAGGATTTTCGGGTGTGCCCAAATCCTATTCATCAGGATCTGAGTAAGCTCATTATTTTTTGGATACAAGATTTAGCATAACAAAACCTGGGTGAGTCAAGGTCCTTTTTGTTCCTTATTCCAAGCACATGGATAAAGATAAGAAATCAGTATTGATAACAGGATTCTGCCAGTGCCCTCAGGCTCTACAAATTCCTACATCCTGGTCTTTGTCCTAAATGTACCATTGGCCCCAGAAAGCTTTTCTCCTGATGTGAGTAGAACCAAGTCCCTCTCATCTTGCATATCTCAGCTTAACAGCACACACGCAGAGTGGCATTTGTTGGCCAATTTAACATAGCCAGCCCAGCTGTTCCAATTCTCTTAGGGTTTTCTTGGCTTTTTCTTTGTTCCTCACTGGCATACTGTCTATCTATCCCTCAGTGGGTGCCTCTCTAATTGCTCCTCCTTCACTCGGTTCCCTCTCTCAATCCTCTGGCTCCTACTCTAAGCACATTATCCTCTCTGCTTGGGGGCTCCTTCTGGTCATGGAAGCATGCTCAGCCTGCCCCAGGAGCACCAGCAAGTTTATGTCCCAGAAGCAGCCCTAAACCAAATGGATGAAATTGATGAGCCCTTGGGTAGGACAACCCGGAAATCCACTGTAGCACTAAGTTAGATTTGACCGTAGCAATTGCAATGAGCACACTTTCATAATCTTCCTTCTCTCCCCTGCTTTCCCTTCCCTCTCCCTTATATCTGTCATCTCCACACAAACCATACACATTTACTTGTTCCAGCGTCTGCTTCGGAGAGAGTCCAACCTAAGGCACTCCCTCAACTAGATGGTAAGTTCCACTGAAAGCAGGAAACATCTGGCCTATTCATCATTACATGCCTGTCATTCCAGTGCTGGGCACACATTAGGCACATGGTAGATATTTGTTGAATGACTAAGCGGTCACATATGAATGCATATATACACGGGAGGATATAGGAGGTCCTTCTCTGGCTCCTAAGACCTGCCCATCTCCCAATGTAGTAAGCTCTTTTTTTTTGCCTTGGGGCCCAAGTTTCAGAGGGAAAACACAAAAGCATATGGAAGCAATGAAAAGACAATTTGGGATTTTGGGGGTTCTAAATTTATGTTCAAAACTGTGTCTAAGCGTTGAATATTTGATTTCTGAAAGGAGGATTTTTTTTTTTCAGAGAGAGGGAGACTGTTTGAACATACACATCATGAGATAGTCATATGTTAATATCATTTAATAAAAAAAGAATGTCTTAGACCTGTTAATTATTGACCACTCGCAAGGTGAGAGAGGTCCTGCATTCAATTGCAGGGAGTGAGGGTGATGGTTCAAGGGAGCTTCCGCCCTGCAACCCTCCGGCAGCATTTCTCCCCTGACCATTCCCTGCTTAAACCAAGCAGAACCAAGGGACAGGTGGATCTCCTGGAGATTGTCGGTGCTTTAATAAAGTCATATGTTAATATCATTGAATGAAAAATAATCATGATAGACCAATTATATATTTTCAGGAACAGCTTCGATTAATACCATGAACCAAACAGCACAAAGCTCCTGCCCTCACAGAGCTTTTGTTTGAGTGCACAGAGGCAGTTCAAGGGGTAAATTTTAAAATTATATATATATATATATATATATATATATATATATATATATACATATATATATATATATATGCCTAAGCAACCATCGCAACCAAATGGACGACTGAGCAGGCTGCATGGGGCAACCAGGCCAGCAGGGTGGGGGCAATGAGAGGAAACCAAGTTGGAGGGGGAAAGTTGGGGGTGTCCAGGCCAGCAGGGGGGCAGTAAGGAGTGACTAGACTGGTGGGGGGGACAGTTAGGGGTGACCAGGCCAGTGGGTGGTTCAGTTGGGGGCAACTAGGCTAGCATGGGGAGCAGTTGGGGGTGACCAGGCCAGTAGGGGGGTCAGTTATGGGCAGTCAGGCAGGCAGACAGGTGAGCAGTTAGGAGCCAGTGGTTCTGGATTGTGATAGGGTTGTCTGACTGCCAGTTTAGGCACAATTGGGGTTCCGGATTGAAGACAGAGTAGGCTGGGCTGAGGGGACACCCCGCCCCCATGCATGAATTTCATGCATCCGGCCTCTAGTAGACAATAATATCAGTGATGAACATTAAATAAGGTAAGGTGGTAGAGAGAAATTCTGCTGTTTTACATGTGATGGTGACATTTGAACAGAGGCATAAAGGAAATGAGGAAGCAAGCTCCACAGATATCTCTGGAGGGAAAGCATTTGAAGCAGATAAAATAGCTGAGGGCAGGACTATGCTGGGCTTGTCTGAGCAGCTGCAAGGAGACTCTGAGGCTGGTTGGGTGGGGGAGAGAGAGCAAGATGGAGGGAGTTGGGGGGACCGGGGACAGAACAAGAACCCTCTGGCATGGAGTTTAAACTGCTTTATTTCCACATTATCTCTATTTGATCTCCAGTCCGTTAATATGACACTTGGATATTAATGGAAGAGTTAATCTATGATAAGGCTGCTTCATGGTCACAAGATGGCCGCTGTCCTCCAGCCTCAGGCACCATGAAAGGATAAACAGCAAATGTTTACTTCTCCATGCGAAATTTTGGTTGAAGAATAACATGCATATTGAAAAGTCCAAAAGCACAAATGTGCAGCACGATGAATTTTTCACAAGCTGAACATATTCGTACAACCAACATCCAGATCCAAACAAAGTCAGTCCACCTCCCCAGGGTAATCACTATTCTAACTTCCACCATCACACAGTGTTTGCCTCTCTTTGAACTCTACATAAATGGAATCAAATAGTACATTTCCCTCTGCATCTGACAGTCTTTGGGAAACGTTATGTTTATGAGCTACATCTATGCTATCATATGCAATTGTATCTTGTTAATTTCCTTTGCTATGTATTAATTATTTGGGGTGAATATACTATAATTTCTTTATTCATTCTAATATTGGTGGGCATTAGTATTTTTTTTCAGTTTGGGTTACTATAGATAGTGCTGCTAGGAATATCGTGGTCCATATCAGTTGTGCACATTTTTTTTGGTGGGTATTTAATAGGAGGTGAATAAGTGGGTTAAAGAATATGCCTCTTCTTAGATTTAGTAGATTCTGCCAAACAGTATTCCAGAGTGACTGACCAATTTTTTCTTCCTTCAGGAGTGTATTAGAATTTCAATAGCTCCATATCAGGCAACTGATATTGGTTGTCTTTTTCATTGTAGGTATTCTATGTAGAAGTATTAAATTGTGGTTTTAATTTTTCTCCTTTTCATGTCTAATAAAGTTTAGAGCTTTATTTTTTTTCCTGGAAATCAAATGTCTATATTTTAAAAGCAGTGTATACGTCAGTCCAAAGTAGTTATGGGAATTATAAATGAGGATATTAATAGCCCCCACATCACAATGTGGGAGATAATTCCATGAAAGGATCCATGTACAAATACTCACTATGACACCTGGCAGATAGTAAGCACACAAGTAATAATATTATTATTGCCAAAACTGGTTTGGCTCAGTGGATAGAGTGTTGGTCTGCGGACTGAAGGATCCCAGGTTCGATTGGGTCAAGGGAAGGTACCTTGGTTGAGGGCACATCCCCAGTAGGGAGTGTGCAGGAAGCAGCTGGTTGATGTTTCTCTCTCATCGATGTTTCTAGCTCTCTATCCCTCTCCCTTTTTCTCTGTGGAAAATCAATAAAATATATATTTTTTAAATAGTATGTATTATTATCATTATTTTATGTGTTAACAAAGAATAGCCTAAAATATTTGCTACTAAATGTTCTATTTGAAGATAAAATCCAGAAACACTGCGAGCGAAAAGGAAGAAAAGATGGATTACTTTCATAGAGCCAGTAGAAACAAAAGGGCACTGGAACCGCAATAAGCTAATCAAAATAACATCAGAGGCTGCACTAGATTCATTTCAATGATAAATACGGTCTTAAATTTTGAAGTGAGGGCCAAAATAGTAACATTTAAAAGCCTCATCTTTCACAGCTTGTATATACTTTATGTTTGATTATTGGCATATCAATTGAGCTAAATATTTTCATCTTTGGCCTGTGAATTAATGTCCTTTGAAGATCTATAAAATGCACTTAGTCATCTTCAGTAAGTACCATTTATCTGAGGCTTACATTTACAACTGTTGCCATTAGGTATCAGCTGAGTCATGAAGTGAAGTCTGGACTGAATTAGAGTCAACCTAATGCTTGGAAGAAACAGAAATCAACAAGGAGGAATGTTAATACTGAACTAGCACCTGATCTTAACCTTAAAGAATGAGTAAGATTTATTGAAGTCAAAGGCAAGAAGGACACATCAGACATTAAAATAATAGCAACTAGCTCTGGCCAATGTGGCTTCATGGTTAGAGCATGAGCCTGCACACTGAAGGATAGGAGGCTCAAGTCCCAGTCAAGAGCACATGAGTGGGCTGTCGTTTGCCCCCCACCCCAGGTCCGGGCAGGTGTGGGAGGCAAGCTGTGTATCTCTCACATCAACGTTCCCCTCTCTGTCTCTCTTGCTCTCTCCCCACTCTCCCTATTTCTCTTCCATTCTCTCTGAAAAGCAATAAAAATAATATCTTCTGGGGAAGATTAACAAAATAAAAATAAAAATAAATGAATAAATAAATAAATAGCAATTAAAGAACTGACAAAATATTTACATGTAATGCTCAGAGGATAATGAGATCTGGAAACACAAAATATATAATAGATAAATAGAGGTTGCAAAAATTATGATAGATCTTTATCATGGTGGATTTGGTCCTTTAGCCTTTAGGAACTTGTGAAATGATTCTGAAATGAGACATAGCATGCCTATATTCTGGAAAGTAACCTTGAAAAGAATGAATACTTGAATTAGGTTTTGGAGCAACAAACCTAATGTTATATGATGTTATATAATGAGAGCCTTACCAGAGGTGATAACAGAAAAGGCAAAAGTAGTGATTAACTAGAAACATATTTTTGTAACAAACTTGGTTAAACTTGACCTGTTGGGTGAAGAGAATTGAAGGATGGTTTAAGATGACATTGAGAACTCTAGGTTAGTGCTAGTACTTTGTAGTTCTAGAAAGTATTAACAAGACTGGGTTGAAAACAAAATTGGGAAGAAGATCATGAATTTAGCTTGGGACTTTTGATGCTGATAATTTAATTTCTTTTTATTTGCCAACATAATGGAAATAGTAATTAAGACTAATGAAAAAATCAAAGGTGAAACATTTGTGGGGGAAAAGATAAATTAGAGGAAGGAATAGAAAGATAAACATTAGTAACTATGGGGTAATCTTATGAGACAAATAAGTTTGGACAATCAACAAATTGGGATTCTATATGGATGACACAATCCTATCTAAAAAAGAGGGAATATGCTAATTGACCACCACACCCTCACAAATATGGCAGTGCCCACAGACAATAAGGAGGGAATATGCTAATTGACTGTCACACCCTCAAAGATGGCAGCTCCCACAGCCGCAAGATGGCAGCGCCCAGTCCCCTCAGCCCTGATGGGGCAGCAGGCAACGGCACAGCCGGGCCTGCCCCCAGACAGATCAGGCCACTCTGCGCACCTGCCTCTGGATTCCCCCAGTCTCCTCAACCTCCCAGCCACCCAGAGCCACAGGAAAGCCTCAGATGGCAGCTGCCCAGTAGCCCAGGGCCAGCTGAGGCACCGGCAAACCTCGGATGTCAGCTGTACAGCTCCCCAGGGCTGGCCCAAAGTGCAGGCAAGCCTCAGATGGCAGCTCCTAGCCACCCAGGGCCTGCTGAGGCTTGCGCTGTGACAGCAGCAGAGGTGTGATGGGGAGTCGCCTTCTCCTGACCACCAGGTCGCCTCCCGCCCCTGAGTGCTCCCAGACTGTGAGAGGGGGCAGGCCAAGCTGAGGGACCCCCCCTCCAGTGCATGAATTTTCATGCACCAGGCCTCTAGTTTATGATAAAAGTCTAAAATATAACAGATTTCTCTGTAAATACATACATTCTCCTTTTGGAATCTTCATTCCAACCTAAATCAAATGATAAATAATCAGCATCATAATAAGAAAGTAATTAAGAGAAATCATAGTAGTTAGCTTCCATATTTTTTAATACTCTTAAAATTGCAAAAGAGATCTTCCAAATGGATTAACTTTTAAGTTGTATTACTATAATTCATTTATTCAAACATGTTTTTTAAATGTCTTATTTTGTCTTATGCACTATCTCAAGTACTAGGATACAGCAGTGCATTCAATCAATTCCAAATCTGTCTTTCTTGAGAAATTTTTAATGGCTATCCAGAAAGTAATTTTCCTCTATAAAAATTCACAACAACTTTTTCTCTATTTTTTTACCTTCTCCCTCCCCCCCCCTCCCATCAAAGGCCACTACAGCCAAACATATGTGCAATTGTAATACATAGCATGCATTAGACTTGACAATGGCAATGGGCCAAGTAATGTCTGCCTAATTGAGATGAGTGGGTATTGTGATTTCAGCAGGACTATGCTAACTATAAAATGCTAAATAAATATTTAATATACATCCTGTAATTCAGTAAGGATAGCCAGTATTTCGTGAATAGATGTTAAACTACATTCACGACTGTTCTAATTTTTCACATTGTGAGAGCTTTTGACATTGCACAGTTCATTTTCTCAGATAGGACACCGAGTCCTCAAAATAATTATTTAACCTCTGAGTGAACCAGCTCTGCTGTCATTTCAAAAATTTGGGTGTACTCATTGTATTAATAGGTTTTGGCTCATTTCTACTTCTACTTCCATCTCTTAAGAACAAATCTTATTCTCAGTGGTCTACATTGTGAGCAGATAAAAGGCATATTTTAAACAAATCCTACAATTGCTTTTGCTATTATTTCCCCTTAGAATTTGATTTTGGAATCCCACACAGTTAAGTTATAAAATAGAAGGCATTGAGAACACTTCATCCTTGTGAGAAATTCCCTTATATAATGTTGGCTCACACTCTTAAAATGGCTGATATTTTATCTTTGTCCCAGAATAGATCCCAGAACTTGAAAGTAAATATATACTTTCCTCAATTATCATTAAAAATAAAAGTGTTGCCAAAACTGACTTGGTTCAGTGGATAGAGCCTCAGTCTGCGGACTGAGGGGGTCCCAGGTTCGATTCCAGTCAAGGACATGTACATTGGTTGCGGGCACATCCCCAGTAGAGGGTGTGCAGGGGGCAGCTGGTCAATGTTTCTCTCTCATCGACCTACTATCCCTCTCCCTTCCTCTCTGTGGAAAATCAATAAAATATATTTTTTAAAAATAAAAAATAAAAGTGTTCACTACTGACATGTTAGCAAATACTTATTTTACATAATATTTAGACATGTTTTTATCCTACTTAAATTATGACCTATTTGTATTATCAGTCTTGCTTTGAAAAGTTATTATTATTGTTACTTAATTTTTGCTGCATTGATTAACACAATTCAAAACTCACAAATGTACAAGATGCCTGAAATACTAAAATTTCACTGAAATAAAGTAGAAGATTCTGTGCAGTAATGTCCTGTTCCATTGTATGTATAGTTTTTACAGGTGTCTTGAAATATGCTTTTCCTCTGAGAGAATATGAAGAAAGCTAAATATCTACAGGAACTCCTAAGGAAGTATGTTTTACATAAAACTATTTATGCAAAGGGAAAAAAAAGGAACTTGAATAGATTGTTATTTTTCTCAACACTGACTAGTTTCTCTTGAAAAGATTCCAGTGAGGGAAGTCATAAAATACAATTATAAATAAGGTAGCTTTCTAAAATTATTATGCATGAAAAACTTCCTCTATAGTGTATTCCAAGATGAAAGGAATTTCTATCCATGTTTCAATGTTAGTCATACATTCATTATATAATATGTTCCATTTCATTATGCATTCTACAATCTTTCAGATTAAATTTGAATCTTTTTGTACATTACACCTCCAACATTTTATTTGGAGTCTTGGCTTGCATTTTCAAAACATATGATTAAGATGGTTTGTATACACTTTTGTTTTTAACACAATACTGTATACTATATAGGCTTACCAGGTCTGTATGTGATAGTTGCATAAAAAATATTGATTAAAGGAATGACACACAAAATTTCTCACTCTACTGTAGGTCAAAGTTTATTTGTCATTCTCCTGAAGTTCAAAGTTAATTTTCTACTTTGCTAAAGTTCTGAATTTACTTCTCACTTTTTTGAAAACCGAGTGATATAAACAAATCTTAAAAAAAAAAAAAAAAAAAAGCCACAAAGATTTCAGTGGAGCTGAGCAGCCAAGTGGTGTTTATCTGAGCCAAAGTCAATCATGTGACTGGAGCTTCCACAGACTTTAAAAACAAATTGATTGTATGTGTTGTTTAAAATATCTAAAAAATACTGAGGCACATACCTTTTGACCATGCTGTTGGTTTTTTAAGTGAGCTAAAACCATTCCAGTAATCTCTAAACAGTCACATTGGTTGACTAAGCTACTGGGAAGGGGTTCATAGTTTATGGGTCCCAGAAGCCACCCTATTGTGAGACAGCAGCACCTAGGTCAGCGGCAATCCAGTTTCCTGTTTCCAAGGCTCACAAGGTTGGAGAAGGTCACAAGCTTTCAGCTGGGTGTGGAAGGATGTAGGTGTGTAGGGGAGAAGTTTTATCTCGCTCTTCTTCTGAGACCTATAACTTCACACTTTCAACTGCAAAAGACAGAAACCTTCAGACTTGCTTATTTATTTATTTTTTAATCCTCACCCGAGGATATTTTTCCATTGATTTTTTTAGAGAGTGAAAGGGAGTTGGAGAGACACAGAGAGAGAAACATTGATATGAGAGAGACACATCAATTGGTTGCCTCCAGCATGAGCTCCACCCCAGGCATCCTGCAACCCAGGTACATGCCCTGACCGGAATCAAACCTGGGGTCTTTCAATCCTTGGGCCAACATTCTACCTACTGAGCCAAAATGGCCAGGGCCAGACTTACTTTTTACCAGAGTTAGAAATCAAAGTAAGAAATCCATTAAATGATATTGTAACTAAATAGAATGACTTTGGAATGAAATACTTGATTCCACTGAGATGTAAAATTTTAGAAGAAATAATCAAATTTAAGTATAAAGACAACATTTTCCATTTTTTAACTGGCTACATAGACTACAGTGAATAGTTAGACATATATTATTCTAAAATATTATTTTAAATAAATAATGCTTAGCTTGACAATATATTTGTGCATTTTTCATTTGTAAAAACTCTCATTTTTTTCATAGAAAAGTTTGTAATGTATTTTTCATTTTATATTGACTTCCTTCTTATTTTCTAAGGACCAAACTTTTTATAAAAATTAAGGGCAAGTAAATCTGTAATCTTTCTATGTTAAACTTTCAGAATGAGCTCTTTTTCTTATTTATAGTAAGAGAAGCAAAACGTTTTTGGATGCTCACTAAATACTAGATGCTGGGATGTAGAAGTACATATCGCAATGTAAGAAAGTGGCTGCACACATATGTAAATATTACTACAAAGTAGGACACGGTTATTGCCAATAGCTGGAACACAA
This sequence comes from Vespertilio murinus, assembly GCA_963924515.1. Lineage (NCBI taxonomy): Eukaryota > Metazoa > Chordata > Mammalia > Chiroptera > Vespertilionidae > Vespertilio > Vespertilio murinus. Next base: position 64,765,141 of record OZ004709.1, read on the forward strand.
TGCATACTATGCATATTTAATGGAGATGGATTTCTGGAGGTCAGAGAAAGATTTATGGGAGGAAGGAACTGAATAAAAAACAAATAATTAAAATAGGTTGTGATGATTTTATGTGGTAGAGGTACATATAAGAGTTTCTACATCACTGCCAAGGGAGGTCTTGCAGGATTAAATTTTGAGTGAACCACATTACTTCTCATTTGTACTGACTCCAGGGCTCCATAAACAGGACTGAACTGTAGGGCAGATGCCATCAGTACTCTGCCTATAGTCCTCAGGTTTAATCACTTCTGTACCTACTGGCCTACTTTCAACTGCAAGGTCTGCATCTCTGTGCTAGAGGACTTTCTCCAAAGCTGCTGATGTCCTGCCTATTCACTGCCCATGCCCCTGAAGGCTGGGAATGACAAGGAATTAGCACCCAGTGGGAGCAGCCCTGAAGGAATTATATACATTGCAGCAATTTTCTACTTTTTCATCTCGTGGCATACATAAACTAATTATTAAAATTCTGAAGCACACCAAAAAATACTTTTTTTTTTTGCAGATCTGACAAAAAATAGGTATGATTTTGGTTCATCACATTGGACGATTATGTGTGTATGTATAAATGGTAGGAACGACTAGAGAACTGTCTACGGAAATGCAAAAGGCCTATTGACTCACACCTTTATCATTTTTCTCTCTTATGATGCTTAGGGTACTGCTTGAGTGTAATCAATAGAACTAGAATAACAGTATGCTTTACGGTCAATGATATTACATTTTAGCTCATTTTCATAAAATTGAAGTAATGCAGAAAGAGTTTTACAATGTATAAAGATGTTTTCTGAAAACAAAACACAGTACAATTCACTTTATATTGTTTTTGTTGTCCAGGCATTACCAAGCTTAAGATGAGTATGAGATTAAAGGATATATATTCAATAATTCGTGATGAGAGAGCCATTAGCATGACTGAAAGGTCATTTTCCATACATTTGACTGGTTTTTGTAGTCTTTCTCTTTCAGCCAGGTTATTTACAGAGAATCACAAAATTTTATAAGAATGATCTCAGAATTCACTTAGTAAAACTATAGTTATTATGTGTGTGTGTGTAAAATGATAGTAATCCCTTCATCTCATATTTTTTTAAAAGAAAGGAAATAAAATTAAAGACAGAAGCAATTACAAGGGCAGATATGAGAAGGCATATTCATTGAACATAGTTAATTATAACCTGTGGATTCTAGACTAACTGGTAGAAAATGAACTTTTTGTCCAAGAACCCCATCAACCGAAACCGGTTTGGCTCAGTGGTAGAGCATCGGTCTGCGGACTAAAAGGTCCCGGGTTCGATTCCGGTCAAGGGCATGTACATTGGTTGCAGGCACATCCCCGGTAGGGGGTGTGCGGGAGGCAGTTGGTCGATGTTTCTCTCTCATTGACGTTTCTAGCTCTCTATCTCTCTCCCTTTCTCTCTGTAAAATATCAATAAAATATATTTAAAAAAAATTAACCCCATCAATTATATTCTCTAATTATATTTACTTACCAAATAAAGCTCCTGTTTCTTCCAAATCACTTTATCACCAGCAATTTGCTGCTCCCATAGCACAAGCACCCATAAAAATTGTGTATAATGAGCAGACCTACTAAGTGATGGAAAATGGGTCACTCATTAAAATGACTTAAATGAATATAAAAGTATGACTCGTAGAGGGCCACCTTGGAAGACACATGGACATTCTTTAGACTGTTGTTGGCTGGGCCCAGGACATTGGTGGAGTCATGTCAGTTGCACCCCCGCCCTGGGAGTGCAGAGGTGTTGTCAGTTATCAGAGAGGAAGGAGTGGGTGGGACCTGCGTGGCTCAGGAGGATCTTCTGTCTCTCCAGCAGAGGAGGTCAGCGGCCCTCCCAGATCCCAGCTTAAAATCTATCTCTGTGTCTTCTCTCTTTATTTCTATTATTTCTCAATCCCTGGCCACCTCCACTTAGAACCGATTCATTCATCTCTTTTTCGGTGAGGGATGTGGAAAAGGGAGATCCCCACCGCATCAGGCCCCCACAGCTCCTGTCCTTAAAAGGAAGTAGAAATGACCCATAAAAATTTCAATTCATTTACACTGGATGCTAATTGTTGTGTTGGCTGTTGTCATTTTTTTACTTGACGATATAAGGGAAAAGAGGTCAGTGCCCCCGTCTTCTTTCTTATCACTGGAACACCAAGAGTGCTCCAGTCAAAAATTGGATTGGTGTCCTCCCTACTTGTAAATGTAATGCTTATATCAAATCAAATTGTGAAGAAACAATTAGCAAATATTAGTAATTTTTATATAGCAAAGCTTAATTAACTAAAAGACCTTTGGAAGTGAACAGTGTCTGTCAGAGGTCCAATTTTTGTAATTGCTATAACTGGGTTCATTTTACAAAAACTAAAATGGAGAAGTTAAGAAGCTCTCTCTCAGTCTCAAAGCTGATAAGTCTGGATCTAGACACTGCCCTTTTACCATTATCTTATAACTAAAAAGAAACAGAACCCAGGACAAATGTGGCATAAGATCTGTTAATTTGAATAAGTGGAGATTGGGAACATGAGGTAATACCCTCATAGGCCATTGCAACTCTTTCGAACAGTGAGAACAGAGAAGAAACCAGTCTTAATTTTATTACATTATTCATAATTTATGTACTTTTTTTCAAATTTATGAAGAGGATAAAAATTCAAAACAGACATTGTTATTAGCCTTTGAAAATGTAATAAAAATTTTTATATTATTTGTTGTACCTTTGTTCTGTGGCCAATTCATATATTTTCTTGCAAAACACAAACAAGTGAGGGAATTCTCATTCCAGAAACTCTCTGTTCAGTTACTTTCCAACCTTTCATTATTTAAGGTCAATCTTTAAAGCAAAATATCATCACATCATATGGAAGTTTCCACAATAATGAATTGACTGTGATAATATCTAACTAGTCATCAAAAGGGACAGTAGTTCATACTTTCCTTTAGTTCCATTATTTTTTTTGCTTCCATTGTTTACTTGATTATATCTTTGAAAGACAAATAACTGAGAAGAAACATAAGTCACAAATGCATTGTAAATCTTTTAGTGATATTATTTACTTTCTATAATGAGCAACAGACTGTAATCAAGTTATACCAAATCTTCTGATTAAGCCTTGTCAAAATTTTAATAAATTCCAGTAACTTTGTTTAGCAGTAGCTAAACACTCATCAAAAAATGAGAAATATTAAAGTAATTAAAGTAGGACCCTAGCTAATGTTGCTCAGTGGGTAGAGCACAGGCCGTCGGACTGAAGGGTCCCAGGTTTGATTCTGGTCAAGGACATATGCCAGGGTTACAGACTCTATCCCCAGTAGGGGATGTGCAGGAGGCAGCTGATCATTGATTTTCTCTCATCCTTGATGTTTCCATCTCTTTCTCCTCTCTCTGAAATCAATAAAAATATATATTTTTTAAAAGTAGGAACAATTTTGTAGGCTTTTCCTCCTGGTACCCTTTTCACCCCGAGTGACAGGAAGCCTAGTCATAAAGATCCTTGTATCTCTGCTCTGATCAAGAGTACATCTCAGATTAAGCCATGGTATCAACAAATGACAGTACCATGGGCACTCAGACTCCTGGCACTGAAACTGATTTTTTTTAAAGTATTTTTATTGATTTCAGGGAGAAAGGAAGAGATATAGAAACAACAATAATGAGAAGGAATCATTAATTGGCTGCCTCCTGCATGCCCCCTACTGGGGACTGAGCCCACAACCCAGGCATGTACCCTTGACCAGAATCAAACCCAGGACCCTTGAGTCCACAGGCCAACACTCTATACACTGAGCCAAACCAGCTAGGGCTGAAACTGATTCTTATTACCGTATTTGCCGGCGTATAAGACGATTTTTTGGCCCTGAAAAATATGCCTCCAAGTGGGAGGTAGTCTTATACAGTGAGTATATAACAAACTCTGTATTTTGAGTAGAAATGTTAGGGGGTCGTCTTATACGCCCAGTCTCTTATACGCCGGCAAATACGGTATTTTTCAGGGCCAAAAAATTGTCTTATACGCCGGCAAATATGGTAGTTAACTAAGGAAATTAATTAGAAGAAATATTTTAATATTGCTATTTGCCCTTTCTCTATAATAGAAGTGTTAGAAGTGAAAGAAAATTAATAAAATGTACATTTAAATAATATATAAATTAATTAATAAATAAATAATAACATGATATAACAACAACAGACATGATATGAAAACAAAAACATGATATAAAAACAACATTGATGCAAACAATGATGGATCAATTGATTAAACTTATTCTAATATCTCCCTGTATACCACATTAAAAGTAAAAACACTTTCAGAGTACTTTACTAATTTCCCTTGTGATGAAGTATTTTCAACTTTAACTTTAATATCACATGCTCTTCGAACTCGAGAGAACACAACACTTAACTGACTGTCTGAAAATGGGTTCATGTAGTAATATTCCTACTCTGTCTAGAGTTTGTTCTTGTGATTTATTAATAGTTATCACAAATGCTAGCATCACAGGAAACTGTCTTTGAATTAATTTAAATGAGAGACCAGTGTCAGATGGGGACAAATCAATTAATTAATCATTAATTTTTTAAAAATATGCTAGGTATTCTGGAAAATTTATATTATTTGGAGAAACTTTGTCTTTGCTACAACATTGAGTAAATTTTCCATCAGATGGTTTTTCATTGGAGAAATTTGGGGATAGGCAAAATTGACATATAAAAGTCATTCCACCACAACTGTGTTCGATAATTATATCCTCAGTTACCTCATTTTTGCTATGAAGGCAGTTCCTACCAGTATTGGTAGTACTTGTCGGTGACTGTTCTTCATACATACTCTGCTGACAGCGTTGCTTTCTTTCAGACTCAGAGGTAGTTATGCCAGTAGATGGTCTTCAGATACATTCTGTCAATGCCGCCGGCTACTTTTGCCTGCAGAGGTACATTGTGGCAATAGTTGGTCTTCAGACATATTCTGTCTATAATTTCGGCTTCAGGATGTCAAACAAAAATGTGATGTCGTTACCCGGCACCCACAGCCACTGTTTCCAGGATGGACTGTGGGCCACATTTTGTGCCATGGGGTCTTGGCAGCATTGGCTGTGATTTGGTAGGATGTCACTTCGGTGGTGGTGGCCTGTGTCACACTTGAGGGAAGCTGAGTGTTGTTTTGTGGGCACCAGGTCCATGTTGCTGTTTCTCTGTGCACATCATGGAAACTCTTGCACTGACCCCTGGTGGTCAGTGCACATCATAGTGACAGGTTGGATGGTAGGGCACTTAACATATTAGCCTTTATATATATAGAAGCTATGACATATTATGTGTTGTCCCAGACTGTCTTCTCCAGAAGCAACCCTAAGACCAGGTACCTATGCAAATGATTTATTAAGTAGGTGTTCCCAGGAAAGCCAGTAAGAAAGGAATAGAATAGGGAAGGAGAAATCTGAACAAAAATATGACTTTAAATTAAGTTCCATACTTGGCCTGATCCCAGGGGAGCTGTGGAGCATAAGTCACATACTGGAGTTGGTCTCTGCTCACGACAAAAGGTGTGGCTTTTATATTCCTGTGCCAGTCAGTCATTGGTTACAGATTGTCTCTGGGGAAACATGAAAACCCAGTAACTTCTGACTCTCCAAGAATCTGATGAAATAGCCTAATAGCGCTCCTTTGAGGAAAATTGTGAGTAGTTAGGAATAAAATGCATACAGGGAGAGGCATAGGCACACAGAAGTAGTACAGGGAATCTGAGGGCTTAGAGGTGAGGAGAGTGACAACTCTTACTATACATATTAGTGTGTAGCTCCAGCACATTAGACATGGTGCTACTTGTTACTGTGTCCATTCATATTAGGGATGAGTTGTGCTACATTGGCCAGCTGTCTTGATTAAATAAAAAACCCAGTTTGGTTATCATATTTCAGCAAGGGCTGGATTTTGCTCATGCTCCAGGCCACAATTTGCTGATCACTGATCAAGGTGAAGGGTATAAAGTAAACTTTCTGCCCTTGCACCATTATTGATCCTGAACATTAGGATTTTCTGTCTAAGCCGAAAAAGGGAAGTCTCCTACTTTACCCCCATTTCTGGGGTGTTGCCCCTGGCATCCATCCATAAGGTTGAAGAAATCCTTTTATTTATTTTTTAAATTCCCTGTTCCCATTAACTCTGCATTTATTTTCACTCTGAATAGAACATCTTGCAGGAGAATGAAACAGTTTTGGGATTAAACTAGATAGGGAAATGGAATTAAACACACATGCTTCAATTGTAGGACTTTTAAGCACTATTAAATATTGTAAATCCCCAAGAAAGGTTAATACAAAATAAAAAATTGTCATACTAAAATATCAGTGTAATCCTTATTGTGTGGATCATCTTATGAATGATTAATACAGAAAATTTGCAGATCTATGTGGCTCATGAATATGGATGCATATGTTCTAAACAAAATGTGTGCAAATTGAGTCAGTGTATAAAAAATGATAATATGCCATGACTAAGATGAATGTAACTTAAGACAATATGTAAATATATTTCATCACATTAAGGGAAAAAATCTAATCATTTTAATAGTTGTAGAATAAGCATTTGCAAAACATATTCCCATTCATGATTTTTGGAAAAAAACAACAACAGCCCAATAAAGGAAGAGTAGGAGGACATTTTAAGTTCTACCAAAAATTTTAAAAATCCTAAATTAGATCAATCATCATTCTAAATGGAGGAACATTTAATGCCCACTCTTTAAAATTAATTGCAAGATCTTTAACCATTTGTATTAGAGGTCATGGTTAGTGTAGTAAGAGGGGGAAAAATGAGACACATAACAATCTGAAAGTAAGAATTACACCTGTGATTATTTGCATGGGTTGTTTGTTGACATTGAACAAAAGAATTCAAAAATATTATTTGATGTAATACTTTATTAAGATGGTTAGTTATAAGATGAATAATCATGTTATTTGCATATTTATATAACAGTGCAAACATCTAGAAAGCATAATTAAAGAAAAATATACCATCCTGTATGATAAAGAGGGAATATACTAATTGACCCTCACACTGTCATCATGATGGTGGCTCCCACAGCCAATAAGGAGGGAATATGCTAATTGGCTGCCCTGCCCTCCAAGATAGCAATGCCCAGTCTCCTCAGCCCTGCCTGGGAAGCTTTGCTGCATGCCTGCCTCTGGAGTCACCCAGTCCTCTCAGTCCCCCAGCCTCCCAGGACCGGCCCGAGGTGCAGGCAAGCATCAGATGGTAGCTGCCTACCCGCTGAGGGCCACCCAAGGCTCAGGTAACCAGGACCAGTTGTTGCTTGCGCTGCCGGCAGTGGCAGCAGCAGAGGTGTGATGGGGCGTCGCCTTTTCCTGATTGCTGGGCTGCCTCCTGCCCCTGAGGGCTCCCAGACTGTGAGAGGGGCCAGGCCTGGCTGAGGGACCCCCACTACAGTGCATGAATTTTCATGCACCGGGCCTCTAGTATACAATAATATCAAACACCTGGCCCACAGTTAGCCCCATTATAGATGTGTTTCCATTATTTCCAGGCATGAACCTCAGTTCATACTACTTTCACGGAAGATTCATGAGACATAATAATATATATACGTGGATATATAAGAATACTACATATTCAGCATTAATGCATTCATGGACAACCCTTTGCTCAATATCTACCTTGTGCAAGGCACAGGACCAAGTACTAGGACAGCAAAACAAGCATGACGTTATTATTGTTCCTGAGCACCTGAACAATTTTTAGGCAGGAAAGATGAAAAAAATTTTCCATGAGTGCATTGTTTCTAATTTTATACACATATAAACACACATTGTTCATTATCAGAGCTCAGAGTAAAGAAGATAGTTTGCCTGCCCTTCACAAAACTAACACACTTTATAGGCCTGCAGGGAGTCTTTAAATAAAAGTCTCAGGACAGAATTTATCAGAAGCAGGCCTCTTGCATACTTGGAAGAGATTACCAAGGTTAGTCAACTCCTGGCTTTTCCTTTTGATATAACTCAGATGACTGTGATTTTGCCAAAATTATAAATAGCCAACAGGCTTTTAATTCATGTTTTCTTCATCATGAAGTGCAAGTTTATATCTTCTACTTTGGTAAATTTTATAAATTTCAACTGGAAGCAGCCATTTTGGAGAAAAGGCATGGACCCAAGTTTAGCAGCGTTGCCTGACTCTTCAGATCCTCACTGATTGTGGCTTTCCTATTTTTGTGAATTCTCCACATACATAATTATTAATGAGTAGCGTGTCCTTTCAGCTGATGTCTGCATTCAGAATTAAAATAGTAATTATTAAATCTCGCTCCCTTTCTCCCCATTAATGATTTTACTTTGAGCCAGGCTTGACAACTGAAGCAATTGGACATTAGCACATCATTTCACTTTCAATAATATGAAACATATGATACTAATTTCTGTGACTCATGCTCAGACCTAAAATAAAAGAGAAAGAAAGAGAGAGTGTGAGAGAAAATGAAGGAATGAATTTTCTATTTAGATTCAAAGGTAGAGAGGGATTTAATTCTATGATGATACTAAAAAGAAATATTTTTCCCCACTCATTAGAGTGACCCTTAATATATGGAAAGAATCCATTGCCATTATTTTAAATTTACAACAGTGCACTTAAATGCATATACCTAACACTGTCAGAAAGCATGAGACATTACAAAATAATGCAAATTGTAAACCAGAATCATTTTTTAACATTTAAGAAATTGATTTCAAAACTTTAAGAAATCTGAAACTGGTATAAATCAGTCCTTAATAAGTGATAATGCACTGGGCAAAAAATAATTTTAAAATACAACAAAGGCTGAGGTCAGTCAACCGCTGGCAACTTTTTATGGTCAGGAAGAGTGATAACTTTTAATAATAGATCTGAACGACATATTTAGAGGAATTTTTTGGTTTGATATTTCATGTGTAAGTCTTTAAAAATGAACATGGTAATTTTCCAAGATGAAGAAATTAAGATAATCACTGACTATTTTTCTATGTTTATTCTAGCAAGAAATAGGAATATTGGGAATTGAGTTGTTATGCAGCTTATTTTTGTTAATGAATTTTTGTTATAAAAAAAGACATTCCTTTATTACAAAAAGATTTTTCAAAATAAATTTTAATGGGAAGGATAGCATTCTAAGTCCATTTCTGAAAATAGTCCATTTTCTCTTTGGTAACTGGGCAGGGTGTGTTCTACTGGAGGCGACTGGTCATGAGCCCCTTTGGCTCTCAGAGAGGCCCACCAGCAGCATTCCTGTGTCTGTCTCACCCCAGGAAATCACTGACATCAATCAGAATCATGCACAGTTATCAACAGCCTTAAACACTAGGGGCAGAAAAAAACCTGATGCTATGAGATCCACATATTTTCTGCTTTCTAGCAACTCCTGTCTGATCACCCCTGGGCAAGACTGGGAGGAAAATGAGCAAATATTTAAAATTTTCTTTAGTAGAAGTAATGATCTAAATTAATTACTCATTTATATATCCCCTACAGCTTTTAAATTAATTTAATTTATTTTTGTAATATGGATTAATACATGGATTCTATTGCCAAATTCTAGGTATAAAATAGAAACTAAAATGAAAGCACTTTATTTTGTTTTAAATATATTTTTATTTATTTCAGAGAGGAAGGGAGAGGGAAAGAGAGAGATAGAAACATCAATGATGAAAGAGAATCACTGATTGGTTGCCTCCTGCACACCCCCCACTGGGGTTCAGCCAGCAACCCAGACATATGCCCTTACTTGGAATTGAACTGTGCCCTCTTGTTCATAGGTCAATGCTCAACCACTGAGCAACACCTGCTAGGCTGAAAGCACTTTATTTTATTTTTATTTTTAAAATATATTTTATTGATTTCCACAGAGAGGAAGAGAGAGGGATAGAGAGTTAGAAATATCGATGAGAGAGAATCATGATCAGCTTCCCCCTGCACATCACCTACCAGGGATGTGCCCGCAACCAAGGTACATGCCCTTAGCCAGAATCGAACCTGGAACCCTCCAGTCCACAGGCCAATGCTCTATCCACTGAGCCAAACCGGTTTCTGCCTGAAAGCACTTTAAAGAGCCATCAATTCCAACCTCTCCATAATGTATCCTTTCACCCATTCCCCTATGTGTGTATGTACATGTGTGAGGGTGTATAAATGCGTTAATCTATCTATCTATATAAAAGCCTAAGCAACCAGCTGGTAGCTATGAATGGAATGAACACCAGGGGACAGATGCTCAATGCACAGACATGGCAACATGGAACAGACTGATGAATCTCAGAGGGAAGAGGGGGAGGATGGGAAGAGATTAACCAAATATTTTATATGAACTAGTGGGGTCCCTCGGCCTGGCCTGTGGGAATCAGGTTGAAATCGGCTCTCTAACATCCCCCCAAGGAGTCCTGGATTGCAAGAGAGAGCAGGCCAGCCCAAGGACCCCACCAGTGCATGAATTTGTGCACCGGACATCTAGTGTATATAAAAGCCTAAGTGACCATTAAGACCAAATGACTGGAATGACCAGAATGATGGGAACAAAGCAGGAGCTGTCCCCTGGTGGTGAGTCTGCTCCTGCAGGGGGAGAGCCTCTCAGCTGACTGACCAGTCTGAGCGGCCTACCAGCCCTGTGGCAGCCACTCACTCCCTCAATAGTCCTGCAAGTCCAATCTCCAGAGAACGGGCCAGGCAGTGATGGACCAACACCGGGGCATGACCCCACTGTGCCTCCTGGAAGTTAGCCTTGGGCATTGTGGCTGCTTCCCCTCCCTAGATGCTCTGCAAGGAAGAAAAGATATAAATGTGGCTGCCAGGTGGCTCCTTACAATTGGGAGGACAGATCTGGATCCCAGGCTGGCAAAGGCATCCCACTGCCTGCCTGAAGGGCCAATCACATCCCAGTGTCCCACACCTCCTTTGGGACCCCACCCATGCATGAACTCATGCATTGAATCTCTAGTATACTTATAAAAATATAGGCAATGAGTGTACTTGAATGCATTTTCCATATAATTATGAACCATTTGCATTTTTTCCTCTATGAATTTCCCATCTAGAAAAAGAAAATGATTTGCTTATCTATACATATAAAAACCTAAGCAACCATACTTCGAGACAACTGGACAACTGGACAACTGGCCTGTAGCTATGATGTGCACTGACCACCAGGGGGCAGATGCACAATGCAGGAGCTGCTTTCTGGTGGTCAGTGTGCTCCCACAGTGGGAATGCCACTCAGCTGACAGACAGGCACCAGATGCCAGGCTGATGGTTGGTGTACAGCTACAGCAGTGTGAGCCTCTCCCACAGACACTTCCCCCATACGCCTAAACTGTAGCAGTGGGGCTAGGATGAGAGGGAGTGGCATGGTGCCCAGCCAGGGTTCAAGCTTCTCCCTGGCCACCTGCTGCTTCACACACTACTTTGTGCTGTGCAGGATGGACGTGAACAGTGGGCTGAAGCCCAATGAGCTGGCAGGTAAGGGCTGGGCTGTGGTGGCATGAAGGTCCACTGATCCCTGCAAGCCAGACTGAGGGACCCCACTGGTGCACAAATCCGTGCACTGGGCCTCTAGTAGAAACATAAAACTACAGGGATTTTTGATATATGAATTGTTTCATATGCTTGTTTCACTGTACAAGTCACTAGGAAATGTTTCAGAGATCTTTCCTTGTCAGAACATAGAGAATTGCTAATTTTTCTCTAACTGCTGTGTATAGCCCTAGCAGGGGTTGAAAAGTTCTATGTAACCATGTTCCTCTCTGCACACATGTCAAATTTTCCCAGCATAACCAGAAGCAGAATTGTTCAGTTATAAGGAACATGTATTTTAATTTTTAAGAAATTCTACCAAATCTCCTCCAAAATATCTGTGCCAAACTATTCTCACCAGTCATGCATGAAAGTTGATGTATCTCTCACTTTGCCAACACAAGGTTAACATTTTATTTTTTTCCAAGCTGATACAAATCATTGCATCCAATTTGTTTAAATTTTCAATTCCCTGGGTAACAAGTGCATTTGCACACACACACACACACACATATATATAATATATATATATTATTATATTATATATAAATATATATATATTATTGCTTTTAGAGAGGAAGTGAGAGGGAGAGGGAGAGATAGAAACATCAATGATGAGATAGAATCATTGATTACGTTTCCTACTGGGGATCTAGCCAGAAACCCGGGTATGGGCCCTTGACCAGAATTGAACCTGGGACCCTTCATTCTGCAGGCTGATGCTCTATCCACTGAGCCAAACTGGCCAGGGCTGCACATATTTTTAATATAGTTATTAGTCATTTGCATTTTCTCCCTTTGAATTTTTATTATGACATTTAAAGAAGAAATGCAACCATTCTGTTCAAGTATATTATAATAACTTTATCGTTTAGCTATATTTTGTGAAAGCATTTTCTCATTGAATTAAACAGTTATTTATATATCTTGGATATATATTTAATTGTGTTATAAGTGCTTTTCCCTATTTTATGATTTGTCTTTTAACTGTAATGATATATTTTATAATTTTTTAGTAATTAACTTTGAAAGTACATGATTAAATTTTGTTAAACATTTTCAAGACTTGCCTGAAGCCATAAACTTATTCTTTCATTTATGTTAATGTTTTGTTTACATGTTTAGGTTTTAATCCGCCTGGAGTTAATTTTTGTGAATGGTAGGTGAGAGATAGGGTTTGAACTTCATTTTTCCAGATGAGAAATCTGTTGTCCCAATATGATTTAGTGACCACTTCATTTCCTCTCTGGTAGAAAGTGGCCACCTAATTTATATGACATTCTCATAAACATCCATGTGTTTTTGACTCTGTAATTTGTCACATGAATTTTTTTTAAATTATGACACAAATGTCAGAAATTTAACTATTATTGGCAACAAGTGTGATCTTTATTTATTTAATAGTGTTTATTGAGTGCCTATTATGTGCCAGTCCTACTATTCTGAGCCCTGGGAGAAAGCAGTGAACCACGCAGGCCAAGTACCAGCACTCATGGCTGCGACATTCCCTACCGGGGACGAGGGGTGTTGAGAAAGGTAGTACATAACCAATGGGTATGATACAGCTGATCCACAAGACATCAAGCTTAAACATGTTTCACCTTCTCCTTTGTAATGTTAAAAAATATAGTTCCACTTTAGCTACACCAAAGTCTATACGAAACATTTTTTGTTTTGCTTGTTTTAACCGACCCATTTCTGAATTTTACATCAGAGAGTAATCAATATGCAAAACTCTCAAACTATAGAAAACTCTGAAATTATTAAAAAAAACTTAAAATCTATCTGGAGAAAGGAGACATAAGTAATCAAAGATGTAATGTAAACAGACAAATGCAATAATAAATGGGAGGCTTCAAGATAGCACAGCTTTCGTTTTTAAATTGATAGTCAACAACAGGCCCATTAGAGGGACCAGATCACTGTGATGTGGGAAGATTGATCCAGACCCTCAGTTTTATTGAAATGGAAAAAAGGAGCATGTATCCATTAAAAAATGGCTAAAAAGCCATTATGGAGAGGGCTTTTGAGAAGGATTTAAATAGCTAAGAAGTTTTGATTATATGTTACATCTATCAAGGGAAATAAAATAAAAACATATTTAAGCAGAAGGACATGGTCAGTATGTCATTTCAAAGAAATGACACTCCCGGAAAGGTGGAAAGCAGAACTGCCCAGACAAAAATCTGTCTGCTGTACTTCAACTTTTCTTTAGAGTCCCCTGGACTTCCCAAGGGGCTTGGTGTCACTGGGCTGACCTTTTCTCCAGTGATCGTGCCCTTTTGTATCTCAGACCTTCCTGAAATACTAACTCTTCTCCAAATTTCAGCCCCAAAGAAAAATTAAATAGTGTCTGTCACATCTAAAGATGATACTCCTGGATTATCACAGCTGCCCCTGAACATAGCTCTCCTGGGAAATACATTTGCATTTAGCAATTTGCTGAAGGGGATGAGGAGATGGAAAACTCCTAGAAAGTATGTGGAAATGTCAGATTCTTGGGCAGCCTGGAAGGAGAGCTGCTTTTGTTCCAGGGAAGTTTCAGACCCTGTGGTAGCTTCTAAAATGGGCCCCAACTGCCCTGCCAGCTTGGCTCAGTGTTTCAGCGTCAACTTATAGATCATGAGGTCATGATTCTCCTCCCAGTTAGGGCACATACATGGGTTGGGAGCTTGATCCGCAGAGTGGGGTATGCAGGAGGCAGCTGATCAGTTATTTTCCCTCATCACTGATGATTTTCTCTCCTCCCTTCCTCTCTGAAATCCATACAAATATATTTGAAATGTTTAAATTAGAAATAAATAAATAAATAAAATGGGCTCCAATGACCCCCCCCCCCTCTGGGGTTTTATACCCTTACTAGAGGCCCAGTGCACAAATTTGTGCATAGGTGGGGTCCAGCCAGTCTAGCTCCAATGAGGGTGGATTAGGCCAGGCCTGTCAAAAGGAGGAGATAGCAGAAGGTTGGCTGGCTGGACCACCCTGATAGGGGCCTGATCAGGGCCAGGACAGCTGGGGGGAAGGGATTGTGGGCAATGGGCCAGCCCACCCCACCCCCAAGTGGGGTGTGGAGGCCAATTAAAGGTCAGTGGCTAGAAGAGGCTGTAGGAAATTGGCCAGCCAGCCCCACCCCTGATTAGTGTGGATGGGCAATCAGAGGTGGACCTGGCTGGGGGTAGGGGTTCTGGGCAGTGGGCCAGCTGGTCTTACCCCAAATGGGGTGAGGGAGCTGACTGGGGTCCAGCGGCCTGGGCAAGTGACCACGGGTGATTGGCCGGCTGGCCCTGGTCCTGCCCCTGATCAGAATAGGGGGGAGTCGATCAGGGGCGGAGCTGGCTGGGGGAGGGGTTGCAAGAGATTGGCTGGCCATCCACAATCCCTATTGGGGTAGGGTGGGGCAATCAGGGGTGGGGGTGAGGGAGAGGGGGACAAGGGGGAAGGGCTTGGCCGTCTGCTCCACACTTGATCAGGGTGGGAGGGACCAGTCAGGGGCAGGGTCCAAGGGAGGATGGATGGCCAGCCCCACCCAGGATGCGGCTGGTTCGCTGGCCGCAGTGGGTGTCATAGCCACTGGTCATTCTAGTCATTCCGGCATTCTGGTTGCTGGCTTTATATATATCTGTGTGTGTAAATCTATACCTATACCTATACCTATACCTATACCTATACCTATATCTATCTATCTATTTATCTATCTATAGATGTTATCCTTTTTCTGAGTGTGTGCTGGACTTAATGAATAGATTCCTACAAACCTGATATTGGAAAAATGATGGGGTGTCACTTCTGAGATTGTTATAAAAGATTGGCTTTCATCTTGCTAATTTTCTCTGGATCTCAGTCTCTTTCTTGCTCACTTTAATGCAAGCCGATGTCATCTTGTAAACTGCCAAGGGAAAGGCCCACAGGACAGAGAACTCAAGGACTCAGTCCAGCAGGCTGTGAGGAACTGAATCTTCCTATCACCCCACGCGCAGATTCTTCCTGGGTGGAGTCCTAACACTGCCATTGTGGTCTGTGAGAAACCTTGAGGCAGGAAACTCAGGTAAGTCACCCCCAGATTCCAGACCCTCGGAATGTGTGAGATAACAAATGTTTGTTGCCTTAAGCCACTACATTGTGGGTAATTTGTTATGCAATACAGATAACTAATTCAGGCCACCTCAAACACAGAACACTTTGTGGGCGTTGTAAGGAATCGCAGAATCTTAGAATTGAAGGAGAATTTAAAAATCAGGTTTGAGACTCTCATAATATTTCTGCTAATGATGGTCAAGTCACACTCGAACACCTACCATGTCCTGAACGTTTTAATATAATTTTCAATTGGGCTTGGAAATTTCCCATGTAGTAGTCACTGGGTAATGATGAACTCTCGTGTTTCTGTGATCAACCATCATGTGGGTTTTTCATTTGGGATCGGGGACGTTACATTACTGGTTAAGGCTGATAGAAAAGAAAAAGCATGCTATCGAGGAGAAGGTCATGCATGTACGGTCTAATAAGCTTCTGTAATCAAGTTTCCTGTGTAAAACACGTCATCTCAGGAAATGGAAATGGAAAATGCCAATTTAACAGTGCTCTGAAACCATAATAAAGAGTGAAAAATGAATTATCGCCGGAGTTGTAATAAAACCCACAACAATTTTCTTAAAAGAAAAAGTGCATGTGACAAATTTGCCTAGACATGGCAATGATTTGGCTTCTTTGGGAAGAAAACCCATTCGATGGCAATCCGGCTCGTAACATTCCTTTATTAACTCCTCTTCATTGAGAACCAGCACGGGACAGCTGCTGTGCATCTTGGCCTCCCACAGCATCTCCCAGCTACGCTGCTAACAAATTGAAGTCGTCAACCCAAACGTGGTGAAGCAATTCATTCAATAGCAGCTGTGAAAAACGGGTCAGCGTAAATGGACTCTAAAGATAATTTAACTGGCAAGGACATTTTAAAAAAAAAAAAGCCTGCATTCCTGCATGATTTATGTAGCCAAGATGATTGAAAGCCTGCTTGTATTCCCTTGGGACGCTCCCCTACACTGTGAAGGCTGCTTATTGCAAACACCTGCTGCTCCCTGCCTCTGCGCTTCTATTTTGGCCTGGGCGCGTGGCAGACCGGAAATGCCAGAGGGTGGGAAAGTTTCTGGATGCCAACTCCAAGCAGTGTTGGAGCAGAGGTGGGAAGACGGTACACAATCTCCCTTGCAGCTCTGTTGGCATAACTCTAATGCATGCTCCACATGGCCTACCGGCGTCGCCCAGCCTCATTGAAGCAGCAGTTGCGCACAGTGGTAACTTGCTTGATAATGTAACCTGTGTTGCAAGATCTCCCTCCCCTTTGTTAGTTCCCTTGTCCACTAGCAGTGTTCCCTGAGATCACTAATAACCATCAGTGTGTCTGGAGAGCCTAAGAAAAGTATCTGGACTCAAATTCACATCTCAGGTTGAATTGAGTGGAGTTTTATACCCAAATTAACCAGTTAACTGCCACACAGTCCAAATGGAAACCATCCCCACAGGCCACGATGCTTTGAATTTAATTTAAAAAATCAATTTGCAATGAATATTATAAAAATAAATATGTTGCCGAAACCGGTTTGGCTCAGTGGTGGAGCATCGGTCTGTGGACTGAAAGGTCCCGGGTTCGATTCCGGTCAAGGGCATGTACCTTGGTTGCGGGCACTTTCCCCGGTAGGTGGTGTGCAAGAGGCAGCTGGTCGATGTTTCTCTCTCATCAACGTTTCTAGCTCTCTATCCCTCTCCCTTTCTCTCTGTAAAATATCAATAAGATATATTTAAAAAAAATAAATAAAATAAAAATAAATATGTTACTCATGATTTGGGTGCTCTTCAATATTTTCAGCTGAAAATTCTCACGAAAAATGATTTTAAAGTTGGACAGGGCTGCCACTTAGGGAAAACATTTAAAAAAATTTTTTTTATTTTTAATAGACACACCTGGCGTGTGGGGAAGGTCCACTGCTTGCGTCTACAGGCGCTTATGGCGGATGATGGGTTAAATGCTTAACAATTGAGCACTCAAAATGCAGTAGGTTTTCTTGATTACTAGCCAAAACCAGACTTGAGAACTCACCCTCATGTATCTTATGAATAACTGTTATATTTTCTTTCTCCTAGCTTTAAGTTTAAAATGCTACCAGAAGTCCAATTGCTTTTATTACAACCAGGATTTCCAACACAGTCTCAGAACCTTCATGAAACAGAGGGTAAAATGTATTGTTCCTCAACCCAAGAAGACTGTCATTCACAAAGAAAGGCTCACAGCACAATAACCAGAGCTCGTGAATGCTTATTATGGGTCAGGAAGTATACTAAGTGTTTTATATGTATTTCCCATTCTATGTTCAAGATACCTTTAAACTTTAGGTACTGTTCTTATTACATTTTTTTGTCTTTTTGTAGCAAACTTATTGTTGAATAAAAACTGCATGTATTTACAGTGTACAATTTTATGTCTAAATATGTGTATATACCCATGAAACCATTACCTCCATCAAGATAGTGAACATATCCATAACCCCCAGAAATTCCTTTAATTATATTTTATAATTCATTTCCATTCCTCATTTCTTCTCCTTACGTCCTCAGGCAACTGTCACTATAAATTAGTATGTTTCCTAACATCTTACACAAATGAAATAATATCGAATTGCTTTTCATGCTGTCTTCTTTCATTAATAATTACTTTGAAATGCAGCCATATCATTGTGTATATCCACGATTCCTTTCTTTATATTGCCGATTTTATTCATTGCATGTACATTCTACGATTTGTTCTTATACTCATCTGTTGAAGATACTTGGGTTCTTCCCAGCTTTTAATCATTAAATGTGAACATTCATATACAAGATCTTATATAAGTGCTAGAGGCTCGGTGCACAAGATTTGTGCACTTGGGGTGGGGCAGGGGAGTCCACCAGCCTGGCCTGTGCCCTCTCACAGTTCGGGAGCCCCACGATCAATTGCCCCAAAGAGATAGGCCCTGCCCACCCATCTGGGGCTCTTTGATTGCCCCAAAGAGGTAGGCTGGAGCCTAGAGACCTACCTCTGTGCCACACACACAGTGTCAAGTCCCTGCCCACCCGCACACACTCACACAGCCCCACCCACCCGCATGCACCTGCTGCACAAGCAGCCTCCTGGTGATCCCTTGTTATGAAGTGAGGGCGTCAGGGCATGAGGGCGTGATGACCATTAGCATATTAGCTCTTTATTATAAGATATGCTTTCATTTCTCCTGGATAGACAAGAATGGATTGTACAGTCAGTGTACTTGTTACATTATAAGAAATGACCATTGTATCATTTTATATTTCACCAGCTATGTAGGAGGATTTCAGTCTTTCCGCTCCTTACCAGCACTTGTTATCATTAGGCTTTTTATTTTTAGCAATTCTTAGAGTTGTGTGGTGTTGTCTCATTGTAGTTTTAATTTGCCTTTCTCTAATGACTACTTATGTTGAGCATATTTGCATGTACTTATTGAGCCTCTGTATACCTTCTTTGGTGAAGTATCTGTTCAAAAAATTTGTCCATTTGTATTGGTTGGATGTTTTCTTATTATTTGGGTTTGAGAGATATTTACTTACTCTAGATATAAATCCTTTACCAGGTATGCGATCAGCAAATGTTCTCTTAGAGTATGTTGTTTTTTTCTTTTTGTCCTCTTAATACTATCTTTTGAAGAGGAAAATTTTCAATTTGATGAAATACGATTTTTCAAAGTTCTTTAATGGATTATGCTTTAGGTATTTTATCTCAAAACTCTTTACCTAAACCTAAGGTTACAAAGATTTTCTCTTCTATTTTCTTCTAGAAGTTTTAAAGTTCTTTTAAAAATATTTTTATTTATTTCAGAGCAGAAGGGAGAGATATATTTAGAAACATCAATGATGAGAGAGAATCATTGATTGGCTGCCTCCTGTATGTCCCACACTGGGGATAGAACCTACAAACCAGGCATGTGCCCTGATCAGGAATCAAACCATGACCTCTTGGTTAATAGGTTAATGCTCAACCACTGAGCCATGCCAGCCAGGCGAAGTTTTAAATTTAGCATTTGAGATCTATGGTTCATTTTGTTTTAATTTTTATATATGTTAAGAGATATGGATGACATTTTATTTTTTAACTTGGATATCTAAATGAATGAGCACGATTTAGTGAAAAGACTCTCCTTTCTCCACTGATTTGCTTTTGCGCTTGTTCCTAAGATCAGTTGTAATATATATGTGGATCTAGTTAAGGATTTTCTATTCTGATCTATTGATCTATTTGTCTATATTAACACAAAAAGAAGGTAGTGTATTTGCTTTATAAATTTTTAAGTATTAAAATAAAGTAGTGTTAGTCCTCCAAGTTTGCTCTTGATTTTCAAAGTTATTTTGGCTATTCTATGTCTTTGCATTTCCATATGAATTTTAAAATTGACTTGTCAGTTTTTACAAAAGAAATATTATTGATATTTTGATTGGGACTGCATTGAGTCTACTCATAAAATTACCATATTAGCAATACTGAGTCTTCTGAAGCATAAATCTGGGATATCTTTCCATATATTTAGGACTTCTTTAATTTCTAGTTAATTTGGGATATATTGTAATTAAAACCATAGTTTTCAATGATTAAATCCTTCACATATTTTCTCAGTCTTGACCACTAAGTAGTTTATATTTTTATGCTATTAGAAATGGTGTTATTTAATCTCAATTTCTGATTACTTATTACTAGCATATAAAGATAAAAACTGATTTTTGTATATTGATCCTATCCTGCAACCATGTTAAATTTAGTCCTAACAGCTTTTTAAGTAGATTCCTTCCAATTTTCAATATAAATTATATGATGTTCTTTGAATGAAGATAGTTTTATTTTTTCCTGTCAAATTTGGATGGTATCAATTTCTCTAGGAGATAAAAGGCTATTCAGCTTATCTACAACTTCATGCAGGAGCTTTCAAATTACTTGTACATTTAATCTAAGTTGTTGAATTTATTGGCATAGAGTTATTTATAATACTTCCTTATTTCCCCTTTATATGTTTGGAATTTATAATGATGTCATCTCTCTCATTCCTAATACTACAGCAGTAATCGGTGCCTTGTGTTTTTGTGTTTTTGTTTTGTTTTTTTTCTTGGTCTGTCTGCCAAGCAATTAATCAACTTTAATAATCTCAAGAAAACAACTTTTGGTGTCATTGATTTTTCTCTATCTTTTTTCTGTCTCCTATTTATTTCCACAGTGATTTGTACTATTTGCTTTTTTTCTGTGTACTTTGAGTTCAATCTGTTCTATGTTTTCTAGTTTCTTACGGTGGAAGTTAAAGCCATGATTTGAGAACTTTCTTTTGTAAAAACTCTCTAAGTGCTACTAAAATTACCACTAACTAATTCTTTAGGTGAATCTCACAGATGCTGAGATATTTTGTTTTCATTTTAATTCAGTTGAAAATTTCTAATTTCTATTTTATTTTATTTTTTAGCTTATGGATTTTTAGAGGTATGTTATTATCAAATATTTGTAGATTTTTCAGAGATATTTTATACTATTGATTTCTATTTTTACTCCATTGTTGAAAGGTAATATATTTTGTACTATATTATTTCATTTTAATTATGAGACTGGTTTTATGGCCCCAAATATTGTCTTTCTTGGTAAGTGTTCTATGTGCACTTGACAAGAATGTATACTCTTCTTTTATTGGATAAGGTGTCCTATAAATGCTACATCAATCAAATTGGGTGGTTGTGTTTCAAAAAATCTATTCTCAATTATTTTTCTGTTTACTTGTTCTATTACTTTCTGAGAGAAATACATTGAAGCCTTTGACTATAATTATAAATTTGTCATTTTTCCCATAGTTCTATTAGTTTTCATTCATGTATTTTCAAATTGCTATCAGATGAGTAATTAAATTATTGTGTTCTCTTGATGAATTTACCCCTTTATTATTAAATCATTATCTTTATACTTGTAATATTATTTATTCTGAAATCTCCTTTACCTAATAATATTAATATAGCCTCTCCAGTTTTTTGGGTGTTTTTGTTTGTTTTTGTTTGTTTGTTTGTTTGTTTTAAACTTTTAAAAAATATATTTTATTGATTTTCCACAGAGAAGAAGGGAGAGGGATAGAGAGCTAGAAACGTTGATGAGAGAGAAACATTGACCAGCTGCCTCCTGCACACCCTCTACTGGGGATGTGCCTGAAAGCCATGTACATGCCTTTGACTGGAATCAAACCTGGGACCTTTCAGTCTGCAGACCGACGTTCTATCCACTGAGCCAAACCGGTTTCGGCTGTTTTTTGTTTTTTTGGGTTTTTTTTGCTTAGGATTATCATGACATGTTTTTTAAATCCTTTTACTTTGAACTTGTTATTTCACATTAAATTATATTTTGTTTCTTGTAACAACATATAGTTGTCTTTCTTTACTCCTGTTCAGTGTCATTCCTGAGACTTAGTTTGGTAAAGAAGAGTAGAAGCTTCATTATGTGATCCAGGAATGGAGCAGGGTGAGTTCATGCTCCAATGGCACCTTCTCCCCAAGTGAGGAGCCTTCAATATTTATAGGCTGCGGAGGGAGTGATTAAATTCTTTTTAGGCATGCCTAGTTATTATTCTATTGCACTTGGCTCTATGGTACACAATGCCCAATCTCTATCTTGGCTTTTGCCTGGGCACCTTGATTTTTGTGGTGGGGTGAGGACTTTTTTTCAGTTCCTGTAAGCAAACATAGCTCTTAACATAATTTAGGTATTGAAAAAGATTGGCATCTATTAGGTGATAATCTGGTAACATTTTTCTTTTAATTAGGGTGTTTGAATTATTTACATCTAATGTGATTACTATTATGTGTTTTTCACTTGTCTCATCTATTATTGTTCTCTTTTTCCTTTATCCTTTGTTTGGATCAATTGAGCATTTAAACATTTTTATTTAATCTCCTTTATTGGCTGATTAGATATAACTTTTTGTTTTGTTTGTTTAATAAACCCATTTGGATTTATAGCATATATCTGTAACTTATCATATTCAACTATCTATTATTATTATACCACTTGGTATATAGTTTAAGAATCTTACAATAGTATGCTTCCATTTCTCTTCCAGATTTTATGATTGTTGCCTTACATGTTTACTTATACATATGTTAGAATGCCTACTTACATTTTAATTATTTTTGCTTAAGCAGTAAACTATCTTCCAAACCAATTTAAATAAAAAAAAAATGATCCCCCTATATTTACTTTACACATGCACTTTATATTTCCAAACGACTTCATTCTTTTGTGTAGATTTATATTTCTGTCTGTGTCATTTTTCATTTGCCCCAAAGAATTTCATTAAGATTTCTTATGGTATGGGTCTGTTGGAGGTGAATTATTTCAGGTTTTATATATCTGAAAAAAGATGTCACAATTTTACCTTCTCTGTGTACAGAATTCTAGGTTGATTGGATTTTTCTTTTGGAGGCTGGGAGAGAAAGGTTTCAGTATTTTTGAGATGTTGCTTAATTATCTTCCCTCTTGCAGTGTTTCTGACAAAAAAGACCACAGTGGTGTTTTTGTTGTTCCTTTACATCTTTTTCTCCCTCTTGCTGCTTGTTAGATTTTCTCCTAATTATGACTTTGAGCAATTTGATTATGCTGTTCCAAAGTATGCATTTTCATGTTTCTTGAACATGGTGTTCACTGAGCTTCTTGGATTTTTTTTTTTTTTTTTGTGTGTGTGTGTGTGTGTGCGTGTGTGTTATATTTATCAAGTTCGGGGAAATGTTAACCTTTGTTTTTTAAGTAACCCTTCATTTGGAATCTCTTTCAACATGTATAAGTAGGCCACTTGATGTTGTTCCAAAGCTCACTGATGCTATTTCCAGTGTTTATTTTTCTCTTGATAGTTTATTATGTATATTGCCCTATCATTGCTGAAAAAGAAATTAATGAGTAAGTAATCATTTACTGTAGTTTAACAAATGAATAACTCTAACAAAAGGAATAACTTGCTCAAGTGGTTAAGTCAGAATTCAAACATAGGTTTTCAGATTCCAGAGCATTAATCCTTGACTACTACTCTCTACAATGTATGTCAGTAATATTTCAGTCCTTGATATGTAGGTAACAGTAAAAATATTACTTATTTTTAAAAGTAACAAATAAACTATTAGATTAAAATTAAAAATTTAACTGGAACTGGAAATATTTCTTTAAGAAATATTTAGATTTTTCTAAATATTTAAATATTTCTAAATCTAAAGGATTAGATTACTTATACACAGGTAAGGCACTGTAGACCTTATTAAAAAAATAGAGGCCAAGTGTACAAAATTCATGCATGGAGGGAGGGTGTCCTCTCAGCCCAGCCTGCACCCTCTCCAATCCGGGACCCCTTGGGGGATGTCCAAAACCGGCAGTCAGACATCCCTCTCACAATCCAGGACTTTTGGCTCCTAACTTCTCACCTGCCTGCCTACCTGATTGCTTCTAACTACCTCTGCCTGCCGGCCTGATCACCCATAACTGACCCCCCCCCACTGGCCTGATCACCCCCAACTGCTCTCCCCCAACCCCCCACCAGACTGGTCACCCCTTAGATTTATAGATTAGGCACAGTAAGAGATTATCAACAATAATTAATGATAAAATTGAACAATTATAATAATATGCTGTTATAAAAGTCATGTGACTGTGATATTCCTCTCTCTCTCTTTTCTCTTTCTCATAACCAATCTGACATCCAGATGGCTACTTAGTGACTAATGGGTAGGTAGCATATACAGCATGAATATACTCAACAAAAGGATGATTCATGTTCCTGGCAGGATAGAGAAGGTCAGAGAGGAACAGTGTGAGCCTTCATCACACTACTCAGAATGGCGCAAGATTTAAAATTTATGGATTATTTACTTCTGGAATTTTCCATTTAATATTTTCAGACTGTGGGTGACCATGGGAAACCAAAACCTTGGAAAGTAAAAACTGTGGACAAGGGGACTACTGAAGTTTATTATAACATTTTTTTCTTTATTTCTGAATAGGGAGCATCTTTCTCATTTCATTTCCTGATGCACATATAAATGTATGAATTGAATTAGCATATATATATATATTTACCAATCCACAAAAGGCTGATAAACCTAGAAGTGACATCTTACCATCTCTTGCAGCCCTGTGACTTTATCTAATTAATTCTAACCATTTCTCATGGATTGCAGTAGCTGGCAGGTAATACTCTGCATTTGGCAGCTGAGAAAATAATGTTTATTGCGAACCTTGAGGTGGGAAAATAATGCTGAAATAGTTTCCCCCTTCCCTCCCTATCTGCCTCTTCACAGCTAGAGGCGCTGGCATAATGCCTAGTGCAGAGTAGGTGCTTAGTAACTGGCATCCACGTTTTTATTAAAGAAAACTTGGGGGGGGGATAAAAATATTACTGGGAAAGAATAATGTGGAATTCCAAAGAAAGGAGAAGATATAATGAGGAAAGAGGGTGTGGCACGGCACTAAAATAATTTTATATCCACTCAGGAGTAGGATGGTGATAAATCAGGCTTGGATGACAAATGCCTCTCCCACCATACTCTTCCCCATGCTTGGTAATTTCATGCTGACTCTAGCAGCTTTATTCTAATATGTTTAGTAATGCTTGCAAGTTTTAAAATCATTGAAACAGAAATTGAGAATATAAAACATTATAAACGTTTAATGGAACATTTATATAGTTTATCAATTTTATATAGAAAATACAAACATACTACTTCCTATTTCTTTTTCCTTAAAAAAAAGGAAATGTACCTCAAATGTCTCCTATCATCATCTCTCATGAAAATTTCCAGCTGAGATTCGTTCTTTTCTTGCCATTTATTACTAGTTTTGTTTCCAAGCTCACTGTACTGAGTCAATTTTCACTCACATCCATAGTCCTCTCATGTTTTTTTCTTTTCCTCACCTTTTCAGACAATAGAAATATGAGTATTAAAGGCAATGGGTTGTTATCTGCAACTCCCAGAAGACACAGTCCCTTAGATATTCTAAGTATGTCATCAGAAGCTACAGCAATTTACATTTAGGAATGAACTAGAAGGAACTGAATGTCCACTTGTGAAAGGTATTTCTGTGGCTGCAAAAATTTTCCGGGAGAAATTACATTTTTCATCCTCCTTCTTTTCACTTAATAGCATGCTTTGGAGTGTGTGCACTTTTGGGGGAGATATGCTTTCTGTCCAATGAGGTTATTAGTAAGAGAAAATCCCCAGTGACCCTTCCTGTCAAACCTACAATTGACCCTTTTCCTAGACGAAGTCTCTTTGTCACGTATGTATCTAGCTCTGATGTGGGAAATAACTGGTATCCAGGTCTGAGTGCTGTAGCAAATGATGCATGGAAATTGTATAACCATCTTCCCTCTTGAATTGTCTCACAACATTGGTTTAATGAGATAGAGACAGTAATGAGCTTTTTCCAATTACCATCTTTCTAATTTAAGTTCAGTTACTGAGTGTTAGAGGGAGGGCCACAGATCCCTGAAGGGCCAACAATTTAATGCTGTGACCACAGTTTTAATGATCTCACTTTCTCTTTTGAAGATACATTTTGATAATCCTTTAACGTGCCTCCTTCCTTTTCTAAATGTTAGGCCTGTGGGCAGTGCCTCTCCTTTGTTCCAAAACACAGAGGAAACATATCTTTGTGAAATCTGAGGGCTTCAAAGCACTTCTTTATCTAGATGGGAAGAACCATGGTGTAAGAACATGGCCTTTGGAAATCAAGAGAAACTGGATCTGAATCTCAGCTCTTTTCTTCCTGCTTGCGGGGTATTAATTGCATAGTTCGTGAAAACTATTAGCTACTTTTACAGAGCAAAATGAAGGTCACATAAATTAACATTTGCAAACTAACTGACGAAGCAATTCCTTCTGTTTTCACAGGAAAACACTGTGAGTTCAATCTTGTTAGCTGCCAATGATAGAAGAATTGGGGAAATATCAGTATGTACCGGCCAGGATTCACGGCTTGCGTTGGCATATGGGCCAATTTAACATTTAAGAATAAGGAATCTTGTCCTCTTGTAGCATATATTTTCCCCAAGGAACTTACACAATTCATCTTGGCATTTCTTTACCTATTACAGTCCCAAAGGCAACTAACTTCTATGGGGCATATAGAAAAACGGGAAAACCTGCAGGTTTACCTGCAGCCCAGCAGACTCTGAGTCTACTAGTCTACCCTAGAGGCATGCTCTGATTCCACTCTACTTTAAGTTTCTGGATGCACTACAATCACACCTTATCCTCTACATCTGTCATATCCAGCATTTGAATCTTTAAGAGCTCATCAGTTGTATATACTATCTCTAAAATACATTTTTCCCTTAAATGTTAGGTATTCATTCTGTACTAATGCAGTTCACACATTTTCAAACAGATAAAAACAAATACAACTAGAAGTTCTTGCCATGTTCTAATAGGTCACTTTGCAATTCTTTGCTGTGTATTCCCATTGAGACTGAATGTTTTTCCTGTTGAAACTTGTATGAGGGTGGGAAATAAATGTGGTAGATTCATTGATGCTAGAGACTAGCATTGCTTTGTGTTGGCCATATTTGCAGATTCTCCTGATTTCCTTTTACAGGGAGCTAAGCCAGGTTCCTTTACTTCGCCAACAAGGACTGGAAGAAACTGGACTCTTGGCTGACTGTCAGCAAACTCTTTTTGCTATCTTTATGCGTTTATAACCAAACATCACAGTATGTCCTTTGAGATTTATAAAATTGGCTTACATCCCCAACCTGAGTCCTACATAAAATTTTTCCCCTCTCTAAGATTTTGACAAGTTCAAGGAGTTTTATATCCCCGTGGTTATATTTCTCTCCACTTTCTTATTCTTGTGAAATTCCCTATCTTGTTTACTCTTGCCACCCTGCAGGGTGTATCCTATATGTGAAATCAACCATCATTAAGGCTATAGCAGGGAAATGTTGGGTCCCTTATTCAGGCCAATGGATTGCCAATATGCGGTCCACACCCAGAGCAAGGAGCAAGATGATTCAGTGGGGCAAAAGAAAATCTTGCAACTTATGTTTATGTTTATTTTTATGTCATGCTCTTAAATTTCCATTTTGGATGTATGTAATGTGCACAAGCAGAAGTCTGAAAACATAGCCATAAGTTCTTTGACACTTCTCTCATGAAGAGATAGGACCTTCCTTGTCCCCTGCTCTTAAGAGACCGTGATAGAAGGAAGACTTTGTACTTTCCCAGAGGAAGTCATAAAAGGCCATGCAGCCTTCGTTTTGTTTGCTGAAGCACATGCCCTGGCAACCCTGAGCCATCATGTAAAAAACCCAGATGGCCTGAGACCACCATGCTGTGAGTTGACCCAAGCTACAACACACCTCAATCCTTCAAAAGTACTGGTTGAGACCAGCCTAGGCACCAGGCATGTGAGTAAAGAAGCTTTCAGATGAATCCAGACCTCAGCCTTTTGGGTCACTCCCAGCTATTTAAGAATTCCCAGTAGAAGCTCTAGGAATTATGGAGCAAAGACAAACCTCCTTTTGTCTAAATGTCTGATCCACATGCACCTAACAAAATCTCTGCTGTTTTATATTATTACTAGAGGCCCAATGCACGAAATTCATGCAAGAGTAGGCCTTCCTTTGCCCAGCTGCGGGCACCAGCTTCCCTCTGGCACCCGGGACCTGGGCTTCAACTGGAAGGTCATCTGGAAGGACCTCCAGTATAATTAGCATATTATGCTTTTATTATTATAAATTAGGTTTTGTGATGTTTTAAATGCAACAACAGATAAGCTGACAACATAATAAATTAGTAGATAGAAGTAATTTATAGACAGATCTCCATTGTGATGATGTGTGAAAGAAATCACTTTTTACTGGTGGAGTGCAAGGTCAAGAACTTTGGAGACTACTGAGTTGCACATGAGATGGTGATCATAGGGCAAACAGAAACTAAAGATAAGGATAAGAAGTTTGCATAACAGGATAGGCTGGTATGAAATAAGCACAAAGCTGAACAGCAGAGATAAAATACAGCAAGTGGTCAGAAATCAAACTGGAGAAATGCAAGAATCAAAGACTTTGTAGCTATTAGGTAAAACAAATTCAACTGTGTAGGTGAATTAGAAAAAGATTTTAGATACTTCGATGTGACCTAAAGACCTAGAGCAAAATTTCAAGCCCGTCAAGCGCTCTCAGGCACTTTTTATTGGGGTAGAAAGAAGTTTCAGGTCAATGAGGCAGGGAAAACAGGCGAAAGCATGCACCAAACCAGAAATGGCTAAGGGAGCAGTGCACTGAGGAGAATCCTGCAGGTTAGGATTTTCTTGAAGGACTTTGCACATTTCCTTCAAAGTACAGAGATTTAATTCACATACTATAAAATTTACCCATTAAAAGTGTACAATTCTGTGGTTTTCAGTACATTCATAAAGTTATACAACTATCACCACTATCAAATTTCAGTATATTTTCATTATGACAAAAAAGAAAACCTTTGAAAAAGAATAAAGTGGGAGGAATTGGCCTGTTGATTTCAAGAATTTTTATAAAACTACTAGAGGCCCAGTGCACAAAATTCTTGCCTGAGTTGGGTCCCCAGAGGCTGCCAGCTACCGTCGGGCATCTCCCTTCCCAAGCTGCTGGCAGCTGGCTGGGGCCTTACTTCATTCTGTGCCGCCCCCTGGTGGTCAGCACACGTCATAGCAAATGATTGAATTCCCTGTAGGTCAAACTCCTGAGGGGACACTTTGCATATTAGGCATATATATATATATATATATATATATATATATATATATATAATTAGTCAAGATTGTTTTATTGACAGAGGAATAGACACATAGATCAATTGAACAGAATACAGAACAAAGAGATAGATCTATACAAATATGCCCAACTGAATTCTGACAATTTTGCAAAAGCGATGCAATAGAGGAAAAACAGCCTTTTCAACAAATGATGATGAAGCAATAGGTAAAACATCCATAAAGCAAAAGTAAAATAAAATAAATATTGTATCATAAACCTGACCTCACCAAATGTAAAGACTTGCTGAAGAATCCTGTGAAGAGGATGAGAACATGAGCTACGGAATGGAAGAAATATTTGCAGAACAGATTAGTGGTTGCCAGCGTTAAGTGGACAGGGTGCAGAATGACAGCCTGAAGGATTATTGTGGTGATCAAACTGTTCTTATCCTCATGGTATCAATATCAATGCCTTGATAGTGATATTGCATTTTCCCCCCAAGATGTTACTTTTGGGGTAAATTGGATAAAGCGTATATAGGCTCTTTCTACATTATTTCTTTTTTAAACAATATATTTTTATTGATTTCAGAAAGAAAGTGAGAGGGAGAGAGAGATAGAAACATCAATGATGAGAGAAAATCATTGATTAACTGCCTCCTGGATCAAGCCTGAAGCCCAGGCCACGTGCCCTGCTTGGGAATCGAACCATGATCTCCTGGTTCAATCACTGAGCCACGCCGGCCAGGTTATATTATTTCTTATACTAGTAAGTGGATGTGAACCTACAATTATCACACATTAGCCTGTATTCAATGGTGACGGCTTCAAGGTGACATGATGCTGTTAATTTGTTACTACAGAACAATCCGTAGCAACAGAGGAAATGGAACTAAGCTTCCAACAAGGCAGGTGCGCAGTTGGTAAACAGTAGCCTCACAGGTGCAAGGCTTTTCGGCAAACAAAATGAACTTTCTTCTGAAGGCACAACCTGCTGGACACACAGCTTGGAAAGGGGAGAATGGAGTAGATTTCCACCCCCAGTGACTCAACACAAGAGCAAAATACAAGGCCATCTGATCTTAGTTGACAGGGATCTTATGCAGAAGAAAAAGAGGGGTCATTTCCAGTCCAAGAGGATGGGCAGTCAGAAAAGCACTGCAAAGGAAACAGGAAATGTGGGGGGCGGGGGAGGAGGGTGAGAGTCATCAGAATACTGCTGGAGACACTTTACAAAGGAGCCAAACGGGCCTGCATGCTAAAAACTAAAAGCTGCGTCACTGGCTGTGCCCACAAGCTGCTGGGAATTTGTTTTCCTTTTGTGAATCTTTCATTTTTAGGTTGGAATTCAGGGGAGAAAATCATACAGCGTTTTTGCTACATTCACACAGCAAATACTCTTATGGTATTCACATCTTGTTTTTACTATTTTAGCGGACTTATTTCTAAGCCTGGTTGCTGTTATCTGTACAGCTACCACAGAAAGTTATTGGAAAAGTGGAAAACGCACACATTCCCCTTTATAGTGACTGACACATGGCAAGTTAGAACTTTCAAGAGATCTTCTCTATTCCTGTTCTTATCATACATATTCAGTAATGTTTTGAGTTATTCTCTGTGAAATAATTCCCTACAATTAGTTGGGGAGAGTATAATATGTGATTGGAGTATTATGTGTATCTTTTAAGCCTGTGCTGTGTTAGTTGTAACCTCACAAACTGATTATAGAATTTAAAATTTGTTATTAGCTCAAAACACTAGTTATGTGTGACTTACTTGCCTATTGTATTCTAGAAAGCAACATAACTTTGGGGGAAAAGACTTTTTAGTTGATACCCTTTTCAATTAAATGTTCCCGTTCCATTATAACACATAGCATTTCTGGTGTTCCCAGTAACTACAATAGTCATGCATTAGATATGATACATCACGCCTGGATTTTTTTGTTGTTGTTGTTGCATTTCTTCATTAGGCATTATTTTTTTAAATTAAATTTATTGGGGTGACATTGTTTCATAGAACCATACAGGTTTCAAGGGTACAACTCAACAAACATCATCTGCACACTGCATCGTGGGCCCTTCACCCCAAGCAAAGTCTCTTTCCATCTCCACTTTCCCCTCCACCTGCCCCGAACCCCCTTTCTCCATGGCTATTACCACACTGCTAACTGTGTCTGTGTGGTGTGTGTGTGTGTGTGTGTGTGTGTGTGTGTGTGTGTGTGTGTTTTCTTAATCCCTTTACCTTCTTTCATCCAGCCCTCCAATCACCCTCTCATCTGACAGCTGTCAGTCTGTCCCATGCATCTATGCTTGTTCCTATTTTGTTTGTCAGTTTATTTTGTTCATTAGATTCCAAATATAAATGTTTCAATTAAAATGAGAAACAGATAACCAATATTTAAAATTAAGTTTGTTTATTATGAAAATAATCCTATATAATAGAGGTGATATGCAAATTGACCCTCATTCCATCATGCCATCACAAGATGGCTTTGACAATAGCAGAGGCAAGGTTCCCTTAACTAGCTGTAAGGAATGATCAGCAGGGACCTGAGGCTGCATGGCACCAGGCCAGTACAGGGGAAGTGAGGCTGCACCCCACTCCTGGTGGGGCTTGATGGGGGATCTCAGGCCATGCCCCCACTGGCCCAGGCCAGGGGACCTGAGGCTGTGCCACCCCCCCAGTGGGGCAGATGCCCTGAAGCTGAGCCCCCCACCTGGCAGGGCTTGACAAGGGGGTCTGGGTCTCTCTCAATCTCAAGGTGCACACAGGTGGGTGGGGACTTGACTCTGGGTCCCATGGCATGCCCCAGTCTCTGACAGGAGGAAGTTTTTCACATACATTTTACTAATTTTCTTTCATCTCTGATCCTTCTATTATAGAGAAAGGGCAAATAGCAAAATTAAATTATTTCCTCTAATTAATTCCCCCCTTTTCAATAAAGTATATTTTATTGATTTTTTACAGAGAAGAAGGGAGAGGGATAGAGAGTTAGAAACATCGATGAGAGAGAAGCATTGATTAGTTGCCTCTTGCACACCCCCTACTGGGGATGTGCCAGCAACCAAGGTGCATGCCCTTGATGGGAATAGAACCTGAGACCTTTCAGTCCTAAGGCCAATGCTCTATCCACTGAGCCAAACCGGTTTTGGCCTAAGTAATCCCCTTTTAATGTGCATGAATTTCATGCACTGGGCCACTAGTATATACATATTGAAACAAAACAAAAAAATGGAACAGTACAAATGAAAAGTAATTGTCTCCTTCCTGCTTATAACCCAACCCCAATCCTCAGGGAGAACCATTGAACTATTTTATTATTTTTCCCTAATTTAAGTAATTGTGTTGATTTTTTTTTTATTTCCTCTGCTAAACTTTAACTTACCTTATTATACCTATTTACTTCCTTTCTTTTCAACCTTTGTTAATTTGTTTTAATTATTGATTATTTCACTGATTATCTCATTATTTTAAATAATATACTTATTTCTGGTTTTTATTATTGCCTTGTTTCCAATGTCCTCAATATATTTGAATTTTTCTGTATCTGGATGAGGTACATTTTCAAGTAGAATTTTCAGAAAATCTATTTGATTTTTTTTTTTTTTGTCAGAAACCATCTTTTATTTTCCCATTTTCCACTTACACTTACTTGATTGGTAGTCAGACTGGGTTGGAATTCTCAGTTCAAAATGACTTTTCATCCAAACTTGGAAGGCATTATTATATATCTTCTGGCACCTATTGTTACCTGATGTCATTCTTTCTAAAATTTCTTGGGAAACACCTTATCAGTGTTTTTCCTCTTTGAAAGCTTATGGGCTCTTATAGTTGTTATTCTGTAATTGATTTCAGAAATGGATTTTTCCATTTATCCAAATCTCAGTGAGCCTTTCAGGCAGAAGAATTATTTTTAATTTGGCAATGGGAAATTTATTGCTATGATTTCTGTGATTATTTCCATTAGTAACCAAACCCATATCTGGAAGGAACTTTTATTATGTGGATACCATATCCCCTAAGCATGCCCTTGATGATTTTAACTATTCTTTAAAATAATTTTTCTCTTAAAAAAAAAAAAATATATATATATATATATATATATATATATATATATAATCTTTTTACTGATTTCAGAGAGGAAAGGAAATGGAGAGAGAGAAGCATCAATAATGACAGAATCATTGATCAGCTGCCTCCTACCTGCCCCCTACTGGGAATTGAACTATGACCTCATGGTTCACAGGTCAACGCTCAAACACTGATCTGCACCAGCAGGGCAATAATTTTCCTCTTTTTATTTATATTTGTGTTTTTAGTCTTGGCCATTCATAATCTCTTCCCAAATATTAGCTAGAGTGAACAGATTATGACATTCTGACTCAAAGAAATGCAGTGGCTTCCCATTTCTCTGAGAGTGAAACAAAGTCCACTAAACCCTACATGATCTGCCTCTGCTACTTCTGTGGCTTCATCTTCCATTATTCCTAGCCTCACTCATTTCTCTTGGCTATGTCTCTTTCTTCCCAGGCATACTCTGCTTTAGAGACTTTGCATAAGCTGTTCCCTCTCTTTGGAATTCCTTATGCCCTCAAATACTCACTTCACCCCCTGCCCATCTCTCCCAGGCCTTTGCTTATATATTCATTTCACAGTAAGGCTGGCCCTAATGGTTCCATTTAAATTCCAAGACCTGTCCCCTTGTTCAGTAATCCAGTTTGTTTCCGAGCTCTCTTGTTTGTTGCCTAATACTCTGATGTTCAATTGTTTATTATGTTTCTATTGATTACCTGTCTCCAGCAGCTGGAAGGTCAGCTCTGAAGGACAGAAGCCTGAGTCTGGATCCACTAACCCTAGTACCTAATGCATAGTATCAGACCCAGGCATATGATAGGTATTTAACTAGTAGTCATTGACTGAATGAAGAAGTTTATGTCCTAGAAAATTAATGACTTTTTTTTCATTCTAGCTCCTCAATTAAACATTTTATTCAGTAATTATACTTCAAATTACAAGGATCTTTTTTTCTCATTCTCTGATTATAGCTTCCAGTTTTTGTCTTACAGTTGCAAAATCATCTTATATTGCTCTGAAAAGAGTAATTACAATATATTTCCAAGTTCTTTTTTTCCTCTACTTTTTTAAAAGAAAAGGTGAATTCTAATTTCCAATTTATTGAGTCATTTTTATTTTAAGTTACATGGCAATTGCAACAATCAAGACTTGATTGTCAGTGCCAGATACTTAAATCAAATTAGTAAGCAAAGAAAAGATTTATTTCTTTTTGTGCTGATGTAACTGAAAACCCCATGGGTACGTCTGTCTTAATTTATAGGTTGATCACCTATCTCACTCCTCATCTTTTGGATGGACTTTTTCCTCATGGTGGACAAGATGTCCATTCTGTCAGGTTATCAACGTCAGTGATACCTTAGGAGTCTTTCCAATCAGTTGCAGTTAAATAGTTTCAGTGAAAGCTCCGATTGGCGTGTCTTGAGTCACATGCCTAATCCTAAGCCATATCTTGTGGCCAGGTGTTTGGGATTCTCTGATTTTTCATACCTGGGTCACATGTCCCCAAGATAAAAAGATGTAAAAATGAGCAGTCTCACCTAAACTGTATAACGTTCCCCAAAATAAAGATTCTTATTGCTGTAAAAAGGGGGAGACAAAAGTTGTGCTTCAGACATAATATCTGCATGTTTTGAGGAAAACATTGATTCTTATTTTTTAATTAGATAGTTTCCGTGAGAAGGTTAGATATCATTTATATTCAGGGGAAGCCATCTGAGTGCAAGCAGTAAACTATTTTATTAATTACTTTTTAAACTAGTTGGAGCAGTATTTTCAAACTCCTATCTGGGCAGAATTGTTTATGGCTCAATAGAATGAATAGGATTCTACTGCCACTGTGACTTAATTTTTATAGTCTATCATAAATACTGCTTGCCAAATATGAGATTAAATTCATAGATATATGTTCAAGATATTTATTCCTATTTCTTCAAACTCATACTAGGCAAACATTTTCCTGGAGAGGAGTAATACTTAAGTTGCTGATAATACCATAGAAGAACAGACACTATAACTAATTCATTTTAACAGGGTAAGCAGTAAAGCAGTAACATAATATAATAATAACATGATAGTGATACTTCCACTAATAACTTTATCGTTGCATATTCTTAAGTAAGTCAAAAAATTTTAACCTGTACCATCTAATGAGTCTTTTTCTCATCTTATAAATCAACAGAACAAGAATCATTGTGCTCATTTACTAAACAAGAAACTAAAGCTCTCATATAGCTTTTATCATATTGTATTAGAGGTCTTTATGTCTCTACCTCTCCTGTTTAAAGTTATGAGTTATATGAGGGTGATATCTTGCATTATTTATTTTTGCATTCCTAGGTTCTAACCAGTGGCTGGCATATATCAGATGACAAAAAAAAGAAAACATTAAGATAAAATTGAATTGCCTGGGGTCACAAAGTTAAGTCATGTATGGCAGGGATGACAACCAAGTTCTTATGGTTTTCAATACAGTGAGTAGTCTGGCTCATTAAAATGCAATCAGTGAGTCACATGTGCTTTTAAATAAATGGACACAATAATCTTGAGTGGATCTAGTGAGATGCCATCCAACAAAATATGTGTCAGGGGTCC
Organism: Vespertilio murinus; assembly: GCA_963924515.1. Classification (NCBI taxonomy): domain Eukaryota; kingdom Metazoa; phylum Chordata; class Mammalia; order Chiroptera; family Vespertilionidae; genus Vespertilio; species Vespertilio murinus. The sequence goes on from OZ004709.1 coordinate 64,801,204, forward strand.
AAGTAGGAAGCAGAGGACACACTCGGGCTGGGTATTGAAGCACGTTAATAAAGGGACCATTGTAAAGGATAAGGAGGAAAACAGGGGATAGTGCGGGACCCTGGGAGTTGCGACTATTCTTAGACCTGAAGAATTAAAAAGCAGTAGTTCCAAGAACCCATAGAGGGAGCTTAAGTCCAACTTGATTGGAACGGATGTCCTAACTTAAAGAGATACAGCAGGTAGGGAGCCAGGACAATTGCTGCACTGATTTTACTCTCTCCCTCCCCCCCCCCCCCGCCTTCTTTTCTCTCATCCATCCTGGTGGACCCCAAGGCTGAAGCCAACTCGAAAACAGAGAGCATGATATTCCTGATGGTAAGTCCTTCCAGGCTAGTTAGCATCCTGAGGCCAGAGGATGAAGTAGGATGAAGAAGGCTGGAGAGTGGATCTGGGAGGGTCAACAGAAGACATGTGACATGGAGAGCTTGCTACCCCAAATCTTAAGTGACAGAAGTGAAAACTCACTTGAGTACTTAGCCTATGCTTGGCAGGAGACTACGGAAGCACCTCGTGTACTGACAGAGCTATTGCCAATCTTTGGAAGAGTAACTTGTTCTTGTCAAGAAGCGTTCGCAGATGGGGTTCACAGTTTAACTCGCCATTACACTGTGTACAGCTGTCAGTTGTGGCTCCATTCCTGGGCTCCAGAGAGTTGCAGGCTGTCGTTTGCATCCAAGATATTCTAGAGGACAAATAGCATACCCTTTGCACAGTAAGTACAGGCTCAGTCTATCTAGCCACACTGTTAGTATCAAAGGATATTCTTCATTAATTGAATGTGACAGTGCAGTTAACCCTCCTTTTATAGAGAACAAAATACCGATTCAAAGATTGTTCTGACTATGAACTCCAGGCAACACACCCAATAGAAGCCAATGAATCCATTTGGTCTATTTCTTCATGAATAGAGTCTTCTGTGTGGTGTGTCTGAGGGAGTCCTAACTTGCAAGGTCTCAGAACTGCTGGGCCTGGCTAAGCCAGCAGGAGTCTCCCTTGTAACTTACTTGGCATGGCCTTTCCTCTTGGGCCATGATGATCTCATTTGTGTTGGTGCACAGCTTGTACTCACAGAATATTAAAGAAATGACCTGAATAAATCTCTTTCAAGCAAAGAGCTTCTGTTATTGGTGTCTAAAATCTGGGAGGCACCACATCTGGTTTCATCATTTTATGACACTGGTGAACTCATTAACCTCTCTAAACTTTGGCATTTCCATCTATGCAAAGAGACATTTAAATTACCTTTCTACATCTTCAGGGTTTTGAAATCTCTGAAGAGATATCTAACCATAAGATACTAGAGGCCCAGTGCATGAAATTCATGCATGAGGGAGTGTGTCCTTCAGTCCAGCCTGGACCCTCTCCAATCTGGGACCCCCTCAAGGGATGTACAACTGCCTATTTAGGCCTGATCGATGTAGGATCAGGCCTAAACAGATAGTCAGACATCCCTCTCACAATCCAGGACTGCTGGCTCCCAACTGCTCACCTGCCTGTCTTTCTGATTGCCCCTAACCACTTCTGCCTGCCAGCCTGATCACCCCCTAATCACTCCCCTGCCAGCCTGATTGATGCCTAACTGGCCCCCTGCTGCCTGTTTGCCCAAACTGCCCTCCCCTTCAGGCCTGGTCACCCCTAACTGCCCTTCCCTGCAGGCCCAGTCACTCCTAACTTCCCTCCTCTGCCAGCCTGGTCACCCCTAAGTGCCCTCTCCTGGTCACCCCTAAGAGGCCTCTTCCCTCCCAACTGCCCTCCCCTCCTGGCCATCTTGTGGTGGCCATCTTGTATCTACATGGGGGCAGCCATCTTTGACCACATGGGGGCAACCAACTTTGTGTTGGAGTGATGGTCAATTTGCATATACCTCTTTATTAGGTAGGATTAGATAGGATAGAGGCCTGGTGCATGGATGTGGGCTGGCTAGTTTGCCCTAAAGGGTGTCCCGGATCAGGGTGGGGGTTCCTTTGGGGTATGGGGCAGCCTGAGTGAGGGGCCTGTGGTGGTTTGCAGGCCGGCCATGCCCCCCAGTGACCCAAGTGGAGGCCCTGGTATTTGGGATTTATTTATTTTTTATAATTGAAACTTTGTAGCTTTGTATGTAGACAAGCCTCCTGCTTGCTCTGTGACCACAGCTATTTTTGTTGGGATTTGGTTATCTTCTATAATTGAAACTTTGTAGCCTTGAGCTGAGGCCAAGGCAGACTAGGACAGGCAGAAAGCTTGGCTTCCTCCATTGCTGGGGCAATTCAAGCTCCTGCTGTCACCATGGTGCAGCCACCTTGATTGGGTTAATTTTCATACTCACTCCTGATTGGCTGGTGGGCATGACTTGTGGGTGTAGTGGAGGTATGATCAATTTGCATATTATTCTTTTATTAGATAGGATTATAAACACATAATATAGAGTGTCCCCAAAATGTACACACATACTTTGAAAAATTCTAAAGGTAGTGTTTAAAATACATTACATTTTCAAATTTGAGCTATCAGCTATTCAAGTGTGTATACATTTTTGGGGATACCCTGCATCTAGCTACTGAACAAAATCATTAATCGTAAATATTTGAAGTGTTTACATTGTCTTTTATTTTCTGCAGAATAGTTCATCAGACTCATGAAGTAGCATATCTTAATTGAATTAGAGGGAAGGTGCTTTTATTTCAATGTTTCATGAAAAGTTGCATAAAAATAGAAAAGTCACATTGGTTTTAAGATTCAGATTTCTTGCATGAAAAATGAGGATGATAAGAGTACTTCCTTTCTGAATAGTCTCTGGAACTAAAACAGAAGCACTTAAAGAAAACTGAAGTGTCATAAAAATGAAAGTTACTCCTTAGGCTAGTGTAGATGATGAGTCATAACATTTGATGCTTCAATTTATCTTCATGTTACGTAAATAGTATTTTGTTACTGTTGACTAATAGTGGAGTCAAAATTCTAATCTGTGAGAATGGAACTTTTTAGGGTTTCTAGAAAGAAAATATGAAAGTCATGACCTGCTTGACTATGGTCAAGTGGAAGAAACCCTGGATTTTCTGATTAAGGACACAAAATAACCAATTTTAAAAAAAGTCTTCTATTAACTTAGTAGGATATTAATATAATAGCTAGGGATATCCATACATGTATCATTTAGCTATTGCTGCTACAATGATGTGCTATAAATCACCCCATAACATAGTGCAGAGGTAGGCAAACTGCGGCTTGTGAGCCACTGCGGTTTGCCACTCTGTTGACTAATGAGTTTGCCAACCACTGACCTAGTGGATTAAAACAGCAGACATTTAGGATTGCTTAGGAGTCTATTGGTAAGCTGGACATCACTTCTCATATTGGCTAGACACACTCATGTCTGCAGTCTGCTATGGATTGGGAGGTAATCTGGTTGACTTTTGCCGGGCCCTATCACATGTTTGAGAGTGGGCTGGCCCTACACTGATCTAGGATGGGTTCAGCTGGAATGACTAAGCCGTTCTTCATTGATTTCTCACATCCCTCCAGCAGGCAAGCCAGGGCTTATTCTCATAGTAGCTGGGCATGGATGAGACTTAGAGCCTCAGAACTGGCATATTGCCACTCTTATACCATTTTTCTGGGCAAACTGAGTCACAACACCAACTCAGATCTGAGTAGTATGCAAAGTCACTACTGCTGGGTGGGAGAAGCTGCAAAATCACATTGCAAAGTGTATGGACACAGAGAGAGGTAGGGAATGGGGTTATTTTTGCATTTACTCTCCCACACTGCACTACTTGAATTTTCTTGTGAGAAATAGTAAAGGGCTTATAAACATCTGCAAAGCTTTAAAAACTTGGATATTGCTACACCAGCATGCCAGTATGACAAGCAGCTTGCATAGCGCAAGCCAACTTTGTACTTAGAGGGAGCTATAAAACATGCCAACTATTTTTATGAATGCACAAGTTTGGCTGACATACCTTTGCTAATACCTGAAACATCCCATTTGTGCTACTTGAACAATTAAGTCAGATGCCGTAACTGGTGGTGTGACACCCTTCTCAGCCACTCGTACTTATAACAGGATAATTCTTAAGCTGCTACTTATTTTACATGTTCAATTTAATTTACAGAATAAACATATGTCATTGTCTGAAAACTTCCATCACACTTGCTTGTATTTTTAGAGGGAGAAGTTGTCTTTAATTATATTTGGAAATGTGGGCCTTAATACAAAGGGCAGTTTTATAGTGTATTTACTTGTTTTTCCAACCACTGAAAAGTGTATGTGCGGTGTGGAGGGGGGTTTGAAGTATTTACATTTTTTGCTTCTGCAGCTGTGGGCTATTTTTTTCATTAAAACATGAAACTTCAAGAAGGAATTTAGATAAACGACCATAACATTTTTCCTTGGCCTTTGTTAATAACATTTTTTTTTGCTTATATAAATGTTGAATATGGAGAAAACAAAATTAAAAGATATTACTGGAAAAGTAAAACCAGATAGTTACAATGAAATTACTTAAATCGCTACAGAAAATGTAAGATTAGGTGATTAAGAAATTATCTAAATTAGGTAATACCTTATCTAATTGGTAGTTTTAGATATTTCAGAAATAGCAGAGGCAGCAGCCTGGCCATGGTAAAAGCCTAAGAGAAAGTTAGAAATTACAAAATGTGGTACTAATGCATTTAGAGGAATTGACAGCTTTCAAGATGTATTCAGATTGATATAGTAATAAAAATTAAATATGAAATACATAGATAACTAAAATTAAGATAAATCTGCATCCATGTGGAGATAATGAGGATAAGGTAATGATGAGGAAAGACTGAAAATTACTCAGCTTCTCTATTGACAAGTCAACAGATAGTGACCAGAGTGAATCAGCAAGTAGTAATATAAATATACTAGTAGCCCTGTGCACGAATCCATCCGTGTGCCAGTAGCTCACTGACACCTTCCAGTAGCTCTCTGCCCGCCACCATGCCTTTCTGTAGCTCTCCACCACCCGCTTGTAGCTCACTGCCCCACCCTCCTGCTGATCCTTGGTCTGGTCATTACCAGGTTGGTCATTACACTTCCCGGTGTAATGACCATTTGCATATTACACAGGATTTTTTATATAGAAGTGTTTAATGACATAGAGCTAAATGCCAAAAGAATCAGGTAAAATCATTGAAAGTATATCTTAAGAGAGACAAACTTGGTGGTATTGGGACAAAAGGCTTCTTCTACTTAGAAGTTGTACAGATTTGGTTGTCACTTAAAAACTGTTTTATAATTCAACAAAGATAAAATTACAATGTATCTATGACACTGCTGTTATTGATTCAATGTTTTGAAAAATAAAAATAAATATTTACCAAATTAAGCAGGTTTGTGAGAGCTTTTCAACATGAACACACACTCACCTGATGGCATCACTATCATCAAGCAACTATTTTCTTTTTTGAAAAATTTCTTTATTGATTAAGGTGTCATATATGTGCCCTTACCACCCCCCACCCCATATTTTCAAGATGTGAAGCATATTTTCCCCTTCTGAGTCCTGCAGTGCTTTGTCTAACTTTTACCTGTAGATTGAATCTCACTCACATTCTTGAGAACCTGTCAAGCAACTTTACCTCTAAGGTTAGTCAACAAGAAAGCAGTGACCAACCTTCTACTTCTGCCTTTTCTAGAATAAAATAAAAATAAAAAATAAAAAAGGAAGGAAGAAAGAAAGCACAAACTAGTACTGTCATGCACTGAACAACATTTTGGTCAATGAGGGACCACAATATGACAGTATTCCCAAAAGATTACAATGGAGCAACAATTTCCTACTCCCAGGGACTGGTAGCTGTCCTAGCGGCATCCTGCAATGCATTCCTCATGTTTATGATGATGCTGGTGTAAACAGACCTGTTGTGCTGCCAGTCGTATAAAAATGTAGCACATACAGTTATGCATAGTACATGGCAATTGATAATAGGTGAATCTGTTACTGGTTTATGTATTTACTATGCTATACTTTTTATGATTATTTTAAAGTGTACTCTTCCAGTTTATATATAAAAATATTGTTATGCCTCAGCAGCCTCACACATTTTCATGTTCATCTTTCTTGTATCATATTTTCTTGTGCTTGATTTAATCTTATGTTGTTTTGTACGGTAACATGTTATACAGGATTGTAGCCTAGAAGCAATTGGTCTACAGTATAAATATGTAAATATAGAATATATTTTATTACTGAAAGATATATGCTTCCAAAAATGGAAGAGCTAATGACTGACCTCATCAAAATGTATAAACATTCTGGTCAAGGGCATGTACCTTGGTTGCAGGCACATTCCCAGTAGAGGGTATGCAAGAGGCAGCTGATCCATGATTCTCTCTCATCGATGTTTCTAACTCTATCCCTCTCTCTTCCTCTCTGTAAAAAATCAATAAAATATATTTTTTAAAAATCAAGTAGCTGATAATAGCAACTTAGAATCAAGTAGCATTGGTCATTATGCTAAGAGAACAAAAATAATTTTTCTTAACATTCAGGAATACAAATGAGGGAAGGCATTTAGATGAATTCTCTGAGTATAGAAATGTATTTTTATTTAAAAATTTTAAATTAATTTCAGAGAGGAAAGGAGAAGGAAACAGAGATAGAAACATCTGTAGGGGCCTCCTGCATGCCTGCCTAATAGTGATCAAGCCCCCAACTCAGGGCCTCTGCCCTGACCTGAAATCAAACCATGATCTCCTGGTTCATAGATAGATACCCAACCACTGTGCAACACTGGCCAGGCACTCAGCAATCTTTAATGAAAGCTAGGCTATTATCTATCCTTCAGCCTGGTCTGTTCCCTCTAGCAATCCAGGACCCCTTGGGGGAAGACAGACTGCCAGTTTCAGCCTTATCCCTGAAGGCCAGGCTGTGGGACATCACCAATGCACAAATCCATGCATCGGGCCTCTAGTATGCATATAAGATCTTTGGTTAATCTCTTCCTGCCCTCACCCCTTCCCCTTTCCTCTGAGATTCATCAGTCAGTTCCATGTTTCCATGCCTGTGCATTGAGCATCTGCCCCCTGGTGGTCAGTGTGCATCGTAGCTACTGGTCAAATGGTCCAGTGGTTGAACAGTCAAATGGTCAAATGGTAGCTTAGGCTTTTATATATATAGATGCTTGGTGCAGTTTTATATTTCATTTATACAAATGATATTAATGATAAATTCTATTTTAATAACTGAATTTCTCACATATTTGCAGGAAAGATTATTTTTAATTGTTATATATTGGGTACCACAAAAATTATTTATGGGAAGCAAATATTTTGCTAGGTGATTTCCTTAGACTTTTCTTTATTGTGGGTTTTGCTCTTTCCAGGTTATTTTTGTTGCTATGGAGTTGTTTCAGACCAAAATTTTATATTTACTGATATTCATCTAGTTCAGACAGTTGCATTTATTCATATATAAAACATATCTGCTTCAGATATGCTGTATTATGTGAGCTTACTTTCTTATAGTGCGCTAGCAGAATTAATTAAAGTTACACTTTCCAAGCTACAGAAAAATAGAGAAATGATATACTTACGAGGCAATACATGCCCTATTAATATAAGGTAAAGCTTCCAGAAATATTGAACTTATTTTTTCCTAAAGAAAACAGGGTTTTGTAAACTGTAGCCTATAAGCCAAATTTAGCCTGTCACTTGTTTTTGTAAATAAAGTTATATTGGAACACAGACACACCCTTTCATTTATATAAGACTAGAGGCTCAATGCATGACATTCAGGGCCCCCCTCAGCCCAGCCTGCACCATTTTGCATTCTGGCAGGGAGCCAGCCTAAGCCAGCAGGCAGACATTCTCTGAGGGGTCCTTAGCACTGCCTTGGAGGCCAGATTGATTCCTGGCACCGCCATTGTGCTTTGCCAGATATGAGCCCAGTTTCTGGCTAAGTGGTGCTCCCCCCATGGGAGCACACTGACCACCAGGGGGCAGCTTCTGCATTGAGCGTCTGCCCCCTGGTGGTCAATGTGCATCATAGCCACTGGTCATTCCACCTTTTGGTCAATTTTCATATTAGCCTTTTATTATATAGGATCTGTGTCTGTTTCCCATTGACAGTGGTGAAATTGAGTAGTTGTGATAGAGTTCATTAGGCATAAAAGCCTAAAATATTTATTCTCTAACCTTTACATAAAATGTTTGTCTATCCCTGCTACACAGTTAAAGATTATATATTATCTAATCAATTAATCTGAATAGGTAACATATGGTATGATTAGAATTAGAATGTTGGATTGTTGCAAATCTTACATTGTTTCATCAGTTGGAAAGTGCAGTGGCAACATAGCTCGAATAATAGAATATAATACATTAGAGCTTGGAAGTTCTCTTCGTTGTCTTTATTGCAACTTCATTTTTCCCTTTGTAGATACTCTGCAAAATAAAAGTTACTACTTGTTTTTAGGGCATTTTTATTTTGTTTTTTTTCTCTGTAGTCAAGCAATGTTCATATGGATGGTTTTTTTAAAAAAAAATTTACTACAATTTTAAGTAAATCATTTTCCAAATTATTTTCCTTTTTAATTTGTAAAATAGTCACTGCCATCTGTTGTTTGGCTTAGCTGTGCTCTTTGTGCTCTTTGCTCATGTTTGTATACGGGAATTAGACATTCAACATATACCACTGGGGTAATATATAATAGGGAAATGTGTATATGTTTATAAAATATCTATAATTAATCCACATATATGTCTACAAATTGATTCAAATTTTGATTTGTCCTAAAGTGCTAACCTGGTACTCTTTTTGTGAATGTAGAAACCCAGCTCAATGTTATTTTTTTTTATCTATTCGATTCAGTTTGGCATCACTAAGCTGGGGCCACAGTGATATGGGGTTATTTCTTTCAGTCTTTAAAATCTGGACACTGAAATATATGTCTCCCCTCTGAGTCATGCTATTTAGTTAGATGAAGGATGAAATTGTCCAAACCCTTGTTCTGTCAATTCCCTAGAATATTATAATGTCAGCGTTAAAGTAAAAGATGGTATTCAAGTGAGGAAAAGCAAAACTTCCTAGTCTCTGTAAATCATCATAGATTGATTTACACGGTGACATCTATTTCTAATTATTTAGCTGTTACAGCAGCATTGGGACTTCTTTTTATTAAAATGCATCACTGTGCTAGCTCCCTGGTGACTTACCCTCCCCATATTTTATGTACAATTCTTTTCCGGGAAAACCAGTATTTCTATACTGATTCTGAATAGATGCAATGACTTAGAGCCTGCATATAGCACAGAGCATTGAAAATCATTAGAGGTGGAACAAAACAATAGAACTAAAAGTCACCTGAGTGTTGGGTGCTTACCTTTATATCAGTTAGGGTTAGCTGTGGCTATCTAGGCTAAAAACTCCAAAATGATAGGGGTTTAAATAAGATAGGAGCTTCTTTTTTCTCTCTCTCTGTTAAAATGTAAGTATTCAGGGTGGTGTGACGGTTGGGAGACCCAAAGACTTTCATTTTTCTGCTCCTGGCTTCCCTTCTCAAGTTCACTTCATGCAGGAACTTCAGCCATCAAGTGAGGGTTCCCTGGAGCAATAAGGAGCCAGGAGGGAAGGCGAAGAAAGCACATTGTGGTCTGTTGAAGGAGGTCATGGAGAGGACGTGACCTCTGGTTTGCCCTGCACGCTGAACCCGGGCAATTGGAGGCTCCTTAAGTCACTCCTGTCCTTGAGATGTATGTATGGATGTGCCACCCACTCAACAATGTGTGTGCACATCCCAGTCTCTCTGTGTTGGAGAGTCTGCAGATGGCGGGAGGGAAACAGGATGAGGTGAGGAGGTCTTTCTTCCATGCTTATTATTAGTCCCAAAGCACTGCTTGACAGGGTCCTCACTCCCCGGCACCTGTGAAATCCAGATTCTGCTGAGTGTCTGTCCTTAAACATTTTTTGACTTGGATTTCCAAATTCTGTTTTCAAAATCGTATTTAAGGCGATCAGTCAGGTTTCAATGAGAGTTTGCTTTACATGAAGGGTAAAATAGAGCTTAAATGACTATCCATTTCCCCCCTTTGTTTTTCAAGAAGAAAAAAATCCCACCACTTTTGTAATATAAGTGAAGGAATCTGAAAGCTTTTTACTTTTGTGTGTTAGGATTTGGAGAAAATGCATTGTGCTATTGAGAAAGGGTTTAAGTAAGAGCCTCCAGAGAAGGAAAAGTATAGCTCTTCCTCATGTGCCGGTGGTAATGTTAAGTTGTCTTCTTTTGAATCTCTGCCTGTTTCAGTGTTTCACTTGATAACAGATCTCACTGAGTCAGAACTTGGCAATTTCATCATGACGCATGTTCTTATTTAACATCTTAAAGAGGTATCAATCTTATTTCTCACATTGATGAGAAGTGTAATGATGATATTAATGCTGCTAATGACATGTATTTCTTAGCATAAATACTCCAAAAGTTCATGAACTGCACCGGTGAACAAATGATCAAGGTGACCTTCACCAGCAGTCATGCATGGACTCAGGCTAACGGAGGCTCTGCCTTTTTCCACGCATGCCTCCCAGATCACTATTGGGATCATCTTCATCTCAGGCCACCAGGGAGGAAAGGAGCATGGACAGCACATGTGGAGGGTGTGATGTGCCAAAGACTATTTAATGTAACCCAGATGTAGTTATAATGAAGCTGGTTCTAGGAAGTGTTTCTTCAAATCTCTCTGTTATCTTAAAAAAAGATAGAGGAAGTCTGATGCCTTCATGCAATTAGAAGTCATTTATTTATCATAGAAAAGAGATTTTGAAATCTTGAAGTTTAGAGATGAAAATGGGTATGATTAAAGTGTATAGACTCCATGCAGACAAAGAAGTTGACTAAATCACAGACCACATAATTAGGATGCTGTCTTCAAATGTTGCACATAAAAATGTTACTCTAGGGCACACAAAGGCAATATAGTGCCATTTTAGAATAATTATAAATGCATTCACTATTACTGATTAGCACTCTATGTCAAAGACTTACATAATTTAATTTGATCTTTACAATAATTCTTCCAGATAGTGTAGTGTGGTGATTAAACGTATTGGCTCTCAGGTCAAACTGTCTGGGTTTGAACTCTAGTTCTTTTTCTTACTAGCTGTAAAATCTTGGATAAGCTTTTAATCCTTCCCTGACTCTGTTTCCTTCACTATAAAAATGGAGATAATGATGGAAACCTAGTTCATGGGGTTAATGCATTGAAAGTATAAAATGCTTAGAACAGTGCAGGCACATAATAAGCTTTCATCAGCATTATTATTTATCCATTAACACATTAGGCTATTGTCTTTCCCAATGCCACATAGCTAGTAATGGGTAAAAATGGCTGTTAGGATGTATGTCTGTTCAAATAAGAACACCTGTCCTTCCCTACCTGAGGCCTGAAGTGACAAGAGCCCAGCTGATGTGGCTCAGTGATTGAGTATCAACTTACAAGCTAGGAGGTCACAGTTTGATTCCCTGTCAGGGCACATGCCTGGGTTGCAGGCTTGATCCCCATTAGGCAGCATGCAGGAGGCAACTGATCAATGATTCTCTCTCATCATTGATGTTTCTATCTCTCTCTTCCTCTCCCTTCCTCTCTGAAATCAATAAAAATATTTTTAAAAAAGGAACTGACAGGAGACTGTGCTACATACCATACATTCAGCTTTCTATGGGAATTGGGAATATTTATATTATGTTGTGATTCAACTACTCAAATTTAGTTGTAAGTTCTAGAAGTGCCTGGCATAATGATTAAGAGACACATTGTTTTTAAAAATATGTAGTTTATAGCTTTCAGTGAGGAAGGAAGAGGGAGAGAGACAGAAGCATCAATGATGAAAGAGAATCATCAGTCAGTCACTTTCTACACTGGGTATTACGCCTGGATGCCGGGCACATGCTTTGACCTGGAATGGAACTGTAACCTCCTGGTTCATAGTTGACATTCAACCACTGAGCAACACCAGCCAGGCAAGAGACAAATCCTAAAGTCAGAGTTCCAAGACTTGAATGATATGACCTTGAACATACAATTCACCTTTCCATATCAGTTTTATAATTAGTAAAATGGAGGGGTAATAATATTGTCCAGCAGATCAATGGAGAGTAACAATAAGGTTTAAGTAATAAACATATTTATTGCTTCATTTACCAGGAAGTCTAGAGGTGGTTCAGAAGGTTAACAGTCTCAGAAGAGACTCTTTGCATCTTTCTACTTGGCTATCTTCTTTGCGCGCGCGCGCGCGCACACACACACACACACACACACACACAGAAAAAAGAGAGAGAGAGAGAGAGAGAGAGAGAGAGAGAGAGAGAGAGAATTTCTCCGAAGCCCCCATCTCCTTTAATCCATTGGTCAGATGGGGGTCCCTTAATACTTCCTAAACCAATCAAAGATAAAAGAGAATGAGATTTTATAATAATTGGCTTAGGCCCATGGTGGGCAAACTCATTAGTTAAGAGAGCCAAATATCAATAGTACAACAGTTAAAATTTCTTTTGAGAGCCAAAAATTTTTTAAAATATATTTTATTGATATTTTACAGAGAGGAAGAGAGAGAGATAGAGAGCTGGAAACGTCAATGAGAGAGAAACATTGACCAGCTGCCTCTTGCACACCCCCTACTGGGGATGTGCCTGCAACCAATGTACATGCCCTTGACCGGAATCGAACCCGGGACCTTTCAGTCCGCAGACCAACGCTCTATCACTGAGCCAAACAGGTTTCGGCAAGAGCCAATTTTTTTAAACTTAAACTTCTTCTAGCTTCACTTCTTCAAAATAGACTTGCCCAGGCCGTGGTGTTTTGTGGAAGAGCCACACTCAAGGGGCCAAAGAGCCGCAGCTTGTCAACCATGGGTTTAGGCCATTACATAGACCAGCACTTTTTAACTGGTGTGCAGCAGGAATTTTTAAAACATGCAATATCTGACTATTTAGTCAGAGGCATTGACCTCTTTTCCTTTAGATTGTCAAATGAAAAATGACAACAATAGCCATCTGGTATGAATGCTCTGTTTTAACTATACATATATAGGTCTCATAATAGAGTTGCATTTTATTGGTCATGTCGAATAAGGTTGTGTCTGATTGGTTAATTCTTGGTACCAGAAATCCTTATATACAAGGAGATGCACTTGATTTTATTAAAAAGCCACTTTGGAGGAAAAAAAGGTAATTATTATTATTTTTAAATCAATCTAAATTATAGCTATTTTTTTGTCAGATTGGTGTGCCACAGAATTTCAGTACTTAGTTTTTGCATTCCCTGAGATGAAAAAGGTTGAAAAGGAGGAGCTACCTTCCCTATGCACCATTGCCACCTGATCCAAATCAGGGTTTGCTTACAAGAAAGCGAGGGTGGGGAGATGCAGTTGAACAGTAAGAGTAATACTACTAAATGTCTGGGCAGTGCTTCGCTTAGTGCTCTGGCTTAGTGAGTACTCAATAAAGCTTGCCTTTGCCGACTCCCTGAGGCTGACATTCCAGAGGGAATTCTGCAGCTCTCACAAAAAACAGACCTTTCTATTGTTTTGAAAACAGAACAGAGCATTGAATTTGATGGATCATAGGTCTGGCTCCCAGAATTTTGCTGTTCTTACATGTCCCTTTGCATGGCAAATATCCCCACACTTTAAAAATGTTTCTTTCTTGGATCCTTAGTCAGAGGTGTGGAAAATGAGGGAGTTGGACCACGCTGCCTCAAGCCCCATCCTACATCTTGAAAGGGTTTATCTTGCAGTCATCCTGGATTACACTGCCTCCTCTTGCCGGCAGAAGAAGTTCTTGCAACCCCAGTTTGTCTGGAAGAAAAACACTGTTGAGAACCATACAGCTTTAGCCTCCTTCTTACAATGCACATTCACAGCAACAGCTGGGAAGAATCAAGAATAACAGATGGATGACTCAACCAGGTCTCGCCGAAATAATGGTATGTAACAAATGACCCCAAAGCTCAGTGTCACTCAGCAATGAGTATTTATTGTCATGCTCATAAGTCTTCAGGGTTGGCTGGGTTCTGGCAGATCTAGGATAGGTTCTGTTGGATTTGCATGTAAGCGGCAGGTTGGACCCACGTCTGCATCATATCGCTTCCTGAAATATGTTTATGTCACAGCAATGACAAGAAACGCAAGCAGGTAAGCTAAACCTCACAAGCATATTTCAAGCCTTTGCTCGTGACACACTTGCTAATATCTCATTGGCCAAAGCAAGTCATATTGCCCAACATTAGTGGAGTGGATAAACACACAGGATGTGTAGCTGAAAACTGCAAGGTCACATGGAAAAGGAACAGAGAACAATGATGCAATGAGCCCCTAGGAAGAGACTCAATCCACCTCCTCATTTAGCTGGAGCCCATTTCTGATCCTCCAAATTCCTCTTCTAGGGGGCACATCCCTTGTCTGTTTTGCCTTCCTAAGCCACTGTGGTGGGTAAAACCTATTTGATGAATAATTTTTCTAGTAGATAACTAAGAAGTTGTGGGGGAAAGAAAGATAGAAAGGAAAAGAGAAAATAATAACTTCGGAAGGATCAGTTTTAAGAACAATGGGGAAGGCCAGGAACCCTGGAAGTAGAGCTTTGTTGCAGTCCTCTAGCAAAGAAAAGGCATGTGAGAATGTGACAGGTGCCTTCTGTGAGGGAAGCCAGTGCCGCTGGTTAGGTCTATGGGCAGTATACTCAGTTTTAAGTTTAGGTACATGTGACCAAATTAAACAAGTCAGTTCCTGCAGAGATTCTTTGCAGCTGGTGGCTTACAAGGACAAGGCAAGGCCCCCAGAGGAGCAGGAGTCAGGGGTTGTGTCCACTGGGCTATTCCATGTAATAATCGAACAGTTGGTGATCAAGAAATGTTTTTTGAATGCATTAAAATATTTAATAGCCACTTTACCCACCAGCTTTGATGTTTTGACTGAGTTGATAAACATTGGGCTTTAGAAGCCCCAGAGTAGAAGACAGAAAGAACAAATACATAAGAGAAAGGAATATTTCTTGTATTCTTTCTTTGTTCATTTTGTTTCTTCTTTTAAAAAAATTAACTTCATTGAGAAATAATTTATGTACAATAAATTTCATTGCTCCTAGGCAGACAGCTCCATGAGTATTGATACATAATGAAGATAATTTGGATCACCCCTAAAAGTTCTCTGGTGCCATTTCCCGGGCAATCCCTGCTCCTGGCCTCAGGCAACCATGGACGTGCTTTAGTCAACACAGACTAGTTTGCCTATTTTAGAATTCTTTTAATGGAATCATGCAGTTTGTAGTTTATTTTGTCCAGCTTCTTTCACTAGGTAGCATGTCCATTCTTTTTATTGCTGAATAGTATTCCATTGTTTGGGCATACCACAATTATTCATTCACCTGTTGATTGCTATTTGTGATTTCTAGTTTTGTCTATTATGAGGAAAGCTATGAATATAGCTGCACGAGGCAGGATAAACATATGCTTTTATTTCTCTTGGATAAATACTTGAGGATGGATGTTTTTGGTTTTATCATAAGTAAATGTTTAACTTTAAAAGACACTGTTCTCCAAAGTGGCTGTGTCATTTTATACACTCGTTAGCAATGGATGGGATTTCCAGTTTCCAACTCCTTCAAACACTGGTATTATCAGTCTTTTAAATTTTATCCATGGGGTTATCCCTTTCTTTTAGAAAAAAAGAAAAAAGAAAACAAAGGAATGAGAAATGTTAGTTAAATGAGTGAAGACAAACTTTCATAGACCTATGTTCCTAAATGAGCAAGTTCTCTCTCTCTCTCTCTCTCTCTCTCTCTCTCTCTCTCTCTCTCTTTCTCTCTCTCTCTCTCTCTCTCTCTCTCTCTCTCTCTCTCCCTCTCTCCTCTCCTCTCCTCTCCCTCTCTCTCCTACACTTACACACACACACACACACACACACACACACACACACGACGGGGCCTTGTGTTTCCCTGGGAATTAAATTCATAGCTTCTCTGAGGACAGGCATACCATCTCAAAAGCAAAACTCAACCGCATGCCAGGGCTTCAAAACCAGCGCGCTGCCCACTCTCAGGGCCGGAGAGGTTTTCCCCAAAGAGCTCCCACTCCAGTCCTCTCCATTGCTCTCTCCTCTCCTGATAAATAATAATTGTCTTTTCAAAAAGAGGGTTTGCAGCTGAAGAGCTCCAGCTAGAGAGGAGAGCCGCAGTGTGCCTCTCCGATCCCTCGCGAAGGTTCTCTTTCCCACTCCGTTGAGATCCAAAGACACTCGCAGGCTCCGGCTCAAGTTCCCCAGAAAACCCTAGGGACCTTAGGGCTCCAGGACACCCTTCCCCCCCCCTGGGGCCCCAGCAACCAGGCATCGGGCAGCTAGCTCAGGGTGCCTGCGGGAGGCGCGGGCTTGGGCTGCAGTGCGGCCCAGGGGCCGAAAGGTGCCGCTGCGGCCCCGCTTCCCGCCGCCTGACCCTGCGCGCAAAGTTGTGCTGGAAGCCGCCAGGGGAAGGAGGGACCAAGCGCGCGCGGGTGGCGGGGAGGAGGGAGGAGGGAGGAGGGAGAGGAGCAGGGCGGTGTGGAGGGGGGGAGGAGGGGGGGGGGCGCGGAGCGTGTGTCACTCGCTCTCTCCCTCTGTATATAGAGGATGTGCTGAATGGTGCGCTCGGAGGCGGCGGCGGCGGCGGCCGAGGAGCGGTATCCGGCGGCGGCTGGCAGCCTGCGCTGCCCGGCTCGGCTTCTCGTCGCCCTCGGAAGCTCCGCAGCCACCGCGGGTGCCCGACCCCGCGTCCCGCCCGGGGGCATGGCCGGGCGCCTGGCCCCCGCGTGCCCCGCTTGCTGAGCCGCGCCGCCGGAGGTGTGGAGGCCGGGAGGCCGGGAGGAGGCCGGCGCGGGGGACCGAGTCCGGAGCCCCTGGAGCGGAGCGAGGAGCCCGCGCCCAGCGCCCCGTCCCTGCCGCGATCGCCCGGGGCCGCCCGGAGCCCCGATGAGCCCAGATGGCCGGGGCTCAGCCCGGAGTGCACGCTCTGCAACTCAAGCCCGTGTGTGTGTCCGACAGCCTCAAGAAGGGCACCAAATTCGTCAAGTGGGATGATGTGAGTCTATATCGGGGGGATCGGGCTGGGGCGCCGGGCAGGGCGGTGGGGTGGGCGGGGTGGGGGTGGGGCGAGGGGCGCGTTATGCAATGGGCGCCCCGGGAGCCCGCGGGGGCGGCCTTGGGGGCACGGGGTGACGGCTGCTGGGGCGGGGAGCAAAGGGCAAGGGCTTTGCGCGCGCTCCTGGGCTCTTAGGGGCTCAGGACTTGCCGTCCTAGGTGGGTCTGGCAGGCACCCCAGCGGAGCCGGAGGGGCAAGCGTGGCCTCGCGGCGGGTCCTGAGAGTTTGAAAAGTGGGCAGCGTGAAGTTGGGACCGGCTGGGTAGCGCGGGTGCGTGAACCAGGCTCGCCCCGGTCCGCCCGCAGACGCACCGCCGCTACCTCCCTGCCCCTCTTGCAGCAAAGCAACGGCCTCGCCACCCAAAACTGTTGGGTGACTGCTCACCTTCCCAGCGCGTCCCTGCGAGCCCACATGGCACGGGACACCGCCGTCCAGCCGACAGGTGGTCGCTGATGCCAACTTAAGCTCCTGGCTCCAGAGTGAGGGGCCCTGGAGGGAGGGGGAGACGCACCTGAGCAGGGCTAGAGAGCAGAGGAGGGGCGCTCCGGGAGGGGTCCAGGAGGGCTCACTGGGCCTGCGGCCACAGGGAGGGCTAGTTTTTTTGAGAACTGAACTGGCTGCAGTCCTTATCTCGAAACACATCTGTCAAGACATTTCTCCCCCCGCAGTTCACCTACATCTTTCACCAGGTTGGGCAGAGCTTAGCCGCAGCCTCCTTCCTGTCAGATCTGCAGGGTTTCCCATGAGCCCTGAACCCCAGGATTTCAAGTCATCCCAGCCGCCACACATACATCTAATTGCTTTCAAACATTTAAATTAACCTTGCTGCAATCTTCAGGTGGAGGACTTTACAGGATCAATCCGGTGTCCTGGGTGTCGTTCAAGAGGTTTGACAAGAGCACAAACCTAGCTTCCGGGATCTAAGGGAAATGTAGGTCCAAATGGCTAAGACATCTCTTTATACAGGAAGAATTACAGGAGGATGAGGCATGTTTCTTGTTGAAAAGCTTTCCCACCTAGTAAATTATAGCCTATTATCCTCCAGCGTGTTTTTCTTTAATCTTCTTAAACCATTTCTGCAGTGTCTGAAAACAATTTAAATACTACAGGTAGCGAGTCCAATTACTTAGCGGAGTGGGTCTGTGTGTCTCTTTTGTCCAGATGGAAGTGCAAATGGAACTTGGAGTGGGAGCCACAGCTTCCTTGAAAGCTCGTGCCAATTACTAACCTCTGTGCACCAGGATGTAAACATGCATCCTTTCACTGCGGGCTCCACACTTTTCTCTTTCTGCTCCAGTCTAATGACCGGATGTTTTGTAAATGGAATAGAATCTAAACTAGTGTAGTCTCAGAGTAAATGCTTTGTTTGTGTCAGGGGAAGACAGCGAAGAAGAAAATTCAGTAACGAAAAACGGTCTAGCCCATCTTGTGATCTTCAGAGAGAGAGTTAACGTGATGATGGATTTACTGAAAAAGAGAATGAAGGGCAGAAGGAAGAAATAGGCAGTGCAGAATAAAAAAAAAAAAAAGGTATTCCAGCTTCATCTCCGAGATTTATTCACGGTGATAATTTTAAACTATATTTTAAATAATTCTCCAAAATGGCTTGTTGGGAAGAAAATATCCAGTGTCACTTTGAAAAGGAAGGTCTCCTATGGAAACATAGTTGGATAAATCCAGGTAGATTACTTTTATTATTTTCATTCTTATCACATATGTCTGTTCTTCACCCACTGATGCCAGGCCCTGCATTAGATTCTGGGGGTGGTGAGGAAAGTGGGCAAAATCCCAGCTGATACAAACCTTACCTGCTAGGGAGAGGAGACAGAAAATGATCAACCACACCAGTGATATAGAGATGCAATGTGAGTGATGCGATGAGTTATGGAGAGGTCACCAGTCAAACACCACCTGAAGGTGAGACCTCCCTCTGAGCAGTAGAATCTCTGACCTTTTATAGGGAAGAACCAAGACACTACCCAGGAGTCAAATGATCTGGAATACGATGAATTATCCTGCACGCTTCTTGGCTCTTGTTGGCCTCTGTGGTGACCTGGGGACTGAGAGACCCAGACTTTCCTAGGTGGCCTGTATTCTCCGAGGGGTCACCCCTCTCCTCTTCCCAATTCATAGTTGCCCTTCTAGAACCAAGCCAGTTTAGGTGACCTGGGTAATTAGATCGTATCTTAGCGAGTCTGTGTTGAAGACAAAAGAGAGTCCAAAGGCCAGGGTTAACCTCCTGGTTCTTTTGTCAGTGGGCTGTGTGACTTTAGGTTCATCAGCTGACTTCTCTGAATCTTGTGCAAACTGAGAATGCCCCATTTTCTACCTATTTCACCTAATGGTTGGGAGGAGCCCACAGGGTAAATCAGCACTTCTGACGCTTGAATGTGCAAGGGAGACGTCTGGAGGGCTTGGTAAGAGATTGCCAAGTCCCACTCTCCCTTTCTGATTCAGGAGGTTGGAGATGGGACCCGGGGATCTGCTTTTCTCATTAGGTTCCAGTGAGGCTGCTGCTGCTGGCCTGAGGAACCACGCTTTGACACCGCTGAGATAAGATTTGTGAAAGAATTTGAAAAGTGCGACGCACAGCGCGAGGTTGTTGGCCTGTGTGCATTTTCGCTGGTTTGGGAATTTTATTTTATCTCTGTGTGCGCCTTGGGAGGAAGTCATCCAGTTGCTGCCTAAGAGGTAGAAAGACCTCAGTGACATAATCCTGGACAATCCTATCTCTGATGCTCAGGCTGGCTCACTTCACCTTTGTACATTTCCTTTGAATTTCTTATGTGTGATGAAAAATTTTCAGCATTTTCACCTGCCTCTAATGGGGGTGTAAGAAAGGGAAAGAAAAGAAGATTTTTGAGAGGCTGTCTAGTCTGATTTTCTGTCTGGTCCAGGGGAGGTCTTTTGACCCTGACTGGGAAAATACCTGCTACTAAGGGAATCTCTGCACCTGCTTGTCTAGAAGAGAAGTAAGTGCTGGAAAAAGCTTCAAAAACTCTCAAATATGTCACCTCACTTAAAAATGTAGAATCCTGCTCTTTGGTCTTTACCAGGCAGGCTGGGCAAACTCATAAAGCAGATTCTCAGTCCATTAGAAAGCCTAATGGTACATTTGAACATGTTGAGTTTAGGGCTATTTACTATTGTAAAGAGATTATCTCTTGTTCCTTGGGTGATTAAAGCACTGTAATTACCAGTCCCATTGTCCTGCACACCCCATGGAGTGGAAGATGTCACCCAGACTTGCAGTGCCCATGCATAATCTGTTGGCTATCTACCAATGTCATGGGGAGGCCCTGGACTCTAAGCATGGTAGTCTAAAGTGTTGCCATGGGAACTAGCCCATCACAACAAACAGCAGGTGGGTGATGGAGCTGGAGCAAGGTTCTGAAGATACCCTGTTGCACCATTGCCAGGCATTAGCTTTGCTTTTGCCTGATCCATGGAGAAGTCTGGGGGCCCCCAGGTTCTGTGGGGGCATATGGAAGTATTTCAGTGTCTGAATAGCAAGGCCAAACCTTGAACTCCAGAACTTGGTCAGCCGATAAAGGCCTGGCCTATCGTGGCTACCTGTTTCACTGGTGATTTCAAAGGGCCACTTGATTCTTGCTTTTAGTTTGCATTTGCATATTATCCAGCTCTGGTGGTCGGAGGTGTGTGTAAAGGTCTGTGACCATGATGAAAGATGGACAGTGGAAGGGTTTACTTTATCCAACTCAGTTTAGGGAGCTTGGGAGATTGGGAGTGTGGCCCCCTCACATTCCTGGGGTTTGGCCTTGCTCTGCATTGGAGGGGACGTGGAGGGCAAGAGGAAGGACAGAAACCGTACAGTAGGACACCCAACCCCTGATTCACCCTGTTTAACATCCGAGAACCCTTTGTTTCACAACCTCTGGAACTTGGAAGGCTTCTCCTCTGTCTGTTCTTTGTTTTTCTCCACTCTCACCCTCCAAATTCAGATCTCACTATGGTAGGTTACTAAATGCATTGCAACCTCGCTTTCCTCATCTGTAATGCGAGCATTGTACTATTTCCTGCTGCACAAAACAGCTGTTAAGGTCAAGTGAGGGAAGGCTTATGCATTGCTTTGTCTAATGTCTGACATACAGGAAGCCCTCAATAAAACACGTTTTAAGACGTTATTGTCTTCCCTGTAGATACAGGGGCCATGAGTTTTATCTCAAAGTGGTCAGCATGTGCTAGACAAGTCTTCTGTTCTGTTAATAGGAGATCCAGACCTTCCACTTCCTCTAAGGTATGCTTTGATTTTCATATTTTGTATTTAAAAAAGAACAATTCCTTCTTTTTTATTTTTTTTTAAATCCAGGTGTTTGAGAGAAAAATGAATCCAAATAAAAAGGAAGTCAGTTTACAAAGCATCCAAAAGTTTTATTTCCACTTAATAAAACAATACACACACACACACACACACACACACACACACACAGTAAGTGCACAAGTATGATTCCTGGAAGGATGAAACAGTTAAAGAAAACTCTTGTAATTTAGCAAGAATTAATATATACATTAATCTTACATCGTACAACCTGCTTTGCAAGCATTATCTAACATTCAAAACAATTGCTAGCTTGGCTCATTTGCATTGATGCCCTGTGGATTTAAAACAAGTATCTCCCTCCCTCTCATCCACTCCCCATTCCCTCCGCACCGCAGCTAAAACAGGTGATAATAATACTGAAAGCACGCCAGTCCGGTGCACATTTCCCAGCACTCTCCACAAAAGCATAGTTAGAACGTTTGTATTGCATAGAACCTGCAGTTACAGCTTCCAGAATGATGACGACAAGATTGCTGAGGAGGCAGAGAGGAAGGGTTTATGAGGTGGGCATTCAGCAGCATTGGCTTTGGAAAGGTTTTGGGACATAGGGAAGAGGCAGCTCTGGTTGGCAGGTGCTGGATCTGGATGGGGCCCTCACAGGTTTTAAAAGGGAAGGCTGGCAGGTGCCCTCGAAATGCCACTTGAATATGCCCAGATAGTCAGATGTGGAGACTTTCTCATTGGCAGTTATAACTGTAACCTAAATGTGAGAATGTTATTCTTCCAAATAAAGCTCTTTTAAGCTTTTATCAGAGTGTAACATGTGTTCAGGAAAACGCACAAATCTTGTGTCCAGCTGAACCTATTTTCACAAAACCAAACTCTCTGGAAGCAGCTACAGAGCAAGGAACAGCAGTGCCAGCCCCTCAGGTCCCTGGGTGCGCCCTTCCAGTCCCTACACCCCCCTGCCCTCCTTGGGTAACAAGGATCCCAACTTACAACTCCACAGATACAGTTTTGCCTGCATTTTATCTAATAAAGCTATCTTTATTTTCTGAGAAAATAAACCCTCTTTAGCCTAAAGCATTTTAATTATTGCCGGATAAATCCTCTTGAACAATATCAACAAAACTGACTTATTTTCTGTTTAGAAGACACTTGAATTGGTCCGCATCTGTCCTGAGATGAAGTCTGAGAAGTGAGGCAGGTGTAATGAATGCCCCAAAGGAGGAAAGAGTTCAAGCTCTAGTAATTCAGTAAGGAAATGTCGTGCATCTAGGCTGTTACGGGCACAGACAAGCAGACTATTAGAGGGCTGTTTCTGCACTGTGTTTTCCCCTCGTAAGTTTTCTCTGTTGTCTTGCCTGACCTTGCTATCCCCATCTATGGTGCATTAGGATAATTTGCCCTGCCTGTTAGCATATCTCTAACACTTGCCTATCAATAAATAGTTTCAAATTATGCCTACCTGCAGTGACATTTAGATGGGACTGGAACATTATGCTTTTTTTTTAAATGTTGCACTTAGTAACCTGTAGTTAAATATTGCTTTATCGGGATTGTTTTATGTTATCGTGAACAGGGAATGCCAGCAGAAAACGGAATGGCATTGATTGTGAATTGCTGACTAACGCTATGGATCTCTCATAAATAACAAATCCTTGGTAACGGAAAACGTTCGTTTTCCTGCTGCCTGAGCTAATATTAGGTTCACGCAGCCTTTTCAGATCATGTCATAAATCCCATCTGCTCAGACAGATTTCATAACGCTCCCTTTCCCCATCTATGCCAGGGCCGACCCCCCAATCAGAGCCATGTGTCCCTGGGTATCAGTGGGGAAAGGAGCACAGGTGAGACATATTTTTGAGATCACTCATACATGGGAGCCTAAGGAAGCCATCAGTTTCTGTAAAAATAACTGAACCAGCCTAAGAAGAAGGCTAGGCTCTTTAAGAATCTTTCTGACTCCCCTCTGAGCTCTTTAAGTTCTGTCATTTGATTTTATCTTCTTCCCGTGTTACTTTCAGTTTTTGGAAATTATAAAAACCTGTATTGAAGAAATTCTTAGGTATGTAGGTATAGGTATTAATTGAGGTCAACTAAATCTATACATTTATCAAGAAACTCGATTATTGTGAATGGGGAAACAGGTGGCCACATAAAATAAGAAAAAAAAAAACTTACTACTAAAACAGAATTAAAAGCACCCTACATATGTTTTTAATTTCAAGGGCTTTTTTAGTTAATGATGTTGGCTTAAGGTTTTGTTTCTTTTCACTGCATTGAAATTTTATGAGCGAGTTTCGGGGAAAATGGATTACCTAGTAAGAAAAACACTTTCCCCTAAACTAGTCATGGTGGATATCCATGAGTAACATTAATACCTTGGCGATTAAGAGATTGTTTTTCTGTTAAAAACTTCTGATTTTAGGAACTTGTTTATGAGTTAGGAGAGGAAAAGTTAATATGATTAATTTTATAGAAGAAGCCTTAGGAGCTCAAAAAGCAGATAGGAGACCACGGAGCAAGTCAGCAAGTGGTCTAGTCACTTTAAAAAAGAAAAATGAAGGGTGTTAACCATGGTGTTTTCTTAGGTGCGCTGTCTAGGATATGGTTGCTGCGTCTTACTTAACATCCATTCCCACATCCTCTTAGGGGGACTTTATGTAACATAGATTCTGGAAATCTAAAGCTGCACTTGCTAGACTTCCTTGAGGCATCCAATATTTTGGCTGCCAATGAAGTGACACCAATGTTCGGTGCACTCAGGAGATTTGGAAGGCAGACTTGTGTAAGAGGCTACCTTCCAGCGTTCTCTGGGTTGTTTCTGCAGATGAGTGAGATCTTGAAGAAGTGTTATCTTCTGTAATCTCCCACCAGTAGAGAGAGCCAATGGTGATAGTGACTGCCCCTGCTTTCAGATTACTTTCCCTTTGTCTTCAACTAAGATGGTGTGTTTTTGACTCCAAGGGTTCCTTCTTGACCTCTCACCTTTCTGACTGTGGTGGGGGCAATAGCTCTCCTTAGCTGTGGTGTCTGGGCTCCTTCGTGGAGGCCCAGTCTGAAGCCCACTTCTCCAGGCCTTCAAGGGATTCTGCCAAGAGCTTACTTGTCTGGAATTTAAATTTCTTTGTGTTCACAGATTCTAGAGAGGTTTTTGTTTCCTTCCCTAACCCCTGCCTAGTATGGTCTCTCATGGCTCTAGGTTTTCATGATTCTCAGCCCTAATGGGCAATAGTAATCTAGACATTCTCTGTAATTTTCTCTTTCAATATTACTCTTGAGTAAGATCGAGTTTTGCTATAATGCTGCCTCTAGAATTCAGCAAGAGTGATATTTATAACAGGAACTTATACTTGTGTGAAGCACTGTTATTTACTTACATTTACCCCCAGGCAATTATTAAGAGCACCTGAGTGGTAGGAAAAGAGCAAGTATCATTATTTTCATTTTGCATAAGAACAAACTCAGAGGCTAGTGACTCGACTTGCCCAAGGACTCAAAACTAGTTATGTTGCCTGTGGAAATTAGTCTCTTCCATGGGGTTGCGAGGAAAGCATCCCCGGGACCCATGCACTGGAGAGTGTGGTGTGGCGAGATTTATTTGTGATGCAAAATCAGAGTTCCCCTCCTGGGTTCCCAGTGTTCCGTCTGTCCTGCCACAGAGAAAGTCCAATCTGGTCTTCATCAAGGCCAAAACAAAGGCCAGTGTCCAGAGTTCCTGTTTCATATTAAAGCTTAGTTCTTTGTGGCCCCAGCAATTTTCCAGGAGGGCGAGTATGGGTCACAGAAAGAGAGAGAGAGAGAGAGCTCTTTGTTCCTCCAGGGTTATGACCAGGAGCTTTTTCAAAATAACCCATCAGCCTCCCCAGCATGGCTCAGTGGTTTAGTGTGGACCTATGAACCAGGAGGTCACAGTTCGATTACCAGTCGGGGCACAGGCCCAGTTTGTGGGCTGTGTTTTTAATAGGGGGTGTGCAAGAGATAGCCAATCAATGATTCTCATTGATGTTTCCATCTTTTTGGAGGTTTCTAGAAGATTCTTGAGTAACCTTATAACCGTGGTTTTGAACTCCATACCCAATAGATTGCTTTCTTCCATTTCTTCCATTTGTGACATTTCTTTGTCTCTGCATTTTGGCTGCTTCCCTGTGTTTGTTTCTATGTATTGGATAGAGCTGCTATGTCTCCTTGAGTTGGCAGAGTACTCTTGCTCAGTAGGTGTTTTATAGGACCCAGTGGCTCAGCCTCCCCAGTCACCTGAGTTGGGAGCTCTAGGTGCACCCCTTTGTGGGCTGTGAGCACGGTCTTGTTCTAGTTGACACCTGATTGCTGTTGGTGTCACTGGGGACCATCTGGGTCTATAGGGGCCAGAGCTGCTGTGCATTAGACATCCTGTGGAGCAGGACTTGCTTCAGTGGGGCTTTGGTGCTCACTGAGTCTGCCCCTTCAGTGTGTCACTGATGGATGTGTAGAGCTGTAATCTGATATGGTTTCACACTGACCATTGAATATACTGGCTCTTGGGTCTCCAGTGAGGCGCAAAGTCAGCCACTGCCTGAGACCACCCAACTGCAAATTCCTCCTCTTTATATCGGGTTTGGAAGCACCCTGATGAGGCTCGGCTATGAAGCAAGGCAGGCTGGTGCTGGTGATGGTGCTGGGTCTTGGACCTTTTATTGATAGTTTTGGGGCTCCCTGACCCAGCTGCAGTTTGTTTGAAAGATTTTACCCTGAGCAAGGAAAGGTCATTCATATGCACACAGCTTGGGTGGGGTGGTAATTGGATGAGGCAGGGTCTTACTGAATCACTAGAGTGGAGCAAACAGAAATGTCTGCCAGTCCTCCCTGTAACTTAGAAGGCCCCAGGATAGAAATAATGACCCCTACAAGCACCTCTGTCTGTGAGAAAGCCACCCCTGAGTTCCCGCCTGGATGCCAGACAATCCAGCTCCTCCTTGTATGTGTCTGTTTCCCAGAGCCCCGCCCTGGCACTGGAGCTCAGATGGATCAGGACCTTGTAAGTTCAGTTTGTGATGCTGGCCTTTTAAGAGGAACTGCTGGGTCTCCAGCAGCCTATGTGCCACTGAGCCCTAATCCACACTGGTTTTTATAGCCTGTAGTTCTTAGTGCCAGAAGGGATTTCTTTTCCCAGATTTGGGATTTTGGGGCTGGGGGGTCTGGTGTGGGGCTGGGACCCCTCGCTCTTCCTGGTGGCCTCCACAGAGAGGATCTCCCTCCTATTAAAAGAGTCCCACGTGGGTATGGAGCAGTCCTTTCTGTGTTTCCACACCTCCTACCAGTCTCAGTGTTCTTCGTTTTTTACTTTCCTGGTTGTAGGGCTTCCATTCAGCCAGCTTTCCAGCAGTTCTGGATGATGGTTCTGTATTTTATTTGTTATTTTGATGTGCGGTTGTGGGATGTGGTGAGTTGCAGGCATTTACCTTCGATGCCATTGTCAAATCCTCTGCCCACTTTTTCTATATATCCTGTTTTAAAGGGATTTATGTTATTTAGTTTTGCAGTTCATCTTTTTGGATATGTAATTTCATATAACTGTATATTCAGGCATACAATTGATTCATAACAGCACATTGATGAGAAAACCATTGTAATAATGACAGGTCTTTGTAATGTTAATGTTGATTTCAACGACTCTTTCTTTTGATGACATGTTTCTTTCTTGTGGATGCTGAGGTTTTGTAGGGGTCCTTTCCCTTGTCCCTTGACTCTCTGTTCTTTTTATTTGCCCTAAAGACCTTTTGGGGAATTCATGTAAGTTGCGAATAGCACATTGCAAAACCTTTTATATCATTATATTAGTCTTCACTATTGGTGCGATAGGGATGAGAGTAAAATGGTTCTTTTTAAATAAAGAAGAATAAATGAACTTATATCATCCACCATTACTAACTTAAGACAGGTAACTGGTATATATATTAGTGTTCTCTTTTTCAAGGTGGATGTTTATTGGAAAAATATCTTATTACTTTATTTTTTATTTTTATTTAAAAAAATATATATATATATATTTACAGAGAGGAAGGGAGAGGGATAGAGAGCTAGAAACATCGATGAGAGAGAAACATCAATCAGCTGCCTCCTGCACACCCCCCATTGGGATGTGCCTGCAACCAAGGTACATTCTCTTGACTGGCATCGAACCTGGGACCTTTCAATCAGCAGGCTGATGCTCTATCCACTGAGCCAAACCGGTTTCGGCATATTTTATTACTTTAAATAAGCAAATGAAAGTTGCCTTCTTTGTTCGAGGACGTGCATTGACAAGACATGTGTTTGCTTACATTTTAAGCTCACTGTGCTCCGCAGGCCGTCACCTCACTGTGTTCCTGACCCACAGCCTCACCCATTGTAGGCCTCGGTTAATGGATCTCCAAGGGTAGTCCTTGGACCTGAGAGCTTGGTTGAGATGCAGATTCTCAGGCTCCTTCCCAGACCTGTTAAATGAGAAACCCTAGGGGAAGGACCCCCACACTGTGTTTTAACAAACCCTCCTGGTAAAATCCGATGCATTCACAAGTTTGAAAACCACCATGTAACGGAACATACGTCTCCTAGGTATTGACGGAGAAAGAGATGGTGAACAATGGACCATCTGAAAGTTGTCTCCATTTTCTGCAGTAAAATGCTGCAAGAGTCCTAATCCATCTGCAGTTGCCTGGGAAATGAAGGGTGACCGTGTATTTCAAACTCCAAACTAGAGCATATGTTGTGACGATTAAGAATAACTGAGATCTGGATTGAGTGGCTACTTTGGTATGAGGACAATATAGACACTTGCAGCTATGTGGGAAATGGGGGAAAAGCAGGTGGCATTGAAAATGGATATTCGTGCATTTCTGGGTCAAATCCAGCCTTGCATGGTAAGAATGCCAAGTTCCAGCTGATCTTGGAATGTTAGAGGTTGATTATGGAGGAAGCAGGCAGGGAGCCGAGATAAATGATCATTTAACAGGA
Organism: Vespertilio murinus; assembly: GCA_963924515.1. NCBI lineage: Eukaryota > Metazoa > Chordata > Mammalia > Chiroptera > Vespertilionidae > Vespertilio > Vespertilio murinus. Next base: position 64,829,615 of record OZ004709.1, read on the forward strand.
TCTGTGGCCGGAAGAGTGGGGTCAAGAAAATATTGAACAAAAGGAGCTTTAATTTTGAAGGAGGAGAAGGAATAGCTTAGAAATAGCAGTAGCTGAAACAGCGAGGCAGCCTATGGTGTTCCAGAAATTTTGAGTAGCTTTACTCTCCTAACTTTAATATTTGATTGTCTGAGATCCCTGCAGTGAATTATCACCAAGATTTTGATTAGAATCTTGTCAGACACTGATAAGAAAAGGAAGTGACCCGAGAAAAGTTACACTTATGCAGAAGTGGGGATGTATGCTGTGTGCAGCCTGTTGGAAACATATATTTTGCCTGAACCCACAAGTGCAGATGATGAAACAGGAGTGATAATATTGCTATGATTTATTGGAAATATTGCTGTGAACTCTTAGTATATAGTCTCATAGGAGAACTTGAAAATAGTTTAAAAGTTATTCTTTCATTATAATATCAAATTTGTTTCCAAAATGTCTTTTGCCTATTCAAAAGTAATTTTGAAATTTTAAAATTCCAGATGAAGTTCGATGCAACAGCACAATCCTTGTAAAAGATATATTTCAAACTGCATGTGAAGAGTGAATTTTGAGAATATCAGGATAAAACAGAATGGCATTTCCTTAAAAAATTAAATATAGAACTATCATGTGCTCCTGCTCTGGATATATACTGAAAACAGTTGAAAGCAGGGACACAAACTGATATTTGTAGACCCATATTCACAGCAGCATTATTTGCAGTAACCCAAAGGCGGAAACAAAAATATCCATTGACCAATGAATGGGTAAACAAAATGTGGTATATGCATACAATAGAATATTATTCAGCCTTAAAATAGAAGGGACTTTCTGATGTTACAACCTGAATGAACCTTGACCACATTACACTAAGTGAAATCAGCCCGACACAAAAAGGACAAATACTGTATGAGTCTACTTATTTGAGGCACGAAAAGTAGTCAAATTCAAAGAGACAGGACAAAGAATGGTGATTGCCAGGGGCAGGGTGGGGTGTGAGGTGGGAAGAGGGAATGGAGAGTTAGTGTTTAAGAAGTATGGAATTTCACTTTGGGAAGATGGAATTTCTGGAAATGGATGGTAGTGATGAATGTGGTCAGTGCTACTAAACTTGACATTTTAAAGTGGTATGTTTTATGTCATATATGTCATTTAACATTTTTTTAATAAACTTTCATTTAACATTTTTAAATAAATCCGTTTTTAAACGTAATTCCCTATAACAATAGTACACATTTTATGTACCAAACATTGTTCCAGATGCTTTTCCCAAATTATCCTATTTAATTCTCACAAAAACATTCTGAGGTGGGTATTCTTATCTCATTGTGGATATGTAGAATGTGGCACCAAGATGGGACAGGCAGAAATTTGAAGCCCAGAGCCTCTATAACCTGGATCTTGCAATAAAATATGCCATGTAGATTAAAACCATCAAAGTGTTTTATCCCACCTGGAAAAGAATCCCAGATTACCTCTGCATGTTCTAATTTTCATTACAAGTCCTGTTGATCAGATAAAGGATATGACATATCATAGTTATAATGCATATGCAAAATTTGAATTAAACTGGTAATTTATGTCTCTTAAAAAATGCAGTTCCTGCAGAGGCCTAAGTATTTCAGTATAAAAATCCATATCCAATGACATGTGTTTTCTTGTGCAGATGGTATGCCTTTCTGAAAATTGCCAAAAGGAAAGAACACAGATTTTAGAAATGTTTAATATTATAATTACAGAGCATGCAGATTTTGCTTTACAATATGCATGCTTTAAATTGGTCTACGATGTTTTCTTTTATCATGACAAGTTTAAATTTATAACAGTTTTGTGCGTAACCTTATGAATATGTAGGAGATGGTCTTATTTACTGTTATCTTGGAAACAGCAATGCCCAAATGCTATGTTTACTCTCTTGAGCACAATTAAAAGTAGTTTTACAATACAAATGTATTTTAAAATATTATCTCAAGCATCGATCTTAATTAATTGTATTCATATAACATATATAAGGATGTGTAGTGTTAAAATTATTTGGAAAGTTAAATACAGCTTTTTAAAAATTACTTATGTTAATTGTTGAGAGTATTACAGATGTCCCCCATTCCCCTCCCATTGCCCAACTCCACTTGGTTCTGGCCCTACCCAAGCCTTTACCACACTGTTGCCTGTAGCCATGAATTATGCATATATGCATATATGTTCCTTGGGCATTCTCTGCCTGGCTCCACCCCCATCCCCTTCCCTTAAGATCTGTCAGTCTGTGCAGCTTTTTAATAGAAAAAAAATGCCAATGCCTTAAAAACAAAACAAAAAAAAACCTTGTCCTAATAAATAAATATATGCATTCCTGGACTTGTCCTTTACAGGTAATATCCAAATATTCTGATTGTTACTAAAGTACCTCTGTTATGTAATTAATAATTCTATGACATTATAGATGTCATGTCTAACTTTTTTGAAATTTTTATTAATAATTGATGACCTTGAAGAAACGCTTAGAAATGATAGTCTGTAAGTAACTTCCTGGTAGGACTTTCTACAGCCATATATATTGATATACATGTTTTTTCTTACATTTCTAGGACTCCACTATTGTCACTCCAATTATTTTGAGGTCTGATCCTCAGGGATTTTTCTTTTACTGGACAGATCAAAACAAGGTAAGAAGTAGTATTTGTCTTTCTTACATTATCCAGCTGGTTGCTGATTGGCAAGGTATTTATTTTATCTGCATAAGCGTACCTATTTCATAGGTGACCCTTTGTAACTTAGTTAAAGATTCTACTTCAAAAGTATATCCTGTATAGAAATATTTTAGGATTTTCCAAGGACTTTAGTCTGACATATTAGATGTTCCAAATCCTAGAACAATTGATAGTTTGCAGGGAAAGAACATGGGAATGGGACTTACATTTGTTGTAGAAGAAAATTATCCGCTATTACTGATTTAAGTTCCTTCTCCAACTCTACCCATAAAGAATGAAGAAAAATGATGAGAAAACACTTTTGATTTTAATGTCTATAACTTTGGCTTTTCTTTCTCTTCCCTCTCTTTTTTGCTGCTTATTAAGAATTCGCCAGGCCTCAGCAGGAATATGGCCTTGATCATTTGCTCAGAAAACCAAGAATAAGATTCCTTTAGCCTACCTGTTTAATTTTTCAGGAATTTCTTCCCACATTAGCTTTCTGTTCACCATATCATAAATTTAAAATCTCATTTATTATGAAACCATTTGAGATGATTTCATATTGAATTATTAAAAGTAGAGTGTCTGGAGATAATAATATTTACTTGGCATTGAATGGGCAGTTAGACCAGAATATTCATAGAAAGTGGTTATTATTTCAAGAGACAATGCCAGGGTTCTGTACTTGAACCTAGGAGACCACAGATCATAGGATATTTTGGCTCTCTAAATTCTGATATTTGGAGGTGGGATCAGCTTTAAGGAGAGTGCTAAATACATATTGAACCCAATAGCATACCGGGCACCAAATTATGAACTGCTATGAGCCTATTCACATCCCTACACTAGGTCCTTATGCCCATAGTTTGTCTGTCTCCTCTTCTGCTTTCTGGACAACCTGGATTTCACCTGTGAGCAGCAGTATGGAACTGGCTCTGTGCTGTGATGTGTTTGGGGTCAGGGTTGAGTCTGGGTGAAACTCTTAGGGTGCTGGAAACTCTTAGGGTCCTATCATCCTAAGGCAGATTTTAGCCTGCTTGCCCTGCAGTTTCCTTTTGAGTATGGGTTCCCTGAAATCCCCTGTGGCCACAGATGTTGGGGGGCTAAGTCACAGACCCCAAGCCAATGTCAAAAAATGTATTTGAGTAAGATTTTCTATTTAATTCAAGTTCATTACTGAGTGTGTTAATCATGTTGGCTTTGACGTGCTGTTTGGTTTCCTGCTGTTATGTATAAAACAATGGCTTGAAAGAGTTGTGTTTTTCTTTTTCCTCCTAAAGGTTATTTTTAGTAGTGTTGAAACTATATTCATGAAAGATATGTTTATAATGCCTAGAGCCTTTTAAAAGTTTGGGTATTTGTATGAGAGGCTAAACTGTCAGTTTGATTTTTTCAACTGGTAAATCAAGCTTCTATAAAAGCAACAGAAGGTATTTGGGATTTTTAAATAATTCATGGCAAGTCAGCTAAGCTGCCCTCTAAGACCAATCATAAATATTTCTTTGCTTAAGAAAGAGAAAGGTTTTAGGGCCTAAGTCTCTGTGATGCATCTCTATTGTTCCTGTATGTTGACTCATACCATGTTTCCCTGAAAATAAGACATCCTCTGAAAATAAGACCTATTTCATGGAACCATAATACATCCCCTGAAAATAAGACCTAGTGCATCTTTGGGAGCAAAAATTAATATAAGACACTGTTTTATTTTCGGGGAAACGGGGTACTTATTTTCATATGTGGGGACATTTCCTTCACGTTTATCTACTAACCTTTTTTTCTCTCCTTGATTGCCATACTATTTATGACCAATTAAAACAAAGAGTGAGGTAGCAATTTCTTTCATCTATTTATTACCTTTCTTTTCATGGATATTAATCTTACAGTTATAGCCAAGAGATGGCAAATTTTACTTTTTACTTGTTAAGTACCCCAAGTCATCCTTCAGTCATATATATTAGAGGTTGGAGGTTTATTTTTTTGCCAGTGATTATGTATCAGTAACCCGAAAAAGCGAGGACTTAAGAACAAAAATTAAACTTTCTGTGCTTCCAAGGATGCCATATTTTTCTGCTTTAGACCCAGCCCTGAAACTGCAGGAGTGCCACATCCCCTTCTAGAGATGAACTCCTCTGAGTGGTGCAGAGTAAATGTGTGCTAGTGATGCTCACAGCATCACATGGACACCCTAAGCTTTTAGTCCATGTATTTTGCATAAGATCATTAGAAGGTACCTTCTGAATGGTACAATCACAGTGTCATTTAGAGGCCCACTTTCTTTAAAATACTTTTTGCTGCCCTATCTGGTTTGGCTCACTGGATAGAGCGTTGGCCTTTGGATTGAAAGGTCCCAGGTTCGATTCTGGTCAAGAGCATGTACTTTGGTTTTGGTCACATCCCCAGTAGAAGATGTGCAGGTGGCAGCTGATCGATGCTTCTCTCTCATTGATGTTTCCAACTCTCTATCTCTCTCCCTTCTTCTTTGTAAAAAAATTAATAAAATATTTTAAAAAATACTTTTTTGCTGACAATTACTGCTAGTGATGTGAATCTATCATGTATATTATAGGGATGATATATCAGAGGGGGAAAGAGAGGTTTGAAGTTCATTCCTTGATTTTATTTTATTACTTTTAAATATATTTTTATTGATTTCAGAGATGGAAAGAGAGAAAGAAAGATCAGTGATGAGAGAGAATCAATGCCCCACACTGGGGATTAAGCCAACAATCCAGGCATGTGCTCTGACTTGGAATGGAACGGTGACCTCCTGGTTCATAGGTTGATACTCAGCCACTGAACCATGCTGGCCAGGCTATCTCTTCATTTCACACACTGTGTTCTCCATTCATTTGGAAGCTTGTACTGGTACTTAGTGTATTATACCTCCCTTCTCCCTTCTGGCTTCTTCCCAAAGCCTTTCTCCTCTTTCTCCTTTGTCCATCAAGCCTGTACTAAAATGCTTTGGTTAGTAAACACCGGATGCCTGGTCTGCTGGGAGGCGAGCTGAGTGGCTTTAGGAAGCTCTTGGTAAAGAATATTGTCACAAGATCTTTCTTTTTATAGCACTGGAGGAAAATCCTAACATTTTACACAGCATCTTACCCATGTCCTCTCTCCCATCATGGCTATCTTATACCATTGAGTAGAGCCACCCATTCATTATAAGCCACTGATCTCATCCTCAGGGACAATGACATTCTTCTTTTCCTAACCTCTCCTTTGGTTTGTCACCATACAAATGATCAGTGGCAAAGAAGACAGGCAGCTCAGATGATAGATTCAGGGATTCAAAGCAAGAGCTAGCCAGTGATTTTTAGGTAGCTTTGGTGAAACATTGAGAGCACGTTTGGGATTGGTAGAAGCAGAAAAATGTGCACACCATCTTACAGGATACCTATTTATACCTTGTACCCACTATACACTTAATTTTCATTATTCTTCCCTTTTTATTGTTAGCTCTGTAAATCTTATTGACTGTAATGAGCAACAAGAAGTTTCTGAATATGATATTTTAAGCCTGGTGTGTTCTTTTCTTGTGTCCATGTGTATTACATGAAGAGGACCAGTTGGTTTGTAACCATGGGTGAGAAGGGGCCCCTGCCCAGCCCGAGTCCTTAAGAGGTTGCCCTCATTAGGCTGTGCCTTTTCGTTGGAGCTATGCCATCCATATTGGGACCAGAAACCAACACAAGAAGGGTCAGCTATCAAACCCACGTGACCCACTAGGGGAATCTGCGTCACAATTTTGGAAGACAAGCTAAAGAAGGAAAGAAAGGGGTCAATGTTAAAGAGCTAATAAAAACCCATCCTGCTAGACTACGAAACAAAGTAGACCTTTGCCTTGCAACTCGATGCCTGGCTTCGGTGCCAAGGTTGGTGCAAAAATAAAACTAGTCACTACGTAGTTCCGGTCCAGGAAGTTCAATATAGTTCAGTTAGCTCTTCCTTGTATCCCTAAAGCAGGAGTTCAGGGAGGGGCAGACACATCGTTAAATTAAAGAGAAATGGCAGGAACACTAACACACTTTAAATGAATGACTCCAACTACTTTCTCTTTTCCTTGTTACAGATTTTATTTGCTTTCAGTTTTGCAGATAATATGTTCTTCGTGCAAGAGAGTAAAGCAGTCTATAGGTCCTTCACCCTGCCCACCATTGACCCCAATCCTAGTCTTCTCTCCAGAGCCAATACTGGTAACAGCTTCACGCTGTCTTCCCCGGGGTCTTTTAAATGAAGATGTACATGCATTAACGGTGGAAACATTTCATTTTGTTCTACTTGTATCCACAAACTTGCGTTTCACTTTACAGATGTTTTAGAGAACTGTTCCTGTGAGCACATGTGTATCTACCCCATTCTTTTAAATTGCTCTGTCATATGCCATGGGATAGACTAGTAATAACTTCTCTTTAACAAAAAGCATTTCTCATTGTTGGGCTGTTGGTGTTTGTTTTTAATTTGGGGCTGCAGATAGCAATCCTAAAAGAACACCCAGCCTTGGGTACCCCTCTCTGAGTATGTGGGCCAGGGTTCCCCTGGGTAAATTCTCAGAAGTACAATTGCTGTTTGAAGGCTCTACATATTCTAAATTTCATTTCATAGTTGTGCCATTTTATAATCCTGCCAGTCTTACATGAGAGGAACTGTTTCCTTAAATCCCATCAATACTATTAAGAATCATTTTAATTTTCGCCAATATGCTACATCCGTTGTACCTCTTTTTTAATTTACTATTGCCTGATTTGCTAGCAAGCTGTGTATGTTTCCATACATTTATGGGCCATTTCTCTTTTTTCTTATATGAATTACTTACTATATCCCTTGCCTGTTCTGAGAGTTCTCTATGTATTCTTGAAGTTATTCTTTGGTTGCTATAAATGTTGCAGATACCTTCTTCCTGTCTGTGGCTTGTCTTTTAATTTCTTATCTTTTACCTTAGGCATGACAAAAGATGCCTTGATATTTTCAACTTTGGCATATTTGCATTTTAACCTTCTTCCCTTTTTGCTTTATTTACACTTTTCTTATGCATTATATCACTATTAATTTGGGTTTTTAATCCATGTGTAATTAACTTAGCCCATTTGGGCTATTATAACAAATTACTATAGATTGGGTAGCTTATAAACAACAGGTGTTTATTTCTCCCAGTTCTGGAGGCTGGAAGTCCAGATCAGAGTGCCAGTGGGGTCCAGTGAGGGCCCTCTTCTGGCGCAGACCTCTCCTTGCACCCTCACCTGGTGGAAGGGGCTAGGAACCTCCCAGGAGACTCTTTTGTAAAGGCACTATTTCCATTGGTAAGGACTCGCCCTTGGGACCTAATCACCTCCTCAAGGCCCCACCCCCTAATGCCATCCTTGGGCATTAGGTTTGCAGCATATGAATGGGGTGGTGGGCAAACATTCAGACTATGGCAATCACACCATGTATCTTGGGGACTGGTCGGAGGTGAGGCTCTATATTTGATTTCTTTAAATGGGTAGCCCTGTGGTTGGTGACTCCCTTCTTTCTGGTTAGATCTGGCTATGACAGCACCCTTTCCTGTGTCTTTCTTCTAGCTCAGGGTGTGGTGGGTATGGGGCAAAGGAGCTGGGACGGCAGGTTGACCTTAGTTATGCGCCCATCTCATTCTTAATGCTGACACCTGCACCACCTGGTTTGATGGCTCCTATGTCTATTTTTTAAATATCTATATTTTATTGATTTTTTTTCTTTTTAAAGAGAGGAGGGGAGAGGGATAGAAAGTTGGAAACATCAATGAGAGAGAGACATTGATCAGCTGCCTCCTGCATACTTCTTACTTGGTGTGTGCCCGCAATCAAGGTACGTGACCTTGACCGGAATAGAACTTGGGACCCTTGAGTCCGCAGGCCTACATTCTATCCACTGAACCAATTGGGTTAGGGCCACTCCTATGTCTTAATGCCTTTGAGCATTGATGTCATTTCCTATTTCATTTTGATTTTATTTATCTTCTGCCTTTCATACTTTCTGATTCAACCAGTGCAACCCTTCATGTTTATCCATAATTATAGCTTGTAGACCTAAATTTACACCTGCATATTAAGTCATTTCTGGGAAGTCAGGACAGAAGTGATGGGCTCTCCCATCTGCTGCATCTGCCATCTTGTTCTGGGCTGTGCTTTGACATGAGACACCATTTGGGATCCTCATACAGAGCAATGACTAAGTTTCTATTAATAGCAACTTTAGACTGCTTCTCTTCTGGTAACGTCACATTTTTTTTTATATAGTTCAAAAGCAAAGTTTAAAAATGAAATATTTACATAAGCCACCCTGACATATTTCAGCAAGAGTCCAGAGTTCAATAATATTTTTAATAATGCATTATATACTTCTATGGGAAAATTTAGGAATATCCTATGAGAAAGTTCCTCTGGCTTCCATAAAGAACCACCTGGCACCACCCCCCCTTCTACTTATCATTGTTTAGCAATGGTGCTTCCTTTTCTGGACACTCTTCTTTAGTAGATCCCTGAAACATCAATGTTGACTGGGATAGGGCACTGAACAGTCGTTTGGGTGGAATGGTGGGGTTATAAATTAAGATGAACTCTATTCATTTTTATTTGGTAGCTTCACTGAAAGCCTAAAAGGATAACTAAAATTACCTTAGAAAAAAGCAAAATGCATGTGAGGATTGCCTTTGGAGAACTGGGGTTGTTGCTTGGCTTGGAACATACACCAATCATTGCCAACTAACCCGGAGCATCTAAGACCTAAGTCTTTTCCTTTCCCCTCCCTGGGTCTTTGGAGAAACTCATAGCTAGAGCAGACACAGCATGCAATCCACACCGAGTCTTTGGCACTCCAGAGGCCATAGTAGGAACCTAGAGGTCAGCATCCATTCCTGTGCTTTCCCAGGCCATTGAGAGATCATCTTGCTGCCCACATCTCCACTGGGAAGTTCCTGCAAATTAACACCCAACCTGACTCAAGGAGTTTGATGAGTAAATATCACAGCTCCCTCACCTGTTTGGCGGGAAAATTCAACAGCACATGGGTTATGCCTTTTCCTAGCTCTCTCTAGTGGGCAAAGTGGTAACTGGTTTGAAAGCGTACCTTTTATGGGTTTCCTTCCCTTCCTGAAGTCTTGACTCCCCACTCCTGATGTATCCTGGAACAACCTTTAAAATAAATGAATTTTACTAGAATCCATGTGTAGGTACTTAATACTTGACAAGTTAATACAGAAGTCCCCTAATTGATGGTATTAGAAGGATTCCTTAGTAAGAGGTACCGAAACCTGGAGAATCTCTTCAAAAGTGTAAGCTTTGGTTTCATCCTCAGTGAAGTGAGGAACTACTCTTTAGACTTGTTGCTAAATGTGGTACATAAAGTGTCTAGCCTGGCAATTTTTAAACTCTCAGCCCTTTGTGGTGGCTTTAAAAAACTGATAATTTAATTTAATTTTTAAAATTTCATGTGTATTGAGATTTAATTGCCAGATCAAACTATATTTAAAGTGTACAGATTTGATATGGGTATACATTGTGAAAGGATTTCCCTTTCTCTGTCTAGTTAACACATCCATCACCTCACATATTTGTTATTTTTGTGTGATGACACATAATATTGTGTTATCAATTATAGACACCATGTTATACTCCCTAGATTCTCAGACCTTATTCATCTTATAACCAAGTTTGTATCCTTTTACCAAAACTGCAATCTTCTGCACTCCTTCCTGTTTCTGGCAACTACTTTTCTACACTCTGTTTCCATAAGTGGTTTTTTTTTTCTCTGTCTGGCATATTTCACTTAGCATAATGCCCTCAAGGTCCATTGAGGTGGCTTTTATTATGGGTATATAATAAATAATTTGTCTCTGACTAAATAATTAGTCCCTAGCTAATTGTTAGAGACCACAGATGTGCTATTTTGAAAGCTAACTGACCATCTGTTTGCATATACTTTTAAACCTATTTTTTTCTTCTTAAGGTTATAGTGACTTGTTTTCTGTGTAGCCTGTGCTTTGATTTCAAGCATTCAAGCTTAGGTCTGTTTGGGCAGATATGATCTTTATGTCTTTCATAATGTTTTGGGAACAGAGCCATTGAAGGCAAAAGAAGGGATTTATTATTTAGAAGACTTTTCTTCTTAGAATAACGTTCTATTAAATACTCCATCATAGGTGAACGTTTTTTGGACCCTTAGGAATTTGAAGAATCTTTTGGAATAAGCTGTAAGGTGATTTAAAGGTCTTGGATAGGAGAAAATGACATTATTCACAAGAAGAATTGGACTCTACCTGGGTTGTTTGTGTCTTTTTTCCTAAGATAACGCTTTAGGGTTATCACAGCTATATTGGCATCAGGCACTTCCTTCTCCTTCACACGTACCAGATCCTTAGAGATTAAACTTTTAGTGTTTTGCTGCATAATGTAGATGGTCAGTAGTCTGTCAAATTGCCGAGGAACAAATCTCTCCTCATTAAATCCACTTCCAGTTTAAGCTCCATTTATTCTTAACTCAGACCTTCTTTTCATTGGCCTGAGCCCCACAGTTTTTGCCTGAAGACTCCAGCTCTTGTAGGAAAACCAAATGTTATGATCGCTTAGGTTATGTAGATGCAGCATAACAAGGAATGTTATTAAAATTAAGTATTTCACAAGTTCATCTTGGAGATTGGGATTCATGGGTTTTTGGTAGAATTTTTTACTGAAGTGTAACCTTTTGGAATGAATTTTGAAATTAGATGTAATGAAATGGCATCATTGAGTTTCTTTGGAATAATTTATAGGGTGTAAGTGCATTGATATGATTTCCATGTTATCATCATAGTACTTCATTGTGTGAAGAACAACAGCAAAGCTCCTATGAATACATTGTATGCAGAGTTGAGAAATGTATAATACTCTGGCTTTAATTAAAAATTGATTACTGCTAATACAGGGTGAGCAAAAGTAGGTTTATAGTTATGAGCATGTACAATGCAGAGTTAAAGCTATTTTCATAGCCTTTTTCCATAAGAATGACTGTAAACCTACCCTTGTTCACCCCTGTGTAATTTAATTACAAAATTATGCCTCTGTTTTTTTAGTTGCTTACATTTAGCTATTTCCAGTTTTATGGGATAAATTATATTAAATGCTTTCCATGCTATGGAGCTGTCATAATGGGATATTTGTACCTTTGATACAAAAATTAGTTTGGGACAGTGGATTGGAGGAGTGTGTCCAGGAAATACATTTTGCCACTGTTGGTAATTTGATTTCCTGTTATGTGGAAAACCCAATTGCTTTGTTGTGAATAAAATTCCTAGATACTTGGTATTGACATAATGTCATGCTCCTTTGTTTGAATTACAGATGTAGACAGAGTGAGCATGTTTGTTTTTTTCTCCAGTCCATTTTCTTGTCAATCCAAGATTATTTGACCCTACTGATGGCGTCTTTGTCAAGCTCTTTCTATATTAAATCAGCAGGCGAAGTCTCTTTTTCTCTTTTGGCTAGTACACATTTCCAGTTGTAAAAACAGTCATGAAATGTAAACTATAGCATAGGGAATATAGTTAATATGATTGTAATAACTGTGGATGTTATCAGATGGGTACTAGATTTATTGGGCTGATTACTTCGTATAAATGTCTAATCACTGGGTTGTACAATCACTGAAACCAATATAATATTATATGTCAACTCTAATGAAAAAATAACAATATTTAAAAACAAAAAAAATCTTTTATATACAAAAAATTGGATGGGAGGTTGAGTAATTTACACTTTTATTGCGATAAAAAAGTAAAAAAAAAGATTAGCCCATTTTTCATATTTTATTATTATTTTATTTAAAATTAAAAAGGCAAAGACACAAACTTTGAACATGCTCTAATTCAATTTGTACATACCTTTAAAATATTGTGTTTATTATTTTCAACATCACCAATAATAGCAAATACGCATATGGTGTTTTTCTGCATGCCTGGAATATTCTGATACATATGTACACACTCACTCACTCGCTCACTCATATTATCATTTCCATAAGCCTATAAGGACAGGGCTATTATCCACACTTACAGGTGAGCAGATTGAATCCTGGTTATCCAGTTGGCTAATATCAGAGGCAGGAGTAGAACCCAGACAGTCTGGCTGAGTGTCCTGGTTCTTAACTTTTTGCTTTTTAAAGAACCTGGTTAATGTGTGCAGTTAAATTTCCCTGCCAGATATTTCTTCTTGAGTTGACTGAAAAGAAACCTCAGTTGACATATTACATTTGTGAGGAAGAGGCAACCAGTGTGAAGTGATTCTCAGCTTGGGCTGCACATTGAGATCACCCGGAGAGCTTAAAAAAGTGCTTGCGCCGGGGCCCAGTCCCGCTGGAGTCAGATTTAATTGCTCTGTGGTGTGGTCAGGACCTTGGACTTTTTTTTTGAAAGCTTCTCTCATTTGATTCTAATGTGCAGCCAAGGTGAACACTAATAGAAAGCAAGCTGACATCACAAATTAATTCAGTAAACTTCCTGAGAGGATGTGCTCTCTCCGCCTTTCCTGTTTGTGGCCTCATTTCTATCAGGAGTCATTCTCAGCTTGAGCACCCAGAGGTCCAGCAAGACTCTGAATTATCATGGCTATGATAAGTCCATAGCCATGGACTTAGGAAGGCAGGAAATTGCTAGCCTTTTAAGGAAGATTCTCAATGTCTACAATTGAATCCAAATAGGTATTTTTGTTAAATTCAGTTAATGAAAATGTATTTAATCTCTGTTCCCTGAATATTCTGGGCATTAGCTCTTTGTTATATCCTTACTGAGCACGTCCTCAGCATTCAAACCCTGTTGACTAACCTCTGTGTTTATGTTTTTTTTTTTTTAGATCCTCAATTAGACGGAGTTGCTATTTGAATTCCATATTTAATGAAATGGGCTGCCTTGTTGTTGAATAAGCAAATGTGGTTTTAGAAACGACTCCATATAACTTTATTTGATGTCTTAAATTTGTATTATGAATACAGAAGCAGATATCATCTTGCTCAATGACAACATCATGTCATTTCTTATTAATTTGTAGGAATCCTTCCTTAATTGACACATAAACCACAGGGAACTAAGAGAGAGCCAGATCCTATACAGGCACCACAGGAAACTGGTTATTATAACCACTCCACACAATACATACGAATGTAGTAAAATTCACGCTTGTGCCATTAGAATTTTTGGGGTTCGGTTCTGTCTTCTATAGCACAGGTGGCCCGAGGGGAGTGCTTTGGCGTGAGCTTTCCCTTTGTCCCCGTGCAGCACTCCCCACTGCGGCTCCAGGGCCTGGAAATCGCCCGGCAGCGTGGCGAGCAGCAGTGCACCTGCTGGAAGTGAATGCCTCAATGAAAGTTTGATGGGCCAGAACTAGTTGCTATGCTAAGAAATTAACTGTCGTGCTGGTTTCATAATGGGTTCTATTTTTAGGTAAACATTTGTTTCTGTAGCATGGCTTCATCATGGCTAGGGCGGCCGTCTCGGCACTGTGTTGTGAATATTGAGCTATCACAGTACCAGAGTAGATGGGACTTCAGATGATGTGAATCTTTTATGTCGTTTAGCCCTGACATATTTCATGCATTACTGGAGGGAAACAAAACAAAACAGACCAAATATTAATGCGGTTTCAGATGGATGGTGTTTGTAGGATGGATTCTGCCAGCAGCTGACCCCAAGGCGAGGATTCAAACTCAAGTCGCTTATTTGGAAGGTGACTCCAGGAAACATGGATGGCAGTGGGGAAGCAAGACAGGCAAGGGGAATGCAGCCAATACAGTGTGGATTCTCCAATGGTTTATGCTCTGGGTAACTGAAGTTCATCCTACTGGGAGCCCTGGGAGAGCAGCTTGAAACATACCTCAGAATTATCCCAATTGAGGGCTAGAGAAGTGTCACGAGGTCCCACCTATCAGTGCTGGAGGGCAGCTCTCCCCGGGGCTGTCCTCCCCTCATCTGCCAGCCCCTCAGTGGTTGAGGGGCTCCAGACCAGTAGGATGAGGAAGCCCTCAGTCCAGGTTGCAATTGGAAGCTGTCAGTTGGCGTACCTGGGAACACATGGGCACTGGCACCAGCACCAGCAACTACTCTGAGGCTTTAATTTTCAGGTCAGACCCTATAACTCTATACCACAGGGTGCAGACTAGAGGCTAAACCCTTTCACAGACAGATCTTGCTTAGCCTGCATAACAACTTATAATATAGGCATGAGTGGCCAACGTTTAAAAATCTGCGGAGTTCATATACAAATGTGGATTCCTCAAAAAATCAGAAGGCATGGCAACACGGGTGGACACAGCCTTCTGGTCACATTTGGCTGCCTGCTTTAGGCAGGGCATGTGGTATCCGATCGGCCGCATTCCCCACCAGGCCAGCTTACCTCATTTACATGACCTCTTTAGCTCATTTAGACTTTTGAGGGTAAAATATTGGGCCTCTCTGGTAACATTCTTTACTCAGAAGCTTCCATAAGCTAATCATTCTGAAGCTTCGCGTGGAATGAAATTGATTCTGTCACATTGGGTTTATTGAATGCTGAGGCATAAAGACTGAACTTCACAGTGGAAAAGTGGTTGAAGGTCAGCATATCCAGGCCCTGGCCATAAAAGCTACAACAAAGTAATTGATGCTCCAAGCCCATTTCATCTCTGTGAAATATGCATCTGAAGTGTGTGAGCCCCTAGGTCACTCTGAGCTTTAAATGGCTATTATTCCAACGTGACTTTCATGTGGCATTGTGCTAGGTAAGATTTATAAAAATGACCCCTTGGCAAAGCGTTCATGCTGAAGTGGGCTGTTAATCTCTGGGAAATAAAATGGTGGGTCTGGGACACCAGGCAGAATGACTTCCTTTGGGGAATGAATGGGAATAACTTCATCCCCAGCTCAAGGCAGCAGGTACTGACTAGTTTGACCAACCAGTAGCCCCTCCTAGACACATATTGATTTTTACATTTAAATTTTAATTAAAAAATAGTTCCTCAGCTACTTTAGCCACATTTCGAGTGCTCAGTAGAAGGACATTTCTATCACTGAAAGAAGTTTGGATGTCATTGCTTAGAGATCAGATCAACAATGGTCTATTCAGAGCCAATGGGAAATAAAATGAGGGAAAGTGTCCTTGACTTATAGGCAAAGACCCTTTGTCTCTTTTGCTGGATCGTGGGTTGCAAGGATATTACATGGACCTGATTTTATCTTTCTTCCATCAGTGAAGATGTTGGGATTCAGATACCACTTTGGGAGCCTAATGATTAGGTTAACCCTGGAGGAGATAAACCAGTCGTTGGTGACATCATTTGAGATGCCAGATCAGGCCACTTCAATGAGCTCATCAGTTCACATCATTGCCTAAGCTGTTTTAAGATGGGGTGTGTCCCTTTGGGATCCAGATTGCTAACTGATACACTGAACATTTATTTATTGAAAAAATAGGCAGGGACTTAGGTATCTAGGATCCTGCTGCATCTAGCCCAGGGCTGGGCAAACTACGGCGGGCCGGCTCTGGTGAATAAAACTATTGAATTAAAAAAAACAAACACGTACCCTTTTATGTAATGATGTTTACTTTGAATTTATATTAGTTCACACAAACACTCCATCTATGCTTTTGTTCCGGCCCTCCGGTCCAGTTTAAGAACCCATTGTGGCCCTTGAGTCAAAAAGTTTGGCCACCCCTGATCTAGTCTGTAGACATGAAAGAGAAGTAAATGAAGGGATATAATGTGTGAAATCTTTATGTATGCAGTGGCTACATTCCCTATGCAAGACATTGTTAGTTGTTATATATATTTTTCTACGTTGAACTTGAGCTCTGAAGGATAGTTTTAATGGGTGCTGGCCATTGTTGGGAAAGAGTATGTTCTGGGAAACATGGGGGAAAGTGAAAATTGGTGCATAAAATGGAAATTTATGGCAACTTTATATATTAGCTTAATAGTGTGAGCTGTACCAGGAAGCTTTCTAAGGAAGGAAAGTTGATAACTTTTGTGTTGTAAACATCATGCCAAGGTGCTTTGTCTATACTATCTTATTAATTAATCCATTGGATGATTTCTCTATTTCCCATTGGGGAAACGGAAGCTGTGGCACAGTGTATTTTCCTGGAAGGCTGTTTTCAAGCTGGCCAGGCTAGAATACCTCAAGGTTTCCTTCACCTTAGCACTTTTAATCCTGTGCTAATTTTGTCTAACTCATTTTACTGCCCATTAGATGATGAAGTCTTTGAATTCAAGATCTTTATCCAATGTCTGGCATTTCTAGTACACTGCTAGTATACAGTAATTGTTCAAGCAGTGCTGGTCAAATGAACAAGACTTAGCAAAGCTGTGTGTCACATGTAAGATTACAGCCTTGTCTGGATACAAATCCATTGACTTTTCCTGTTACTCATTCATTAACACCTTCTCCTTCTGTAAATCTCCAGTTGCCTCAACCTTGGCAGTTTGTGTGACCTCCTATTTCTAGAGGAAAGAGAAGACACTGGAGGACAGACATCCTCGCCTACTTTCTGCCACCAGCCCAGAGTCCCGCCTTTGTCTTTAGCTGCTCTGTCCTCCTGCTTTCCCAGGCCATCCTTACATCTTCCACCTTGAACTCTGACTTTCAATAATTTTATGTGGACATTTATCTCTTCTATTTCTTGTGCTATTAATATTTCTCTTTAATAAGATCCATACTATAATATTAACCATAACAAGCCTCTCCCTTCTTAAAAGAAAACCCTATACCCTCTCTAGACCCAAACTGGCTGCTTTCCTTTCTTTCTCCTTTGTATTTATAGCAAACATCTTTAAAGACCTTATACTCTCTGCCCCCTTCACACCTTCCGCCAATTCCTCAATCCACATCAATCAGAATCCTGTACCATCACTGCTCCAAACTATTATTTCTAAAGGCACCAACAGCCCTCACCGGTTTGGCGCAGTGGATAAAGCATCTGCCTGAAGACTCAAGGGTCCCAGGTTTGATTCCAGTCAAGGGCATGTACCTTGCTTGCAGGTACATCCTCAGTAGGGGGTATGCAGGAGGCAGCTGATTAATGTTTCTCTCTCATGGATGTTTCTAACTTTCTCTCCCTCTCTCTTTCTCTCTGTAAAAAATCAATAAAATATATTTTAAAAATAATAAGTAAATAAAGGTACCAACAGCCTTCCTATTTCAAGCCATAGTGGCCATTTTTAGCTCTCTTGGTGCTTGATCTTTCATTACATTTTACATTGTTGATTGCCCCATTTTTCTTAAAATATTTCTGTTTTCTTGACTTCTTTGCTCTGATACTTTTTCCCTTCACCCCAACCACTCAGTTTACTTTGCTGACTGAGTTGCAGCCTCTCTCCACTGTCCAGAATCTCATCTTCAATTAGAGCTTCATTTACCGTCTGGACACAGTGGCTTCCAGCTTTACATCACCATCCAGTGTCCTGTGATCCTTGAAACCTAACATTTCTAAGATTGGCATCCTTCCCTTTCTCCCTTCCCCTCTGACCTGGTCCTGCTGCCTTAATAACAGCACTGCCCTTCACAGAGTTACAACATCTGAACTCTGGAAGTCTCTCTTCATACCTCCTCCATTTTCCTCTCAAGCTCTTGGCCCCTCACTTTTTGTGCTTCGGCCACACTAGCCTTCTTCCATTGTCAGATGTGTATTCCTTTCTGCTTGAAGTCTTCACAGTCCTTCCGCTCTGCTTGGAAAATGTGTGGTCTCCCTTCCCTGTTTAGCCACCACACTTCTTCACAGTTGGAATCAAACACTTTGTACAGTTATGTAATGTCCAGCTTCCCTCTTAGAATGTTGACTCAATGAGAGGAGTCCAGTGTTGTCCCAGTAAATAGTTAACAGCTGGTTCAGCTAGAGGGAAAAATGACTTGTAGCATTTACTGATTTCCATGTGTAAGGACTTCTTCTGCTGTGTCCAATTTCAAGCTACCAACACTTTGTCTACTGAACACATACTTGGGAAGAGAAGGGCCCAGTTGGTTCTCCTAAGCTTAGAAGAATGTTCTAGTCCACCTCTAGGGCACATCTGTCCTCTCCACTGCTATAACATTAGGATTTGGGATGGAGCTTGGCACATTGAAAAGAGTGACTGTTAGTTGGAGGGATAAATGCAGTGTCTTTAATTCCATTGTAGAACTATAGTGGTAAAAAATGATAAATGTTTCAGACGAAAATGACATGAAAATCCTTCCTTTTAGATTTGGATCAAGCATTGAAGGTAATCACACCCAGTTCCTTCAGTTTTCATCTTTAGAATTGAGGGTTAGGGAAGGAGATCTGCCACAGTGGCTTAGCTAGCTGAAAGAGCCCTCGTTACCAGCTCTCTTAGTTATCAACCAACACTCCTCCCACTGTGTCATATTGACATTTCAAAGAAAAACAGTAAAACAATTAATGCAAGTGATTTAATTCAGGTTATATTACTATCTAGTGGTGTAGTTGAACATATTTTAAACAAATCTACTTTACAAGAGAACAAGTAATGTTTGCTCATCCCTTATTAAATTTTAGGTAGTCTGTTGAGAGAGATTTTCCCTTTATCATTTCCTCCTTAATTATCTGCAATAGTTATTTATAAGATAAATACAGGGGCTGAAACCGGTTTGGCTCAGTGGTAGAGCATCGGTCTGCGGGCTGAAAAGTCCCAGGTTCAATTCCGGTCAAGGGCATGTACATTGGTTGTGGGCACATCCCCAGTAGGGGGTGTGCAGGAGGCAGCTGATCGATGTTTCTCTCTCGTCGACGTTTCTAGCTCTCTATCTCTCTCCCTTCCTCTCTATAAAAAATCAATAAAATATATATTTTTAAAAAAAGATAAATACACGGTATCCATATATATGCACTTTGAGTGATTACAAAGACAGTGTTTATTAACATACAGTTCATTTTCAAAATTTAAAAGAATCTACAGAGATGAATAATCTTCTTTTTGTCAATGCCTGTTTTCAAACTGATGACCATTCTGGTCCAGGCACTATTGATAACTGCAAGCAATGGAATTACAAATATCAAGAATCATTTTGTTTGGTATTTGCCTGCCCTCAATTCATCAACTGTTGCAGTTTTATACCATACGCTTTATCTTTTGTGTATCCCCATAAAAAAATCTAGTGACACTTTAGGATAAATTTTATTTGTTCAAAACTTAGTCTGGCTTCACCTATCATTTCAAATTAGTTATTAAATCTGAAACGGAGTGCAAATTAAATGAGTTATCAGCTCTTAAATTGTGTATACATGTTTTGGGGACACCCAACACAGCTTTTTTTATGTTGAAAACTACCTCAAATCTTAGCACCTAAAACAGCAATCATTTATTTAGATCATTGCTGTTTGGGTTGACAATCTAGTGTGGTCTCAGGTGGTCATTTTTCTGCTTCATCTGGGTTCCTATGGCATCTGAAGTTAGCTGTGGGATGAACGTGTGGCTCTGCTGATCAGGGCTGGCCTCTTCTGTCTGAGACTGCAGCTGGGATGGCTGAACTAGCTTGGATCTTGTCTATAGGGTTCCTCATCCTCCAACAGGCTAGGGTGGCTTGTTCTTGTGGTGGCTTCACAGGATTCTTAGAGAGGATGGAAATTTCAAGTCCCTAGAATTACAATGGCCATACTGGCACTTTGGCCACATTTTCTATCTATCTATCTATCTATCTATCTATCTATCTATCATCTATCTATCTATCTATCTATCTATCATCTATCTATCTATATAAAAGCCTAGGTGACCATTGAGACCCTAAGACCGAACCACCAGAACGATGAGTGGACCAGTCGCTATGGTGTGCACTGACCAGCAGGGGGTAGATGCTCAATGCATGAGCTGCCCCCTAGTGGTCAGTACACTCCACAGCCAACCTCCCATGGCCAGCTAACTTCCCGCTGTCCCTCTCTCAACCTGTCCCTCCAGTTGGCAGGCCCCAGCCGGCAGCTAGCAGGCCCCATTTGGCAGTCAGCAGCCAGCAGGTCATGTCCAGCGGCCAGCAGCTGATAAGCTCTGATCACCAGCCATACCTAGGGACCCCCACCCAAGCATGAATTTCATGCAATGGGCCTCTAGTGTCTAATAAAATCA
Source organism: Vespertilio murinus (assembly GCA_963924515.1). Lineage (NCBI taxonomy): Eukaryota > Metazoa > Chordata > Mammalia > Chiroptera > Vespertilionidae > Vespertilio > Vespertilio murinus. The sequence goes on from OZ004709.1 coordinate 64,850,389, forward strand.
TTCATAAGGTGGGGAAATGGATGACAACTCTGATAGCAAGGTCTGCACAGTCACATTGCAAAGAGGCATGATACCATAGAGCAGAATTTGTGGCTGATACAACAATTATCAAATTCAGAAAAGGAATGTCTTCCTCTAATCGTAGAGGAACAGTGAAGTGTCTCAGTAGGGCAGAACTGACCAGTGGTTTCCTCACCTTCTTAAAATCGAGGCAATGCTAATACCCTAGCTGGGCAGTTGTGGTAATTTCATACATCCACATTCTAGCCCTTATGTTGCTGTGATGTAGCAGTTTCTCTCAATACCCTAGACTTTGGAGTCCTTGGTTGATTTCAATGAGCAACTGATCACTGTGAGTTTTGGGGAAGTACAGTCATGTTCCAACCCAGGATGCATCAGGTAGCACCCTCCTTGCAACAGCTCTTGTTTTTTTTCTTAAAAAAATAATTTTATTTTATTTATGAGAGAGAGAAAGAGAAACATTACCTATTGTTCCACTTACTTATGCATTCATTGGTTGCTTTTTATATATGCCTTAACCAGCGATAGAATCCACAATCTCGGTATATTCCCAAGATGTTCCATCCAACTGAGCTATCCAGGGCCAGGGTAATAGCTCTTAAAAATAGTAGGGTGTTTTCTAGAATGTGGCAGGGTGGGGGCAATTGCAACAAGAGAAGGACCACAATTAATCTTCAAGGCTAGGAGTTTACTGTTATCAATTTCATTTTGTGTGTGTTATTTTTCTCTTCTTAAAATGACTTTGAAGTGATTTTTCTTTGCCAGATAGTCTTTTTTTTCCTTAAAAATATTCTTGTGTTGGGAACATAGAAATAATTCCAAATCTGTAAGAACACTGGGAAAGTGGAAATTAAATATTAGAATTCTTCATTGTTGGAAAATTATTATGGGGAACTTTCCATAGTAGGGAAGTGGAAATTATTCCCAATCTTTTCTTGGAGACTGGGCTACAACACACATGCGAGCACGCGCACGCGCTTGTACACACACACACACACACACACACACACACACACACACTTTTATGGGATGAGAAACACATGAGTTTGGCTGAGGGAGAGTTCAGCAGGTATTGTCACTGAGGCATGGGGAGGGATTGTCCTTATTCTGAGCTCATCTTTTTTTAAGCTGAGTGTGCTCTGAGAAGATGCAGGCATCAGCAGATTTATATCTGACCGAGGCAACAGACCATGCAGTGAAAGGGAAGGCAGGCCATTATCTGGTGAAAGTATATTGGGTGGGGAGCACTGAGGTTAAATCATTCAGCTTATTGCCGTCTCTTTGTTTGTGCTTTATAGAATTCAATCACGACTTCCATAATTGTCCTTTTCTTAAGAGAACCTGTCTAAGACCAGGAACTCTAAAACACAACTCCCTGGATTAAAAATGTGTCTCTTGGGAAGGCATTCTACCAATCTGAGCTTTAGTGTCTTCTTCTGCAAAATGGGAATAATACATCCACTTTATTGCAATCTGTGAGGATTAAGTGAGATAATTCATTTGGCACTTGGCACAGCACACAGAGTGAATGCTCCACCCCTGCTAGCTATTTTTAGTAGAAGTTTTAGTAAATTTGAATACATATGTATAGGGGTGTGTGTGTGTGTGTGTGTGTGTGTGTGTGTGTGTGAGAGAGAGAGAGAGGGAGAGAGGGAGGGAGAGAGAGAGAGAGAGAGAGAGAGAGAGAGAGAGAGAGAGAGAGAGAGAGAGAATTTGAACAATGACACAATGACAGGTGTTCAGGTACTCATGGTTCATATTTTAAATCTTTTTGCATTTAGTTTACTTGAAAGTTGGTGTCTCCAAGGAATGCCAACATCTCAGATTGCAGATGTACTTCTGACTGAGTGTAGATTGATAGCTATCAAAATGAGCATATCCACTAGACTCCCAGGGTTCTGGGGTGCTGATCCAAGAAGAACTTTAACTCAGAGAGAACCTGGGGCATGGGAGCTATGTCAGTGAACCTCAGGAGTGGAAGGCTGAGTGGGAGAAGACTGTCATCCAAATCAAAGTTATGGACAAGCCTGCTGGTTCTGCTTGCCAGGTTGGCACTGCAAAATGGTAATAAATGTTCTACCTTTTGGAAATAAAAAAACACGTACGATTTCTCTGAGTCTTTGTCAGGTTTCAGGAGGCTTCTTATATTAAAAGAATGATATTAAGGCCTCAAATAAGATGATCTGAGTGTCAGTCAGAGGGGCACTCATTTAGTTCCCCTACTGGTCATTGTCAGTTACCATCCACTGAGGTTCCTTGGCACCTCTGTTTCCATCCATCCCTTCTGAGTGCATGATATGCTCTTCCTGTTGTAGCTAGGGAAGCCTGCTCCAATTTTACATATGAATTAAAGAGGATCTCAAAGTCTAAAGTAGCTACATTTGGATATTTGCAGAATACATGTAATAAACTCTATTTTAGGATAGAAGTAAGCTATGTCATTCCATTCCATGCCTACATGCCTCTGGACCTATTTTGTTGGTCACTTTATTATGTTCATTAGATTCCACATAGGAGTGAGATCATGTGATATTTGTCTTTCTCTGCCTGGCTTATTTCACTCAGTGTAATGTTTTCCAGGTCCATACATACTGTTGCAAAGGGTAAGAAATCCTTCTTCTTCTTCTTCTTCTTCTTCTTTTTTTTTACAGCTGCATAGTAATACAGCCAGAGGCATAGAGGCATGAAACAGAATGTCATATCTCAGAGGGGAGTGGGAAGACATTAACCACAGAATTATTGACATATATTCATAACCAATAGATGCAGACAATAGTGTGGTAAAGGCCTGAAGTGGGACAGGGGCTGGGAGGAGGCAGGAAAAGGGGGTGGATAATTGGGGCACATTTGTAATACTATCAACAGTAAAATGAAAAAATAAAATAAAGATAAATTCCACAGCTATCAAGATAACAAAAAATAAAGGTAAGAAAGAGGAAGCGTGTCAAATTATAACTTTGGGATAAATCACAGTTTTATTCAAACATAAGTAGAGAAATGGAAATGGGAAATAATGCCATTTGCAGATTTATTTTAAATGATTTAAATGTTTAGTCTTGCAAGGTCTGGGTAGAAAGAAAGAGTGTAATTGCTTAGAACTTCTTAGGAAAACAAATCAATACCCCAGTAGGGAATAGGCTGTGCTGTGGGCATGAGAATGGTTTCTGCTTTCTGACCTGGGAGAATCATATTATATTAAAAGTGTTTCCATACATAGACTCGAGGTGACCTTTAATCTCTGACTTTATGAAAACATAAAAACCATGAATAGAAAAGACTGATTTCAAGAAAAGTTAAAAAAAAAATTGAGCCTTGCCCTAGCCAGTTTGGCTCAGTGGATAGAGCGTTGGCCTGTGAACTGAAAGGTCCCAGGTTCGATTCCAGTCAAGGGCATGTACATTGGTTGCGGGCACATCCCCAGTAGGAGGTGTGCAAGAGGCAGCTGATCCATGATTCTCTCTCATCGATGTTTCTAACTCTCTATCCCTCTCTCTCTGTAAAAAATCAATAATTATATATATAATTTAAAAAATCAATAAAACATATATTATTTTAAAAAATTGAGCCTTGAATCTATTAGGTTGAGCCATTTGAAACTGGAGGCCAAAATGATCAAACACACAGGCACTTTGAAGTAGTTCAATAATATAGCCATTCAGAAACAGCAAATGTTACTTTTGCTAAATTAGCTTTCTAATGATGACAGCATAGAACCCGACATTGGTGTGGCAAACATGAGTTAACTTCCTCTATTGTTACTGGATAAGATTTTATTCTAATACATAGGTATATGGTATAATACTTCATAAATAACAGGAGAGAAAAATGGTACTTTTTTAAAAAAAAATCTTCACTGGAGGGTATTTTTTTCCCATTGCTTTTTTTAGAGATTGGAGGGGAAGGAACAAAAAAGAGAAACATTGATGTGAGAGAGATACATCAATTAGTTGCCTCCCACACACACCCTGACTGATACCGGGGATTGAACCTGCAACTGAGAGGGTAAGTGCCCTTGACTGGGAATTGAACCCATGACCCTTTGATTGTCGCACTGACACTCTAACTACCTAGCAACACCAGACAGGGCAAGAATATATTACTTTTAAGATTCCCTTCGGGTTCTTCCTATTTAATTACATGCATTTAATTGAGTACAAGTATAACTGTTGTGTAAGAAGTCAGCTTCAAATTGAAGAAAAGAATTGAAATTATTATTAGTGTTTATCATTTTATTTGCTCATGAGTTGTGTTCTTTTTTGGTTGTGTAGGAGAGGAACTCATTTAAGCCGCTTTGTTCTTTTTTGCAGTATAGGGCAGTAGTTAAAAGTATAGACTCAGAAAACCATGTGCCTGGGTTTGAATCCCAGTTCTATAACTTGTGAGCTGTGTGACCTTGGGCAAGTGATGTAACCTCTCTATACTTCAATTTTCACACATATAAAAAGAAGGTAATAGCACTTCCTTAAAAGGTGTTGTAAGGATTACAGTAATTAATAAACATGTTTACATCGGTGCTTATCATCTTGAAAGCACCATGCTAGTATTTATAATTATAGTGTTCTTTCTGAAACTCATGTACAAGGGTTGTCTGGAGAATGACTGCTTGTCTTTCAGTGAGAAGCTGTAATCATTCTATTGTAGCATCAGAAATTCATCCAGGGGGAGTGCCGCTTTGTTAATATAAGGTGCACACAAGCGAGGGGAACCTGTAGGGTGGAGCTTCCTTAGTCAGTTTACATTTAGTGAGAACTGGTTGGTGGGAATAAACTGCCTCTGAGTCTCCACTTGGCTGGGAACTATCCCACCTGCTCTTGCTTTTTTGTATGTTCTAGTGGAACTTCTCAGGTGCGTTCTTTCCCACAGAGCAGTTTGGTGAAACTATTCCTAAACCCTGTAAGTGATGTTCAGGTCTGTGCAGATGCATGTGTATCCTGTTATTCATGCACTTATTCAACACAATTTTATTGAGCACCTAGGAAGTGCCAGGCACTCTTCCAGACATAGATACACAACTGCCTGTGTGCTTAGTAAGTCAGTTGGCATGCTGTGGAGAGTGAAAAGAGTGATGGGAAGAAATGAGAGAAGGGGTGGTAGTGGCCAAGTAGGCACTCAGGGAAGGGAACCCTGAAGAGCTGTTTCTTGAGCAGAGAGAAAGGAGCTGCAGGGTGTGCTCTTTGGAGGGAGAACATTCCAGGCAAAGGGATTAATAAGTGTGAAGGTGCATGACTTCTGGGATAGTTTGGTGAACAGAAAAGTGGCCATTTGACTGGAGCAGAGCAAAGGAGGGATTGGAGCAACAGTAGGAGACAAGGTCAGAAAGGTCACTGAGGCAAGGGCAAATTTTATTGGGTTTTTAGGTCATGTTAAAGATTGGCTTTTGTTCTGAATGAAATCAGAAACTGTTGTAGCATTTAGAACAAAAAGATTTACAGAAAGATCACCCAGACTCCCAGGCTGGACAAGATGGTATAGATTCGTATCTCCTCACTCTCCTCCACTAGCTGCTGTTGTAAATCCTAGAAATAGTGCAAAGGCGACCAACAGACAACTCTGTAAGGTGCCGAGAGTGTGGCACACTGGTGTGTGACATCAGGACAAGGGAAACAGCACAGTGGCAGACATCTCATATTTTCTCCAATCACCTGAAGACGGTGGTCCCGCCCAGCACTTACCCCTGATCCAGAGACAGAAAATGGATGACAGGAGTTCTTCCTGTGTCACCAGGAGAGCTCAGTACCACTGGCAAAGGGGATCAATTGGGATTGATCAGCAAATAATAAATGACCAGGAAAAGTGCTCCCCTTCCTACCAGGCCTGAAACTTTTCTCAAGGAAGACGCCCAACATGGGGTTAGCTGGGTGGCATCAGCAAAGGGGATCCCACTACCTGGGATGGAGACTTCCTTTCCATGACCAGAGACACTGGGACTGGGGGTGTCACCAGTAAGAGGGGTTCCTCTGCAGCAAGTACTTGGCCTAGGACCGTGGTTGGCAAACTGCGGCTCATTGGCCTCTTGAGTGTGGCTCTTCCACAAATTAGCATGGCTTGGGAGAGTCTATTTTGAAGAAGTGGCATTAGAAGAAGTTTAAGTTTAAAAAATTTGGCTCTCAAAAGAAATTTCGATCATTGTACTGTTGATATTTGGCTCTGTTGACTAATGAGTTTGCCGACCATGGGCCTAGGATGTCTATTTACTCCCACAGGCCTAAAACTCTCCTGCCTCACCCAGAGACACTGGGGACCTTAACTGAGGGAACCCCATCTGTCCCCTCAGGACCTCTGGGATCAAAATATCATAGCAAAGGCTCTGAATATTAACTGTCATTGGAACCCCAGCCCACAGAAGTGCACCGGGACCCACATGATAAACGAAATAGGGTGATGGCTTGATAAAATAAAAGATTTAAATAGGATTCAGAATCCTCTAACATTGTAGACAAAATATATAGGATACAATTGTGTAAAGAGTATTTGAATGCCATGACAGTCAGTGTAAAATTAATCCAGGCATGTTTTGATATCCTGATATCAAATTTAAAATTACCTAGAGAAGAACACTTTTTTTTTTTTTTTTTTTTTTGTAAATATGGCTTACAGAAGAGATCTTTAAGTAAAATAAAGCAAAACAAATCTTTGGCTTATTCAAGGCAGCATTTCCCGTTAGAATGTCAAATACAGCTGTCAGTCCTCCAGGCACATCACGCCTTGGCCCTCATCCACCCTTGAGGTAAAATTTGCATATTCTCATTGGGTAATGGCATGTGCAAAGAGAATTAATTATAAATTGTCTCTATTTAAATACATTTGCACCTTTTTGTTTCACAGCCCACAGATCTCTGTATGGTTTTGAAATACAGGAAAGAATTTTTCAAATAAAATCTCATCAACATTGAGGGTTGCTTTATTTGTAGCCAAAGAGATAAAAGTTGACTCTTGATATCTTTAACTAGTTTATTATTAGAATAACCAGAAATGTTACTCTTTTATATCTTTCCAAGAAAAGAAAATGGTTTTCTTGATTTGGCTGTCTATTGCATTCTTTGTTTATATAATCTTGACAATTCTGAATATTCCTACTTTTAAGTAACAGTTTTCTTTGTAATAGTGATTTTATAATAATTACTATAAAATTTGAAGTAATGAAGAAGTTATAAACAAATGAAATAAAAATTTCACCCGAAAACATTACTCAGAAATGCACATGGGCCCATGCATTTATACATATAGATAAAAAAAGACATTTAGAATAACTAGAATATAAGATGCATATTAATTCAGCTTACATTTTATATTTAATTTTATTTGAAATTAAGCATAAAAAAAGAATATGAATGTAATCTAAAGAGCTGAACTCCAGATCACAATTTAACTACAGAATAAATTGTTTCTAAAATTAAGAAAAAATAATAAATAGAACCTGATTTTCAAGTCATATGTAGCTAAAATTTTGCCCTTTAACCATATCTAATTCTTACTGTAAAAGATGAAGAAATTAGATTATGTGTGCTTCTTTTTTACTTTACTATCTCAGCCCCTAACTGTATTTGTTTTAATATTACTTTTACATTTTTAAAGCTTCTGCCATGCCATGATACTATGTGATAATAATTCCTAGGTTTGTTTAAAATGAATTCTGTCAGAAAGTCAGCAACCCAATGAAAATGGGAAATGTAAGAAGTGCTTAGATATGAAAAAGGAACCCAAAACTCATTCATAATATAGAAATGCAAATTATAATGACACTGAATTTCTATTTCTTACCTATCATATTTTCAACGATGTAGAAGTCTGGCAAGGATTTTTCTAATGGTGAGGTTGTGGGGAAATAGGCCTTATCATGCATTGCTGGGAAAGGTGCAATTAAGCACCACTCTTATGAAAGGTAATTTAGTAATATCTACTAGAACTACAAATGCATTTATCTTTTGACCCACTAACTTCTCATCTGGGTGTTTATCTTTCTGTATATATATGCACACGTACAAATGGCATATGTGAAAGATTATTCATCTCTGAGTTACTTAGAAAAGCCTATCTTAGAAACAACCTAATTGCTTATCAATAGGGGACTATTTGGATAAATTTGAGAACGTTCATACAATGAAATATTTTGCAATTAAGGAGAAACAGGGGGAAAGGAAGCGGAGGAAGAAAGAAGAGTTTTTTGTATTGATGTAGAAAGAACTTTAAGATATATTTATGAGTAAAATGTTTCTTTCCAGAAAATGTGTAATAAAGGAAATTAATAATAATATACTTGTCTGCATTTGTATATAGACCAATATACTGTATTTTTCCATGTATAAGATGCTATTTTTTCCCTCTCAAATTGTCAGACTCAAAATCGAGGGGAATCTTATACACGGAAGTCATCCAAGGGTGTGTAGATGCCCATACCTTGTCAAACAGGCTTCTTCTAATCATGAGCCTTATTGTTACTGATGTCAGCTGATGCTGTGATTGGAGGTGGAGAGTGCACAGATGCAACAGGGACCAGAGCCTCTGAGCCCATAAAGATGTCAAAAAATAAAAAGATGAATACTGGTAAGCGATTGTCTCACTCTGACAAATGCAAACTGAATGTAATCAGCTATGCAAAAGAGCACAGAAATAGAGCTGCAGAGAGACAATTTGGACCTCTTCCCACTGAGTGTATGATCAGACAATGGAGAAAATAGGAAGAACATCTCCTTAAGATGTAAAAGAATAAGAAGAAGAAGGAGGAGGAGGAGGAGGAGGAGGAGGAGGAGGAGAAGGCCTTAAGAGGAAAACCATCAAAATGTTTAAAATATTAATTTCTTAACTTTGGGTTGGAAAAGTTAAGAAATTAATATATACATGGAGGTGTCTTATACATGGAAAAATGTGGTATGTGACATGAATGCAAGTGTTTACCTGGTGTGGGAGGGAATAGGACAGAAGGGGGCACTGGTAGATTGGTCCCTCTAGCTCTTTAAATTATTTTGATTAATCAGTAGCCATTATTTGTTACAAAAAGAAAATTACAGCATGAATTAAATGCATTCGGTGCTCAGCAGCACCTCTTTGTCTCAGGTGCTCCATTTGTGACTTCTTTAATTTGATTCACTTTTTGGTTAGCTGGATTTTGTCATCCAGCTAATTTGAAAGGAAGATTCATGAGTGTTCTGTGCCCTAAGTTGCTGCATGAATCAGAATATCTGTCTATCACAAGTCTGTTTGTAAATCCTCCCTTGAAAATCTTTAAAAATCCTTTGGTCACACTTATTTCTACCTCAAAACTTTGTTAGCCGGTTTGACTTAGTGGACAGAGCATCGGCCTGCGGATTGACAAGTCCCAGGTTCGATTCTGGCAAGGGCACATGCCCGGGTTATGTGCTCATTTCCAATAGGGGGCGTGCAGGAGGCAGCTGATCAATGATTCTCTCTCATCATTGATGTTTCTATCTCTCTTTCCCTCTCCCTGCCTCTCTGAAATCAATATAAAAAAAACAAAAAAACTCTTTGTTAGCATTATCTCACTTTCTTCTAGAATGGAATAATGACATTTTCACTGAAGTGGAGTTTTTCCCCCCTTTTCTTTTTTGGTTGTAGTTCTGGTGATTTCTTTTAAAGGGGAACAGATCACTAAAAATGGTTTATACACAATCCTCTTACCTAGAAGTTTGGATTTCTTTTGAGATTATCTTTTAATCTTAATATTACGTTGTGGATGTTAGCTCTATCTTTAACTTTTTATTTTGGAATATGTTCAGGGAGCAAATTTAGCTCTTGAGAGATTTAATTCCAAGTTTTCTTTGTGAAATTATTCATATATTCTCCATGAATGTGTGAATGAAATATAAGAATAATCTGAAGTTTTTTTGTTTGAACTGCCTTTAAAATCATGAAACTGATGTCAGTTTTCTTCACTCTATTTTTTAGGTTTTGAATTGTATGAGTGCTCTTTTTAGGAGATAGGCTACTTAATAGCTTTATTTCTGACCCTTGGTGCCATTTGGACTGTGATTGAAGTGCTGTAGAATAAATTTTCCCTTGTGCAGAAGGTGGAAAATGTCTTGCAGACTTCTGTGGGTTTTCCTCTGTGATGCTAAAACAATCTGATTGAAACAATCAGTTAACTCTACGGGGTTTGGCATAAGTAGGTTTACAGTTGTGGCTATGGAAAATAATACAATAATTAGCAAGTAATGATACGAGAATAAACTCTGTGTTTCATGAACTTGCAACTATAAACCTACCTTTGCCCCACCCTGTGTGTTTTTGTGATTCTCTGGGAAGCAGATGAGATGGACTTTATTAGGGAAACAGTGTGAGTGAAAATAGGGAGCTGAGAGAGACTGAGGAGCCTTCTGACTGTGGTAAAAGTTTGACCTCAAGTGACAGAGAGAGGGAGAAGGGATTGGTAGAAAGTGTTTTAGACTAACATGCATTTTAAGGAAGGTACAATAAACCTGAAAGAGAATCCTTGAATCAAAGTCAACTGTCAGAGGAGTCTCATGTCTCCTAAGAATGGGTCTGCCTTAATCTCTCTGTTGGGATTAGTTATTGGCTGGGAGCACCGGTAGGGGCCATGTCCTCAGCATAAATAAAGTGATGGCTTTTAGAGATGGGTAGGCTGAACCCCTGGACATCTTTCCAAGGCTTACACTGGAACTCTTTGTATTTGTTCTTGACTGATATCATCCACGCCTAGTATGTAGACTGTAACTTAGTCTCAGCCTATAATCCTGATCATATGGAACCTATTTTCCAATTGCCTTCTGTCCATCTCCACTTTGCTGCTCTGCGGACCTCCAAACTCAACTCCCCACAGTGAGCTCTTGATCCTTCATGATCTGCCCTTCAGGATCTATGACCTTCTCTTAGTTCTATTCCTGTCTTACTTCACCACTTCATCTTCCTTCCTCTTCCAAAGTTAAAAATATTGGTGCCACTGTACCCATTTTTCCACCTTTACCTCAAATATCCAACCAGCCACCATGTCCTTTGCTTGGGTCTAAAATTCTAGATTCTGGTTCTTCCTCCCATTTCTGTTGTAACATTTATAATTTGGTCCAGAGGTTTTTCTTAATGACTAAATATATTTAATTTAATTACTTCAATTAGATTCACTTTTTGTTTAGCTACACTTTTTTCACCTAGCTAATTTTAAAGGAAGATCGACGAGTTTTCTATTTCCCAAATTGCTACATGAATGAATGGAATGGAATGAATGGGGCCAGTCGAAGTCCACTCTCCATTTCTTAATAGCACTGAGTTCCAGGTGTCTCTCCTCTTCCTAGAATTCTCATTGCTGATCTTTTCTGCAGTTCTTTGCACTTGCAATTATAGAAATGGTCAATATTTGCAATGATGGATATTAGCAGAGTACCGGCAATTTTTCCACCTCTGCAAGTTTTCATAATACTATCACATTAGTACTATGAATATATGTGTGTGTATAACATGTGTGTGTGTGTGTGTGTGTGTGTGTGTGTGTATCTGTGCTAAAACCTGTTGTTTACTGTATCAATAATTTGTGTAACAAATAACCATAGAATCTCTGTGGCATATTATGATGATCAATATTTCTAGCTCTTTTGTCTATAGGTTGGCTTAGGGTTGGTTGATCTGGGCTGGCATATCTGAACTTGATTTCAAGCTGGTTGCTAGATTTGGTCTGCTCCAGGCTCTGGCTGTGGATTAGGTTCTGGTGTTCCCCACATTTGTTTATTGGAAAGCCAGGCTTAAGAGCCAGTGATCAGTCTAAAGAAGCTCTTCTCCTGGTGATGGCAGAAGTGCTAGGAGTAAGACCAACTGCACAAGTACATTTGAAGTCTTTGCTTGTGTCATATCCACTAACATTTTTTTTTTTTACCCCAAAGCAAGTTACATAGCCAAGCCCAGTCTCAAAGGGTCTAGTGGGAGGAACTACAAAGGAAGCAGACACAGGGAGGGGTGAAGTCCTGGGAACAATAATGCAGCGTAACACAATTACCATGATTGCTTTCCATAGAAAAACACAAATATAAAAAAAAAAAATTGGGCTCTGCTGTGTGTTTAGCCTTTCATGCTGCATTTTTAATCTTATTCAGAGGGGAGATGTATTTTCTTGTTAAAATTAGAATCTAAAAGGTCAATATGGATTTCAAGACAAAAGGAGATTTATGTCATTATTACATGATAATCTTTTGATAAGAATAGCCATGAACTTAAAAACAGCATTAATAGTTCTTTTGGGCTGAAACCGGTTTGGCTGAGTGGTAGAGCGTCAGTCTGTGGACTGAAAGGTCCCGGGTTCAATTCCCGTCAAGGGCATGTACATTGGTTGCCACCACATCCCAGGTGGGGGGTGTGCAGGAGGCAGCTGGTCGATGTTTCTCTCTCATTGATGTTTCTGGCTCTCTATCTCTCTCTCTTCCTCTCTGTGAAATATCGATAAAAATATATTTTAAAAAAATAGTTCTTTTGGAAGCTTCTTAGGAATTGCCCATTTTTATTCACATATGTAATTCCTGACCCATCCAAAGTATAGTGTGACTTCCTTCTTTCTTTCTTTCTTTCTTTCTTTCTTTCTTTCTTTCTTTCTTTCTTTCTTTCTTTCTTTCTTTCTTTCTATAGTGTGACTTCCTTCTTTCTTTCTTTCTTTCTTTCTTTCTTTCTTTCTTTCTTTCTTTCTTTCTTTCTTCCTTCCTTCCTTCCTTCCTTCCTTCCTTCCTTCCTTCCTTCCTTTCTTTCTTTTTTTCTTTCTTTCTTTCTTTCTTTCTTTCTTTCTTTCTTTCTTTCTTTCTTTCTTTCTTCTTTCTTTCTTCTTTTTCTTTTCAAAATCTCATCTTATTAGGGTCTTATATAATGAGCTAAATTTCCAGACATTAACACCTAAGCATTGACTGTATCAGGGAATAGATTCCTAGAAGTGAATTTATAACTCTTAAAGTATTGTGTAGTTGACTGCTATAATTAGTAAATAATTGGTGCTATTGTGATTCAATAGGTAATTAAAGGATTTCAAATGTTTCAGAGGAGAATTTTGTAAAGCAAATGATTTAGAAATAAAATTGAGGTGTCCAAAGAGGCAAGTAATTGTAAGATTTAAAAATAATGTTGCCTGAATAAACATGATAGAAGTTTTCTCTTATTAGAATTAGAAGAGCTTTATTGTATAGATAGACAAAAGGTATTTCCATTTGAATTTTATAAAAAGCAAAGATATCACACAGAAAAACAGGGCTTTTACTTCTGGACCAGAAATTTCATCATGTGAGTTATCCAGTCAGAGGAAATACAAATGAACTTGTGGTTAAATGTGCTAGAATTTTCTATCAAATTGTAAAATTTGTCAAACCTACAATATGTTATCGTCCATATCTTCTTAAGAAACTTGGATATGATAATGTATTCAATTTTCAGTCATTCAAATTTTCTATGTTCATATTATTCATGTTGAAATTTATTCAACACCTATCTGTTTGAACTTGGAAAGCTTTAAGAACTGACAGCCTCCCCGCCCTTTGATATCTTGTTATCCTCGGCTTCCCTCAGAAACCGTAACACCTAACCATTTACAATGCTTCAAGGGAATGTTTTGCTGGGGGAAGAACATTTTCAAAGCGAGGAAGAGGAGAAGACTATAATTTTACAGAATATTCAAGAAAATGTTGTGATGTAAAAACTAGATAACATCTTCCTAGCATGTCCTGAACTAATAGTGACCATGCAGCTTCACTAATTTTCTTTCTCCAATATCCTGATGAGAAACAGATTTAATGCCAAGGATTCAAGTCAGAGTTCTTACATGTTATTTTTTGAAAAACAAAATTCTTGCCAAAACTGGTTTGGCTCAGTGGATAGAGCGTTGGCCTGCGGACTGAAAGGTCTCAGGTTCAATTCCAGTCAAGGGCATGTACCTTGGTTGCGGGCACATCCCCAGTTGGGGGTGTGCAAGAGGCAGCTGATCGATGACTCTCTCATCGATGTTTCTAACTCTCCCTCTCTCTTCCTCTCTGTATAAAATCAAAAAAATATATTTTTTTAAAAGGAAAACCAATATTCTAAATGGTAGGTGACACCAACATCAGCGTGTCACTGAAGTATGGTCTGCATCCCCTATTTTGTTCATAGCATACATTCCCAACCCCCTTTTTGTGAAGCCTGGTTAACCATTAAGCAGGTCAGAGTGTATACCACCTGTAATTCTCAGATAACTACTTTCTTAATTTCTCTTGCACTTACCATTTAAAAATTTAACATTACTTTTGTTTTATCATGTTAAAATGCTTCCTTTTATAAGTTTATTTGCAAAGTAATTGTTCCTAAATGCTAGTGCTGTGATTGTTGAAATACCTTAACCTTCCAGGACCTGAACAAGTGATGTTTTGTCGTTAGTGAGCTCCATACCCGCATACAGCAGTGGGTTGATGGCAGCACCGTGAAGATTTTCGACAATTATTTTGATAGGCAGGCCTCTGGATCGGCTGGCTGCTGTGTTTATAGGCAAAGCAAGCTGGGTGTTGGGCTGTCCACAGATAACCTGTTAAGTACACAATGCTCCAATTGCTTTCCGTTCTCAGTGCTCAGGCTGGTGCAAGTTGGGCATTTAAGAGCAAGCATTAACTCTTGTGGGTCACCAGGGAACCATTTAATAAGTAACCAGTGGCCCAGAGATGTTCATGTATTCGTCTACGTGCCCTGGTTTTGTTACGGGTGCAGTTCACTGAAGGTCATGCCACAGTTTCAAATGTTTAATGTCCTTTTCCCAAGTGAGTGAGCCGGGTCTGGCTGATTCCTTATTTGTTGCCAGCTAATACATAGTAAACTAATCAAGTCCATAATTATTACACTCTGGCAAGGAAAAACTGATCTACAGATGTAATAAGAGTTCTGAGAGGCAAAATAAATCTGAGTTATGAGAAAACAAACTCATTAGATGAGTGTATGTATGCACAAGGATTTTTGAACGAAACACCTGTATGGCTATTTTTCAGGTAACTTTTCATTTTGATATATTTTAAAACTTACAGAAAATTTGCAAGACTAACACAAGGAAGAGCTATATATCCTTCACACATACTTACTGATTGTTTGTAATTTTCCTCATTTTTTTCCCATCAGTATTTCCATCTACCAATCTGTCAATCTATGTACATTTTATTTTTCCTGAACCATTTTGGAATAAGCTTTGACTCTAAATAATTCAGTGTATATATTCCTAAGAACAAGGACATTTTCAGAATAACCACAGTGTGTAATGATCAAAGTTAGGATATTTAAGAATGGCACGTGCTATTACCTAATCATGGGTGGTTTTTCTTTTTGATAAATTGTATTTATAGATAGAAGGAAATTAAAGTGAATGACTTCAATTCCAAAATGCCATTGCAAGAGCTGCACTGGAGAAATTGTTATGCTATGTCACTGTGAAATACAGCTGATTGAACTATTTTAATGGTCATGTGTTTGGGTAAATTTCAGTTAGTAAAGTTGCTAGATGATCTAAAAGTCAATTAAATGAGGGTCACTTAGTAAACAACTCCTTTGCATAATTTACATACTTCAGTCACTTTGAGGATACCCACCCCCACCCGACCAGCACACTGTCTTACTAATAAAATGATTATTGGCACTTCTTCAAGTCCAATTTTCACACTGCATTTCTAAAGCAAGTTTGAATTAAAGATGCAGGGAAGGTTGACTTTGGTTTTAATATTCACCCATAACTGAACCTCGTTGGAGCTGAATATTAAGGTGAATTTCAGCATCCTTGAACTTGATCACCATTCCATTGGATTTCTGGTTTTAAGTATAGAATATAGTACAAATATAATTGAGGTACAATAAAAAGCTGACAAAATTTATTTAAATCTATAACTCTGCTAAGACATTTGCTCATCCACTTTTTACCACAAAGAATCCATTCTGGGAACTTCAAAATTTATGACACAAATATAATAGGATGGAATAAGAGGCTGACAGAGGAACTCCAAAATAAAGGGGACTGTTAATTTGACAAACATTTTGCAGGAGAGTTTGTGGGAAACAGGCATGTTCACGTGTTGCTGGTGGGAGTGTAAATCATCACAACATTCAAGGAAAACAACTCTGTGATATCTGTCAAAATTGCAAATATGCCATTTGTCCTCAGAGTCCAACTTTTATAATTTTTCCTAGATATTCACTTATGCACATGATGCACAATAACTTATATGCACTGTTTGTAACAGAAAAAGATTGAAATCCAAATAGAATGTTTAAAAATGGGAACTGGTCAAATGCATCCTGCTCGATCCAGCCATGGAATATTATGTGGCTGTGAAAGAAAGAAAAATAAAAAGAAGAAGAATGAAGACATGCTCTGGGTACTGACTTGGAAATGGATCCTACAGGAAAGACAAATATAATCTCATTTGCATGTAGTTGCATAAATAAACTAGAAGGAGATATAAAAAAAATGAATAAGAGTGCTGTGTGGTGGGTGGAAATGCAGATGGATACAGGGGGTAGATGTGAAAGTCTCCACTGTGTAAATTTTTTTATACATTTAAAGTTTTGAACTATGTTTGTATACTAGTCAATGAAAAAAAGTAAAAAGCACTGCTGCTTTCCTATTGGAATGTCAAAGACTAATTTTATACCTCAACACCTATTCTCCTAATTGTTTTGATTTTAAACCAGAACATTGTCCTCTAGGCTTAAAATAATATTTTCCCAGCTTCTCTTACAGCTAGGTGCGGCTCTGAGGTGAAGGAGATAAATGGGCAGTATTGTGTGAGACAACTGTGTACTTTTACATGGATCTATTCGTCCATGAAGGCCTTGCCTTCTTCTTAAATATGGATTTGATGTTGAGGGCCTCAGCAGACATCTTGGACAATGAAATGAAATGACCTTGATATTGGAAACTGTGTGCTAAGGTAACAGAGCAGAAAGACAGAAACATGAGTCTCTGATGGCACTATGAAGCCAACATACAGGCTGCTTCCTGATTTCTCTTTATGTAGAAAACATACAAAGAGAAACCCCAGCTCTTCTCTTGTGTGCACCACTCTTATTTTGATTTTTATGTTAATTGACTAGACTTTGGAAGTTAATCCAATATTTATACCCAATATAGAAGAATTATGTTTTGTTTAAGATCTTTTCTTTTGTGATTTTTGCTAGGGCATTCTAAACCTCCAATCATATTTAAAATCTAGTCCCTCTTTGGATTGATATAATGTGGCTTATGATAAGTGTTTCTGGAGAATCATGAGATATGACTACCAACTGTCTGTGTGTTTTGCAGTCCAAAGTGCTGATGTTGAAAAAAATTCCCATAAGTGCACCATGTCATTTTCCTTAATGTAGACATACAGCTCAATTTTTAATATTTAATATGCAGCTAAAATAACCATACTTGCTATGTCAAAATGAATGTCAGATTCTCAATCATGGGCTTAAGGATGTAGAAATATATTAAATTTAGGAAAGGTGCATGGCTGGGTGGTTGCCATAGTTATAATGCAGGCAAAAAAGTATGATGAGAAATAAAGAAATGGACATGAAGACATGGATGAAATTTATTTTTTAGACTCATAGGATATTTGCTGAGGAGGTATTGGGGAGGGCTGATGTATTTTCAGCAGAGACTCTGTTAATGTAACTATAATAAACTATATATACTAAGTAAACATTAACTTTTTAAAAATATTTAAGAGCAATAGATATATTTCATTGCTAGAAGACTCACATTTTCTTTTTCATATTAGAAGGGGAAGGGAATGTTTTCAGTAGTCACACAATATCATTAGTCTAACCAACTTTTGTTCTCTGAAAAGTGATGTAATAACTTCACTAAAGAGCAACTTTAATAGATTGAAGAAACAAACAAATTTAATTGGTCTTTAATAATATCTAATTTCTTTTAGACTGGGATGACTTCTTCTGAGCACCTTCTACTGATTCTTATTTGCATAAGTTATTTAACAGCCTTTTCTCTGCCTTAAGTAGAAAAAAAATATTGTAAAACACATTTCACGTAATTATTCTATATTATGGAGATGGGCTTTCCCATATGGTATTAAGTGGAAAATCTTTTAGAAAAGTAAAGAAAAACACTATGCAAAAAGAAAAGTTTTAAAACAAGATATAGCAATAATTTGTCTTTTTTTTCTTTTTTAAAATTTTATTTTGAAGTAATTTCAAACTTATATGTACTGTTTATTCACATTCACCAATTATAGACATTTTGCCACATGTTTTTACCATTCTCCATTTCTCTGTTTTTTTCTGAAATAGTTTAAAGTTGTTATATATCATGCCTCTTTACTCCTTAATACTCCCATGTGAATTTTTATTTTTTTAGATTTATTAAGGTATTATATGTGTACATAGCTTACCATTGCCCCCCCCACTTCCCATACATGCCCTCCCTCCCCAGAGTTTTGTGTCCATTGGTTGTACTTATATGCATGCATACCAGTCCTTCTGTTGATCTCTTATCTCCCCCAGATCTCCCTACCCTGCCTGCTGTCATTTGACAGTCTGCTTGTTGTTTTACTGTCACTATAGCTATCTTTCTGTTCATTAGTTTATAATGTTCTTTATAATACATAAATGAGTGAGGTCATGTGGTATTTCTCTTTCATTGACTGGCTTATTTCACTCAGCATGATGTTCTCCAATTCCATCCAGGGTACTGCAAATGGTGAGAATTCCTTCTTTTTTATGGCAGCATAGTATTCCATTGTGTAGATGTACCATAGTTTTCTGATCCATTCATCTGCTGACGGGCACCTAGGCTGTTTCCAAATCCTAGCTATTGTAAATTGTGCTGCTATGAACATAGGGGTGCATACATCCTTTCTGATTGGTGTTTCTGATTTCTTGGGGTATATTCCTAGTAGTGGAATTACTGGGTCAAATGGGGGTTACATTTTCAGTTTTTTGAGGAAGCTCCATACTGTTCTCCACAGTGGTTGCACCAACCTGCAATCCCACCAGCAGTGCACGAGGGTTCCTTTTTCTCCACAACCTCGCCAACATTTGTCGTTTATTGTTTTGTTGATGTTGGCCATTCTAACAGGTGTGAGATGGTACCGCATTGTTGTTTTGATTTGCATCTCTTAATAATTTGTCTTTATAAAATTCAATATAAGACTTTTCCCCCCTTGTTATAGAACAACTAGAGGTCCCATGCACAATTCACAAGTGGATGGGGTCCCTCAGCCTGGCTGGTGATTGGGGCTGATCAGAGCATTTTATCCAATCCTAATTGGGGCCAATTGGGACTGGCCAGGGGGAAGGGTCCATGGGAGGTTTGCCAGCTGTGGGAAGTTGACTGTGGGAGTGCACTGAACACCTGCATTGAGTATCTGCCCCCTGGTTGTCAGTGTGCGTCATAGCAACTGGTTAACTGGTATTCCTGCTCGCTCCATTGTAAAGGTCGCTTAGGCTTTTATCTATAGAGATAAATAATTTACAGAGAGGCGATGTGACCTTTGCACTAAGTTTATTCTGTATTCATTCATATTTGTATTCATTATTCTGAAGTTAATTTTGATCATCTATTTTGTGTCTGAATCTTAGAGCTGGAGATAATACAGTTATTCTCTCATTCCATAGAACTTTGTAAAGAATTATGATGAATGGATTTCTCAGTAAATGCTGGTGATTACCAGCTGAGATAGGTGCCATGGAGGGAGAGTAGGCCATTCTGCAGGAATGCATGACATAGGAACCTGACTCAAGCTGTGGCCTCAGAGAGCCCTGAGCAGGTGGAAGATGAGGTCTAGATAAAGTGTGAGTGCAGGTGGGGTGTACCAAGTGTTCTAGGTGGAGAACTCCTATACTCTTTGAGATGTAGGGGTGCTTTACCTCTGCCACCTGTAGAGCTTTACAGTGTGAGGCCAATGTAGGTGGAGCTTATAGAGTAAGAAGAAGAAACAGGTGAGAAAAAGGGAAAGAGGTAGATGGGGCAAGATGACTTAAAACCTTAAGGATTTCCTTTTTTATCCTGTAGTTCTATATGTTTCGTAGCTTTTCATTATGAAATAATTTTAGATTTTGTAAAAGTTGCAAAATAGTACAATTTCCCTTAATATTAGCATCTTAACTTCACTGTAGTATAATTCATTGACTATGAATACACAGCAATATTGTGATTTTTCAAGGCTGAACAGTATCCATTTCTGTGGATGATTTACATTGGCTTTAATTGCTCTCATATTGATGGAAATGTTACCGTGGTCAACAGTGTTGCAATGGACATCCTTGCATGTTGATTTTGCCCAGATTTTTCCTTTGGATAAAAGTCTAGAGCTGGAATTATTAATTCAAGTATATAAACATTTGAGTCTTTGGCCGCATTCAGTTAATTTATTTCCAGAATAAGACTTTCAATTTTAACTCTCAGCATGAATGTATAAAAGTCTTCATTTCCATAAAAGTTTACCAAAATAAGAAAATTGAAACAATATGAAAATAACTCGCTATTGACTCTGTTTTATTTCTTTGGTTATTTTGAAGTTGGAACCTCCTTGCCTATGTTATTCCTTTTTTATTTCATCATTTTTTGGTAATCTTTTATAGTTTAATTTTCACTTAGGATGTATCTCTTATTCTTATTTTTAGTATATCAAGCATATTAATAATTTATCAGTTATATTGCAGATAATTCTTCTCGTTTATAGCTTATCTTTTACTTTAATAATTACTTTACTATTATTTATGAAGTAATTGAAAATACAGCATAGTGGATGTATTTGTGCCTGTATGTAATACTTATTTATTTTATTTTTAAATTTTTATTGTCTAAAGTTGTATATCACATTTAATACATAGTAATGAAACAAGAGCTTTGATTCCTGTGATGGGTTCTGCTTTAAGAACTTATAAATATTTGGTCATTTGATTATTATAAAAATTATTTAAATTAGGTCCTGTTATTATCTCCATTCTATAAATGGGGATACTCAGGCACATAGAGGCCACCAATGCATTTTATTATTTATTACAAAAATATATATTCTGGATATTAATTATTTGTCAAGTCATTTGTATTGCAAATATCTTTTCCCATTTGGAAGTCCTTCTTTTAATGTTGTTAATGCTATCCTTTGACATATTGAGGTATGTCATAACTATTATATGACCATAATAATTAGATCACTTTTATCAGTCTTGTTATTGGTGGGCGATGCTTTTCTGTAATATGCTTAAGAAATCCAATCCAGCCGAAACCGGTTTGGCTCAGTGGATAGAGCGTTGGCCTGTGGACTGGAAGGTCTCAGGTTCGATTCCAGTCAAGGGCATGTACCTTGGTTGCGGGCACATCCCCAGCGGGGGGTGTGCAGGAGGCAGCTGATTGATGATTCTCTCTCATTAATGTTTCTAGCTCTCTGTCCCTCTCTCTTCCTCTCTGTAAAAAATCAATAAAATATATATTTTTTTAAAAAAGAAATCCAATCCAACTTATATTTTAAAGTTAGGCTTCAGTAAGTACTTCCTTCCAAACTGTCAAATGTTTATTTTTAACATTTAGAGCCTTAATACATATGAAATTAACCTTTATGTTTGGTAGGAAGTAGGAACTTAATTATTATATATGTTATTACAGAAAGCTTATAGTCTCAATAATACATATTAATATAATTTTTAATAAAGGCCTTGGACCTCATATTTTATTTATCTTTAAGTTTTTTTTTTAAAGTTTAAGTGTTACAGGGAATGATATAATTTTGTTTGCAATCTTTTCAAATTGGATAATCTAGTGTATAGTAATGCCATTAAATCTTACAATATTGATATAGTAACTGTTAATCTTGGTCAACTATCTTTTGCATTCAAATTGTTTTTCTGAAGATTCTCTTGGATTTTCTAATGTAGCAAAGTAGTAAGCATATAATCTACACGTAGTCACATTCTTTTCTTTCCAGACCTTTTTACGATTTAATTTTTTGCTGTCATCTTGTCATCTAGGCCCTCTGGCACAATAGTGAATAAAGGGTGTCTGGATCTGTGTATTTTCTCTGATCTTGGAAGGAAAGCTTCTTATGTTTTACTATTGGGCATAATGTCTGCTTTAGATTTTTTAAAAGATGCTCTTTAACTAGATAAGGAAGTTCCTTTCTATACCCGACTTTGCTGAGGGCTTTAGAACTGGAATGTGGGGTTCAGAATGCAGACTTCTGTGGGTTCTAGTCTGACCAACTTGAAGAATAAATTCGTGCACTAACATATTTATTTAACAAAAATGTGGACGTTTATTGGAAGCATATACAAACTCCATGTTGGCAGGGTTGTTCCCAAAGGGGATCCTCTGGGGAGCGGCCCCCAATGGGAAAGTCTGTTCTCTCTGTGTCTAATGGGAAAAAATAAAAAATCCAAAAACTGGCCGAGACCGGTTTGGCTCAGTGGATAGAGCGTCCTTCTGTGGAGTGAATGCTCCTGGCTTCGATTCGGTCAAGGGCATGTACCTTGGTTGCAGGCGCATCCCCGGTCAGGGGTGTGCAGGAGGTGGCTGATCGATGTTTCTCTCTCGTTGATGTTCCTGGCTCTCTATCCCTCTCTGTGGAAAACCAATAAAATATATTTAAATTTAAAAAAATCCAAAATCTGAATCTTCTGAATCTCTTTGTCCCTGGGTTTATAAAGGTTGTAGCTCTTTGTCTGAGCACGACCTTTCCTAATTGGACCCTTTCCTTCATTAGGGACCCCTGTGCTTTCCTCATTGGTCACTTTGCTACACAGAATTGGTTTTAAAGCTCAAAGCCCATGGAGTGTCTCCTCCTTCTCTCCCCCTTATCTTGATGGTTGTAGTTGCTTTTGATCTCCCTCTCTCTCTCAGTTGTCCTTTCCAGAAATGTTGCATTATCCCTATAGCTCCCCCAGCTGCTCAGGTCAGGGCTGCTTTAATTGCTCAGGCCAGAGATACCTCTGTCCTTGGCTTATGACTCTTTTAATTTCTCAGGACAGAAATGCCTTCATCATTCCTGGAACCCCGCTACCTGTCTTATTAAACTAGCTGGCTAACCCGTATCAGAACAATCATAAATATGTGTTAAATTCTGTCAAATGACTTCTCTGCATTTATTGAAATTAGCTTTTCTTTTTATGTGTTAGGATAACTCCTATTTGCTACTTGCTAATATTTATTTTAATAGCTTTTCTATTCACAAGTGAGACAACTGCAAGTATTCTTTCTTGTATTCTTCTTGTTAAATCTCAAAGTATTATAGCTTCATGAAATCATTTGGAAAATTTTATTTGTTTCTTTATTAACTAATAACTAATAATTTAACTTCTTAAAATGTTTCCTAATCCTCTCAGTGAATTTTCTGGTCTTACCAGTCTGGTGTGTTATACTTGTTAGGAAAAGACTCCCCTGCCAACATTATAAAAATAGTCTCCTCTTTTCCTTTTATTTCAGATATGGTATTTTATTCTGTTAGCCTTTAAATCTTAAATGGATAACTTAGTGTTTGCTCTGCCGCATACATGACCGAGATGAGGATATGCAACTCTTATTTTAAAACCAGAGGAAAAAAATCTAAAGCCATTTTTAGCTGAATCCTCCAATGTATTCTTCATGGTACCAGCTGGCATGCCTAAGAATATTGCTATAGGTTCAGGCTTATCATAAATCCAAGTCTCTACCTAATTCAACAATAAGACTCTGTTGCTGAAGTAAGCCTTTGTCTCAAAATATAACTGGAGATGAAGATTTACTTTGGGAATCTTTCCAACTCATATAGAATATTACTCAGCCAGAGCAAAAATTTTATTTTAGCAAACCTTTGGAATTCCCAAGCATACAGAACAAGATGAATAGCTTGGGGGGAAATATGAGATTTTGCACCTCTGGAGCAAAATTTTCTTTTTCAGAATTACAATCAATGATGCTATCAATGATGTGATTTCATATTAATGTTGAATAAACTTATAGGAAATTACAACCTTTTTAAAAAATAAGCAGAGGCATGAAGAATTCAGTTTACCTACTTCATTCTATGAATGAAGACAGAGTTTTTGCTTCTTTTGGGGTTTATAGGATCTTCTTAATTTTTGCCTACATTCAATACATATGTTAGAATGAAAGTTTCCAACATGGTTATTTGTAATATTAATTATATCCTGAGTCAGTATATTCAGGAAGGCAGTATTTTGTATTTTGTTCTTTTCTTTTTGTCATTGGCTTATTTTTCCCTCTTGTTAATGTCAATGTTATGGTCTTTGAAACTACAGCTATTGTATGTATTGTGTATACACATGCATGTGCTTACACTTACTCCATAGATATCTGTCTGTGGATACTTAGGATAGATACACAGACATTCAAATGCAGAAGACATTCGAGCATCTGTTGGATTAAATAATTCTGATATTAGCCATGGGGGTTACTTGTTTGTTTAATGTAGTGATATAACTTGAAATTACATTGCTTGTTAGGCAATGAATTGTGTTCTAGAGTTCCACACACAGGGAGGAAAAAAAGAACTTAGACAGAGGGAGAGTATCTGTGAATGTACCTACATCAATCACATCACATAATATAATGATTGATATTCTAGTATCATGAATAATGTGTAAGGAAGCATAGGGAAAGAATCTGTTAATCATAGGGTTTGGGGTGGATGTAGGAACAGGGATGAGGAAGGATACATAGAGAATCAGGAATTGGTGAGCCTTGAAGGACAATGTATTTAAGGTAGAAGAGGCCCATGCACTGAATTGTTGCTGTACTTCGCCTCTTTGGGGAATCCTACATAATAAAAGCCTAATATGCTGTGTCTGATTGACTGGTAGGCTGTTCAACCAATCAAAGTGTAATATGCTAATGATATGCTAAAGCCACTCAACTGCTCACTATGACATACACTGACCACCAGGGGCAGGCAGTTGACCAGTTGACAAGTCGCTATGATGTGCACTGACCACCAGGGGGCAGACATTTGACCAGTCAACCAGTCATTATGATATATACTGACCACCCGGGGGGCAGATGCTCTGATTGCTAGGTTAGCTTGCTGCTGGGGTCCGGCTGATTGGGACTCAGCGAGATGGGCCGTACATGCCCTGGAGCCCTACCATGGTCCCTCTTCAGCTGACCAACCTCCTGCGTCCCTCCCTAGCCCTGATAGTGCACGGAGGGGAGGGGGGAAAGAAGGAGGGGAAGTCCCTCGGCCTGGCCTGTGCCCTCTTGCAATCCAGGACCCCTTGGGAGATGTCGGAGAGCCAGTGTCACCCTCATTCCATAGGCCAGGCTGAGTGACCCCCATTGGTACATGAATTTGTGCACTGGGCCTCTAGTGATACATAAAGTGGTAAGCAAGAATGGTGATTATGGAACAGGAGAGGTTGGTTGGATGGGCTTATCTATCTATTTTTTTTTAACAGAGTAATCTGGCAGTTGTATGGAGGATCATTTGCAACATGAAGAAAGTAAAGATCACTAAAGAGTTGAGAATGCAATTCAGAGGCTGAATATAGGTAATAGGAAGAGGAATGGGGAGAGAGATGGAATTAATGACAAATTTAATATGGAGAATAAAGAGGAGAAAAGCAAAAATGATGTAGAGGGTTCTAGTTTGAGTAACTAGATAGAAGGTGATATCGTAAATGGAATGGGGATTTAAGAAGAAGAAATTTTTAAATTTTATTTGCAATTATTTCTAATGTAATGATAAAGAGAGAAAAAAAAAACACGGTGAATTTGATTTTGAACCTACTGATTTCAGAAGGCTGCCTAACTATTTAGATGGAGATGTCAGTATACAGTAGGGACAATACGTTTGGAGCTTGGGAGAGGGAGGAGTATGTACAACCAGGACATGTGTGGTGGCTGTAGACCAGGGAAAGATGAGCTTATACAGAGAAATACACAGAAAAACCAGGTACAGCAATAGAAACTTTTAAGGAGCATGATGGGAAGGGCTTGCCTCTGATGGAAGAAAAGTCCATTCAAGGTGGGAGAAAAGTGGGAGAATATTTTCTTGAAAGCTGAAGGACAAGTGTTTTTGAAGAGAAGAGCCAACAAGAATATAGATGGGAGTTTTTAAAGAAATTTCCTAACTTCTTTGTTCAGTTGGTACAAACCTGAAGTTAGTTCCACACAGTCTTCTGGAATTTGTGTGCAGAATTCAGCCCATTTCCCACAGGGAATAACTTGTTCATTAGAGCACCCTTCATTGCCTCTACTGTCTTCCCTGTTTACCTTCCCAACTCCCCTCTGAAAACTTCCAAGGGTCACTTCTGGATAACCAACTTGCAAGCAAATCGTTGAATTGGTATATTTCTGGGGGGAAACAAACCAAAAACAAACAAAATGGAAATTAGCTTTTTTTCTTCTTGAAAATGAAAGCCTGGGATAGATTAGAAGGAAGATAAACTGTGCAGAGAGAGAACTTGAATGTGGTGAGGTGAGAAACAATTAATAATCAGAAGAACCCTAGCTTGTTTGGCTCAGTGGATAGAGCATTGACCTGCGAACTGAAGGGTCCTGGGTTCAAGGACACATGCCCGGGATTGATGGCTGGATCCCCAGTGGGGGGTGTGCACAAGGCAGCTGGTCAATGATTCACTCTCATCATTGATGCTTCTATCTCTCCTTCTCCCTTCCTCTCTGAAATCAATGAAGATATATTTTTTAAAAATAGAATAATGAGAAGAAGATCAGGGACTCTTTATCCCCTGAACCACAAAGGAAGAGATTAGAATGAATACTTTTGGACGTGGGATCATTCATCCTATCATTTCTTACAGAAGGAGACAGTTATTTGTTGAACACACCGTGGGATAGTGCATTCATCCTAAATATGTTGTCATACAAATATTTATAAAACACATACTATTGCACTTCTGGTTTTCTGTCTTAACGAAGGGCCTCCTTTCATATTTTTTTCTGTTACTTATTTGACAACACTGGTTGTACTTTTCTGACACTGGATTCAGTTAACCCTACTCTGCTTTTGCTGTTTATTATAATAAATTATTATCTAAGACATGTTTTGAATTTACATTGAATATCTACTTTGGAGTTGTGTTAATTTTCTGTAGTGAAATCCATTGATAAAATCAATCGGGAAAGACAAAAGTGAAAAAAATCAAATTATTTAAAATACTTGATTTAACCCTAGCTGGTTTGGCTCAGTGGGTAGACCATTGGCCCACAGCCTGAAGGGTTCCATTCCCGTCTAGGGCACCCTTGGTTGCAGACTTGATCCCTGGCCCTGGTCTGGGCTCATGTGGGAGACAACCCATCGATGTGTCTCTCTTACATCAATGTTTCTCCCTCTCTGTCTCTTCCCCCCTCCCTTCCTCTCTCTCTCTCTCTCTCAAAATCAATGGAAAAAAATATTCTCAGGTGAGGATTAACAGCAACAAAAAAAAGTTGATTTAATAATGTTGCTGTGAAATATAGGAGGACTAAGAGATGGTAATAAATGTTCTAAAAATTGCAGAAAAGTGCAAAATAAATGAGTAATTGGACCTAGAAGCTTCATAATGTCAGGTTGTGTTTGGGGTTTTGTTGGCTTTTCCAAAACTGCTTCATGGGTGGTATATTACCAAAGCTTTTGATTACATAAATGTGATATGTGCATGCTAACAAACTTAGAAGCCAGAAGAGAACCAGATAAGAGAGTAAGACAAGAAAATATGTGACTAGTTCATGTTGGATACAATGGGAACAATAGATACTAAAGAAACAGGAAACTCCAGAACTAGTTTGGCTCAATGGATAGAGTGTCGGACTGCGGACTGAAGGGTCCCAGGTTCGATTCCAGTCAAGGGCATATATTTGGTTGCGGGCACATCCCCGGTGGGGGGTGTGCAGGAGGCAGCTGGTCAATGTTTCTCTCTCATCGATGTTTCTGACTTTCCCTCTTTCTTCCTCTCTGTAAAAAAGTAATAAAATATACTTTAAAAAAAAGAAACAGGAAACTCTTCAGGATAACCAATCTGGGTTAGTCAACAAGTAAATTGCAAGAAAAAATTAAGACACAATGGAAAACTCTGGTTTGAAATACCAGTTATTTTAACCAACTGTAATGCATAGACTTTATTTAGATTGTGGTTAAAAAATTAATTTGGCCCTAGTCAGGTAGGTCAGTTGGTCAGAGGGTCATCCCCATGCACCAAGGTTGAGGGTTTGATCCCAGTCAGGGCACATAAAAGGATCAACCAATGAATGGATAAAATAAGTGGAACAACAAATGCATGTTTTTCTCTGTCTTTCTCTCCCTTCCTCTCTCCATAAATCAATAAGTAAATTTTAAAAAGTTTTGACATTTATAAGACAATGCAAGCACTGAGGTTTTTATTTTTTATTTTTTTGTAAATATATTTTACTGATTTTAGAGAGAGAGAGATAGAAACATCAATGATGAGAGACAATCATCAATGGTCTGCCTCCTGCACACCTCCCACTGGGGATCGAGCCTGCAACTCAGGCATGTGCCTTTGGCCAGAATCTAACCTGGGACCCTTTAGTCCGCAAGCTGATGCTCTTTGCATTGACCCAAACCAGCCAGGGTGAATCCTGAGTTTTTGATGATATTTAGAAATTACTGTATTTTTGTTATGTTAAAAGAATACACACCTTTAAATATGCATTCTGAATTATTTACAGGTGCATTGATAAGATATCTGGGATTTAATTAAAATAGAATGGAGGAGTGAGGGAAAAGGATGAGCTGTGGATGGGGTAGATGGGTGTCATTGGCGAATGAAATTTGAGGGTGCTTGTTCCTGGGTGTTTATTATACTGTCTTGTTTACTATTTGTATGTTGAACAGTATCCATGGTAAAAAATGAAAGTTAAATTAATATACAGATAGGTCACCTGCAATATATGAACAGAACAAGTTTTACATTTATAATAAATTAACATCATGATTTCTTAAATTCTTCTACTTGATAGAAATAGGTTGAGCAAGTTCAAGAATCAATTAAAATCCTCTTACATCAAGGTTCTTTGCAAATCCAGCTTTGACCTTTGCTCACGGAAGAGAATATGAAAAGAACACATTTGTGAATCTTCTTTCCCTTACACATGACTTGTATAGATATTAGCACAGGACTTTTTTTTCCCACCTAGCTCCTATTATCCTATTATCTTTTTAAAACATTTAATTATTAATATATTTATTGCCAATATTTGGAATAAAATCTCTAAGACTTATGCTGCTCTTCAATAAATTTGCTTAGTTTAGAATTGCAGAATTCAATAAAGTGAGGTAGGAATGATAGGTAATTTGATAATGATGTATGATGTTATTGTTATAGTTACTATGTTTTTAAAGAAAATGTCCTCAGTCTGACTCGGAAATTTAGAGTCTCTTGTATAATACAGTGATTGGTAAAATTAATAAAATTCAGTTTTGGAGTTTTATCTAGATTTTATTTCTGCTTAAAATATAAAATACAAAATAAATAATATCTTGCACTATGTTTAACTAACACAGAGAGTTTTAATTAGTTTTATTCCTAAGAATTATAAGCATTAGGAATTATCAAAATTGCCGTGCTGAATGTATGCCAAGAAATTATTTCAAAAGAAGAAAAAACGTAAACCTGCACCAAAATAGTCACTATATTATCAGGACTAAAACAAAATTAGGCATTATTTGACTGATAAAATATTGCAAAAAGTAAAAGCAAAATGAATTATTTAACTACCATGAGAAATAAATTTTAAAAACGAGGCAATATGGAAACATTTAGATATAAAATTAGGGAAAAATAAAAGCAGAAAAAAAATTATGCTTTCACTCTGATAATCTGAATGTAACATATGTTAGTTTATAAATAAAGACTAGAAGAGGATATTAAAAAATGAAGCCAGCTGTTGTGTTATAATGGTGGTGTTAAGAATTATTTATTTTTTTCTTTAAAATTTCCTTTAGTTGTTATAATGGTATTTATAAAACATTTAAAAAGTGCAAAAATCATCCATGAAAAGCTCTATATTGACAAGGTCTATATATAAAGGGAAGAAAGGAAGATTATTTTAAGTTAAGCCTAAGAAATATAATGAAGAACTTGCAATGAAATGCCACATATTTTAAAGCCTAGTTTGTATTATAAGAGACTGTGCATGGCATCTCATGGTTCTGTCCTTAGAAAGGGAAATTGGCACCATAAGCCCTGCACTCTTAGTGAGTCATTGCATCACTGAGATGTTTGATCTGTTTCACTCATTGGTGGCCCAGGGTCCAGCACAGTGCCTGGTTCTGGGTGTGTGAAGCCTAAAGGGATGCTGTCAAGGGCTTTTATCCCATATTCAGTGCTTTCCAGGAGCAGTACTTTCTTTGACAGTGTCACACTTTGACAGTTTCTCTTTAATTCTGAATTCCTTTTTTTAAAAAAATAATTGGCCTTTCTTCTCCACCTGCATGACAACTTTGAAATTGTAAATATTTTCAAGTGCCAACACTGAGTTCCATTCTTTATACATTTATTTATTTATTATGTAGCAGAGGCTCAATGCACAAAATTCATGCACTTGAGGGGATTCCCTCAGTCTTGCCTGTGCCCTCTTGTAGTCTGGGAGCCCTCGGGGGATATCTGACTGATGGCTTAGGCTGTTTCCCAGGGGGAGCTGACCTAAGCCGGCAGCCAGACAACCTTAGCCCTACCGTGGAGGTGGGAGAGGCTCCTGCCACCACCACTGCACTCGCCAGCCATGAGCCTGGCTTCTGGCTGAACAGTGCTCCCCCTGTGGGAGCGCACTGACCACCAGGGGGAAGCTCCTTTGTTGAGTGTCTGCCCCCTGGTGGTCAGTGCACGTCATAGCGACCGGTTGTTCCACCATTCCATTGATTTGCATATTAGCCTTTTATTATATAGTATTGGTTTCAGGTGTACTGCTTACTGGTTAGACAATCATATACTTTACATAGTGTTGCCCTCAATATTTCCTGTACCCTAATTGGTTCCATACATAGTCATCACAATATTATTGACTATATTTCCAATGTTTTACTTCCCCATGACTATTTTGTAAAGACTAATTTGTATTTTTAGTCCCTTCCCCTCTTTCACCCAGTGCCCCAACTTCCCTCACCCCCTCTATGCAATCACCAGATTTTTCTCTCTATATCTATGAGTCTGTTTAAATTTTGTTTGTTCATTTATTTTGTTCTTTAGATTGCACATATAAGTGAAATCATATAGTATTTGTTTTTCTCTGACTGATTTATGCTCAGTGAATAGGTCAGTCTTTCTACATTCTTGAGGGATATTTGCATGCTGGTGGAAGTAGGAGGTTGGGAAGTGAGTTGGCTTTTTGTTAGGGGTTGTTGCATTGGGGGTCATTTTTAGAACATCTGGATATATGTTTTCCATTGTCAGGGTCCCAAAATATAGACAGGTATTTGAGCCAAACTATAGGTAACTGTTTCTCTTCTTTCTCTCTCTCCCTTCTCTCTTCCTCTCCCTCCCCCCTTTCTCTCTCTCTCTCTCTTTCTCTCTCATATTTCTCTCTCTCTCTCTCTCTCTCTCTCTCTCTCTCTCTCTCTCTCTCTCTCTTTCCACTGTAGGTCCTTTTCCTAAGGGACCAGTGATTTGTTACATACATTTAAAGAAATTCTCAGAATTTGGGATTGGTAGGCGAAATCCTGTAACTACAGGAACTGTTTCTTTAGCTAAATTCTTTTTATTCTACAATTAACTTAAAATAGAAACTCTGCAAAGCTGGCTGCTTTTAAGAAAGAGATTATGGATACAACCGTTGATAAGGGCTGGCCATGGTAAGGGAAGGTTATTTTTCTATATGCTGTATTAGTAACCATGACATGCCTGGTTCATTCCATTACTAGGCATTGCTGCTGGGAAACAGATATTACCCCGTGTCTTGTTTATGTAGTGCATTTTTTCAAGTTAATTAAAGGGCTTACCAGGCATTATCTCCCTAAACACACAGAAGTCTTAATAAAATGTAGACAGATCTATGCTAACATCACATTACATCTGTTTTACAGTGCTCTTGGTCTATAAAAGTATGGTTCCTGTCCCAAAGAGTTTATATGTACTTTCTGATGCACATGTTCTATAGATATCAAATGTGAGGAAATTGCCGAAACCGGTTTGGCTCAGTGGATAGAACATCCGCCTGTGGACTGAAGGGTCCTTGGTTCCATTCCGGTCAAGGGCATGTACCTTGGTTGAAGGCACATCCTCAGTAGAGGGTGTGCAGGAGGCCGCTGATCGATGATTCTTTCACATCAATGTTTCTAACTCTCTATACCTCTCTCTTCCTTTCTGTAAAAAAAAAAAATCAATAAAATATATTTTTTTTTAAATGTGAGAAAATTGCCAAATCAAATGAGAAATGAGGGCTAAGGTCTGTTTTACATTTATTTCATGAGATTATTGAAAATAACGAAAATGAGAATACCGTTGTAGATAAACTGGTGTGCAGAGTAAGCATTTTACTGGGGAATTTAATTTGTTTAAGCAAAGTCATAGATCAGTCTTGTAACATAGAGAATGGAAGGAATTTTGGTCCTGAATAATAGGAAAATCTTCCTCAGTTTTTACCTTAGCTTTTCAGGGAAGATTATGATCAGCTAGTCAAGATTGAATTAATGTCTTTGTTTCTAAAAATGCTTTGCTGGCAGTTATCTTAGAAAAATATGATTAATGGTACAGATAACATTAAAGAAGAACGAGTTGTCTGGATTTTACAGATGATCTTTAAGGGGCAGCTGCCCTGACCATAGGAACTCTGATTTAATTAAACTTTAAGGCTGAAGAAACTTAAAAAAAAAAAAGTATTGAGGTTGCACAATGCATTTAATCTTGAGGTTTGTCAACAGTTGTGGAATAAAATGAACACTTTACAGGAAGAATCCAGTATGCAATTTTTCAGGTCAACCACCAAATGACTTTTCCATTGTAAATGAAACTAGGAAATAAGTTTTCTTGGCAAATGTAGCATTTGTTCTCAGAGGAGTTAGTTATTGTCTTAGAACAATGGGTATATAAAAATGTAACAGGATAAGAAGGAAGGTGTAATCTTATGGTAATTTTATTATGGTGTTATATTGTGTTACTTTTCTGGGTTTACAAGCATGTTTTTGTCCTTTTTTAATAATAAGTGACAAAATTAGCACTTGCTTACTGAAAGTAGTATTTCATGATTTCCAACTTCCAAAGTCATATCCCGTTGGAAAAGAAAAAAACAAATGCATTAGCTGTAAATGAAATAAAAAGTATAGCTCTTTTTTCATTTCCTGACCTACCCAGAAATCATAATTGGGTTTAGTTTGATGTAGTGCCATGCAGAGTGAGAATAGTGTTTTATTAGCATTTTACTAGTGGCCTGGTGCAGGAAATTTGTGCACCGGAGGGGAGTATCCTGCATCCTGGCCTGCATCCTCTCCATGGGGGTGTGGACAGCCTGGGTAAGGGGCTGAGGGCTGTTTTCAGGCTGGCCACACCCACTTCAGAGTGGGAGTCCCTACTGGGGAGCCTGGCCAGCCTGGGTGATGGGTTGAGGGCCATTTTCAGACTGGTCCGGGTGAGGGGCTGATGGCTGTTTGCAGGCTGGACACCCCTCAAACCCCCAGTGGGGACCCTTACCCCGATGGTGGCATGGCCAGCTTGGGTGAGGGGCTGAGGGCCGTTTGCAGGCTCCTCCCTAGGTGGCCGGCCTGGGTGACCCAAGCCTCTAGTGCACTCAGGCCAGCGCCATGTCCGCTGCCCACCAGCCCCTCCTTCGGCTGGCTCTGTGGCCGCTGCCAACATCTTGTCCTGATAATTTGCATATTCCCCCCTGATTGGCTATGGGCATCACGGAGTTATGGTTAGTTACCATATTTCTCTTATTAGTATAGAGTCTAAGTAAGAGGAAAACATACATACATATTAAGATAATATCTAACATTCATAACTGTTTATCCCAGCCCTTCCTCTATTTTAGTTCATTTGTACACATATACCATTAAAATTTTACAACCCTCTATAAATTAGGTGCTATCATTAGTTTACACTTTATAGTTGAGGAAACAAAAAAGGGAGAGGTTAGAAACAATTTGTGCAACATGACACAGTAAAAGATTGAGTTGGGATTCGAACCAGGCATTCATAATATAAGTCAAAATGTTTATCTCCCATAACTCTAAATAAATAAACTGGGTATCTTTTTTATGTCCAGATGTATAATTGTTGTTTATTTATAAAAATAGGATCACTGTACATCTTGTGCATTTTTTTATTTAGCAATAAATGAAACACATCTTTTCATGTCTGTGACTATTGCTCTATTTTATTGCTACTGAAAGGTTCACTAAATGACTTTGAAAAATTGCATACTTTGTGTTTTTCTTTTAGTCCTATGAAAACAGTGATTGGCATTCTTTTACATACATCTTTGTGCTCACATGAAGGTATTGGTGCAGGTACAGATTGTCAGAAGTGAAGTTGGATCAGAAACTGTGTTGACTTGAAATTGTGAAAGGTACTGCTCAATACCCTACCAATTTATACTCCCACCCAAAGAATGGTTTATAAGACAGAACGACCCAAGAAAAAGATAATCATGTATTCAATAAGTAATTGAGTTCTATACCATGCATTCAGGAATTCTGTAAAAAAAGACAAAACAGGTTCCTTTCCCTTTTTGGAAGCGTCTGACTTATTCACGTAGGCCAGAAATACACGGTCAAATGGACACAGGCAATTTCCACACTAAAGCAACTCCATAGTTAATGATATTTCATGGTTTTTTAACTTTGACCTACTTCTCTTAAGGTCACACATCCATCATGGGTAGCAGAGCCTCAAACTCTGCTTAGCCTGATCTTTTAGATCACAGCCCAAACAAATGTTTAGCTAATGTACCCTGGGAATAATTTTGAAAACCTATGTAACCCTTCAGAAATGTTTATATTAACCTCTACATTTTTTTTCTTCATGTGAAGTTTAGATAGCCACAAAAGATGCCAAGTTCTGTTTATATTATAACTAGGACGATTAAGAAAAACTGTTTGATCAACCTAATGTATTCCATGGAATCCATACACCACGGGAATTGCATGCCAATATTTGTCCAATTAAAAAACACAAAAAGTTATCTTTTAACAAGAAATATATGATTGTTTTTGCTTTAACTTGAAATTCTACACTGTTTCTACCATGAAATTTCAGTATATCTATATATAAAAGCCTAAGCAATCATTATAACCGAACGACCAGAATGACCGGTCGTCCAGTTGTTATAATGCACACTGACCACCAGGAAGCAGACACTCTACACAGGGGGAGTGCTGCTCAGCCAGAAGCTGGGCTCACTGCTGACGAGTGCAGCTGTGATGGCAGGAGCCTCTCCTGACTCTGTGGCAGATGAGTGGGGACTGGTGGCAGCAGGTGCAGTGGGCTGGGATGAATTTGAGCAACATGGTGCCTGGCCCTGGTTTGGGCTCCTCCCTGGTCACCAGCCACCTGCCACCTGCCATTTGGCACACTGCTACGTCCCCCGAGGGGTCCCAGGTGGCCAGAGGGCGCAGGCTGGGATAAGGGACCCCACCCTCACATAAGAATTTAATGCACTGGGCCTCTTGTGACAATATATTTTTGCTTGACATTCTTGTACTAATTATTTTAGCATAAGTTTATGCAGTAAAAGTATATATATATATATGTGTGTGTGTGTGTTTATATGCGAACTTACAATTTTTTTCTGTGACCATAAGTCACTAAATATTAAAAACATTATTCTGGATGGCATATTTAAATTATTAGTTTCTTGATAAATAATTATAAAAAATCTTAAAATTTATATATTATAATAGTTTTTAATATAAAAGTAAAATGGTATTGGAAATACATCTCTTAAAGAGACAAATAATGTTATCTTTTAAAAATTCATGTGTCCTGCTTGGCTGGTGTCGCTCAGTTGGTTCACCAGTTTGATTCCTGGTCAGGGCACATGCTGGGGTTGCAGGATTAATCCCTAATAAGGGGTGTGCCAGGAGGCAGCCAATTGATGTTTCTCTCTTCCTCCCTCTCTAAAAATAAATAAATAAATAGATAAAAACATTAAAAAAAATAATCACGTGTTCAGGGTGAAATTTTAATTACAAAAATGACATAAGCCCTAACCAATTTGGCTCAGTGGATAAAACGTCAGCCCGAGGACTGAAAGGTCCCAGGTTCTATTCCGGTCAAGGGCATGTACCTTGGTTGCGGGAACATCCCCAATAGGAGATATGCAGGAGACAGCTGATTGATGTTTCTCTCTCATTAAGGTTTTTAACTCTCTATCCCTCTCCCTTCCTTTTTGTCAAAAAAAAAATCAATAAAAGATACTTTAAAAAATGAAATAAGCTTCAATATCATTTCTTTTATGCTTGCTCAGAAGTATGCTCAGATCAATAAATGGGAATGGGAGTTTTTTGTTTGTTTGTTTTGTTTTGCTTTGCTTTGTTTTTATAGCAATGTCCTATAAGTCTTGGGAATCTTAACTTATATATCAAAGAAAATCGTCGCTGATCTAACACCAAAAGTCATTTTATTAATTAGCTGGTAACTTAGCTAGACTGTTCTTCAATTTTGTTAAATCTAAATAATTGGGAGCTACCTGACTTGTAAAGTTATTTGTTTACAGTATTGAAGTCTTTTACTTTCTCAGTTTCTGGGAAACTCATCAAGAGATCATTCTCTATATCAGTCTTTCACATAGAGGCAGCATGTATAACTTAGAATGGTTTCAGAAAATCAGAATATTGGTCATTTCAATACACTTTGACCAGCTAATATTTTCTTTTGATAAAAGTTTTTACCATAATTTTATGTGTATCCAAACTTGGGAGTTATAGATTTAGCTCATTCAATTTCTGGGAAATATTCACCACATATATAATTCAATTGGGGAAACTACTCCTCATTGTTAGAAAAAGGCTGATTTCATTTTTAAAATCCAAATAAACATGATCTTCACCTCTTTGAATTCTAAAGGTTGGTGGAAAGAGGCAGGAAGCTTTGCTGTGAGTTTTTTGCCTGTCAAAGTAACACTCTGCGGCTGCTGAGATGTTTCCCCACTGTTTCCATTTGCTCTCATGGGGCTCTTCTTCAGGGAGGATGCTATCATTCTCAATAGTAGGTGATGGACAGGCAAGTGTGTTAAATGAAAATTGTTAACCCTCCCACTGCCTTACTCTGCAAAATATTTGAATTCAGAATATTGATGGACTCAGGGCTGACCCATAATACCATTGCAAGATTATTCCTGGACGATTACTCACTGGTGTAAAGACCTTTGTAAGTTTATGGTTGGGTGAAGAGGCCTGGCTTTGCAACTAGCGAGAAGAATGCCAGGGAAGGGGTGGGTGAGAAAGGCATGGGCAGCATTACTATGGGTGTCTTCTTGGGCTGATCTGATATAAGGACCTTGAAAACTTGCTGGAATCGCCCTTAAAATGCTCCATGCCCATGTTTTGCTCGGAAAATGGTGGTGTGCCATCATATCTCCCTTTGAACAACAGCATTCTAGATCATTTATTTTTTTATTGTTAAATATAATTTTGATTTTTTTACAGAGGGAAGGAGAGAAATAGAGTTAGAAACATTGATGCGAGAGAAACATAGATCAGCTGCCTCCTTCACACCCCCCAACCAGCGATGTGCCCAGAACCAAGGTACATGCCCTTGACTGGTGTGAACCACTGAGCCAAACCAGTTAGGGCCAGAATTCTAGATCATTTAATTGGTGCTACCCTGTTTCCCCGAAAATAAGACAGTGTCTTATATTAATTTTTGCTCCCAAAGATGCACTAGGTCTTATTTTCAGGGGATGTCTTATTTTTCCATGAAGAAGAATACGGTACACATTTATTGTTAAATGAAAATAAAGGAAATGTATTACCTGTATATGGTATGGTAATACGGTAGCTGTCAACACAAACCAGACAAACTGTGAATCCTACAGTATCAAGAATTTACTCATTTATTCAATGACAATCATGTCATCATCTTCTGAAACATCATCATAACAATCCAATTCCTGAATTTCCTGGTGAATTTCTTGTGATTCAATTTCTTTCAGAATCAGTGGACCAAATCTCTCATGTTTAGCAATAGCACTGTCTTTAAATGAGTACTTCTTGTCAAGGTAGCCTGCTCGCAGTGCATTTGCAATGCAACTGTCAGTGATTTTCTCCCATGAATTCTTCACCCAAGTCACAACTTCTTGCAGTTTAAGTTTCACAAAGTTTCCACGCGGATTTCTCTCCATTCACACAGGAGTGACGTCAGGACTCCGCATGACGTCACTGGTTGCTAGACTCCAGTCCGGGCAGCCCTAGCGACCAGTTTACGGTAAATTAATTTTCATTCGGAGACAGAGCCTGGGGGCCTTATTTTCGGGGATGCCTTATATTTCACTCAGAAGGAAACCTGTAGGTAGGTCTTATTTTTGGAGGATATCTTATTTTCGGGGAAACACGGTATATTTTGTAGCCTTGCTCCCTCACCCTCTCTGGTCTAATGTCTTTTGTTTCAAGAACTGATGCAGCCTCATTCCTTTTTAAATATGATAATATCCTCTGATGTGGCCTTTGAGTTGCCCATTAAGCAAATCCTGGGTTTGGAATGGGTGGTGCTTTTGAGAAAAATGCTAGTGATGAGCAGTGACAAATTTTACTGAATTTGAACTTTTTAGATTCTCTCCCTATAATTATAATCAAATAAAACTCTAGGTGGGTGTGGATTGGTCTATATCAGTCTTCTAAACAATTTGCAAAACTATGGTTCTTAATGATGAAGTAAAATAGAAAAATATTAACCATATAGTTTTTTTTTGTTAGCCCTCACCCAAGGATATTTTTTTCATTGATTTTCTAGAGAGTGAAAGGGAGTGAAGGAAGGAGGTGGGGGAGTGGAGAGAAAGAGAGAGAGAGAGAAAGAGAAAGAGAGAAAAAAGAGAAGAGAAGTGAGGAGAGAAGAGAAAGAAGAGAAGAGAAGAGAAGAGAAGAGAAGAGAAGAGAAGAGAAGAGAAGAGAAGAGAAAAGAGAGAGAGAGAGAGAGAGAAAGAGAAAGAGGGAGGAGAGACATATAATTGGTTGCCTCCTTTGGGAGTGGAACCTATGACTCTTCCATGTGCAGGCCAAAGCTGTAACCACTGAGATACACTGGTCTGGAGCTATATTGTTTTTGCTTGTTGTAATTATTTAATATTTTATTTTTACAGTGAAAGACATGTTTTTCTAATTTCTGTTAAAATCTATTTTGATTCTTCTGTGACATATAGATTGAAAGGCATTGGGAAAAAAATCTGTTAGTATATCAACTTCCCTAAAATAAATTATTCAAAGCAGTTCATTATCTATAATTTTATCCTGAGTTAAAATGAAAATCTGCTTTCTAGGTCAATCTTCATTAAGCTATTAATATCCCTTTCATATTATAAGACTTCTTAATTTCTTTTATTAGCAACTGCAAGCAGCTGAAATATGAGTGTCTTTACTTAGAGTATTTATCGATATTAAATTCTCTTCAGCAGTTTTGCTCTGATGTCAGCAACCTTCTTTCTAGTAAACAAAGGTATACTGTCTATATTTACTGAACCGTATTTATGTTTTTATTTTGCATCTCCTGATAGCTCTGCCTCTTGTCTATAGTTTCATATTAGCAAATTCAAGAATTGTCACAGGGACACTCAGTTATTGGTGAATCTGAAAAAGCTTGGATTTTAAAAAGCATGAAAACCTCTTGAGAATAAATAAATGAGAAGACAATTTACAAAGTTCAGAAGAGTATCTGACTTTCTGGTTCATTATATATAATTTCTTAAAAAACCATCTAAACATTTTATTCTGAATAAAATACACATCCAGGAAATATGATTGGTAGAAAGAACATTGGAGTAATAGTCTGGCAATACAATTTTCCTTTCTGCTCTGTGACTTTTGCCAAATAAGCCTGTCTCTGAGTCTCCTTGCTCTGATGTATAAAATGAAATGCTTGAATCACAGGGACTGTGTTTATTCCACACTCCGTTTTTTAAGACATCATGGAGTAGTAACTTTAATTGTTATTGCATTTTAGGATTATCCTATCTAATAAAAGAGTAATAAACAAATTGACCATCACTCCAACACAAAAGATGGCAGCCCTCCTGTGGCCAAAGATGGCTGCCCTCCTGTGGACACAATATGGCTGCCACAAGATAGCCAGCAGGGGAGGGCAGTTGGACGGCGCCAGGCCTGCAAAGGAGGGCAGTTGTGGGTGATCAGGCAAGCAGGGGAAAGCAGTTGGGGGGGACTAGGCCTGCAAGGCAGGACAGTCAAGGGTGATCAAGCTTTCAGGGGAGAGCAGTTAGGGGGTGAGTAGGCTGGCAGAGGAGGGAAGTTGGGAGGGGACCCAGGCTTGCAGTGGAGAGCAGTTGGGGGGTGGGAGAACAGGCCTGCAGGGGAGTGCAGTTGGGGGGTGGGAGAACAGGCCTGCAGGGGAGGGCAGTTACGGGTGAGCAGGCCTTTAGGGGAGGGCAGTTAGGGGAAATTAGTCTGGCAGGGGATCAGTTAGGCATCAATCAGGCTGGCAGGGGAGTGGTTAGGGGTTGATCAGACTGGCAGGCAGAATCAGTTATGGGCATTCAGGAAGGCAGGCAGGTGAGCAATTGGGAGCCAGCAGTCCTGGATTGTGAGAGGGATGTCCGACTGCCTGTTTAGGCCTGATTCTACCGGGATTGAGCCTAAACAGGCAGTCGGACATTCCTCGAGGGGTCCCATATTGGAGAGCATGCAGGCCGGGCTGAGGGACACCCCCTCTAACCCCACACGAATTTTGTGCACAAGGCCTCTAGTAAATGATATAAAAGAGAAAACATAAATTATATAGACACACATCACACAAAAGGCACACTGTCTCTGCAATTTCCAAGCTTGGCTAAAGGCACTGTTCACTGTTTGCTGATGACTGGATGATATGTCCTTGCATGAGTATACTTATTTACCTATCGAAGGACATTGGAGTACTTTCAAGTTTCAGTCACAGCCACATGCAGAGACTCCCAAAGAATATTATTTTTTTAATTGTTTTTTTACAGAAAGGAAGGGAGAGAGATGGCTAGAGAGCTAGAAACATTGATGAGAGAAACATCAACCAGCTGTCTCCTGTACACTCCCTACTGGGTATGTGCCCGCAACCAAGGTACATGCCCTTGACTGGAATTGAACCTGGGACCCTTCAGTCTGCAGGCCAATGCTCTATCCACTGAGCAAAACCAGTTAGGGCAAGAATATCCTTTTTTATATTTTTTGAGTTCTTATATGAAAATGCTTTAATAAAGTATGGAAACATTTAAAATCAATATAAAAAAAGGACATTATGAATTTCTTTCTTTTTTTTTTTTTTTTTTTTTTTTTTTTGCAAACCTGGACATTGGATAACAAGGACTTTCCTTTCTTAAGTTGCTTCCTCCAGGTGTACTTTTAATTATATATTTGTTTTTTCCTAGAAGACTCTGTTGTCTCAAAGCTTGATGTTGACATAAAGTATACTTACTAGTTTACCTAAGAATTTATTGGGCCCAGTATAAATATTTTGTTCACTACTGTAGCCTTGAGTGGAGGCCAAGGCTACAGTAGTGAACAAAAGCCACATCTTCTGTTGTTACTTTCATGGAATGTAGCATCCAGATGGTCAGGGTCAGCAGATAAGGGCAGGAAGGAATGTTTTCCAGCTGAGGAGAGAGACCTGTGAATACAGAAGGACATGTCTCAATCTGATGGTGGTGGCTAGCAGGGAAGGCCTCACTGGGTAGTGATCAGAAGAGGAGATGAGCTAGTTGCTCAATCTGGTGGGGGCTGTAGTTAGTGGGGAAGAAGCGCTTTGTAATCAG
The DNA here is from genome assembly GCA_963924515.1 of Vespertilio murinus. Classification (NCBI taxonomy): domain Eukaryota; kingdom Metazoa; phylum Chordata; class Mammalia; order Chiroptera; family Vespertilionidae; genus Vespertilio; species Vespertilio murinus. The sequence goes on from OZ004709.1 coordinate 64,892,186, forward strand.
AGGAGACAAAACAGGCCAAGGCTCTGTGGCAGGAAGTAGCAAAACATGTCCGAGAAACTGAAAGGAAGCCATTGGCTGAACCCAGAACTGAAGGTGAAGGGTGGAGAAAGATAAAGCCAGAACAGGGACTTGAATAAAGCCTGCCCTGTTGGTCAGGTTTGATTGCATCTGAAATGCAGTAGGAGGAATAGAGCAAAGGGGAAGTAGAGGTGATGATGTGTGTGTGTGTGTGTGTGTGTGTGTGTGTGTGTGGTCGGCAAAAAACATCCAAATGTGTAGAGAAGAGAATTTCTTTGAGTTTATTTGAACCAAACTGATGGCAATTGCAGGGAAGCAAATTCTCAAGATATTAAGGAAAATGCTCCAGAGAATGGCAGCTTTGCTGCTTACTTTATACATGAGTATTAGAGGAGGAGACTAAGGTAGGGTTACATGAAATCCATTGGTGGTACATTAGGGAGGTGGGAGAAAGCAAAGTGGGGAAATCTCTCCATTAGCTAAAAAATAAAACTTGTAGGCGGCAGGAATGGCACCAGGTGTGTGACCTGTGGTGTCAAACTGGACCTGGGTTCAGCAACCTTAATAGTTGGGTTCTGGCTAGGAAAGAGTTCAGAGCAAGACCCAAACTGTAAGAGAATATTTACTTGGTAAATCACAGAGGTAGAAAATTAATTCTTAGAAGAAACTGTTAACAACAACAACAAAAAAACCAACAACATTGAAACCTATAGAGAATTTTAGTGAGTTTATTTGAGCCAAACTGTCGACATATGCCAGAAGCAGAATCTCAATGGACTGAGATAATGCTCTGAAGAATGACAGGTTACATTTCTATTTATACATTGCCATCAAAGGAGGGACTTAGGTGGTTTATATGAAATTCATTGGTGATGGATTAAGGAGGTGGGATAAAGCAAAGCAGTGGGAAACCCCTGGGATTGGATAAAAAGTATAATGATGGAAGCATACTTAGGTGAGTGCAGGAACAATTAACATGATAAAGAAGGAATCTGAGGCATCTGTCCTGGAGCCCACCACACTTGGTTGTGCCCAGGGGCTCCAGAAAAAGGGAAGTTACAAGTTATCCAGACATCTCATAGATCTGTTATCTTAGAGGCCAAAGGGCAAATGGGCTCAGGAAAGATCTAAGTTGATCTTTGTCAGGGAAAATATGGGCCTAGGACATGACTACCCACTATAACCTGTTTGTAGTTTAAATATTTAATTTCCAAACCGTCTTTTGTGGTTATTTTAGGTCTCTGAGTTTGCAAGACTGCCACACAGGCCTCCCCTGTACTTGTCAGGTTAGCTTGTGGCTCCTTTCGTTCACAAAATGGATTTAGGAAACAAGTTTTAGAGGTAAGGGAAGGCCAGCTGGAGCTTGAGAGTGAGGAAGCTAATGGCTATGTGCCTGGGGCAGGGAGGGGTAGTAGAAGGGGGAAGGAAAATGCAATTGAGTGCTCCTGGGAGGGAGAGTGCACTGGGTCCTCCATCTTAAGGCTTTTAAGGGTGGAGATTTTAGGGGAGGTCCTAAGAGAAAATCTTAATGGAAAATTCAGCAGTTTTCTGGGTGTGTCCTTTCAAGGTTGTGGCCTCCACTGATTGACTGGCCGGCCCCAGGGCAGGAGGTCATTACTCAATGTAGCTGGTCCTGAGGCTGGTTTTGTTGGTTTTCTGGGCCTGGAGCTGAAATACAACTGAGGCCTAGATGTTATCTCTAGGGAGGAAAGGTCAAGGGGCCCAAACCCCATGACTAGGGATTTGCTATGGGAGGAAAAGTTACCCTGGGGGCGAGGTCCCACCCTACAGTTGATTTTCCATTGCTAGTCACCCAGGCTTTCCACCCTGGTGTCCTTATGTACCTGGCACATCATCCTTGCTCTGCTCAGGTCTGTCTAACTTCCTGGAACAAAACAGAGACACATACTTCTTTTATGTTGGTAGGTACAAGATAGTTAGTAATTAATATTTATGGCACATGGTGATGGTCCGCAGGGAGCAAATTAACAACAGGGTTCTGTGGTCTGTGCTCTGGTGCAGACAGTTGTGCCTTGAGGCATCTGGGAAAGAAAATTACTGTGACATTTCAAAGGTATGCTCTTAGATGCAAAAAGACAATAGATAAGCTCAATTAAGGTAAAGATTGACCTTTGTGAAGACTGCTATACACCTAGGATGTGACTATCCCATTATCCTCATTTATATATTTGTTTGTTTGTTTATTATTTTCTAATATGTATTATTTTATTGATTTCAGAGAGGAAGGATAGGGAAAGAGAATATAAAGATCAATGAAGAGAGAGGATCATTGATCCACTGCCTCCTGAATGCCCCCCCACTGGGGATGGAAACTGCAACCCAGGCATGTGCCCTTGACCCAGTCAAACCCGGTACCCTGCTGACATTCTATCCACTGAGCCAAACCGGCTAGGGTACACCATGACCCTCTTTTAGTTAGGAACTTTTATGTTCAGGCCATCCTATGAGGTTTCTTTGGGTCTCTGTTTGTAAGCCCAGTCATGCAGGCCTCCCCTGAGCTAATCAGGATTAATTTGTGGCCCTTTTTTCATCCAGTGTCCTCGGGCAAGTACCATACTTAAATTTGCATTAACATAAAGTGTAATAAATATGAAGAGAGTGTTTGGGCTTTAAAATATTAGGATCTTGCTCTGACCAGTGGATCAGCTGATTGGAGCATCATCCCTTTCACCAAAAGACTGTGGATTCAATTCCCAGTCAGGGCAGATACCTAGGTGGCAGGTTTGATCCTATGTCAGGGTGCATTCAGGAGGCAGCCTCTCTCTCTCTCTCTCTCTCTCTCTCTCTCTCTCTCTCTCTCTCTCTCTCTCTGTCTCTCAATAGAATGTCATCAGATGAGGATTTAAAAAATAACAAAAGTAGCTTTGCTAACATGGCTCAGTAGTTGAGCATCGACCTATTAACCAGGAGGTCATGGCTCGATTTCCTGTCAGGGTATATGCCTGGATTGTGAGCTCATCCCCAGAGTAGGGCATGCAGGGAGCAACCAATCAATGATTCTCTCTCATCACTAATGTTTCTATCTCTTTTTTCCTTTCCCTTTCTCTCTGAAATCAATAAAAATATGTTTTAAAAAAAGTTAGAATCTTGCTTATCTTGTGTTAGCTTCTCATGTAAGCAGATCATTCATAATTCTTCTGGAAGTAGTTCTCTTCACAATGCAGTTATTTCCCAGAGTTCAGCAAGGTAACACTAATAATGTCATTTTCCTACTGGGCAGAGAGTCCCCATCCAATTTAGCACTCACAACAAACAGTGTTCATATAATGCGATCCTGAACTACTGGACCAAAGAAAGAACAACAGTATATGTATTTTTAAAATCCTGATTCAGGCTGCTAAAAAGCAACAGTTAAACAAAGGCAGTTGTAGGAAAGAGCAGCTTGGGGAGTGATATACAAATAATGACTTAGCAGAAATGGATCCAATGTGTATGTGTACTGATGAAAGGAGCTGCATCTTCATTCATGAAAAAGCTGCTGAAATGTGCCTAGCATTACATTTTGTAGCCTTGCTCCCCAACCCTTTCTGGGCTGATGTCTCTTGTTTCAAGGACTCATGTGGCCTCATTCCTTTTTCATGTGATAATATCCTCTGAGGTGGCCTTTGAGTTGCCCATTAAGCAATCCAGGGATTTGGGATGGAGGTTGGTTTTGTGAATAATGTGCTGTTTAATTTTCTCTTTTTCCTTGCAAATATATAAAGAGCCCAGGTACCCCTCCTGAATTATTTGGGAGACTCTGCACTTTCTTGCTTGAGGGCTGTATCTGTGGAGCTGCTAAGAGTATAAAAAAACAAAGCAAAAGAAAACAAAACCAAACCAAGCTAACTTGAAAGTGGCACAGTTATTGCTAAAATATGTCTCCCACCATCTAATTCCTTTGTGTGTAACTACCTAAGGATGTCTTTGTTCCTCCCCAACCCCACCCCAGCTTCTTGAGATCCATTTAGGTAGCTGGGCCTGGTGGCCAAGCTATGTGTTTACCCTATGAGTTTGGGGCCACTGGAAGATTATTATTATTATTTTTTCTAATCTCTAGACCTCCTGCAAGTTCCCTTCAGCCTTTTCTTCTCCCACCTACCTCCACACTATAAATACAAGCAACTCATAGGATCCACTCGAATATATCCCCTTCTTATATTTCTAAATCATTCTTTTTTTTTTTTTTTAGTTTCAAAAGCACATAAGAAGCAGGAAAGCTTAAATAGCTGACAGAGGCAAAAAGAAAAAGAAAAAGGGTAAACCAATTTCTGGATGACTCTGACGTTGCAGTGTTTGGGGAACATCTTTGCTATTTGTTGAGGGATTAGAGATTAGAGATTCAAGAAAGTCTTATTGCAGAGCAGGATACCGGATAGCTGTGAAATACAACCAATCAGGAGCCATAATCTGTTTGTTGTTGTTTTTTGTTAATCTTTAACCAAGGATATTTTTCCATTGATTTTTAGAGAGAGTGGAAGGGAGAGGGAGAGACAGAGAGAAACATCAATGTGAGAGAAACATGGATTGGTTTCTTCATGCATGCACCCTAACTAGGGCCAGGGAATCTGCCACAGATGTGACCAGAATCGAACCCCGAACCTCTCAGTCTGCAGGCCAATGTTTTGTCCTCTGAGCCAAACAGGCTAGGGCCATAATCTGTTTTTACAAAGTGGAGAAGGCCAGTTTTTGCCCTTCACTAGCTGGTAGTTCATTGCCCCACCCCCACCCGCTTGGAGCACTACAGCCCTAGGTTATGCAATATGTTTGGAATTCTCCCTCAAAAGTCTAGTTTGTGACTAAACTGGGTTGTGAACATTAAGAGCTTTTGGTGTGTTTTTTTTTTTGACAAACTTGTGCTCATTGGATCTCTGTGACCAGCAGCATTATCTTGGTTACATAGACCAAGGGCTCTGGGCTCAGATCCAAAACTTGCACAAAATGATCAACCTGGAATACTGCCTGCATATCTTTGAAAAGTGCTTAAATGGGAAAAATAGTAGATATTCTACTATATTTAAATATATATATATATATATATATATATATATATATATATTACTAATAAGTTGTTTTTTAATTCGCAGAAGGAAACAGTACTCGTACCATGAGTAAGAAATAATTAAAGGTACTCTAACCACTCAATAATCCAATGTTGGCCTTCTTTACTTTTTAAGATTCTTTTTATTTGAAAGCTATTTATATGATTTTGAGTAGTTTGTTAAAATTAGCTGATATTTTAAGATCCTTTTGACATTTTACATGATTATAGGACATGGGGACATGAGTTCAGAAAAGCTGGAAGGCTCTCACAGTTGAAGAGCTGCCATATTTGGGAGTTCTTGGCAAAGTTTTATATAAACTGTATGTTTTTCACTTAGGGAGTCTTAATAATGGAATTAAAAGCACCACCATACTTCCTACATAGACTTCTGGTTACAGAACGAATACAGCAAAGCTATTGAGCAATATGGGATTTGAAGTTAGAAAAAGAATCGGAGTGGGTCTCAGGTTGGGCCCTAGTCTACAGGGTTTGCTCCTGAAAGTGGAAACATACAGGAATCTGGAGACTGATGTTTCCTTCCAAGGAGGCGACACAGAGTTTGTTGTGTTCTCTTTGAGAAGGACTTCTAAAACAGAGGTAGAATTCAGAGATACATTTGAGTCTAAAAATACAATTGTGGTCTAGCCTGTTTGGCTAGTGATAGAGCGTCGGCCTGTGGACTAAAGGGTCCCAGGTTTGATTCCAGCCAAAGGCACATGCCTGAGTTGTGGGCTGGATCCCCAGTGGGGGGCGTGTAGGAGGCAGCCAATCAATAATTCTCTCTCATCACTGATGTTTCTATCTCTCTCTCCCTCTCCCTTCCTCTCTGAATTCAATAAAAGAAATATATTTAAAAAATACAATTGTGAGTGAAGATAGAAAGTGGGTATAATTAAGTAGAAATAGAAATCTGATGAAAGTTTATACTGTCTAGGTATAAGGAAGTGGAAAATTCTTGCCCCAAATGAGGTCAGAGAAAGAGCCTCACAAATGTTCATATTTAACCATAAATTACAGGTCTACACACAAAAAATGATAACATGTAAGAGAGAAATTCAGACCATTCCCCTTCCTATACATGATAGTAACATCTGTGGCTATACAGAAAGCTAAGTATTTAGAGCTCTAAGACTGTTAATGGAACATTTGGAAGCCTGAACCACAAAAAATAGTAATGTCAATAATTCATTTCCATAACATGACACAATTAGTAGGAGAGCCCCAGCCTCCTGCCTCCCCAGACATTCTCTCGAATGTGCCCTCTACACATGATTCTTCACTGAAGTATTTTGATTCACTCCCTTTTTCTATATAATTTTAATTTGAAGTTGTTTTAAAGAATAAATGAGTTAACACGTAAGTATTAATAAATGAAGTAGGCAGTTACACAAAATCCAGAACATAATAGAAATCAGAGTATGGACTAGTGAGTCTTAATAATGGAATTAAAAGCACCCACCATACTTTGTACATAGAGTTTCAAAGGGGATAGTACCTGTCCCTTCATAGAATACATTCATTGTCCCTCCCTGGTCCATTGTTTTGCTTTCCACAGTTGCAGTTACCTGTGCTCAGCTGTGGTCTGAAAATATTAAATGAGAAATTTTAGGAATAAACAATTCATATGTTTTAAATCGTGCATCGTTCTCATTGGCATGATGAAATCTCACGTGACCCTGCCTGAGATGTGAATCCTCCTTTTGTCCAGCACCTCCATACCTCACAAGCCATCATGACAATCAAAAATGTCTTGGCATCACAGTACTTTGATTCAAGTAACTCTTATTTTACTTAATAATTGCCCCAAAATACAAGAATAATGATGCTGGCAATTCTTATATGCCAGAAGAAGAAGTAAAGTGCCTCCTTGAAGCGAAATGGTGAGTACAGTACACTAAGATACATTATTTTGAGAGAAAAAGAAAGAGACCGCTTCATGTAATCCTATATAATAAAAGCCTAATATGCTAAGTGTCTGGTTGTCCAGTTGTCTGTTCAACCAATCGAAGCATACTATGCTAATGCTATGCTAAGGCCACTCAACTGCTCATTATGACATGCACTGACCACCAGGGGGCAAACACTCTGACTGGTAGGTTAGCTTGCTGCTGAGGTCCAGTTGATCTGGATGAGAGAGATGGGCCAGACACAACCTAAAAACCTCCCATGTCCCTCCCTGGTCCCGACTGTGCACTGTTGGAGTCCCTCAGCTTCATAATCCGGGGCCACTTGGGGGATGTCATAGAGCTGGTTTTAGCCTGATCCCACAGGCCAGGCTGAGGGACCCCAACGATGCACAAATTTGTGCACTAGGCTTCTAGTTTTACTATAATATCCTATATAATAAAAGAATAATATGCAATTGACCATCACTGTAAGACACAAGATGGCTGCCCGCACATAGTCAAAGATGTGGACACAAGATGGATGTGGACACAAGATGGATGCCAAAAGATGGTCTGTATGGGAGGGCAGTTATGGGAAGTTGGGGGTGACTAGGCCAGCAGAGGAGGGCAGTTGGGGGTGACCAGGCTACCAGAAGAGGGCAATTGGGGGAGATCAGGCAAGCAGGGAGGGCAGTGAGGGGTGATTGGGCCGGCAGAGGAGGGCAGTTGGGGGAGGCTAGGACTGTAGGGGAGGGTAGTTGGAGGGACCAGGCCTGCAGGGGAGGGCAGTTGAGGGCAGTCAGGCCAGCAGGGAGGGCAGTTAGGAGTAAGTGGGCTGGCAGAGGAGGGCAGTTGGGGGAGACCAGGCCTGCAGGGGAGGGCAGTCTGGGGCCATCAGGCCTGCAGGGGAGTACAGTTAGGGGTGACCAGACTGGCAAGGGAGTACAGTTATGGGTGACCAGGATGGCAGAGAAGGGCAGTTAAGGGCAATCAGGCCAACTGGGAAGTGGTTAGGGGGTGATCAGGCTGGCAGGCAGAGCAGTTAGGGGAAATCAGGCAGAGATGGGCCAGCAGTTGGGAACCAGCAGTCCTGGATTGTGAAAGAGGTGCCCCACTGGGCGGTGGGACATCCTTCAAGAGATCCCAGATTGGATAGGGTGCAGGCTGGGCTGAGGGACATTCTCCCCATGCACGGATTTCTTGAACCTGGCCTCTAGTCTTATTATAATTATTCTGCTTTATTATTGGTTATTGTTGTTGTGTCTAATTTATAAATTAAACTTTGTCATAGCTATATATGTCCAGGAAGAAACATAGTATATGTTGGGTTAGGTACTACCTGCTATTCTAGACATCCACTGTGGGGTCTTGGAACGAATTCCCTCTATGCTTCAGCATTTTGTGGCAGTTTGGTTCTCCCATTGATTGGCAAATGCTTTGGAGAGGGCAGTATATCTTGCCTAAGTTTCAAATTACCTAGCAGGTGAAAATGTTCTGATGCTCCATATAACTTCATTGTACATGTAGTTGCAAGAGTTATGAGTTTCAGAGTTTTATTTTATTTAAAAAAATATATATTTTATTGATATTTTACAGAGAGAAAGGAAGAGAAATAGAGAGCTGGAAACGCCGATGAGAGAGAAACATCGACCAGCTGCCTCTTGCACACCCCCTACCGGGTATGTGCCCGCAACCAATGTACATGCCCTTGACCAGAATCGAACCTGGGACCTTTCAGTCCGCAGACCAACGCTCTACCACTGAGCCAAACCGGTTTCGGCGAGTTTCAGAGTTTTATATGCACCGAATTTTTCAGGGCTGCAACTGCCTTATAATGAATAAGAATTGTATTTTGTTTTGTTCAGAACATCACCATTTCAGAGTGTCACTAATGCAACACCAATCCCAGCACAGGAGTGCCCATGTCAGCACATGGCTCTCACCTGGTTTCTCCTTATTTGTACAAGAGTCCAGAGACTTCCTGTGTTTTCTAGTGAAGCTGTGGCCAAGCACTGATATATGGAAATGCAGGTGCTTTTAGAGTATCTTATTTTCCTTTTGTTTCTTTGTATTAAAATTAAGACATTATTTTGGTGGTAAGATATCAGTGGATGGATCGATTACATTATCAATGAATTTCATTTTATTACAATCTAGAGGCCCAGTGTACAAATTCATGCATGTGTGGGGTCCCTCGGCCTGGCTGGTGATGGGGGCCCATTGGGGCCATCTCACACAGTTCTGATCAGAGCTAATCGGGCTGGCTGGTTAGAGGGAGGGACTGCAGGATGTTGGCTGGCCATAGAAGGTTGGCTATGGTAGCGCACTGTCCACAGGGGGCAGCTGCTGTGTTGAATGTCTTCCCCCTGGTTGTCAGTACACCAGTACACATCATAACTACAGGTTGGTCTTCTGGTTTTCCAGTTGTAATGGTTGCTTAGGCATATATATATATATATATATATATATATATATATATATATAGACAGAGACAGAGTTGGGAATAATATGGGCAGGAGCCACTGGAACAAGCAAATATCCTGGGACAGTGTCAGTCAGAGAGGGTGGTTGGAGGTTGGACAATAAGCTGTGCATGAGGAAGTTATTTATTAAATGAGCACAGATTGTCCCATGAAGGAGTTAGTGTGGTCTTAGCTAGCCAAACTCTGTTTAGCCATGTTAGATATCAACCGTTCTCTTTAAACCTTTAAAAACAAGGTAGAAGTTAATATCTTTCTAGTGGAGAGCAGTCACTACACCCAAACTAACATAGATTCTATGCCCAGACTCGTTCACACACTTACATACTTCTGGAGTCCAGTCAGCTGCTAATATGAGAGTGTTTATTCGTTGACCTCTTCATTCTGCACTAATGCAACACCAATAAGAATGACATTACTAGAGGGATGGATAAGAATTTGAATTAAGTTTTATGTTAAAAACTTACCCTTTCACAAGTTTGGTACACTGTTATTTCTAACAATGTGAGGGATTACACAAGTGATTTTTTTCTTCTAGGTTGCAAATTATTTGAAGACATGTTATTAATTTTGAATACTTTTGTGTCATTGGTAACTAAAAGAAGGCCTTCCATAGAACAAGAACACAATATATCTTGAATGAATAAACACTTGTGTGGGGAGATGTTGGGTTTGGGGTAATAAACTGAGTTGAAGTAATGCATTTTAGTTCTACTCCCAGATTTGTCACAGAACTGAGTTTTGAATTCACCTAAGTGGTTTAAAATCTTGGTTTCATCATCTAAAATCTGAGGTTAATGATTATATATATATATATATATATATATATATATATATATAACAGATATATATTTATATATATAACAGATAATATATAACATTCTTCTTAAGATCAAGAGAAAGACGTCAGATTAAACCATTAGAAAACCAAAAGGCTCAGACCAAATGCAAGCTTTAATAGTTTCCCCAAAAGTGTGTAATCAGATTTGGGTTATTCAGAGTGGAATGGTGCATTAGGGAGGCTGTTGTGGGCTGAATAGCGTATCCTCCAAAATTCGTGTCCACCTGGAACTTCATAATTTACCACTCTTTAAAAATTTTTTTTTACAGATATATCAGCTAAGATGAGGTCAAATGGATTAGGATGGGCCCTAACGCTGGTGTTCTTGTAAAGAAGGATAAGATACACAGAGACTCAGAGAGGAAGACTATGTGAACATGAAGGCAGAGATTTTCATGATGTGGCTACAAGCCAAGGACCCCAAGGATTGCTAGGGGCCACTAGAAGCCAGTAAGGGGCACCCCAGGCTTCTTCCCTAGCACCTTGAGAGGAGCATTGCCCGCTAGCTTCCAGATCTGAGAGAAAATGAACTTCTGTTGTTTACAGTTACCTAGTGTGTAGCACTTTGTGACAGCAGCCCTAGGAAACGAATGCAAGGAATAATTGCATTTCTTTTTTCTTGTGGATAAAGGGACGGGATTAGAGGTAAAATAATACTGGTACCATTTTTCCTGGTGTCCTGCCATCCTTTCCATTGGCCAGACTTTCTTTATGGAAATAGGAGCAGGTAGCTAAGATTTAAAAGCATGGCTTTTGAGACAGACATAGGTGAGATCCTCATCCCACTATTGGCAACACTCTGGGATGTGGGCACACTTCACTTGGACACAGTCCCAGTTGTAAAGTCTAGGTGATAATAGCTTCTTTTTCCTTCACTGATCTGAAGAATAAATGAGGTAATATATGTAGCTTGGAATATATGTGTACATGTAACGTGGAATAATAACTTCTAAAGGTTACTGGTTATTACTATAGACCATAGAGAACAAGTAATTGGGGCAACTATAGTTCAATTCCAGATAGTTCTACTTTACCAGCCTCTAAGCAAAGAACATAAAAAAAAAAATGACACTTTCTATTTTGATTCAGGATCCTTCATCACTTCTTCCTCAAACCATCTGAATTCACCTTTGTCATGATGACAATAATTAGAACTGGTTAATTCTCGTCACTTGGTTGACTTCCATTACAATTATAGATATCTTTCATGTATATATTTTTTAAAACTGCAGTGTTTTGCCACTATTTAAGAAGAAGCCAGAATGGAAAGTTATGAGGAGTTTGAAAAAGTCCTTGAACCTTGCAATTGCTTTGTAGAATCAGTTTATGTTTAAAAATAAAGGCAAGGTTTGAAATGTCGGTTGTCATGGGAAGGCCCCAGGCTTGCTGTGTGTGCCTGTGTGTTTGATTGAGGGATGAGCAGGCCAGGCCATCCTTACACAGTATCCCTGCCTTGGTGAGCTCGGGAGGGGCGCTGCTGTCCCTTTCTGATCAATGAATGGTTCTTCATTCCGTTTAAAGTCTCAAATAGCAACCCAAATGCATCAAGACAATAGATATTATGAGAAACTGTCAGAGAGATTCAAGGCCAAAGTTAAAATTTCAAATATTTTCAGTAAAGAGACCTGGAAATTCCATATGCCATAGGCTTGTATAATTAATTATATTTTCCAAACATCTGCTTGCATATTTTATTAAATCAAATTGAAGCAAAAAGATAAAACATCTGTACATTTAGGCATAAGTTTCCATTATTTTTCCAAGAGTTTATTATGAAAAATTTCAAAACAGCATGACTACTATATCACATCATATAGAATCATGCAAACATATAGGGCCATTTACCTTGTTCTTGGTTCCATAATGGTTTTATATTTTTACATTTATATACATTATGAATTCCACGTGACAGTGTCACAATTTTGCTTCAAGTTGTTTCATGTATAATAAAAAAAACTAAAAGGAAAACCATATTCAAATTTTTTATTTACTACTTACATATATTTACCTACTTGTAGTGAATTTTATTGATTGCTGAAGATTCAGTCTTCCATCTTGTATCACTTCCTTTCAGCTGGAAGAGTTTTCTTTAGGATCATGTGGTAAAGATTTGCTGGATAAAAATACTTTCAGTTTAATGCTCTGAAAATGTCCCTATTTTAACTTTATTCTCAAATGATTTTTTTTTTCTTGATATGGAATTTTAGGATGACATATTTTTTTTCCTTTCAACACTTTAATAATGTTTGCTCATTTCTTGTCCCCAGGGTAATCATTCAAATCATTATTTATCTACTAGTGGCCCGCTGCACGAAATTTGTGCGCGATAAAAGGGAATTAATTAGAGGAAATACTTTGTATTGCTATTTGCCCTTTCTCTATAATAGCAGAGTCAGAGATGAAAGAAAATTAGTAAAATGTATATGAAAATCTTCCTCCTGTGAGAGTCTGGGGCATGCTGTGGGACCTAGAGTCAAGTCCTGCCCACCACTCACATGTGCTTCAAAAATGCAGGAGACCCAGATCTAGCTGGCCCAATCTCCATTGGGTGAGAACCAGACCTGACTGGCCCACCCCCAGTCAAGTCTTTCCTGGCAGGGGACACAGCCTCAGGTCCCCTGGCGCCAGGGTGGGGGGTGCAGTAAGAGGTCTCTAAGCCTGGTGCTGAAGCAGGGGCATGGCCTGAGGTCCCCTATCAAGCCCTTCCAGCCAAGGGGTATGGCCTGAATTCCCCATCAAGCCCCACCAGTCTGGGGGCACAACCTGAGATCCCCCATTAAGCCCCTCTGGGCGGGTGATGCAGCCCGAGATCCCCCAGCCTGGTGCCAGGTTGGGGGAGGATGCAGCCTGAGGTTCCCCATCAAGCCCCACAGAGCAGGGGGGCATGGCCTGAGGTCCTCCATTAATCCCTGCTGGGCGGGGGGCATGGCGTGAGGTCCCTTGTCAAGCCCCATGGGACCAGGGTGCAGCCTGAGGTCCCTCGCCCTGGCCAGGTGCCAAGCAGCCTCAAGTCCTTGCTCTTTGGTTTTGATGTTATAGTGTCCTGACTAACTTTCATATCCCTCTGTATATATATATATATATATATATATATATATATATATATATATAAAACCTTGTTTTACTCTACCAGTTTTCAATTTTTTTTTCCTTTATCTTTGGTTTTTAGCACCTATATAAGGTGAATCTTAAGGTATATTTTTCTTTGTATTTACTCTATTTGGGTTTTGCTTAGCTGCTTCAATCTATAAATTCATGTCTTTTACCAAATTTGGCAACCATTTGAACATTATTCTTTAAATATCTTCTGTTCCACTCTCTTCTTCTGGGACCCCAATGACTTGAATAGTAGACATTTTTTTAATTGGTCCATTCTATATTATTTTAAATAATTTATTCAAATATATCTTCAGTGTTGTTTTCAGATACAAATAAATTGGCTTTCTCAACCTTGGTTACTTTAGCATTCTCTAGGAAAGAAACCCAATTATTTCACTGTATTCTTTATATGGGTTATTTGTTTGTTTTAAAAAATATTGTTCAACTATCCAACAAGTATGTGTGATCATCGGAAAATCCACCATGGCGATTGTGTTTGATTAGCTAAAGCACCATTTTACTCGTGAGCAATGTACATATCTAAATATTTATTGCCTATTTAAAATCAAACAGCTTTGTCCAGTCCCAATGATCTAGTTTCTACTGATAGATAGGCAAGTATTCCAATCTTCCTGTAGCTCTGAGCAGAGCCTCTTTTCAATGAATTGTCTTCTGCTCCAGCATCATAAGCTTTTTATTGACGTTCTTCCTAAGGATTTGGTTACATTTCTACTATAGAAACCATAGTGCAGTTCTAAGTAGTCTTGCCCTTTTAGAAAATTTGTTCTTCAAATATATTGCCAAAACCCAGGCCTTCTTTGAACATTTATATTGTCTCACAGCTCTATTTAAAACAGGCTGTGAGACCTCTCTGTCTTGAGCAAGACTTAAGGACTCATTCTTACCGTCACATTGGCAAATACCTGGAAGCCAGCCATTTGGAGGAACCTAAGTTGAACTATCAAGCCTGAAGGCTTGGTAGAGTCCCAACGCTGACCTTTGAGTCTTGCTTTCTTTTCTTTTTCTTAAGAAAATAAGAGAAGACTGCTTACTATTGATTGTAATGTGTATCAATTTTTGAAATTCAGCAGCTGAGCATTATAGTTGTTTCTCTGAGCATTTGCTTTTGTTGAATTAAGTCCAGGTCTCCTCATTTCCCAGAGCATAAAATCTTGGTTAAATTCCATGGGAAAGGATTATATCCCGGGTATATAAACATCCAGCCAAATACTTGTAGAATTCAGAGAGATCACGCATTCTTAACAGTGACTCAATTCAAACACATGCATGTAGATTAAACCTATTCTTCAAGGAGGCATAGTATTAATAGTTTTGAAAATGACTTTTCCCAGCCTGCTTCAAAGAACTCCCATTCTTCAGAATAAAATACACCCTAAATTCAGGTGGAATAATTAGCATCATCCTTAAAGGACTTGCTTAAAAAGAGCCAATTAAGCTCTAGAGAGCCCAAGAAGAAAATAATCCAGTAGGTAAATTATGTGAGATTTGGCATGTGTGAGGTTAATGGAATTTTTAGAAATAAACTTGCTTACAATCTCAAATTGCTTTCATTTTGAGTTATTTTGGTTAAAAACAGAAACCAAAATTTAAACAAACAGTCTGCTTAATGTAGAATAAACATGTAACATAATTTGCACATTTGTTGGATGCTTGTTTTGGAAATCATTGTGGTGAAATGGAAATAGTGACATGGGCTTCTGAGCCAGGCTGATGTGGGTTTGCATGCTGGTTAGCTCTGAGGCTTTGGGCAAGTCACTTAATTCCTTGAGCTACAAGTTGCTTTCCTATAAATTAGAAATGATAGTATCTATCTTTTAGGATGGGTTTTGGGATAGAGATTCAACTGGCACCCGGTGTGTCTTTGGTAATACTATTATTATTGGGAATAGACAAGACCAGGAAATGCAAGCATTATTAGTTTATGCCTAATAATTTCTAGGCTGTGTTTTCATGATGCTGCATTGACACAATGGAGGCTATATTTTAAAATCTTTTTCTTTATAATTATGTGCGTGGAGTGCTTCTCCTTTTCCCATGTCCCGCACGGAAAGGGAGAAGGACACGTTCCTGAATGGAGGAGTTGGGGATTAAGAAATAAAAGAAAGAAAGAGACAAGAGGCAGAAATAGATCCCAAAGATGGGTGCCTGGTGGATGCTGTCATTCTGATGGAGGGACAGTCAACCCCCACCACAGACAACACAGCGCATTTATTAATTTCTAGAGGGGGGTTTTAGGTCAAAGAAGTTTTGGGTGTGCCCAGGTCTTATTCATTCCCTCATTCCTGGGATTTAGCATATCAAGTCCTGGGTAAGTCAAGGTCCTATTTGGTCCTCATTGCAAGCACCTGGATAAAGATAAGAAATCTACTGATAACAGTCTCTGACATTTTGGGAGGCTGTTTCCTGGGGACAGCCATGCCAGTCACCTTGGACTCAGCTGACATTAATTTAAAGGTCATCCATGTGTATTCCCAAGGGGCCCTCTACAATTATGTACCATACATACAATGCATAAATCATAAAGGTATATGTTAATGAATTTAGTAGTAACCATCACTCAATTTATTGACTTTAAAAAAACTTGTAAAAACTTTTTTATGGAGTTATAACTTGCATATAGAAAATTATACAAGTGTACAATCAAAATAATTTTCATGCCAAAACCGTTTTGGTTCAGTGGGTAGAGCATCGGTCTGCGGACTGAAAGGTCCCAGGTTCAATTCCGGTCAAGGGCATGTATGTTGGTTAAGGGCACATCTCTGGTAGGGGGTGTGCAGGAGGCATCTGGTTGATGTTTCTCTCTCATCAATGTTTCTGGCTCTCTATTCCTCTCCCTTCCTTTCTGTAAAAAAATCAATAAAATATATTTAAAAAATAATAATAATTTTAATAAACTGAAGAAACTCGTGAAACCATTTTACAGATCAAGAAATAGTACATTCCTGTCCAGCTTCACAGTTTGATTCCTAGTAGGGGAAAATGGCCCGGTTGTGGGCTCAATTCCCTGTGGGGGGCATGCAAGAAGCTGCCACTTGTTGATTCTCTCATTATTGATGTTTCTGTCTCAATCTCCCTCTCCCTTCCTCTCTGAAATCACTAAAAATATATTTTTAAAAAGAAATAGGTTATTCCTAAATTATATAAATATCTAATCACTGTGTTGTACGCCTGAGACTAATATAATACTATACATAAACTGTAATTGAAAAATAAAAAAAATATTAATAAGAAGAAATAGGACATTGCCAGCTCCAAAAGAATATCCACGTGCTCCCTCCCTTCATGATCTCTCCTCACCAAGGGTAACCACTCTCCTGACTTCTCATAAGTTTGGTTGGTTCTACATGTGTTCTAAACTTAATATACATGGGAACATACAGTATGTACTTTATTATGTCTCACTTTTTCAACTTAGTGTCATGTTTGTGATCTCCCTTTTAAAAATGTATTCATTATGGAAAATTTTAAATGTACACAAAGGAAGAGCAAGTACAATGAGCCCTTAATGTATCCTCCACCTGTTTAAAGCCATCCTAACTCATAAATACTTTCTTTCATCAAATTACCCACCTAATTTCCTGCTTCCCCCAAAGCACTGGATGATTTTTCCCAAATATGCTATCATTTCACCCATAAATATTTCAGTATGTATTTCTTCTTTTGTCACAACTAAAGATTTAACAGTAATTACATAATAGCAATAAGCTGTCAGGAATCTACATTTCCCCATTGTCTCAGAAGTGAATTTTTCCAGTTGGATTGTTCACAAGAGTCTCTGAATAAAGTATTACAAACCTACTTTTAAATGTTGAGTTAAATTGAGGACTGAGCTCTACTTATATATGGTAAATATTGGAGTGGGAGTGTGGATCTTTGTGACACACATGGAGAGAGAAAAGGTCTGCATATTTTCAAAGTAGATGTGGTTGGGGTTTAAAATACCTTAAAATCCTGCTCAGTGGATAGAGTGTTGGCCTGTGGACTAAAGGGTTCTGGGTTCATTCTCTGTGAAGGACATGTACCTTGATTGCAGGCTTGAACCCTGGCTCTGGTCAGGTTGCCTATGGGAGGCAACCAATCAGTGTGTCTCTCTCACATTGATGTTTCTCTCTGTGTAAAGCTCCTTTTCCCTTCTATTCTCTCTAAAAATAATTGAAAAATATCCCCAAGGGAGGATTAACAAAATATAAACAAATAAATAAATAAAAATACCTTAAATTCCTAAAAATGATAATCTTTTTAATTTCTTGTGCACGTTTTGTTCTTTATCCCTTACATCACAAGATGGCGCCTGGGAGCATCTGGTCCTGTCAGTGGTCACTGGTTGATTATGGGCTCTGATCTTGTTTGATGTCAAACCATGTCTTCTGTGGTCACTATGGATTCGGTGTCTTTTGGAGGTCACCCTGGCACCCCTTTTGGTGGCCTTTAGCACTGACTCTAGTTGCAAGCTCTCCACCCACTGAGAACTCCTTGTCCGAATCCAATTATCCTGGAGCTTTCTTTGGAACACATGCACTCCTGCCCTCTTTCTGTTCACCTTCTGTGGTGTGCTTCTCTGTGAGGCCATCCTTAAGCCTGGTTACCTCCCTCACTCTTGCCATTGTACTGTGCCTGGGTCATGTTGAGTGCACATCAAGGTAATGGCTGAGCTCAGACCACACACATGCACAGAAGTAGGGACCAGATGATTTTAAAATCATTGAACCATAGTTAAGTACTTTTCCAATATTGTCTGGCTTTTCTCTGGGGGCAGCATGGTGGTGACCAGAACTCTTAGAGCTCTTTCCTCCCTTTATCCTTTCCACCATAACCTCCTACTTCTTTCTCCATGGCTTGTTGCAAAAACCTGTGCTATCCAGTGTTTTAGGATTGCTTCAGTGCCTTCCTTTACATTACACTAGAGGCCTGGTGGGCAAAATTCATGCATGGGGTGTGTGTCCCTCAGCCCAGCCTGCACCCTCCACAGTCTGGGACCCCTCGAGGGATATCTGACTGTCCGTTGAGACCAGATCCCTAACTGCTTCTGCCTGCCAGCTTGATCACCTCCTAACCACTCTCATGCCAGCCTGATTGATGTCTAACTGCTTCCCTGCCAGCCTGTTTGCCTCCAACTTCCCTCCTCTGCCAGCCTGGTCACCCCTAACTGCCCTCCCCTGCAGGGTTGATCAATCCCAACTGCCCTCCCTTGCAGACCTGGTCCCTCCCAACTGACCTCCTCTGCTGGTCATCTTGTGGTGGCCATCTTGTGTCAAAAATCCATGGGGGCAGGATCTTTAACCACATGGGGGCAGCCATCTTGTGTGTTGAAGTGATGATCAATCTGCATATTACTCTTATTAGATAGGATAGAGGCTTGATACATGGGTGGAAGCCAGCTTGTTTGCCCTGAAGGGTGTCCCAGATCGGGGTAGGGGTTCCTTTGGGGCTGAGCAAGGGGCCTGTAGTGGTTTGTAGGCCAGTCATGCCCCCCGGCAACCCCAGTGGAGGCCCTGGTATCTGGAATTTATTTATCTTTTACAATTGAAACTTTATAGCCTGGAGCAGAGCCAAGCCTCCTGCTCGCTCTGTGGTGGCAGCCATTTCTGTTGGAATTTATGTATCTTCTATAGTTGAAACTTCTTACCTTATATTTACACTTACAATACATCTCAATTTGGTCCAGACTCATTTCATGACTAGTGGCCACCACTGGGAAGTGCAGGTCTAGGCAAGCCAACATCCCATAAGGGAAAGCCTCTGGGTCTTTTTTAAAGAAAACCAAAACAATAAATAATAGAATTCTTTGAATGGTGCAGTTTTGGTTGCTTACCTTAGCTTGTATTCTTAGTGAGTACATTTTAGTTATTTAATAGCAAATTTCCAATTCCACCTCCCCCTTTTATCAGCACACATACAATTTCCAATTGCTTTGTAGTTTAAGGTCTCAATAAAAGTGGTAACAATAAGACTCAAATGAAACATGCCCCAAAGATTTCAGAGTGACTCAGAAATGGTCACTTTGACTCTGACACTTGCAAAAATTAAAATAACATTTGGGATTAGAACACTTCCTGAAACAACCCACTCAAAAGGATGACATCAATGGAAGGATGAGGCCAGAGTGACTCCAAATCTTATCTAAAAACATGTCCATAACATTCTATAACAATGTCATATGATAATTCTAACTAAATGTATCCTAAGATTTTGAACAAATTTAAGTAAGTCTGCCATCTTCCTAATGAGTGAGGTGTTACTCTAATGACAAACTGCTGGAGATTTAGAAAAAATAAAAGAACAGGTGAATCACAGTTGGCCCATATTTCTGTCTCAGCAAGAGGATGATGAGTTTAATAACCAGAATTGATTACTGGTGCAAGCAACCATTCTCTCTACCCACACATGCACTCAGCCACCAGATCTTGTGGCTTATGCTTCGTTAGTAGCTGTCTGTCACCACTGTTCTCCTGGGTTGTCAGAATGGCTTCCTAGAATGTCTGCCTTCTACTTGCATTCCTAACTCCACATGATACTTTTAGGCAGTGCTTCTTACATGCTTCACAGGTGCAGAAGATCAGATTTTTTCCCTTCAGCTCATTATAGACTAACTAGAGGTTGGAATTTATGTATCTTCTATAGTTGAAACTTCTTACCTTATATTTACACTTACAATACATCTCAATTTGGTCCAGACTCATTTCATGACTAGTGGCCACCACTGGGAAGTGAGACCTTGAGACACTTCATTAATTAATGAAAATTAATGCACTCAAGGGGGATCCCTCAGCCCAACCTACCCCCAGCTTAGTATTCAGAGTTCAGTATTATCTAGCCCAGGGACGGGCAAACTTTTTGACTCGAGGGCCACAATCGGTTCTTAAACTGGACCGGAGGGCTGGAACAAAAGCAACCTGACCATGCTGGCACTCTCATCTTGGGCTGCTGATGAAGGAGCAGAAGGGAGAGCAAGAGAACCCTCCGCTCTTTCGGCTCCGTGGGCTGGATAGAACAGCCGAACGGGCCTGATCCGGCCAGCGGGCCATAGTTTGCCCATGGCTAATCTAACCTCTGCCTCCTTCTCAAACTTCAAATCCCATTATGCCTCAGGTTGACCCCTTTCTCTAATAGGAATGACCATTTAATTTAGAACCTGTGTGCCTTCACACCTGCTTTTTCTTTGTCTTAAACACAAATGATTCCCTTCTCCATTCCCTGATCACTTCCCCATATTCTTCTACTTCTCTGTATGTCAAAATTCATCTATGGGTCAGCTGCTCCAAAAAACTTTTCTAAAAACAGCCTCTACCTTCCCTGGCTACACACACACACACACACACACACACACACACACAATTTAGATTGCCTCCTTTCATTTATTTAGGTAGAAGCCTATATGTGCATCTATTGTACTCTTTATTATTGTTGATTTATTCTCTCCCTCTAAAGTATCCTTTCTCAGTCTCTGCCCTCTTGACATTTTTGACCAGGTACTACTTTGTTAGGAAAGCAGGTGGATATCATGTACATTATAGGATATTTAGCAGTACTGTTTACCTCTACTCACTGGATGCCAGTTGTGACCACCAAAAATGTCCCCAGAAATTGACAAATGTCCCCTGGGGGACAAAATCGCCAATGGTTGAAAACAACTACTTTAGACCTACATACTCTATAAGGGAAGTGTCTCAATGTCTCAGAGACACTTTGAGTCCACAGCACTTTGAACAGCTTCTGCGTACAGTTGGTACTGTGTTGGCTCAAATATTGAATGAATGATTGTTTGGAAAAATGGTCATCATCAGCTGTTTTCTTTCTTTGCTTCCTTCCTTTGTTCCTTCTTTCTTTCATTTTACTTCTTTGCACAGTAAGCAACACATTCTCATGTATAATTTGATTTCCTGAGTGAACCCATTGACTTCACTGGTAAGACATGTCTCCCAGTTGGTTCCGTTGGCTGATCTACAGTAGATGAATGGACAAAATCATCAGCCTCCTAAAAGGAAAACGGGTTGGGAGTGAATTGGAGGTGGCACCTCCCTGTAATGCTCAGTTTTATTATTTTCACTATGAGCCAGAGTTGCCAAATCTATCAGCTTTTCAACTAGCTTTCAGAAAAGCATTCTAGAACTTGTAGGAAACCTAAGATGATGCGTTCCATGTTAACTTTTGTTAGAGCCTACTTCAGTCTTTATTGCATGGTGAAAGAACATACCAGGTTGGGGCCCCATGTACAGCCAATCAAATGCAGACTTCTAGGGATGAGAAGCTCATGATCTGAAAGCCCTTAGCTCTGCATGTTGCTGCTCTTTGCTGCCCACCACGAGCTCCCCTGGCACGAGAGCAATGTTGACCCAGCTTAGCTCAACAATACTCCTCCTGCCCAATATAAAGAACCCAGAAGTTATATGCCTGGTCTGCAGCAGCTGTGGGGTGCGCTTTTCTGCTTTGCTCTTCTTCCTAGAATCCTCTCAGAGGACTCATCCCCACTGTCCACATTCTGAAAACCTGGACCTCATAACATCCTTTATGCTACCCAGAGGTTTCCCATGTGTCTATGCCAAGCTCTCATTGTCAAGCTCTTGCCATTCTCTTGTTTTGGACTGGCATTAAGATGGTGAAGTCTTTCCCCTGTCTCATTTTTTCCCACTGCCTCCCAAGAGCTTGATACGTCTTTGATTCCAGCAGGCATCGTCGGATACCCTTCCAGTAGCTTATGTAAGCATCCCACTGTGACACTGCTGCAATGCCATGATTTAGGCTCCTAATGGACATGTGTGTACATTTCTTTGTTGTGTGTTTGTTAACGTACACATAACATGCCGTAACCAGTTTGGTTCAGTGGATAGAGCATCTGCCTGTGGACTGAAAGGTCCCAGGTTCGATTCCGGTCAAGGGCATGTGCCTTGGTTGCGGGCACATCCCCAATGGGAGGTGTGCAGGAGGCAGCTGGTCGATGTTTCTCTCTCATTGATATTTCTAACTATACCTCTCCCTTCCTCGCTGTAAAAAAAATCAATAAAATATATTTTTAAAAATACACACAACATAAAATGTGCTGTTTTTACCTTAAGTTCTGTGGTATTAGGTATATTCACATTGTTGTGCAACCACCACCACCACCCATCTTCAAGACCCCTTTCATCTCGCAGACCTGAAATTCTGAACGCATTGAACAATAACCCCCAAGACCCTCTCTGACCAGTCCTTGACAACCACCATTCTACTTCCTTTAATAAAAAATCTTTTACTTTTTTCTCATTCTTCAGCCTCTGGTAATTGCTATTTTATTCTGTTTCTATTGGGTTGTTTTAGTCTTTTTTTAGATGCCACATATAAGTGAGATCATGCAATATTTGTATTTCTGTATCTAGCTTATTTCACTTAGCATAATCTCCTTTTAGGTTCATTCACCTTGTCACAAATGACAAAATTTCCCCCCCCCTTTTTTTTTTTAATACTTTTGTGTGTGTTTGTGTATAAAACATTTTCTTTATCCAGTCATCTATCAATTGGCATTTAGATTGTTTCCACATCCTGGTTATTATGAAAAATATTAGAGTGAACATGAGATGTAGGTATTGCTTTAAGATCTAAAGGGAATAAAATTTCTACCTTGAGGAAATATGCCTATATTTTTTCACTGCAAAAGTGAGCTCCCTTTCCCATTCCAGGAGATGCCTGCCTCAGCTCAGCACACTCTTGGTCCCGGCCATCTGCTTTTAGCATTCTCTGTAACAAAGCCTCATGGTCACTTTGATGGACTGAGAGGATGACCGCCAAGTCACCTGGGACCCTGACAATCCCAGAGTCATGGCACTTTGTTACCAACTTTCACTCAGTACCATCAAATATTCATTAGGTACCCACTCTGTGCTAGCCCCTGTGGATACAATTAAGATGTCATCCTGTGCTTCAAGCTGCTGGTCATCTTGAGGGAATGGAAGTAAAACAAAACATTAAGTACAGTAGGGAATGAATATACAAAGAGATGGTAACACAGATAAAGGTTGAGTCAGAGAATGATGATAAGAATAAATACTTTTTTTGTCAGGGTATGCTTTATATCATGGGCCATTTGGGTCATTTTTATATAGTTTATATGTCTTTGTAGTCTCTCAGTCATTTGGTTAGGTGGACAGATATCTGAGATAGGAAATCCTTTTTAGAAATTGATGCCTGGCTGAACTTTGTGTGTGTTTTTTTGTTTTGTTTTGTTTTTGTTTTAAGTTTTTATTGATATATAACGTCTAGTGAGAAAAGTTCCTGAGTGTATAGCTCAGTGAATTTGCACAACCATGTAACCAGTACTTTGATGCTCAGATTAAGAAACAGGAGAGTTCCAGCATGCCAGAGGTCCTCCCCCCTCCCCCCAACTTTTCCTTCCCCCACACAGCCCTGCTCCCTTCCAGAAGCTGCTGCCCCTTCCCCCAAGGGAGATCTGACTTTAACAGCATAGCTTATCTGTGCCCTTTTGTGCTTTAAAATAAGACTCATTCATATATATAGTCACGTGCAATTATAGTTCTCATTGCTTTATAACATTACATTGGGTGAACATCCAATATTCATTTATTCGTTTTACTGCTATGGGCAATTGGACAGTTTCCAGTTTTGAGCTATTATGAATAGGTTGGTGTGGATTTTCTAGTGCACATTTATGTTGCACATATGAGAGCATGTCTGCTGGGCATGCACCTCAGAGTGAAATTATTGAGCTATAATAAGCAGGCATGTGCTTGATTGCTGAGTGGAGCAGAGCTGAACACAGTTGGCTCATGAGCTGTTGGGAGCTAGCTTGGCACTTGGCTGGCTACAGGCAGTGCGCATGTCCCACTCTGATAGATACCACCAGTCAGTTTTCCAAAGTGGTTTCCCTTAGTGCTGTGTTTTTCAAGGAGCAAAGAAGAGTAGACAGAGGGTTAACAACAACAACAACAACAAAAAAGGCAAGCAGGAAAGAGTTCCAGAAATGTGCAGTGTCTGATTGTCAAAAGTGGTTGTTATGGGTTTAGCCATGTGCATGAATTTGAAATCCTGCCATCGGTTCGCCTTGCTTATTCTTGCCTGAAATTTCCAGCTACTAATGGAATGTAACACTTTACCCTTTTTGAACTTCTTCCTTCTCAACACAGTACCACATTAAAGGTCAACTGTAAAATTTCCACATCCTATTAAATACTGTTCTTGGAGCCGGATATAATAATACTTCCAAATGCTACTCTTGTTCAAAGACATACAAGTACTTGTCAGAGGAGGATCCAGTGAACATGACATTTTTTCTTTGAAAACCCAGATGATTATTCTTTTTTGGCCTCAGTTGTCTTTGTTTTGACTTTGTTGATCTGGCAACAATTGATACATTGTTTTGGAAGAGAGGATAACTAGATTAAAAACAGTATTTTACTAAAAATAGACCTTTTGGCTGGTTATCATTGTCTCAAGAGACAATGTGAGTGAGTGTCTCTTTAGATTTACCACAGTGTTAAAAATTATCCAGAACATAATGCTGACTGGATCTACCCTTTTTGTTTATGATACTATGATTTGAATTCGTTTTCCACTTTGTTAGGATCTACTTTGGAGGGCTCAGAATCACGTAGTGAATGTGCTGGGTGAGTAGAGAGTCCAGAAGTAGTCACTTAGCAAGGTCATTTCCCCTAAAGCGTCTCATAGGAGTGCCTTTTAACCCAGCCCAATTTGCTTAACTTCTTTTTGGGTTAAGGGGTTCTTTAGTAGACATTTTTGAATATATGTTCTATAGATCATTTTTATGAAAAATATTACCTAAGATACTTTTATAGCCTTTGTTCCAACCATGTAAAAATATACGTGGAGTTTTGAGAAAGTGAAAGTATTATATGCAATATATTAATTCATCTGATAGGTTCCATTTATAAGCCATGCAGAAGAATTACTCGGTTGGGTGAATAACATTGAAGGTATCTATAGATAAAATCTAGCAGTATAATAAAAGTCTAACATAATGAATTAGAGGTCAATCCTGAAATTTAAGAATATTCTAATATTAGAAAACCTATTAAATATATTTACTACCTCAACAGATAAAGGGATGAAAACCACATGATCATACTGATAAAGTGACAAAAAGATGTGAAAAATTTAACATCTATTTCTAATAATATTAAAGGCAGTTTAAAATTAAGGTATGGTGCTGGGGTTCTTTTTCCCCAGCCTTACTTACTAAGGGTTCAGCATTCTGGAGAAAGGGCTGTGCATAGATGAGTAAGAAGGATCCCGTGGATGAAAGATATTTTTGAGAGGCATTGGGGGTCAGAGGAGCTTCCAGCTGAAGGAGCTGGAAGACTCTCCCCCTTGACCAAGGACCTGTGCTTTTACTAAACACAATTTGTCCCAAGGCAAGGTGGAAGTACATACTTCAAAGGGTAAGGGTTTACAGAGATTGTCAGTTTCGGGAATAGACTACAGCTGTTCAGGTGTTTGGCCAACAGGAGGCAATAACATGCCCTGAGCTGTCTGGCAGTTAACAAACTTCCTATTCAGGTTTGGGGGAAATGCTTTGTAGCTGTTTCCAACAGGTAAACTACATGTGACTCAACCCTTTTGAGCTCCCCAAGCTTCATCAACCTTTTGGTAAAACTCTTGTAATTATTACATGCTACAATTGGTTCTTGACAGTATAGTAAGATATTATCTCAAATCAACATCATACATAGTAGTAATATTCTGGGATTAAATTGAGAAGGAGACAAGGTTTTTCACTGTCATTTGTATTAGTGACCATTATTCAATAAAATTAAGTAAGTGCTACAAATATTAAAAAAGAGAAGCCATTTTATAATTGTATATGACATGATTGTTTATCCTAAAAATATAAGATCAACTAAAACCATCCTCATATGAGTTCAATAAGGAGACTACTTCCAAAATAAATTTATGAAATAAGAAGTTTCCTTATGTTTAGTTATCAAACATTTATAAAAGTGACATTTAAAATAGCATCCCATAATATAAAATAATTACATTAAAAAAAATCTTATGAAGTTTATAATCCTATATAATGAAAGGGTAGTATGCAAATGACCTAACAGCAAAAAGACTGGAATGACCAGTCGCTGTGATATGCACTGACCACCAAGCCGAAGACACACAACACAGGAGCTGCCCCCTGGTGGTCAGTGCGCTTCATCAGGGGGAGTGCTGCACAGCCAGAAGCCCGCTCATGTCTGGTCAGTGCAGAGGCTGTGACAGGAGCCTCTCACAGCTCTGTGGCAGCGCTAAGGATGTCCATCTCCTGGGCTGCCAGAGGGATGTCTGTCTTCCAGCTTAGGCTTGATCCCCCTGGAGCGGGCCTAAGCCGGCAGGTGAACATCCCCCAAGGAGTCCTGGACTGTGAGAGGGCACAGGCCGGGCTTAGGGACCCCAACACCGAGTCCTTGAATTTTTTTGTGCCAGGCCTCTAGTGTTTACAGGTCTTTTAAAATCTGAAACTTTCTCAAGGCTATCAAAATAGTTATAAATGGAGTATTTTAAACATACACTTTATTCCCAAATTAAATTAATGCAAACTCAAAGCTAGAAAAATTTTTTTTTTAAATTGTCAAATAATTTAAATTAACCTGAAATTTTTTTGAAGTACTTGAGAAACACCAAGAGGGAACTTTGCCAATCAAAATAAAATGTAATATAAGACAATATAAGCATTTTATGGACATGGAAAGCAGCATTTTAGCAAATAGGACAAAAAGTTCATGAACACACCTAATTACTATAAAAAATTATCTAGTAAAGGTACTAAATTTGTTGGGTTAGTGTGGATATTATTTGATAAGAGGCAGAATCTATGAAAGGAAAGTAAATATAAAATTTACAGCATTATTAAGACATCTTCCATATAAAGCAATTCACAAATTAAAAAAAAAAATCCAAAGGCAAAACAAAACAAAGCCAAGTAGAAATAGTTTGATTTTTTTTGAAGATTAGATAATATTTAGAAGCTTTAAATCCTTATTCTATAACTAGAATATAAGAGAGACAGAAAAATGGGCAGCTAGCAACAAAGAAACAGCTTTCTGTGAGCTATTATTCTGTGAGCACCAAACCAAACTGGCTTGGGGTCTCAGATAATTCACTTATATGATTGCAAAGATAGATGAAAACTCCCGGATTGGTGAGGGCTCCTCTGAGGGCTCCCAGATTGGAGAGGGTGCAGGTTGGGCTGAGGGACCCACCCCCTGTGCACAAATCTTCATATGCTGGGCCTCTTAGTCTATAATAATAAAAGCATATTATGTTAGTTAACTAGACCAGACATCAATTTGGACGTCCTCTGGATCAAACTGTGGCAACAAGGCTGAGGCAGAGGCAGTTAGGGGTGATCAGGCATACAGGCAGAGTGGTTAGGGGTGATGAGGTAGGCATGCAGAGTGGTTAGGGGTGATCTGGCAGGCAGGAAGGTGAGCAGTTAGGAGCCAGCAGTTCCAGATTGTGAGAGGGATGTCTGACTGCCGTTTTAGACCTGATCTTGATCTGGCAGTTGGACATCCCCCAAGAGATCCTATACAGGCTGGCCTGAGGGTAACCCTCCTCGCTCCCTGTGCACAAATTTTGTGGACCAGGCCTCTAGTATGTCTATAATAGGACCTTAGGCAAGCATTAAAAATAATCTTGCCAAATTAAATAAAACATAAAAATGTTCATGCTCCTCTGTTAACAGAAATATGCAGACTACAAAGGAAAGTGAACAAAATCTCATTGTCTTAAAAAAGAGATATTGCCTAGAAGCTGTATGGATAAGCACCAAAATAATAGTGGTTTCTCTGGCTGGTGGGATTATGAATGATTTTAATTTTCTTATTTGTATTTGCCTCATATTTGCAATTTTTTATGCAGAGGCCACATACAATTGTTATAATTTATCATAATAAAATCAGATTATGTTTAATTTTATAAGATGTATTTTGTTTTGTTTTGTTTTTATTTTTAAAATATATTTTATTTATTTTTTACAGAGAGGAAGGGAGAGGGACAGAGAGCTAGAAACATGGATGAGAGAGAAACATCGATTAGCTGCCTCTTGCACACCCCCTACTGGGGATGTGCCCGCAACCAATGTACATGCCCTTGACCCGAATCGAACCTGGGACCTTTCAGTCAGTCCCCAGGCCGATGCTCCATCCACTGAGCCAAACCAGTTTCGGCTGTATTTTTTTTTAGAAACAGGAATCAGAAATTGAATGATTAGAATTATTTATTAATTACATTTGAAAATATTTTTTCAGTGGTTTCTCCATTTCTACTTAATTGGATAATCTAAGTTTTCAGGAACTCTGATGTACACACAAATAGAATCCACAGTATAATCTAACCACCAAAGTGGGATTAATTAGCTAACTATTCACAAAATTAGATTTCAGTTAAAACAATCATACTTATACAAATAATGTTCTTTTCTTTGCAAAACCAGAGAACTACTGACTTTTAAAGTTAATCCTCTTAACTTGTAAAAATCATGTGTTATGTTCCAAAGAAAAGATTAGAATATACAAGTTAAAGATGACCTTTTTAAGATGGACACATTTGAATTCGATATTTACCTCTTCTTCAAGGATTTAAATTATTCTAAAATAAGAAAAGGAATGAGTTATGCATTATAAGGCTGGCCCCTCTAGGATAAGAGCAGAGATTTTCAATCTGTTCTATCTCATGGCACAAATTAATTAATTACTAAAATTATGTGGCCCAGCAAAAAGTATATTTTGCCAATGTGAGAAAAAAAATAGGTATAATTTTGTTTTATTCACACTGGGTGGCTGTTGTATCGGCTGATGTCATTTTTTTTTTTTTAATCTAAGGGAAAAGAGGTCAGTGCCCTAACTAAATTGTCAGGCATTGCATGTTTTGAAAATTCTTTCAAAACCTGGTTGAAAATCACTGGATTAGAAAAATGAATAAGTGATGATTTGTATGCAGGAAACTTATTAGAAGGTAGTTTGGAGAGTGTCAGTGGGAATGGGGAAAGGTTAAGAATGATTTTAGGTAGATTTGGAGAGCTGACATTACCCAGGTGGAAATAACTGGCAGGTATTTGAGAATTGGTCCTCGAATCCACAACGTCAGTGGCGATGATACTGATATCTGCCAAAAGTGACAGCGGGAGCCCTGTGAAAGTACAAGTTCCAGGTGAGTTCAGAGCCCCCTTGTCACACAACTCCAAC
Organism: Vespertilio murinus; assembly: GCA_963924515.1. Classification (NCBI taxonomy): domain Eukaryota; kingdom Metazoa; phylum Chordata; class Mammalia; order Chiroptera; family Vespertilionidae; genus Vespertilio; species Vespertilio murinus. Next base: position 64,921,753 of record OZ004709.1, read on the forward strand.
TCCAGGGAAGGCTCTCCTCACTCTATTCCTGGAGTGACGCTTCAGGGCAAATCCCTCAGTAAACTACACTAAGAACAATGCTCCTTGCACCTCTCCATCCTTCGAGGTGGTCCAAACTGGATGAGTTCACCAGCACTGAGAGGCAGAGGAGGTACAGGATTCACATTTATATGTGCAAAGTGGGAAACAAAGCAGATGTCCAAGGACTCACATTTACATGTAAAAGTGGGAAGGGAGAAATAGGAGTCGGTGAACTGGTGAAAAAGAGGAAGAATGATATGGGGCAAAATCTCAGGGACTGTTTGGCCCATGCTGCCAAATGTTATAGATCGCCCTAAGGCATTGAGAACTGAGACTGGCCACTGGGCCTAAAAGTATAATGTAATGGGTAAATATTGCAGATCATGGAGTCCACTGACTTACAGGGGAAGAGTAAGACATAAAGGTGCCTGGACGCAGAAGCTAGTGCTGGGGAGGAATGGAAAACTCCAGGTTCATTGATGCAAGAACTTCTGTTTCTATTTAGAGAAACCTAGGCATGTTTCTATGGAGAGCATAAGGAATAAGAGGAGAAGAGGAGATTGCAGGTACAAGACAAAGAGGGGATGATTAATTAAACCGCGTGCCGAAGAAGACAGAATGGGATTGGGTCAATTATCAAGGCCAGGATTGGCCCCAGAGATGAGAAGATTGGCCCGTTTCTCAGAGAGGAGGAGGCTGAGTGAACAAGGAACCAACTCCTTCCAGAAGAGAAATGGGTTAAGTCATAGAGTCCAATTTAAAATTGGGTTGGAATGTGGAATAAAGGGAGAGGCCCAAAGTCATCACTGAGCCCTCTCAGGGGCTTGCAGAGCCCTTGCACAAGCTTATTCTCATTAACTTTCCCATGGAAGCTGTAGAAATAACGTTAAGTCATCTTATGCATGGCAGCACTCACAATATGCCTTAATCATTAGGTCACTGCCTGATGTAAGGAATAGGGGAGCAACTTAGAGATTTTTTTGCAAATAGGCAGTGATAGGTGTGGATAAGTTAGATATAGTGCCAAATGCCGTTTGCAGAAGTGTTAGGTCTTGTTTTTAGTAAGCTGTAGTTAGTTTTACAAAATAGTGCTTTTATTGTTTTTTTGTAACTGTGCTTTCTCTTTCTAATGCCTGAGAAAAAGAAAGATTTAACGTGTTTTTTTTTAGATAAATGAAATTTAATTTCCTTCAAACGTCTATAATTTTCTGTTTCATCTCGTTTTATTGTTTAACATTTTATTTCACACCCTGGCACAACCAGACATTTATACTTTAAAACCAGTAATTCTTCTTTGTTCTTGGAATCCTTTGTAATAAAAGTGTAATAAATATGCAAATTGACAGAATGGTGTACCACGGATTAACTGATCACTATGATACATAATGACTACACAGGAGCTGCCCCCTGGTGGTCAGTGCACTCCCACTGGGAGCGCCTCTCAGCCTGAAGCCAGGCTCATGGCAGGCAAGTACAGCGGTGGTGGCCGGAGCCTCTCCTGGCCTCCACTGCAGGCAGGCGGTAAGGAGTGAGGGATCCTGGACTGTGAGAGCCCTGGACTGTGAGAGGGATGTCTGACTGCCCCGAGGGGTCCCAGACTGCGAGAGGGTGCAGGCTGGAATGAGGGACCACCCCCCAGTGCAGGAATCTCATGAATTGGGCCTCTAGTATAAACATAGAAAACCCCATTATTTTACATATACATTTGTATTTCCTTGCCACTAATGTATTTGGTAGAGTTTCAACCACCCCTAATAATTACAACTTTTAACCAATGTAATTGATATAGATTGAATGTACTTCTTCAAAATTCACATATTGAAACCTAACCCTCAGAGTGATGGTATTTGGAGGTAAAGGCTTTGGGAGGTAATTAGGTCACAAGGATGCAACCCATATAAATGGGATTAGTGCCATTATTAAAAGAGACTCCAAAGAGCTCCCTCATCCCTTCCTCCATGTGAGGACACATCTATACACTAGGAAGCAGGTTTCACCGCACACTGATGTGTAGGTACCTTGATCTTGGGCTTCCCAGACTCCAAAACTATGGAAACTAAGTGTCTGTTGTTTATATGCTACCCCGTTTATAATATATTTGTTATAGAAGCTCGCATAAACTAACACAGTAACTTATTTCCTCACTAGTAGAAAAAAAAATAAAACTTGGTACTTGAAAAATTTTGTCACACACAAGCATCTCAGAAAATCAGCAATAAGCCCGCATTTTATGATTATCTATAGTAATTCCTTTTAAACATATTCCTTTTGATGCTTTGTAAAGAGACCAAAATAAATATATGTTTTATCATGCTCTAAAGATAGCTAAACACTCTATCAAACTGTTATCTGCTAGCCATTCTATAATATATAAAAACAGGAAGCAAATTAAAACTATGCCTGATAAATGTGTTTGCATTCTGTCATATTAAAAATTGTCTAGGTATCCAAGTATTGTTTTCATTAATTATCAATTTAGTATTAGTCCAAGGTCTTAAAGTTAACAAAGGATATTTATCAGATCACATATTACAGACCAACACAATTACTGTTGATAACAAAAGCATTTGTCAGAAATAAAATTCTATAGTTGAGCACATAATTTTACATTTTTAATAATTTTAGATATGCAGAAGTAACCCTAACTCATCTGATGAGTGAAACCAGTAGAGTAAATTTATTAAGGCCAGATTAGCCAGTTTTATTAAAAATATTTAATTTATTTTTTACAGCAAGGAAGGGTGAGAGATAGAGAGCTAGAAACATTGATGAGAGAGAAACATCTATCATCTGCCTCCTGCACACCTCCTACCGGGGATGTGCCTGCGACCAAGGTGCATGCCCTTGACTGGAATTGAACCTGGGACCTTTCAGTCCACAGGTCAACACTCTATCCACTGAGCCAAACCGGTTTCCACTAACCATTTTTTTGTATGTGAAAACAAGGTATTTTGTGGTATCTCTTGAGAAAAGAATATTGAATGGGATATTAAGTTTATTAACACTTCAGAAAAATACAAACCTTATGGCAGATCTTTTTGTTAAACCCAAGGAATAGCATGTTTTTCTAAGTATATTTTTATTGATTTCAGAGTGGAAGGGAAGAAATAGAGAGAGATGGAAACATCAATGAGAGGGAATCATTGATCTGCTGCCTCCTGCACTCCCCTCACTGGGCATTGAGCCTGCAACCAGGGCATGTGTTCTGTCCAGGAATCAAACTGTGACCTCCTGGTTCATAGGTTGATACTCAATCACTAAGTCACACTGGCCACGCTCAAGGAATAGCATTTTATTCTATGCATTAGAATTTTGTGATCAGATTGACAACAGCAGTATACTTTCAGCTCCTTTGGTTCAAAAGAGCTACCCCTGTGGCCACTAATGCATTTGTAAAATGAGTTCTTTGTTGATGCTGACCTGGAGACTACGATAAACATGCTGCCCACAGCTCTAAGGAATTGCCTGCAAATCTATAAAGCTGTTTCACACTTTTTACTTCCTTTTGAGATGATAGGTAATTCCCAATGATTTGCTTATAATTCAGACCTGGTTTTATGAAATAGTAGACTAAGAGATACTTGTTGGGTTCAGATACATTATTAGATTTTAGTCAAGATTTCTTAATGATAAATCATTCATACTTGCCCAAGAAACATAAATTTGGGAAAGAACTTAATAGTCTAGATCAGTGGTCGGCAAACTGTGGCTCTCGAGCTTCGGTTTGCTGCTCTGTTGACTAATGAGTTTGCCAACCACTGACCTAGACTCTCCATTCCAATAATTACACTCTGTTGTTCCTTGTGATTAAGCCCCTATCCCAGTGGTCGGCAAACTCATTAGTCAACAGAGCAACAAACCGCAGCTTGCGAGCTGAATGTGGCTTGTGAGCCACAGTTTGCCAACCACTGGGGGGAAAAAATGTAATTACATTTGCAACATGACAATACCTTCTATGTGTAAAACTGAAGACAATGCAAAGAGGTCAATGTTCCCTTCAACATGTCTGAGTCTCCGAAACAAGCACCCGGGTTAACTATGTTGTCAGTTTGCTGTGCAACCTTCCAAACTTTTTATGAAAATTAATATATAAATGTATATATCTGCAGGAAATATGTAGTATTGTTTAGTGCGGGGGTGGGCAAACTTTTTGACTCGAGGGCCACAATGGGTTCTTAAACTGGACCAGAGGGCCAGAACAAAAGCAACCTGACCATGCTGGCACTCTCATCTTGGGCTGCTGGTGAAGGAGCGGAGGGGAGAGCAAGAGAACCCTCTGCTCTTTCGGCTCCACGGGCAGGATAGAACAGCGGCCCGCGGGCCGTAGTTTGTTCACAGCTGGTTTAGTGTCTGTTCTATAAATAACACCATGTTTTATGTAACTTGCTTTTCCTGATTGATTCATATGTCTTAGGGATCTTTGTATATTAGCAGAGATAGAGCTACTCTGGATATTTTACTTAATGCAGAATATTTCATGGAGCGAATGCCCCGTAGTTTAGTTCATGTCATTCTGTTTTTTATGGACATTTGGCTAGTTTCAAAATTTTCCCTATTACCGAAAGTGCAGGAATGAGCACTATCTTATTCAGGCTATTGTTGTTGTTGTTGTTCTGGCTTTCTTTAGGATACCTAGAGAAGAGAAACGCTGGGCCAGAAGGTATATGCAATTTATATTATAATAGGCATTGCCAACTTAGTCCCTATAAGGACTGTACTAATTTTCTCTCCAATCAGCAATCTTTTTTTTTTCCTTTCAGGAATGAGGAAATTGAAACACAGAGTTTATATAGCTTACTGAATAGCATAAATATCTAAGGAATAGAAATGAGATATCCTGCCTCCCTGATAGATTTCTAATGCTTATGCTAAATTTCTCCACTTTTATAAAATAAAATAATATATTAAACTAGCCTTCTTGAAACATTGCCTTATATTTTTCCTATTCCTACTAGCCTCAATTCTGATTGGTCCTTTAAATTAACAAGTTGAAGAATAGTTATCAGTATGGGGTTATGGGAAATGATTATAAACGCAAAATTTCTAACTTGTCTGATTCTGTAATCTCCCATCTGCTAAAATTTTTATAGTTACACTGTTTCTAATATAATTGAAATTCTTCTGGTTTAGAAATATGGTTTTCATAAACTTATCAACTGACTCATCTTTATTTCTTCAATTGGTGTATTTTCAAATGTAAGAAAATGTTCAGAGTGAGTTCATAAAACAAACAAACAAACAAAAAAACAGAAAAATCCAGTAATATCAAACCTTTACTTTCTAGAAAATATAATTTTAATGGAGTTTTGCTTCGCTCTCTCTGAGTCCTTCCATATCCTCAGGTCAGGTTGGGTCATAACATCGGACGCAGGCTAGGCACATATTTAACCACATTTGGGTTCTCTTCCCCTCTTGATCATATCACTTGAACTCTTTCATATTTGAAGATAGTTGGGCTCACATCATGTATTTTTGAATAATTGCTAAGTCTTTGTAGCCACCATGTGTCAGCTTGATATTAAAGCAAAGTTCTGTAGGAATAAAAAAAAAATACAAGGAATGCCATGAACTATTCAGTGGTCACTGAGTAGAAGCAAAGAACCGGGTTAGGCGTTTTTATGTGTGCGATCTAATGTAGGCTCACAAGAAGCTCACCTGGCAATTTTATTTTACTCAATTTCCATGCCAGAAGATGGAGACAGAGAGTGGAGGGTTATACTGAGTAAATACAGTGGTTCCCAAGCTTTTCCTTCTTCTTTCCACCACCCTGCCTCTCCCCTTGGCAGAAATCAGTGAAGGCTGGAGCAAAGAGAGCCTCTTGGAAGAAGTAGAGTTTGAAAGGGTGGTCAAGAGTTAGATGAAGAGGGAAAGGATGGGGAGGAGTGTGTACAGACACACAGAGATGAAGACAGGCAGGGTGCTCAAATGCATTATACTCAGATTTAACTACAAGGAACAGAGCCCTGTCCAGATGGCTTTGGCCAGTGTGATTTTGGAGGAAAAAAGGGCTTTGGCAAGAAATACACTGGCCCTCATGAAGAACAGCAGCCAGAAATCAGGAGTCAGAGGCTAAGATGACTCCTTCTGCCTCTCTAGAAAACTTAATTTCTTTTCCCTACATCTTTTGATATTCCATATATATATATATATATATATATATATATATATATATATAATATAAAAATAAATATTTTATACACACACACACACACACACACACACATATATATATATAGTTTTATCTCCTTGCAGAATGGTTTGTTTGCAGTGTGTGGCCACCTGCTACAGCAGAAATACCATAGGGTCCCTGAGCCTCAATGCCAGATTTTAAGGGCTAGATGTCTATCTCTTTCTAGTCAGATGTGATGAAGATAATAGCTTTAAGCCTGGGAGCAGGGTCTTTGGTAATGTGGCACAGGCAGTTCCTCTCAGAAAGGGATGATTTGAACCACAAAGAGCAAGAAGAGTGGGAGGTCAGTATGGTCAGACTTACTATAGATTATCTTGAAGGCCAGTGTAAACACACACTTGATTCTCTAATTGAAAGCCAAAGATTTGCAAAGTAAAGAGGGGCTAGTGCAGGGAAATGTGGAAGTGACTGAGACACCGAGGTGAGTTAAGAGATAATGGCATAGGGCCTAATAAGTAGACTTAGAGTTGGGAGAGGTATGACAATTGCAAGGGAGACAAGAGATGTTATAAAGGAAGGAGAAGCAGGATTTTTTTATTATAAAGAAAAGGCAGATTTTAGCTCCAGGAATAGATAAGGTTGTGTGAGAGAAAGAAAGGAAATGGAAAAGGAACCTGGTTTTCAGAAGAGAGATAACGCCTCTGTTTGGTGAATGCCTCTCAGGTTCAGCTGTGGTATGCCATTAAAGTGGGGTGTGCAAAGTGAATTGGGTAGATGTAATTTCAAGCCAGGTAATTTCAAGTTAAGGAGATTATAAGGGGGTTGGGCTTTGGAGAAAAATGGGGAATCAGTGACCAATCGCCTTGCACCCCAAATTTGCATCATTATGGGAATGCTGTGTCTGGGTTGGTGACAGCATTTCACTGAACTTTCTAGAGGGCAGGTCAGGTGATGAGGTGGTGATTCACTGAAACACCTGAAAAACATCATAACCTAATATTGTGCTGAGATACTGTGATAATAGATAGGATCTTCCCATGGGGAAGCTCTAAGGAAGCCCAATGTTTATCGTGGATAAGGCAGTGGATGGAACCTGCTTTAAATTTTAACGCATGTGCTAGGCTGATGGTCAGTCATCCCTAAATCATGCATAGATCACAGGTGCAACTAAGAAAAGGTTAACTATTCAAACACAGGGATACATATTTCTTTCTCACGTACTAATGGGACCTAGCCATTCCCTAAGGCAGACAATATTGGCCTGAAAGAATAGCTGCATGTTAGCCAAGTCTCGAACTCCTTTTTGAGACTCTGCCAGTTCCTGGTGGAAGCCAGGAAATATATTTTTAGGCCTCTGTAACTTGGGCTCAGGGAACCACGCACTGCCTAGTGGTTGTCATCCAATGGGTATAAATAGAAATTTTAAGGAGACAGCCATATGCTTTGTAGTGGTTACATTATTTAACTCCAGATCTGATTTCCAATCACTTTAATTTCTAAAAACCGCTCATTTTATTCATGAAGACTATGCATTGCACAGTAATGCTTTGTAACATGATTATAGATTCAGAAACCAAGAATACTTTCCTTCCCAAAATTTTCAATAAGGTCAGTGTTAGAGCATCGGTCTGTGGACTGAAAGGTCCCAGGTTCGATTCTGGTCAAGGGCATGTACAGGTTTTTACATAATTTTTACATAATTAAGATAAAATTTATACGTTTTATATTGGAGAATTTTTATTGTAAAATTAAAATGCAGAAAATTTATAATGACATACACTTTAAACCAAGGTAAAGATAAGCTTCATGCCGAGCAGAATGATAAAAATTAAAAAGACAGACAGTACCAAGTTTTGCTTAGGTGTGGATAACTAACTGGAACGCATTTATTTATTTATTTTTTTATTTAAGATTTATTAAGGTATTATATGTGTACATAGCTTACCATTGCCTCCCCTCCCATTCATGCCCTCCCTCCCCAGAGTTTTGTGTCCATTGGTTGTACTTATATGCATGCATACCAGTCCTTCCCTTGATCTCTTATTTCCCCCAGATCTCTCTACCCACCCCCGCTGTCATTTGACAGTCTGCTTGTTGTTTTACTGTCTCTATATCTATCTTTCTGTTCATTAGTTTATAATGTTCTTTAATATCCATAAATGAGTGAAGTCATGTGGTGTTTCTCTTTCATTGACTGGCTCGTTTCACTCAGCATGATGCTCTCCAATTCCAACCAGGTTACTGCAAATGATGAGAATTCCTTCCTTTTTATGGCAGCATAACTAACTGGAACTCTTATGCATTGCTGGTGGGAGTGTAAATTGGATATGACACCTTGGAAAACTTTTTATTAGTATTTATTAGAGTAATACTATAAGAGCCTAAGAGAAATGAAAATATTTTTTCCTCAGAAAACAGTTATAAAATTTCATTAACATTTTATGTGTAATATACCTAAACTGCAAACAACCCAATTGTCTATCAATAAAAGAACAAATTGAACAATTAATAGATGCTACAATATGGATAGAGTTTCATAAACATCATATTAAATGTTTATGAAAGAAGCCAGATATAAAAGATACATGTGATTCCTTTTGAATGAAGTTTAAGAAAAGGCAAAACGAATCTACAGTGATAGAGATCATAATAGGACCCCACTTTCTTTCTGGGGAGGGTAGTATTGGAAAGTGACACCTGGGAATTTTGGGGTGATTTGGAAATGTTCTACATTTCAGTCTGGATGGTGGTTCTATGGGTGTGTACACAAGTAAACATTCATGCAACTTTGTGAAGTTAGAGTTCTTTTATTTTTATTTATTTTTAAAAATATATTTTATTGATTTTTCTCAGAGAGGAAGCTAGAGGGACAAAGAGTTAGAAACATCGATGAGAGAGAAACATCGACCAGCTGCCTCCTGCACACCCCCTACCGGGGAATGTGCAAGAGTATTAGCATTTAAAAACAAAAGAGATGTGTGTTAGATCGCTATTTAGATGTAAGAAACCATCCCGAATGTAGTGGCTTCAAACAACAACCATGTATTTGGGTTGTGATTTTATGTGGAACGTTTCTCTGATTCCTTCTGGGGTGGGGATTGAGCCTGCATGCAACCAAGGTTCATGCCCTTGATTGGAATAGAAGTCAGAATCCTTCAGTTCATGGGCTGATGTCAAACCAGGTTGAGCCCATTGTGGTTTTGCTTTGCATTCCCCAGATAACTAGTGATGTTGAGCATCTTTTCATGCACCTATTGCCATTGTATGTCGTTATTTTTATTACTCTTGAAAATAAGGGGCAGAATGGGAAAATGCACTTCTTACAACAGAACTGAGGACAACAGTAGAGAATCCTTGTGCCTACTTTCTTATGTTTCTCCTTTTTAGCTTTAGAGTATTTTAAAAAAATATTTTTTATTGAGTTTTTACAGAGGGGAAGAGAGAGGGATAGAAAGCTAGAAACATCGATGAGAGAGAAACATTGATAAGCTGCCTCTTGCACAACCAAGGTACATGCCCTTGACCGGAATCGAACCTGGAACCTTTCAGTCCATAGACCGATGCTCTATCCACTGAGCCAAACCAGTTTTGGCATAGAGTATTTTTTTTTTAATTGCTCAGATGATTCAATGAGTTATTAGATGTTATGCCCTTAGTGCAGTGTCTGGAAAGAATAATGCTGTGTAAATAAATATTAGTTTCTTTCCTTTTTACTCCTTCTCCTCTGGCAACTGCCCTCTCTTAGTTTGGGGTCCCCAGAAGCAGACCCTGAGGTGCAGCAGGAGAGAGTGGTGGCAGCAGGCCAGAGGCGGGAAAAAAGCTAAATAAAGGCTCCATTTCCTGGGAAATCCCAGACTCAGCATGATCCCCTGGTATGCTCTGGAGCATAAGTGCGCCTCAGAATATATCCTGCCTCGAGGCAGGGAGATTTCCTTGAATACTCCTGCACCAGTCTGTCACTGACTATGGGCCATCCTGGTGGGATATAACTTCCCAAGCATTTCCAGCTCCCTGTACTGATTGGGCAGCTCCAATGGCCCAAGAACACTCCCTCAGCTCCTTCCCCCCTCACCACTTTTCCCCTGCCCTCAAGGCTGTGTGTGCAAGCAGTTGGGAACAAAGCATGTAGAAATGGGGTGGATGCCCAGACCTGCAGGAGGGATGGGGATGGCAGTAGATCTAGGTGAGCAACAAGAATGTCTGCTGCACCTTCTCAGAGTTTATGGGGACCAGGTTAACATGACTTTTGTTAAGCATTTGCCTTCTGGTGGGAATGGGAAGGCCAACTTAGGTCAAAGTCACACATCATTTTTGTGAGCAGCTACTAAAGATATTCAACCAAATGAAATGTCTTTCTGCGAAAATCAAACACCCAGGAAATCTGTGTCAAGCTTTAGTCTTCCCAATCTTCTGTCAGACACAGCCTGCACGTGGTTCTGAGTATTTGATTAGAGCACTGATGATGAAGGCTAGTGTTCAAGAATCAGCTTTGCTGAATCCCTTGTAAGAGGGATCACCGGGTGATTAATTTTCAGGCCAGATAGGACTATTCCTCCTAAAAGAATGGTTAACCCAAGGGATTTACTTCTGAAAGGATATAGTCTTTTTTGTTTTAACAGGAGCTTCTAAGAATAAGCAGATTAGGAAAAAAACAAAGCAAGGACAGTTTCAGGAAATTTTCAGAATCCAGAAAGAACTTTAAAATTACCCTTTTCGGACGTGTAATACTCAGAGTTTTAGGAATATTCAGCAAAATCAAAATGAAATATTCTGGATTCACAAATCTTTAAATATAGTCTTTTAGTTGACAAAATATAATAATGAAAAAATCTGGTAGTTTAACTTAAATAGGAAATAGTTATTAGAAATAAAATTTTCCCAAAAAGTTCTTCATGGTCTTTGACATACTAAAAAAGGCACTTGTATTTGTGAAAAAATGAACTATTGTAAGATGTAATTGTTTTCTATGTTCTTCTTTTTGGCATCTCGTGAGAAATTGCAAATTACTTATGAATAACTTTGAGTATTTTGACGATAAATTAGTAAAGTTACTAAATCTGTGATTTATGGTTTTCCATTCTTATTACAATCTTATGGGTTAAGGAACTGTGTCACTGGAAACAATTGGGAAGAAAACTTTGCCCGAAGCTGCATGAGAACTGGAACCAGAATCATGAATGGGGAAGGGTAGCAAGATTTCAAACTTAATTATGAAGCCTATTGAAATGATGTGGCATCTTCTATCTAACCTGTTATCATTGGCAGGAAGTATCCTAGATGGACAGCTCACTTTCCTTTCATTCTGTGCTTCTCTGCCATTTTAAGTGGCATCCACTCTGACATGTGAGCCTCCATGAATGTAAGTTTGAAGCAGCAAAGACAAGGCAGCCTGTGCTTGTACACGAGTCCCATAACCAGAGGCCTTAAACCATTTGTTTCTTTTGAATATGGGCAGGTTGTTGTCTGTGCTAGCTCTCCAATGTGCTTTTTTGAGCATATTAGTTATAACTTCCCCTACTTATTCCTGCTACCAGTGTTACCCATTCAAAATTTATGACCATAAGGACAGTGGATTAGAAGCTTGAGGAACTGAGGCTTAACTCTATCTGTGTTGGAGATTTACTCTCTTTATCTTAGGTGCAAATTATTAATAGGCAGGCCAAGTCACTTCAGTTCTTGGCTTAGAGCACTGAGTGTAGAATTATCTGAGAATGAGTACATATATCTGAAACAGTTGGAAAACCACACACAGGGAGCTGTTGCAAACTGGGATTTAAGCTTAAGGCTATCAATCCATATCTGATGGGGACACCCCATATCTGAAAATCTGATACTGGTATGTACAATGCAGGTTTAGAGGATTCTTTCAAAGTGTGTGTCAAAGACAGTTTTATTCATTTAATAGTCCTGATTTAAAACTGTGCAAATTTTCATTAGTAGATGAAAGAGAAAAATAATACACTAATCACATAGCATAACTATGATCTTCCGTTTGTGTTAAAATATCTCATTTATTTTATTTATTGTTTGTGAGCTGTTGGCTTCTGTGACTTTGTCCTTAAAATTCATTTGCATCTGTAAGACACTTGGTAATTAGATACTCTTTATCATATCTTTTGCCATCTTTTAAGCCTTTTTTTTTTTTTTTAAAAAATCCCTGAATATACAGTCTAATCAAAGTAGAAACCCAGTAACATATTTTTACAGAAGTTCCATTTTTAAACTTTCAGTAAACTGATGCATTTAATCTTCCTTTCTGTATGCCAGTCAACAAATATTATTGAGCCCAACAGCTTACCAGGGACATTGCTGGCTGCAGGACAGGGGGAGGAGAGGGGGGCAAGAGAACTGACTCATCTTACTTGGAGGCTGTCAGTCCACAAACATTGATTGAGTCCTAACCATATGACAGGGACTGAGCTAGCTGCTAGGGATTTAGAGCTGAAAAGAAATAGTTCCTTTACTCACATATTTTACTGAAGCGATAGAAATAAGAACAATGTTGTAGACATGAAGCATGTCCTCTGATGAAGGGCTAGGCCAACTTCAGCGAAATCCTTAGGCAGGAAGGCTTTATATCTGCCAGGAAGAAGAGGGGAGGCAGCCTTCGAACTGGGAGAGGAGCTGGGCAGGTGGATAGAAGCTTGGAGCTGCCTTCAAGGCAGGGGGGACAATTCGGTTAAAAGCAAAAGCCTGCCAGATCCCAAAAATTTACCAGAGACTTTGTTTTATTGACGAGCGAAATGTAAGGTAAGGAATAGCTGCGTCTGAAAGGCATGTCTGGATGGAGGTCAGGTCCTGAAGTGCTGTATATGCTCTTCAAAGTGGTCATGTCTTACTTGCCTGCCTTTTCCAGAAGGATATGCACCCTTCTAAGAGTCATTGGTTACGGTTAAGAGAACAGGAAAGAGGATTTCCTAACCACACACATTATATATTTTCGGGTGAGACTGGACCACAGGTCTTCTTGCCTCCCAAACTTTTAGAGTTGGAGCAGATGTTATGATGATAAAGTTTAAGGTCATTTGTCTTCTACAGTAAAGATGATTGGAATTGAGAATGGCTACGAATGAAAGATATTTATTGCCGTAGTCTTAGGAGGGTCTAGGTATGAGTATTTCCTCACTGATGGGTCAACACTGACAGATGCCCTCCGCAAGCTCCTTGAAGAGGCAAACGGTTCTGAAGGGCCTGGATGGTGTTAACTGAGGGCTCAGTCAGAACTCCAGATATTCAAGACTGGGAAGCTAGACATAAAGAAAATATGGACGATGAGAGAATGGGATTAGAGTGGTACATTTATCATAGACTAGAAAGGGAAAAATGAAATTCTGTAGGGAACTTAAGGCTTCCAGATACCACCACCTGAGTAAATATGAAGATACTGTCTGTCCAAGCTGACTTCCAAAGGGCGTGTCTAGGCATTAGGCAGCTGCTGGTCTCAGTTTTCATTGGGGGTAGAGCTCTTCCTGTTTGTATGAATAATCACCCAGGTCTCTCAGGTGGTGTGACACTGCTGGCTACACTAGGGAAACTATGTCTACATTTTTGGGACTCCTGTGTGGGACCACTAAACACCCAGAAAATCTTATATGGTACCTTCTTTCTATTAGACATTCATAATGTTGGGATGGAGGAAAAAAGGATGAAAAAAGCAGGTCCTGTTAATTGGTAATGACTAATTCTGACCCAGAGATATCATATAGCATTAAAATGAATGTGAGCTTCCTTTTGGAGAAATTTTGATCTTATTAAATAGCTGTTTCATGCATAAGCAATACAGCTGGCCCACTGTGTTTCTAAGATTGCTTTTAATAATACCTCATTAGCACACCAAGGCAAATTGAGTTCTCACTTGATTAACCCTCCTCTTCATTTTCCTCTGCAGTATGGAGCTCTGATTTTTCACTGGTTAACCCACCTATCATTTGATAGAGAAGTGAATGGAGGGAACAACTTTTAGTTACACCAGGTCTTCTTCTCAAGGCTAAAATTAGTATGGATTCAATCGGCTTGGGATAAAACAGTATCTAAGGTGACATTATACTTTTGCTTTGCTTATATTTAGGTGATCTCATGTTCTGGCTTATCTAGGTCAGTCCCCTTTAAGTCCCTTTATATGTAGAGGGTCTGTCTATTGACTCTTTCCAGATCCATTTATCTACCCTTATACCAATACCAGAATGCCAGAATTATCCCTAGGTGATCATAACTTGCCATCAGGTTTGAGCATCACCAGCTTAGACAATTTAAGATTCATTGCAGGGGCTGAATGCATTGCTGGTCTTAAATGAAAGAAAAAGGGATGAGTATTGAGTTGACTGATAATAGTGTCTGCTCTATTATACTAATACTAGAGGCCCAGTGCACGGATTTGTGCACTGGTGGGGTCCCTTGGCCTGGCCTGTGGAGATGGAGCTGAAACCAATTTCTGGGTCCAAGGTGTGGGTGAAGCAGTTTTGGGGCCGAGAGTGCCCCAGCAGCAACCTAAACCATGGCTGATTCCGTGAGGAATTGGGTTCCCTCCTCTACTGGTTGGAGTGTCCGCCCCCTGGTGGTCATTGCATGCCATAGCTACCAGGCCAATGATTGGACAGTCACTTAGGCTTTTATATATGTTATGTAGATATCTTTATGAATAGTTGTTATCCTACTTATTTCATGGAATTTAATTTATTGTGTTTTGTTTTTCTTCCAAAATTATATGAGACTTTTGAACCAATTGCTTCTGTTACCAGTGGGGCATCTTTTGGAGACATCTAACAGGGTTTTCTAGAACAAATCTTACCCATTTTTGGTTTACATTGTTTGAGATGCTGCAATTTTAGAATCCCTGGATGATAAAACCACTAGAAATTTTAGGCCAAGCCAAGAATATTATTTGCATAAATTAGGATAGTGTTTTTTCCCATTAAGCCAGAATGTATTAAGGGTTGATCAATGAAATGTCTTGCTGTATTGATTTTTAAAGTAGCCCCAAAGAGACCCATTTAAAGTACATACAGCATTTGCAATTGTGAGATCATACCAACTGGGAGTGATTCTTAAATCTGTGTTAATATGTATATATATTTTATGTTTTGCTAGTATAAACCTCTAAAAGTACCCAATCTAGGATTAATTGAGGTAATTTCAGGCAAAGGTCTGTTTCCAAAATATTGTCCAGAATAAAGAACATTAATCCTCGCTGGTGTTGCTCAGTTAGTTGGGCATCATCCATGCACCACAATGTTGCTGGTTTGATTCCAGGTCAGGGCACATGCTTGCATTGCTATCTTGAGGCATGCAGGAGGCAGCTGATCATTGTTCTGCTCTCACTTCAAGGTTTCTCTCTGTCTCCTTATCTCTAAAAATTTATAAAACAAAACAAAATATAGGAACATTGATGACTTCGTTAAAAGTTGACTATAAATCAGGTCCCTCTTTTCGAAGGTATACTTATCAAGAAAAAAAATAATCCAGTTATAAACAACCGGATATAGTTGTTTTCTACATATCTTTGCCTTTGTAACTTCTTTTGGCCATAGTTTAAAGTGGTAAATTTTAAAGAGTTGGACAACTGCTATCTAACAGGTATGAGAAGCTATGGGGTTCAAATAATGTGTGCCTTTTCAGGAAGATCCCTGCGAATCACACATTCAAAACTAACTATGTTACTAGGACCTGGGAAACTGGTGTAATGTGTCTTCCTTGCTGAAGGTTCACTTTATCTTAAATAATAAAATTATAGATCTACCTAGAATTGAACTTAATTGCACAATATTGTGTTTCCTTTGCCAATTAAACCACTGGAGGTTTGAGGCAATATGTATGAAAAATGCTTTGTAATCACAAAAGCATTAGGCAGTTGTTAATCGTTGTCATTACTATATTGGAAAGACTACCTGTGGCCATTCATAAGGGAGAAAAAGTCTTAACTGTGAGCAAAGAACAACTCAACCCTTAGGCAAGTACTTTATCATCAAAACATTTCCCAGTGACTGATTTATAGCAGATGAAAACTAACTCCTAAGCCAGTGTTTTTCAAGCTAGAAGTCTTGACCCCTGAGTAGGTTATGAAATCATTTTATTGGTTAGAGACCATCATTAAAAAAAAGAACAGTAGAATATAATACAACAGAATATAATAGAAAATACTAGAGATAGAAGTGATAAATAATGTTTCAAGAAGATTTCCAATAATACACACACAGAGACACTCATACAGTTACACAAATATTATATGGAAATATAAAGTGTTCTTATCATGAATCACTGCTCAAAAACAAAACAAATCCAATGATAAATGTCACTTCCTTCATCCTTGCTTATTTTTTTTAATTTTTATTTTCAATATATTTAATTGATTTTTTTACAGAGAGGAAGAGAGAGAGAGAGTTAGAAACATCGATGAGACAGAATCATCCATCAGTTGCCTCTTGCACACCCCCTACTGAGAATGTGCCTGCAACCAAGGTACATGCCCTTGACCGGAATCAAAACCGGGACCTTTCAGTCCGCAGGCCGATGCTCTATCCACTGAGCCAAATCAGTTTCGGCCCTTCATTCTTGTTTAAATTTTTTAGAACATTATAGTTGCCCTAAGATTTCATAATATTAAATTTAATTTTATACCTCATGTACTTTTTGTTCCTGAATCCAGACAGAGCCTTAAGGATTTTCTATCAATATTCTTCTCCTTAAACATTGCGTTATTAAAGACAACCAGATATCCAGTTCAATTTAACACACTTACTAATAATTAGGAATATATTAAAAATATATAAAGGAAAATAAGATTATATAACTATCCTTTATGTTAAATGACAACGTGGCGCTAGCTGGGTGGCTCAGTTGGTTGAGTGTTGTATTACGCACTGAAAGATTGCTGGTTCTATTCTTGATCAGGGCACATGCCCAAGTTGCAGGTTTGATCCCTGGTCAGGTTGCCTACAGGAGGCAACTGATGGATGTTTCTCTCTCTCCCCCTCCCTTACCATCTCTCTAAAATAAACTAAAAAACATATTTTAAAATTTATTTAAATAACTATTTACTTTCTTCTTGGGGTATAATTATTTCTTAAATAGTCAATTTTTTAAAGTCTGATACAAATTTTTAAATATTATTTGAATTATTTTTACATGTATTTCTCATAAGAGAGACTGTATTAACCATTGCTGCATAAAAAAAAAAATCCATCCCTCTATATAGTGACTTAACAGCAGCCATTTATTTAATGCCAATTGTGTGAATCAGTAATTTAAGCTTTTGTTTTCATGGTCTTGTCTAGCTTCCTTGTGTGTGGGGTCAGCCATGAGTCTGCTAAACCTCTCTGGTTCTAAGAGTTGTTTGGCTGCTGGCTGGGGTACTTCAGCTCTTCCCTACTCTAATCATATTCTCGAGAGATCAGTCTGTTTGGACTTTGAGTGGTAAAGACAAAGAGAGAGGGAGGGAGGAAGCAGTGCAGAAAGAGAGATACAGAGAGTAGATGGCATTTTGAGGCCTAAACCGGAGCTGACACAGTGTCACTTTGGCTGTATTTTGCTGGGTAAAGCAAGTCAGAGGTCAGCTGGGTTTAAGAAGCAGGAAAATAGACTCTATCACTTGATAGGAGAAATAACAAAGTGGTCACAGGGCAAAGTACAGAGATACAAGGAGGCAATTTCTTGGGGCCATCAATGCTATAAACCTAACAGTTGCTTTTTTCTTCCCTGTACTTTTCCTTTGGTTAGTATAAAGAAATACTTCCAAGAAAAATGTCCATAAAGACCCTGCTTCTGTCTGAGCTTCTAGTAAAAAAAGAAGATTAATATGGAAATTAATCTAATCCATGCATTAATAAAGAGAACATTTACTTAAACTGGTCAATTTTTTCATCTACATAATAAAAGAGCAACCTGCTAATTGACCATACCTTCGCAATGCCCACCAGCCAATCAGGAGTGACTATGCAAATCAACACAACACAGATGGTGGGTTAATTTGCATACATAGGAGCTGAGCTGCTGGGAAGGGTGTGTGTGTGTGTGTGTGTGTGTGTGTGTGTGTGTGTGTGTGAGGGTGCAGGCGTTCCACACTACCCCAGCCACTCTGGGCCTCTGGGCAGTGTGGGAAGGCAGAAGGCAGCACAGGGTTGAACAAAGGTGCTAGTGGCAGCCAGGAGAAGGTCCAATCTTGCACAAATCTTTGTGTATCAGGATTCTAGTAATACATATTATACTTTAAAACTCAAATATTACTAAGAGAAGGATTTTTGTTTGCTCTGAGAATACTATGAGGCATGTCTTACTAAATAAATGCTTTCTTAAAATGTATGGGTAAACAGAGAAGTTGTATCTCAAACATTGCTGTATATTAAGTCTAAAATTTAAAGAGATCTTTTTGCATTTATTCTCTTTCCATAGATATCTCTAACAGTCCTAGTTTTTAGATGGAGCATTCCCCAAAGTGACCTTCACCTGTAGAACATAATTGCTATATTTAGCCTAAAACTTGGGACAGAAAGGCTAATATGTCATTTAAAACTTGCAGATAAAATGAATATAATCTGCTGAGAATAGTTTCATCAACTAAGTCTAGAAATAACCAGGTACTCGAGTGATTTTTACATAATCATTTGTTTCAGTTTGAACAAATTAGAAAGAAAATTTAAAAAGATAGTGCAAAATATCTCATATGGTGATACTTTTATAAGGAAAAATTGAGCAAAGTATGGCATTTGTGTCTATCTACCTTACCTATGAATGTTGTAATCTTATAAGCAAGCAAGCTGATATTGTGAAGTACTTAGGATAACTGATTCCAAAGACAAACTGGGTTTGAATTTAAATTTCATCGTGTATTATCTGTGAGCCACATTATTTCACTAAGTTGCATGGGGACGATAATGGTACCTACTTCATAAGTTGTTGTGAGGGTTCAATTAGACAGTATGTGTGGAATATATAAGTAGTAACCATGGTTCACACCAATAAATGCTAACTCTCACTATTAATACATGTAGTTGGTTTTTATTTGAACTTTTATTCATTTTCACTGATTAATTCCAGATTGGTTTGAACTTATATGTTGTGCACCTGTGCCAGCGGCCTGGGTCACGGAAAGACAAAAGATAAAGTCATTGCCCCCAAGTAGTTTGATGCCCCCAAGTAGTTTGATAATTGCTGCCCCCACTCCCCGCCCCCTTGGCCCCAGACACACAGATGTACACATGGTGATGTCACCCATAAAGGAGATCTCAGACTTGAAGATCATTTAGAATGCACCTGATTCACATGTATACAATTCTCTGAACCAAGATACATGCTTTTAGCCTTTCACTAAAGTGTATTGAATTTGCTGGATTTAGTCAAGTTTATACTCAGTTTCTATATTTCTCAGCAATATATAGAAACTATATTATTAAATAATGTCTGATCAGAGCTGCTCAGTGGTTCAGCTTTAACCTGTGAACCAAGAAGTCCCTGGTTTGATTCCTGGTCACGGCACATGCCTGGCTTGCAGGCTGGATTCCAAGTAGAGACAATGCAGGAGGCAGCCAATTGAAGTCTTCTCAATCTCATTGATGTTTCTAGCTCTCTCCCTTCTTCTCTCTCTAAAATCAATAAAAAGATTAAAAATAAATGAAAGGTTGTAAGGTCCCGACGGAGAGGTTTGTAAGATCCCAGCTGAGAGGTAGGCGGCGCAGAAGCAAGACACGGAGTCCAGGCGATTAAGAAGGGGGTTTTAATCTGCACTCAGAGCGAAGCTCTCTCGTCTGAGGGTGGGCCAGGGAAGTTCTAGCCCAAAAGGCGCATAGGTATTTCTTTTATACAGCTGTTTAGGGATGGGAGGGTGTAGGGCATGAGAGGTGTGGAATTCCTGCCTGGGGCCAGGGGTCTAGGAAGGCCCTTAGGAAGGCGCCAGCTAGCCAGTTATCTTTGTCACCTGTCCATCCTGCAGATGCTTGCATCTGCTCAGGGCTCCCCCCCCCTTGCCTCGACCTAGCAATAAATATATTAAATTATTATACAACCAGAAAATTCCCAATATTATGTAAAACATGCTTTTGAAATAGAGTATATTAAAACTTAGATAAGTAGTACATTCTCTAGTTGAAGTATTTAAGCATTTTAATCTTCATTTGGCTGTTTCTAGTTGTCCCCTGGAAAATATCCCTTTGTGCTGACTTTAATATTGACTGAACTTTGCCTCAAAGCAAAGGAAGTGATTTGAACTCTCTTACTACATCTGTGAATCCCATGAAAAGCATTGATTGGTTGTGAGCTAGCTTGGAGAACAAACTGTGGCAAAAACAGAAAATCTTTACTACTGACTTGGTTACTCTTGATTCAGTTCCATCCCTTTCCCTGCCATGGATTTAAATTGCTTTTGAAAATGGTGAGCAATGTGGTGGGAAAAAGTGTGATATATGAATTTCATTGGTTCATTGAAGAAATGGGTCTTGAGTTCAACCTTTTCCTGTCACATGTCAGGTCCTGTACCAGGACCAGAAATGTAATCTACAAAGATATTCTCTAACTGTATGTCTGTAGAGAAATCAGACAAAATTTGGCTCACTTTGACTTTATCTGCTGCTGGGTCATTAGTACAGCTCCAATACATGAAATATGTGAGTGAGTCCCTCGTAAAAGAATCAGTGGGACCTATTGAAACAGGTATTTAGTTAGGATTGATTTTTTTGGAGGGCTACTTTAAATATGTTTTCAACAAATACCAATCTGATTTGTATGAATTAGGATTCAGTAATTATGAAGAGAAATTCATCATGGATTAAACATTTTTAAGGATAAAAATATTTTGAAATTTCTCTTAGAATTAAAGATTCTGATGCTATAAAATAACAAAATTACAGGGACTTTTAAAGTTATCAATAAATATATTATTTATATTTTTGACTTTACATAATGTTATTTTGGGCTTATGTAACAATGGGTTTATTGTGAGGCCAGGTATAATTTTTTAAACTTTAGGTATAATTTGCATACAGTAGAATTTACCTCTATAAATCTATAGTTTTGTAAATTTTATTAAAAGTATACAGTTTTGTAACTATCACCACAATCTAGATATTGACAGTTCTATATTCCCCAAATTCCCTTGTCCCCCTTAGTTATCAAACCTAGCACTGACTTATTTTCCTTCCCTATAATTTTTTCTTATCCAAAGTGTGATGAAAATTGAGTCATAATACATTTGAGATTCACTGGTGTTGCTGCATTGACAGTAGTTCATTCCTTTCTGTTGCTGAGCAGTATTTCATTGTATATATACGCCAAACTTTATTCACTCCCCGGCCGAGAAATGTTTGTTTACAGTTTTTGGTAATTAAAAATGTAATCACTTCATTGTGTTTTTACTGGTTTTGAAAAATGTCAGATAAGATGTACTTTGTGAGTGTGTGCAAATGGGGATAGGTGTTGGACTAAGTATTGATTGGTTGTGGAGCTAGCTTGGAGAACAGGTATTTGCTGTCAACTGGTGTAACCAAGCACATCAGTAGTTCTCAAACCATGATCCCAATACTCACCACTTCTCTGTTGTTGCTTAAATCCAAGATTTTCAAGTTTTTGTATGTATTTCCCCCCCTTCCAATATTTCACAGTTAGGTTAAATTACATTGCATTTTTTTCAAATATTAAGTTTTTCTTCTAATAAGCTCTTTGAAATGTTTTGTTATTTCACAGAGCATTCAATAGTACCTAGTTTGGCACAAAATCATTACATTGATTTTTCTGAAGTTGAATCTAGTAATGTGATGTACCACATAATTGTGGAACTTCCAGGTGCGCCATCCATTAGAAAAGTATGCCCTATGGACATTATTCTGAATTAATATATCAGGATGTTAAAATAGGCCTCTTTATGTACCAGTTTTGGCCAATGCATGGATAATGGGTGCTGTATTTCTTCATGAAGATCACCATCACCAAGCATGGCTTGGAGAGGCTGAGAAAGTGGAGAATAGAGCTTGATGGAGGACTTTTGTGAGAGCTGATAATGTTTTCTGATTCATATATATATATATATATATATATATATATATATATATATATACTCTCATGCTCAATTAGGATTCTTCATTACTATAATATAATAGATCAATGCTCATTTTTTTGGTATCAAGGACATTTTTACCTTAGTTAGGGTTAGATTTGAAGTTTCATTCTAAAGATTTTTGGTGTTTTCTTCCTGTTGCCCTAGAGACATCTAGCAATTCTGTTTAAGTCTCCAACATGTATTTGGGTTCATCATGGTAGGGGAAGATGATAAAGAGAAAGTCTTGAGTGCTGGACCCGATTCTCCAGCTCTTATCTCAGAGAGGAAATTCCTCATAAGTCAAGGACCTCGCCATGTTGAGCATAATTTGTCATTTGTCTGACAGTGTGTATAATTCTAAATGTTTAGGAGCATTTGTAGTAGACATACTGGTACTTGGGTTTAATCCAAGCTCTGTCAGTCCTACTAGAGTGATTTTGGATAGTGTCAATTTTCACATCCATACAATGGGAATAGTAGTATTTATCCCACAAGACACTTGTGAGGATTAAATGAATGAACACATATAAAACATTTGGTCCTGAATCTGGCACATGATTGTACTGGGGTAGTAACTTCACTCTTTCCAGGACAAACTTCCGTTCTCTGCCTTCGGCCTCTACTGGAATATTTCTGGCGATGGGGAACTCACCATTTCCCACTGCTGATGACCTTTATAAGTAGGATTAGAGACTCGCAAGTGTCTCTAATGGGATGGTTGAGCATAATTGAAGGTTGGGCTCTCTTCAGCAGTGGGGCTCACACAGCATTCCAGGGAGACCTGGAATTTTCTGATTCAGAACCATTTCATTTTACCATGGAATGATGAAGTACCATTTAATGTTTGCCAAAGGGTGGAGCAACTATTTAATATCCAAACAATGATGTCACTGGTAATTTCTAGCTAAGTTGAAATAATTAGATTTTTTTTTTTTTTTTTTTTTTGCTATAAGGGTACTTTGATGGAATATAGAAGCCAGAACTTGGACAAGCATTTTCATCATTTCATTTATGCTTTTAAAAAATGTTTTTGGAGCACTTACTATTATGGGTAACTAGGTAGATCATAAATTTACATCTTGCTGTTGTCTTGTACTTAACCTTGATTTTGATTTAGAACTTTATATACTTCAGTCATTTCTAAAACAAATAATTGTAGAGCATAAATACATTTCACATTTCCAATCATTTTTGCTAAAACATCACAATATTAGTAAAAAGTAACACAAAAAACCCCTATTATTTTCACTGGTAAAGTTTCTTAACATTATTAGCCTAGACAGCAAGTACAGTATTTAGTGATTTTTGAACTATTGTTTCATTCTTTTTATTTTTCCACAATCATCGTTAGAAAATTGTTCAAGTGTCATGGTAGAAATAAATAATTGGAGTAGGGTGGAAAATTACTTTTTTATTGTAAAAACTAGTGGCCCAGTGCATGGACTTGTTTTCATTGAAAGGATATTAATTAGAAGGTGGCCAAGGGGGTGGGACTGAGCGAGATGGGCCAGACACACCCTGGAGTCAACCTCCCACAGTCCCTCCCTGCCTGGCTGCACCTGTGCAGCACTGCGGCTCAAAGGGCATCTGTGGAGTAAGCAGAATCCCTCAAGCAGGTGGGGTCCCTTGGTCTGGCCTGTGGGGATCTGGCAGAAACTGGCTCTCTGACATTTCCTGAAGGGTCCCAGAGTGTGAGAGGGCACTCTGCAAAGTTGCTGTCATACAAGGTGTGGAAGGCAAAAGCAAGTATGCAGTAAGCCAGATTCAGGGTCAACAGTGCCCCAGGAACAACATAACCCACAGCTGAAGGTGGAATTGCGTGGCCCTGTGAGGAATCGGGCTTTCTGTGAGGAATCGGGCTCCCTCCTTTCAGTTTTGGGTTGCAATACCCAGGAACCACCACTGCCAACTCACCATAGCTCCAAGGCTCCTGCATTGAATGTCTGACCCCTGGTGATCTGTGTGCATCATACATACTGGCCATTTTGA
Organism: Vespertilio murinus; assembly: GCA_963924515.1. NCBI lineage: Eukaryota > Metazoa > Chordata > Mammalia > Chiroptera > Vespertilionidae > Vespertilio > Vespertilio murinus. Next base: position 64,945,911 of record OZ004709.1, read on the forward strand.
ATGGTCAGACAGTTGCTTAGCCATATATAAATATATATTTATATATATACATACTGTATTGATCTGGATACTTATATAGAGTCTAAGTAAGATTGTCTAACTTCTTTTTTTAAAACATTTAAAAAATATGTTTTTATTTATTTCAAAGAGAGGAAGAGAGAGAGCTTGAAACATCAATGATGAGAATCATTGATAGGCTGCCTCCTATATGCCCCTACTGGGGATGGGGCCCATAACCCGGGCATGTGCTATTACCTGGAATTGAACTGTGACCTCCTCGTTCATATGTTGATGTTCAACTGCTGAGCCACACTGGCCAAATGATTGCCTAACTTCTTAAGTCCCTTATTTATCAAATTGTATTAACATGATGTTGACCCTCCAGATTCTTCTTGGTCAGCCAGTACCAATGCTGAGGTTTTGTGTGTTGGCAACTTTGAATTGTGTATCAGTGGGCTATTGCTGCAAAAATCCTATATAATAAAAGCCTAGGTGGCATCACGCCCTCCTGCAACACTCTTGTGCGATGTTGTCACAAGATGGCCGCCACAAGATGGCCACCATAAGATGTCTGTCAGGGGAGAGCAGTTGTGAGGGGGGTGAACCAGGACTGCAGGGGAGGGCAGTTGTAGGGGACCAGACCAGAAAGGGAAGGCAGTTGGGGGCTACCAGGCTGGCAGGGGAGGGCAGTTAGGGGCAATTAGGCTGGCAGGGAGGGCAGTTGGGGGTGATTGGACTGGCAGGTGAGGGCAGTTGAAGGTGATCAAGCTGGCAGGGGAGTTATTAGGGGGTGATCAGGCTGGCAGGCAGAAGTGATTAGGGACAATCAGGCAGGCAGGCAGGCAAGCAGTTAGGAGTCAGTAGTCTCGATTGTAAGAGGGATGTTTCTGTGGGATTAGGCCTAACCTGGCAGCTGGACATCTCCTTAGGGGTCCCAGATTGGAGAGGGGTGCAGACTGGGCTGAGGGACAACCCCTCGTCCTGTGCATGAATTTTGTTCACTGAGCCTCTAGTGTTGTACAATAAGTCATCCCCAAAACTCTACAGATCAAAACAGCAATCACTTACTGTTTCTTGCAATATAGTTATAATGGTTCTACTGATCTGAGCATGTCTCAGCAGAGCTCCCTAATGTGTGTTGTCAGGTGTGGGCCATATAGGTGGTGTCATGGAACTGGCTGAGCTCTCCAGTGCCTGTGGTCTCTTCTGAGAGAGGGCTGGGCTCTGCTCCTCATGGAACCTCATCCTCCATCAGGCTCCCTGCAGCTCTTTCTCAGGCTAGCCCAGACATGACATGATGGCAACCACACAGCAGCAAAAGCAGAAGTAGGAATGCTCAGGATTGGCTCTGTTACTGGTCCTGAGAATTTAGAGAGATCATTTAATTTGAATCTCAGTATCCTCATATGCAAAATGGAAATAATGCTTCCTGTCGTGAGAGATTATGTTGAATATTAAATTAAATGCAATAATGCATGTCAAAAGGTTTTTCTAAGAGGCTACAGAGATGTTATTTTTATTTGTAGATTGCCAATAAAATAGACTAGTAGAGTAATAAAGAAAACTGATTTTCTGTTTACTAGTTGTTTTTTTTTAGAAAATGGATTTTATTGCTTACTATTTTTTAAGAAAACTGATTTTCTTACTACTTACCATTTAATTGAAATTGAAACATAAATTTTGTGTCTCTTTCCAGAGGATGACCTTAAGACAGACTTTTGGCTTTCATTATAACAGCTCAGTAAGATAAAGGGCTGTTCACTTCATTTTAACAGTATATTTTGACTTCCTCTTCTAAATGCTTCTTTAGACATATGGCAAAATAAACTTTCAAAATTAGTAAGCTTTGAGGAGTAAATATTGGTCATTGTTAAATGTAGAAAATTTTCCTTAAAAAAACTCTGCTAATATTATTTAATGCTGCTAAAGCACAGCAATTCTTGAAATATCATCATTCACGAATTGTAGATTTATGGTGAAATGATACTTTTCTTGGTACCACATCAATGGTAAAATTTGCCTATATTTTCTGTCATTCAGATTTAAATAGAAAAAAACAATGCATGCTTTTTAGGATTGTGGCCAGAATAATTAGTAGACAATCTCCACCAAAACAATCATTTCTTCTTAATGAAAATCATAAGCTGTTGGGGATTTTACAAAGCAAAGAGAAGCAGAGTTCTTATGCTCTGTGCACTGCTTGCCTCATGCAAGCTCTTCTGATTGTATTGCATTGACTTCTTTCTTTTCTCTTTCTGTTACGTGCTGAAATACTGTATTTCCTTTCTTGAAGAATATTTTTGTGTTCAAAAACATTTTCTTCAGGAATTTGAAAAATTCAAGGGGAGGGAGAAATGTTAGAATAATTAGATTCCAATGAATACTGGTGTTGATTATGTTGTAATGGTGGGTGTGTAATAAATGGGAATGAAAATCTCTAAAATTGTTGATACTGGCCGATGTTTGGAGAATTTTGGACACAGATATTCACATATGTTACTGCACCTTCATTTAATGAGAAAAAATATGCATTTGATTGGTCAAGCAACATATTAATTAATCTGAGGGGAAAAAAGAGGATAACATTTTGCAAACCAAATCTAGTAATGAATGTTATTTAAATTAAGATTCCTAACTCCCTCTTTCCTTAAAATTTGCCTCTGTTGTGTGCCAATCCTGATGTCTGTGAAAAATGAAGGAGTGGGGAGGGCATCTGTAATACTCTCAGCAGTAAAGATTTAAAAAATCCAATTTTTGCTTTTTTACTTTTTGAAAATGAAAACTGGTGGAAGATTCTTGTTTCTTGTTTCTCGGTCAATAATGTTTGGATAAATGATTTGTCTTTTGATTAAATGCCTCTGTCATATAGCAGTACTTAAAAATCATAGACCTGATGAAAAAAAAAATAGTTCAATACTGAAGCATCAAACAAACCATCAAAACTCAGAGGAAAGGGAAGGGAAGGTGGAAGGGGGGAGTAAGAGATCAACCAAAGGACTTGTATGCATGCATATACCAGTAAGCATAACTAATGGGCTGACAGTAGGGGGGTGAGGCATTGCTGTGGGGAGGGGGCGAGGGGTTGTGAGTGGCTGAGAAAAATATCAGACCTGCTGTTATATAATTGTTCTCAATCCCATCTTGTACCCCTTCTGTTGATCTAGCAAAACAAACCTACGCAAATATGGAAGAAATTATCCACAGCAGATACCAACCCCCTGCCACACAGTAGAGTCCATTGTTAGGTCTAAACTCATTTAAATACTGAACATTCTTTCACCAGGGCCCTGTGTTAATTGCCATACCATTGCGTTTCTTTTTTTGCCATTAAAAATTTTTAAATAATTAGTGTCACTGAAAGTGGTAGGCATCATACCCTTTGAAGTTTTTGGTTTTCCCTGAAGAAATGTAAGATGGTGTTGATTGAACTCTAGCTTCTTCCCATTTTCCTTCTGGGGTTTAATCTTTTCCTTGTTGTTGATTTTAGAAGATTGCATTTAAAATATTCAGTGTAGGTTATATGATTAAAACCAGTGGCCATTTAACTATTTATCTGTGTGTTCATGAAGCTTTTGTGTATGCCTAATCCTCCTTCCCCAGTAAAATCACAAAATCTCATGATTTCATTTGCAACTTTGATAGAATTAAAAGTCCGTGTTCTAAAATTAATGAAAACTTTAAAATGAGATTAAATAAATCTCTTTAGCCGAAACCGGTTTGGCTCAGTGGTAGAGCGTCGGTCTGCAGACTAAAAGGTCCCAGGTTCGATTCCGGTTAAGGGCATGTACATTGGTTGCGGGCACATCCCTGGTAGGGGGTGTGCAAGAGGCAGCTGGTTGATGTTTCTCTCTCATCCATCTCTATCTCTCTTCCTTCCTCTCTGAAAAATATCAATAAAATATATTTAAAAAATAAATCTCTTTTAAGGAAAATAATTAATATTGTTTCAAATTTATGGTTATTCTTTGTTCCCTATATTGTTATTACTTTCTGGTTTTCTTTTGCTCAAATGTAGAGAAATTTCTCCATAAGAAGTATAGCATATATGATAGACAGGGGTAAAAGAATATGACTTATACAATTTTTGGTTGATAGGAAAAAGAGGCAAGGCAGAGGGTCTTTTATTCGAAGATAAAGTTCTCCTTAAAAGTGTAAAATTAGAACTGAATGTCTTGGAATCAAACAAGACAGAAATAAAGTTAATATTTAGGTAGGTACATAGGCTTAAGCACCCTACAATCCAATTATATAACAGGGACAAAATAAGGTAACCCTGGTATAACATCTTGTAAAACAAGAAGTGATGTTATATAATTAGACTACATTTATCAAGTGGCACATTCCACCTACACAGGCTCTGAAGAAAGAGGAAGGGCGTGGGCAGGGAAGGATTTCTAAGGAATCATGACAAAGAACAGTTTGATATGTGCATTGGTATCATCTTTTCAAACTCTTTTTTAAGTATCATGCATAATATCATCACTCAGGTGCCTCGACCTGCAGTTTTATTTTTAAAGTCTTGATCAAGCCAAAGTAAAAAAGTAAAACATAAGAGCTAATTGCACTGGAAAATAGACAACACTTACCCTTTAAGAACTGAGTCTAAGGAAAGGCAAGAAACATTAATTTCATAGTTCATGTTAATTTGAATAAGTTGTTTGCAGTATTGCTAAATAGAGTTGTTAGTAGATATATAGAGAACGTATCTTTTGAGACATGTAAGCCAAAAGAGTGAATTACTGTAATGTTATTACTGTTACAGGTAATGCCATATCTTTTGTTAGTTTAAGGTACAAAAGAGAAAGAAAATGAATGATGACAATAGGGGTTTTGTTATGCTAATGAATGGTTATGGTAGGGCAACCAATATAGCAGCATCATTCCAACCTCTATCACTAATTATAGTTGTTTCTATTTCTATATTCAACAATCTATCTTATATAATAAAGAGATAATATGCAAATTGACCCTCACACAAGATGGTCGCCCCCATGTGGTCAAAGATGGCTGACTCCATGTGGTAAAAAATGGCCACCACAGATGGCTGGCAGTGGATGATAGTTGTGGGCAACCAGGCCAGTAGGGGAGGGCAGTTGGGGGGGACCAGGCCTGCAGTTGGGGTGATGCAGCCTCCAGGGGAGGGGAATTAAGGGTGACCAGGATAACAGGGGATGGTAGTTGGGTACAACCAGACCTACAGAGGAGGGAAGTTAGAGGTGACCAGGCTGGCAGGGAGGGCAGTTGGGGGGAACCAGGCCTGCAGGGAAGGGAAGTTGGGGGCAACTGGGCCAACAGGGTAGAGCAGTTGGGGGTTACTGGGCCAGCAAAGGAGGGCAATTGGGGGTGATTGGGCCAGCAGGGGAGTGCAGTTGGGGGTGACCAGGCCTGCAGGTGAAGGCAGTTGGGGGTGACCAGGCTGGCAGGGGATGGCAATTAGGTGCTATCGGGCTGGCAGCGGAGGGCAGTTGGGGATGACTGGGCCAGCAGGGAAGGGCACAGGAGGGCAATTGGGCTGGCAAGGGAACTGTGAGGCATTGATTAGGGGGTGATCAGGCTGGCAGGCAGGTGAGTGGTTTGGAGCCAACAGTCCTGGATTGTAAGTGTGATGTCCGACTGTCAGTTAAGGCTCAATCCCTGTGGGACATCCCCCAAGGGATCCCAGATTGTTGAGGGTACAGGCTGGGCTGAAGGACACTGCCTTCCCTCCACCCCCAGTGCATAGATTTAAAAAAATATATATATTTTATTGATTTTTTACAGAGAGGAAGAGAGAGGGATAGAGAGTTAGAAACATTGATGTGAGAGAGAATCATCGATCAGCTGCCTCTTGCACACCTCCTACTGGGAATGTGCCTGCAACTAAGGTACATGCCCTTGACCAGAATCAAACCTGGGACCCTTCAGACCACAGGCTGATGCTCTATCCACTGAGCCAAACCGGTTTGGCCAGTGCAAGAATTTCATGCACTGGGCCTCTAGTATGTGTATGTGTTTGTGTGTGTGTGTGTGTGTGTGTGTGTGTGTGTGTGTGTGTATGCCTAATATGCAAATTGTCCCCTCAGGAGTTTGACCAGGAGATTGGGAGTTGCTTGCTCGCTATAATGTGCATTGACCACCAGGGAGTGACACTAAATGAATGAAGCAAGAGTGAATAGCGTTTTAAACTTATTTCTAATTTTCTAATTGTTAATTGTGCTTGCTGTAAAGTAGAGACCATATTTTACAATGATGTCATTTGACAACAGACAGCCCTGATTGGCCCTGATCACCGGTCAGGCCTAGAGACCCTACCTGTGAATGAATTTTGTGCACTGGACCTCTAGTAGACTTAATAAAACTTTTCACTCTTGTGCTCTTAAATCTGAAACTACAGTAATTCCTGATGAAAAACTGTATTTTTCTCTCCTTCAATACACCCAAATTGGAAAGTTAAACTCTACACTGATTTTTCAGATTGTTTCCTACTTTTTTCCCCCAATGGTGGAATTTGTTGACAGTATAGAACCAGCTAGGAATATATCCCCAAACTGATCCTATCAGACAACAGAAATTTAGTGCCTTTTGTTTGTTTCAAATTTGAGGTGACAGCTTTTAGTTGAAGAAAAAAAAAATAAAGTCCCTGATAAATTAAATGTAATTTTTAAAACTTCTAAAATTGTAATCAAAACAAAGCAACTGGGCTACCATTTGCATCTGTGCTCTCTCTGAATGCCACATGTCTGGTGATGAAGAGATAAGGCATGTGACTTACCCATTTCCAATGGAATTATTTATTCAGTGATAGAATTTTGAAAGTAAAAGGAGAACAAATAAGAGTTAAGGAGTGATGATAAACTTGTAACACAAGCTCCTGAAACATGGGCTGATCCCAGTTAAAGAGGTAGACATGAATAGAAAACAAGGATTGTCCAACAGATGAGAAAAAGTTCCATGAATTTCACCTTTTGAAATTTACTTTTGGATCTGATAGAAATTGAAATTTGCAAGAGCAAATAGTGTTTTAAACTTATTTCTAATTGTTAATTGTACTTGCTGTAGAGTAGGGGCCATATTTTACACAGATGTCATTTGGCAACAGTAATTTCCTTCTAAACTTTTATGGTGGAAAATAAATCACTAATTTGGTGGTAATTTCAGTGGGCACTAAATCAGTGAAATGCTACCAATTTGCTGATTCAGAGCATCCCTTCTGAGGGCTGTTATGATCAGACAACCTTCCCTGTGGCTGAACCTAGGTGAAGAACTACCTGCCTTGAGCTCACTTGTATATGAATTTTTCAAAGCTCCTTTAAAATATTGGATTTTAGAGTAATTAGAGTTTTCCTTTATTTTAAGAAGTATATTCACAGTATATTTCAAAGGTATTACTTTCCTACATGGCTTATTTTTAAAATATGGAGCAAAAAAAGAAATTGTTTCTAATATGGGATGCTGTAAGTACTATGGGCACATGCATGAGATGGATCTGATCTCACCTTCTATGTTTAAGGTGTACTTGGGCAAAGATGTTTACTGATCTGATCTGTAATGTTCAGTAACAATTGTTCATAGAGGTGACAACATAGAAGATACAAATATATCTTCATATATATACATTGTTAAATACAACAGAAAGGGAAATACAAGAGAAAAATCATCATATCGATATTAATAGATGTGTTGAGTTAGGACAGGAGAAACTGATTGAGACTTTTAATATAAGAACTTAACATTTAAATGATGAATTACCATACTAGCAACTTTCCATATTTGCTTTTAGTGTTTTAAAAAGTATATATTTTATTGATATTTTACAGAGAGGAAGGGAGAGGGATAGAGAGTTAGAAACATTGATGAGAAAGAAAAAAAAAGAAACATCGATGAGAGAGAGAAACATCGATCAACTGCCTCTTGCATACCCCCCACTGGGGATGTGCCCTCAACCAAGGCACATGCCCTTGACTGGAATTGAACCCGGGACCCTTGAGTCCGCAGGCTGACGCTCTATGCACTGAGTCAAACCAGTTTTGGCTCTTTTAGTTTTTCTTAAAGCGTCATATTATTTGTAATACACACACACACACACACACACACACACACACACACATGTTTGTATGTCAACTAAAGAAAAACACAAAAAGAAAGCATAAAAACTTTACCTGAAATTCTATCACTCAGAAACAACTATGATTAACATTTGGTTAATGTCATTTCAAATATACTTATAAACACATATCCTATATAATAAAGAGGTAATATGAAAATTGACCATCATGCCATCACAAGATGGCTGCCTTCAATCAGGCTAGCAGGGGGGGTTAGTGAGGGATAGCCAAATGACTGAACAGCAGGCTGCATGGGGTGACCAGATTGACAGAGGGGCTGTGATGGGTGTCCAAGTTGGCAGGGGGCCAGTTGGCCAGAAGAGGGGCAGTTAGGGGCAACCAGTCCAGCAGAGGGGACAGTAAGAGGTGACCAGGCTGGTGGGGGGCAGTTAGAGGTGGCCAGGCTGGTACTGGGGCAATTAGTCTGGCAGGGTGGGCAGTGAGGAGTGACCAGGCTGGTGAGGGGTGGGTGGGGCAGTTAGGAACAACCAGGCTGGCGGGCCTAAACCAGCAGTAAGACATTCTATGAGGGGGTCCCATATTGAAGAGGGTGTAGTCTGGGCTGAGGAGATCCCACCCTCCTGTACATAATTCATGCACCGGGCCTCTAGTTCTGATATAAATGTAGGTAGAATGATTAAAAATAGCCTTATAAAAATAGGATAATTTTGTAGACTAATATTTTAAAATTTCAATTATGTATTCATCGCCTCTCTATGAAGTCTATCTTTTCTTTTCCACTTGCCTTTGTCTCCATTTTAATCACAGGTGTTATTAGTTTTACAATGTGCATGCTTAAAACAGTGTTCTAAAACTGTAATGAAGTCAGCAATCTCCATCCTCCATCTACCATGGCTTTTCATTCCTGAAATATCTCACTTTCTCTTTATATTGGCTGTTTCATTGTGAAGGTCTATTTAAAAAGTATTTTTAGGAATGGTTCATAGATGTGTGCATTTCACAAGGTCTTCAGTGTTTGCAATGCCACTTGTTTGCCTTTAACATGAATAATACCTTGGGTCATGTCTGTAGCCATTTCTCCATGGTCTTCTAGCATGGCATGTTTCTGGACATAAGTCTTAGAGAACCTGATCTTTTCCTTTGATGGGCTATTAGCTTCTGATGCTTTAAAAATTATTTTCTTTGTTATTCTCTAGACTGGGATATTTTGCATAATTGCTTTGCACTTTTTGTATCTTGCTTGAGTGGCTCTTTTCAAACATTGTTTTTTCCAATAAAGTATTGGTGACCTCTTGGTTTTATTCTTTTATCTGAGATCAGTGTGGGTTTTTTTTGGCTATGATTTGAGAGCTGAGAGATGTGAGTTCTTTCTGTTTCTCTTTAGAAGGAAGGTTGGAGGGTTTACAGATATCATGTACATTCTTTCTTAAAATGCCAGGTGTATTTTCTCTCCTGACATTTTTTAAAAATATTTATTTTTATTGATATTTTACAGAGAGAAAGGGAGAGAGATAGAGAGCTAGAAACATCGATGAGAGAGAAACATCGACTAGCTGCCTCTTGCACACCCCCTACCGGGGATATGCCCGCAGCCAATCGAACCCGGGACCCTTCAGTCCACAGACCGACACTCTACCACTGAGCCAAACGGGCTTCGGCACTCCTGACATTTTTTAAGTATCCTATACCAGGTTTACGTACCAGGCTTATATCACTGTGCTATTGTGTGTGTAGTGCATGTCCGTGCGTGTGCGTGTGTGTGTGTGTGTGTGTGTGTGTGTGTGTGTTTAGGGGAAAAGGGGTTCCTCCCATCCTCATAGCTTTTTCAATTCATTCTACTAAAGCGCAGGATAAATTTGCCCCTTCAAAGACGATAATTGTTTCCCATTTTCCTCATTGAAAGGCATTTCTGCTATTCCCAAGACAAGGAAAATTACAAGCACACCTATTCAACTTGTTTCTCTCTCAATGTGTGGTTATGGATAGAAATCTCAGTGAGCTTGGACACAACCTTTGGCTTGGGGAGGAATCTGTGTTTGGAGACAAAGGGTAGCTCCTGACAACTCTCTGCCCCAAGAACTTCTGTTACTTTCTTAGCTTTCAGAATTATTACACAGGGCCAGGCTTCATTTCTTCTTTGTTGAAATTTTGTTTCAATTTGGGTTTAACTGTTTTTGCTCTTTATAAAGTGTATTCTGAGAGGCATTTGTCATTCTCCATCGTAACCTTGAAATGCAGTTCAGGATTTTAATCTAAGCCTGCAAAGTTGCTCCTCTGACCTTTGGAGGTGGCGTGTTGACCCTTGGGAAGCTTTCTGGAGGGTAGAACCTCCTGTGTGAGCTGAGGCTATGGAAGGGAATTTAACTGAACCAAATGCTTTTAATTTTTGCTATTTCTTATTTATTGTTTGTTTGTTATTATTTAAAAGCTGAAAAAGAAAGATGATTCACATCTCACTGACATGTTATTAAGAAATTCTTACTTTTTCTCTTGACTAATCCCCCCCCCCCCTGAGATTTACAAAACTAAAGGGAGAGGGGAACATTTAGATAAGGCACATTATTAATATTGTTTTAATTCCCCAGTATCTTTAGTGGGTTTTTTTTCTGATGTTGTTGTTAATCCTCACCCCAGGATATTTTACCATTGATTATTAGAGAGAATTGGGGCCAAGGGTGACAAAAAACATCAATGTGAGAGAGGCAAATTGATTGATTGCCTCCTGCATGCACCATGCATGCACTCTAAGCAAGGTACATGTCCTTGACCAGAATCAAACCCAGGACCCTTCAGTCTGTGGGCTGATGCTCTACCCACTGAGCCAAAATGGCTAGGGCTGCCAGGCCTGCATGGTTCAGTGGTTGAGCATTGATCTAGGAACCTGGAGGTTGCAGTTCGATTCCTGGTCAGGGCACATGCCTGGGTTGCTGGCTCCATCTCCTTTGGGGGGCATGTAGGAGGAAGCACATTAATGATTCTCATCGTTGATGTTTCTATCTCTCCCACCCCCTTCCTTTCTGAAATTAATTTTAAAAGTATTTAAAAAAAACAGCGAGGGTTATCTTTAATGTTTTCAAAGCAAAACTTAGGCAAATCAAAACAAAAGTAGATAAAATAAAATGTGCTTAAAATGTGAAGATCTTTTCCTATCCCAAATGATTTTCTAAGGGAATTCTTATTTATTTAAAAGGTAGAATTCCATTGGATTGACAGCTTTAGATGAAGGGCTAGCTTTGTGTTTTAGTTTCAGATGCTATTAACTGAATAAATTTTGAATTTTTTAGCATACATCCTGTGCACATGTGAGAATAACAAAACATTATTGGATTTTCCTGCTGTATTCCTCACTTTGGGTAGAACATTGGTTAAGAACCTGCTTTATACTAGTACTGTGTTGTAAGATTGGATGACCAATTATGTAGAAATCACTGGTTAAATACTTAATAAGTATTATCTGCAGAGTCAGCCACTGCTGCTGTTGTTCTATCATCCAGTGGGGATTTCCTCAGGTGGCTTTGGTCTAAATTAATATTCTCTTGGAGGTCATTTATACCTTAAGTGAGATTTCGCACAACATTTAAATTATAAACTCTATTGGTTTTCCATTGAGCTTCTATCGGGAACATGTTGGTCTCACTGGTGAGAGCATGATGTAAGTGAAGTCAGATGACTTTGATGGGACAAGCCTCCAATGCACCCTTCATGCTGGTCCCATGTATATGATTTTCTGTGAGAACCAAGAAACAAAGCCAAAATTAAATATTGGCATTAGCCCATCTGAGCATTTAATAAAACAGCTCTGAAAGCACACATAAACAACAAACTAGGTCTTTATAATACTAAGACATGTAATTGATGAAGAGCTCTTCAGGACATATATGGAACTCTTAAAACTCCATAAGAAAATGAGAGATGGTGCACTGGGGGGAAAATGGACAAGATTATTGAGCACACCTTTCATGATTGAATAGGTTCATAAAAGAGGATATCAAATAGCTAATCAATGTATGAAAAAGTGCTCATCCTCATTAATAATAATGAAAATTCAAGGCAAAAGGAGTTTCACTCTACATCTACCAGATGGCAAAACTTAAAAATCCTTATATCAGCAAGTTCACCAGGAAATCCGATATGTGCTGATGGGGTGTGAATTGGTGTAAATACTTTTAAAAACTATTTGATATTTTCTACTAAAGTTGAACATGCACATGTCCTGTGAAGCAATCCTGTTTCTAGGTAGGTAACCAATTGAAAATGTATTCTCATATGCTCTAAGAGGCACAATAATTCTATGACCAGCATATTTACAGTGGCCCCAGATTAGAAAAAAACACACACCAAAATATCTGCAACAGTAAAATAAACATGGCTATTATTTAAAAACAACAATTGAGAAAATAACAAGTGAGGGTGTGGGAAAAATTGGAACCTTCATGCATTGCTGGCAGGAAAATAAAATGGCACAGTGTGTATGGAAAATTGTGTGGTGATTTCTCAAAAAGTCAAACAGAATTACCACATGACCCCACAATTCCACTCTGAGTATACACACAAAATAATTGAAATCAGAGACTCTAACAGATACGTGTATGTCATTGTTTGTAGCACTGTTATTCATAATAGCCACAAGGTGGAAACAATCCAAATGAACATCTGCTAATGTTCAGATGAATGAATAAGCAAAATTTGGTATATCCATTCAAGGAAATATTACTCAGCCTTAAAAAGGAATGAAGTTCTGAAATATATTACAACATGGGTGAACCTTGAAAACATTGGTCTAGTCATAAAAGGACAGATATTGTATGATTCCACTGACATGGGTTACCTAAAATTGGCAAATAAATAGACACAGAAAAGTAAAATAGAGATTACCTCGGCCTGGAGGGAGGAGAGACTAGGGAGTTATTTAATAGGTACAAGATTTCTATTTGCGAACATGAAATAGTAGTGATGGTTGCAACACATTTAGAAGTCTACCTTTCTTTTACCCTTTGCAGTTCTTGGAAGTTATAGGATACCTACTACAGCCACACTTTTAAATGCTGTCTACTTAGTAATTCAGAAATTTAGAGATATTTGATTTTTTATTTTATTCTTGTACATTTCTAGTATATTACTTTTATTAAAGGGAAAACTTTGGATAAACTATCAGGAAAATTTGATCTGGAACATTAACATGCTTTAAAAACTTAAAGCTATTTTAAAAGAGAGATACACACACATACACACATATCTCAACATATAAATATATATAACATTAAATGCTCAAGGGGCAATTTCATATTTCATAACTAGCTATTATATACATTGGTTTGTATCGAATGCAGTCACAATGATATGTTAGAATATACTATTTCTAGGAAGCTCATCTTCTCTCACAGCATGAGGATCAGCTCTATGTCAGGCATTAGTGTTCCACTTCCTACTGGTTTTAGTTTTTAATAAAAAAGAAAAGCACAAGATGGAGCAGAAGCAATCTGAAGTGCATAAATCATGCTTTCTTCCCTTCTGATCCTAATCTTGACTTTTATGGCCTCGTTGCGGGGCAAGGTTATATAGACCCATACTGTTAGGTCTCGGACCATGTTGAGTGAAAGACAGTTCTTTTGTTATCTTCTTTGAAGTCATCTGACATTTTAAATTTGCATTTGGAGGCAATAAAGAAACATAACCAACATTCCCTATTTCTCTAGATTTTTAGAAGGAAGCTGTTTTAAATCAACTCTTTGTTCATATTTTTGGTCGATAATGAAACTATGTTTATTTGATGTGATATCCAGCAGAGAAAACTACAGCAGCAATATGGAAACAGGAAAGTAAATAGATTGTATTGCCTTAAATCTGCTTGTTTAAAAACTAAACAAGGAACATTAGAAAAAAGAATCAAAAGGGTTATAGTTTTTTTGTTTTTGTTGTTTTTTTTACTTAGTTCCTCCAAGTTGGGTCTTGTCCTAAGTACTTTTATGTAAACCATTACTTCTTAAAAAAATACTGTTTTGTCCAATAAAATTAATCAGACGACACAAGGCGTTCTTCACTGCCCCAGCCGCATCAGGCCTCTGGGCATTGTGAGAAGGCGAAAAGATGGCTCCTGGCTGAGCGAAGGTGGTGCCGGCAGCCAGAGGAAGGAAGGCCCATTCTTGCACAACTCTTCATGCATCGGGCTTCTAGTAATAATATAATATGCCCTGGATATTTCTTGCATTATTTAATATCCTCAAAACACAAGTTTAATGACTATGCAATATTACATACCATATATATATATATATATATATATATATATATATATATATAGCCTAAGCAACCAAAAGACCAAAGAACTGGTTGACCAGTTGCTATGGTGCACAGTGACCAATAGAGGGCAGACACTCAACACAGGAGCTGCCTCCTGGTGGTAAGTGCACTTCCACAGCTAGAGCGCCAAACACCGGGCTCACGGCTGATGAGCACCACTGCTGCTGTTGCTGTGGCAGCGGGAGCCTCTTCTGATCCTGACTGACTGGATGCAAGCCCATAGCAGGCACAGTGGGGCCGGAATGAGCAGGAGCAGCAGGCAGGAGTGGTAGTTGGACTACCAATTTCATCCGATTCCCACAGGCCACGCTGAAGGACCCCACCAGTGCATGAATCCATGCACCGGACCTCTAGTATATTTATAATATATTTAGCTGAATTTATACTTTTAAATATGTAGACTTCTTTCTAAAGACATCAGTGTTAATAATTATTTTGGTAGCTCTCTAAGATCCTTAGAGATACAATACATGTTTGAAGGCTATTAATAATTTCAGAAAGCTGATACAAGGTTATACTTTCATAGTCTATGTCTAAGAGTACCCATTCAATCAAACTTTTCCCATTACTAAATAGTTTAACTTTTAAGATGATTTCCAGTTTGACAATGAACAATTGGTCTCTTATTAATTGTTTTAATTTCAATTTCCTTGGTAGTGAACAACATGGAAAAATTTTTTAAAATGGTCTTGGTAATTTGTGCAGCAAATTCAAATTTCTTTTATGTGACCTTTTTCTCTTTTTTTTAATTTATTAGTTTATGAAAGCTCTTTCTATGATAAGAATATTAACACTTCATCTGTAAACATTTTCCCTGTTTGGATCTAGTCTTCTGTTTCAGTAAGTGTTCATATTCTTGAATATATTTGTGCTATTACTATATTTACAACTATTTTATCTGAATATAGTAATCAACAATACATGTTTATTTGAGGAGATATTGAAAGAATGAACAAATAGATTTCTTACCACATTTTACTGTACTTAATGCTTACTGCTATTTTGTCTTCTTTTAATCAGAACTCCCCCATTTGGAAGCTTTCATTTTGTGTTATATCTTGATTGATTAGAGTATAAATTTTAGAGATACTTTTAAAAAGGATTTTATATTAATTAATATGCTTGATGTGCTCATGCATGTAAACATCTTCTCTATTGACATTACCCAAGTACTTGTATGATTGCATAGAACCCTTATTTCAGCCATTTTCCTTCAATATTATAGATCTTCTTCCATTTCTACTGGCATGTGATAGGAGGGTGAGGGTAGCTGAATTTTTATTTCATTGTAAGTGATCGTTGGTGTTTTTTGTTTTATCTTCCTGAAAACTCTGAGGAATTTTTTTCCTGTCCTGAAACATTTAAAAATAATTCTGCTCATTATAACATGTGTGGGCATTGATAATGTTTCATAATTTTAGCGTGGGATCTCAGGACTTATGTTAATTAGACTGATTTAGAAATGCATCCTGCCACTCTGTCCTTGCTTCTTATTCCTCTTAGGTCTGTCTGGCCTTATCCTCTGGAGCATCAGTTTGCATTTTTGGATTTACTTTTTATATTATCTTCTTTCTCTGTTTTTATTTATTTTTTCTTTGTTTTGGGAATGATTAAAATGGTTTGTTTGTGCACCAGTGGTTTTATTTTTCTGCTCTGACAATTAATGAGCCCTATTTCCAATAAAGATTTTAACATTAGTATATTCTTTTTCTTTCTTGACATTGCCTTCTCAGCCTTCCCATCTCTTGTTTTGTTGCTGCCTGTGTTTTAGCTTCTGTTTTATCTCATTCTCTGGCCTTGGCCTTACCTTTATGTTATTTTTATAGTTCTTATTTCTTGGAATTTTATTGATCCTATAAAGCAGATGCTTCTTTTTTGTTTGCTCTAGTAAATATTTCCCCAAATGTATGCTCCTCCTCGTTTTAATTCTCTCTCTCTTTCTCTCTCTCTCTCTCTCTCTCTCTCTCTCTATATATATATATATATATATATATATATATATATAGTGTAGTATCTTTAGGGCTAAAGTTTTAAATACTTTCTAATGCCTATTAATGTTTATTCATCCTTGAATAAAGAGTAATCTATGATATAGACCTAACATTTGCCCATAAGCATGAAATAATAGTAGTTGATTCTTGGGTCCTTTCATCTCCATATATTTAGAAAATATTGTTTTTTAGGAATCCTTCTCTGGATGTTATATTCATATGTTTATACTGCTACTTCAATGACATAGGTGCCTTGGATATGGCAGTTTTCTGTATTTCATTGTTTTTTTGGGGGGCCTTGTCACCTTACCAGGTACACATGACTGTACATGACCTTCTACCCACTGCATCACTGAATACACTTCTAGTCAGAAAGATCAGAACTTTGCTCACGTAGCTGCTTCCTAAGACTGGGGCGTCTCTTCTGGGGCAGGCTACTCGGATGGCCTCCTTGCCTGTGCCTACCAACTGTGGGGGAGGGGCTCCTAGGATCCTGCAAGGATCACCTCCAATCATGTTCTATGTCTCAAGGTGGAGGTGTGCAGGGTCGCCCATGGTGTTTCCTTTCAATCCATTTTCCTTCTTAATATGTAGCAGACCTTGATGTTGAATATTATTGGTATTGTTTCAGGACTGAGATATTATTCCCTACATGTAATAGTTCTTTAATCATTTTAGAATGTATCTGAGAGGCATAGCATAAGATGGTGAAATGTTTTCTCAAGCTGCCATTTTATGCGTAAGTGCCAAGTTTATATTAATGTCATTAACTTAAACAATCTATGCTGTTCTGATCCCAAAGTAGGTTTATAGTTGAGAGTACACAAAACACAATTTATTGTTATTTATTATTTATTAATTATTGCATTATTTTCCATATGAATAACTGTAAATGTATTTTTGCCTCTCCCTGTATATAATGGGAATATTTCCCGATTATTTGGTATTTTTGCAAAAATTATTTTAAGACTTCTTTCTAGTCCATGGAAGAATCATACATTAATTTTCTACTTCCTCTTGTCGTTTGATCTCCTCTCACTCATAATAGTAAGAGTCAGTGAGCCTGGCAGGTGTTGCTCAGTGGTTGAATGTCCACACATTTCTACTTCCTGTTGGGTCACATGCCCAGGTTGCAGCTCGATCTCCAGTGTGGGGTGTGCAGGAGGCAGCCAATCAATGATTCTCTCTTATCATTGATGTTTCTCTCTCTCTCTCTCCCTTCCTCTCTGAAATCAATAAAAATTTTTTAAAAAGTCAGTGATTTGCTGAGATTAGGCCCAGAATAGAACTGTAGGTTTCCAGCTGAGGTAGCTCATTTGGATAAAGGCAGTTTTTTAGAAGGGACAACTCTGAGCTGTTATAACCAACACTCTCAGGAGCTGGAGGTGGGCATCGGACAGGGCGCCCAAAGGAGCCAGAGCATGAACCCCAAGCAGCATTGCCTTCTCTGTCACTGTGTGTATGTGCTCCTTGCCCATTCCCCTTGTTAACTATTGTTAGTTATTGAATAAATAAATAGCTAGCTGTTGAGTGCTTATTTTATATCAGAGATCTAGAGTATTTCTAAGAGATTTCTTTCAATGAAACCCCAGAGATTCATTTGCTAGAACTCTTTATATTTAAAAAAGGCCTTCTTTATAATAAAGCCATTATCCTTTTTATCTATTTATAATAAAATCACTTCTTAGTTTCATTCTATTCCTTGTAACTATCTATGTATGATGGTTTTGGCCTGGAGAAGATTCTTTACCCTATACCACAAGAGATCACACCTCAAATATAAATGTATATTTATGTATACATATATTTGTATAATATTATATGAAATACTGTTATATATTACATATGAGAATATTACTTGATATAATATGAATACAACTCAATATACTTGTATAAATATATTTAGCACAGTGTTTTAGATATCAGAGGTATTTAATAATTTAAAATGTGTGATTAGAATAAAGAAAGAGACGAGATGTCACCATTTTATGGATGAGAACTGCCACCCAAAAACTTCATTATGTTTCCAGGAGCCTTGCTGGGCAAGTGGGGGCGGGACAGAGAGCCAGATGGAGCCTATGGCTTCCTGCTGACGATTCCTACAGGGATGGAAAGCAATTACTCAGTACAGGTCCCCCGGGAGGCTGTTGACAAGGCAAGCATGTTCTCTGCATTCATCTCTACAAGGTGTAATAATTAAGCCAGCAGAGCCATAGCATCTGTTTGATAGACGTACAAAGACTCAGCATGGGCCCACTTGGCTTGTTCATCACCTACATAGACAAGTAATTGCTCAAGGAATTTATGGCATTTACATGTGATGGTGATCTCTGTTTCATTGCTGGTGATATTCAGGTTTGTAACTGCCTAAAGAACATTGGGCAGTTACAAGCCCGTGTATCACCAGTGAAGCTTCAGCATGGAGAGTTTATATCACATTTACTGATTTCCACCCTTAGAAAAGATTGTACATGCTTCCATCAAGAAGAGGGTGCAGGCATGTTCTGGATTTGGCCACTTAATGCTTCTAGTTGGCAGCAGCTTATTAAGTCCGCTGAAAATTAGAGGATTTCTCGACTTGTGATGTAACTATCAATTGTGTGTCTCTCAAGCTAGTGGCCTGTCAGCCAGACAGCAAAGGAGTTCCCGACTCGAGCAATGAAATTCATGGCGATCTTGAAGTCTGCATTTTAGGTTTGTCCTCTACTCTTGCATCCCCATTGGGAGGCTGACAACAATGGAAACGGGCTCTTTGATCCCTTGCTTCCTCTCCTGAAGGGGGCTGGAGGTTACAAAGAAATGAGAAGTGGCTGCCCATTTAGAGAGCTAGAACTCTGGCCCGGGAATGCTGGCAGGAAAATAAAATTCTGGTGAGAAAAGTTAGTCTTATGACAGGTTACTGAAAAGCAGTACCAGAGATGAGGATTTTCGTGCAAGTGATTTCTTGAGGGCATGCTTTCAGGAGACATTGAGTGAGGGGGGGGGGGTCATTAGAATAGAGCAGGGCTGCAAGGTAAGCAAAGATACAGCAGGAGGGGTCTTACCTCAGCCTGATCCCTCAGGAAGCTCTGGAGTAGGAGTTGTACCACATGTACTCCAGAGTGTCCTGGCTAGCGGCAGCTTCCTCCTCCCAGGGGCTGGTGCATTCACTTCCAGCCAAGAGCAATTCTCCCCAGAAGAGTGCAGGTGGGAACTGAGCCAGCACCTACAGCATCTGCAAGATGGGAGCACCAGCCCGGGGAAGGGGACCTGAGTAGGCACTGAAGCATCAACTCCAGTTACCAACTTTACCTTCATTCCCCAGCCCCCAGCAGTTGTACTCTCTATTACTCTGTTTTATATAGACACTAGGGGCCCAATGCACAAAATTTGTGCATGAGTAGTCAGTCCTTCCTTCACCCAGCTGCCAGCACCAGCTTTCCTCTTGCACTTGGGACCCAGGCTTCCCTCCTGGATCAGGGCAGTCCCACCTTTGTTCGGAAGGTTGTCTGGAAGGACATCCGGTCCAATTAGCATATTATGCTTTTATTATTATAGATAGAGGTAGGATGGCAAAGAGGTCCTTGGGGGACCATCAGACATCTGTGTAGTTTCCAGCCGTAGTGGACATCGTCAGTGCCCTTTCAGGTTGTCTCATCCTGGCGTTTTGGTCCTGGTCCCCCTCTCCCAACTTCTTCATGCTTCACTCCTAACACCTGCTCCCTTCTCCAGGAGACAGTCCTAGACTCCTCTCTTGAGGAACAGGATTGTCTGCAAGTTTCCTCAGGGGGAGGTCTTAGCCAGTGATTGACATGGGTGTGATTATGAATAGCTAACTCTCATGTCTTAAGGCTGGAAACCCCGATGTAATTTATGCTCCAGTGTTCCCTAGAGGATCCGAGTGAGACCAGGGCTTTCCCTGAGATCAAAACTTCCTTGGCTTATCACATGCTTATGTACCTTCCCTCAAGGGTCTGCTTCTGGGAAATCGGATCTGTGACTCCATCTAGGTCCACGGGAAAGACACGAATCAAGTAACTACAGAATCACATATAAAAGTATAACTGTGGCTTATGCCATGGGGGGGGGGGAAGGAATTTTCTGAGGAAGTGGCACATTAGGTGAGGTAATAATAATAGCTAAAAATTGATGGGGCACTTTTGGCCTATCAAGTTCTGCTTAAGCTCTTGACACCTTTGAAGTCAGTGCTTCTGGGGCTTGAATGTGTATGAACAGATCCCCTGAGGATCCTGTTTAAATGAAGACTGAAATCAGTGAGTCTGGTGTTGGACCCCCAGAACTACACTTCTATCTGGCTCCCTCTCCTACCCCCCCTCCCCCGCCCTCAACCAGGAATGTTGATTTGCTAGTCTCTAGACCACATAGTAAGTAGCGAGGGGCTAACTCATTATTCCTCATAACAGCTGTATGATGTGAATTCTATTCTATTTGCATTTTACATATGGGGAAGGTGAAGTACATGCAAGTTAAGTACTTAACTTAATATTGTACAGCTTGTTAGAGGTGGAGCCTGGATTTGAACCCAGGCAGCCTGGCTCCCAAAGATGTCATCTTAAATGCTATGAAGGAAGGTGAAATGACAAATGGGGTTGATCAGGCCAGGAAACAAAATCCATGCATCACTGTGGTTGATCTCAAGATGACTAAGCCCTGAATACTACCCCAGGTCATGTAGAGAGTCATTGAGAACATTGAGAACTTGTTCTCAGAGAGCCTGTTCTGCCATCAGCTTCTCTTTCTTCCAGGCTCCTGTGACTTCTAACTATAAGGCAAATGTGATCTGACAGTATCTGCCCACTGCTTAAAAGTAACAAATGAGTTAGTACCGGTGCCTAATAGAAGTGAATGGCAGCAGTCATAATTTTTCACGATCATTTTATTTGTCTTTTATGATTTTGTAACATGTAAAACAAAAGGAAACAGGAGATTTATAACCTGATCCACTCTAATTGATTCCTTGGCTTCCTGGCATCTAATTAATTTTTTCTGTGTATCCTACAATGGTGTAGTAGGCTTTCTAAAAGCTGTTAAAAGGCAGCTTTATCACAGTTTATGAGAAATTCAGAGCTGGCTTTTATCTGGTAGGTAAATAGAAATTGATTTTGCTGTTGCAGTCCTAATAGGTAGAAGGAAAATTGACTCCAGATCTCAAAAGAGCACCCTGAATGACTGTCTTGGTTTGAGTTCCCGCAGGAGAAGGCCCTGAGACAAGGATTTCTGTGCAAGCAGTTATTTGGAGGCTGGTGCCAGGAAAGCCCTGCAAGGAATGGGAAGGGAGACAGGGAAGGGAAGGAAGAGTCAGCAACACTAATACGCTATCCAAGTAGGTACCCCTTCACTGGGAGACAGTCGTGCTCTTCACAGTAATTCCAACCTAGGAACAAGTCAGCTAGGGTATTTATTTACCACCATCATCAGTCACACACAGGTGGAGGGCTGCTCTTGGGGGGGGCACTATTACCCCCACCACTTCTGGGCATAGGCTGTGCAGCCAAAGAAAACCCTCAATCAAAGAAGTGCTTGTGTTGGAGCACTACATAGGAATGGTCAATGCCAAGGGCATTTTGGCCAGGCACTGGAGGACCTGCTACAGTGTCCATATGTAAGTTGTGTTGCTTTGATCTTCTTTTGTATTCCAGCAACTTCCCCCCGTTTCCCAGCATTTTGCACCTAACCCTGGACCTAATCATGTTGCTCAACTGACATGGAGAAGACATTCAGCTAAGACAGTTATCCTCCGTCATCCATCTTACATTTTATAGTACTCTACCCAAGTTAGAAGGATGTACATTAAATTAAAATCACTGATGTGTGTGCTTTGGGATCTTGTTCATCCTTTTATTTGGAATGACCATCATGGGGACGTGGCTTGGTGTGAACCTTCAATAGCAATTAAAAAGACACACAGCCAGTGAAACTGGAAATTGAATAGAAGCCTCGGTGTTGCAGTCAATTTTAATGGGTTCAAAAACTAATCTTAAAAAATGTATGTTTAGTGCTGTCAGAATGGAAGGAGGAATAACTATGTGCATTCCAGGCCAGTCAGCACTAAATTTGGCTCCTTCTCAGGATCTGCTGCCTCTTTAGTGTCATTGCCTAGTTCCTCTGACTGGCACCTCACAGGCTGTCTTCCCACCTCCCAGACCCAGCTGCTCTTTGCTCACCTGTGTGTTTCCTTCCTGCCTGCGGGAAGGAAAACAAAGCAGAAACAGTGTGGTCATTGACTCCATGCTTTAAGGTTCAAGTAAGGCCTTCCTTCCTGGTTCAGTTGTACCAATTGTAAAGCAACTCAGAGAGGCCCAGGAGCAACCAGTTATTAACCTGTGCTACTCAACTATTTCCTTGGGAGTAACGTGATTTTATAGACATTCCAGATCAGAACAGTTTCAAGATGTACATCCATGTTGGTGCAGTTCATTATGTAACTCCTTGACACATTTTCATTTTACTTTATTTTATTTAAATATATTTTATTGATTCTTTGCAGAGAGGAAGGGAGATGGATAGAGCACTAGAAACATCTATGAGAGAGGAATATTGACCAGCTGCCTCCTGCACACCCTTCACTGGGGATGTGCCCCCAACCAATGTACATGCCACTGACTGGAATCAAACCTGAGACCTTTCAGTCCACAGACTGATGCTCTATCCACTGAGCCATACCAGTTTCAGCTATTTTATTTTAATTAACAAAGCATAATGTACACCATATGCCAGACAATATCCTAAGCACTTGGCAAATTAACCTCATTTAGTCCTCATATCTTCAACATGAGCTGTTGTACCCCCATTTTACATCTGTGGAAGTTGAAGCCCTAATTTATCATGGTGATATGCTCATGAAAATATTAAGATAGATAAGATGTACATATTAATTAATATTGACTCCTACATTAATCCTTCTCTCCCTCCCTGTTCCTATCCCAGGTGGTCTTGGGATTGCTTTTTAATACATGTTAGAGGGGCTCTTTTCTGTGTTCTCTTTGAATTATTAAAAAGCAAAATGCTGTACTGGTTTTGTTATAGAGAAGTGTGGCTGTAAACTCAACGCATAAGGGAGAAAATGCCACAGAGTCAAAATTATTCTTGAAAATACTTTCAAACACATCAGAGACCTACTATATGATTTTATGTATACAGCAAAAATAACGTTACAGCCGAAACCGGTTTGGCTCAGTGGATAGAGCATCAGCCTGCATGTGGACTGAAAGGTCCTAGGTTCGATTCTGGTCAAGGGCATGTACTCTGGTTGCGGGCATATCCCCAATAGGGGGTGTGCACGAGGCAGCTGATCGATCTTTCTCTCTCATCGATGTTTCTGACTCTCTATCCCTCTCTCTTCCTCTCTGTGAAAAATCAATAAAATATATTAGAAAAAAATAACATGGGAAGAATGACTACTTTGGTTCAAAACTCAAACAATCCTGTAAATGCTTGTGTATTCTTGCAGAACTAACTCTTCTGCATACTTCCCATTTTCGCCATACAGAATATTTTTAAAAAATGCCCTTAAGAGTCAAGGTTTACTAAAATTGATATATTTTTTTACTGTTTTAAGGACACTCTTAAGTGAGTATGTGAGAATGACGCATCCAATGCCTTCTGGTACATGACAAACTTGGTGTCATCACCTGGATGCCAACATAGGCACCAGCGTTTTATTCATCACAGCTTTTGTACAAAGTGCAGATGGCAGCACAGGGGAAAAAGCAATAACCTCTCAGTATTATTATGAAATCATTTTGACCTTGGGGAAATGCTGAAAAGGTTTTAGAGAAACCCAGTGTTCTGTGGACCACCTTGTAAGAATCACTCAGTAGGCTAAACTGTCAGACTCTGGGGTTAATGAATGAAGAGGTGAAAGGTTTAGCAGAATCAAAGAGAGCTAGGTCTTCCATTGTGGAGGATGGGGAGACTAGACAACAAGTAAGTGTGGAGTACAAAAGATGATTTCCATTTTGAGGCATGAAGTAGCTGGAAGATGTTCATTTTGAGTTGCCCATCTTAGGACATCTTGTGCAGTTGTTCACTCAAGAAAGATTTGTAGAGCACCCACTGTATACCAGGGACAAAAGAATGTGTTTCATTCCAAACTTTTTTCATGCAGAATTAATTCAAGGCACATATCTGAAATTGTAATCTTCGTTAGAGGGTAATGTAAATAGTGTATTTGGAAAAAAAGTGTTTGAACCTTTCACGGAGCTAGGCAATGGCAAGGTATGACAACATCTCTTTCCTACCTCCCCACGATGGCATAAAGTTTTTCTTCCACTTTTTATCCCTGGTCAAATCAATACACACACATATTATAACATGCATCATTAATCAGGGGGATCCAAACATTACAGTGAAATGTTTTATACTCAATAGTTTGATTAAACTTAAAAAGTCAGACCATACCAAGGGTTGGAGAATATAGTGTTCATTATCAAGAGTGCTCATAGTCTTCTATTTGGGAGAGTAAAATGAAACTGCTGTTTGGAAAACAATTTTATGCTATTTCTTATTAATTGAACATTGCATTTCCTGAAGTTCAGAAAATTCACTTTTACTGATATAACCTACCAAAATTTTTGTACTGGCACACCAAAATAACTATGTAAGAAAATGAATAGTAGTGCATGTGCACATGGCCAAAAAAAAAAAAAAAAAAAAGTGAGAGGGAGAAATTTAAATGACAATCAATTGGTGAATAAGTAATAAATATGATTCCTACACTGGAATATAGGTCATTGAAATGATATTGGTAAATATGTTTTCAATTGAAGAAATGCTTAAATGGATTTTATTATGGTGATTTAGAACACACATAAATTTAGAATATAGTGTATTATTATATTTGTAATAAAAATAACATTAAAATATAATAGAAGAGAAGATTTCCTTATTAAGTTTTTTTGGTATTTTTCTCACATTTTTGTATTGTTCACATTGTATTGCAAATGTGAGTTTATCTCCTTGTTTCCTGATAATTATGAGAGATACCAGGACAAAGATCTTATTTTAGTCATGTTTATATTCTGCCTTTAAATAAAATAATTTCTGGAATGTATATGCACCAAATAATGGTTGCTGACCAAAAAGAATTAACCTAAATAAATAAATCTGATTACACTGATTTTTGAATTATGTTTTGACTTAAGGGCAATAGCTATCATTTGACTACTAATCCAAAACCAAATATAGTCCTCAACTATTTTCCACATATTGGCTTTTATGTAAATATTCTGAGGATTTCATTTTACCCACATACACACAAAACAAGGAAGAATCTATTTTGATATTTGGTTTAATATGGTATTCAAGTGAAAGAACAGGAAACAAACTTTTTTTTTAATAGGAGAAAGATTAATGAGCCATTTTTACTAAGTTTGTTGAGTTACTTTGCCTCAGCCAAATAACTCAGGGAATTGACAAAGCTACAGTCAATATCATGTTAAGGCCAACTGTCAGAAGAATACTATATTTTTTAAAAACAAACACTAGTAGGTGGTGTTTTGTCACTAATATGTCAATCTAGTTACCTCAGTTCAGCCTTGCTGCAGCTTGACATGAGAACTTCTTACAAGTTTATTTAGTGCAATGGTGTGTGTGTGTGTGTGTGTGTATGTGTGTGTGTAGAATGTATCCATCTATCCTGAAAAATTGTGTGAAGTCATTTCCCATAGCCTATTAGAGTTGTTTTGGGAATCATACACATTGTCATTGTCCTCATTTCTGTATGTGTCCTGCTTCCTTCAACCTTCATATAGTCACAATAGCGGGGAATAGGGATAGATGTGTGCTCACTGACAAATGGCAGTTCTGTACATCTCATCCAGCTGAAGTAATAACACAAGGCTATTGGCCTGGAACACATCTTTTAGGTCTTTTCCCCATGAACAGGGAGGAGAAGGAGGGAACACGTGCACAGACATGTTCCTCTGAATTTAGTCTCCTTGTTTTGTGTTCCTTTCTCTGAGTGTTTTAAGTCATCCAAGGTTTGTCCAGTCTTCACTCATCTTGTTCTCCAACCAGCAAATCATGGTGCAAGCAGAAAATTTCTGGAGCAATTGGGGATTCTCCATAAATTAGGGGCAAGTACAGAGAAACATTACAAAAATGTACAATAGCCTTAAACATTTTGTAGCTTCATCCAGACATTATTTATGTGTGATGAAGCAATTATATGTGTGGATAACCATTTATATGTAAGATGGGGTAGTTGAAAAGTATCTTTTGGTATAAAATAAATTATGCTCATATACAGGTGAGCAAAAGTAGGTCTATAGTTGTGAAAATATGTGAGTTTATCCTTGTATTATTATGTATTAATTATAATATCATTTATGATTATTATTATTAACATACTTTTGTCCACTCCTGTAAAGCCTGTGTGTGAGTGCCCCCTCCTGCCCCCCCGTCCTGTGTGGGGTTCAGGGTTCAGGGTTCAGACTTCAGGTTCAGGGTTTGGGCTCTGGAGGAGGCAGCACATAACTGAAAGAGACTAGACAAGAAAATATTAATTTTGGGAATTGGGGGGCCAGGCAGAAGCCCAAGAGAGGACTCCACTTTTGCTCTGGCCTTGCCATCCTTTTTATTGAGGTCTGGGGTACACCCATAGCCCTTAGGTAGGCAATTCCAATAATAGCTTGATGATAGACCATCAACAAGGATTTACATTAAAAAAGGTTGAAATTGCTTCAGCTACCATTGTCTCAACTAAACAGTAGGTATATGGCTCTGATCTTTCAGAGCTCAAAGTTGACCAGCCTTCTGTATTCCTTGTCCACACCTCTCTGCTAGTGACCACAATTGGCAGCTTCCAATGCCTGTATTATATCCATATATAATACTAGAGGACCGGTGCACAAAATTCATGCACTGGGGGTGGGAAGTCTCTCAGCCTGGCCTGTGCCTTCTCACAGTCAGGGATCCACCCGGGGATCGAGGCTAAGCTGGCAGTTGGACATCCCTCTTGCAATCCAGGATCCCTGGCCCCTTACCACCTGCCTGCTGGCTCCTTACTGCTCAGCTTGTGGCTCGCTGCTCCTTAGTGCTGCTGCAGAAGAGGGAGAGGCTACTGCCACCACTGCAGTGCTCACCAGGTGTAGGCCGGCTTCTGGCTGAGCTGTCCTCCCCTTGTAGGAGCCACTGACCATTAGGGGGAAACTTCTGCACCGAGCATATGCCCCCTGGTGGTCAGTGCACATCATAGTGACCAGTCTTTCTGCTGTTTGGTCATATTAGCATATTATGATTTTATTATATGGGATGTAAAATTTTCCCTTTTTGTTAAAGGATTTGGGTAATGTGAGTTTTTATGTGTATGTGTATATCAATATATACATATAGCAATACATATAAGATGAAGGATCAGATGACTTTGATATAGAGCTATATTACTTGAGATTCCCCCCCCCCTCATATTGAAAACTATCCGCCTTTTCCCTAATCTGCAGGAAAGATGAATTTACATGTGGAAAAGGTGATTAGTCATATTTGTGGCAATAATGTTCAATATCTTGAGATGAGCTGAGTACATTGATGTCTGAAATAGTCAACACCAAAGGAGTATAGAAAAAAGCCACTAAATAACATGTTCTCTTTAATTGTTTATTGATGAAAATTTCTAAGGGGAACAGGAGAAAATGGGAAAGAGCAATTTAATGCCAGGCAATAATAATTATAGCCGCTGAGGAATGGCTGAGAGTAGATGCTATTGATTAGCAAAAGAAAGCTTTCTTGGGAATCTGAGGAAGTTGGCATCATTAATTCACAGCCATTGTGAAGGATTTTAAAAGGTGAGGTATAGACACTGCTGTTAGAAATAAAAGCAAGACATTTTTCAGGAAGGTTCGTGGCAGCCCATTCAGTCAAGAGCTATTAATTCCTGCCCATCTGACATGAGCAGCACCCCAGAGAGGCCACTTTCAATCCCAAGTCTCATCCTTCATTTGCTGTCTCACCAGTTTAGTAACTTTCTCTTCCGTGTTGTTACCAGAAGCTCCCCTGCATGATTTTATAGCCTCACATGATTCTCATTTGCCATTTCAAACTACAGCCCCGCCGAATGCCTGTTCTGGCTAATAAGATGAAGCAAGAATATGAATCAAGATCATAAAGCTCCACACTCAGAGAAACCATTGATAAAATTTACATTCTCCTTTCAGGAGCCCTTAGGACTCTCAGGTGCTCAAGGGAAAAACCAACACATGGAGTATTCCTGTTCCTCAAGCTATTCATGATTGTTAGAAATCTTACCTTGGCCGTATCTCTAATATTTACTTTTAAACTGATATGCTCTAAGTAAGTGTACAGAAAAAGGTTTGCTCCCTGGCTGAACAAAGAGTTCCGCTTAGAAATGTGGAATTTTATTTTTTCTGACCAGGGAGTGAGCCAGTGTGAACTGCTGATTCTCTCTGCATTGGAGCATTTGAATCTTCTTTTGCTTTTGTGTTTTTGTTTCTGTCTGTGTCAGTGGAGTATTCAAAACAGCCAAACAGATGATGTACAGGGGGAGAGAGAGAGAGAGAGAGAGAGAGAGAGAGAGAGAGAGAGAGAGAGATGTATTTATTATTTTACTAAAGAAGTAACAAAAGGGAGACTGTCTAACTTCCTAAAATCCTCTTCAGGCAAAGTCCCACTCATTGGATCAGCCATTCTTCCATACTTCATCCCCCCACTACTGCTTTCTAGATCTCTCTTCTTTCATATCTCTTCTAAAGGACATCAATTAAGACTCTTTCTTTCACTGTTCTTTTTACTAGTAGACTATTTGTACCCAGTATCCCAACAAACATATGAAAGCTTACCACGCAAGCAACCCAATAATGATGGCTTAAAACAGTTTATGAGTTTTTTGTTTCTGATAAAGTCACAATAACACTTTATCATGTACCTCAGCATACCAATAAGCACCACACACACACACACACACACACACACACACACACACAATTTTTTAGGCCCTTTTCCACTCTCAGTCAACATTCTTGCTAACGTCAGATCTTTCAGTTTCATGGATGGAGATATATCTCTTGTCCACTCCCAAATTCTTATCACCATTCCTCCACATTCCCCTTTTGTTTTCCAGGCAGTCTGACATCAGGACTTAAGGTCTCTCATGCACCCCGAATCCTCATCTGCAACTGAATTCTCCATTTCACATACTCTTGAACTGCCTCTCCTCCATCCTGCCATTTCAACAAATTCCACAATTATCTACGTAGTTGCCCAAACTGGATATCTAGGTGCCATTCTGGGTTTCTCTTAGACCTCCTTTTCTCGTTATTTAATCTCTCACAATGTCCTGTTGACTTTAGGTCTAATATTCATTTAGAACCCACTCCATCTGTAGGTAGAGATAAAGAACTTCAGTCAATGAATTGGCTCTTCCACCATGAAGCTCCTGATATCATGAGCCTTTTGAGCGATGTTCCCAAGGCCGTGTCTGTGTGTACCTCTCTCCCAGAGTTGGGGGCAGACATTAGTAGTTCAATGTCACTTTCAGAAGAGCCTTCCTTGAGTTTCTGGTCTCTGCTTGTTAAAAATATGTCTGGAATCACAGGAACCAGTCAAAGGAGATGGAGAAACCCTGCTTACTTCCTGGGGATTCAGCTCTCCTTCTAGAAATGTAATCAAAAGCAATGTATACCCTACTAATGATATATGAGGCTGTATCAACTTCTATTCCATGGGCAGCATTGTTGTTAATAAAACTTTGTTGCAGTTTAAAGAAAACAGGCTCCTTTCAAAGTGCTGAGTTTGGAACCTGTCAATCTAATAGTCAAGTCATTCCTCTCTGTCTATTTAATATGTTTTATGGATAATTCATTGAAAACTAGGAAGCACTGAAAGACCCTTAGTACTTCCCCCCCCCCAAATAATGAATGCGAATCCATTGAGAAAGTAGGCAGCCAGAACACTGATAAATGAGCCCTCACTCACTGCTCTATCGAGACCTGCCATACCGCATCCTCTCCCACCTTCCACACACCAGCCAGGCCTAGCTCCCACTGCTGCTGGATCATGATCCCCATCACCCTGTGGCTCATGCTGCTTCAACCATCTGGTATATCCTCTCCCACTTCTCCTGCTATCCAGAGTTTACTCAACATCTAGGCACCAGGTATTATTGACATTGAAAATGGGCATACACTTTGACTTGGTAAATTTGTTTAGAAGGGTTTATTCTAAGGGTTTAAATTGGAGCTGGGCTCTGAGATCACATGGCAATACTTCAGGACATCAGCAGTATTTATGTCATCTCCAGGAATTGGCATTTGGCAATCAAGAATGTGGCTTTGGCATCAGGGTGCTTGGATCGAATCATCTGCTGGCTGAACGACCTCAGCCAGATCACTAACCTTTATTGCCCCATATTGTCTCAGACATAAAATGAAGTTAATATGAGCAAGAACCTCTTAGAATTGTTGGGAAGATGAAAAGTCTCATTAAACTTGATGTACAGGGAACAGTGCCTAGCGCCTACTAAGAATTCAGTACAAGTAAACACATTGTTTTCAGATGTGTTTTCACTATTTGTGGACTTTTCTTCTTTGTCTTGCTGCACTGCTTCTAATAGCAGAGTCAGACCCTTCTCTTTGTATTCTGTGCAGCCTTTTCCTGGTGCTTTAGCTCCCGTAGATGTTCCATGAACAGTTGTTAATATGTCAAGAGAAATAATGAAGATTCTTAATCTAAACTAATTCTTAGAGGGACACATGCTGACTCTCTAATTTGGGGAGCTCTCCTCTTCTATGAGAGCGTCTGCAGATGGTATGCCAGTTATCCAGGACCCAGGCAACTTGATAAAATGGCCAGATATGTGGCCAATTTAAGTTGGCTATGAGTCCAATTAAAACAGGCTCGATTGGGTCAAAATTAGCCTTTTAATTATACTTTATCTAACATCAGGAGTCAGTGTTGTGCTTTAGCTATTTAAAACTTCGGCTTTCGATTAGAAGTTTAATAGCAATTTATCGCATCTTCTCCATGTGTGCTCAGAATGTAACTAGCTAGCTACAGAGAATTCTAATCACTTCTGCTGATAGAAGTTGCTAATTGCACTTTCAAGTTTTAACTCTTATTTTTGAACATGCCTATTTATTCGAAGTGTATTAGAGAGCAAATTATCTTCCCCTTTTTTCTAGTAAAAACTAGAGTCTTTTATTTTTCAAAGACCAATATCATTTATCAAATATATTGTATCATTAATATTGCATCTGGACATTGGGGTGGAGAATTGAAGATGAGAGGTAGTCTTGCTATTACAAGATCTGAAAGGTATACAGACAACTAGAGTTATATCACAATTCCATTGGCTGTGGTGCTGTGTTGTGAGGTAGCGAATCTGTTGAGAGCTTGGTGTACTTGGAGAGATTGGTGCTCTTTACTAGAGAACAGATGGAGGTGAGGAATAGCTTTTCCTATTAACCAGGATTGACTCTGTCTTAATCCCTCTGTGTGTCTCTGAGATAGAAGGTCGGTTCTCATGAGCAGCTCCTGGAGCATCTGGGCTGAGCCAAGGTTTCCTCTCCTCTCCTTGCTACATTACTCTTTAAGCAGATCTGGGTTTTCAGAGTAAAGATGAAGTTTTATCTCCTCAGGTGTTTTGTTCCTGGGCCCCTTTCTGGCAAGGGGCACTACTAGTTCTGGGCATTTGCAGAGAGCTAGATTTCCCCTCCAGAGCAGATGGAAGCTAGAAGAATGCCACAAAGATAGATGTAGATTTTATAATCCATTTGGGAAAGAAACAAGGGAAATTCATAGGTCATAAATCATTAACTTTTTGCTGTTCTTTTTATACACGGTCCATTACTTTTTGCATTAAAAGAAGTAGAGAAACACAATTTGAAAAGGGTAATTTTTAAATCTCCACAGAATGATTTTTCCCCCCCAAATTGGACTTTTATGTCCAGTCCTAGGTAGACTTTTTTTTTTCCCTTGGCAAAATCAGCAGGAACTTCCAGGTGGCTGAAATACACCATGTGCATTGTTGCTGGGAACATTTATAGCACATTGTTCAGAAAAGAATAGCTGAGGACGACAGGGGGCTCTTCAAGTGGGCCTCATGGAGCCCTAAATTGGACACATGTTTTTGTCATTTCAAAGTTTTGACAGTAGGGTATAGGATTCAAAGCAAATACCAGCTCGCGCTGAACACAAGCCTTATTTAATTCCCAGCAGATGAGCGATTGCCAAAAAGCCATAAATTAAAATGGGATCCTACGCGAAAGGCCCAGTTCTCCTCCTAAGTAAATAGCATTTATTGCTGTTTTCTGGAAAATCAGACTGAGAGTTGAGCGAGCTCCCTCCCACACCAGCTCTCTGACTGTAAGGTTGAGTGGTCAAGAAGCAGTAAGCTCTGGCCCATTAGAAAATGGAGACCGAATCTGATGGATTAAGAGACGTTTTTCAGTGTCCCCAACGCTAATAGCTGTAATATTTATGGAGCTTCTATTTATCCTATCATCATTACACGTGGTCCTGGGAGGAACAGAAGGCTAGCCATTCCCATCGCTCAGTGGATGCTTGAAGGGACCCATGCTGCCAAAGGTGTGTCCAGGTGATGCTTGAGCTCCTGTGACCAGACACTCCCTCCCTCCAGAACAGCCTGTTTCATCTCTAAGTAGCGCAGCCAGTTTCCAGTTTTCCTTAAAATTTAGCCAAAAGGAATCTCCTGCAGCTGTGGCCCATTGAGGCTGATTTATCTCTCAGGACCGACCACACTGAATCAAAAGCCTTTTTGTGCTTGCTAACTTTTTTCTTTTTAACCTCACAGAGTGTATGTTTTCATTGATTTTTTTTTTTTAGAAAGAGGGGAAGGAAGAGAGAAAAACATTGTTGTGAGAGAGAGACATCAGTCAGTTGCCTCCCAGATGTGCCCTAGTCTGGGATCAAATCTGCAACCTAAGTATGTGCTTTTCCCGGAAATCCAACCCACTCCTTTTTGGTGTACACCGTGTGCTCCAACCAACTGGGCTACTGGGCAAGGGTTGTGCTTGATAACTCTTTAATAAAAGGTAAAAGCATTTTGAGGAGCCTTCTTCTTGTTGGGCCACCTCTTTGGACAAAAAAAAAAAAGATGAGTCTCTCATATATACTTCATTAGGCATGGTGTGTGTGTGTGTGTGTGTGTGTGTGTGTGTGTGTGT
Source organism: Vespertilio murinus (assembly GCA_963924515.1). NCBI lineage: Eukaryota > Metazoa > Chordata > Mammalia > Chiroptera > Vespertilionidae > Vespertilio > Vespertilio murinus. The sequence goes on from OZ004709.1 coordinate 64,979,385, forward strand.
GTGTTTGTGTGTTGTCTTGGTCTTGTGTAAATGATAATAATTATTATAATCATAAATAGTCAGTACTTATAGAGTGCTTACAAGGGACCAGGCAGTGTGATGACTCTCATAACAACTGTGAATTAGTTACTAGAATTATCCCATTTTACAGATGAGAAAAATTGAGGTATAGAGAGGTTACTACTAAATAACTTGACCACCGGGATTTGAATTGCGAATTCACACTCCCAATCATGACATTATAATGCGTCTCAATTCTTATTTATCTATTTCAACCAGACCTGTCTGGAAGACAGGAGCTGTTTTCAATTTCCTGTGGGAAACTGACACATCTAACATTTTCTCCACATTGGATATGTGCTGCTAACTTTAGGTGTGTTGTCCTGATTAAGCCTCTTAGCATTCAGTAATAGTATTAGCCGTTGGTAATAAATGGGCTCTAAGTGGTTAAACATAACAGAAAGAAGCAGGCTCATGGTTTTACCTTGCACTTCTGAGTCAAAACCATGGAGTTCCCATTCTACCAACTTAAGGTCCACAACTAATTGAGGCTCTCAATGAATGGAAAGCCAACTTTCTGCAAGCTATGACTAGAGCCCTCTAGTGGTGTAAGAGAAGGGGTAAAGTGAGTTCTTATTTATGGTTTGCCATCAGGCATTCAGAGGCAAAATCACCAGAACATTAGTTCCCTGAACCCCCGCAAGCCTTCCTATTTATCTCTTCCTCAGTTTTGAGGTGCTCACCTCACATCTGCTGCAATATAGATTCAGCCTTTAGCAACTGTTAGAATTATTTACTGAAAAGCTCATTTCTGTGCCAATGCTGTGATTAGCTTTGATTTTTATAGAGCTGCATGCAGAGGGGAGAATCTGAAAGTGGGAAGCGTGATTTGTGGGCTGCTAACATAAATTAGGTCCATGCATGTGGATTCCTAATGATCAGGGGGACAGAACTGGAGGGTGGGCAGGATGCTACCTGGATTGACCAGCAGGAGCATAAATGGGGGCTTATTCTTTTATGTTTAAAAGATTTGTTGAGATTAATCAATTCATTCCTCTTCCAAGTTTAAACACTCTCAAAGACTGGTGGATAATGCACATTGTAGAATGAATTGCTTCATTGGGTTGCAGTTTGCAGAGATGGGCTGTAGGGAGTAAGTGATTTGTTGAAAAAGGGGAAACAGTAAAGGTAGGACGGTCAAAGGCTCAATGTCTCAGATATGTCTTCTCTCAGCTTCCTCCAACTCTTTCCTCTTATCTTAGTTATGCATTTGATATAACTGGGTGGTCCCTGCTGAATTTCTGGAAACATTTAGAAGGAATTGCCCAGAAATACCATCAGCAGTTCACTGATCATGTCAAACTGTGGAATCTTCTGTACATGTCAAGAAAGTTGTGATTTTTTTGGTCAAATTCTCTCAAGTTTTGGATTGATGTCTAGGGCAGCTTATCACTTTGGACAAATTCCTTAATATTTTAAATCCTCAGTGGTTTCATCTAAAAGTGGGGCAAATAATATATTTTGAGTCTGTCTTAGGGATTGAGTGTGATAATGACTCACATTATCAGGCAACAGACCAATGGTGACACACAATAGATACTCAATAAAATATAATAACATTAAACTTATTGTTGTTTATTTTATTAGGTTGTGGATTTATTGAAAAGTAAATGAAGAACTCTCCCCTTATATAATTTTATTTTTATGGAAATTAAAAAAATACTTTATTTGGAAACAGAGCATTTTAAAAGCCTTTCCATGCAATATTACCATCAGGGAAAGATTGCATGAACCAAATTCACAAGAATTAAACTAGAATCAAGGACACATTTAACAAGGCAGTTTGGAATTTTCAGAAACATATTTTCTTCTTAAGCTCATTTGCAAGTACTTATCTCTGATTTAAATCATTCAAATGACTTCAGAAATACAATGGAAACAGAGCAGAACTAAATGTTTCCAACTGTCAGATCTGGAGAGGGATGATGTAAAATGGGACATTAGCTGGTATCCTGCATGGCCTCTAAATAGAATCAACAAAAGCATCCACATGCTAGTGGCTAAAAATAGTATTTATTGTAAAGGCATCATGCTGGAGACCTGAGGTGTGGGGCTGGGTGCTGGTGAGTATGGGTGTAGGACCGCTTGCAGGCAGGGATACTTTGAGGGGTCAATTTAAAAGTTTCTCAATCTCTGGAGTCAACTTTAATTGAATCCATAAAAATGAAGCAAAAATGACCTTTCTTCTCTCGCTGGTGTCATCTTGAAATGAATTACAGACTGAATGAGTCTGCAGAGGTAAAACTAATTGAAGAATTGAATAGTCCATTGATTTATTACAGATTATCCATTGGAATAGTTACTCGAAGACCTAGCTGTTCTTTTTTAGCCTTTGACAGTATTTTGATGTTAATAAGTTTGGTTCCTTTTTTGTGTATTTTGTGGGTTTTTGTTGTTGTTTTATTGTACAGCAGTTTTCCCTCCCTGGCCTGTTAATCATTAATTATGCTCTTGGTTAAGAACACGTGTACTTGACTCATGATGGCTTATCCCTGTACTACAAATTACACAGTAGAACTACTTATTGTCTATAGGAAACTCTGAATATCAAAATGGTTAATCCACAAACTTTTTAGTTGGGTTGACTAAGCAAAATGCATCACTGCTTTGTGCAGAGAAACTTTCAGTAAGGGGACAGATTTTCATAGCTAACAGTTAAAAACCACATCAATAGGAAGACCGAACCCAAATTATTTCTAAGCAGACCACTTGCTCTGAATTAATTACATAGTGCATGCATACATAGCACTTACCATCTGTCAGATCATCTAGATTATCCTATATAATAAAGACCTAATATGCTAATTAAACTGGACAGTGGGATGACCTTCCGGAATGACCAGTTGGAAAAGGGCAGGACCTCGAGGCAACCAGGGCTGCTCCAAAGGCCGAAATGGCAGCCAGGGATGCTGTGAGGGCCAAGTCCCTTACACGAATTTTGTACATCAGGCCTCTAGTTTACAAATATCAACCTAAACCTCACACTCGATGAATGAATCACTATGAATTTTCTCATTTTACAGGTGATAAAACACACACAGTGTAAAGTGGAGGAACTTGACCAAGTTTGCACAGCTAGTAAATGAAAAGAAGAGGTGGAGTTTGAAGCTAGGCAGTGTCTGTGAACTTAATCACTGTCTATCAGTATTTTTGTTCATACTTCTTAATTAAGTGTAATAAAATCTAATGATAATAATAATAATAATAATAATAAAGCTTGCCAATATCTGTATGATACCTCTTTTGCTATTACAGTTCATTTTGACTCCCAGATAGGAATTCTCATAGGTTCTTTTAATTATTAAAAATAGTCTCAATTGGATTTAAAATCCAAATGGAAAATTTTAAACATGTGGGCCTAGAATTGTGTATTATTGGGATAAAACATTTTGTTCAACTAAGAAATATGGTCCATGGGTTCAACTGTTAGAACTAGGACGCTCAGTTTTCTTTCCCCTTTATATTTGGAGATGAACAACATGAGTGGGGAAGGAAGAGCGCCTGAAACAGGGACAGAGGTCCCACCGCTGACAGTACTCTACCTGGACACATGGCTCCCAGCTCCTATGCCAGTCTTTCTCCTGAGCTAATTTCCTGAAATACTGTCACACATCACCGTCCAGAAGCCCGGCCAAGGACATGCTGTAGTCTGAAGCCAGCAGATGTCCTTGGTCTTATCTGTATTCCCCAATCAGCTTGTTTTTTCCATAGGACCTAGAGCAATGTGGGTGCAAGGGCTGAAGGATTCTTTGAAGGGGGAAAAAAAAGCAAGCTGTAATTTTTTTAAAAAAGGATGATTGATGGGTATCACCTGGGCTAGTGTCTTGTAACTGATAATTATTAATTTTTTTTTAAGTTAAACCAATCTTAGTTTCCTTCCCTATAAATGGAGGTGTTGGGTAGACTTCTCAAATGAGCCTAACTGGTACTTGATTTTGAAAAACCAGAGGGAGGGCACCATTAGATGGAACACAAACAACATAGGCCCCTTGCCAGTTTTCAGATGTGGGAAAAGACATTGCAGGACTGGGGACTCCACTGCTCTGCTGGCTCAGTGTGGGATGTCACATGGCCTTAGCTGGTGGGCATCTTTTCTTTCAAGTGACCATGGCCTTGCAAGTTGTCCAGGCATTCCTCTTATCTGTTTTGGGCAGGGAAGTTGGAAGCACAGTGAATCTTACGAGTATCATAGACTATGATTACAGTTGTCCACATGGAATGGGTTAACTGGACAGGGGGTGTGGAACATTGAGAGATATTCAGAGAGGGGCTGTAGTCACTTAACCTGGATAGTTTATGCATGCTGGGCTGATTGTGGGTTGTGGGTTTGGCCAAAACTCAAGGTTTAGTTTATTTCCTGTTAGGAGATAAGGATTCTTAACCTCTTGAGTTATAAATCTCTTTGTCTGGTAAAGCCTATATAGCTCTTTCTATATATTGTTTTCAGTACTTTATTGAGGTAAATTCACATATTATGAAATGAACACATTTTATGTACAGGTTAGTTATGGCAAATGTATACATAGTCATTATCATTAAGACCATAACAAGAACACTTCTATCATCCTAAAAAGTTTCCTCTTTCTTTTCCCAATCAACCCTCCCTACCCTAGAGGCAACCACTGTTGGTTTCTACTACCATAGATAATTTTGAACTTCATATAGTGGAACCATCCTGCAGATACATTTTGCATGTAGCTTCTTTCCCTGCTCATAGTGTTTTTTATTTTAATCATGTTATTATGCATAGTAGGTATTTTTTTTGTTTTTATTAACACATACTTGAATAAAGTTGTTAAATATATAATTATATACAAAGGAAGCTAATTATTTTCAAATACAGTTATTAACATATTTTAGATAACATTTATTATATGACTTCTTTTTATATTATGTGTACTTCTTTTTTTTCCCTTCCAAATCCTTATCCTATGATATGTCTCTATTGATTTGTAGAGAGAGGACAAGGATGGGAAAGAGAGAGAAAGAGAGAGAGAGAGAGAGAGAGAGAGAGAGAGAGAGAGAGACATGGATGTGAGAGAGAAACATCAATCAGTTGCCACCTGTATGTGACCTAACTGGAGATCGAACAAGCAATCTAGGTAGTATGTGCCCTGACCAGGACTTGAATCTGCAAACTTTGGTGCACAGGATGACACTCCAACCAATGCATCCATACTATCAGGGCAGTATGCATGCCTCTTTATTAGTTCATTAATAACAAGCTCTAGAGGGGTCTAATAGTTTACTAGCTACTCTAATTTTGATGTAGCAATTAGCATATGTGAGGGATATTTTCCACATTGTTAATGTCATATGGAAACACTGGTCATTTTTTTTTCTTGTTGGCAAAATAATATTACCAGTGTTAATGTGGTTTATTATCTACTTCTTTAATTTTTAAAAAAATGGTTAGTTAGAAGCTAGTAAAAATAAAGGTATTTTGCCATCCAGCTGCATGGAGCCCCTGTATCCTGTGAACGCCAAGTTGTAAACCCTTGTAATATATGTTTGCTACATGGGATGGTCCTCCTGGCTGCATGGTTCCTGGCTTCTCCCTCACATCTCACATGTTTGGCCTTTGAAATCTCTAATATAGTCTCTGTGAGCTGGACAACTGGTTCCACTTACCTTCTCTCTTGTATGTGGGATGGGAGCTATTAGCCAAAAGGTCTTATTAAATCTCTGATTTTATGCAATAGTAAGTTGCTGTGACTACATCTCTTAGTGAACTGGGAGAGGCAGTTGGGATAAGAGGACTTCTGTGAACAATGAGGAATGGTTTTCTACGAACACTTTGATTAGTCATTGGGAAATATACTTCCATGAGATGTTAAGACAGAAATTCTCTCTGTCCCCAGAAAAGTACACAAATCCTCACTAGACCACAAGGGTCATGAAAATAGAACCAAGGACAAGAGAATTCCTAGGCTCAGGTAACGGCTAACATAGAAATGTATTTACTGTAATGTTTGAATAAAGAAATGTAACATTTTGAAAAGTTCTACAAATATATTCCTTTGAACTGGAAATAGTTACAAAAATAATGTCACACATTGACGTTGGTATTCTACTTGGCTGAGTTTTGTTAGTTGGGTTCGTGGGTGAGAAATAGAGACCCCATGATGATGTAGTCCACTGAAGTGTCAGGTTTAAGTCTCCTAGTTCAGAATGAAAGGGAGCCACAGGGGGAGAGGCAGTTGTCCTAATCCTGTTGACAGCACGCTCCTTTAGGCTTTGATTCATAACTTGTCTGCTCCCTGCAGATTGCCCAGAGCACAGCAAGGCCATGCCAGTTTCCATGGCGCTGATTTGCATACCAATCCAGGACTTGTATTTTTGTTTGTCTCGCACATTCCCAGTGCTAAGTGTTCTTCTAAGAAAGGGATTAGCGTGCTAGCCAATTAAGAGATTTTGGCAGAAATAAAGCACCCAGGAAATTATTCATCAGGCTACTACTATATTGCTGTTGCTTGTGCCTAAGAACCAATGACATGGCTGATTGGTTTTCTCAGCCAGCACTGAGTCTTAAAATGTCTACAGTGAGATCTATAGTGGTTTCTTTGTCTTTATTCCCCTTACTATATCTTTTAAGCCATTTGCAAATACTTAAAATTTTTTTTGTGGTTTTACTATGGAGCGTGAATGGATTTTTGTGAGGTTAGCCTTGGAGATTTTGTTTCTGTTGCTGAGGGTCTCTTGAGTAGAAAAAACAAATTGCCACATTCATTTATAAATGTTTTCTTAAAAAGACATCATATGCTATAGGAAAATTTCAAATTACCTAAATCATCATTTTTAATCAGCTTTAATTGTTGGAACAAAAGCTAAAAAAATGTTTTATTTTAAAATTTCTCCATGATTACTACTTAGCAACACAAAGGAATGATGGACCCATAACACCACATGGATGCTCAATGCTCTGGCCAGTGTGGCTCAGTTGGTTGGAACATTGTCCTGTGTGCCAAAGGGTGATGGGTTTGATTCCCAGTCAGTCAGGGAACATGCTCAGGTTCTGGGTTCAATCCCTGATTGGGGCATGTAGGAGAGGCAGCTAATAAATATTTCTCTCTCACAGAGATGTTTCTCTCCTTCTCTCTAAAATCAATTTTTTAAATCCCATGAATTTGTGCATTTCACCTTACACAAGTTACCTCCAAAGAATACAAAAGTTATTCATTACAGACTCTAGGATTATTATGTTTGCTATTTAGAAAAAGTAGACATTGAGAAAAAGTGATTATGATTAGTGGCAGTTTAATCAGCAGTATTTGGAACTTATGTGTGGCTATGTTCATTCTGTTACTTCAAATATTTACCCAATTCTCTAGATCCCTGAGGAAAGGTGTCTACTTATTGAAATGACTACTTTGATTGTTATGTGGCTAGCAATGACTGATTGAATTGGAAAGTAGATCATGTCTGATGATTCAGAAAGTTGGCTTGCTGAAATGCTACCATACTTCAAGTGGGTCTTTTGCCTTTCCCAAATGCTTTGACTTTTTTAAGTTGCCACTTGAACTTGGTTAGGAAGCTGAGAAGGTGGTAGATGAGGTAGTTGAATCTTGTGAAATGTTGTTCTGAATTCCTGCCCTGAAGTTATGGTCAGTCCATATTACACAATTGGCAGAAACACACATGTACAGATGTGGGCTTAGGATGTGAGTGATGTCATGAATGTTAACTAATGTTTATGAGAGGCGAATGAGTTCTCGATCTTCACCTGCTTTGTGGACTTTCTGTTCTGTTAATGCCCCTTCTCTCTCATCACTCAACCTCAGGGTTCACGCTGCTGTGTATATGATATTGTGAGCTGTAGAAGACATGGTAGGCAGCCCACCCAGATCCCCTTTACCCAGCTCTGCAACTAGAGCCCAGCTTCTGTGACGAATGGTTTATAAGACTCACAGCTGCCTCCCCTCCCAGAAATTACCCTTGGGTGATGAAAATTGTCTAGTCTGGATGGTTACAGATACACTCTCCACCCCAACACACACACACACACACACACACACACACACACACACCCCACACACAATTCTCCCTTTTGTCCCCAGCCAACAGGCCTGTCCTTTTGCCACAAGTAGGTACTGCTCTATGGTGTAATTCATGCTGCAGAACTCCCTGTGAGAGCAGGCAAAATACTGGCCTACTATTTATCTTCCCCAGGAAAATGGCAAAGATCCTCAGCAGAACTTCAAAGGGACTAAAATGCCCACCTTAAGACAGGATTAGTGATGGCCTCTAGGATGGATTTCCCTGTGGGTTTTTGGGTACATGTAATTAAGTATTGGCCATTTTCCTGTTTTTCTTACTCTGAAACCAACTGAATGTTGTTCTTGGGGAGTGCACCTCTTCTTGTATGAAAACAGAACCAAGGGTAATTGCCCTCCCACATATTAAGATAGGAGGGGAAAACAGGACAAGCATGTTTTTAACATTTTACTCCTCTTGCTTCCTTACCCAAACTGAAAGGGCATAATTTATACACACTCCATCTGTAGAACGTTCAACAGAAGGGACATATACAGATGAAACACAAATTCTAAAATAGAGCCATTAGAACATGCCAGAGACTGTAGCTCCTGGCAGCCAATTAGCCTCCATGTTTCTCTCTTGAAGGGTGTGATTGGTGGCGGTGGCGGTTGTGGTAGTGGTGAGTGGATAGCTGAACCTTTGTTCTGCTCCCCTGTGTTTGAAAGTGTCTGTTCTATTGGTTACAGAATGACTGTTCTCTTCAAAATAATTGGGATTATGGAGTCATTTACTTCGCTTATTTGTTTACATTGAAAATGATGCTTATGTATTTAATAAAATGTGAAAGAAAGGGAAAACCTTTTCTTTCTCTTTAAAGTAAAAATTTGGTGCCCTGTATGGCTTCTCAGCCTGCCTGCAGCTTGAATTTCATTTAAAGCAGAAAACACTAACAGTCTTTATTTATTGTTTATTTATTTTGATAAGGAGAAGCAGAACAATCAGTTACCTACTCACAAAATAGTGCTGTGACAAGCTTCCTCAAATTAAATTAGTTAAATTAGCTCAGAAGTCTGGTTCATCACTAGAGGCTTACCTGGCAGTTCTTCTGGTCCTGGCTGGGCTTGCTCATGTGCCTGGTGGTCAAGTGGCCATTGTTCGGGGGCTAAGGAGACAACTGAGCCAGCTCTCTCTTATTCTCCAGCAGCCTAGCCTGGACATGTTCTCATGATGGAAACAGAAAATCAAGAATGAGAGCAAGCAACTTCACTTACCCCAAGGCTTTCAAGCCTCTGCTTGTCTCACAGTCACTAAGATCCCATTGGCATGCCATTTAGTCAAGTCTAAGGTCAGTATAGGAGAATACTGTAGGATTAATGTTTAAAGTGTGAATACTGGGGGGACAAAGTATTGGAGGCATTGAGGTATTTATGTTATGTAATTAAGAATGAAATCTAAAATGTGGAGGAAAGTAGTAGTGATATTTATAGAAGAGAAGCTATGGTAATGCCAACATATTATAAAATATGTGAGAAACCAAACATTCAAGGAAAACCTTTTTATAAGAGACAGCTAACAGAGGGACCTTCAGTCAACCAACCTGACTTTAAATTCTGGTTCTTCTGATTTCTAACTCCGTGCCCTTAGGAAAGCCATATAACCTTTGTTTGCCTGAGTTTCCTCATATGCTAAAAAATGGCACCTTATGACACAAAATGCGTGGTATTATTCTTGGTCTATGGTGAGCACTCAAAAAAATACTAGCTACTATTTTGTTATTAAGCAGTAATAAAAATCACAAAAACATACAATTCCTGAATATGGAAATCTTAGATGGTGGTAGTTGAAAAGAGAATGGAAGGTTAGTGACCTTGGGTCTAACAGTGGGGTGGGCCATTCCCAAGACACCAGGAACCACTCTGAGCAATGATTCCATCAGCTATGGGCACCTAGTTTCAGTCAAGTCCAACCTAACATGGAGTACCACTCATAAGGATTTGTTACAAGGATTTGACCCTACCCAGTTGTGGGAACCTATTAAATAATCTTTCTAAATCTGTTGTCTTCACCACCTGAAGCTGAAGTTTGAAACCTGCAGGGAAGGGAAGAGGGCATAATGAGGTATAGAGAAAGGAAAAGCTGGAACTCATGAGTATGAGTTGGACTCAAACCAATTGGGCTCGAGTCAGATCTCACTTCCTCCCACCTTGACAAAGCAGTGTCTTGCCGAAGAAGCTTCCTTATGGAGCTGAGCACATGAGTGACCGAGGTGGAGAAAGTGAGAGAGCAGGAAAAGGTGGCCGATTGCATGCCCAATAAGTGATCCATCGCCTAGGTGACAATGATCATGGATTACAAAGCACTGTGTGACCTTCTGAGTGTGATGAACAGTAAGAGAGCTCCTTTCCTTCCTTCTTCAAGGTGTGGGAGGCAGATACACCTAGGGTAGGAACTATCCACTCACTTTTGGATGGTGAGGAGTTGAGTTTCTATTTATAAAAAGAACTCCTACAAAAACATCTCATGGCCCACCCTAATCAGAAACATACAGGAAAAGAAATTGTGACATTTAGTTCAGCCCAGCAAGGCTGATACATTTCAAAGTCACCACACCCTTCTGGTGACCATGTGCTTCAACAGAAAGAGAACTGGCTTTCAGATCTGGAGACCTGGCTGTGTGAATTTGGGCATAGCCCCTCAACCTTTCTCTCTGGGTTTCCGGTATTAATATTCTCTTGTAGAACAGGGACTGTGGCGTGCACTCTTTCAATCTTAAAGTCCCTTCTTCCTCTCAGTCTATACTTCTGTCATCTTATTTCCTACCTCTGTCAGGTTTCTTGTGTCTGCCAGCCTTGCTTATGTATTTCCTGTGATTCTGTCACAAGGCAGTCAGCGAAGCCAATATGAGCATGAAGCAAGTAAAAGGAGGCCTGCGTGTTTGCCTAAGCTCTCAAAGCTGCCGAAGTAAATGCTGGGAGCAAAGGGCAATTGTAAGTGATAGAATTAAATATTTACCATGTTAACCATGACCGCTCGTGGATTTCAGAGAAAGCTGACCATATTGACTGAAATGTTTCACTCCAGTTTTTCTAATGATATGCAATCTTGACTAAATTTGCCAGCGCTCAGGGGGCTGAACACTATTCAGCAACATCAATTTCTTTGCCTACTTCCAGTTACAAGCAATTATAATCTTGGCAATTTTACTCTCTTCGAATATGCACTTGTACACATTATTGATATCTGTATCTGGCAAGGCTGACTCCCATCATGCAAAGACTCACTTGTGGTTTTGATGCTAACTCCACAAAGTGCTTGGACCACTGATCCAACATTGCTGGGTGTTCTGGGGGAAGATGTTATCATGGAATACTTTATCATGGAATACTGGGGAACTTGATGATTATAAGAAAACTGAAGGGGATTGTTTTTTGTGTTCTTACCCACATCTTCCCCCCTCTCCCCAGTTGGTGAATTAACCTGTCCTGATAAGGCACTAGCTCAGCACATGTCCAGTGTTCCAATGGTTGTTGATTCCAGTATATAAGACCTAGCCCCTTACAGTGTTTAGGACAACACTGTAGGGCCATTTCAATTCAGAACTCAAGTGGTGGCTGATACTTCTTTAGTGACTGTATCATAGCCTAACTTCCCTTGAACTGCTCCATTTTCTTCTCCTCCCATCTTCCTTCCCCTCCTACTTCCTATCTTTTCTCTTCCCCCCTCCCCTCCTCTTCTCTCCCCTTTCCTCCCCTCTTCTTTCCCTTTGCTTCCCATCCTTTCCCTGCTCTACCCTCCACTAGGGGTTGATTCCATAAGCATTCTCTAGTAAGTGCTTGTAAAGAAATCTCTATCTCTGTGTCTACTTTCCAGGGAACCAAAGTTGCAACTATAGTGACATGGAGGGAGATCAAGGGTGGGAACTACCCTCTCACTCTTGGGTGGTGAGGAGTTGAGTTTCTTTTCCATTTGTAAAATGTTTTGGTGCAGGGAGAGGGAGGATTAAAGGAAGTTCAGTTACTACAGATCTCCATCCCCTGTGGGAAACATAAACACTCTTTTATCCCTTCTCAGCATCTATCACCTTATTTTCTATCCTGTACAAGTTGCCCTTTGATGTTTTTCTGCTTACTATCTGTCCACTCTCCCTCTTGTCCACACACCCACAAAGGAGAATGAAAACCTTACAGGGACAAGATCTTTCATTTACTAATGTTTTACAAACAAATAGAAGTTGTCAATAAATCCTAAATTAATACGTGAATGAAAGCATGAAGAGACCAATTGAAAGGCTGTGACTATAATGCAGGTGAGGGGCGTGGAGGCTGAATGACATGAAAGCATGAACATGAGAAGAAATGGATAGATTCTAGGGGTTTGGGGAAATGCCTAACTGGCCCCTCCCCAAAGTTCTCAAACCTGAAGGTGCACCAGATTCCCATGGAGGGGTTGTTAAAACATAGATTCCTTGGCCCTTTCTGGAGGCTGGAGGTATAACCTGATAATTTGCTTTTCTAACAAGTTCCTAGGTGGTATTCCTGAGTTGATTTTTGGGTTCACACTGGCTTAGAAGAACCTGCCTCTGAATCCTCTTTCCCCCAGGTTTTCAAGCCTTGTCCTCTGCCATCCTTCCCCCGTGTCCACCCTGCTCCTTTCACTAAGGTATCTTTCCAGGTCCTCATACTAATCAAGTCATTTGGCACATGCTGTTTCTCCTTATCTTCCTCTGCCTTTGGGATCTTCATACCTTTGAGATTTCAGCTCATTGGACAAGACTTTGGGAAAGCCTCCCTGGGCCTCTCAGAGTAGTGTAAGAATCCCTGTCAGTCATTGCAATAGGCATTCTTCAATCAAAGCCTCATTTGGGAAGTTATTTATTTAAGGAATATCTACCACCGAAGATTGAAAGCTCCATGGTGGCAGGGGCTTTGTCACTCTTATCATACCTGCTATCCCCCATTGGCTACTGGAGAGCTTGGCACCAGTGTGTGCTCTGCAAGTATTTATTGAATGAGTACTTTTACCCCATCCCCCCAAAAACCCATGCAATTATGTAAAACTGGGAAACTTGCAAATCCTTAGTATTAAAAGGAAAAGGCACCTCCCAAGGCCTTCCTATGTCCAATTGTGACCAGATTTAATATGTAAAGATGAGTCCAACACCCAAGCAGATGATTATTAAAGCTGTTCACTGCAAGAAGATTTTCAGCCTCGTTTGGTCTCTGGTTTTACTATTCATTATTTGCACATTTTGGTTCAGTTTAATGAGGTTTTTTAATTTGTTTATTATAGAGGTTAAGAGGAAAATGTTAGTATTCCCCAGGTGATCATAAACATCATACTTTTAAAAGGCAATTATGAAGTAACCCATTCATCTATTCTCGTTTAGTTTATTTCTAACTCTCATTATTTATTCTTATTTTCTCTGGACCACTGTTGGCATTATTTTCTGTTTATGAGCGTACCTTAAGTGTTACTTTTTTTGTTTTCTTCTCTTAAAAAAACATCTAGCATCTCAACTTCTATATTAAAATGCAGACACCAACACTAATCTTGGAATTTGTAAACAAAATAGGAATTATAATCAGACATTAGAGCCTTATCTCTGAAATACAGCCTAGTGTCCATACTAGGTTTTTCATTAAAAAAAACCCCACACAGAACATTTTGTGAACATTTATAGCATTTATATGTGCCGGAACCTGCCGGCAACGAACAGTACCTGATTGAGGGGGTGAGGATAAGAAAAAGACAGACAAGAACAGACGGGCATCGGGAGGGCTCAGACCTGAGGCCTACAGCCACGAATTTTATTTTTCCAACCTTTAAATACAATTCTGAAGGAGGAAATATTTATTTCAGGCAATCATTAAGGTGACCATTTCTCCTAACATGATGAGTTCCTGGACAGATAAGTTCCTTCAGCACCTGACCTATTACAACCACCTGACCTTTACAACCACCTATCTTCCTCTTATCTCACAGCTCCTTCTAACAATTGTTTTACCCTAAAGCAAAGACATCTGCAGTTAGTAGCATTCCTAGGGGTAATAATTTTCCACTTAGGTGGAAAGGGGGGCCCATGAGAGCTGTGTCCTACACCCCTGCCTGCATTCAGGCATATAGGACCCCTGCATTCAGGGCAGCTCCCCACATATACGGCCTTCAAAAAATACATTTTTTTTGCTGATCTGACCAAAAAATTGGTATAACTCTGTTTCATTCATACCAGACCGCTATTGTTGTGTTGGCTATTGTCATCTTTTTATTTGACAATCTAAGACAGAAGAAGTGAGTGCCCCTGACTGAATAGTCAGGTATTGCATGTTTTAAAAATTCTCATGGCACACTGGTTGAAAAATCACTGACCTAAGCCATTGTTCTCCAGCAGCTGCTTCATTAGGACTTCCATATGTGGTCATTTGTAGCACTCTGGCTGCCTTTCATTAAGCCAACTCTTATGGAAACCGAAACCTGACTTGCATATTATTCCATGGCCACTTTTTATCCAACTCTGGCTTTGTCCTAACACCCACTTAGTTCATAACTTTCTTTTCCATCCATTCAACAGATTATCAAGAAATAAAAAATAGTTTTAATAAAAAAATATATTTTCCAGCTTCATTGAGATGACTGGTAAATATTGAATATACTAGTATTTACAGTATACACATGTTTTGATGTACATATACACTATGAAGTGGTTACCACAATCAGGCAAATTAGCAAATTCATCATGCTACATAGTTACTTATTTTTAATGGTGAAAGCATTGGAAATGTACTCTAGCAGATTTCAAGTATACATACACTAGAGGCTCAGTGCATGAAATCTGTGCACTGGGAAAGGGGGGCGTGCTCTCAACCTGGCCTACACCCACTTGCACTCCAGAAGCCCTTGTGGGATGTCCAACTAATGGGTTAGGCCCATGAGGAGTGGGTCTAAGCCAGCCGTGGGCAAACTACGGCCCGCGGGCTGGATCCGACCCGTTCGGCTGTTCTATCTGGCCTCCGGAGCCCAAAGAGCGGAGGGTTCTCTTGCTCTCCCCTCCGCTCCTTCACCAGCAGCCCAAGATGAGAGTGCCAGCATAGTCAGATTGCTTTTGTTCCGGCCCTTCGGTCCAGTATAAGAACCCATAGTGGCCCTCCAGTCAAAAAGTTTGCCCACCCCTGGTCTAAGCCATCAATCAGACATTCTTATCGCTGCTGCTGCTGCAGAGAGAGAGGCTCCCACCAATGCTGCTGCACTCACCAGCCAAGAGCCCAGCTCAGGGCTTAGGGCTGAGTGGCATTCCCCCTATGGGAGTTCACTGATCACCAGGGGGCAGCTCCTGCATTGAGTGTCTGCCCCCTGGCATTCAGTGAGCATCACAGTGACTGATCATGCTGCAGTTCCATCAATTTGCATATTAGCCTTTTATTATATAGGATTATTATTGAATTTAGTATCCATGTTGTACACTAGGTATCTAGAACTTATTTTTCTTATAACTGACCATGCGTGCCCTTTGATCAATATTCCTCTGGTAACCACCATTTTAAAGAAGTTATGGGAAAAGGACAGAAGAGAAAAAGAAAAAGAAAGGGATGGAAAGGAAAGAAAAGGAAGCAAGCATAAGGAGTTGCAGGATTTTTGAATCATTCTCTAGCCTTAGCTCATGCACCCATCACTCTGCACTTCTCAGTAGCACACTTAATTGAAATAAATTATCTAGGGAGTGAGCTAATTTTATAATGCTCAAAAGAAGATGGTATACAATACTAGGAACCTGCAATAGTATTCTCCTTGGTGTTTTTTATTGGTATGAGGATGGACTTGATCATTTTTAAGTGAAATGTAAATATGTGTGAGAAAAATTATGATAAAATAGGTTTTTAAAACCAAGTAGCCTCCTTTGCCTGCTCCTAATTACTATTCTTCAAACCCCTTATTGTGGTTCTCCAAGTCTTTCATACATTTGTTTATTAGTCCCCTGTTTTCTCTTATAAACTTCCATGTTCTGATGCCTATGTGTTTGGTGCATGTTATGAAAACTGACTTTTTAAATAAACATTCTTGCTGCCCTGGAGGTTAGGAGACCCTTTGAAGAAACTGGAGAAGTGATATGGGTCTTGAAATGGGAACAGTAGGCTTCTGATAACAAGCCAAAGAGGGTCAAAGTTCCTTTAAATATTTGATCAGTACTCTGTAGTCCTCGAAAATCTCAGGTAAAAAAAAAAGTCCATCGGTACGTGACCAACAGCAAAGTTAGACTAGCTTTGATAATATAGCACATAGTCTAAAACTTGTTGTTACCAAGTCACCAAGATGTTTCCAAATAAGTAAATGTGCCCAGTTGAAGACCACTATCTGATCTACCCCAAGGGTGGGTTGTGGGAGGACCTCCACCACCATAAACATCATGCAGGGCCCTCCACGCTCACTTGGCATCTAGTGTCTGCTCCTAGCATCTTGTGACATTCTGCCTACAGGATTTTGGTGGCCTATGGACTATTCTCAGCTGTGTGCTGGGCAGGCTAGAAATGTCAAGGAATTAAAGCCCCTGGACACAGCATGCCACTAATTACAGATAGGATTTAGTAGAAAAACACTCCACATCCCTCAGCTTGCAGTTGGGACAGATATGAAGTATCTCCCCACTCAGTGCCCCCCTGTTCCCCAGCAGGGCTGAGCCCCATTGCCAGCAACAGTTATCTGTTTATTACTACACAATTTTCAGTTTCTTTCATTTAGGGTAATTTTTCTTAGATGACTCTTTGCACTCTAGCCCTGATTTCAGGGTATGTTTTGGGGAGTACCCTATTAAAGACATCTACCATATATTCTAAATATTAGATTACTGAAGTCATCCTAATTATTTTATTATTTTTTTATCCTATTGTATGTCAACCATCCTCCATTTCTCTTTTTCCCTGCATTCCAAGGTCACATAGCCCTATCCTACAAGGTAACTTTTTTTGGGAATAATGTATAAGTAATACCACCATTAGCTAAAGGATAATGTATAAAATAAGGAAGTAGATATAACAGTGGACTCTTAAAAATACTTTGGATGGTTCCCTTAAAAAAAAAAAAACTACCTCATTAAATTCCAGGAGATAATATGTTTATAAAAAAAATAAGTCCTGGCTGGTGGTGTGGCTCAGTTGGTTGTAGCATAGTCTCAGTTGGAGAGCAGTCTCAGTTGCACTGAAGGGCAATGGGTTCTATTTCAGTCAGATTACATAACAGGTTAAGGGTCTGATTCCTGGTCAGGGTACCTATGGGAAGCAACCAATTGATGTTTCTCACATCAGTGTTTCTCTCTCACGTTCTCCCTCTCCTCTCCTCTCCTCTCCTCTCCTCTCCTCTCCTCTCCTCTCCTCTCCTCTCCTCTCCTCTCCTCTCTTCCTCTTCTCTCTCCCTCCCTCCTTCCCTCCCTTCTTCTCTGTCTTAAATTAATGAAAAAATATCCTTGGGTGAGGATTGAAAAATAAAGGATAAAAAGATAGGAGATATTTAAGCAAGACTTTCTTAAATTAGTTTTTGTAAGAACCTTAGAGCATCATACATAAAGTAGAAAAACACCCAAATCAACACCAAGCATTTCTCAAAAAATAGGAGAACCCAAAAGTGTACATCCAAAGTTTTGAATTGAAAATGACAGTCAGAAGCATAAATCTGGAAAAGTTTCCTTAGAATTCTCCTTTACTGGATTGAGTGGGCAGCTAGCTTACTTAGGCTGTCAGAGGAAAGGAAGTAGATGTCACCAGCCAGACAAGCGTTGAATTGTTTGGGGCTGTACTGCACGTCAAGGTTTGGCAGACCTGACAGAGAAAATATACGTCACTTTGTGTTGGAATGGAAAAGAATTGCTCGTGTTCATTACAGAGGCAGAGCTCTTCAGAAATGCGGCCTGATGCAGTCAGATCTCCACCCCACGGAGTGGAAGGGCTTCATTCAAACCAGGTCACCGAGTGCTTTGGGAACACAGCCCCAGAGAGATTTGATGCCAGGATGAATTTTGTTACACACCCAATGGCAGAAGTTAGCCATTCTTTTATTTTTGATGTTCTTAATAAACTTTCTAAAATACAGCCATGAGTACTTCAAATATTAGGTCTGTAGATAAATGTATTTACAAAGTACATGGTGATCCACTTCTCAATTGCTGGGTAACATGCTACCCCAGTCTTAGTGACATAAAGTAGCAACAGTTGTTATTATTGTCTGTTATGATTCTGAGGGTCCACTAGGTCCAGCTAAGTAGTGACACCTTGGAGGCTATCATGAATCCACACTCAGAGGGTCCCTGGGGCTACTGTCATCTCAAGGGCTTTTGTTCCCATGCACATACTGTTGTCTGACTGGGGAGAGAAAACAGTTGGGAGTCTGGAACAACCGGGACTGCTTGGCTTTGGTCTCTGCCTCTGTCTACTCTCTCCACGTGGTCTCCGCAGGAGGATGGGTGTAGGATAGCTGGGCTTCTCACTTGGTGGCTCCAGGCTCAAAAGAGGCATGTCTCCAGATAGAACCAGGCCATGGTTAGTAGGAAGTCACGTAGGCAGCCGATATTCAAGGAGGGGTATACACTCCAGTTCTTGATGGAAGCACTACCAAACAATGTGCACACTTTTTTGTCTTCAACCAATATCCTGAACAATGTTCCTTTTTCATCATTTCAGTCTTATCGATGTTTATAAGCCCCCTGTATCTACCCTAATACCATGCTCAGTCATTGCTGGAAAAAAAAGGCTAACTTAATATATCAAAATTGTAATACTTTTGCTATTCAGTTGTACTTTTAAATTTATCTGTGGGAAGGGTTAACAGAGAGAACTATAGATTCAAAAATAAGATGGCAACTTCTAAATCAAGAAAAAAATATGTATTATTGCTTTTTGCATTAAATTCAACCGATATCTATATTAACTTGCTGTAAGTATAACACTGTTCGAGGCTGCTGTGATGAATACAGCTAGGATTCAAACCCTGCCTGTCTTTAAGAGTCCATGCTGCCTGACTGGTTTGGCTCAGTGGATGGAGCATTGGCCTGTGAACTGAGGGGTCTTTGGTTCGATTCTGATCAAGGGCATGCATTTTGGTTGCGGGCACATCCCCAGCAGGGGATATGCAGGAGGCAGCTAATCAATGTTTCTCTCTCATCAATGTTTCTGACTCTCTATCCCTCTCCCTTTCTCTCTGTAAAAAAAAAAATCAATAAAATATATATATTTTTAAAAGAGCCCATGCTTTTGAACATATGTGAGGCTCTATCTACTGCTGTTCTCAGGAATTCCTAGTTAAGTTGGGAGCAGGGTGGGCAAACACATTACTCGGGGATAAGTGGTGTAGCAGGATGTTCAGGAAGTGCTAGAGAGAAAACACAGGAGATGAAAGGCTGCACTCTCCCCGAGGGACTTGGAAGCTCCACAGAGGACAGTACCCTTGACCTGACTGGGAAAGGGCACAGCCCATTGAAAAGCTGTTATTTCCAGGAACCAAGATATTTTAGAATATTTTGAAAATCTGTATGACGTTACAAGTACTTCTACCCACCTTTCTAAGTAAGAGTAATTAAAAGTTTATTCTTTTAAAAGAGATTTATCCTTCAGGGTTGCCTAAGTAAATATTTTGCTCTCTGTTAAGTGTTCCTACTTGGAAGAAGTATAAATATCTACTGATATGTTTACATGAGTCTCTCTAACTTCATAAAATTTTCTAACCTGTTTTTTTTTTCTTTTGTTTTTTTTTCTCCAACTCTTGGTATTAAGTATTAATTCTCTGGGGAAATATGGAGTGATAGATTGACCTCTACAGAATAAATTTAATACAAAGTAATTTATGGGGTTTTAGTTTTGTATTGCTGCTCATTTATCTAGCTTTTAAGAGTTCACCCATGTTCTCAGCCTAAGCTCCCACAGGCTAGCAGAATGATGCTGAAAGCAAGAGTAGGCAATTTTCAGTTATTTTAAAGCTTTCTAGGAATGATAGGTTATGATTTCCCTTGTCCTATGATTTAACCAGTTTTAAAACATACATTTCTTTCTGACTCAGAAAATTGTTCTTGGTGTAGGTTATCTGCTTATTCAAAGTTTTGCTGGTGACTTAATTCAACTACGTAATAGCACATGAAATTTTGTAACCACAAATTACCTATCATTAATAGTTTCTTCTGTCTAAGTAACCAACACCATCTTTTCCTAAAAACAGTTTTAAAAAAAAGAAAGAAAATCAGAGCCAGGTTCTATATTATTTTTATTTTACTTTTATGGCCTTCCAAAAGTTTTCAAAAAATATATATATATGGTTATTAAGATAGAAATACAACACTGAAACAAAAGCTGATATTTGCCAGAATGTTGGCATGGCCATTTTCACAGGGCCCAAACAAAAGATCTAAACAGGATGGAAGATTTATTCATTTTTCACGCTAAGTTCTGAACCAGTGGCAGCTTGAGGTGCCCCTACTCCACATTGTTGTTTGAGTATCCTGGCTTCAACTCTCTGCTAGGGTATTTAGATGGCTGACCATAGATCACAACCTGGATCTCATTCTAGCTTTGGGAGAGAAGAAGAAAGTAGAGGGCCAGCAGTTTCCTTTTAAAGACATGATGTGGAATGCTAATACATCATTAATGCTTAAGCTCAGTTAGCCAGAACTGAGTCAGATGACCATGTTTAGCTGCAAGGGAAGATGGGAAATGTTGTCTCCAGCTCAGAGGTTTCCCTTGGAAGAAAGGTAGCATGGACAGTTAGCAGTCTCTGCCATAGAGGACCTGTTTATTACAGATCAGTTCAGGGTCTTCCTAATTTTGCTTTATGCTCAATTCTCTCGATAACTTGTGGTTCACTTCGGCCCGCAGGCATTTTTCTGATACTGCTATGGATGGAATATGTATGTGCACACACAAACCCATGAAAACATGACTAGGGGTGATTTGCTTATATTGTTCACCACATATTTCTTTCTCTTATTTCTCTTGCTAAATTCCGTTGTCACAGCTTGAATTTGAATTCTGCTGCTTCTGCAGGGTGTTCAAAATGGTAAGAAGAGGCAGAGGCAGGAGTATGTATGTAGCCAGCTTCCTTTGCCATTGCATTGACTTTTTTCATCTTCATTTTTAAGCATATGACTAGTGGGTGTTTGGTGCATTCCCCAATGGTAGTCCTAACCCACTCTATTTTAATTTTAATATTAATTCTGCATCATTTCTACTGGGATACTCTATTTTTTATTACTTTATTCTTGGAGGACTTACAAATATTTATCTTATACATTGGTATGTCAGAGCAATATAATTTTATGAATTAAATAAGTATATATGCATATGAAACAATAACTTATTACTTCTATTTATGCTACATTGGGCATATTAAAGTTAGTGCTATTTTGATATGCTCTGTGATAGATGCTCCCAAATAAGATGTCTTAGGAATGTCTTGCTGCTCCAATGTTCTTAGAAGACTCTCAGGTGTGTGTGTTTGTTGAGGGGCAAAGGTGTGTGTGTATGCAAGGGCAGGTTGCTCAGAAAGAAAATTGAACCATAAATTAAATTTTATGTTATGGCCATCCAGTCATGGCCATCCAGTCAACTGACTAACCACCGCGTGCAAAATCAAGGAAAAACTTTCAACTTTGAGCAGCCTCAATATTTTCACAATCCGGTGTCAAACCAGGAATACAAGATTCAATTGATGACTCTAACTTATTGCTATTACTCAATTGGTTAGCTTGGGGAGATCTTAAATAACAAAGTTTAAGTCTGTACTCCTGTATTCAGATCCAGGATTCTCTTCCAGAGAAGACACGGAAACTGCCTACTTGCTTTTCTCCTGGATATGTTTAGAAATGGTTGAAAGCCTCTCAGCATGAGCTGCCAGATCTTTGAGCTTAGGCAGTATTTTTGTTTTCTGTTTGTTTTTTGTTTTTTTGTCTTATCAGCCTAAAATGAAGACACATTTTTACTCACCACACTTGCAGCCATTGTTTCGTTTTTACCCTTGTGTGCAGAGCTGAGCCATTTCCTTCTTTTAGCTGCCAGAAATGTCAGTGATCAGTTTCTTTTCAAAATGTTTCCATATTTTGTCACGTGTGCAATGATAATGTCACCAACGGCAGTGGCCTCTTCTTCTGCTAGTGGAGCCCAAAGCCAGATGTATGATGAGACTGTTAAGCATTATTCCCTTCCTTATTAAAATCGTTGGATTTGGGCTGCAGTTCCTTTTTAGAGTTTGCTTCAGAGTCCACCTATGTGATACTAGTTCTGCTCATGACAGCACAATTTCATGAAGACCCTGCCTTATGCATTTTGTGAAATCTCCTACACAGCAGAAATGTGCATTAAAATAAGCATTACTTAGCTGTCTGAAAAAGAGCTATATTTCAGTTTTCCCTCTTGTTAATAAAGACTGACATTTTGTATTTGAAGATCAAAGAACTGATAGGTGAAGCAGGTATTAAGGAGTAATTCTTTTCTTGGGAAAAAAATACTTAAAGATAACCCCTCTCCCTATCCTTCTCCTGATACAAAAATGTAGGGTACAACTATGGGACCTTAGAATGAATGGAAATGATGATATTGAATCAATAATAATAGCTGCTATTTTTTCATTGCTTATCATGTGCTGGGCCCTGAACTTAGGTCTTTACATTGTATTAATTATCAAAGCAACCAAAGGGGGCAGATATTACTCAGCATCTGGGAAGCTGATGCACAGAAAGGTTAAGTAACCTGCACCAAGTCTCATAGCTGTAATTACAAAGCTAGAATTTGAATACAGGCCATCCGGTTCCAGAGCCTATATGCTTAACTATTGCAACAAGAACACAACTCTTCCAAGTTTTGTATGTAAATGTTCAAGAAACTGCACTTTATAACCATAGGAGAGCCATGCAACACTAATAGAATATTCTTTAGAAGGCTCTCAAATGTTGCTCTAGCTTATGAGGTTGGTTACATTTCACTGGTCCAATTGCATTCATACCTCATGTCTAGCAACCAGTTCTGTAATTCTCATGAGTATATGTCACTCTATGGAGCTTTCTTGTTTCTGTAGGAGAGACTGTTTTAGGATTTCTATCTTCTTTATAATAATCACAGTTTCCTGCAAAGTCAGCCGAGTGTTCCCCAACTCTATTTTGAGGACAAACTTGTTGGCATGCAAGTGATTCTGAAAGACCATGTCTGTGCATTTTGTTAATGGTTGAGTTGAGGAATAATATTTCGATCTATGACAATAGCATCTTGGTTCTTTGCTCTGTCATAAAATATGGATGTAAAATAGAATAAAGTATGGAGGAGAGAAGTAGGAAGTATGATGTCATACTCTCTCAGGCATAAAGTAGGGTTGTGAGAGTATATTGCATATTTAATATATATTAGGAACTTCTTAAGTATATGAGGTTGAACCCTATTAAATAGCCATTTTGTAGGTCAAAACAGTTAACAGAATTTATATCCCTACCCATGCACAGATAATACACAGATTCACTGTATTATCTAAAGATATTTATCCTGCCAACTCAGTCAATAAAACAAGTAAACAAAGCTCAAAATGACCCATGGGATTTTGCTTGACCTGAAGATGATAGTGAATCTTGCATAACTGATGTTTGGATGTGGGTTTTGTCAGAGAAGAATGTTCTGAAGACAGACACTTGCTTTTGGAATATTATACCCACTGTGATATTTGAAGGCAGCATTTTCACCCTGAAATAATTAGACTAAGTCCATGTGATTTTTTTTCCATGTTAAAATCAGTAGATGTGTGTTACCCAAAGCTGACATTTTGAGATTTAAACACACACACACACACACACACACACACACACACACACACAAACTCACACACACACAAATCTTCTGAAGGCAAAAAGCCTTATCCCTTTGCAGGCTGCTGCCTTTCAGTGGGTTTTGTTGTTGGGGCATGTCAGTGCTACAGTGATGTGAGTGGTTTTCCACACCATCATTGTTTTTTTTTTAATTGTATTGATTTTTTACAGAGAGGAAGGGAGAGGGATAGAGAACTAGAAATATTGATGAGAGAGAAACATCGACCAGCTGCCTCTTGCACACCCCCTACTGGGGATGTGCCCACAATCAAGGTACATGCCCTTGACTGGAATCGAACCTGGGACCTTTCAGTCCTGCAGGTCAATGCTCTATCCACTGAGCCAAACCGGTTTCTGCACCATGCCCATCATTTTGACAGAACTTACTAAAAGTTCCTGAGGTGTAGTGTCTGCTTCTATCGGACCATTCCATGTTTAGTTATTATGCACGCAACTGAAGAGGGATTTTAGAGTATTTTGGTCCTAAACAAAGAGCTTGTTGATGGACTAAAGTTATCATTTTTTTCTTTTTTAATTAAGAAAAAGTCCAAAAGCTCACAGAAGGTGGGACACATATTCAGTTTGGGGGATTTATCATATAAAGTTGAAGAGGTGTTTGTGTATGGTAAAAAATGACAGCTTGCAAAACAGTACTATGTAGATTTTTGCATTCACCTTATGTGGCTTACTAGCACACTACTCTGTAGAATTAGTGATGTAAACAAACACACATATGCAAGCAGCACAGATAAGACAGTAGGTCCAAGAATGAACAAACATGGCTTTGAGACTCATGTCTCCCATGTAACCACTATCATTCCTGGGCCTTTATCTTCTCATCTATAAAACAAGATGATTGGAAACCAAGAACTGGAGAGCCAGGATGGGAGCTGGATTTCTATTCTTGGCCCTAGAGTTTCTGGCCTCTGAACTGGCAAAACCCACAAAGCATTTGACCTTGTTTCCATCTTTCATGTTGCTCCCTGCTGACCTTGGTATTTAAAGGAACATCATTTTGGTGACTTGCTGTCAGTGGGGCTTGCGCTCTGGCTACTTTCCAGTGGTGGGATGGATTTATGCCGATACACTGACACTTGCTTTCCCCAGATGCCTTCTCTCCCGGTTTCTGCTGTAGGATTGAGGAAACCTGCTGACGTCAATGAGAGTTTATTTGTTCTTTGTAAACAAGTTTGTAGGAAGCAGTTATAGGGTTAAGCCTCAGACTGACCTGCTGGCAAAGTCTCAAACAAGTCCCAGTTTGGAGGGCACAGTCCTCTAAGCATAATTAAGCTTGATCTTGTAACTGCTCCCTAGATCTTTCCTGGGGAGCTAGTGGGCAGTGGGAGGGACAGCAAGTGCAGCCAAAACAAGTGAAACTTACAACATTGTAAACTACCTTGTTTGTCCCTGATTATAAATAAAGCCTCAGCTTTGCAGTCTGGATCTGTTCTGTGGCCTCAGCCAGGCACAGAAGATCCACCTAGATCAGCAGTGGGCAAACTATGGCCCGGGGGCCAGATCCGGCCCGTTCAGCTGTTCTATCTGGCCCGCGGAGCCGAAAGAGCGGAGGGTTCTCTTGCTCTCCCCTCCGATCCTTCACCAGCAGCCCAAGATGAGAGTGCCGGCATGGTCAGGTTGCTTTTGTTCTGGCCCTCCGGTCCAGTTTTAAGAACCCATTGTGGCCCTTGAGTCAAAAAGTTTGCCCACCCCTGACCTAGACCCAGCCTTTTCTCTTTGTCTATCACTTCTCCATCCTTCGTTGCCTCCACTCAGGCTTGCCGAACCCTTGGCTGTGCTGGCACGGCACACAGGTTAACATAGAAAAACCTAAATAGACCCCAGAATAGAGAGAACTTAAGTAAGATGTATATTAGCCAGAACATTTTGTATGATCTTATCTTAGATAGCTAAGATCATATCTTAGCTATCTCTTGTGGCATAATATCAGTGGTCAACATGTATTGAACATTGTTTTAAGTACTTTCCATGTATCATTTCATTTAAACTTGATCACTACGTTATAGTAGAATAACTATGGCTATCTACAGATGTGAAAATGGAGGCTCTGAGAGACTAAATTTCCTATTTAAAGTCACAAATAACCAGTCAGTGGCAAAGACAAGACTTGACCAAATCAAATTCCAGAGATAGTGCTTATCACATTGCCCCCCTCTTTAGCTGAGTATGGGGCACTCCCTACTCTTCTAAGTATTTGGAACCATGGCTATGAGCACTGTTACTTTATTTTTTAAATATATTTTTATTGATTTCAGAGAGGAAGGGAGAGATAGAAACATCAATGATGAGAGAGAATCATTGATTGGCTGCCTCCTGCACACCCCGCACTGGCGATCAAGCCCGCAACCTGGGGATGTGCCCTGACTGATAATCAAACAATGATCTCCTGGTTCAGAGGTTAGCACTAACCACTGAGCAGTGCTGGCCGGGTGAGCACCGTTACTTTTTGAGATGCTGCCTTGCCCCTACTCAATTGGAGTCCCATTTACCAGGTACATCACTCAGGGCACATATTCTTGACGACAACACAGCTTTGTTTCTCAGGTAGTATGTTGTGGTAGAATAAACATTGTGTGCATCCTTACACATGATAGTCATTGCTTCAGAAATGAATATTTAGTTCTGTGCAATTAATGTCATTACAAGACAGTCATGTCTTTGCATCTCCAGTAATTTGAATCAAAGCAGGAAAAAAAGCTTTATTATAATTTACATAACTTAAGGGCAAATTTCTTCAATGACTTTTAAAATGGCATTTTGAAATGAAGATGTCTTGTCATTAGTCAAGAAGAAAGCATTCTGGAGATCAACTGATTGCTTGTAATAGTGCTGGTAAGAGGGCATTAGGCTTCTGTACTACTTCTAAAAGAACTGTTGATGGCATGGAGGAATCCAGAGGAGGAGGGAAGGTTGTAGAACAGCAGGAGCCAATGTGAACATTCGGAGCCTTTAGCCCGGAAAGAAAAGTCTAAGGAGAGGCAGGAAGCTGTTGTCAGCTCTCTAAGGAAAAATTATTAAAATTCATCCTGAATTTTCCAGCTGGCGGCACCAACACTAAAGGGTAAATAAAAAGTAGTCACAGTAAGGAATTCAAACAACACATTTAAAAAATTCCTTACTAGAGTCAACAATAGGCTGTAATTCTTCCAAAAGTCTTTCTATGAAAACTAAAACCTATATATAAATAAATATATACACATTCTGTATCATGCAGATTAAAAAAAATGGGATCATGGTGTGCATGTTTTTCTTACATATTTGGGAGGCAAATTTGAACTCCATATAATGAAGAGATGCTAAAAATTGAGACTTTTTAACAGTGGAATAGTGGCCTCATGAGTAGTGAGCCTGCATGAGTATAAGTAATTAAAAATAGTATGGGCCAGTCGAAACCGGTTTGGCTCAGTGGATTGAAAGGTCCCAGGTTCCATTTCGGTCAAGGGCATGTACCTTGGTTGTGGGCACATCCTCAGAAGGAGGGGTGCAAGAGGTAGCTGATCAATGTTTCTCTCTCTTCGATGTTTCTAACTCTTTATCCCTCTCTCTTTCTCTCTGTAAAAAATCAATAATATATATATATATATATATATATATATATATATATATATATATATATTTAAAAATAGTATGGACCAGCCTGTCTTCAATATGCAATGTAGATTCTGATTCATTAGGTCTAAGGTGGGCTGTGAGAGTCTGAATTTTTAATAAAGCTCCTAGTTGATGCCAGTCCTGGGGATGCTTAGAATGGTTGCCTGTCTTGGTTTGAAATAAAATACTTTTAAGTTCCCTTATAAGTTTAAGGTTTTATTTTATCTTGATTACATATACATCTATTGAAGCAAATGTTGATTACATATAGGTGTTTCTTTTGTTCTTCTTTCACTAATAAGGTCAGTCTGAGAAACTATGATGATAACTGTGGTTATAAACTTTCCTATTTGAACATTCAAACCAAACGTTATGGTCCTTAACTTCTACTGGCTTCTGATTTCTTTATTTAGAAAAATATGTATCTATAAATAAGACAAATATCTTATATTTGTCTAAGTTTCCATAGAAACAGAGGCATTATATTTACATGATGTCCCTTATAATTCTCATAGAAGGAACCAGAATAAAAATAATAATAAATAACAAAGGCTAAGAACAATTTAAGCATGGCTTACGTGCTAAGCACTGCTTTATGGGTTTTATATAATTAAATGATTTAATATAAAATATAAACCTATGAAATAGTCATTATTATTATTATTATTATCCAACTAGAGGCATGGTGTACAAAATTCATGGACTTGGGGGGAAGAGGGGTCCCTCAGCCTGGCCTGTGCCCTCTTGCAGGCCAGGAGCCTTTGGTGGG
The DNA here is from genome assembly GCA_963924515.1 of Vespertilio murinus. Lineage (NCBI taxonomy): Eukaryota > Metazoa > Chordata > Mammalia > Chiroptera > Vespertilionidae > Vespertilio > Vespertilio murinus. Next base: position 65,007,611 of record OZ004709.1, read on the forward strand.
ACATCTGACTGCTGGCTTAGGGGAGCGGGCCTAAGCCATGAGTCTGACACCCTTAGCATTGCCGCAGAGCCAGGAGGGGCTCCCAACACCTCTGCTGTGTTTGCCAGCCATGAGCCCAGCTCAGGGCTTTTGGCTGAGCAGTCCTGCTTTAAGCATCTGCTCACTGATGATCAGTGTGCATCATACTGACCGGTTGCTCTGCCATTTGGTCTATTTGCATATTAGCCTTTTATTTTATAGGAGTTTATAGAAAAAGACAGTAAGGTAAAAGAATATTAAGTAATTTGACTAAGGTCACCCAGCTACAGTAGTAAATGATAGAATTGGGATTTGAACCCAGGTATCTGGCTCCCAAGTTGGCAATCTCATCTATTGTAACCACAATGGGAAAATTTATTTGGATAATGCTGAGTAAGATAGCAACTTGTACTTATATGAAAGTGTGGGTTTTCATTTTGTTATCATTAGAGTACATACCTTTTTCCTGTGAGGTGATGGCTTAGTCTTGAGAATATTCATTTCTTAGCCTTTTGAGAGGATCCATGCTGAGTTTTGTAAATTCTAACTTATCTGTGGAATTGTTTTTGAAACATGGAATCTGTTGGAATCTCCAATGTCATGAAATGAAACTTAAAGTATCATATGTAAGATGCACTTGAGACTTTTAAAAGTGAATAACTATAATTTTATGACATGTACTAAAACTAAAGGATACTTGAGTTTCAATAGTAGTTTGAGTAATTAAAAATTTTTTTTTTTTCAAAATGATACCTAATGCCTGAGGTATTCCATAATATCCTTAAGAGGGAAGTTACTTCAGATATGTAATTTCTTTTCCAAAGAGGCTTATTTTCTTAGTCAGTAAACTGTGCTTAAGACTTTGTATTTACTCTTTAAGTTTTTTTCTTTTCTTTTCTGTAAGCAAGATGAAAAAGAGTAATTAAGAATAAGAGTGAGTTTCTGACACCTCAAACCACAAAACTGTTCCTAAGGTGTAGACCTGCCCGTTTCATCACATTGTGGCCATTTTTAGGGGTTCGACAGAAGGTGGGCAGTGACATAGGGGAGCCAGTGCCTGATGAGGCACCTGTGGCCTAGAGCGAGGGACACCCATGTCAGTTGACGGGGCCATCTTCTGGAGGGAGTCACAGTTCTAAGAAATAACAGGGGCTGTTTGTTTCTACCTTCAAATATCTAAATTTATGAAATTTTAATAGTAGATGATACATTTACACAACTCAAAAGATATAAAAGACAGGATTTTAAGAATGAGAGGCATGTTAATTATTCATGGAGCTCAGCCCATCACAGGGACGTTCAAGCACTGTCCTGTCTCTCTGGGGGAATACATCCTGCTCATGGAGCCAGCAGCATAATTGTTTTGTTAAGGTTAATGACACATATGCCTTTTTATTATCAAGATCTTTCAGGGAGAAAGCAGTGCTGGGATAAGCTTTGAGTACTAAAAAGCGCAGCTCTGGTGTGAGTTCCCTGTCTCTCTTTTTAAATTGATCTCAGAGAGAGGAAGGAAAGGGAGAGATAAAAACATCAATGATGAGAGAGAACCATTGATCATCTGCCTCCTGCACACTGAGTCAGCAACCCAGACATGGGCCGTGACCAGGAAGTGAGCTGTGTCTTTCTGGTTCATAGGTGGACACTCAACCACCAAGCCACACTAGCCAGGCTGAGTTCTCTATTTTGCTGAATATCTTTGCATTTTGTGGTGTGTGCTGACGTTCAAAGGCCTAATTAGCAAAGCTGTGACAAGGTGATAAACGTAAAAGTCATCAATAAAGAGATTTTATCCTGAGATCAGAACAAATATTATCTTTTAAGTTTTATTTTAAATATTAGTGGTTCTTTTTTGAGATGTAATTTCTACACAGGAAAATGTACAGATCTCAAATGTATCACTGAGTGAATTTTAACAGGTCTGTATAGCTAATGTAACCATATTGTGTAGATAACGGTAGGATATTATGGTCCTAGACCCTGGCCTGGTATCTCAGTTGGTTGGAGCATCATCCTGATATGCCAGGGTTGAGGGTTTGATCCCTGGTCAGAGTGCATGCAGGAATCAACCAATGAATGCATGCATAAGTGGAACACCAAACTGATGTTTCTTTTGCTTTTTCTCTCTCTCTCTTTAAAAATCAATTAAAATATTAGGGTCTTAGACAGCTCTCTTTTTCCCTCTTCTGGGTGATGCTTCTCCCCCTCTGACCTCTGCAGATGGCTGGTATCCCAGCACTCAGCTTAGTTTTACCTATTCTTGCCCTTCACTAAGTGAAATCACATGGCATATTATTGTGTGTCTGGTTTCTTTCACTCATCATATTGTCTTTGAGATTCATCCATGTTGCTGCATGTCATGAAGTATTCTTTCATGTGAGTTTACCATAATTTGTTTGGTAATTCTCCAAAGAATGAATGTTTGGGTTATTTTTAGTTTTGAGCTCTTATGATTAAAGGTTGCTATGAACAATTTTGAGCAGGTCTTTTTTTGTGGATGTACTATTTCTCTTTGGTAATTAGCCAGGATTGGATTTGAATCACAGGGTGGGTATCTATGTAACTTTATTAGAAACTCCAAAAACAGTTTCCAAAGTGTCTGTGTCACTTCACACTCTTACCAGCAGAGGATGAGATAAAAGAAGTTGTCTTGATCAGAGTGATAAGCTGTCACTGCTCCTTTTGTGGACTGTTCCTCAGTTTTATTTATCACTGAGCTGGAGCAAGTAGGAGAGAGCGTTGGTCTGGGATGGGAGGCAATGCAATTACTGAGTCAGTGCACTGTAGAGGCAATTCATCCTCCCCCTTCTAGCAGGACGAGCTCATTTGCTCCCAGATCTCCACCTCAGCCCAGTGATGCCTGCCAACCTTCCATTAAGAGCACACCATCGGGCAGACTGGCTGTGTGACAGAATTAATTCTGGGCCTGGCTTTCAGCCCACCTGCACCTTGACCTCCTCTCTGCTTGTTCTCTCTCCACACCCACACTGTGTTCATCCAGCTTCACAAATTCTCTGTCCTGTTTTGGTGATTTACTTGGTTGGCTCTCTTACCACTGAAGCTTTGTCATGACTTCTCTCAATAACAAGTGCATGAGTGACTTTGGGCAAGTTACTCAACGTCTCCTAGCTGCTGTTTATTTGTCTGTAAAATGGGGGTGAGAGTGCTATGAGCATTAGATTGCTAATACTTAAAAAGGGCTCTGTGTGGGGTCTGGTGCCCCTTACATATGCTCAGCAAATGCTGACTGTTCTATACCCAGCAGGGCCCCTCCTGATGAACTTCTTACATATTGTTTCTCCCTGCCTCTGTGTCTACTTAATGGGTAGTTCTGGTTAAAGACCCTCTTCGGAACTGCCTTAGGAATTCTTGTAAAGGTCTCTTCCCTTTCCAAAGCTCAGCCACCAACTGTCACTCGGAGAAATAGTTAAGATGACATGGGAACCATTTCTGCTGAAGACTTTAAAATCCCTGCCAGATTGTTCTGAGCCCTTTGGATTTCCAATTCCATGTTTTCCAGGATAAGAATTAAGTTTTAAGCATTATATGCTAAATATAGATCTCCATTCCGCATTTTCAAGGATTTTAATATATTATTAAACTCTAGTTTTGACATGCAGAAGAGTATCTCGTCTTTAAAAAATGAATTGTCAGCATATGCCAAGCAGCCAAACACCATCGTTCTTCATTCCGGAAGTTCCTATGATCTCATGGATGTCTAAAGTGCCTTTCCCATTCACAACAGTGAGTTCTGGAAATAGGAAGGTCATTGTTTTTATCTTAAGCGATGTCATCTAATAGCTGCCCACTTTCTTTCAAGCTCTTCACCTTGCAGTGTCTGGCAGGACTCAGTGAAGCAGGCTGGCTGTTCACATGCATCCCCTGCTGCCTCTGCCGTTATGCTTGGACCTCTCTCCTTGCCCAGTCCCACCAGGATCCCTGCCCTGGCACACATATCTGGGTGCTTCTCTTCTCCTTGTTTTTACTCATGTTACTTCCTTTTACCAACAATAAATCATTATCAACTACACATTCCCAGACAGTGCTGCTCCCCATCACAGCAAAACTCTTAGAGAATGGTCTTCATTCGGAGCCTCTGCCTGCCCCTTTCCATTCTCATCTCAACACACTGCCCGCAAAGTTCTTACCTCAGAGATGTATGTCCAACATCTTGTCATCAGTTTTCATTGCGCTTGGCCCCTTAATATCGCCTGACATGGCTGATGGGCTGTTTTTTCCTTGAAATTCTGTCTTCTTGTAGTCCCTGAAGTGTCATATTTGCTGCCTTTTGCTCTTGACTTCTCTGCTCCCAGATCAGCATGGCAAAGATACTGCTTCTCCTTGTGCATTTACCCTCCTCGCAGAGGCCTTTCCATCCTGGTCCTGAACTGCTGAACTGTCCTAACCAAAGCCACTACCTTTTACCCCTTCATCTCAGCACTTATCCATACCTGACATGCTCATTTATTGACATACATGTTAACATTTCATGGGGTAGTTTGCTGCTCTCCAATTGCACCTTTGGCGATAATGATAGTTGACATTTATTGATGACCTGCTATGTGCTAGTTAGTAAACTAAGCACTTTGCGTACATTAGCTCATTTAATATTCATGATAACTTCATAAAGTAGGAACTGTTGTCTTTATTTTATGTAGGTAAAAACTGATGTGCAGGGAAGTTCAATAACTTGCACTTGGTCCCAAAGCTGTAGGTTACAGAGTGAGGATTCCGACCTGGCTATTCCAACTTAAGGGCCTGTGATAAAAATCACCGAGGCAACAGCTGCTGAGTTTTGCTGCTTCCCCGTGCTTTCAGAGAGTACACTGATGTTCAGACAGAACATCTTCAATGACACCAGCTAGAGAGAACTAATATTTTATGTTACCAGTCTAGCCCTGAGAATGTCAAGGTTTGGCTTTGTGATGAGTCAAGAAGTAATGGATCATACACAGTGACATATTCATCTCATTTGCATTGAGTTTTCATTCAGTAACGAAGTGCACCGTAAATCTTGTAGTAAGAACATACATTTCTAAGCCTTGCTTACAGATACAAGACATATTAGTTACAAGACATGTTCGTTTACTGATTAATGAACCAGTGATCTGGGATGAACTTGAAATAGTTCCCAATTAGAACAAAATAAGGAAGAAGATCAGCTGGTCTGCATTTTCTTTCCTTTGACTCTCCCCTTAATTAGTAAAGCGGGTTATTGGTGAGGGAGATCAGGCTGGGACGCATATTGCACATTTTGCAACTGGAGAGAACAGGTGTTTCCCACCTGCTGGATTCCATCTCCCAGGCTGGACTTCGCTTCTTTACAGGAATCCATAGCGCTCTCTCCCAGCCTGTCAGCGCTCCCATAACTGTTGACCTGTTGCTGGCAAGCCTGCTTAGCCCTGAGCCAGAGCCTCCCTGCCCAGAAACCCTGCACTGCGTCTAACCTGTTCCCAGCAATTCCCATCTCTGTCTTTCTGGCTCCCATGGCAACTTCGGCCCCAGCCCGCTGCTTCCTAAGAGACCCAAAACTCATTGGAAGTGCTATGTTAACAATTTCATATATAACCCCTCCCCAATGTTTGCATTTGGGGAAGAGGACACCTAGAGAGGCCGATGTGGAGCCCCACGGTAATAATGTCTTTATAATTCAGCTACCTTTGATCCTGGGGACCCTGAAATCCCAACACGTCAGTAAATCCAGCCCATGTGGTATCGGAGGGGTAGTTTTATACAACTGGATTATAAGCGGTGTCAGAGCCGTGCATTAATCTCCCCATTCCCACAGAGACTCCCTTATTTAGGGCCTTATTATTCATCTCCTATTCCAGCTTCTCTAATGTACCAAGCACCTGGGCTCTGGATCATACACAGATTCTGCCTCAATGGGGTGGGGCTTGAGATCTGCATTTCTAACCAGCTCCTGGGGATGGCAGATGTCCCTGGTCCAGGAGATCACACTTTGCCAAACAAGATCAGGGCAGTAGTTCTCAGACCAGAGTCTGCATCAGAATGCCCCCCCTCTCCCCTCCCACCCAAGGGCTTGTTCAAACACAAGGTTTTGGGCTCTATTGCAAGACATTCTGATTCAGTAGGTCTCTGATGGCATCCAGGAATTTGCATTTCTAGTAAGTTCCCAGGTGCTGCTGCTGCTGCTGCTGCTGCTGGACTGGGCCCCACACTTTGAGAACCAGTCTGCTAGGTCACCATGGGAGCCCCTGATTTGTTTCTCTGCTCCTCTATTCTGTTATTTCCCTACCACTGGAACCATCCTCAGGTTATTTATAAAACTACTAATGATTCCAAATAGGCCATTTAACATGCTCTTAGACGCTTTGGTATGCTGTAACAGTTAGAAATAAGCATATCTAATACAGAATTTTCTCTCTGGTTATTTAATGGCATCTCTGTATTATTTATCAGTGCCTTAAGCGATTCATTATTTCAGGGACTTAGGCGGACAACAAAACATTTGTTCAGAATGAAGAACCATACACTGTAGAATGGCATCTACATACATTTTAGTAATCCGTAACTAAGACCTCGTACTAACTATGACATCATTCTACTATCCAACAGAATATTTTGGCCAACCTCCAAGACCAATGTCTTGAGAAGCTGGCCAGGGACAGCAAGAGAAGCTGCCCCATTCTCTTCTGGCCTCAACTCTTTGTTCTGCCACAGTTTTGCTAATTCCCTCCTGTGAGGTTCATGCCATTTCTTTTCCAGCCTGCTGGATGCAAGGGTTATTTATTGGCTGCTGATACTTGTTTTGTTGTGGGGCTCTTGGCCCTAATTCTCTTTCTTTGAGTCTGTAAATACTTTGAGTTCAGTCCATAAAGAGGCTTGACTTGCCTCCGGAATGCTCTGCCAGATGCTGGCTTCGAGCTTACTCACCAACCAGAGAGATAGATTTTTGTGGGTTTGTTTGGTCGCGTAATTTGGGCTCACTGGGCACCCTGTTCTTAGCCCCAGTCTATTTTGCTCACAACTACCAAAGGGAACATTTTATTCCCCTCTCATGGGTGGGAACCGTCACTCTGTTTATGGGATCTGAGCTGAAGTTTGATTTCGTCATTGCATGATGCTCTGGCTTTATCTGTGTAGTTTACCTCCTTTATTATTTTGCCCTTTCACACCCAAGTTCTTCTACTTCTGATGGCATTTGAACCCTTTGTGGCCTCTTCTTTCTAGCGTCAGCTCTTGGCATTGTGGTACCTTGGTATTCCAGCCAGCCTTGAGAAAGTCATTCATCAACTCTTTCACCTTCTATCTCTATGCACATTTGGTTCCCTTTCCCAATGTCCTCTGTAGTGTCCCCTCTCTTGGTCCCCACCCCAACTTGTTAAGCCCACAATGCAGGCCTACCCAGACCTTAAACTGAATCTTGTTAAGCCCCATAAAAACCAGGTGGTGTGTCCTTAAAAGGCAACTGTCTCTAACTGCTCTCAGTTTTCCTTTTGTGTGGTTTTTATAGGAATTTGTTTGTGAGGGAGGGAGGAGGCATTTGCTGCAGGCAAAAGTTTGAACATTAGGCAGAGTTCAGGGGAGATGTGAGGGTTGGTAAATGTGGGCACAGTTGATGCAGATTTGGTATTCTGAAAGGAATTTTTGCCCCTTAATGATCTCTCCTTTTTTTCTTGTAAGACCGAGGCAATTAAAAGCAGAAAACTACTCTCAGCACACTGATGCTTATTTTTTTTAGTATCCTTGGTACACTGTATACTCACTCTCCATAGTTTTAGAGTTTTTGACAAGTAAAGAAGCTCTAGAGCTGTCAAGGTCAACTCTTCCTTCACTTTTCACTACACGCTAGGAAAAAAGGAGTGGACTGGGTGTTTACTTTTGGGCTTTACCTGCCTTGACATGCATTTGAAGGATTTGAAATGGATTGCAGTTTGAAACTTGACTTCCTTTCGCTCTTTATTTTCTTTTGTGTTTTCACCCATGGGTACCCTGGTTGGCATTATAAATTGTTCATGCCAGGGGATGAACCAAGTGTTTGGAACTTTTATATTCTTGGTGAATATTGTGGAATGCCTCTACATATAAAAAGAAGCTAAAAACTCACCATGCCTGCTTTGTTGGCTGACTCCCCAGTGGGACATGCAGGAGGCAGCCCATCAATGATTCTCTCTCTTCATTGATGTTTCTCTCCCTTCCTCTCTGAAATCAATAAAAATATATTTTTAAAAATGTTTAAAAGGAGACTAGAGGTATTCTTCAAAACAAAGCCTACATTCTTTTCATAACATAGCCATTTCCCTTCCCTGCTACTCTAGTCCAACTTTTACAGTGAAGTCTTCTTCCTCAGGCATCTAAAATAGCAGAAGACAGAAGATGACATCCTTTCTACTCTGAAGAGTCCAGTGAAGTTAAGAATGGCTCAGGAGGCCGAGGATATTCGTGTTTGATATTAGAATATGGCAGGATCAAAATTTTAAAAGGGAGTTAAAAGTGTCCCAGACTTCTGTTACCTTTTGAAAAGAAAATAACAATGGATATCACTGCCTGACATTATAAAGATAAAGACAGCAAACTATTCAAAACGCTAGCCACAAATCTGGTGCCCAATTTAATCTTTTTCTCCTGGCAAATGTCACTCTTCCCTGCACGTCCTCATTTTTGCCTGCCTATGAAACTTAGTCCTTCCTCTTTACCCAGGATAGAATGCCTACACTTAATGTAGATAATCAAGCAAATCTTATTTTCAAGGTTTGAATAATGAATAACTATGACTTTGACATTTTAAGACTGTTATGTTGACTTTGATCTTTGCTCATTGATCAGAATGAAATGTAACAAATGTGCATTGGAGCAGGGCCCTTGGTGTAATAAAGATTCCGTTTATAATCTTTCCTAATGCTCTCTTCTTTTTAGTTTACTCAGCCCACATTGCTCCTTTCCCCAAAGTAATCATTAGTTATTTGAACTATTAAACATGCGCTTCCTTAATCTTTTATTATTTGTTACATTAATCAAAGCAGTGACAAGCACAATATTGTCCCAGAGCTCTTAACCTGCTTTAAAATGAAGCCAGTGTTCACTTTTAATTGAGCCATTCAACAAACCTATGGCCTTTTGGAGTGAAGAGACCTCCCTGTCCCAGGAGCTCAAATTGCACTTGACAGTTGCCTGTGGCAGGTAACTAGGAGGGTGCTCCTTTCCCCAAAGAAAAGAGTAGCAGTGGGAGTTGTGTCTCTGGAAGATTCCTTCAGGTTCCAAGGGAAATTTCCTTTCTCTCTAGAAAGAAATAAAAAAGATAGGACAGGAATACTCCAAGAAAACTCGAGAAGAAAATCCAAAGCCAAGTAGAAAGCTAGCTCACTGGAGAGATAGATGGAGGATGCAAAACTGGGAGAGAAAGGGAATTTGAAAGTGTTGGAGGAGTAGGGGGTGAGAGATGACTGTAAACAAAGCCACGTGCTAAATATAGAAACTGTGGAAATAAATAGCCTCTGCTCCCTGGATGGCCACAGCTTTGATGTTAAGCAGCAAAGCAGCTCCAGAAGGGATCTTCTGTAAAGCTATGAACAGGAAAGGATTAATAATATGCTGATTAAGAGAAACAAACATGTTTTACCTGTGGGATTTTGCTCTTTATGAAAAAGGGGGGGGGGCAAGAATGTCAGAGCAAGCACTTTGTATAATTAAAATTCTAGCGTGTATAAAGGGGAAAAGACATACAGTCCATTGTCTAATAAATAATATCTTGAGATTTGTTGCAAGGGAGCTTTGAAAGGGTCAGTGCCTTATTCTAATTATGCTTGCTAACTAGTGAGCAAACCATGAGAAGACATGGCATGTGTTCTGATCAGCAGGACTGAAACCAAACCAGAAGGCAGAAGAGGGGATGAAGGGAGAATCCAGCTGCAGCTAGATGATGTGTGTAAAGTACGCTTCATGTGTGATTTCCTTTTTCATTCCTTGGATTGCTTTTTATGGAAATTTTTATTAGTTAGGTCAGACTACTAAACAGGTGGTAAGATAGTGAATCATTCCACGAGAGAAAAAGATTCGGAGTGTTTTGGGGAGAGATGTGATTGTAGCCACATTGCAAATTTCTGTTCAAGAAGAGGTGTTTGCAGTCATGACTGAAAGAGAATATTCTAGAGCAGGCAATTCCCAAGAAAGGGAACATTATTCATACAGTAACTCCATTTGCTTTCAGCCAGTGCTGGAAGGAGGAAGCCTGTGAACAATTGACCGAGTAGCCATTCTCTCCTTATACTTTCCAACAGCCCTTGTACCTGAGTGTGCCTGTGAGAGTAAATTCTGGCCCAAAAGGGTAAACAGAAGTCGGTGGAACTTCTGGAATATTTTCTTAAGAGCATGCGCTACTTCAACTTTCTGTCTTTCTGGCAGGGAAAGATGTAGCCAATACAAATTTTGTTTGAGCAACCATCTCTACTATGAGGTAGGTGCTACATGCTGAGGACTAAGAAACTGTCAGAATAAAAAGCTGGAACTCAAACAACCTTGTGATACAACCCTTCCAAGCCTGCACTCTGACCTGTAGGCTTCTTTTATCTGAGAGAGACATAAGCCACTATCCTCTCGAAGCTACTGTTATTTTAGCCTTTGTTTTTTACAACTGAGTATAAACTTAACTGATACACATTCACTATGATTATAAGTAGGATTAAAAGATCTTTAAATCATATTTAGAAATTTATATTATCCTCTCCAGTTCACGGTAAAACTAGGGCAAGGTTTTGGCTTAAAAGGGAATCTATCAATCAAATGTAATTAATTGTATGCATTTTGCAAAAAGGGTGAAATGAAATTTTGGCCTTCAAGCAACTTTCTTTAAAGTGAAAGGCAAAGCTTTAAAAATGTGCATATACACACATATGCTTATATGCACAAATATGCATACTTATGTACAAAAAATCCCACTGTGTAACAGTGTAATCCAATAGAACCATGGTGCAAGGTGCAAAAGATGAGTACAGGCAATGTAATCCTAAGTAGTTCAGAGGAAACAGCTGGAAGGGACTGGGGAGTTTGGGTAGATAACTCGGTTTTAAAGATTAGAAGGAAGAATTAGAACAGTGACAAGACAGGGAAATGGGATACAATGAATACATTGTCAAGAGCATGAAATACCTTTAGGTTGTTATCTTAATCTGACATATATGCAGTTAAGCTTCTGGTTCAAGGATCTTCGACTAAAGCTCAGTTCTTTTGGCTGGCCCTAATGAAATACATAAGCTGCCAGGACAGACCACACAGTTCCATCGGTGGCATTTTCAGGAAGACTGCGCAATTAGTGTCTGAACTTTTTCCTATGAAGAACTTTACTGTTTACATTTCATTTGGCTGTTCTGTGGTCAAAGAGATGAGTGAATGATTGCAGTGTGGTAATCATGTCTGGAAAGGAGAAAAGTACAACAGAGCACTTTGGTTGTTGCTGGCAGCATTGCCAGTGGAAATTGGAAAGTTAGGGCATTTGAAAAGGTGAAATGAGAGGAGCTAAGTAAGATGGAGAAATGTGACAACGAGGTTGGATAGAACCAGTTGGAAGGTCAATACTCTGAGAAGGAAAAATATGGGGGTTGGAATGGGCTGCAGAAAAGGTACCAAACATGGTTCAGTTGAGGAGGAAGAAAATCAGTGAATTGAAAAGAAAAAATAAACAAATGAAGAAATAAAACTGTATTTATTCATAGATGATATATTTTATGTAGGAAACCCCAAATAATCTGTAAAAACAAGTCTACCTGGAACACGTAAGGGAGTCCAGCAAGATCACAGGATACAAGGTTCATGTATAAAAGTCCATTCTTTCCTATATTCCAGCAATGGACATTTATAATTTGAAACTTAAAAAAAAATACCATCTATAATCACACCAAAAATTGCAATACTTAAGGCTAAGGCTAACAAAATCTAGCACTGATCTGCATGTGAAAAACTACAAAACACTGATGAAAGATGTCAAAGAAGACCTAAATAAATCACACGATATTTCTTGCTGATGGATGAAAAGATTCAATTTGGGAAAGATTTTAGTTCTTCCCAACTGAACTATAGAATCAACGCAGTTCCAATTAACTTCTTAGAAATGTTTTTTTTTTAAAATATTTTTATTGATGTTTTTTAGAGCAAGGAAGGGAGAGGGAGAGAGTGATGAAACATCTATGAGAGAGACACATCGATGGGCTGCCTGCCTCCTGCATACATACACCCCCCAATTCCCATCCTCTATTGTGGATTGAACCTGAAACCTAGGCATGTGCCCTGACTGGGAATCGAACCCTGACCTCCTGGTTCATGGGCCAATGCTCAACCACCAAGCCACCCTGGCTGGGCTCAGAAACATTTTTGAAAGATATCAACACACTTTAAAAAATTATATGGAAATGCAAAGAATTGAGACTAGACAACACAATATTATAAAGGGAGAACAAAGTGGGAGGACACATACTATCTGATTTCTGCCTGACTATGAAACTATAGTAATCATGACACTTAAAGATTTCTTGCTGTAACTTCATGAGATTTTTGTCTGTCAAGGGAAAGAAGTGGATTAAGTCAAGTATGTTGCGGTATCTGGGGTATTTGCACCCACAAACTTCTACAGATCTGTCTTGCCATCTTAAAAATAGTTTTTCACTTATAATTCCCCACCCCATTTTTAACATGTCATGTATATATTCTTTAATATATATATTTGGCTCATTCACTTATGTAGGTAGAGAAGTCCCACAATCTGCTATCCAATCCCAAAGGCCTTAGAACCGGGGAAGCCAATGGTGTGAGTGCAGGAGTAGACTTATGCCCCAGCTCAACTAGTTAGACACACCATCACTGGGAGGGCAATTTGCTTTTCTCAGTCTATTCAGGATTCAAATACTAACCTCATCCAGAAACACCCTCATAGAAAAAAAAATGTTTGTTCAGTTACCTTGGGTACACTGTGGCCTGGTCAAGTTGACATATGATGTTTTATATTATGAGATAGTGGAATTTGTCCTTTTAAAACAAGTCATATAAGCCCTATATTAACTAAATTTCCTATTATAAAAGGTAAACTCTGGAATTTTAATGACTTGATGCAATTACTCTCATTCATTTAAGAGTCCAATGTGGGTGTTTGGGATCTGAAGATGGCTTTTTTTCTACCTTGTGATTTGAGACCTTGGCTCTGTTCAGTCTAGTGGCTCCAGTGCCTTTTAGGGTCCCTTGACGACTATGAAAAGGAAGAAGGAGAAAGAAAAAAGACTTGGAAGTGACCCCCATCTCTTTCATTCACGTGCCCTTTGAGAGAACTAATTATATGATCCTCCAAAAATGAAAGGAGTGTGTGAAATATGGCTTATGATTAGGCAGTGATTTTCTAGCAATTCTCTTCACTGTGTAAGGCAAGGCGCAATTCTGGTGGAGAGTTAGCCTCCTCTGCCTCAAGGTCTGCTGAACTGCACAGACCCAATCAGTTGTATATAGAAGGAAGAGTCACACCATTATAATACAGTAATCACTGAGCATAACAGTGACAGCTCTATGCCCTTTAGCTTTCTATGCCCTTTAAATGGATTAGTAATAATTTCATCAGGAAATGTTTTTTAAAGCACTTGGGAATGCCTATATATATATATATATATATATATATATATATATATATATAACAAAGAGCCCATTTATGCTGTTTTTTCTTCTTCTTAACTTTAAAAATGGACTTACAGAATGGATATGATATAAAGTAAGACCCCATTGTATCTAGGATTTATTTATTTATTTTGTATAAATAATTTTCTTATTTTGTATCATATTCTCTTTTCTCTCTCTTCTCTCTCTCTCTCTCTCTCTCTCTCTCTCTCTCTTCCTTTCTCTCGTTTCTCCTGGCATCTCAGATTTCTATTATGCAATATTTTGTTTAAAAGTAGCATATGAACATCATAAACATCAAGCATTTTCTTTAAATAAAATACATACTTTTTTTCTATGTGCCTTATCATAAATACAAGTGTTTATAAGTAAGGGAGTTATTAAGAATTAGAAAGTTTATAAGTAAGGGAATTATTAAGCACAGACATCACTGTGCTATTTGTTACCAATATTTAAATGTCCATTCTCATGGTTCTCAAACTTGAGAGTATTTCAGAATTTCCTGGAAGGTGTGTTATAACACATATTTGCTGGATCCCACCCCTTAGTGTTTCTAGTTTAATAGGTCTGATGTGGGGCCCAGGAATTTGTATCTCTAGTAAGTTCCCAGGTGATGTTGACACTATTAGTCCAGGTTCCATACTTTGAAGACCACTAATCATCCTAGCAAACTATACCAAAAGAGAGAAATGGAAAGGTATTAAATCTAGGCAATTTCTTGAAGATTGCTTTTGTACTAAAAAAAATAATGCCGAAAGACATACAGTGCTTAAGACTCAGGTTAATTTAATTCCATAATCATAAGCAGAATAATGCCAATTTTGGTACATGGAGTCTTCTGTACTTAATTTTGACTGACCCACATAGAGCAAATGTGATTCATCTGACTTAAAATTGAAAACCCTAATGACCTACGTTGGAATATACAATAGGTTTTTGTGGTGGGGCTTAAAGGAGGACAAATGAGTTATTCAAGTTATAGCTCAGTTTAGGGACTAAGTTGCTCAGACATGAAGAAAAACAGGGAGAAAATCACAAAAACTTTATGGAAAACCAAGGTAGAATATTTTCACTAAACACAAGTTCAGGTCTGAACTATATAGATTTAAAAAATTAAAAAATATATATTTTATTGATATTTTACAGAAAGGAAGGGAGAGAGATAGAGAGATAGGAAGTTGATGAGAGAGAAACATCGACCAGCTGCCTCTTGCACACCCCCTACCAGGGATGTGCCGCAACCAATGTACATGCCCTTGACTGGAATCGAACCCGGGACCTTTCAGTCTGCAGACCAATGCTCTACCACTGAGCCAAACCGGTTTTGGCTAGATTTTAAAAAATTTGTCCAGGGTATTTAGTTTCTTAATATTATGGGGTAAGTAATTCTGAGGAAGATTATATTTAGAGTTTACTTTCATCTAAGCAAGAAGAATATATTGTGCAATAATGAAAATATGATCTGTCCTCTGGGTATTCAATGCCATTGTTAAAAGGACTCATGAGTTATTTACTTAGGAAAATTGGAAACCCAGGGAGAGTGACCCTGGTCAAAATTTAAACTTCATAAAAGATTATGAAATTCAGTTGTTCTTGACTCTAGAGAATAAAGCAATTAATCAAAACATGGAAAAAAGTGGGTTTATTTTTGAAAAGTATGGATCCTTCCTGGAATCATATAGGACTCACTTTGAAAGGTGAACAATGATATTAATAAAAAAATGTGATTCTGGAGAGCAGATTCCAAGAAGGTTGTGGATTAAGTGGAAGCTACACTAACAGTCTCCCAGGATTAAACTGGAATTACTACTAATACCTAGAAAAATCATCCTGAAAAACCAATTGAAGATTAGCTGTAGAGAATTCTTATAACCAAGGACATAAAGTGGAGACCACATAGAGACTAGTAGGAAATGCAGAGACATAAGAGGGCTGGCTGGGTTCCCACAGGCTGTGGTTTAAGTTCAGGAGGGATATAGCACAGCTGCTGGGGGGATTCCTGGGATATAAAACCAAAGCTGGGCTCTGCAGCCCAGAACTAAGAAAGGTACCCGCATAACATAAGGCTGTGATAGGTTACGGGTTTTGTGTGCACCTGGGAGAGATGACTGAAAACATTGGTACCCTCTTATAGGGCCAACACTCAAAATTTCATGTGCAGCCACTCACATTGGGCTCTGGCAGAGGGAAGGCACAGGGACTGGAACTGTGTGAGGAGAATTAGGATTTGGTGTCTCTGGGGATAGAGTTTGGAGGGCAGCCACCTGGATTCCTGTTGAATCATTCCCTCTTACTGTAGAGGACATCTTTCTCAGGCAGACCTTTATTATCCAACTTACATCATACACAAGAATAAACTCAAAATGGATAGAAGACTTAAATGTAAGCCCTGAAACCATCAAATCTCAGAAGAAAACATAAGCAGCAAAATGTTAGACATCTCACAAAGCAGAATCTTCATAGCTACATAGCCTAGGGCAAGATAAGCAAAGGAAATGTAAGCAAGTGGGATGACATCAAACTAAAAACTTCTGAACAGCACAAGAAACCAGTATCAAAATAATAAAGGATCCCACTGTATGGGAGAACATATTTGCCAATGATACATCTGATAAGGGGTTAATTTCCAAAAGATATAGAGTATTCATGCAACTCAACAAAGGAAGACAAACAAACAATCCAATTTAAAAATGGGCAAAGGACCTAAATTGACACTTGTCCCAAGTGGATATGCAGATGGCAAGAGACGTGAAAAAATGCTCAAAGTCATGGATCATCAGAGAGATGCAAATTAAAATGACAAAGAGGTGTACCATCTTACACCTGCCAGAATGGCTACCATCAATAAATCCATGAACAAGTGCTGGCAAGAATGTGGAGGAAAAGGGACCCAGTAGACTGTTGGTGGGAATGCAGAACGGTGCAGCCACCTTGATAAACAATGTGATGTTTCCTCAAAAAATTGAATGGAACTGCCATTTGACCCAGTGATCCCACTTTGAGGAATATATTCTAGAAATATGAAACATCAACCAGAAACAGATATATACTTACGTTCATAGCAGCATTATTTACAATAGCTAAGATCTGGAAACAGCTCAAGTTCCCTTCATTAGCTGAATCGGAGCGGTGGGACCTGGGGGAGCATGTGTCCCTGGAGAGCTGTGTGCCCCTTGGGAGCGGAGGGACCCGGGGGAGCCTTGTGCCCCGGGAGAGCTGTGTGCCCCTTGGGAGCAGTGGGACCCAGGGGAGCCTTGGGCCCCGCGGGAGCAATGGGACCCCGGGGAGCCGTGTGCCCTGGGGGGGAGGTGGACCCGGGGGAGCCCCTATGTTCATAGCAGCACAATTTACAATAGCTAGCATTTGGAAATAGGCTAGGTACCCGTCAGCATATGATTGGAGCAGAAAATTATGGCACATCAACACAATGGAATACTATGCTGCCATAAAAAAGAAGGAATTCTCATCATTAGCAACAACCTGAATGGAATTGGAAAACATCAGGCTGAGTGAAATAAGCCAGTCAATGAAAGAGAAACACCACATATCCTCACTCATTTATGGATAATAAAGAATATTATAAAATAATGAACAGAAAGATATAGTGCTAGTAAAGCAACAAGCAGACTGTCAAATGACAGCGGGAAGGGTAGGGTGATCTAGGGGAGAAGGACTGGTATGCATGCATGTAAGTACAACCAATGGACACAAAACTCTGGGGAGGGAGGACATGTATGGAAGGTGGGGGGGGGCAATGGTAAGCAATGTACACATATAATACCTTAATAAAAAAATGGTGGGGGAAAAAAGCCCACTTGTGGTACAATGGAAAACTATGTAGCTGTTAAAAGAAGGATCTCTTACCCTTTGAGACAGCATGGAGTTATCAGAAGGGTATTGTGCTTAAGTGAAATAACCTAATCAGAGAAAGACAGGTATCACATGATCTCACTCATATGTGGAATCTAATGAACAAAGTAAATAGATGATCAAAATCTATTCAGAGACATGTAAGCATGGGACAGACTGATGAATCTCAGAGGCAATAGGGAAGGGGGGGCAGGCAGGAAGAGATTAACTAAAGAATTTACATGCATAAACTCTGGACACAGACAGTAGTGGGAGAAAGGGCGTAGCTGCTGGGTATAGAAGGTCATACTGGAAAAAGGGAGGACATATGTAATACTTTAAACAATAAAGATATTTTTTTTTAAAAATGTGATTCTCTGAGAACGTGATCTGGAACAAGCAGATATCTCACACACCAGACGGTGATATTTAAGAGTCCATGACTATTTCTTATGACTGTTTTGTCCTTGATGAAAAATTCTAATACAGTTATATTTTTCCTTAACTATATTTACAAAGGACACATTAAAATGTTGAATGCTACGATTAGAAGGAAGGAGAGCATGCAAAGAAATTGTGTCCTGCATTCTACCAATGACAATTTTATCTGGGAGTAATTAAAAACATTTTTTTTTTAAGAAAGGAAGCTGGGTTAGGTGGTTGAAAATGAAATAAATCTTTGAAAAAAAAAGAAAATGGCCTAAAATGTAGTGGATATGAACATTGTTTTTTGCTCTAAATATGACAAAAATGAACTCGGGGGAATTAGGTAAACTGATGATTTTTATAACTTTTAATTTTTTCAGTAAGATATAATCCTTCTTTAAAAGCAGTTGTTGTTTCAGATTATGATCTGACAAAGCTCTAAGATAACTATTTGCACTTACAGTAGATGATATATACTCATATGGCTATTTCCCAGGAAATGCCAAAAATCATTGAAAATCTGATTAAGGATAATATGAGATAAAATGCCAGGTACAGTGATTGAGAACTCATACTAAAATAATGTTTATTTATTGGATACATTATAATGCTGAAGGCATTCAAAGAAAATTTTTTAAAAATTCAAAAAATATACAGAAATATATGAAAAGCCAAATATAATAATTCATATATTTTTTTTATTTTAAAAGTAATATATGTATGATTTAGGATACTTTTAAGTTTGACATTATATTCTGAGTTGATTTATTTGCAAATGATAGCTGTTTTGAATCATGTCCTCAAAACAAACACAAGTGCAAATGGTGGTATGGAAGAGATTTATTAACTTAGGGGTATGAGACAAATAAGAGAGTCAGGGAAACAGGACAGTAAAGGGAAAGAAGCCAACCAAGAGGTCCTACCCTCAGCCTGGGAGTTTGTTCTGTCCCAAGGTAAGTTTGCTGGGCTTTCATGCTCCTGCACCTGTCAGTTATGAGCTATGAGCTCCCTGAGGGAAATGGCCTCCTTAGGTACTTCTTATGCTATGTCTGTGCATCTGGGCGAAGTGGCACCAGGTAGCCATAGATGTCAATTGTTAGGAGGGAAGTAAGGACACTGGGGGATGGGTATCTGGAAAGGGAATCTGCAGGGATCCAGGTGGCCATCAATTGAACTGTGACTTCCTGGTTCATAGGTCGACACTCAACTACTGAGCCACACCACCCAAGTGACTCATTTACAGTTCATGAATATATTATGTGTAGAGGTTGATCAACAGTTGAATGAAAAGGGGTGTACTTTTGGTGAATATACAGCACATAGACAGGACTTTGAGGATGATTTGTTGATTGACCCAGTGAATATTCTTCTCCAGAAGATTCATTAAGTACCATACTCCTCATAGACACAGCTAGTCCTTATCCCTATAAATTAGCATTAGAAAAAGGATGATTGTATTCCTATTGCCTTGCCAGAAAGCCAAAAATGATCTTAAGAAGTAAGTTCTCTTGAAGAGAAAAAGAAAAAGACATTTGTGCACATTTATCAACTTAAAATATCTAATTTTGGAAGATAGCTTAATTCCTTTTATGCTCAGGACTTTTAAGTGAGGTTAAAAGGTCATCAGAATTCTGGAGTTGCTGCTTTTTTTGCATCTCGTAAGTTTTGGTATATTTTTCCTTTTTTTTAGTCTCCATATTTTCTAATTTCCCTTTCTTCTTTGACTCATTGGTCATTCAAAAGTGTGTTGTTTCTTTTCTATAAATCACAGATTTTAGAAGAAAAAAGCCTTAGACTGTCCTTGAGGCATTAATATTTTTTAAAATCCTATGTTTGCTAGAACACAGGCAGTGCCATTG
Organism: Vespertilio murinus; assembly: GCA_963924515.1. Lineage (NCBI taxonomy): Eukaryota > Metazoa > Chordata > Mammalia > Chiroptera > Vespertilionidae > Vespertilio > Vespertilio murinus. Next base: position 65,027,371 of record OZ004709.1, read on the forward strand.
CAGACCAAAATTCAAATGTTTGGGTAGAAAAATGTGTGATACATATTGGAGTAAATAGGAGACGGAGAAACATGAGACTATCTGAATGGATATTGCAAAGTGACTATTAGGGAAGGAATGGATAAGTGCCATTTTTGTATACCTCAGAAAATCTTGACGTCACCAGACACGTCATGATTGTGTGATTAAAGAGAAAAAGAAACACATCAGTTGCCAGCCCAGGTGTCTTATCTACGGGGGGTTGAATCAGGACATTTGGAAATAGGCCCAAGAATCTTTAGAATCTCTCCTTGACTTTTTCTATCCTCTTGGGCCCAATGTGAAATAGCTGCTTCAGTTTACAGTGATATTGATGCTACTGACAAACACATTAGTCTGAAGAAGACTTTTCACCAACTGTCTTACTATCAGTTCTCTAATTGCTTTCAGGGCTCCGATTTAGTTGTTTCTTGAATGGATCTAGGCAGCTTATCCGATGTCCTACAACAAATTCTAGCCCTGGTGAATTAGCCTTCTTCAAGGGCAGCTGTTATCTCCAATTAATATCTAGGACACATGTTCTCAGATTTAAGATTGCATGTGAATCACTTCAAGTCTTAATTGAAATAGATTTCTGGGTCCTACCAGAGATTCCAATTTGGTAGGTCTAGGGTAGGGCCTGAGAATTTGCATTTTTCACATGTTCCTGTGTGATGTTGATGCTGATGCTTTTGGTTTCAGGGACCACGATTTGAGAACCACTCGTCTTCAGACATTAAAGAATTTAAGCCATGTAGGCAGATTAATGGTATCCTCAAATATTGCATTAAGGTTAAGATTAAGGAATTAGAAGCAGCTTGTGCTACCAGGTATAAAAGCTTGGCTGGTTAATCAGCCATAGTAAAGTCTGTGTAGTCCAGAGATAATATTTTCGATGACTTAAAGGGAAACAACTTGCTAAGTTTAAATCATCTAGTCTTTTCAGTGGAAATAGCTTATTTGCCTGATTAATTAATGTAATTTCCATGTTTCTTTTCAAGAGACCTTTTATGGAAATCGAATTCTGTGCTCATCCAGTTTTCAGCATTTATGAAACTATTTGTCAAATGATGGATGCTCTTTCTAGATAATCTGATTTGCCTGAAATGAGGACTTTTGCTGAGTACAGACTTAGAGAAAACTGTGGCAATGCATTCTTTATCATTATAGTTACAATAAAAAAAGCACACCTCTGAAACCTTAACCAATACAATGTCATTATTTATTCATAAAAATGCAATGAATCCCTCCATAAGATTCCTGTTAATAAATAACAACTAAAAGCTAGGAAAACAAAGCATATTGGTTATAATATCCAGCATATTCCTGATATCTGTCCTTTTTATTTTGTTTATTTATTTTTTATCTGTCCTTTTTATATATATATTTCATGGTGATTATGAAGCCTTTTTTTCTCAGTTTTTATGTTAACCAAATAAGGTTAAAGTACAGCCAATTTCTATCATTTTAAATTTCACATGCTTTACATTCATCATTTTTTTAAAAATTGCAAGAAGCTATTTTCAGATATAATATACTCAGGACTTCAGAAATTGTGTGTTGTGTTCTCACGCTCATAGATGCATCAAGTTATAAGCATAAATGCTATTATAATTATTTTATTAATTATATCTTAATAAAGCTTTGTTGCTATGGATATAATTTTATGCTTAGTTGCATTAACTTTCAACTTAAGCAACTTTCATTCTTAGATGAATATATAAAAGTTTCTCAGGGAGCTAGAAAAGAAGGTTAAGAAGGAGAACAATCGGCTATTGTATAACCAGAGGTTTAACCAACTTCCTGTTTATCTACAAAGAAAAAAATTAATTAGAAATTTGCCAATACAATTTACATTGTCTTTTGGACACACAGTCATTGAAAGCTAGCATTGCATTCTTTTTTTTTTTAAATACATTTTTAATTGATTTTTTACAGAGAGAAAGGGAGAGAGATAGAGAGTGAGAAACATTGTTCAGCTGCCTCCTGCACACCTCCTACTGGGGATGTGCCCACAACCAAGGTACATGCCCATGACCAGAATCGAATCCGGGACCTTTCAGTACACAGCCCAATGCTCTATCCACTGAGCCAAACCAGTTAGGGCACTAGCATTGCATTCTGTTTATCCGGATGGCTTTTCTTATATATGAGCAAAGACATGTGCTCCTTCTTCCATTTGTATTACTCAGTTAATACTCCTGCTGTTTTATCAATACTAAAAAATAATCTTCTAGGGCAAAAATTACATCTGGGAATAAATGAATTATTTTTCTATCCTGTACCCAGTTTCAGTGATTTGGGACAATTGATATATTTTCTCTGGCATTCAATTTCCTCATCTGAAATATTTCCCAGTTCCAAAATTCTATGACTCAGTTATAATAATTGTTTCATGATGGATATGTTTAAGAAAGACAGCAGCATTGCCATCATTTTTATGCTGGTTTAGAGTGTCAAGATATATAAATTCATCCCCATTCCCTTCTAATTAAATACGTTAGCACTTGGAAACAGTTGGGGCCCTGTATAAGTTATCTATTGCTGCAGAACGAGGTACTGCAAAAACAACACACATTTATTATCTTAAAGCTTGAATGGGGCAGGATTTCACCTGCTTAGGGTCCCCCAAGGCTGCCTTAAAGGTGTCTGCAAGGCTGCTTTTCATCTGCAGTTGGAGTTCTTCCAACCTCATTCAGGTTGTTGCCACAATTCCGTAAGACTGAGGTCCTTAGCTCATAGCAGCCTTCCCTTTTCATAGGCAATAAACAACATAATCATCAGGCTAGCATCTCCACTGCTTCAAATCCCTCACTTCTAGATCCTCTCTTGAAAGTTTCATCTCTCTTGAGGTTGAATTTAAGTCATCTGATTGGACCCTAAACCTGCAACATCCCTTCACAGTTGCCATCAAGGGTAACATATTGATGGGAGTGAGAGCCCATCATCTCTGCCATATTCAATTGGTTAGATTTAAAAATATATATATTTTATTGATTTTTTACAGAGAGGGAGAGGGATAGAGTTAGAAACATTGATCAGCTGCCTCCTGCACAGCTCCTACTGGGGATGTGCCCCCAACCAAAGTACATACCTTTGACCGGAATCGAACCCAGGACCCTTCAGTCCGCAGGCTGATGTTCTATCCACTGAGCCAAACCTGTTAGGGCCAATTGGTTAGATTCTTTACCTACCTGTTTTTGGCTTTTCTACAAGGATCTCTTCTCTCTCACTTGGAATTGGAAATATCATAAGCCTCACAATGTATCTGTCTGCAGTTCTCCCTGCTCGCTAAGCAGAGATGTTAGTTTAATATCTCAGTTGATTTAACAGCAGCCCAATGAGGAAGGTGTTGCTGGCATCTGCATCTCTCTTTGACAAACAAGCATATAAGGTACAGACATCTGTGGTAACTTGCTTAGTAATGCTTAGATTCCAAATGACAATTCCAAGTAAAGTTTTCTGCCTCCTTGTTTGATGAAAGTTGCCCTACACTTACGCTAGGTTTGTTTAAGGAAATTCAGATGCGTCGCTCTTCTCTTTTCTCTGCTGTAGTTGTTATTGATAATCTCATTTCCATTGGTGTGCTGTACACCGAGACTCGTGTGCAAATTGTAGAGGGAAAGACAGAAATCAAGGCGAGGGAACAAAGGAAACCAGCCCAAGTGAAGCAGAGCACAGGATTGTTTTTTTTTTTTTTAATTTGGAAAAGTACCTACACATATTTTTCACTCCCTCGGAGGTGGGCTCAAGCTAAGAACAATGAGTTGTCTAGGCCATCTGCTTCTCTTTAAATGAAATCTCTCCACTGTGAGGACTAGAAGATGGTGCTTTTCAATATTGAGCATTTTAGGGAGGTTTAACTGTCAGTAAAACATATTAATGCCTTCTCCTTTTGGTAAATGGAGATTGAACAACTTATGGATAATCACCCCTCCCCCCCCCCACACACACACATCCAACCATTAATATCTTCCTTGTGAAATGTTTATGACTGTAATTGCTGCTCTGATTATATATTGTGTGAATTTGAAGCACGCTATTATACTGGCAGCTAATGGAATTTTGCACAGAAATGGGTATTCTGGAAAAGACTTGAGTTTTGAATTGTATTCTTCTTTGAGTTTGCAGTGCATTTCATGGCTCATGTACCTCACAGTGTGCTTGTAGCTGATGGATTAAAATCTTTCTGCTGAATAGTAAACAGCAGAGTCAATTATAGTCATTCCTTAGCTTGCTTATCTCAATTCTCTCATCACTCAAAATGTCAAAAATAAACTCTTGATTACTGTTGATTCACCTTTATGAGTACTGAGAAAAGGGGAAGTTAGTTTGTCATCTGTCAACACTTCAATTGGATGTATTGGGGCGGATGGGGGGGGGGGCTAGGAGTGTGATCTCCTAAGGATGGCCATTGTGTACCTTGAAAATAAAGGGGGTCTGTTAGTTCATTGTTCTTTCATTAGTCCAGGAAGCCCATAGGCCTTTGTGGACCCCGATATCCTTTCCATTGTGGGATGAGATTCGAAGTGAGAAAACCAAAGTTTTCCTTCTTTTGCTTTTCTAAAGATGTTATAAAGTAGAATGTAAAGGTTATATAGTATAGCATTTGCAGCAAACAAAACGATTGCAGTGGTTGCTTACATTTCTGAATAACTAGAGACCTTTTACTTGTAGAGGTTAAAATTTGATGCTTAGGACACTTATCAGGAGTTGGTGGCCTTGTCATTCAATAGTTTTTCTTCAATTAAGTCAAATTAAACTGAAATTGGGCATGCTTTTATATTCAGTAGGTGTAATATTTTTATTTGACAGTTCTATTATATACAAATAAATGACAGATATAGATTCTTCATACAACATACTATTACATACAAGTAGCATCAGCATCACCTGAGAGCTTATTATAGATGCAGGTTCTCAGGCTGCGCCACTCCCATTGAACTAGAAACTGGTGGGTGGTGCCAGCCAATGTGTATTTTAAGTCTCCCAGGTGACTGTAATGCAGGCTAAGGTCTGAGAAGTATGATCAAACTCATTTTATAGATGATAAAACTGATGCTGGGTATGGTATGACGACTGGCTGAACTAGATAATTTTAGGGCCTTTATTCAGACCCCTATTTTTCCTTAAAAATCACATGACCTGTGTTTCTTAAACTGGAAAACAGTAATTCGTAAATGAATTGAAAAAGGGACCATTTCCCCACTTTCTAATAGCGAGAGTGGTTTGTTTAAACTGTTAGCACAAGAAAATTAACCTAGAAAAAGTTTTAATGACACAAGTAACGGTTTTGTGGTCCTGTGCATTGGGTTTCTCATTTTCTTTTTAGTGGAGAAGAGAATAGGAAGCAGTTAAACCCCAGAGGGGTGGTCGCTGCATGTTAATAGAAGTGGGAGACACTATTTTAATCATCACTTTCTAGCCCAATGAGTCCACGGGCAGATTTCCCACCCGGGTCTTTCCCATGCTACATTACCCACATTGATAGTGCCCCGTGGAGGTTTTCCTGCACACACAGTGTTATACGCTGGTGAGAGTTTCTCAGTCTTTCTGATATTGAAATGAATCCCTCGGGCAGCTGGCATTAACTACCCCTTTGTGACTTGGGGAATGAGCATTTCCTCTTGAGCAGAAAGTAGAAAACAGCATTCATTATGTGTAATATAAAAGCTGTATAATGATGCCTGCTAAGATCTAGTTCCATGTGAACTCAATTTGGGCTTTGTGTGTATAAACAAACAAGTAAAATTTACGTCTATTGTTTGTTCAACTGGGAAGCATTTTCTTGAATAGAAAATGTTGCTATAAAATTAGAAAAATGCATTGTATATGTGTGTGTGTTTGCATGTGTTTGCCTATATGTAAAACATCATAGAACATATATGAAAAGTGCATTAAACATAAACATCAGCATTTTATGAATAATTATAAAGAGAACACACAGTTGACAACCACTGAGTTTGGGAGTAATGGTGCTAACTCTCCAGGCACCTAGGCTGTGTGTCCTGAGTGTCTTATAACCTCTCTGTAGTTGTACCTGCTCTTTCCTCTCCTTGGACATCTCCACCCCCAAACACAGAATTGTAAGGCTGCAACATTTCTTCTAATTCTTATAAATTGGGTGAAACGATGCCATAGCCGTTCATGTCCCATGTCTGCAGGACACTTTGAGATGACTCCTTTAGAGTATAAGAATTGGTTTTTTGCATGGGCATCTCAACATAGGTATCAGTTCTTTGTGTGTGGGGGGGGGGAGGGAGAGGGGGAGGAGGGAGAGGAAGAAAGAAAAAGATTTCTCAACACAGGTATCAGTTCTTTGTGTGTGAGAGAGGGGGGGGGGGAGGGAGAGGGAGAGGGAGAGGAGGGAGAGAAAGAAAGAAAAAGATTTCTCAACACAGGTATCAGTTCTTTGTGTGTGAGAGAGGGGGGGAGGGAGAGGGAGAGAGAGAGAAAGAGAGAAAGAGAGAAAGGGAGAGATAGAGAAAGAGGGAGAGAAAGAGAGAGGGAGAGGAGGGAGAGAAAGAAAGAGAGACATTTCTCAGTACCTAGCCTGTACCTGACATACTGTAGCATTCAGTTGGTTTGAGGGACCAGTCCCTCAAACCCACATCTCCATAATGCACTGTCTTGCCCAAAGTTTTGAGTCCCAGTAAGGAAGATGGAAATTCCAGAGTTGTTTATAACTCCTTTGTTTCCTTCTGTTAGTGCTACCTCCATACTATCACTCTCATCTTTCTTCCAACTACCCCTGCCTTTGTGCTCTCTCCTTTCTCAAAATGCCACTGAGTGTGGTCTTCAAGCTTAGTTCTTATTTCTCCTCTTCCAACAAAAGTTTCGGTTGATTACACTGTGCAGGTAAAGAACCTGGGGCAGAAGCAGCATTTCCTCATGTCTGAGGACTTTATTACACATTTGCTTAAGTGAAGCCTTGAGTCCTGTGCTTGATACCCTTGTTTTCTAACATTTATAAGGTGATCTTTAATATTGTGGATGGAGTGGCCTTAGGGGAACCATGGCACCAGTTATTTTATCCTGCAAATGCCTTGCTGGCTTGTTGCCTGTCACACCTCGGGGTTTGGGAGGATTCCCACAAAATCGCACACAACTGAGAATGGGTTAAAGAATAAAAAAAATGGGGAAAAGCAGACTAGATCAGGATGAGCAAAAGAAGAGAGGGCACTGGTTCTTGTTCTCCCACACCACTGAGAAGTATGCAGTAGCATCTCTCTGTGTTATCCCCTATGACTTTTCTCCACATGGTCAAGGCCCCAGCAATGGAATACTGAATGTTGCCCAGGCCAGTCCCCTGTTGTGCTGCCATTATGCCTTTCCTCTTGCTGTTTCTTATTCCTGGATGTCTCCCTGTTTTTCTCCTCCTCCCTACCCCTTTCGCCTGCAGTGTTCTCCTTCTCTAAGTGTTTATAAAGGTCATGTATACCTCACGGTTCCACTCAAACTTCTGGTGCTTTCTTTTCTGGATCTTTGCTGATGTTGTACCCTCCAACTGGAATAAGACCCTTCTCTCCCCACCTCCCTTCTCCATGCTCAGTCACTCCTCAGGGACTTTCCTCTGAGCTAATAGGGGAAAACTCTTGGCTCTGCTGACCTCCATAGCAGTTAACCTTAAATTTGGCATTGACACTGTCTCCTTGGTCTTCAGGCAAATGCATTTTTAAGTCTTCTACTTGATGGCAAATCCATCCAGAGAAGCAACCATATATTATGTCTTGTACTTCAGAATAAATTGTATATTATAGGTCTTCAAAAATGTATAATAACTAAAGGAAAAGATCAAGGTATAAGGTATGTGTGTAAAAGGCTTGAGTAGGGGTTGCTAGGGGAGGCAGATTCATTTTGTTTGCTTTGGTCAGGTGAGCTGGGTATTCTGTGAGCTGTTGGGAGGAGCATCATCTTCTACCCTTCCCCCCTCATCCCTCACCCCACTCACATGACCTCGCACCCAGAGTGACTCTTAGGATTATTTTTCAACAAGAAATCAGGAAGGCTGGATTCATCAGGACTCAGGAATGCCTTGCACAATAGACTAGGGGTCCACACCACACATCATTATACCCACAAAATGTGTTAGGATATAGTATGTTAACCTGAGTAGTTAGAAGTTTGCTATCTTTTTGTTTCCATTACAATTCAATAAATTATCAGTATAAGAGAAAAAATATCCCAACTGCTGAGAAATCTTCAGGCAGGTCTCAAGATATATATATATATATATATATATATATATATATATATATATATATATAGTGATGTAAATGAAAAGAGATTAAAGGAAGAAAAGAAAACAAAGAGATCTATGTGGATGCTTAACAGTTTCACATTTTTGCCTTCCAGGAGACGGAGCTGTTAGATCTCAGCCTTGTCAAGGATGCCAGATGTGGGAAACACGCCAAAGCGCCCAAGGTAGGAAGCGGAGCGTTTTGCCCGCACCAGATGCAGCCTTGATTACTTAGCTGTGTCATAGTGTCAATTAATTGCCCCAATTAAAAATTTCTCTGTTGTAGACATTGTAAAACACAATAAAGCAGCTGATCATTCCAGAAGCCATTCCCTCAACACTTCCTCTTTTGTTAAAAGACAGAAACATTGAGCAAAATATATAGGCAGTTGGCTATAGGGGCTTTTCTTTATTTTTGTTTGAATAAAATAACAATGCTAAAGTCACTGAGGAATTCTGAGTAGCTCAAAGGTGTTTGAAATCACCTGCAAGCTTTCTTGAACCTCATAAGCAGAAGTAATAGTATCTTTGACACAGGATAAACAGACCTGGTACCTCAAATGCTTTGCAATTGAAATCATTTCGTCGGTTGAGCCCAAAGGGTGTACGAGTTCTTTCTGCACAGTTACTAGTGAAGACCGGCAGACTTGGGAGCAGTGGTGTGGGATGTAAGTTTGTTTTGGTGTGGAAAACTTACTGAATGAATATTCAATGCACTCTATTTTTTATGAAGGTTGCACTTTATTTTTTGAAGGTTGTTTAAGCATGCTGAATAAGGGACATACATTTTTAAACATAGATTATCTGATAGGGTAAGGCATGATGTGGTGACTTACCATTGAATTGGGATATCGCTGGTTAACGAAATGATACAGGTTTTGGGTGTACAGTACTACATACAACACATCATCCTTACACTGTGTTGTGTTTACCATCCCAAGTAAAGCTTCCACCCATCACCCCTCATCCCCCCTAAACCCAGTTTTAGTTCTTTAAATATGTCCTTTCAGCACAGAAAGTATTGGCAAATAGGGAAGTACAGGTGTCATTCAGTAGCTTTTGCCTCTTTCATGGAAACTGACATAAAACTAGCAATTTTCCTTTTGAGTATCTGCCCGCAAGTTTTGTTTTTTTCTTTAAAAGTCAAAATAGTTTCTTTGAAATCAAAGAATATTGCTGTTTTATCTCTGGCAATGCAGGAAGACAACTATTCTGTAATTATTCTTCTTCAGATACATAACTGTGCAGCCTTTACTTGCAAATCTTGCCTTAGGGTAAGAACCCAAATACTGCTTTCATTACTGAAAGGGGTTAACAATTATCTATAGGAAAATGTGAGAAAGCAAAAGAAGGAAAAAAAATCAAAGTTATTTTCAAGGAACTTACTATTGGGGTTTCATGTGAAAGCAGTATATTGCTTACATTCATCTCTGGAATTTCAGTAGTTTAGTTTTTCAATTTTGTAACATTAATGGTTTGTTGATGATTCAAAATTGTTCACAGTTTGTAGTGCAGGAAAGAATATTTTTTTTCTTCTTCTCCCAACAATATTTCAGCCAAGTTTCTTGTAAGCCTGGTAGAGCTATATTGGTAACATTGTAATAAAGTTTGCCTTTTAATTCAAGTTTATTGGCCTGACTTGAAATTTCATTCTCAATATTTGTTCAAGACGGTTGCCTACACTTTATTCCCCTCTCCATAGCCCCAGGCATCACGAGTCCAAGTCAGATCCCCAGCCACACGGCGGGTTTCTCAGGCTTGAGTCTTTTTAATTGCAGCCCCCGGCCTGCTTCCCGGCTGTGCTTCATGTGTGGATGCGGTTTGATAAATGGCTATGGATGATGACAAATGAGCAGAGCTGTGCTCAGCTGATAAACTGCTATTAGATCCTAAAATCCGTCTCTGGAGGACAGTCTTAGACCCTCGGAATACTCTGGCTTTTGCTGCTTTTCCACCAAAGATTGCTTTCTCCGTGGATTTTCCATGTTCTTGGCTCTTCCCCCTTTTGATTTCTTGCTGGTTTTCAAGAACCTCCATCAACTGTCATATTTTCCAAGCTGGGTTCTGTGGCATATTATGTGTGACCTTCCTGAATCTCAGATTTCTTCCTCATTGGTGAAGTCATGATGCTATTACTAGTAATAAAAATGATGATGATGATAGATGAGTATTTTATATCACTGCTATAAGAATTAAATGAAATAATTCACTAGCAAACCTTTAGCAGAGGAGTTCTTAAATTTATCTGCTCCTGGAACATCCCACGGCTATTGCTGTATTGGCTGTTGTCATGTTTTCTATTTGACAATCTAAGGGAAAAGAGATCTGGAAAACTTTGAAAAATGTTGATGCCTGTTCTCCACCCCAAGACATTCTGGTGGTAGAAGAATTTAATTGCACATCAGTTTTGAAAAGTAAGTTTGCAGCAACATTTGAGCACCACTGCCTTACCTTATTGCTACTATATAATAAATCCTCACTAAATATTAACCACTCAGGTCGATATTATTGTCGTTATTTTTGTATATATTATTATTAAAAGCTTCATGTTGGATTTGCATTTGGTTTTCATTTTACTCACTTCACTTGGAAACGTTTGTTAATAAAGAGAAATTAGATCAGGGGCTTGGCTGGAAGGGGTTTTGCGGATTGATGGGGAAGAAATAAGCTACTAATCATATCAGTCTAAAAAATCTTTAAGTTGTAAAAGAAAACCCCAGTTCAACTGGATAAATAAAAACAGAATTTATTAAAAATGATTGGAATGTATTGAAAATTTCACTGGGCGTTCTGGGTTTAGGTGAAGTCGCATTTAGCTGCTCAAAACATGTCGTGAAGGGAGACATGACTAACCTGGCATCCAATGTGCTAGAAGGGATACCTTCTAGCCTGGGGATCCCCGTAGGGGGGCATCTTCTGCAGCCACTCTGGCAGATCCTCGCTTCCCCAGCAGAATTTCTATAAGGCAGGGACCAAAGAGAGAGGAGCTCCCTCTGGAGTATTCCAGAATGATTGCAGTATAACCAACTCACAGAAGGAGGTGCAAGGCCCAAGGAGGAAAAGTAAAGAAAAGACCTTGATGTTGACTAGAAGGGCAGCAGCAGGACAGGCAGGGGAGAATTAGGAAGCATAAAGGCATCCCTATGGGGTGAGAAAAGCTTAGAAACTTAGGGTGGAAAGGCAATGCAAAGGAGGACAGATTGCCTAGAAGACTTTCTGTGGGGGCTCATAGACCATAAAAGAAGACCATTTGTGGAGCAGAAATTATTTATGAAAAGACCCTGGCACCTCGCAAATATTTATCTACTCATTTGTATTATTTTTGTTTTTCACAGCTTCTTATTATATGAGAATTCATGATCTAGTTGAGATGAACTGTTTTCTATGCCTGCTGTGATTTGAAGTAACATTTGTAAGAAATGGAAAAGCTTTCTACGCGTTACTCAGTTAATGGGTTTTAAATGTCAACTCCCGACACAATGCATACAACTCCAGATAGGATTTTCTCTATACAGCCTTTGTTCAGGCTACCAATTTTGAAATTTCTCAAATTTAAAAAAAGAAGCTTGGCTGGGGGATTTTTATCCAAATGTAAAAGCTAAATGTTAAAGACATCTAACTTGTCCTTTGAAATCTAACATGTATTTTTTTTATGTTTCCTTTGAAGTTCTCACTCTTTTTCCCTCCCTCTCAGGCTGATGAGGGACAGGTAGAGGTCAAGGTGCTATTGTAATACATCTCGTTTATGCTAAAAACCAGAGATTTTCAACCTTTTTTCATCTCATGGCACACACAAACTAATTACCAAAATTGTGCAGCACACCCAAAAATATATTACTTTCTTTTACCAATCTGAAAAAAAAATGTATAATTTTGATTCATTCACATCACACAGCTATTGTACATTGGCTGTTGTCATGTTTTTAATTTGACACTCTAAGGGAAAAGAGCTCAGTGATCCAACTAAATAGTCAGGTATTGAATGTTTTAAAAATTCATGCGGCACACTGGTTAAGAATCACTGATGTAAACACATGCTCTCTAGATCTTCATTTCAAAAGGATCTTTGCTTTTAAAAAAATAGTTTATCACTATTGTTTCTGATCTACTAATGGTTCCTGACCCTGCAGATCAATTTAGTGGCTCATGTGCAGAACTAATCAAATGGAATATGCCTGACTAGAATGAAAAATACCAGTGTCTCATGCAGAGCGAGGTGTTTTGTGAAACTTTTTTTTTTTCATGTACTTGAGTGTTCTAGGTCACACACTGCACCGAGTGTATTGTTCTGCTATCGCCTGTGTTAAAAAGGTTTTAGAAATGCTGCTGGCAGAGATAGTTCCTTTATCCTTGGGATTCCTAGGAAGTATTTCAACCCGAGATGTATTGAAAAGTAAATGGGAATGGAAAAGGCTAGGTATGGACTCATTGTCAGCTCTGCCATTAAGGGGCTTAAGAAAGTTGTTCTTTCATTTTGTGCCTCTACTTCCTCATCTATGAAATTGGGGATGGGCAGGTGTATGCATTCTGTTGACACTTGGTTCCAACTAAAATGAGAAGTTAATCAAGTCAAGGCCCTCCATCTTACAGAGTATAAAACTCATGTCCAGCAGGTTTACCTTAGTCTTAGCAAAAAAAAAAAAAATTGGGTCACATTCTAAGCAAGGTAAGGAGCTATGCAACCAAAAGAAAAGAAAGAACAAAAGGCTCCTTGAAAGCAATTCGAGGGTGGCTTAGAGGCTCTTCCAGTTTTAGTACATGAAGCTAAATGCTGCCGACATTCAGCTCTCAATGCACGCAGCAATATCATTGAAGGATAGCTCTGTAGTTTTACTTTCAAACTGTGTTTGGACAAAGAAGACTGCTCCATGTGCTTAGCTGACAATTAACCAGTGCATCCTATTGGAAAAGGACAGCTTCTTTCAGCTGTGTGATGTCCCTTTGAATACAGGTTCCTTATAAATATCCAGGTCACAGTGAAAATCGAGGCGGCATATAGTGTCACCAGAATCTCATAAGATAGGTTAGAGTAAAATGAAATCTTAAAAATTGATCAGGTTCTATTTTCCTAAGTCCTATATGGAAATGATGACTGTTCATTCTTTATTGATCTGACATAGGGCCAGGCACTGTTCTGGGCACAGGGAAAATACCAATGAACAAAAAAGACACACAATTCTGCTCTCACTATTTTGGATTGGGGGTGAGCTGGGAAACTGGCTTTCAAAAAAAAAAAATAAAAACAAAACAAAAAAAACAAAAATCCAACAAAAACAAAAACAAAAGAAAAGAAATAAATCACTGATTTGTTGTGTTTCCTAATTTCCTTTGGGTAAATATTCTTAATCCACTAGGAATGAACCACACTGAACGCAGAGTTGGAAAGCAGCGTATACCACAGCTTCTACCCTGTGAACAGACTCTGGCACCTGTCTGGGTGGGGAAAACAGATAACAGATAAGTCCCACTGAGAGGAATAAAGCAAGACAGACACAATTGACCATGAGTTGTGAAGAGGCTAGCTGTTCTGTAGAGCTATATGGAGTAGGTTCTCTTGGTGAGGTGAGGTCATGTAAGTAGAAGTAAGAGTTAAGGGAAAGCCAAAACCAGTTTGGCTCAGTGGATAGAGCATCAGCCTGCAGACTGAAAGGTTCCAGGTCCCATTCTGGTCAAGGGCATGTACCTTGGTTGTGGGCACGTCCCCAGTAAGGGGTGTACAAGAGGCAGCTGATAGATGTTTCTCTCTCATCGATGTTTCTAACTCTCTATCTCTCTCCCTTCCTCTCTGTATAAAATAAATAAAAATATATTTTTTAAAAGAATTAAGGGAAGGTGGGGCATTCCAGGCAGAAGCGTTGTAAGAACAAAGGCTCTGAGGGAGGAACATGCCTGGCATATCTGAGGAATAGCACGGAGGCCAATGTGGGTTTGGTGGAGTTTAAGACAGAAAGAATAAAGTCAGAGAGGGGGCCAAGGGCCCCATTATTTTGTGCTTCATAAGCCATGCTAATGATTTGGGCTTTTCTCTAGGGAAATGAGAAGGAAATTGAAGTTTCTGAGCAGAGGAGAAACAAAATCTGACTTTAGCTTTTAAAAGCATCACTGGCCAGTGTTGAGGGTAGACCACAAAGGACACAGGAAGCATCAGAGCGACCATCTAAATGGCTTTTACAAATATTCCGGGCAGTGTTGACGATGACCAAGAGGTGTAGAGGCACATGAGAGAATCTGAATATATTTTGAGGGTTGAACCACAGGCTTTGTTAATTCATTGATGTAAGGCATGAAAAAAAGTAAGGATTTAAGGACATCTCTCATTGTTTTGCCCTGGGGAAGTGGGAAAACTGAGTTTCCATTCCTGAGATGGGAAGGAATAAACACCCTTACACAGAAAAATCCAGTTTGGTTTTCGATATTTAAAGTTTGAGATGCCGAATTTGACTTGACCTGATGGTGTCATATTTGGACATACAAATATGAAATTCAGAGGAAATATTGGCCATGAAGTTATAAATTTGATTATTTAAAGCTCAAAGCCAAGTGAGGTCTCCTAAGGTACAAAAGAAAAAGGTCTGAGTCTGAACCCTGGCACCTCCATTTAGACTTTGAGAAGATGAGGAGGAATCAGTAAAAGAGTTTGAGAATGGAATATACCTGAAGATTTGTAAGGAGGAACCTCAATCAGACACTTGTGGTACACCAGTATTCATAGCACATTACTCAGAAGAGCTAAGAGGTACCAACAACTTAAACACCCATCATTAATGAATGTACATACAAAGTATACTATATACATACAATGGGATATTATTTAGCCTGAAAATTATAATGGAATGTTGATGCAAACCATAATATGGATAAACTTTGAAGACAGTATGCAAGAGCAATAAGTTACACACAAAATGACAACTATTCTACAAATCCCCTTAAATGAGGTTTCTAAAAGAGTAAATTCATGGAGCCAGAAAACAGAGTGGCAGATCCCACAGGCTGGGCAGGGATAATGGAGAGTTGTTGTTTGATAGGTACAGACTTTCAGGTAGAAATGACTAAAAGTTCTGGAGATGAAAGGTGGTGATGGCTGCACAACACAAAAAAGTAATTTTACCTAATGTCACTAAACTGTACACTTGACAGTCATTGAAATGGTCAATTTTATGTCATCTTTATTTTACCACAATTAAAAAAAAAGGAAGCAAGTGAGAATGAGTAGCCTATGAGAAGGGATACTGGGGGGGGGGGAGACAACAAGTGCAAGAAGGAGGAAATAGTCATTTTGATAAATAGGTGGAATTTCCTTCTTGCCTCCCCCCCCCACTTTGGCATTTCTGTAATTTTACTAATGATATCATTTTATACACGCTTTAAATTTTCCCCATGGATCCTCAGCATTTCCTGTTAATATTCAAAATGGGTTATTTATTTAAGGGTTGTCAAATCTCAAATAGCTCCTCATAGAATCTGGATGCCAATATACAAATCTCATAATGAGCTGTTATTTGGACTTTATACAACAGCGGTTTCAATTAATCATCCATGAGGCAAGGAGTTGAAATGAGTGCTTTATTTATTGTCCCCTTTTCTGATCACACGCTGTCTCCCTGATTCTGAACACATTTCACCATTATGGGAAACTGCAGTCATAAAATTTGATGTGGATGTTTGAGATTTAGGAAAGAAGAAGAGAATCCTTTACACAGCAAAATAAAGGTTTTTGTAGTATTTTTCATTCAGTTGCTAAAGAGATCTGCCTTTGGTCTATATTGTTGGGTCCAACTAGTTCTTAATTTACCTGACATGGTGTAATAGTTGTGTTTTGGGTCTTTTTTAATTTTTAATTTTGTCATTTCAAAATTTACATCTTTGCTAGATGGAGAAAAATAGGGCTAAAAAAATCACCAAATTATCTGTGTGTGTATAATGGTTTTGACAGCTAGCTATTCACATTTATCTCCAGATGTAAATTATATGGCATAGTTCTTTTTTTATGTTCCTTAAATTCCATAGATGTCAGTGGTTTCCTTGGAAACAAAAACCCTTATACAACTAGTCAGAGATTTGATAGCAGAAATATCAGGTTGTAGAAGGGGCAACAAATGGTACCCTTGAATATTTGCCTTTAAAACTCTTCTGCCCTATCTACTTGCCCCTAACCCTCTTGGTCATTCAGTAGTGGACAAGAGAAAACTTTTAAAGCTATCATTAAATTATAGCATATCTTCTCTCATAATTAAAAGCTTTTTACCTTTTTAAGCATCCGATAATAGGCTGTCTTTTTGGATGCTAGTTAAACATTCCCAAATTTGAGAAGAGATTGATATGATAAATTTAATTAACCATTAAATTTGAGCAGTTACTCAGGATATATGTATACCCATCTGTAAAAGATAAGGAATGGAACAAATGCAATGCATGGCTGAATAAAGGGTCTATGCTTTGTATAATAGCAAGCATCTGTCTTAGTACCCTACTTGCCAAAGAGTTCAAAATGCCCCTGAAGGGTAGTCTAGAGGGGATGGGGAGGCCTCAGTTCTGTCAAGGGGGAATAGTGGGTGAAAGACACGGCAGTCAAGAGCACTCGCATTGTTGGCCAGAGAGGACCCCTTGTTGAAGAAAGGATTAGAAGGTTGTGGCTCATGTGATCAGAGCTTCTGTCTGGTATACTTTGCATCTAAATCTAATTCTACATGCAATGGTACACAGTTGTATTTTGGAAAGATTTCACAATTAATTCTTTGAAATGCAATAATATGCCACCTTGTGGATATATCTGATACTCATGTCTTAGATTAATTCTACCTAGTGGACTGCTCTCTAAGCCAGGGTTTTCAATCTTGGGTTCTGTGTAACACAGAAGTATGAGAAGCACTTGGGGAGCTTTTAAAATCTCAATGCCCAGACCACACCCAGATCCATTAAAATCAAAATGTTCAGTGTGGGGCTCAAGCACCAATATTTTCTTTAAAGCTCCCCAGAGAGCCCTGTACTCAGCCAGGGTTGAGAACCATTATTCTAAGTAAAGAGAGCACCACTTAAATGGAGGCTGGAAGTCTGAGATCAGGGCATCAGCAGGGTTGTTCTGAGACCTCTCTTATTGGCTTGTACACGGTCATCTTCTCCTTTTGTTGCCACATATTCCACCTTCTGTACCTATCACTGCCCTAATTTCCTCTGCCTATGAGGGCATCTGTTACATTGGATCAGAGCCCACTTTAATGACCTCCTTTTAAGTTAATTACCACTTTAAAGACCTTGTCCCCATGTACAGCCACATTCTGAAGGACGGGATTAGGTCTTCAACGTATGAATTTAGAGGAGAAACATCGAGTCCAAAAGAGTATTTCCTCATTATATTATAAAACCAAGTTTATAATTTACTTTTCTAAATGAATAGCATTGTAGGATTGTTTCACAAGAAGTTGACTTTTTATTTTATTTTATAATCAATATGATTGTCAAAGTGGATAGACGTGTGTAATGTGAATCATTTCAGAAGTAAACGTTATTGTTTTGTTCAGTGCCCTATTGCAGAAAGGGTTTTTTTCTCTTATTATCAGCATATCCATACTACTCCAGAGCACCCAGTATGTGTCTATGCATTATCAGTGCCTAAAGGCTTATGGACATCAAGTACATAAGTTCTTGGGTCAACTTGCCAAGCCTCAAAGCTAATAACTGGCTACATAATTCATCCAGTTATTCCACCTCTCTCAGACACTTTCCCATCTGCATTTTGGAAACAATCTCCTTATTTGTTTATCTGGTTGCTGTAAGGATTCAATGATAAAATGCATGTAGTTCTGATATTTAAAACTACCGGAGAAAATCTATTTTTTATGTATTAACTATAGAAAAAGAAAATTGAAGCACATTTATCTTTGCAGCCAAATACCTGCCCTCAGAGGATCATTATAGCAACCCATTCTACTGAGACTTACAGTTCTGATTTAGAAATCCGTCCAGATTTGCAGTTGAGTACATTTTCCCCACAATCACAATAATTTTAGAGCAATTTACTTTTAGTAAGAAAGCTTGACATCTTGTTCTGCACTGTGAGCTGTTGAAACAAAATCTGAAACTCTAGTTTGAAATACAGGAACAGCTTTTGGGGTTGAAGAGATCCAGATCAAATCCCGGTGAACAAATTACCTGAGAGATCACAGGAAGGTTTCTAGGTTTCTCTGTGGGAGTGATAACACCTTCTGGAGAGGGTTGTCTGCTGAATAGATTATGGTTGCTAACAAGACATATCGTAACATGGGACACACTTTAGGAGCTTGCTTATTGCTATTTAACTCCCTGCCTACCTTAGGCCTTAGGTTCACTTCCCATTTATGCTTTTTAGCACTCAGTGAGTCTGATAATTAAGCATCTATATTACTTGAACTTCTTTCTTGTTGCAGTTTTGGTTGTTAAGTAATTTGGCATCTGATTTGATATGTAGTCCAATTGGGGGAAAAACTAGAATGTAATTTGACACAAGGTATAAAGGGAGAAAAACTCCGAGGACTACCCTGGAGTTATTGTGAAAATTAAATAATGTACTAACCATAATGTGTGATAGAATAATGCTAACGTGTGGGGCTGCTTGCTATAGTGGACAGATTTAAAAGTACTAGCTGCCGAAACTGGTTTGGCTCAGTGGATAGAGTGTTGTTCTGTAGACTGAAAGCTTCCAAGTTCGATTCAGGTCAAGGGCATGTACCTTGGTTGCGGGCACATCCCCAGTAATGGGTGTGCAAGAGGCAGCTGATCGATGATTCTCTCTCATCGATGTTTCTCTATCCCTCTCTCTTCCTCTCTGTAAAAAAATTCGATAAAATATATATTAAAAAATAAATAAAAATAAAAGTAAGTACTAACTTATTCTGAGAAATTCACTTTTATCATCTTAGAATGGAAAATGGCTAAAATTTTCTAAATTCCTTCTTTTTGCCATAAAACATGAAATCCTGAACGATAGACTTGGGATGTGATACCCAACACACAGTAGGTACTTGTAAGAATGAAAGAATACTTTCACCAAAGTTTTCTCTCTTTCCAGAAGGTACATTTTGTTAATATAATTAGATATCTAAATGTGAAATCTCAAGAGCCTGAAGAAATATTTTTGTCATATAAAAAGTAGCAACCTAAAGCCAAAATAATGTAATAACGTATTTGTCACTTGACAGATCTTTGTTAATGGCAGAAACGATGTGTTGTTGTTTTTTTTTAAGACAACCGAAATTAATGTCCATCTAGATTTCTAGGAGATGAAAAACTGCACTTTATTTGTTGCTATTTAACTGTGAAACAGGATCATTGGGTCTCACAAGTCAGAAAATTCACCTTTCAGTCTCACACACCGGGATGTTTTCTCTGTGCTTCATCGTCCAGATGTTTCTCGACATTTTAATTTGTACCCCCAAATTACTCATTTCAGGTACGACCAGTGGGGCTGGAAGAGTTGCTTATCACTGTTGGTCATAAATGGGAGTAACACTGTGAAGAGTCACATTGTTTCCTGTCAGGGGCAGGGGATGCTTTTTTCAAAAACAATTAATTCATTAACCAACATAGTTCCTTGGAAAACTGGTACATGCCATGCAACTGAAAGAATTTTGGGAGATACCGGAATTCTAAGAGTCTTTCTTATGTTGGACATGGATTAGGATCATTTTCCATTTCTTTTTGATGATGGGACTTTTTGTCAAGAGTATCTCAAAGGATTAATATCCTGCTGAATTCATTTTGGTAAATGTTTCTGTAGTCTGTGCTTAAGACATTAATCTTACACTCCACATTGTGACTGGAACACCAGTTTAAGAGTGAGGCTTATTCCCACAGTAGTGCAAATGCCTAATTAAAGATGTTTAAAGACCAAGTCCTTAGGTGATCTAAACTAGAAAAGTCTTCCTTTTCTTAAAATTCACTTGATAATATACAGTTGAATTTTATTTTGTATTATATAGATTCATTTTTAATTTTAAGCTCTATTAGCATTAGTCCCACTTATTTTTCCCAGATTTAGTCCTTGGCTACCACAAAAAGCCATCAGTATTGCCAATATATCATTCAATAGACAATAATATTTTAACTTCCCCAGCAGCTGGAATGCAGTTTGACCTTTAGGCCAGCATCATGCATGTACACAACAACTAGGATCAGACTCCTGTGACAGTTCTCTCTGGAGATACTTTCCTGTGGTTTACATCTTATCATTTGTCTGAAATTGATGCCACTTGTGTTCCTGGAAGGATCTGAAGTTAAGATAAAGTTTGAATTAAGGTTAATTTAAAAGGGAGCAGTCATTTGAAAAGCCATGGATAAATTCTCCCTAGTTCCCCTGTAGGTGTGTGTGTGTGTGTGTGTGTGTGTGTGTGTGTGTGTGTATGTGTGTTGGAGAGATGCTATGCCCTGCAATCTATGCTTTCACTCTGGCCACAGTCCATTACTTAACCTCCGCATATCTTGATTTCTTCAACCTTAAGATGAAGTTCACAATACAATTTCCCTGGGTTGTTAGGAGGATTAAAGGCAATAAGATATATTTTTATAGTCTGCACTTTGTAATTGGTAGCTGTTGTATCCCTAAAACTAAAGGTGATCATGCAGATGTGTAATAGACTTGAAGTCTAGGTCATTTGACAAATTAGACTTTTGGCTATATCAGCTGTAGTCTCCACTTCTTCCCTTAGATATTTACATTTGCTACCTATATTAGGCAGGCATTTCACTCTGTCAAAGTTTTCACTTTTCATCATATCTTGACCACTTTTTTTAAAAGCTTGCTTATATTTATATTTTGAAAATACTAGGTAATATTTAAATTTTTACATTGAACATTTCTTTACTAGGGGATTTAGGACTGGTAATAGCTGGTTATAATTGTTTGCCAACATAATTTTTCTTTTACAAATGTTAATTAAATATGACATTTCATGTCTTTAGCTGAAATTAAATGTCATTTTTTATCTGTGTATGAATTACACTTCCTTTTACCCTTACAGTGTTTTAATGTAAATTTAGTGAGTTAGAAGAGAAGTCCCACGGGTTGGGATATATACACATAATTTGGGAAATTAAATATAGGCTTGATTATTTTTTACTACTTAGTAAATATCTACTTTATAAAAAGGAGTTAATGAGAAAGATTTATTTGGGGAGCTCTGAAAACATATTTCTGTTTTAATCAGTTTACATCCATGCAGTTTTGTTTGAAGATTAAAGATTCTTTTGAAGGCATTGTCTACATATTTTTACTCACAAATATGTGTACCATATGAAAATCTTAAAAAAATTAATTTAAGATCTAATATTAATACTGTCTCATACATATACCTAATAATATGGAATACCTGAATAATGATAATAAAATTTTGTTTACATATTGTTAAAGTTCATATTGCTGTCAAATAAATCATCAGTGCATAATATTGAAAAAGAATAATTCTTGCAGAACTTAAACTAATAATAGATCACTGAGATATTTCATATGAGTTAGTGGTTGATAGAATTTTTGGAAAGTATATTAGAGAATAAATTGTGTTGGCAATAACACTCAATATTTAATTTTATGGCCAACTGCTCAAACTTTCATGGTTACAGTTGATAGTTCTTAGGTCAGATAATTTATTTAAAGGACGCTATAGAGCATTTGAAATACCTTGGAAGTATACCTAGTCATTTTATTTTCCCATTAAAAATATAAAATTACTATTCTTGTGTGCAAAATACAAAAAGTCACAATATATCAATTCTTAGCTCTGTAGATAATTTCTTCCTGATTCTTAACTGTTCTACATTATTCTAAAATCTCTAAGTAAATTCTTAAAATGTTCCAAGTAACTTGAAAGTCAAGTTTCTTCTAATCACATTCATAAATATTCTGCTTTTAATTTCCCTATATTCAGGCCCAATTCGAGATTATGAATCAAGAAACTATGAAGTTGTAAAAGAAAAATAGTATGTTGAGCTGAGCCATGCTTTGCCTTTGTAAGTTGATCTAGTTTCTCTGGCAACAAGATGTTAAACAGTAAATCATGTGGAATCTATGTAATCAAAACCATATAGTTGCAGAGGCAGCGGGAGCTGGAAGTTCAGGAGTGTCATTGGACTGTGTTGGTGGCATCTTTGCTGCAATTAATAAGGTGTGGCCTTGTTAACTCAAGACATAAGTTCAAGCTGTGGTGAATCCAAGACATTAAAAATATTGTGTTCAATCCTAACAAAACATATTGTTTTATGAGCATTAGTTGGTATTAGTTGCACGTGGCAAAACTTTCATGCACAATTAATTCTAGCACTACATTGGAACACTAGAATTATGCTTCCTTGTCTCTAAATAAATCCTTTTGATTGTCTGACTGAGATGAGAAAACCAATTATTTGATGGGCCAGTCTGAATTATTGCCTTAATAAAGGCCCAGTTAACAAAACTGAGGGCTTGCATAAACAATCACATAAGATCAAGATGGGAGAGTGCTGCAAAGGATATCTGTCTTTAATTTTGTCAACATCTGAAGCTACTACAAAAAACTTCTTATATGTGGGATCTATGAAAGCACAGCAATTGAACAAACAAAACAAAACAAAAACCAGAAACCTAGAGGCCAAAGGGATGGTTGCCAGAGGGGAGAGGAATGGTGGATGGGTGAAATAAGTGGAGGGGAATATAGTCAATAATATTGTGATAAGTTTGTACAATGACAATGATTACTGAAATTAGTAAGATGATCACACTGTAAGGTATGAAAATGTCAAATCATTATATTGTACACATGAAATTAAAATAACTAATATAATATTATATACTGACTATATTTTAAAAATGATTAAATGGCAAATCTTATGTCAGCTATATTTTACCACAATAAAAAAACACAATAGAATTTTTTTGAAAAAATAGAAAGTAAATAAATTGCTTTAGAGCTTGAATTATTTTAGATATACAAAAAAATAAGTCATGACTTTAATTCCCAAAAGATCTGTGGTCACTTATTAATTTGCATAAATGACATTAAGTCATTCATTTAACATGATTTCTTGAGCATAGCCGTGATGCTAAATATATTTATCAATTTGTCATTCAATAATAATCTATTGATTTGAAATTATATTATTTGCCATCCATTTACTTTTGAATAGTTATACAATTTCTATTTTATTTTTGTTACTATAAGTAATACTGTAGCAAATATCTATCTTTATTTAGCATTTTTATTATATTTTTCTTTTTTAAAATATAGTCTTAACAGCTATTACCTGTCCAAATCAACCTGATTTATGACAATACTAGAGGCCCGGTGCATGAAATTCATGCAAGGGGGGTAGTCCCCTCAGCCCAGCCTGCACTCTCTTCAATCTGGGACCTCTCAGGAAATGTCTGACTGCTGGTTTAGCCCCAATTCCTTGGATCAGGCCTGAACTCGCAGTCAGACATATCCCTCTCACAATTCTGGACCACTGGCTCCTAATCACTCACCTGCCTGCCTGCCTGGTCACCCTTTACTGCCTTCCACTGCCAACCTAATCACCCCAAGTGCCCCCCCTGCCAGCCTGGTTGGCCCTAATTCCCCCCCCACACTGCTGGCCTGGTTCCCCTAACTGCCCCCCTCCCCATCGGCCTAGTCACCCCTCATGGACCACCCGCTGGCCTGGTCACCACATGCAGCCTGCTCTTCAATCATTTGGTTGTCCCTCACTAACCCCCCTGCCGGCCTGGTGGTGGGCAGCCATCTTGTGATGGTGTGATGTCAATTTGCATATTACCTCTTTATAATATAGGATCATAGGGATATTTCTCATTTTTTATCCTCAATGTATGTATTTCTCTTTTCTAATAGTGACCATTCTGATTCCTTACTGCATTAATATATTTACTTCTTTGTTGCAGTCTATACAAATACATACTTTCAGAATAAAAATACTAATGTCACTAATAACAAATCTGCTAGAGAAAATTTGACATTTCTTTGAAGTTGTCTTTGTTTCTTAGAATATTTCTCACTAAAATAATTTGATCCAAATTTTTATTGAAATTATTTTCTAGAGCAGGGGTGGGCAAACTTTTTGACTCGAGGGCCACAATGGATTCTTAAACTGGACCGGAGGGCCGGAACAAAAGCAGCCTGACCATGCTGGCACTCTCATCTTGGGCTGCTGGTGAAGGAACAGAGGGGAGAGCAAGAGAACCCTCCGCTCTTTTGGCTCTACAGGCCAGATAGAACAGCCGAACGGGCCATTTCTGGCCTGTGGGCCGTAGTTTGCCGAAGGCTGTTCTAGAGTTATAATTTACTATACAGTAATATTCATTTATTTATAGTTATTCAATTTCAGAAAATGCTAGTCTTCATCCTTTTAATTAAATTTCTATTTTAAAAATGTAAAATATTTTTGTATATAATTGAATTTGTCAATTCATATATATATATATATATATATATATATATATATATATATTTATGAATACTCAGAGAAGGCTCACTTCCATCCATATCTCTTTTATATTATTTAATAAAAAGTTAATCTGTTTTCAATGATTTAAGTTGATACTTTTTCAAAATATATATAAAATATCCTATATTTCTTGCACAAAATGTAGCATTTTATCTGTGCACTTTTATAGCTTGCCTTTTTTACTTAATGTAACTTCAAAAGCCTTTCATATCGCTCCCAGGGTTCTTTTTCATTCTTTTATAAATATTTTTCCACTGCATGGTGAACTATACTTTATTATATCAGTCTCCTGTGGACAAGCATTTCGGTTGATGTGTATATGAGGCTACAATGAACAAAATGAAATGAAGCAACAAAACAAAATAACTTTATTTATGACCTTGGCTTACAAGTGCAGAGGGTGAAGGCTAACTTCTTCTTCATAGTTTTTTTTTCTTTTCTTTTTCTTTCCTTGGTTTTGTTTTGACCATTTTCTGTTCCCCCTGCAATGTATTAAGGTTATGTTTGTCTTCTTACTTTCGGCCTTACCACAAATTATACTGTCAGGGTTTTTAAATGTTTTTGCCATTTCTAATTTGATTTTCTACAGAGAGGAAGGGAGAGGGATAAAGAGTTAGAAAGGTCGATGAGAGAGAAACATCGACAAGCTGCCTCCTGCACATCCCCTACTGGGGATGTGCCCACAACCAATGTACATGCACTTGACTGGAATCAAACCTGGGACCGACCCTCTATCCACTGAGCCAAACCGGTTTCGGCTGTTTTTGCCATTTCTGTAAGAAGTTCTATTAGTGTGCATTGTTCTTACCTTACAGGAAATTAAGCATCCTTTCATATATTTAAGGGCCATCTATAATAATAAAAGTGCAATATGCTAATTAGATTGCATAGCCAAATGACCTGCCGAATATAATTTCTGGTTGTTCTTACAGATGAAGACACTGCAGTGGGGACTGAGGCAGAGGCAGTTAGGGGTGATCAGGCAGGTAGGCGAGCAGTTAGGGGTGACCAGGTAGGCAGTCAGAATGGTTAGGAGTGGTCAGGTAGGCATGCAGAGTGGTTAGGGGTGATGAGGCAAGCAGGCAAGCAGTTAGGAGCAATCAGGAAGGTAGGCAGAGAGCTTAGGGGTAATTAGTCAATCAGGCTAGTTGTTAGAAGTGATGAGGAAGGCAGGCAGAATGTTTAGGGGCAATGAGGCAGGCAGGTGAGCAGTTAGGGGTGATCAGGCAGGTATTCAGAGTGGTTAGGGGCAATCAGGCAGGCAGGCAGGCAGAGGCAGTTAGGGGCGATCAGGCATGCAAATAGTTAGGGGCTATCAGGCAGGCAAGTGCAAAAGGTTAGGGGTGATCAGGCAGGTGAGTGGTTAGGAATGATCAGGCAGGAAGAGGGGTTAGAGGTGGTGAGGCAGGCAGGCAGGTGAGCAGTTAGGAACGTGAGGTCCCGAATTGCTAGAGGAATGTCCGACTGCCAGTTTAGGCCCTGTGGGATGGGGCCTAAATTGGCAGCAGGACATCCCCTGCAAGAGGGTACAGGCTGAGGTGAGGGACTCCCTCACTCCTCCACACGTGCATGAATTTCATGCACCAGGCCTCTAGTATGTATATATTTCTCTATTAATTTCTCTTCATGTGTACTTTGTACATTTTTCTGCCTGCTGTTTGGCCTTCCTTTCCTCCTTAATTTTTTAGAGCTCTAGAATTAGCTCTTTATCATTGATATATGGTATCCCATTTTGTCTTTTGCCTTCTGAATTTGCCATCTAAGTTTTCATTTGTATTTTTATATAATTAACTTACTAATATTTTCTTTTATTTCTTTTTGATTTGGATAAATTTCTTTATATACAGAAAGTCATTCCATATCTAGTCTATAAAGAAATTTACCCATAGGGTTTTCTAGTATGGTTTCATGCTTTTATTTTTGATATTTGATCATCTAGGACTTTTCTGTTGTATCTTGTAAGATATGGATCTAATTTTATATTTTTCTTAACTTTATTTCCTGTTATCACAACAATTTCTTTAAAGTCCTTCTTTAGCCCTAATCTGGTATCTAGGTATTCCAATATCACTTAAGAATCCAATTGTACCTTTTTTCCTACTTGCTATCTAGTTATGTGTCAACACCATTTATTAAAGAGTCCAACTGTTGTACCATTTATTTAAAATTTTTGTCCAATTTTTGTCCTAGTGAGTTGAGATGCCATCTCCTTCATATACAGTATTTCCATATATACCTGTGTCTGCTACTGGGCTGTTTATTTTATTCCACTTTTCAGTCTGACTATTGATGCATACTGGGATACTTTAAACTCAAGTTCTATGAAAGAATATTCTTATTCCATAATAACAAAATAAATAGAAAAAATATAAATGTATTTTATTTTAAAAGAAAATATATTTATATATTATATTTCTAACTCTCTATCCCTCTCTCATCCTCTCTGTAAAAATCAATAAATACATTTTGGGAGAGAATCATTGATCAGCTGCCTCCTGCACACCCCCTATTGGGGATGTGCCCACAACCAAGGTACATGCCCTTGACCGGAATCGGACCTGGGACCTTTCAGTCTGCAGGCCGACGCTCTATCAACTCAGCCAAACTGTTTTTGGCAATATATATATATATATATATATATATATATATATATATATATAATTATCAATCCATTATAACTACTAAATTTTGTTCTCACTACTATTCTTTTCTTTTCTATTAATAGCTTTCCCCCATGGGAAAAAATTATTTTTCCTAAGACAATGTTGTTTATTGCATGTATTATATATAGCTGCAGCAAGCCATTTTCTAAATTTTTTTAAAAAAATATTTTAAATTTTTATTTTTAAACATCCCTAGAAAATAAGAAACAAAACCATTATCATTAGCAATTGGCATTATCATGTAAATTAACCACAAGGTCCAGGAAAAAAAAAATAAGAAAAGAACATTAAGGTTACTCTGTCTTATATATTTGACTTTTAGAAATCTATGCCATCACTGAGCTGTTCATTCTATAATTTCTGAGCATATTTTATGTAAAAAATAACTCCTGTGCATTATTAACGCTGACAGTCCATTTAAAAAGTTGTAAAGCTCGAGGGAGCAAATGAGTGCTGCATCTGCCCTGTGCTTTTTAAGCCTCTCTGTTGTGTAGGATAGAAATCTTGCATAATATCAGAAGTTTTCTTACATTCTTGACTGCGTTTGGTGGCATAGGAAGCACCTTAGCTGCATTATGTGGGTGAAAATGTCACATTTTCTGATTGTACTTTTATCTAAGGATGCTGAGAACTGTCAGGTTCACTTCCTCACTGTTAAGAGATGTCCCAAGTTGAGTCTTCTCTATGAAATGAATGCCATGAGTAGCAGCTGTCTGTGACTTGTCTGTACTCCTCTTCTAGCCAGAACTTTTCTTGACAGTGGTTACCAGGAACATAACCATTCTTGCCATTTATGACCTTTGGCACATGCAAATCAAATGATATTACCCATTCGAGTAGCAGTGGAATAGGCCTGGTTGAATGTATTTTAATTGTTTCTATTTTTTGAAAATATATAACTCACACATCTACAAAGTACTAAATTCTAACAGTGTTAAAGGTTATCATTTAACTGTATACTCCACTCTCCCATCCTCATTTTTTTTTCAGTTTCTTTCCCAGAGGCAACAATTCATGGTTGCTTTCTGTTCTTATTTCCCAAGAAATTATGCACAAACCTGCCCTTTTCAAAACATTTTGAAATTGTACATAAATGGGGGCATACTATCATTAATGCAGATTGAATTTCTCTGTCACTAGTGGGAGTGGGATTCTCGGGCCGCCACCTGGAATGAGCACTTCCAGAGACCCCATGGGAGGATGAGTTGTAGTGAAAGGCTTTATCTTTCTGGAGTTACATTTCTTGGGTTAACAAGTCCCATGCCTCTTAGCCCAGACCTGAAAAATATGTAGCTGGGCTTTTAGAGGAGCCAAAAGGGAAGCCAGTGTGCAGAGTTTCAGTTTCATGGTGGAATTGGGTCCGGTTCAGCATTAGGCTAATCACAGTCCATAAGTTTATTGTGTGGGTCCCCACATGACCGTGAGCCCAATGGGCTGAGAGCTTGGATGGAAAGTATGGGGGTAGATTGGCAGGGATTTACAGTGAAGGTAGCATGTAAATGGAATTTTGAAAAATGTGAAGAAATGAGGCAGGAAGTGCATTGCTTATGTGGTCATTCCAGACCCCAATCTAGACTCAATTTTGGAGCTTAATTTTAATTCAGCACTTAGAATAAATATTTGTAAGGACATTCAATATTGTTTGCAGGCTGCACTTATGTGGGAATGGGGTACTAGTGACTCATTTGCATATGTCTTAATTTGAAATTTGATTGTCTGCTTTTTTGGAAATTAGGACCAATTCTTTCTCATGAATTAAGAACTGGGGGTTGTCCATAATTTCATTTATTATTCAGAATCTATCCTAGACTTTGTGCCATAAAGTCTTTTGGGGGCTTGTGTTTATGTACAGATAGAAATTGTCTACATTTTAGTTCTGTTTTAATAAGTGAAAAATGTGACATTAATTTTGTTTAAGAACAAAACTATTTTATCTTTGCAGACAAGCTTTAATTTAAGAAATATTGCCAGTCAACTTTCATTATAATAAACTAGAGGCCCAGTGCACGAAATTTGTGCATTTGGGGAGGAGGCCTGGTGCACACATTCATGCATGGGTGAGGTTCCTCGGCCTGGCCAGGAATGAGGGCTTATTGGGGGGGGGGGGGGAGTGACAACTCGAGAGGTTGGCTGGCTGCTCCCCCCCAATTGGGGCCAAATGGGGGGCCCAGCTGGCTAGAGGGAAGGGGCCATAGGAGGTTGGCTGGCCAAGGGAGGTTAGCTGGCCTGGGGGAAGGATAGCGGAGGTTGGCTGGCGGGGACAGGGACTGCGGGAGGTTGGCCAGCCAGAGGGAGGGACCGTGGAGGTTGGCTGCCAGTGTGAGGGACCACAGGAGGTTGGCTGTGGGAGCACACTGACCACCAGGGGTCAGCTCCTGCATTGAGTATCTGCTCCCTGGTGGTTAGTGTGCATCATAGCAACTGGTTGACTGGTCTTTCAGTCTTTTGATCATTTGGTTGCTTAGGCTTTTATATATGGAGATTAATTTTGTTGGTGGAAAGAATATTCTCTGCTGAGAGATAACAGTTTTGTTTCAGAGTTTTGTTTCAGAGTTTTGGCCATATATCTGTATATCTGTGGGCCCAAAGCCAGTTGTCCTCAGTTTCCAATTGCATATAATTAAGAATAAAAGTCATAGATTCTGCCCTAGCCAGTTTGGCTCAGTGGATAGAACATCAGCATGCAGACTAAAGGGTTCCAGGTTTGATTCTGGTCAAAGGCATGTACCCGGTTTGTGGACTTCATCTCCAGTAGGAGGCATGCAGGAAGCAGCCGATCAGTGATTCTCTCATCATTGTTTCTCTCTCTCTCTCCCTCTCCTTTCCTCTCTGAAATAAATAAAAATATATTTAAAAAATGCAGATTCTTTCTGTTCTGAGACTGGCTTTAACCAATCTCAGTTTTTCCCTGTAATATCAAATGCTTTTCATTTGTCTGTGTAAAGCACATCTCCTGGTGTTGACCTAAAAATAAGAGTTTAAAAAAGTACGTAGCACAGAAATAAAATGGGCAATTACCAAGCTTTGGTTGCATTTCATTTCTTTTTTTTTTCTTCTTTCTTCCTTATCTTCTGAGAAGCAGGATATCAAGTTCCTTGGAAAACTCTAAAATTCTATGGTAGTTTTATACTTTAGGCTTATTATATGCATCAGGACTTTCTCCACAGCACCTGTTTCTCTTGAATGACAAGGACTCCTTAATTTTATCCCAGCTAAAGATGTACTTTGGGTTTCTCCAAAAAGATGCCCGAGCAAGACTGTGGATATGAATCCACAAAGATCCAATCATGGAAGGACCTTGAGTGTTCCAGAATTTTTCCTTTATATATTTGAATATTTTTCTATCTATTATTTCAAAGCTTATCTATTATTTCAAAGATCCAATCATGGAAGGACCTTGAGTATTCCAGAATTTTTCCTTTATATATTTGAATATTTTTCTATCTATTATTTCAAAGCTTAAGCTGTCTCTCTAATCTTTCTTGTGATATATTAAAAATCCCTTATCACGTATGTAACCGTCCTTTTGAATCAACTGCATAATAAGAAAATTTGTATTATATGAATAAGGTCATATGAGTCATGCTCTTCAAAATACTGCATTAAAGAGGGATGGGTGAAATATTTTCCTGGCTGTTATATCATTTTTACTATCCTAATGAGGGAAAATGTATTTTCTGACAGTGAAGTCATTTGATTTTACACTTTGGTGGTAATCTGATATGGTGGCTAGGGTAGCAGCATTCTGTGATTTAAAGAGTCTAAATTTAAAAATATGAAGATACTTTTCATTATCTTCCTCCAGAAATATTAGTATTGACTAACGGTATTTTTTTAAAAGCAAGCCTCAATTCTTTCCAAGATGTATTCAGTATTGAGTCAATAACACATAGAATATTTTGGATAATATGATTCTAACATTTAAAAATGGCAGAATGAGCCCTGGCCAGTTTGGCTCAGTAGATGGAGGATTGGCCTGCGGATTGGGGGGTCCCAGGTTCGATTCCAGTCAAGGGCATGTACCTTGGTTGAGGGCATATCCCCAGTAGGGATGAGCAGGAGGCAGCTGATCTAAGTTCCTCTCTCATTGATGTTTCTAACTCTCTGTCCCTCTCTCTTTCTCTCTGTAAAGAAAAAAAAATCAATAACATATATTTTAAAAAAAATAAAATAAAAATGGCACAATTTGTCCTAGATGGTTTTGCTCAGTGGATAGAGCATGGGCCCAAGGATTGAAAGGTTTTAGGTTTGAGTCTGGTGAAGGACATTTACCTCGGTTGCAGACTGGATCCCGGGCCCTGTTCTATTGGAGAATGTGCGGGAAGCAACCAATTTATGTATCTCTCTCACATCAATGTTTCTGTTTGTCTTTCCCCCTGCCTTAAATAATAAATGAAAATTTTAACTCTCCTAAAAAAATTTTTTCCCCAAAACAAAATCAATGGAAATATATCCTCGGGTAAGAATTATTATTATTATTTTAAGGCTGGATTCTTGTTGGTTATGGCTAGAGAACTAGAGTTTTGTATCTAAATAAAATACCAAACTGCAATTTTTGAAGCCATATATGTCCAGATTAGCAAAAAGACTATCTTTCTCTCAATCCCTAACTCATCCTTGCCAGACCAGTTTTCTCTGATAATTTCAGAAGTACTTTCTTCATCAGCCATTTAAATGGTGATTTTGGTTTTTTTCGTTGTTGTTGCTGCTTAGTTCGTAATACAGTAGACAGAAATCAGACTTACTGTCAAAATTCCAGATCATAAGATAATAAACATATTAATACTAATGCGTCTGCAGGCCAGATTTGTGGTTCTTCTTAGTCTGGGTTCACTTATGTGTCTGTGGTCAGCTGTGGCTTGGGGAAGTGGCTCTGCCAATTTTGGCTGGGGCCTCTCATATGCTTTGGAGTCGCCTGGCTCTTGGCTGATCTGGGCTGGCCTCTACCTTTCTCTGTGTGTCTTGCATACCACTTCCTCAAAGTCTAGCCTGGGCGTGCTCTCATGGTGGAGCCAGGGCTACAAGAGGCAGGCGAGCCTGGGAGTATTCAAGAGGTCAATGCAGAGGAATAAGGGACTATAGCCACACAAGGCCTCTTGAGGTCTGGACTTCATACAGGCAGCCCATCAATTATTGTACATTATTTAGCCAAGCCTTGAGGTCAGCAGATTTAAGGCTGGGAAAACAGACTACCTCATAACATAAGAAACTGCAAAGTCACAATGCAAACTGGTGTGGACAATTAGCCAGTTTTGCAATCATTCTACGCCGACTTTCTTTCCCGGAAGCTGATTGCTCAATGACATCATTTTGGTTGCTTGAAATTGGCCATGGAAGTATTTACACCACTGAAACCTGCAAACATTAGAATATCAGGGCTCTTCTTTCTTTCTTTTCTTTTCTTTTCTTTCTTTTTTTCTTTCTTTCTTTCTTTCTTTTTTTCTTTCTTTCTTTTCTTTTCTTTGATGCTGTTTGTTTGCATCACTGCCTAGATGTGTGATGGAGAATTTGGAGGATCCAGTCAAGTCATTCCTGCAACATGTTGCATGAATTACAGATTCACCTTATTTGTTCTTTTTCTAAAGTGAGGTATAATGGATATCCAGCATTATATTAGTTTCAAGTGTACAATGTAATAATTTATATTTGTTTGTATTGCAAAATGATCACAATATATACTTGAAATCCATCATCATACAGATTGACTTAATTTTTTTTCTTGTGATGAGAACTTTTAAGTGCCACTCTTTTAGCCACTTTCAAATATGCAATACAGAATTTTTAACTATAGTCACCAAGCTGTACATTACATCCCCAAGACTTCTTTATTCTCTAACTGGAAGTTTGTACTTTTGACTTCTTTCACCCATTTCACCCACCCTCTATCTTCTGCCTCTGGCCATCACTAATCAGTTCTCTGCCTCTGTGATCTCAGTTGTGTGTGTGTGTGTGTGTGTGTGTGTGTGTGTGTGTGTATGTGTGTGTGTGTGTGTAACTTTTGTTTGTTTTTGATTTTATATATAAGTGACATCATACAGTATTTGTCTTTCTGTGTTCTACTTATTTCACTTTGCATAATGCCCTCAAAGCCCATCCATATTAACACAAATTGGCCTTATTTATTCTTATTTGTCCTATTTCTTTGGTCTGTGAAGGAAAAGACATGGAGCCTGTTAAGCAGAGGGCCTTTTCCGAAAGAAAACTCACAGGAGAAGCACTAGAAAATGGATTAATGCAAACAAAATAAGGCTACTTATATTTCATTCTTCAGTTATACCAACTTCAAAATGAATTCTCAGAAAAAGCAAGAATTGCCACAGTTCCATGTGAGGGATCTTTATTTTTAAACTGCATTTATTAGGGGTATTTTGTTGAATTCTTAAATATAGTTAAACTGCATTCGTTAGGGGTATTTTGTTGACTTTCTGTAATATGGTGGAAACATAGGATGAATGATGTGATGTTTTAGAGTGGGAAAAATTAGACTGGTAACCAAGTAAAGAATCAGAATTCTATTTGTAAGGCTCTGATAGCTCTAAGACAGTTGTATTCTTTACTTTCAAGCTATAGCCTAATGTTATTTATACTATTACAAATAGCCAAGGAATGAAAGCTGGGATGAGTCATGTGATACTACAATCAAACAGTGTGAACCCATGTTTAGCTTAATATAGGTACATATAGATGGATGAATAGATAAATAATTATAGGTATGTGTTCATACACAGATTAGTACATGCATATGTGTTCTCAAGCTCTGCCCACTAACAGAACCTAGAAGCAACAATACCCCCAGAAGCAATAAGCACATTTGGTGCCCAGATTTTGGATTGCGATATAATCCTATTTAATAAAAGGGTAATATGCAAATTAACTGTCACCCATCACAAAAATGGCAGCACCAATAGCCACAAGATGGTGGTGCCCGATCCTCTCTGCCCTGCTGGCGTCCCCCAGTCCCAGGGGGGGCTGCTGCTGAGAGTGGGTAGCATGAGAGGCCTGGCAGGGCAGCAAGCAGAGAGCTACAGGAGACCGGGTAGAGCAGCCAGCTATAGGGGGAGTAGGGGAGCTACAGGAGGGTGGGGCAGTAGGTGGAGAGCCACTGTAAGGTAGCAGTGAGCTACTTGTGCACAGATATATAAAATAGGAATAACCAGGAAAACTGGATGTAGCTGTAGAGCATTCTCTCTATTATCTTTGCAACATGTTTGAAATTCTGTTGACACAAATCTACAGTTGCTGTAAAAAATGTTAAAAATTGAAAATTAACTTTTAATTTTTATTGACACACTAGAGGCCTGCTGCATAAAATTCCTGTATGGGTGTGGTCTCTAGACCTGGCCGGTGATCAAAGTGTGAGTGTCTGGCATGGAAGGGCAGGTCCCAGCTAACCTCTGGGCTCTGGGCAGCACCTGAGCTCTGGGGCCCCCACACGCCCCCCTCCGCCTGAGTCACGGCACCTGAGTCCCACGTGGAGATGCAATGAGCATGGCTGGACACTGCAGGGTGAGGCACAGCGTGGGCCTCTGGGCTGCCCAGGGGTGCCGCATGGAAGCTGGGCGGGCAGTGCACTCTCAGCCAGCCTCGCACACTGGCTCCTGCATGAACCCATGGGGAGCTGTACTGGCCCCTGTGGTCCCGGTGGCTGTGGCCCAGTTCACCCGGAAGTGGATGTGTGTGTGCAGGGTGGGTTCCTCGTGGGCGCCCGGCACTTGAGCATAGGGGTTTCCCTGGCATGCTAGCCCTGCTGGCTCATGGGAGGGTAGCAGTGGGAGTGAGAGTGAGCTTGGCAGACACTCTGCATTCTCACTGCACCTCTGTCCCTGTAACTCTTGCCCCCAGGTAGGTAGAGAGAGTCTGCAGCCCCCCACCTGTTTGTTGCGGGAGGTCAGTCACCACCCCTTACCCCCAGTGCCCTGTCCCAGCCAGGACCTAGACCCCATCAGGCAATCAGGGCCTGCTGGCTGCTGGTCATTGTCTGTGGGGGGACCGGTCAAGGCTGGGCCCCCTGACTGACTCCCTTAGTGCCTGAGAGCCAGGTGGCGGTCCCACCCCCACCACCAACATTGGTTACCTTCTGCAGGGTGATCAATCTGGTTCGGGCCCCTGCCCAGCTCCCTCATTACTTAGAAGCTGGGTGGCAGCCCCATACCCCTGTCACAGCTACTGGCCACTGTTTGCGGGGCAATCCGCAGGTTGATTAGGCCCGCTAGCATCTGCCTTGGCCTGATGCCATCCACTCACCTACTCTACTATCACACTGCAGTCCTACTCTCTCCTTAGCTCATTGGGACCAGCAGCACCTCCACTGCTGAGTTGCTGAGGCCCTCTATGTTGCTCATCACCCTCTGGTGATCAGTTCACATCATAGCAGGCTGTTGAACTTCCATTGGAACTCCTGGTCAAGGGGACAATTTGCATATTAGGCTTTTATTATATAGGATAATTGACATATTCATTTCAGGTATGCAGTATAATGACTTTATATTTGTATAATAGTGAAGGAAATTTATTTTTTAAATATTGTGACAAATATTAGACTCCCCTTACCAAATTTTCTTATAATTTACAGAAGGTGCTGGGATATATTATGGTTTTAAAATCAAGTGTCTGTAGTGTAAATTTGTAGGTAGTGGATTGCAGCACATGCTGAGAACAATTATTCTTAATTTTGGAAAGCTTTACACCTTTAAGCATATTAGCATTTTTATCTAAGTAGCTGAAATCACACTGTAAAAAACAACTATGTTAGAGTCTATTTCTAGCTACACCACTACCTTGTGTGTCAACTGAGACAAATTACTTCATCTCACACTCACCATACTTTCTTCCCATGTCACACATAATATCCCTGCTTGCTCAGGACATTTGGAAGCCATGCATATATGGTAAAAGTAATAATAATTTTCCAATTGCTGCTAACCATGTAATTTTCTTGCTAATAATATTAATTCTTCATGTTTGGACTATAGAATCCAAATTACAGGTGATTTTTCATCAAACAAATCTAATTATTAGTATTTTATATAGGGTTGAATTCTGAAATTAAAAATTTCCAGAAACAAGTAGCTTTCAGTAGCATTGACCAATGCACAATCTGCTTCAATTTTGATAGTTTATTTGTTATTCTGTTGTTGTTGTTGTAGTTGGTTGAACAGTAATTCCAAAAATGACTTGTCCATGTCTTAAGTCCCAGAAACCGTGATTGTTATCTTAGTTTGGATAAGAATCTTTGCAGTCAGTCTTAATAAGTATCTTGAGATTAAAAGATCACTCTGGATTATTCAGGTGGCTCATAAATTCAATGGCAAGCTTCCTTGCAAGAGTCACGCAGGAGAAATTTGCTATAGATACAAGAGGAGGAGGCAGTGTGAAAACAGAGGCCTCTCTATTAGAGTGATGCCCCCACCACCAAGGAATACTTGGAACCACCAGAAACTGGAAGAGGCAAAGGATCAGAATGTCCCATGGAGCCTTCAGGGGAAGTATGACCCTGCTGAAATCTTAACTTTGGACTTTTAGGCTGCTGATCTATGGAAGAAGAATCTTCTGTTGCTTGAAGCCACCAAGTGTGTAGCAATTTGTTATTTCAGCCACAAGAAATGACTACATTTTAATAAATAATTTGTGACATCCTCTAAAACTGCACCATCCAACATGATAACCAGTTGCCATACTTGAAATATGGCTAGTCCAAATTAGATGAAGTTGTACACATCAAATACAAAATGAATTTTGAAAATTTATGTGAAAAAAGTATGCAAAGCACTTATTATTAGTTTCTTATATTAATAATACACTAAGATAATTTTTTCATATATTGGGGTAAAATAAAGTATATTATTAAAATTAATTTTTATCTTTTTTTAAAATGTGGTTACAAGAAAATGTAAAAGAACACATATGGGGGGCTTGCCCAGGGTGGGAGTGGCTTGGGCAGGTGGGGGGGTCCAAGAGGGGGAATAGGAGACATACTTAAAACTTTAGACAATAAATAATTTTTTTTTTTAAAAAAAGAACACATATGGTTCACATTATGGTTTTATTGGGTAGAGCTAGTCAGAAATAATAGCGAAAACATTTACTAGTAGAGGTCTGTCTCTAAGAATTACAACCTAGCTGCTGCCAGTTCATCATAAAATCAAGCTTTTACTCTTTATTCACTCTATAAAAGAATAAAGACTCTTATTGTGCTGCTGTTTTCAAGTTCTGCTGTGAAGATTATTTAGGTACAAATTCAGTCATCTTGTTTTCCATTTCTGTAGCTAATCTGGGCTATGCAGAATTCTTTTAACAAAAGAGCCTGTGGATTTGTTATCTGACAAGCTGAGGCATTTTCCTTCATAACTTTGTCAAGTAGAAAATCAATTTTTCTCATTCAAAATTTGAAAAATTTAACAAAAATACTATGGGTCAACTTACCCTTATTGCATGCTAATGAATACATTACAAGGTATATTCAGTTATTGCTGAAATAAATTGCATTTAAAAAACCAACATAATCATTTAGAAAATACACATTTATTTTCTTGTTCAGGGCTGTTTAGTCAGCTATGTTATTCTGTGCTACATTGTGTGATGGCCCAGATCTCAAATTGGGTTTGGATTTTTCTCTTCTGGTCTTTATAATCTAGAAGCAGCACCTGCCTGACGCTGTTCTTCCATTGCACGGCCAGGAAGTAAAAACAATGAGCAGTGTCCTTTCTGCCTCTTAAGGCCATAAGCCATATTATCGCACAATCCTACTTCCCCCACATTCTATTGGTGGAAATCAATCACAGGGACAAACCCTAAGTCAGTGGGGAAGGGTTGTCCTAAAACCCACTATGGGCTCCCCATATCAAGGAAGGAAGACATGAGAACAATGATCCCATCTACCTACAAGAAAACACAGTTCTCTTCTAAGTGACTTTCATTTCAATAACAAGTTTATATTTATTGACTATTTAATATGTGATCATATTCCGCAATAGAGGATGTTGGAAGGAAGAGATGAATACATAGCCTTGCCTTGTAGGATTTTATTGTCTAACAGAATACAGGCCCATATTTAACACCTTTTGCTTCCTCATCTATAAAGGAGAGATAATACTACTGCCTGCCTTATGCTGTTATCATGAAGATGCATGAGGTAACAAACATGAAGAGCAAGCACAGCACCTGGGTATAAGGATTATAAAGGTTATAGCTATTGATTGTAATGTCTATCTACTGTGTTTCCCCCAAAATAAGACATCCTCCGAAAATAAGACCTACTCTATGGAAACATAATACATCCCCTGAAAATAAGACCTTAGTACATCTTTGGGAGCAAAAATTAGTATAAGACACTGTCTTATTTTTGGGGAAATAGGGTAGTTGCCCATTCAACCATTCACTTTTACCTTAATTTTTAAAATTGAAGTACATCTATATTTATATGCTTTTTGCAAATAGAAACAACATGGAAGAAGCACACTAGCATATTAAATTCTATATTTGGGTTATGGAATAATGGAGGATTTTTTCTTTTTTCTGCATTAAAATTTCCACAGTGACATTTGTGACTTTAAAAAAAATCAATATTCTACCGAAGGACTTGCATGCATATATGCATAACCCATGTACACAGACAATAATGTAGTAAAGCCTCCGGTGGGGTGGGGTCAGTGGGGGAAAAGGGAGTCATATGTAATGCTTTCAACAATAATGATTTTCAAAAAATCAGTATAGATTTCAAAAGGTAATTTACCCATTGTGTTGCATCAATTTAGAAAATTCTGGCTCCAATAGTTGTTTGTTTGCTAAAGACTTCCAACAAATTATATAGATAGTTAAGCAAAGATAATAGTTTATTGTGTGTTCATAAATATAGCTTAGAATTTTCTAGAAATGTTTTACTTTTATATAACTATGAGTT
This sequence comes from Vespertilio murinus, assembly GCA_963924515.1. Classification (NCBI taxonomy): domain Eukaryota; kingdom Metazoa; phylum Chordata; class Mammalia; order Chiroptera; family Vespertilionidae; genus Vespertilio; species Vespertilio murinus. The sequence continues at coordinate 65,066,630 of OZ004709.1, forward strand.
TGATTTCTAAAAACTGGTAAAAATGTAATTTACTATAATATGTGTTTAAACTCTGTAACTAGTAAAATTATCCACTTGTTTCTTAACTTGCTCTATTGTTATTTAGAATTGTCTAATATTACTTGATTTCTTCTCATGGACAAAGATAGGGCGTTCTGCCAGAATAAACCCTCATTAAATGGAGAGTCTCCCAGGTTTATTTTAATTATTAAAAGAAGAAATAGAGAAGAATCTGTGTTTTTATTTCTTCCAGTTGTCAGGGTAAATAAGTAAAAGCATTTAAGATATGAGGATCTGCTTTCTCTAGCAGTCTTGATTCTAAATATGCCAAATATTCTGCTGAATTTGTTACAGATTTTGGAGTTGAGTCTATCACTAATTACTTCTATTCAGACACCCTTTCAAAATACTTTAACTAAGTACAAAGGGACTAACATCAGAAGGCTCCTATCACTGCTGTTTGACCACATGGAAAAGGACACACAATGAAGAGTCCAATTCTAGATCCTTCTCTACTTGCAGTATCAGAATCATTTTAGAATGTTGTGAATATTTTAATTTTTGCAACTTTCTCTGTCTCAAATTAGATTTCAAAACTCAAGCAGTAGAACGATCCATCTTTAGCGCCTTCCACAGACGTGTGTCCTACAGTGTATTCTCTCATCAACTGTACTTTCTAAACTTAATTGCATTGAATTATAATCAAGGAATTCATGATACATTTGAGCATTGGATGCATCTTTTTTCTTCCTAGAAAATTTATCTAATAGCCAATCCTGATTTCCTGAGACTCTAACAGATTAACTGAGAAAAAAGCAAGTATATTTCTGAAGTATTTTAAGCTTTTAGGACAATAAACTGCTTGTAAGTCAATAAAAATTATAATTTTTATGAAAAGATGGATTGGGAGAGTGCTATCAGGACAAAAAATAGAAGTGTGTGTGTGTGTGTGTGTGTGTGTGTGTGTGTGTGTGTGTGTGTTTAATTTTTATAGAAGTACCTGGTTTTCTCAATCTTGTCACTGAGATGAGTGATTTGTGTACATACTTTTATTTTGGTTAATAGCACTGAGAAAGATAATTGCTATAGCTAGTATTCTAAGAGGAATTTGAAGCTATATAAAATTTAGTGCATTTGCCCCAAATTATCTCTCTGACTGAATATATATTATTCACCAAATCTCTAAATTTTAGACCAGAAGTAAGGATAGTTGTGGAGGGTACATTGTCTTGGTGACCTTGGTGACCTATTTCAACCAAGTCTTTTAGAAGAATTGTATTTTAAAATGCCTTAGATGCCCTTCCCCATCTCAAAAACCTTATGATAGTGTGAGAGAAGTAAATACTCCACAAATATAACATGAGGTATTGGAGAACAGTGGGGAAGAGGGAACTTAAAGGAAAGAGCTAAAGAGTGAAAAATCAAAGTTAAATAAATATCTTAGAAAATGTTTTCAATAAAGCAACTCTATCCAATTGAGTGTTTGTACTGCTGGCAATGTCCCATATCTGCCCTATCCAATATGGTAGCCAACAGCCACCTGTGACTATTGAGCATCTAAAAAGTGACTAGTGTGATTGAGGAAATGGAATTTTTAATATAATTTTAAATATAACCACATCTGACTGTCTAATGGAATAGCACAGGTTCACTGCTTTAACAAAGGGTAGTCCTTGTACCAGCAGAATCAACATCATCTGGGAACTTATCAGAAATGCAGAATCTTGGCTCCCCCCTACTGATTCAGAGAATGCATTTTAAACATCTTCAGTCTAGTCAGCGTGGCTCAGTGGTTGAGCATTGACCTATGAACTAGGTCAAGGTTAAATTCCCGGTCAGGGCACATGTCCCGGTTGTGGGCTTGATCCTCAGTCTCTGATCAATAATTTCCTCTCATAACTGATGTTTCTATCTCTTTCTACCTCTCCCCTCCTCTCTGCAATCAATAAAGTATTTTTAAAAAGTTTAAAGCAAGGAAATATGAGTTAGAATTGGAGAATGATGTTGATAAAATTGAAGCATTTCGCCTTTTACCATATGTCTTAATTTGGATTTCGCCCAAATCTTACTAGAGACAAAATCTTGGGAACAAGAATTCTATTGTACAGTGATCCCAAGAACCACAATGAGTGGAGTGGAAAAACTGAAGCAGGGAGCTGAGCGACTGTCAATAAAGGTCCATTGCTGAATAAGTTACAGATATGGGAAATTGGGGCTCAACTGGCCTATTGGGGGGCATTTGAGAGACTGTGGGTGTTGGAGGAGCTGTCCATCCAGGCTTCAGGTGACCTTTTTAAACAGTGGATATGGTGTGGGGCACCAGCTAGGTTTTCTATACTATAATAGAAATTGCTTACAAAATATGATACTACCCTGCAGAAAGATATCAAAGGCTATTGAGGAGTAAGAACTAAGAAAAAGGATATCCGATTCTGAGCTGGGTTTCCAGTTGTTTAATTACTTGGCTAAGGTAAGTTGCTCTGGGCAACAGAGTACAGTGGAGGCATTGGACTTTATAATCAGAGATTGTAGCCTGAATTCTACAATCAATAGTCTTCTGAATTCTACCTCACCAGTATCTTTACTATCCTGAAATTTGCCATTTCCTTCTCTTTTCATATTTCTTGAGAGAACAGTAAGAATACTGTAAACCAATAATATTCAAAACATAGGTATAATTTGTTTGAAATTCTATTTGGCCCATATGTGTTTAGCTACTTCTATGTAAGTTATTGTGTATATCTGAATGACACTTTCAGAACCAGAAGACTGAGAATAGAGGGTATGACAAAAAGAGATTTTCTGTTCTTTATATCCATGTTTGTTTATCTCAATAATGATTTAATATAGCTTACATAGGTATGTAGTATAATTTATTCTTGGTGCAGAGAAAATTAAACCAATTATGTGCAGGTAAAGTCTTTTAGGTATAAAAATATTACACTAAGTCATATTTAGTTATATATTATCCAATTAACTTTTTACATAAAAAAGCCTTTTATCTAAAGACTTTAGGAGATCATCTAAAACATCTGGTCACATTAAATGTGGAAGGTGAAAAGTTATGTTCACTTACTTCAAGCATGTCCATTTGGGAGGTAAAGTATGTCCCAAGAACAGCTTATAAGGGAGCACATTTTACATACAATCATGTGAGGAAAACTGGAAGGGGGTTCTATGAATATTTTGCAAAATGTATACCTGAAAGAACAGAGAAGACACAACACTGTAAATTAGCATGGTGAGGAAGGGCTTTTTTATTGATGGACACTTGTAATCCAAGACTAAGAATAAAAGATAGTTGTAGAAACTTCCAGGAAATTATGCAGATAGAGTTGAGCATGATGGCGCTGGGTTTAGGGGACCATGTGTAGATTGACCAAAGACTAGTTGACAGATAAGAAAAGATACAGTTGCAAATACCAGGGAGAAACATGAGGGCCAGGAATAGGACTTTAGTGGTATAATCCTTGGTGTCTCTTTTGCAGAATAGACTAGGTTTTATATATATTTGCAAAGCAGAGTTGATCATGGCAATAGGACTTTATTGCCCCAATAGTTCATTTTTTTTGTTTCATATGAAAACAGTCCTTTGTTTTTAGTCATTAGTGAATCCATACATTTATTTACTTTTGTTGAGTGCCTTATACTAGAACTGCAGCATTGAGAAGAGCTCACCCTACAGGTAAAATGTTGTAATTCAATGCAATCAATTTTAATAAAAGTATTCATGTAATTATATACAGTCTGATCAGATTTTTTCATCAGTTTTGTTATTTAATTTTTATTTTCAATGGAGTCCCATATACTTTGTAACAAGACAGAATGTCTGAGAAGAAAATTTCATGAGAGAAAATCCAATTTGTAAAATACCAGAAGCCCATTTTTATTCATGAATAATTTTTCAGTCTAGCAGGATGTTCTGATGTACACTGAAATGGGCCTACAGATCCATCTCTAGGAAAGCCAGGCTGAGATCTCTCAAGCATTGTACACAGGGTGTCATTGATCTGCAGTCACCTGACTGGAATGAGGCAGCAACCTGCAACTACTGAGTTCTAACTGGATCTCTAACATAAGGCCAACGCTCAAGGGTAGTTCCTTGGTGACGGCTACCAGTGTCTTCCGCAGGCCAACTAAATTGTAGTGGTTGGTGAGGATCAGACATAGGTTCCAGTTTGCCCTCACTCTCCCCCACAACCTATCCAGCTTTCTTTTCAACTGCCAGCCCTGGCCTACCCTTGTGTCCCACCAGTATGTGTAATGCCACCGATTGTCCAAAGACTTTTTCACCAGCTCCCATAGTTTTGTAAGATGGAATCACCCTCATAAGCCCTGATTCCCTGTGATTCTGAGTGGTTCAGCCCTCCTGATCATGTGTCAGCTGCATTAGTGCCATCTACCAGGCCTCCTCCAAGCATCAGTCACTCTCTGTGTGTATCTGGGTTTGAATGTCTTCACAACATGCAGATCATGGCTTTTCATTCACCTGCCCTAAAACAGGCCTCAGAAATGAACACACACTGCGTGTAAATTCTTATTTTGATGAAATATGCAGTAATGATGGGCAGTCCCTTATCTATTAGCTGAGCACTTTCTTTGTTCTCTCTTTTAGTTTATCTTTTCAAAGGTGATCTTGCAAAAATGTGTTAAAATGAAAAAAATAAAAATATTTCCATTTTAAGAACAAGTATAACTACCTTGTCTATGAATGTCTTATTTAATAATAGTCTACTTTTTATGCAGTCATTAAGTACTCTAGATGCTTGTGTTGGCTCAAACACACTGGTGACTTTGTTTATCCTAACCCAGCCATCGTGGATAAAGAGATTGGTCCTTCTGGGTGAAATGATGACCTGTCCCAGATGCCTCTGGAGCCTTCTGTTTACACAGAAGGGAGGGACAACTCTGAGATTTCTCAGAGTAGCAAGAGAACCATTTTTAAACTCAGTCTGCATAAAATATGTCTTGTATGTTTTCGCCAAAGACCATTAATGCAATTTTCACATGATTATTGCAGCTAATGATTATATGAGCATCTCTGATCATAATCATGTGGAAAACTAAGGATGTTAAATTAAAACATTGTCCTGATGTTTGTAAGTAATGATGGCTTAATAAGTTGTCTAAGTTTTGGGAGCATGTTCTACTTTATCTTTGAAAAATTGAAGTTGACATGTCTTTGGCATATAAAGTAAGCATATGACATTTATTTTGAATTTCATACAGTGCTTAACAGCCTCTATAATTTTTGAGGCTTCTGCAGTTGTCATGGAAAAGGTATTTTACTAAATCAGTTAATATTTTCAGAACCGTGCCTTTAGTTACTGGCCTGGGATAGTGCTCGTCCAATAAAAAAAAAAAAAAAAAAGCATCCAAAAATGTTAGCGATTCTTAGGATAATTTCACATGGAAGAAAGAGTAGGAAATTGGACCATTTGTTCAAAAGCAAAGTTTATCTGTAACTCAGAGAGCCATGTGTCCAATTTTGTTACATTGCTTTAAATTTTTAAGTTAACTATGTCAGTTATAATGCTGTGCTAGGTTTGTCATTGTTCTTGATTTGTAGGCTTCAAATATCTGTATGGGCAGGAATTTATATCATATTAGAAGTGAGCCTGTCCAAGTTCCATTATTAAATTAGGTCACAGTAGTAATTGTGATTAATGGAGCTGATTCTTGACAGTTCTGAGGATATTTCCAAGGCATTAATAAATATATATATGTTTCCATAAGAGAAAATGCCTTTAATTTCCTTACTTATAAAGTATGAGTAATGATATCTTCCCTGTGAGTCATAATGAGTATGAGAGAATTTCCTAAATTATTATGCAAATTATTCAAATAGGGCTGAGATATAGGTGCTAGGCAGTTAGTCACTTTCACTTTGCTAAAGCAACCTGCTCCCTCCTATTATCTTTGCAGAGAACAAGGCACAGATTTCTAATTTTTAAATATTCTGAGAACCCCCAGGTTTGATTGGGATTGTTTAAAGCCATAAATACTAAAGTTAGAGTGACAGGATTCTACTGAATAGAGTAGCATTTTTTTTAACTTTATCTTTTTCAATGAATACAATTTTGAAAGCTTCAGCCTGCACATAAGATCCATGAACTTAGGTCGCTAAAACAAGAATGTCATAACATGATGCAATGCTGTACTTCAAAAATGCCAAGTGTATTCATGAGACTAACTGAAAGATCAAAATTAGAAAGAAGAAATTGACGTCATTGAGAATTTCTTAAGCTTACTGGCAGCACCTATTTATAAAATTTGCTTTTGTTTTAAATAACCTGAGGGAATAGACCAGCATGACAATCTGAAAAATAAATGTAGAGCTCTCAGACAAATATCATGTCCCTAGCAAAAGACACACTGAGGGAATGCTATAACTGGGAGAAGTAAGACATGGGACTCAGCTTCCCCAGTTAAGCCAGTGAGACGAATGACAGCACTGTTAAAATGTGTGTGTGTGTCGGGGGGGGAATGGACCCTGTAATCTTGTAATTATTTGTGAAGCTCATGGATGTAGTGAATTTGCTTGCATACTTTATATGTTACACTGTCTTATATGTACTCACTTCTCATCCTTAGGCAATGAATTGTCAATAATGTAAGGCCTTCTTGCTATGAAGTTTGTGTAACCTGTCATTTTAGAAAGACAGAAACAAAAACAAGGAGTACAAAACAATTGGGAGCTTTTTGTTTGTTTGTTTGTTTATCTATTTATTTATTCAAGACAATCAAACCCTGTGCAAGCTCCCTTAAAAATACGAGAAGTTGAACTTCAGAAAGGATAGCCAAGGTCTTTCAGCTCAATTGGATGGGCACTGGACCATCAGTACTGCAGAATAGTGACTCAGGATCTCATTAACTTGGGAAGCCCCTTCTATCATATTTCTTACTGGAGAGGAACAATGGACAGTAAGTAGCATGTTAAAGATTCTTCTGAGGACCAGATTAAAGGAACCATTTAAATTTTAATCAAGTGACTCCCAAATTGATTTGATCAGGGATCCCTTTTATACATTAAAACCTTTGCACACTAGTACATTTTTATTTTATTTATTTATTATTTATTTTTAAAAATACACTTTTATTGATTTTAGAGAGGGAGAGAGGGAGAGAGAAATAGAAACATCACTGATGAGAGAGAATCATTGATCGGCTACCTCCTGCATGCCTTCTAGTGAGATTTGAGCCCTCAACCTGGGCATGTGCCCCCAATAGGAATCGAACCTGGGACCCTTCAGTCTGCAGTCTGACTCTATCCACTGAGCCAGACCATCTAGGCCAGGACATCTTTATTTAATTCAAATTAGAATTTGTCCCCAGTACTATGATTCAGGCACTGGCAGCATCAGCATCATCCAGAGCTTATGAGAAATTCAGAGTCTCGGGCCCAGACCCACTGAATCAGAACCTGCATTTTAACAAGTTGTTCATAAGCAAGCCCAAGTTTGAGAAGCACACCTCTGGTATTCATACTAATTTACCACCTTAGCTTCCATGAAGTTAGAGACCTGTGGAGAAATTATCTTATGCACAAAATTTAAATAATTTGGGAACTTCAGGGAAGTTGTTGAAACCAAGTAGCGTCTGCATGTGCCTCCTCTCTAGTTTCTATGATGTTGGGAGATGTTTTCAGAGGCCTGAGTGAGCCTCTACAACCTGATCCATGTACTTAGTTACTTTTGAGTAATGAACCCCAAGATTCAGCAGACTGAGGAGCCTGTGCCTTGGCCCAGGCACAGTGTCAGCTGGTGGAGTTTTAAAGCAGATGTATTTATCAGAAATCGGAGCATGACTAACACTTCAAGAAGAGGATTTGCATGTGCACAAAAAAGGCAGGGCGGTACAGAATTACTTTCAAAACTTGCGATTGATTTTACAGCTTTCAAATATGATTATTGGTTTGTTCTGACAGGTGAAACATCTATGAGAAATCAACACACTGCTCATGTGTAAAATGCCCATAGATGTAGCTCTATCAGCAACAACTAAAATGCATGCAAGTGACCGAGAAGGGCCAGAAAGGGACCTTCTGGGATGATGGAAATGATCTTTATCTTGATAATAATTACATGAATATATGTTCTTGTCAGCTTCAGTGAATTGTTTGCTTAAGCTGTATATATTTTATTATATATTAATCACACCTCAATAAAATGTTAAATGCTTTATCCTATAAATATTGAGTACAGTTGATATAAGATGCAGCAATGTGGGCTCTCATGGATACTTTGATGAAAACAAGCATTTAGAAATGCCCTTCGCTTGGTATATGGGAAGTATTTTATCAGCGGTCATAGCCATGTGCATTGTGTTGGCTGGTTAGCATTGACCTCATAGGCAGGCCAATCAGTGATGCCAATGTTCCAGAGAAACTGTGCAGAGAGAGTGCAATTCTGGCTCTAGTCTGCCCGCGATCCAGGCCATGTGACCTGACCTTTCTTAGTTTTTTTTTTTTTAATCTGAAAAATTGCAATAATAAAAATATTTTCTTTGTTGAGAACTTCTGAAGACTGACTGATTTAATATTTGTAAAGAACTTAGAATAGTCTTAGCCCATATAGCAAACACTCTATATCTGTTTATTAGATATTAGATCAATAAATGGCTCCAGTAAAGTAGCTACAACCACCATTGCTATCAGCTTAGCCAGTTTTATTTTCTTAACCACGCTTATCTGCATTTAAAATTATCTTATTGTGATTGTTTCTCATGTTCCTTGTCAGTTACACACCCACCTACTTCATGAGCCCCAAGATATAAGGAAATGTTCTGTTTCCCTAGTCACTGTCCATCCTCCCACCGCACTAGTAAATAATCAACAACATATTGAGTGAGTGAATAAATCAACAAAGTTTATTTTTATTATTTTTATTTTTAAAAATCCTCACTCTGGAATATGTTTATTGATTTTTAGAGAAAGAGAGATAAAGACATCTATGTGAGAGAGAAACATAGATGATTGCCTCCCATTTGTCCTACAACTGGGGATGGAACTCAACACGTAGGTATGTGCTCTGATTGGGAATCGAACCAGCAACCTTTCAGTGCATGGGACAAAGCTCCAATCAACTGAGCCACCTGGCCAGTGCTAAATGGACAGAATTGAAAGAAAATAAATTCTTAAAGAAGTGAATCCTGAGATATAATCTCATTTTCTTGACTACTAAATAAATTATTATGTACCTATCATTTGTACTTACTGATAACTAAAGAGCTTACTGGAGCTAAGGTGTTCAGGATGCTAGGATCAAGAAAGTGCCTTGAACACTGAGAAAGCTTCAGTAATTAGAAAAATCATGAGATGAGCATTTCCACATAGAGGGAATTGTCACTGCAAAACCCCAAGAATCAAATTGTTTGCAACATGTGCCAGAATCCTGGGAAGGTGCATATATCAACATAATCACTAAGACTTTTTTCTCCAAAGAATCAAAACCTTGTGTTTTTAAGAAAGCCTGAAAGTTTAGCTAGGGACTTTATTATACCATCTCATTATGCTAGATTTGCCTATTTTGCCTTCAACTGACATTAAGCAATTTGTGTTATGATTGGGAGTAGAGCCAAGTTACCAACAGAAAAGTTTTGACCTTCAAATTTGGCAAATGCTTTATTTCCATTAACTCCTGCACCTGGCTGCAAACTCTAAGAGGTAGGAACGTAATCACATTCATCTCTGTGTCTCTTAGAAGCTTTTCAGAGTACTTTGCATTTAACAAGCACAATTAATGTATAATCCAGTTAAATGAATTCAATTTGAAAATGTAGAACACATTCTCAGGATCTCAAGGCCAACGATTTAAAGAAAAGCTTAATGTTTTACTAAGGCTGATTGATGGTTGAAAGGACAGGAGGGTCACGTCCATAGAACTGCAATGGAGCCAACTACTTATATCTCACAGTTTTCTTATTGACATTGTGGGGCCTGCAGTTTATTTCCTTGTCCCCACAAAAAGCCACCTAAATGTATGAATGAATAATGGATTTGCTTCCAGTTCCACGAATTACAAAATAAGCTGCTGGATAAGAGTTGACAACACTGCAAAGTGTGCTGTGGGGAAGATTCATGTTGGAGTCATAGGACAGAAATAAAGTTTATTTTTGAGAGGCTCAGATGACATACATTTACATTCTAATGACAACAGTGTAATTGTTCAATAACACATTCAGTATATATTATTTTGTTGATACTGACATTCTCCGATTCCCACCATGCAGCTCTGTTTTAACACGGAGGGGTTCATCTTATCATTTGCAAAACTTTTCAGTGGAAAATAATTTGATAGGAGATCAAATGAGAGCCACTTTCTTTCATTTATCTCCCATGATCTGCACTTCTGAATTTTTTTCCAACATAAGGATACATTAGCCCTCTGGGCTGCCTTCTGTCTTCCCAAACATCATTTCCATAGCCCGAATTGAGCAAAAATAGTCCAGCATTTAGCATAACGGTTCCATGTCAACACTTAACCCATGCCAAGAAACCCAGCAATTCATCTGGGACAGTGCTTCTCAAAATACAACACACAGCCCTCATTGGTTTGGCTCAGTGGATAGAGTGTGTTGGCCTGTGGACTGAACGGTCCCAGGTTTGATTCCAGTCAAGGGCACAAGCCTTGGTGGCACGCTCGATCCCTAGTGGGAGACGTGCCAGAGGCAGCCAATCAACGATTCTCTCTCATCATTGATGGTCCTATCTCTCTCTTTCCTATTTGAAATCAATTATATATATATATATATATATATATATATATATATATATATATATTATTACTGAGTTGCCAGATTATTATGATCTCTGAATGCATAATAATTTGGCCACTCAGTGTATATCCTACTATATAATAAAGGGCTAATATGCAAATTGTCCCCTGGACCAGGAGTTTGACCAGCAGGCAGGCCGGCCAACCACCCATGTCCTCTCCCCCTGACCAGGCTGGCTGGATATAATATCAAGATTATTATGTGTTCGGAGATCATAATAATCTGGCCACTCAATGTATTTGTATCTCAAATGGGAACCAGAAGTATTCTAGACTTTTGCTGGAGATCAACCACTTATTTGCCCTGAGCTTTCTATCAGCCAGTGCAAATGGAAAACTGATCAGGTGCATGATTTATAGTATCTTTGATATCAAAGTACTGTACTTCTCTTGAGTACCTCATTTATTTGATATCAAAGATACTATAAATCATGCACCTGATCAGTTTTCCCCTTTGCACTAGCTGATAGAAACTCGGCAAATAGGTGGTTGATCTCTAGCAAAAGCATAGAATACTTTTGGTACCCATTTAGCTACAATATGCATCCAGATCCCCTGGAACCTTTTAAAAAATATATTTATTGTTAAAAGTATTACATATGTCGCCTTTGCCCCCCTCCCATTGACCCCTTCCACCTGGTTCTTGCTTCACCCTCCCCAGCCCTTCACCATACTATTGTCTGTGTACATGGGTTATGCATATATACATACTGGAGGCCCAGTGCACAACATATATGCATTAGGGAGGGGGGATCCTTTAGTCCATCCTGTGCCCTTTTGCAGTCTGGGAGTCTTCAGGAGATGTCCAATGGACAGCTTAGGCCAGCTCCCTGTCTAAGCCACAGTCAGACATCCTTAGCGCTTCCCGCTCCCCCTGTGGGAGTTGACTGGCCATCAGGGGGCAGCTGCTGCATTGAGTGTCTGCCCCTGGTGGTCAGTGTACATTAAAGGGAACGGTAGGTAGTTCCTCTGTTTGATTGATTTGCATATTACCCTTTTATTATATAGGATAAGTTTTTTTTTTATTAATCTCTTCCTGCCCCCTTCCCTTGCCTGAGATTTGACAGTCTGTTCCATGCATCCATGTCTTTGGATCTAGTTTGTTTGCCAGTTTATTTTGTTCATGAGATTTCACATATAAGTGAGATCACGTGAAACTTATCTTTCTCTGACTAGCTTATTTAGTTTAGAATAATTCTCTCCAGATCCCATGCTGTCTCAAAGGGTAAGGGATCCTCTTCCTCCTCCTCCTCCTCCTCCTCCTCCTCCTCCTCCTCCTCCTCCTCCTCCTCCTTCTTCTTCTTCCAACTACATCATGTTCCAGCTGATTCAGTAGTTCTGAGTGGAACCTAAAATTCTGCATCTCTAATCAGGCCCCAGGTGATCCATGGGCCACACTCTTGAGTAGAAATGTATTTGTCTTCTGGAAATGAATCCCCTCTCCTTTGTGTGTGTGTGTGTGTGTGTTTCTGTTTTTTGTTTGTTTGTTTGTTTGTTTTTAAAAAAATCTTTCCATTCTTAAAACATACTTTCATTGGATCTATAGATTGCTTTAGGTAGTATGGACATTTTAATGATACTGATTCTACCAATCTAATGAACAAAATAAACTGATGAATAACATAGAACCAGAGACACAGAAGCATGGAATAGATGGATGAATTTCAGAGGGAAGGCGGGAAAGGGGGTTGGGAGCACAGTGATTTACTGGGGAATTATAGGTCTATATGCATAACCTGTGGACACAGACAATAGAGTGGTGAAGGCCTGGAAGGGGCTGGTGCAGCATGGAAAAAGTCAATGGTGGGGGGAAAAACACACAATAAAAACCCCAGGACATCTGTAATACTTTCAACAGTAAAAATAAATAATAAAAAAAATAATTGCATATCCTTTGCCTCTTAAATGAATGGATAGAAACCTGCTAGACTTGTATCACATAGTGACCACAGCACAGTCCACTCTAGTTGAGGCCTTATTTCTGGGTTTTCCCTTGCAGCCAGGTGGCATGTTATGCATACACTGCATTCCATTTTAGGGGGAAACGTTTTGGGAACTTTCTTCAGGAGAGAGAACTTCTATGCTGTTTTTAAAACTTCTTTCTAATTTCTCGGGTATCTTACAGCAGGCAGTGGGGAAGCCTACTTCAGCTCACCCCTGATGCGCGTCAAGCTTTATGGCGATGCTGCTCAGCAGATCCTGCTATTATGCGACTTTGAAAGGACTTCTGGAAGCACTGCTTCATTTCTGTCTGGAAAAGCCAGGGACTGACTCGCTGACAGTGTGATTTCTCCCAGAAACGTGGAAGGATAATTGGCGAAAAATGAAACATTAGCACAGTGATCTTTCTTCACTGGGGGCCAGGGCCATGAGCAGGGTGGTACTTTTACTTTCAGTAGTTTTGGACACGGCCTAAAATAAATCATAACCCTAAGGGGAGAAAAGCTCTATTTCTTTTGAGGGGTATTTGAGAAAATGGGAAATCTACTGCAATTTGATTTTCACTTCATTCATGGAAAACCAAACTAGCCAACTAGTTTACTTCCTTGTACAAACATGTGCATGCATAGGCACACACACACACACACACACACACACACACACACACACATACACGCCTTTGAAGTTCAGAATAAAAAAAATTGATGAGCAAAATGTAATTTAAATTGAAGCCCTTCTTTTGCAGTATAAGCTCTAAACTCTCAAGTTCAGACTCAGAGGTAAAACAATGAATGAACTAGATGAGAATGAGAAAGAGCCCAAAAATAGAAGATTATTGGAACAAGATAATTTTAGTAAAATGAAGACTGTAAATCTGGCCAGACCCAAGTTTGTAGTTTAGATTCCTGGAAAACAAAAGTTCATTTTTCATTCCAAACCAGAGAGTCTAAATGGAAACCTGGCATCTGAGCATTGGCAGATTTAAACCTTGAATTTTGATTCTCTAAGCAGATCGGTCTTAGCTAAGATGGAAAATACAGGGGTCAGATGGTGCTTGAAGAGAGGGTAGAATTGCCCATGGAGCTGTTGGGTGAGGGAGACAGTTAAAAAGGCTGTGTTTGAATAAGCCTGGAGATGGAGGATAAACCAGGGGTGAGCCAGACAATTAGAAATTTCCCAAGCTAAAGCTTTCATGGCCTGAGCCTCAAAACAGAATATGAGGACAACTCTAAGGGGTATTTTTCTTATGGCTATGTTTAGATTTTTTTTTTAAAGAAAATTGAATAGTAAAGTGTATAGTGTCAATAGAATGGGCACAATTATTCACTTCTGCATTTTCCATCCCATAAAACCACTATTAAATGCAATGGCATCAGAACATTGTAAAAAGTTCTTTGGATAATGACTCACGCCAATGGAGATTACATTGGAGTCTGAATTTTCACATGAGGGTCTTGGAAAGAACAAATTATTAGCTGAAATTTAATTTAAAAATTTGAGTTGAAAGAGCGTGGTTGCTATACTAATCAGCTTGGCTGCCATAACAAAATATCACAGCTTGAGTGGATCACACAACTGAAATTTATTTCTCACAGTTCTGGAGACTAGGAAGTCCAAGATCAAGGTGCCAGATTGGAAGTTGCTTCCTTTGGCTTGTAGACTGCCGCTATCTTCCTGTGTGTGCACATTTGACCTCTGCTTTCTGTGCCAGAAGGGAGAGAGGAGCAGAGTCAGAAAGAACTCAAGGTATTCTTTCTTTAAAGGTCACTAATATTATCATATCAGGACCCCACCCTTAAGACCTTATTAGATTTTAATCGCCTCCTTATAGGCCCTATCTCCAAATATAGTCATCTTGGGAGTTAGGCCTGCAACTTATGATGTTGGCAGTGGGAGACCCAATTCAGTTCAGAGCAGATGCTAAAATTCAGAACTGACTTTCACTACTTTACCAGGCGATAAGGTGCTATGGTTTGTGGCAGGTGGTTTTTAAACTCTATTTTATTTCAATTTAATGTTTGTTTATTTTCTAAGAAACAAACATTAAATTTGTTTGATGTTCCCAGGCAATCAAAGAGACAGGAACCTAGCAGTGGCATTTGAAGTTGCCAACACTGAATCTTTGATCTAATGATCCTAGTTGTCATCAAAACAAGGAAGAGAGATGTCACTCATCCATGTAAATTCACAACTCGCAGGTACCGAAATACAGCTGACAAGGAAAGCACTTCCTGTCCTGAGTTAAATTTAGCAGTGAACCCCCTGCACCTGGATGATTTCTTCAGGTGGTATTCCTGGGGACAGGAAGGCGTGACCCCCTCTGGCTTTGTTATTCTCCAGCCCTGGCTAGAACTAGAGTGGACACTTTCAGCATCATGGGCATAATCCCTGAGATTAACCAGTCTTCTAATTAGGCCCAGAAGGTATATGAATACAGTTAGCTTTAGGAAGGACAGTTACAGCAGAAAACAAATTTCTTGTCCTTTTTTGTTTGTTTGTTTGTTCTTGTTAGTTGATCAGGAGAGAAAGCCTCAGACCTCAGAATCAGGAATATAATTGTAAATATCTGGAAAATGAACTTCCTAGTAACTGGAGAACAAGAATGGATTCTAGAAAAATCTCTGGGAAATTGTTAATGAAGTGATGAAGGTTTTAATATGGTTATCCTGATTTGTAACATGGAAGCCATTTTGCCATGTTTTCTGAAGATCTCCTGTAATAAGGGGGCCTATATGTGAATTACCAATTTAAGTGCAGGCTGTGAAGTGAAATTGCTAGTGTCATATTTCATTTCTGTGACTTTTCCCAAGTTTCCTGATTGCCTGTGCCTCGGTTTCCTTAGTTGTAAATGGAAGTAATAAAAACAGTTGCCTCACAGGATTGTTGCCAGGATTAAGTGAAAAAAAATACATAAGGAATGTCAAAGAGAAGCTGGCACTGAGTGTTCAGAAAATGATGGGTACCATCATCATCACCACCATCATTATCATCATCATCATCACCACCACCATCATAATAATCATCATCGTGATAAATTTGTTTGATTAGATCATAATGGTGATATCTATGTGACAGTGTTCCACTGCTAATTGCTTTGGGAGTGACATGGATGAAATCTGTTTGTATGAGGATGCTGGAAGTTTTTAATTCTAACAGTATGACATCTACAGTAGTCATGGATAGCACTAGGGGTTAAACTATTTCTCTGGAAAAATTCTATACTTTTTCTATTGAAAAAGCATGAATTAGTCAACCCATTGTACATTTTTTTTTTGCCTTTCTTACTGGAAAATTATAAGATGATTTTCAGTCACAGTGACTATTAGGTCCTGTGACTAACATGTTTCTTTCCCCTTCTTATTAGTTTGATTTTCTATTCTTAAGCTAAAAAAGCATGACAGGTATGTTTGTGCATTTCACTTTTTAGAATGAAGCAGGAAGTTCATTGACGATTATTTAATTCATGTAGTCATTCCAGTTAATGTCTACACTTCCTTTGGGAATTTAAACATTTTTGAAGCATGGTCTATATCATATTGTATTTCATTTTTTATTAATATAAAATTTTGTTGAATGCCTAAATATTTTCAACACACTAGACACTAAGGTTTCACATTTCAATAAGATCTTGTCTCTATCTTTAATGGTCTGAGCAAATAGCAGAGACACAATTATAAAATAATAATAATAATCTAATATGTATAAAAACATGTTAAGTCAGGAGGATAGAAATTTCTGTCTTATTTACTGCCTTATTTCTACTCCAAACATAGAGCCTGGAACAGATTAGATGCTCAATTAATATTTCCTCAATAAATTATTATTACTGGCATTTTACATATAATAAAATGTTACAACTAATATTTACTGTACAACTCATCAATATGTCAAGTTCTATAATGAGTTTTTCAAGGACACGATGAACCTGAAACAATTATTAATGTTATAAACAGAAGTGAGCACTGAGGTCTAGAGAGTTTACATAATTTACCCATAGTCACACCTAGTAAGAGCCAGACAGAGGCCCTTGATCAATATCTCACCCCATACACTGTCTACCATAATATTGCAGGGGTGCAGGGATAGTTTTCCCACTTCAGGATAATGAAACTGAGATTTCTTAAGGCAAGGACAGCTTAGTGGGGGGAATATTCAAACTGGTGCTCTCAAAATGTGAAAGTATGTATTCTTTTCACTATAGCACTCAGTCTCTTAGGCACATAGAAATGAGGCATATACTAGTAGATGTTGTATAGAAGTCTATACATGTTGTACTGGGACCTTGCCATGTAGCCACAGTCCATGATTACATGACATATAACATGCCTTATCATAAATAGTAAATAAATAATATAATCACCAATATACAGTGAGTGGCCAAATTATTATGATCTCTGAATACAAAATAATCTGTCCACTCAGTGTATATCCTATATAATAAAAAGCTAATATGCAAATTGTCCCAGGAGTTTGACCAACAGGCAGGCAAGCCAACCGCCCATGTCCCCTCCCTATGGCCAGGCTGGCCAGACCCATCCATGCACAAATTCATGCACCAGGCCTCTAACACACACACACACACACACTGAATGGCCAGATTATTATGCATTCAGATATCATAATAATCTGGCCACTCAGTGTATATATACATAGATATACTTCATATATTTTATTTATTTATAAATATACATGAAAAATAAACATAAATATGCATTAACATATTTTATGTAGTTTAAATATACATTTATACTAATAAAAGGGTAATATGCATATAGGCTTGGACACTTTCATGCAACGACTGAACAGCAGGCTGTGTGGGGTGACCAGGCCAGCAGGGGAAGGCAGTTAGGGACAATTTGGCCAGCAGGCAGAGGCAGTTCAGGAATGAAGAGACAAATGTAAAAGAGAAGTTACAGGTTGTAATATTTTATTTCTTTCTTATTCCAGATAATAAGAAAGGAATAAAATATAATGTCATTCCTGACACACAAATGGCTCCTGGAAATCAATAATAAAAGTAGGTTCTCAGGCATCTCTGGATGCCAGCATCTGGTGTTCCTTAGTCACCTGGCCCCTCCATGAAGGAAACCAGGTATGCTGCTCTTCCGTGGAGATTTGGAGTACGCCAGCCTTGTTATGCCTTCTAGGCACTGCCTGTGTGCTCCTGATGGTTGGATTGGGAAGGAGAAGGAGTCAGGAACCTATCCCTAGAAGGACATCCTCTTTGTAGTTATTTCTAAGCATCTCTTGAGAGCCTTCTACACTGTAACGTCCACTTCATCTACACACAGAGTAGGCACTCAGTAAATATTTTGGCAAGAGTAAGCAAATGATTTAATAGTCAACAAAGAGCAGATTGCTGATTCTCTCAATCTTTTCCATTCACATGGTTCAGGGCTAATGGTTGAAGTAGCTGTAGTAAAGACACCAACCTTTGAGACAGCCAGTGGGCATTAGCACACTGAAGCTTTGCTTATGACTGTGAAGTTCTTTTATTAGCCCCCTTTCAAACACTACCTAAAATAGAAACCTCTTCTTTTAAAGGCTTCAAAAGATGACAGGATGTATTTTTTCCTGAAATCCATAAATACAAATAGCATAAACTGTCAATATTTCATAAGACAAGTTAAGCTATAGAAATATTCAGACACTTAACCAAGAGAGCTAGGTTTTCTATTAAAGGTTTTGAAGGCATATATGGTGTGTACTCTTCAGAACACATCCCACACAGGCACTTATAAATCTTTAAAATTATGTGATATTTGGATATTGAGATTTACATTTAAATATTTAGATAGATATTCAGATATTTAGATGGTATGTGGATAGCGGGTATGCAAAAAAAATTGAATATTTTCTAATATTATGCTTCTTTTACTGTACTTTCTGTCTTATATTTAGTTTTTCACCTTCTTTTGGCATATTCTCCCTGGATTATTGGCCATTTTTACAGGCATAAAAAATTCCTCTTAACATGCACCAAAGTTCCTAAATTTTTTTAAATGTCCTTTAATTATTATGGTCTCTACTTTTTATTTTATTTTAATTGACAATATTTTGGAGATCCTCAGAGTTAGTTTTGGGTACATATGTGTTATCTCATTAAGTGTATAAAAGTGAGTCATTCAACAGATTGTTAGTTCCAAATAATCTTGAGCTAGAGGAATAATAAGAATCCTAAATCTGAAAATTTTACATATTCAGAACTTTTTTCATAAGAGCATTTGAAATGTAAGCTGATCACATTAAAGTCTCCATGAAATGGACTGATTTAAGATTATTGTGTTTGGACAGAAATACCTTCTAACTTGAGAGCCAGCAATCAATCAGCTGGATAATATATATCTAAGGTTGGAAAATCATTTTAATGGACTCTAATATTCTTATGGTAAAAAATAAAAAAGGTTTAAATATTTATGAATTTCATAGCTAATATTGATACAAGTAATGAGAAATAAGGATGTATTCCTTTTCTTGTTCCTTGAATATATATTGTAAGGTCTACTGAATTTGAGTGAGAATTTACCCATGTGATTCTATTTAATAAAAAATAAATCAAGGATTTCATGGTTATAGTTGAAATTTCGGTGAAAGTATCAAGCGTAATAACAAAGGCCACCTGCTAAATGCTTCATGAATATGATACGGATTTTTGAAAGGTAGAGTGATTTGCCACAAGAGAGAATTGCTTTGAATTAATTTTCCATTCAAGGTTTTTGACAACTTGAAATTTACTAGTTGCAAGATAATCTGATAACAAAATAAGAAATTTGATCATTGTAATTCAAATTCATGTCAATAGGAAATAATAAATACTACTTATTCTGGAGGTTTGCTGAGTGACTTAATATTTATCCAAATACAGTTGGTTTTGCATGAACACTGGGGACTGAGTGAAACGTTATTTGTTTACTAATGGACCGGGCAGATATGAAATGAGCAGTGACTGGCCACAACAGAAGAAATTTCTGAATTATTCATGCTTCCAGTGGAAATAAGAATTCCTATGGGAAGATGGGATGGGTGAGGGGAAAGGATTTTTTTCAAATCTTCTTTAGAAATGATGACCATCCAGCCTTGCTTGTTCAACTATGAAGCTCTTTGTATTGGAATATTTCCTTAAACCATTTTAAATATCAATCCAGAAAGATTAACAGAACAACAACAAAAAGGCACCTTATCATAGCACTGTTGCATAATTAATATAAAGGAGCATTGTATTAAGATAAATGAATATATGAAACAAGGATTTGGTTTTCAAGAAGTCCACTTAGTTTTAGTTCTGATTTCAGATAAAAGCAGAAACACCTAATATTATTGAATCCAGAATATTTATAGAAATAAAGTAACTACTTTTCATTTGTGTGTGAGCACATGAGTGTGCCTGTGTGTGTGTGTACATAGTTGAATGATTCTGTAGTCATTTCTTATTTTATTTTGAAAAGTTTCTAGAAAAAACCTGTTTTAAGTACATATTTTTCCTCTTTGCCTTTTACAGAATTTTCTGATTTTTTTAAAAAAATTCAAAGCCCAGTTCAATGAATATCTATATTAAAAGTTTAATGAAAGCCCCAAACCAAAATCATTGTCTTATACAAGTAATTTAACTGGATATTTCTTAACATAAAATATCAAGACTCACAGAACTATTTATTCAATTCTTCTTCATGTTATTGGTGAAACCCAGGAGATTGAAATACCTTTGCCATGTTGCAAAAATCAGTGAAACAGCCATGCCTGAAAACCAAGCATGCTGGGATAATACTGTTTAATTGGGAAAAAGATGATAAGTTGCCTTGATTCTCCCAAACACTAGTGTATCTCAGTAAAATGCAGAAAAGCCCTGTTTTCTGGAGAGGAGAAAAGTTGCAGTTGATAGGTTGAGTATATGGTGAGGTTTACTACTACTGCAAACAGCACTTGACTATGGGTTCTGAACTTGGATTATACGTTCTCAGAAGTAAAATTATTGGCTGGTATGGAAGCGATCAGTTTCTCCATTTTAGCCAACTGATTTTTATGTGGTAATGGAAGAGTATACCATTCAAGATCAATTTAAAAATAATTTTTTACCAAGGTGAAGAGGAAATTGGCAGGGAGCCTATTGATGATTATCCAAACTGGAGAAGGGATAGGTGCTCATTTTCTCTATTTGCTATCTCCTTCCAAATCCCACCCCCATCCAGTCTCTACCATAGTCTTATGTTGCTCTCTATCATAGGAAGGTGGGCCGATGGACAGTTTAGGTGTGGCCAATGGGACACCCAGTCAGGCTCTTAGACAGCAAGAGAGATGATATTTATCCCCTCTGCTTAGCACCCTATTTCTGGTAGTGGCTAACTATGTCCCCACCCACAGCTCTTACCAGTGGCAGTAATTCTATTTTCATCACACCCCATCCTCATACCGCACCCCATCTCTTCAGGCCCAAAGGCAATAATAGCTCCCTTCAATGACTAACCAACTTCCCTTGTGGCTTCTCCAAACCTGCCCACACCTCTTTGTAAAAAAAATATATTTTATTGATTTTTTACAGAGAGGAAGAGAGAAGGATAGAGAGTTAGAAACATCTATGAGAGAGAATCATCCATCAGCTGCCTCTTGTACACCCCCTACTGGGGATGTGCCCACAACCACGCTACATGCCCTTGCCTGGAATCGAACCTGTGACCCTTGAGTCCGCAGCCCGACGCTCCATCCACTGAGCCAAACCGGTTTCGGCCTGCCCACACCTCTTAAGATCTCCCTTCATTCAAGTTTCTTCGCATAGTTTATCTGATTTTACCTGAGGTTTTAACTGAAAGTGTTCCCAAGTCCTAAATTTGGGAACACTTAAGAAAGACTAAGATGAGCATTAGGAGTCAGCATTATTAATTGCTTAGACAAGCACATTAGTATTTATCTGTACAGTCATCCCCAATGAATGGGTGTTTATGATGGATTATATCTGTGTTACGTTTTTCCTTTCTTTCTGTTAAGTTATTTTTATTAAGAAATCTTATGAAGTCATCACGGAAGATGTTTTCAAATGGTATTTGATGTATAATTGAGATATAATTGTTAATTTATTGAACAGTAATACCAAGATTCAAAGAGGTTTCAAGATCCGGAGTCCTGGACATGTAGAAGTGGCATTTTTATTGACATTGCACACACATTACAAGTATGCATGTATGAATGTGCATACATTGAGTGATTTCCTTTGATCATAAATTCAGGGTGAGGTAACCTTGTGCTTTGGCTGTTTTGAAATATCCCTTACAGTTTAGGCATCTTTCAAAGGAAACAAAGGCCAATAGTACTTTGTACCAGCCAGACTACACCTGGAGATGTGCTTGCTTCCAGTTTGGGGCACTGCCATGAGCAGGGAAACAACCAGGAGAGCTGCTGCCAAAGGCTTCCAAGCACAGGGTGTTGAGTGCTGGGTTTTGCTCCCAGCTGCATACCTTGTGTTCCTCATCTCTGATGTTGGATCCCAAGCCTTTGGGAGTATTCATTAATAGAATCTGCATAAAGAATTATCCAGCATATCTATATATGTAAAAGTCAAGCAACTGGAACACTAGAATGACCAGAATGACTGGTTGATTTGATGCACACTGCAGCCCCAATTGGCGCCCCCCTCCCCCACCTGAATCAGGGGCAGTGCAGGTTGACAACTGCCTGTGGCCCCTCTGCCTGGCCAGCCTGGACCCAATCAGCCCCAATCAGGACAGGCAGGCCTGCCCCACCTGTGCACGAATTCATGCACTAGGCCTCTAGTTATAAATAAGCTGCAATCAATACTTGGAATACTTCTACTAATTACTAGGGTGTGACTGGTCTGGAAACCAGGTTACATGAGCAGCAGCCCAGGGGACTAGGATGAATGAGTGTGTAGAGAGAAGATGCACGAGCTTCTTTGGAAACGTGAAAGGTTGCCTAGTAGGAAGGGAATTGCCCTAGGAAGTTAGAAGGAGACTCTCAATGAAAATTACCCAAGAATATATTTCGGCCCAACATAAGAAATAACCTTTTTGCTTCTCAATCTGATCAGCAAGGGGACAGACTAATGAGCAATGTCTTTTTGACTCCTTTGTCAACAGAAGCAGGGTAACCACTATGTAGAATATGATTTTTGCAGGAACTCCTGCAGAGAGAGCTAGAGTGGAGGAGGGGCAGGGCAGAGGGGAAAGGTGACAATATGACCTTACATTTCCCTTTGCGACTCTACAGTTTTGGCTCCTGTGTATGTTGGACAGAATATTAGGAAAACGTCTGCAACCTTTGTTTGTATTCACGTTGCCCTTTTACAAATCAGCATTTTGGCAGTAGCCCGGAGACAGGTTGTCCCAATCTGGCGTTAACAATCCCACCTAGATTTTCCGGCTCAGATTGTTCTTCCTGCCAGAGACTCCTTGGGTGGCACACAATGGTTTCTGTGTCACCAGCCTTCTAGACTTCAAGAAACTGTATTTTGGCATAGGGACTTACTAATTGGATTGAATCATTTTAAAAGGTACTAGTATACTTCCTTTTTTCTTTTTTTCTTTTTTTTCACCAGAATGAAAATATATTGAGCTGTGGGAGAAACCTCACAGTGTTGGTGTAGGTTTTTATTTTTTCTCCCTGCTAGGTGATTGTTCCCTAATTGAGCAGACACTGGAAACCTTTCCAGCACACCAGTCTTGCACCTATTTCTGTTAATCCCACTAGTAGTTGACAATTATAGCTTTTCAAAGATACTCAGCACATGCCATGTTTTTGGCGGGAGGACTCTCTTTATGTAAAAAAGTGTCCGATATACTTCTGTGTAAGTCTGAGAAAGTATCATGGTGAGAAGGCAGCAGAAGAAGACTGAGCAAGCAGAGTAATGGCTATGGTGGGGCGCCACTGAAGACAAATAGTGTGTCCAAGACTATGAAATCTTGTCTTATAAAAACTTGTTTCAACATCAGGGCTCCCACTGGGATGGAAATAGCAATGTCAACCATTTCTGAGCGAATTTGGAGAAAATGTCAATGTTATATCTCAAGGATAGATAAATTTTTAAAAGCGAGCATTCTTTCTACTGACTGCTTCTTTTTGGAGAGATGCTTTTAGTTTTTGGAACTATGCTTTCCGCTCCTGCCTGGATTTTAGCTGTTTGTCTGAGGGGCAATGACATAAAAATAGAGAAAAGGATCTCACCCAAATCAATCTCAATTGCTTAAGGTCAACAAGGAGCTTCTAGGTAAGACACAAAATTGCATCTGCTGAAAGACTTATCACGGGGTGATTGAATGGGATGAACCTGGAGGTCCCTTCCAGTTGTGAGGTGTTATGATACCATGATCACAGCAACTGCCAGTGAAGGTGACACTTCATAACTCACCAACTGGCTATTTCAAATGCCAGCAAAAGTGACAAGGGAATGGAATATTCCTCTATACAAATTCAGTGAAAAGACTAGAAGAAATTGGATATGTTTCTTTGATTTGGTGAGCATTTCTGCTGATTAAAAAAGAAAAAATGTTTAAAAATATTTACTTTAAAAAATGAAACCTGGCTGAGTGGCTCAGTTGGTAGGAGTGTCAGCCTGTGAACCAAATGGTTGCAGGTTTGATTCCAGGTCAGGAAACTTACTTAGATTGTAAGTTTGATTTGATTTCCAGTCAGCAGGCCTACAGAAGACAACCGGTCAATGCTTCTCTTCTCTTCTCTTCTTTTCTCTTCTCTTCTCTTCTCTTCTCTTCTCTTCTCTTCTCTTCTCTCTCTCTCTCTCTCTCTCTCAAAAAAAAAAAAAGAGAAAATCAATAAGATCATATCCTCAGGTGAGGATTAAAAAAAGACTATTTTTATTAAATGCTTATTAAAGGCCAGGTCTTCTATAAGACATTTTATATGCATTATGGATTCCATTATTACCATCATTTTATGGATGAGGAAACTGAGGATTGTAGATAACATTAAGTAGTGTTCATTAAATTGATATTAAATAAACACTCTCTTAGCTAACTATATCATTCTGCTTCTCTATAGCAGATAGTAATAGTTCTCCATGTAGTGCATCCTTTGTCTACTAGAAATCAGAGCAAGTGCCATAGACAGTCCCTTATCTATTGGCAGTACCTCACTTCACTTGCATATGTGAGAAAAATTGGAAGACCTCTCTTTGGGCACCTGAGACACAGGATATAGGGAAATCAACATCCTTGAGAAACAGCTTTCAACCAATAGGATGAGAGGGGATGGTTTCTCAGCAAATATTCAGCCTCTCTGTTCCCCAAAGGAAACAGTTCTGAGCCACAGTTCTACACAGTGCCCCTGGCAGGACTGAGGCTGCATCAAAGCAAAGTAGTGACAACCTCACTACTGTTATCTACTAATAACTCTTGCCCAGCTGGCATGGCTCAGCAGTTGTGCATTGATCTATGAACCACGAGGTCACAGTTCAATTGCTGGTCGGCATATGCCCATGTTTCGGGTCTGATCCCTTGATGTGGGACGTACAGGAGGCAGCCAATCAATGGTTCTCTCTCATCATTGATGTTTCTATCTCTCCCTTCCTCTCTGAAATCAATAAGAATATATTTAAAAAATAAGAATAAGTCTTCCTTCTCTGTCTCATTGTCCACATTCCTCTTTTCTGCTTCTGGGAATAAACTTCATGCACTTAGGTCCTCATCTAAAATGCTATTTTGGGAGGAGGCCAAACTAAGATATTACCTAAAAATATGTAATTACTATATTTGTTACAGAAGTCCTGCTAATGGACTTCAATGTCCACCTCGCTATGGGGTTAGCTATCACAAAACCTAAGTTTATTGGGGAATATTTCTGTGGCATTAAATTTCTAATTATATATGAGAGTTAATGATAATGAAGTTTGCTCTTTGGATTTCAATAAAAAAAAAGAATCTCCACCACACATTAGCATGATTCCTTTGAAGTCTTCAAAAAAGCCTAAAGCTTTAGCATGAATATTTGAAGATCATTTTCCTAGGCTTCCTCCCAGCACACTCCCAGAAGTATCTGCTATTAATTTCCTTCATGGTCTTAGGTGAATCAAAAATTATAGATGAAATTATTATCTTATTTTCTTTTGAAATATTTCACTCCAAATCTCTTTCCATCTTCTCCTAACCTAACATGTAGCTCAAAAGGATTAAAACAGGCAAGAGATTTATTAAATGCAGTAGAGAAAACCAGTTCATGTACATTTCTCTTTCCATTTCTTGTGACTCTTTGAAGTTAATGGACTGGTAGAAGGATGCATTAGTTTGGATGACTCTTAGGGAGTATTCTACATGTGAGAACAGCGATTGTAGAGTAATAGACTTGCCCATAGTTTTCACGTCAGAATTCTATCAGTGTTCTCCTGTCTTCTCATGTCTGCTTTCTTCAATCTCTGCTCCTTAAATATCTGGTGGCTTTGCTTCATATCCCAACTATTATCCTTGAGTATGTATATATTCTTTTCTTTAGCCTTAGAGAAAACAAGATCCTTTCTTCAGGACTCTGCTTTTAAGGGAGTAGTACCAGAGATTCCATACTTTGTACAACCAGTCGCCTCACAGGATGATTTTATTTGAGCAGTCCTACCATCTTCCATTCGTGACATATGACCAACTCAATAAAATTGGGCTAAAATAATAACTGATTCCTGGAAGCTAGTGCTACTTTGGATGGTTAACAAACATTTTGTGAAAGGACTGTGGAGCTAGAAGAAATACCAACTAATAGATGTCTCACATAGGACCTCACCCCTTTGTTGCTGAGGTGTAAAGATTGGGCTTGTACCTGATGAAAACCTTTGGGAAAATCTGTATGCAATGCCAGTGAGAAATATGCATCAAATGGCAAGACAAGATCCTCATGGTTGCCATTCTCAAGAACTATACTATCAGTGAGACAAATGATAAAGTTTTACAGTAATATGGAAACTCTATGCTTTTTTTCATCTGTGATACACATTTTTTATTTTTACAATACATTTTGAATCCTTCATTGATTCTATATTCAGCTATTCTTAGGTATGTCCATGTCAGTTATTTTCCTATTAAAAATTAACTCTATCCTTATAATAAGAAATAAAATAGTTCAAAGAAAAAATTGACAATTTGTATAGACATTTTAAGTGGACCTGCTTATTGTTGACTCAGCTTGTGAACCTGTTACAGCTTGCCTCCTTTAAAAAAGACATTTAAAAATGACTTTTATGAGCAATTTATTTTCTTCCTTCCTTTTGATCTTCCTTTTACTCTTCTCCCCTTGCTGTCTCTGTTGTTTTCTTCTCTATACATTTCCCCCCCCTTTCCTTCTTGTTTTCTTTTTTAATTTCTTCTTTCTTTCATTCATCTATAAATTATAATATAGGTGCTTAAGGGGATTATCTCAGTATTGATGTCCACTGCAAGGTTCCCTGGAACCCAGTCCTGGAATGCTAACCTATTTTTAAAATTGCTACCAACTATAATAAGATATCTAGGAAAATTTGAAATAATATTAGTTGCATATTGTTAAATCATAATATTAATGAGACAACTGTACTTAAGATGATTTTTAATTTGCAAAATGTTATTCTATTTTAATTTTTAACTCCGTTCTGATGCCTCTGCTAGCAAATAAATATTTTCTGGCATAGAGGTATTATACCAGAAAATCTTTCTCTCTCCATATTTACTTCCTCTCCTACCCTTTGTGCCAAAGCCAGAAGTTCAAGAGAAAGGTGAGCAAGGAACTCCTGGGAGTGTGTTAGCCAAGTGAGAACATATGTAAAATGACTTGAAGAGATACAACTAGATCTACTAGAAAGACATTGAGATTTTCAGGAGAAAATTAGATTCAAATTCCAGCTCTGCCATTAGTTAATTGTCTTGGGCAAGCATCAAAATCTTTATTTGAAAGTAGAAGTGCAATTTCCAAATAATTATTGTGTTCCTTCAAAGTGCTAAGCATATGCTGGTGTGCTGGAGATGCAAGACAGATGGCATAGAGGTAATGTCTTTGCGGAATATTATAGAAAAGAGAGTGAGCTATAACAAATAATGATTTGTGTGCTAGAGTAGAGCCAGGTTCTACAGTGGCAGGGTCTATTAATATTGCTTAGTGAACACTAGGAAAGAAGCATTGGTTTCTGTCCAAAGAGATTAGGAATAGAAAAAGCCAAAAGGAAGACATATATTTTATTTCAATTTTGAAACATGATTAGGATTTTACCAGATGACTGCTTTGTTGGAAAGCATCCTGGTAAGTATAATATGCATTAAGTAACTGTTGGGTTTATGGAGGGCCTGTGAGTAGAGTATCTGAGATGGAAAGTTCATTGGCATAATGATGATCTCTGGTCAACAATGCTGTATTTGCTTGCTCCCATTAAATGTCCCTGAGTACACAGGCTGTCCTGGACACCAGGAGTCCAGCTATGAGAATTTTCCTCTATTCATTTCTCAGCTAGGTACATATCTATGCACCTTGGACCCTGCTTGACTTTGCATCATGGTTTAGTCTCCTTACCTACTCCTTTGTCAGTGTGATAACCCAACATGTCATGCTTACTCGGTTTTTGGCATAGTATTCTTCCTAAGGTTCTTCTCCCTGCAGTTACTCATCAGCTTCAAGCCTTGGGCAGGAAGGCCCTTGTCCTGAGTTCCAGTATTCCCCTCAACCCATCATAGTGCCCCTATGTGTGTTTTCAGAGAAGCTAAACAATAATAATAGCTCCTGAAGCCATGTTATGGGACTGTGTTCACTTTGGTGGGAAATACACT
This sequence comes from Vespertilio murinus, assembly GCA_963924515.1. Taxonomy (NCBI): domain Eukaryota; kingdom Metazoa; phylum Chordata; class Mammalia; order Chiroptera; family Vespertilionidae; genus Vespertilio; species Vespertilio murinus. Next base: position 65,095,077 of record OZ004709.1, read on the forward strand.
TGAATTTAAATCCTATTCTGACTGAGTGAGCCAATGATTTAGTTTCTCTGAGCTTCAGTTTTCTTATCTGTATGATTGGACTAATGGTACCACTTTGGTAGAATAGCTGTGAGAATTTCATTCAATAGATTAAATACTTGCTCTATAATGGTTACTATTCTAGAAACTGTTACAATAGAGATCAAAGCCACTGAGTCACCCCTGGAATTTGGACAGGAAACAGTAATGTCATATCAGAAATTGGAGGGGGATTGGAAGATGAAAGAAGAATAAAAAAGGGTAGAGGAAGAGAGAGCGAGAAACAGACTGAGGGTAGTGCTATTGCAAAGGGAAATCCATGAGAGCCTCATATAGCCATGAAGTGAAGGAGCAAACCATGAAGAAATCTGGAAGAGAGCATTTTAGGAAGAGAGAGCAGCAAGTGCAAAAACTCTGTGATAGCCTAAATTGTGCCTGTCCCCCTCCACCACCACCAGTTCAGACCCTAACTTTCAATGTGGTTATATTTGGAAATAGAGCTTCTAAGGATGTAATCTTCTACATGTATAAAAAGCGAGCAACCAGAACACTCTAAGGACCAGAATGACTGGTCACTATGATGCCCATTGCAGCCTGTGAACCTGCCTGATCATGGGTGGTGCTGGCCTACCATCCACCCTCAGCTCCTCCCCCTGGCTGGCTCTACCCCTGCTCAGCCCCTCCCCACACCAAACAGGGGCAGGGGGATCAGCCAACCACTCACCACCCCTCCCATAATTGGCCTCACCCCCAACCAGCCTCCTCTACCCCAATTAGCCTGCAGCCCCTCCCCAAGCCAGCTCTGCTCCTAATGGCCCCTCCCATTCTGATTATGGGCAAGGCTGGTGGCTACTGCCCAGGACTCCTCTCCCAGCTAGCCTTGCCCTCAATTGCCCCCCCCCCTACACCAATCAGAGGTGGGGCAGCCAGCCCACAGCCCCTCCCATGGCCAGCTCTGCCCCCAATTGGCCCTTCCACCCCAATTGGGTGTGGGGCCCTCCAGCCAATCACCCTCTGCCCCTTCCCTCCAGCTGACCAGGCCTGCATTGGGCCCGATAAGGGCAGACCAGCTGGCCAACCTTTCACCATCTCCTCCTCCTGACAGGCCTGGCCCCAATACACCCCAATTGGGGCTGGGGCAATTGGACTCCACTCATGCACAAATTTGTGCACTGGGGCTCTAGTTAATAATAATAAGAGTAGGGCTCTAATCTAGTGTTCTGGTGTCCTTGTAAGAAGAGAAAGGGATACCAGACATCACTCTTTCCCTCTCTATACACTCACAAAGGAAAGGCTATGTGAAGACACAGTGAGAATATGGCCATCTACAAGCCAGAAAGAAATGTGTCACCAGAAACGAACCCTGATAACACTTGATCATGGACTTCCAGCCTGCAGAACTATGGGGAAATAGATTCTATTGTTTAAGGCACTTGGCCTGTTGTGTTTTGTGATGGCAGCCTGAGCAGCCTGAAGCAGGCTCTGAAGCTGAGCCAATTTTGGCATGCCACTGAGTAACTGATGGGAGAAAGTGCTGGGAAATTAGGCGGAGAAATAGTCAGGGTTCTGGGCACCTTTGCCATGATGAAGACTCAAGATTTTATGCCAAAGGTGATGGCTGTTCTTGGAATATATGCTTCTGGAAATGAAAGAATATGACTCTGGGCTGGAAGCTTGGCCTTGGAGAGGGCAGTTAGGTGGACCAGGGTGTGAGCCTACAGTACAGGTGGTAAGATGTGGTTGGGATAAATTTAAGAGATGGAGCTGACAGAATTTGGGGATGGATTGGATGTGAAATAGGAAGAAGCAAGTCAGGGTGACTCATGGTTATTGGTCTGAGCAATTGGGTGAGTGATGGTGACTGTGTGGAGATGGCTGGTCTCATGTTCACACTGTCCCTGTAGCTCCAACATGCTCAACCCTCTCTTGCATATTTTCACTCAGCTGTCATCTTTGCATCCAGCCTTCCCTGATCAGACTATTTAGAATCATGCTGTCTCTCCCAGTTCCCTTTCATTCTTTACTTTTATCTGTAGCATCTATCTCCATCTAACATGCTATATGTTTTACTTATCAATGTGTTGTTTTTTTTTTGTTTGCTAGAATGTATACTTTATGAGAGCATGTATTTTTATTGGTTTTGTTAACTGATTTTTGTTTCATTGTGCTTAGAACAGTGTTTGGTGTGGTGGGGTGCTTCTCCTTTTTCCGAGTCCAGTCCAGCAAGGAAAGGGAGAAGGACAGGTTCCTGAGTGAAGGAGATGGGGATTAAGAAAGCAAAAGAATGAAGGATACAAGAGGCAGAAATAGATTCATCAAGCTGGGTGCCCGGTGGATGCTGTCACTCTGATGGAGGGACAGTCCACACCCACCACAGACAATACATCACATTTATTGATTTCCAGAGGGGGGTTTAAGGTCAAAGACGTTTTGGGTGTGCCCAGGTCCTATTCATTCCCTCATTTCTGGGATTTAGTATATCAAGACCTGGGTAAGTCAAGGTCCTATTCATTCCTCATTCCAAACACATGGATACAGATAAGAAATCAGCACTGATAACAGCCTTGACATTTTGGGAGGCTGCTTCTGGGATGGCCATGCCAGTCACCTGGGACTCAGCTGACATTAATTTAAAGGTCATCCATGTGCATTCCCAAGGGGCCCTCTACAGTTTGGTGTATAACAAGTGATCAATAAGTATTATTTCATAAATGGATGTATGAATGAATGAATGAGTAAATGAATGGATGAAGCATGAGGAATGGGAAATCTGTCAATTCTATTAACACCCCTTCTAAACAGCCCATGCAGAAATATCTAGTAGATTATTGGCTATGTAATTAAATGAGATCAGCCATTTACAGAGATTGGTATCTTGTTTACCTCTTGGTAATGATTATTATTTTTACAAGTATTATTTTATTTCTAAGCCCACTATATCTACCTGTTTGTACACGTTTTTGAAACTGTCCAAAGGCCTGTAATTCTTAGTTCTGTGGCTCTGTGCCTGGGAGAAAGTGACAAGGGAAGTGGCTATGGCCCAGTTTTGTCCTTTTGCAGCCTCTCATTCACCATGATTACACAAATGGGTGCTTATGCAAATTGCCTGCTTCCTTCATGGGCTCTCATCTCTGTGCTCAGTATTAATGCCCTTCTGTGTATGAGGACTGTAATCAGGGGCAGTAATCAGATGATGTGTACAGCAGGGTCAAAGCTTTTTGTATCCAAATCAAACCCACACTGTAAATTATAGGAATGCATGGCCTGCTTTAATCAATGGCTCTAATCTTGCTTATAAGATAGATGCAGAAAGAATCAAAGATTTGGTTTAAACATGGTCAAAAGGAACATAGAAGTTTATTTCATAAAGTTTAGCATGTTGTGACTTATTTTTTAAGTAGTTAGGTTTTGCTATATATCTCATCATATAACTGTTCTTTTTTGGCACATGAGAACAACAACAACAACAAAAACCAAAACACAAAACAACCTTTTAGTATTTATTTATTTATTTATTTATTTATTTAAAATATATTTTATTGATTTTTTACAGAGAGGAAAGGAGAGGGATAGAGAGTTAGAAACAGCGATGTGAGAGAATCACAGACCAGCTGCCTCTTGCACACCCCCTCCCGGGGATGTGCCCACAACCCAGGTACATGCCCTTGAGGGGAATCGAACCCAGGACCCTTCAGTCTGCAGGCTGATGCTCTATCCACTGAGCCAAAACAGTTTTGGCTAATATTTATTTTTGCATAGCATCTTATCGAACAATATAATACCCTCAATAAGTTTATTTATTTTATTTTATTTATTTTGTTAATCCTTACTCAAGGATATTTTCCCATTGATTCTTAGAGAGAGTAGAAGAGAGAGGGAAAGACAGAGAGAAACATTGTTGTGAGAGAAACACATTGATTGGCTGCCTTCTGCATGAACCCAGGTCCCAGGCTGGAGAGAAGCCTGCAACCAAGGTATGGGCCCCTGACCAGAATTGAACCAGGGACAGTTGGGTCCACTGGCCCATGCTCTAGTCACTGAACCAAACCAGCTATAGCCAAAAAGTTTTTTGTGGGTTTTTTTTCCAAGTGAGGTGATGTAGGCATGAGAAAAAATGGCTGATGTGCTTGTACCCAACAGTGTTAACTAGATTCCTGTCTTTACTTGGATTATGAGTAAGCTGAAGATTTGGGATGATTATTTTTTGTTTCTCTGAGAAGTAAAATAATTTTTAGCTTGTTTGGTGATTTTAAAAAATATTTTCTCAAATGAGAGTTATTTTACCTACCCCCCACCATCCTTAGTAAATAGCAGTCAAGGAGTAGATTATCCTCTAAGGGATGTATTTTCTGCTTTTAACAAGCCCACAAGTTATAGAAGAAAAAGCAAATACATTTTAACATAAAATAAAAGATTTAACAGATATAGAAGCAAAAAGTCCCTTTACCTTATTCACCTAAGGTGCATTTTATCTTCCTTGCACTTCTATAGAGGCCGTTAGAATTTTAACCTATCACTTTTTTATATATAAGAATATATTTTCATGTGCACGTACTGTCTACCTACAAAACAGCCTCCTAATGAGGTTATCCCTTTTTTTGCAAATGTACTTTCAGGTGTAGAGCACTGTCCAATGTTATTCAGTGTCTGTGTCTACCTGGGGATGTGGCATGTTCAGTGGGAATCACATGAGCTTTCTAGGTGTCATCTTGACCTTGTGTCCCATCTCCATCACTTAGCAGCTGTTAGTTGTTGTGGTTTACTTCCTAACTTGTTCTTCTTCATGAACATGCTACCCAGAAACTTGGAGTGGTGCTCAGTTCTTCTTATATCTTAACCTCACATCATGTCAGTTGTGCATTCTTAACATAAACGTCATCTCTCTTTTTCATTTTCTCCTATACCAACTGCCTGTCTTTAGGTCTCCAGCATCTTTCATCTGGACCACAGGAATGGTTTCTGAAGTATACTCCCTTCACAAATTGCCTACCATCCAGCCATCTTCCATCCTGATGCTGCAGTAGCTTTCTAAAAATCCAAGTTAAATACCATCAGTGCCCTATTTAACTTATTTCATTGTTGTCCATAACTAGAGGATAAACTTATAGGTTTGCAAGTTTGTCACTTAATGACCTTCAGGATCTTCCTGAGCTTTATGTTCAAAGGCACCAAGTATATACACACATACACATACACACACATACACACACATACACACACATACACATAACCCTACTCTATAGGCACACTCATCCACTGGTACTTTCTTTGGCATGAAACTTTTACATAATTTTCAGTGCTTCTGCTCTTTGTAAATTTTTAAAAATCTCCCTCTCCATCCTCTTACTTGATCACTTTTTAACATTGTTTTTAATATATGCTGCTTGTGAAAATGAATGAGACCACCCAAAGGAGAAAAAAAGAGAGGTGTATTTATTTACACCTTACAAGGGAGCCACCATTACTTGCATTTGTCACAGACTCAGAGACAGACAGAGGAGTAGGAAACCTGCATAATAAAACAAGAGAAGTCTCCATTTGAATTCTGATTGGAGGTTGGTGTCATGGGTGAGCCAGAATTGGGCTAACTGGAAATGGACATTTAATATAGTTGGTTGGAAAACATATTTGTCTTTCTCTGGGTAGTCCTGAATTGGAAGGTGTGTGGGGGACAAAAAAAGGGAAGGTGGAAATCATTGACCAAATCATGACTGACTTGGACCAATTGCAGTAGAGGTTATGGTTTTGCTTTCTCTTCTGGTTGCTGAAGGGATTGTGGTTGGCTTCTAATATAGTTGCCTAACTATAATATAGTTATCACAGAGGTTGTTGTTAGAGTTCTGTTGTCATATATGGTCTGGCCATTGTCCATGTGTGTATTCAGTCTCTCATGACCAATCAGTATTTGTTAAATGAGTAAATGAATATTTCACCTTAATAAGTGTCCATTTCCTCCTCTTCCACTTCAGTAAAAAAAATTTTTTTAAAAAATTTCTAATGTCCCATCTGCTTTATAGCTCAAGAAATTATGTTTCTTTCTTAATATATGGAAAAAGGATATTCCCCACAGGTCTAGATGCATAATTTCAAGAGAAAGTAAATTTCAATGCCTGGAGATATCTCCCCAACCTTTACCCTTAAACACGATGTTACACCTCCCTTAGCTGAAACAGAAACTTGGGAACCTTTGTTCTCCCATTTTCCAAAGTTGGGCCTTTTATAACTTAACCTGCTTACCTTATATACATTACATGACTGGGATGAAAAACATTTGAAGCTGTCAGTTTGGATACTTATGAAAGTTTTTCCTTTATACATAAAAAAGTTGTCCACCCAAGCTAACCTTTTCTACTTAAAGCAATAATCATATACCATCCACTCTAGAGAGCAGATTATACAAATGAATGAAACGACACTTATACAGAGCTTGACACCCTACCGAATATTCTAAAATAATGTGGCTTATACTCTATAAAATATTTAGATTCTATTTCAATAGAATGAAAAATCAGCATAGAATACAAGGTGAATGTCTTATCATGCTCTTACATGAGAGCATAAGGCTATGATGGTGCTTTGAGACAATTTAAAAACTGAGCTCTCGCAAAGTTTCTAAGAATGTGATTGGTTTGGAGGGGGAGGTGATGGTGCTATTTATTCATATCTATCTTTGTAGAAAATCAATGGGCCAACAAAACAATGTATGCCAAAAAACAACATGCAGCCAAATCACAGAAGTCTGTGTATTCATTGCCCAGAGAAAGTTTCGGCTAAGCAAGTTAATTTTGTCTTTAGGCATTTGCATAGTAATTGTATTGGGTCTAAATGTGGATCTGCATGAAAATCATTCCTATTCTTTCAATTATGTGCTTGGACTGGGATTAAAATCATTCCTGGTGAGTCATTAAAAATAAATTAGTGATGTTGAATGCTTAATTCCTTTTGTGGGGGCCTTTTATAACTTGATGCTTGCAACCCTAATCTGCAATGTGTTGCTGTTGCCTTTATTGTTACCAGATAACAGTCACTTGAGTTTTCTCTATGGACTTAGTTTCAAGGTACTAATGAATGCCCTCATATAGTGTAGAGTTTCACATACACTTGCTATAATGTGGCATGTGATACTGTTTACATTAACATTTTTTAGGTGACTAGTATGATGCTTATGAAAATATGACCATGTGCATTATCTAATGGGATTTTTCCAGGAACCTCAAATTACCTCATATCATTGAATCCATCACATGTCATGATCAGCCATGGAGGCCAAATAATTTTTCATTTTCCCACTATATACAAGATCATTTCACAAATCACCACTTTGCATGGCACAAACAACAGGTTTCTAGGAATTGTCTGGGGTTGGTGAATGAAGGTGTGTTAACCAATAGGATTTCCCCAAATTAGTATAGTCAAGTTACTGTATAATATAAAATGATGAATGTCAATATGAGACAGCTGAATATGTGCTTATATTATGCCAATTTAAGTGGCAATATTTAGCTTAGAAGTTGTTTGTGAACTTAGAAAAGTCTTATTTGAGCAGATCTGTTCTTTTCTTTGTTAATTGAAAAATGGTAGAAATGATTCAACTACAATAAAGATTGACATGAGGCAGTATTGGAGCTATTAACAGGGTGATTTCTGTTTTCTGGTACTTTCCTGATCCTTTTTAGGAATTTATAACATTTTTCTAGACTTCTTGGCTACAATTACATATTGACAATATTTAGTATCAAAAGGGCCTCAGACTATTTTCCTGGTATTCACCTAAAATCTAGGAAGTCATCCTCTACTGCATGGTTTAGAATATCATTTTTTGATACATGACCATGTGAGTGCCAACATACAGTGCAGCTGCCTTACTGTGTATCCCACTCAGAACTCAGTGCATTCATCTTGTGTAGTTCTGCCTGCCCAAGGTTTACTGGGAACACTCTCTCTTCCCAAACAGTGGTCAAGAATGGAGGTGAATGCATTGTCAGCACTCACCACTGTTCAGATTCTCTGCCCAAAAGAAGTGTTTACTTTAACACTAGCAGTCTGGTGCATGATATTCATGCACTAGGCAGGGGACTGGGGTCCGTCAGCCCCGCCTGTGCCCTCTCGCAGTCCAGGACCCCTCAGGAGATGTCCCCTGATGAGTCTAGTGCTGCTGCAGAGGCGGGAGAGGCTCCCACCACTGCAATGCACTCTTTAGCTGTGACCCATGCTTCTGGCTGAATGGTGCCCACCAACCCCCCTCCCCCGCCATGGAGCACACTGACCACCAGAGGGCATCTCCTGCATTGAGTGTCTGCTCCCTGGTGGTCAGTGCACATCATAGCAACCAGTTGTTTCGCTGTTCAGTTGATTTGCATATTAGCCTTTTATTATAGAAGAAGTGCAAAGTCTCTGTGGCACATAGGTCATTTTTATTTGATGACCATTATCTTTATTATTGATTGTTTAGTGTGTGTTTTTTTCCCCTGAATGCAAAGTTCTCTATATTCTGTAAATATTCCTCATTGTTGCCATTACCCAACACCAGCCCACATACTTTACTTGATTGTGAGCATTTGGGAAAAGTTCTTGAAGCTTGAACAATTGAGATCTTGGTATTGTTATGACTCAATAGGTCTAGGTTGGAGCCTGAAATTCTTTATTTCTAACTAGCTTCAAGTACTGAAAACACACTTTGAAGAGCAAGGCTCTAAACAGTGCTTTCTGATAGGGCTTCCTTAGATGATGGAAAGGTCCACATCTGTGTCTTCCAATGCAGTGGCCATTTGCCACATCTGACACTAGAATATGGCTAGTGTGAGTGAGGAACTGAAATTTAATGTTATCAAAGGTTAATTAACTTAAAAAGCTACCTACTACATTTAACTATGCTAGAGGATTTAATATAAGTCTTTATAGTTGATCAGCTTTCCCTAGTCTCAAGAAGGGCCATCTCAACGTCAAGGGCTCCTTACTTACCTCTAAGTTTCCAGAATCTTGCATACGACCTGCTAAGAACATTATGTGTGCATAGTAAATGACATTTCTATTAAAATATCTGGTCTATTGTTATGGGAGAAGATTAATAGAACTGTAATATAATGAAAAAAAAGTGCATGTGAAAGCTATATGACTTGGTGTGTAGGTAGTTCTACCTCACCAATTACAGGATAATTTCTGACAAGTCTCTTAATCTCTCTAAGCATCAATGTCCCCATCTCAAAATTGATTAATTATGGCAATGCCCACTGCACAGGGTTGCTGAGGTTTTCACAGGAAATTAAAAAAATATATTTTTATTGATTTCAGAGAGGAAATGGGAAGAAGAAAGAGATAGAAACATCAGTGATGAGGGAGAATCAGTGATTGGCTGCCTCCTGCATACCTCTCACTGGGGATCAAGCCCACAATCTGGGCATGTGCTCTGATTGGGAATGGAATCATGATCTCCTAGTTCATAGGTTGATGTGCAGCCACTGAGCCATGCCAATGGGGCACACAGGAAATTTTTACCAAACCACTTCAAGTTTATGTTGTTGTTGTTGTTGTTTTGCTATGAAAATGCTAGTTTTGTTCTTGTGTCAGCACGTGTTCTTTCCTTTCCCTAAATATTTATATTTGGGGTAAGTAAGCATAGAAAGATGCCTTATATGGACACAGTTGTGGTCTAACTGGGAGGCTGAATAATAACAGAAAACCATGTGCAGTTTTGTATCTTTCCTCCTATGGAGAAAACAGTTCTGATGTCCAAGGAGGAGGGCTTTAGTAAGTTTCTTTTATTTCATTGCATTGCACTGAATTTTATGTGGAACTAAACATAATCTTTTTGGACTGGGATTTTGTGTTTGATTTAATTCCCTCATAAAAATGTCATAAATGTTTTACTAAGTCTGATTGGAATTGTATGAATCCATCCCATCTTAAAAATACCACATTCCAACTTGCTTGAAACTGAATTTTCCTCTTTATTTGTAGTGATAAAACAAAAGGCATAGTTTCTTCTTTCTTTTGAGCAGATTTTTCTTTGAGATAGTCTTTTTGTTTTTGTTGTTCATGTTATATACACTGAGTGGCCAGATTATTATGAACTCTGAACGCAAAATAATCTGGCCACTCAGTGCATATCCTATATAATAAAAGGCTAATATGCAAATTGTCCCCTTGTTCAGGAATTCGACCAGCAGGCAGGCAGGCCAACTGGCTGGCCAGACCCCACCCATGCATGAATTCATGCACCGAGCCTCTAATATATACACTGAATGGCCAGATTATTAGCGTTCAGAGATCATAATAATCTGGCCCCTCAGTGTATATCACAAACAGTTCCTACTTCATAAACATAACAAAAACCATAATGGCTAATACTAAGTGAGTGTGCAAAGCACTATTCTAAGCACGTGAGTTGGCATTGAAGCTGAATAAACCTTTAAGCTCTTTTACAATCTGCTGATGTGTTGAGTTCTGGAAATATTGATAGTCTTCTTATTACTGATGATGGTGCAGAGCAGCCATCAACTGACCTTTGTACAACCATGTTTTATAAATGGGTTGAACTAGGAGCCTCACCCGAACGATTTAAGAATGATTGATTAAGACAAATGTAAGCATTTTTTTTAAGAGGACAGATTGATTTTGTTTCTTGTGAAAGTGTCTACAGTTTGTAATGCCGCTATTCTCTTTTATATATTCTTAAACAAGCTTTATAGACCTTATTAAATTATTTAAGTGTTTTGTTTAAAACTTGATGGTGCAGTAAATTCAGCTTTCTCTTTGCATTTATCAATGCTTTTTTTTTTATAGACACTTTCCCTTCATTCTAGATTACATTTTAAAATTAATCCACTAATCTAGATACAAGTAGAAGCAGACATGCTATGTAATGATGCTTTGAAACGGAGTCAGTGCTGTGTTAGTTCCGAGTTTCTGCGGCAGGAAAATAGATCAGAGTTTAACTGACCCTCTAGCCATCCCTTGCCTGCATTCTCCCCTGCCTCCCGCCACAGTTTAGGTTAGATGCAAAACACTTGATTTTCCTAATCATCTCTGGCCACTCAGCAGAAAACTACTAAGGAAAGCTTTTTTGTTCATGAATAACAATGCAAATAACACCGTTTGTTTTTTATTCTATCCTTGAAGAAATGAGGACTGGTGGTATGGTAGCCATCCTTTGACCAAGGAGACAAAATCCAGAGACTGAAAGTATTGGAGCACAAAGGCATAAATAAAAGCCAAGAGCCCTAACAGCTGCCACAGCCCTACACACTGGCAGAGTCCTCTATGTAAGAAAAACGAAACCTGTATGTAGTTAAGTTGGGTTTCTGCTACTTTACCCCAACATCCACAACTAGTAGTTTCACAGTTGAAGGAGAAATGAGATAGTCAGAGGCAAATGGGGAAATATGGTGTACATAATGACCATATCAGTATAAAAAAAATGACCCGAGCATAGTTCCAGTGGACCTCTGAAAATTTGGTCTCTATAGACCATGAAGTATAAAGTGACCAGATGGAATGTTTTATAATATCTGAGGATCTGTTTAAAACGTGATCTAACACCAGAATCCTCAAGAAGCCAAAGACTTTGCCCAGTTCTGAGATGCCAAATTTTATCTTTGGACTATGGCTGAGAAAGAAGGCAAAAATGTGTTCCATTTAATGAAGTTGAATCTGCCTGTTTCCCTAAATGTCCATGGATTGTTAATCATTTTTTCCTTTGGATCCGTCTAAGCAGTCGCCGTATAAAAGACGCCCAAATACTTGAAGACCATGAACTTCTCCATTGTCTTGTGGGAAAACCCCAGTTTGTTTGTTTATTTCTTATACACTCAGGTTTTTAGGTACCTCACTATCCTAATTTTGTTTTTTCAGATTACATTCATTTGTCTTGTTAAAGTAAGGTTTCTCCAGGGCTTCATGCATACTTTTATTTGTGTATTGAAGATATTTATAATTTGTGTAAAAAATGCAAGGGATAGCAATAAAATGAGCATGTGTAAAACTCCCACCAGATTGCAAGAGTTTAGAAAACCTCTGTATACCCCTCCCTGATATCTTCCTTTTCTTCCCCACCAAATTAACCTCTGTCCGAAGTTGTGCTTATTTTTCTCTTCTGTCTCTTTATACTTTATACCAAAGTGTTCTAAAAATATATTATTTAACTTTACATGTTTTAGAATTCTTTAAAAAAGAATGATACTGAGTATAAATAAGATTATCTTGTATGTATTGTTATGAAATTTGATTAATATGACTTGAAATTTCTGTATGTTGAAGCAGTTAACTATGGCATTCATTTTTCACTGCTCTATATTTGTCTCAGTTTTGCTAGTTTGAATTTTTTTCTTCTTTTCCCATTGAACTAATGAGAAATGATATTCTGTACTCCCCCCCCAATCTTATGGTTACCCCAGAAGTGGTAACATGTGCACTTAATTTTTATTTAATCATAATCATAGGCTCCTATTGAGTAATAAAATATGATAAGTATTTAGGCTTCAGCTATTGTTGTCCAGAATTTCAATATGCATTGATGATATAAAAAATGTATACTTTGTGTAGCTAAAGAAAACAAAATTAAATACTGTTTTAGGAGAGAAGGACGGAGGAAAGGTCAGAGTGGCCTTCCTCTTCTTGTGCTTTTCTCAGACTCCTTCAGTTTAAAGAGTCAGCGTGCCATGGTGTAACATTTGGGAGTATTGAGTCCTGAGCTCCATCACTAGTTAGGAAGATATCATACACAGTCTACACACTGGTTTTAATAGTGTGATTAATTCATATCCTCTATTCCATATTTAATATCAGCATTTCTTCATTTGTTCCATTGAATGTTAATAAGTGTTATATCAAAAAAAGATTGTGGCGTACTATGCGTGAAGAACCTTAATCTGTGGAAGGCAGTATCATAACCAAAGGGCTTCCTCGATCCTCGAACATGTAAACGAACATTGCACACGTTGAGGAGGTGGCCTGACTTAAGCTGAAACCCTTTTACTTCCCAGAATAATCTTCTTTTGAGAGTTGTGTTTTACAGAACACACTGGAGAAGCATTTCTTTACACTAATTTTCCCAAAAGAAAGTATTGCCATAGAGAGCTCCAACTGCGACAGTAGGACAGGAATGAAGGCCAGTTGGAGTGGCAGCAACTGGTAAATTGCCTGCTACCAAGTCAGAATTAATATTGGAAGGAGCTTAACATTTTACCCAGTGAAAATTAATATTAATTAAATAGAAGGGGGGAAATCTCAGAAGATTTGAGATAGGTTGTAATTCCTCTCAGGGAGCTGGCATGTTTATTTTTCGCTGGAGTTCCTAATGGACCACCTGCTAGGTGATTTGGAATTGTAGGCTTGCTTTGTTAGACATTTCAAAAAGCTCTAAGTATGACACCTGCTGCTCTTTAAGGTGCAAGCTTTGAACAGCCCTCTCTTTATGGGTTGTGTTCTGGCTGGATAAGCTGCTTTATCTCTATTGAATTAGAACAATGCCTTCCTCAATGCAGCATTTTAATTCTGGAAACCTTCTCATTTAGCAATATTTTGGCAAATTTGACATTTTCTCATAAATATGTACGCAGCGGAACTATGTCTGAAAATAGGAATAGAGAGTTTAGTTGTTCCTGGCTTTCTTACTGCCCTCTCCACAACCACACACACACACACACACACACACACACACACACACACAAATAGCATCTGCTCATTCCCTTTACTTCCAATTGAAGATAGACAATATTTTACAACTAGTCTATGTTCATAATGCATGCAGAAATGATCACTTAAAAAATCCCCTAAGGACACTAACAATGCATTTATTAAGAAGTTTAGCTGCTATTTATTTATTTATTTTGGCCAAGTAGTTGAACTTTTGTTTCAAGGCAAATTAAGAATAGATGGCTTGATTATAAAGATATTATTGCTTTTAGACCTCTGTGGAATTTATTTTGGGCCAAATTAAACCACAATATAACTCAAAAGAGGGGTCTTTTCTCATTGCGATTTTATTTTAATTATTTTATTATTATTATTTTAATCACAGTACCAATGATGATATTCTGATGGTTATTTGCTTTTATTGTTAAGTGGGAGGCAGATGATGATGCATAAGCCAGCCCCTGATAGAATAGATAAAGCCATATCAAGCAGCTAAACTGATGTAGTTAAACTTAGTCTGAGTCCAGATAAAGCATCACTATACAGAATGACTCCAGAATAGAAAAGTTCTCTTCATTATGGAGATCTAGTGATCACTTGTGTATTTTGGAGAATTGAAGAATAGATTACAAGGACACAATATAAGAAAGGAATTGGGGGGAGGGGTAGCAGGGAGTCCTCTGGTACTGGATGCTATAAAAGATAACCCAAATCTCAGTCAAGTAATATTGTATAGAAGCTTATTTTGTTTTTGACAAAAATGCTCTTTATGGTAGACTCTTTCCTTCAAGACCCAGGATCTTTCAATGTTATAGGCTCCTTGTCTTCAAATGTAGACTTCTAAGTTACCCTGGTTGGCTGCATCAAGCCAGAAGGGAAAGGGACAAAGAGCATGGAGGATCACCGATGGAACATAAACTTGCTAGAAGTCAGTCACATAGCTGCATCTTACCAATAGGACTTTGAGTCCAGCCATATGCCCCAAAGAGGAAATGGGTTGTTCTGATAGGAAGCTCTCTGGGCTGCATATATCTGGATAGTGACTCTTTTATCTTAACCTGAGAAATAAGATGGAGCTAATTATCTCCAAAAGACACAAAGTTACATATACACATTTGAACACCAGCCTAATCATTAATACATCAATATTTTACATAATTTTCTTAAAGTGTTCTTTTTAAATTAAAGATGTTTTGGAAATTCCTGGGAGGTAGATTTTATTGAGCAAAGGATCTGTTCTCAATTTCAAAACAATAACCAGCTTGTATTTGTCTCTGCAGAATATCCTTGTGACACCAGACTGAATAGCTAAGCATCACACCATGCTAGAAAGCAGATTTTGACAGTTTAGCTTTGTTGGTTATCATTTCCACAGGTACCATTAGCCTGAAGATGGAGCTGCCTGCCCTATCTCTAGTATGCTAATGAAAATAAATATTCATCCAAGTGGCTGGCCTCCTTTTTGAAATGAAAAATGACATCATGTAATTGGTTTTGTCTGAACTGCTCAGTGGGTGAAAATATGATTTTCATGAGTTAGAGCATGATGTCTTTCGTTATTTCCGGAGCAGGCTCCTGGGGAGGCTAGGCGCTCCGCAGCCTCACTCTTGGAGCCGGCAGCAGCATCAACCTGGTGTGGAATTCTAATCTCACTTGTACAATAGTAACTTTATTCTCACATGAAAACCTGCTTGTTTTAAAAACAGGGAATGATCAAGTGGTCATTTGATCAGAATACCACCGATGCCTATAAGAGATTTTTAAAAATTCACACCTGATATGTTTTTATTTATTTGAGAGAGAGAGAGAAAGAGAGAGAGAGAGAGAGAGAGAGAGAGAGAGAGAGAGAGAGAGAGAAAGAAATAAAGGAAGAAAGAAAGAGATGAATGAGAGAAATATCCTGTATGCATCCCAACCATGGATAGAACCACAGCCTAGGGCATGTGCCCTGACCCCGGGAATGAAATTAGCATATGGAATAATGCTCCAACTGACTGAGCCGCCTAGCCAGGGCCCTGAGAGCAGTTTTTGAATTATTGAAGTCTGTTATGGTCTTGATTCTCATTGGTTTTTCACATACATATGTGGTGTAGATTAGGCAGGAATGTCATTACAACCTTTAGCTCATCCATTCCCAATCCCAAGTGGCAAAGAGGGGCAGGACTTGAAGAGGATATTTTATTTATTTTATTTATTTATTTAGTAAATGCTGACTACCTGCTATATGCCTGATTGTGATCTAGGTGCTGAAGATGGATAAAACAAAATATCTCTTCTTATAGATACTAAGCAAATATATACATACATTATATATATCTACATATATATATATATATATATATGTAGTGTGATGCCAGATAGAGCTAAATGCCATGAAGAAAGATAAAGCAGGTTGAAGTACTAGAGAGGCATGGGGCTATGGCATGGCGTGGCATGGAAAGCGTGGTCTGAGAATATTTTATTTGAGCAGACACCTGAATGAAGTGAGGAAGAAAATCAGGTGGGAATTTTGGGGAAGGAGATTACAGGTGGAAAGAAGAGCAGGGGAAAGTCACCCTGGGTGAGGAGCATGCTTGCTGCGGGGTCCTGCTGTGGACCATCACAGGGATTGTCTGCAGAACCATAAAGCCACCTTACTGAGGCTTCTCTTCTAGCTCCAGGATGAGTGATGCTTTCAGTCTTTGGGCTCTGTACTTATTTTATTTTATTACCAGAATGCTTAAATAATTTTAGTGATAAACTAGTTCTCCTTCATCATCCCTTGGTTACAATACTTCTTTCACATGGAGGTTGTCAGGCACAATGAAGCACTTACTAAAACAAAAACAAAAACCCAGTATTTATTAGCAATGTATAATTGTTTTAAAAAGAATAGTACATGTGTGCATGTGTGTATATACACAGAAACACATATGCGTACATGTACACACATACTTAAATATTATTTAGCATGTTTAGCAAGGGCATATCATTGAGTATATGAATTTTAAATGAATGGTATTTTGGAATGAAAGATCCTACATGAAAAATGCTGAATTATTGAAGTAAAGGAACTGATATTACTCAATAGCTATGATTGCCAGGAAGGTTTTGTTCATAATTTTACTCTTTTATTCAAAAATGACTTCCTGGGTCTTTCTCTGTGCTACTAAAGTTATAATGAAGAATAAAAGGGATGCACAAAACCACTAGTGTGGCAGGACTACTTACATTTTACAAACAAGAAAACTGAGCCGTGGTCAAGGTCACCTGGTACTCAAAGCAACACAGCTGGCAAGAAAGCGCTGGAATATTCAGGTGTAATTTTTTCTATGCCTTGTCTCTTGTTTGAAAAAATAAAGTCCAGATGTTGGTATGTACTATATAAAGAGTTTATAAAAACAGTTAGTAGGATAACCCAATGCATGCTAAAATCTGGTAACAGAACTAATTAATACTGGAAAAACTGAGAAGGATATATGATATTTTCATTTTTTTAAATATGTTTTCATTGACTTTAGAAACCACAGTGATGAGGGAGGATTGGCTGCCTCCTGCACACCCCCTACTGGGGTGAGAGCCCTCAACTGGTGCATGTGCCCTGACAGGTAAACCATGACCTGGTTCATAGGTTGAAGGTCAATCACTGAGACACACAGGTTGGAGTATGATCTTCTCTAAAAGAGCAGGTCTTCATCCCACCTCTGGTACCTTATATCTATGATTCTTTGACTTACTGTCACGCATATGGCAGTTTCTCCACACTTCATCAGAGGCAAAATCTAACACAATGTCACATACCACTGCTTCCCAGATTTTAAGCTGCATATGATTCTCTTGAGGATCTTGTTAATCTGAAGATTCTGATTCACAGATCTAGGGCAAGGCCTGAGATTCTGCATTTTTTTAAATTTCTTTATTGATTAAGGTATCACATATGTGTCCTCATCCCTCCATTAATCCCCCCACTCCCCACTCATGCCCTCACTCCCCTGTGTTCAAGTCCATTGGTTAGGTTTATATTCATGCAAACAAGTCCTTTGGTTGATCTCTCCTCCTTTCCCCTCCCTCCCCTATCTTCCCTCTGAGGTTTGGCCATCTGATCCATGCTTCCCTGTCTCTGGATCTGTCCCTGCTCATCAGTTTATGTTGTTCATTATATTCCACACATGAATGAGATCATGTGGTATTTATAGATTCTGCATTTCTAACAAGCTCTAGGTGATGCAACTGCCACTGACGTGTGGGCCACACACTGAGTTTAAGGCTGCTGCAGTCCATCCTGGCACCAGCCAGAAGCTGTGTGCTGGGCCACATCCCTACCATCAGTTACTTTTGCCTCAGCGCTTTCTGGAGAGACCTTCCAGCAGAACAGCTTACTGGATTTGAAGCAGGTATAGAGTGATGGTAGCAGGGATAAGGGGGGAAATCAAAGTGTTGCAATATTTTCTGAACCTCATTCCTAAAGAAACCACAAGCCAATAATTTACTCTTGTTCAAGTGCATCAGCCTGACTCAGCACAGCTCCTGGGCAGACACACCCCCTCACGCAAAGTTGTTGATCACCTTGAGGAATGAGCATTTTGTTCTTTGGTGTCACCTAAATTTTACCTTACTTAAACAAAACCAAAAGAAGCCAGCAGTTTAGCTTCCCATATTATTCATCCTGGCTGGATGCTAACATTAATTTTCTTAAGTGTTTGCCCACTAGTTCAAAATTATCCCTTTTATCAAATGTTTCAATGTGGATATTTTGTAAACATGCAAGATAATTTCTTTATTAGAGTATGCTTCTGAAATTTTAATGAACACATATATCACCTTAGAATCTTATTAAAATATAAATTTTGATTAAAGTGGGTCTGGGGTGGGAAATGAAATTTGGCAGTTCTTAAAAGCACCTAGGTGAGGAGACCCTTGGGCCACTTAGAGAGCCCTTACTTAGAATATTTTATTTTACATTAAATGAAGATGGAATTGTGTGTGTGTGTGTGTGTGTGTGTGTGTGTGTGTGTGTTATTCAAAGTGGTGAGAAAGTTATATATTGACAAATAGCTTGAAATGATGAAAAGAAAGCATTTGCCTGATTACATAGGCCAGTGGTCAAAGATTCCACAATCACATTATTTTCTGACTGTGAAGAACTATTCAAGTCTGAGCTATATAAAAAGAATCGTTGTCAGTAAAATGATGACCCATTCCAGCTTTTCTGAAATCAAGCTCTATTTTAGATCACTCAGCAGGTTCTATGAGCATAGATGTCCAGGGCCCGCCCCAGGCCAATCGAATCAATACATTTGGGCATGCGCCATGAGTAATGAGTAATCTACCCACCAGCAGACTCAGCAGGACTTGCAAGCTTATTAGACATATAGACTCTTAGGCCCTATCCAAACCTACTGAAGCACAATCTGCATTTTAAACAGACCCTCAAGCCATACCTATGTGTGTTCAATTCCAAGAGATAGTGCTAACTGGAACATACACCTGAATAGTTGCCAGAGTAATTTGATTATAAGATATTAATGGCCTCCTTTCCTTTCTAGTAGTTTGCTCCTCTGCCTGATTTTAGTACCAAAAGAAGACAGTCAGCCCTAGCTGTTTTTGCTCAGTGGTTAGAGCATTGGCCCACAGACTGAAAGGTCATGGGTTCCGTCTGGAGGGAGGCACATACCTGGTGTGTTGACCTTATGTGATGCATCTGGGATGGTGTAAAAACAACAAGGAAAACACAGAAAGTGTATCTATCTAGTATCATGTAACTAGAGCTTGACATCAGCAGCCTCCTCTATCTTTAGCTCCTCTTTATCATGATTTTTCCTCAACTTTCCCCTAGAAAGTCTCACTACTTGCTACCAGCTTGAAATCTCTTGAGTAAAATTTACCTGCAAGAAAGTGAATCAACAAATGAAGTCTGGAATCACTTGACCATAGAAACACCTGTGCTCATATTCTTGCTATTTTTTAGTGATGCATTTCTAATCACTGGTTAAAATTCAAACTAGGAAGGATCAAGTATTTATTGAAGAATTACTTTGTAAGTACCATCTTGCTAAAGATGACAGTGACCAATGTAAAGGGTTCATTGTTTGAAGCAAGATGTATGCATTTAACTCAAATGATATGAAAATACTGTGTTACGTTCTGAAATAGTGAAAAAGCATAAAGAAAAAGGCTTAGCAGGGGGGCATAGATAGTCTAAAAAATATTAGAGAAGGGAGGTATCAGTGAGGGTAAGGCTTCACAGAGATACTGGAACTTGAGTGTAGTAGGTATACGATATGGGATATTTATTCCATTAAGAGCCAACAACCTAAACACTTAATAAAGGTAAAACAATTAAGTGGTATGAAGATGACAGGGATTTAATAATATGAGAGCTTACTGTTAAGCCTGTAATGCGATTTTATAGCTTATATTTTAAATTGGGGGCATAAAAGTTTACACATGTTGGGAAATTGCAGCAGTTTTTCTAATTCTTATTAAGGAAGGTAGTTTGTTTTGAGAATAAACATATTTTACATAGTTATTTTCATTATACTTTTCCTCAAGGGTATGGATTATGGTGTCTCCTGGTAATTTTTTCTAACTTCAAAATGTAAAGCATAAAGGCTTTATGAAATATTTATTCTGAAAAAATGCTTTCCTGCTAGAAATTGCTTTAAAACTACAATGTGTTCATTTGAGCAGGTTCTTTATATAAATTAGAAATGTTAAAAATTGCTTGGACATATGTACTGATGCTTCATGAACTTTATTAAATTATGTGTCCTATACAGAGCCAATTTTGCAGTCTGGCAGTCATGCTTAATTCTTTAGATAAATCCTATTTGGAATTTCTGTTATCTTTAACTCTTCAATGTGGGAAAATGGATTTATAACTCCAATTTAAACAAGTATTCTCTATGTTTGGATAATATTAATGTTAATAAGAAGTGCATGTATTCAAAATAATGCAGAATTATTTGCACAATAAAGTCACATATTTGTTTAATATCTTTACTTTTTATTATCAGCTCTACTTGTTTATTTTGCCATATCTGCTTTGGAATGCTAATTAATGTGTATTCTCAACAATCAGGTAGTGGTGGAAAATATTACAGAAGGTATATTTCTAAAACTCACAAGAACTTGAAAAACACTAGCTTCCATGGAATGATTTCCATGCTGTCTGAGCTTTATTTAATATTTTAAAATCTATGGCAAGTCACTGACACTGGAAAGTGGGAGGAGGAGCATGATTGTGTGCTGTTTCTCTGCTTTCACTAATGGAAAGTATCATAGAATATACAAGTCTTACTAGACTGCAGACTCGTACAACCCAGCTATATTTTACAGCATGACCTCAATTAACATAGTTTCCTTCAGTGTCATTTCACCATAACATTGATGGGATGCCATAGGAACTTAACTCTTGTTTATGCTAACCTACAGTAGTTTCACTTAAAGTTGCAGAATCTGTTGCCTTTAAATTAGGACTCACCGCAGTCCCTTTCATATCTCTAGCACGTACCTCGATAGTGTTACCTATTCACAATTCTTTTGCTCTCCATTTTTGCTATGAACCTATATGAACATCCATGGCTTAAAGAATTATAACAGACCCAACAATAAGATAGGTCCTATAGACACCAGTCTATATCCACAAAGCATATGCCACACCATCATGTTTTAGTTCTGGGATTTCTGGGTACAGGCGTCACCCGAGCTGAACTCTAGGGTATGATGGTGGCGGTGGAATATCTAGATATTTGTTCTAGAGGTTTTCTGCCTAGTGGGACAGTAGCCAAGAAAGACAGGATGAATTGGCCAGGCCAGCAGCTTTCTCCAACTCTGGGGTCTCCAGGTGGTAGTTCACAATAGTTCAGAGATACAAAGGTGCAACATTGGGATCTGGCTCTCAGGCCAGCCAGGGCAAGTGCTACCATAAGATTCTTAGGCCTGACTTGGTTCCTGAGTGCGTAGCAAGCCAGGGTCTCTATCCCAGGCTGGGCAGAGGGCAAACCCAGGGGTGTGATTCAACTTAAATCCGGCAGTACAAAATGAACAGGAAAACTCCAAAAAGTTTGGTTGGCAATTGGGAGGTCTAAAAATGAGTCAAAGAGATAGAAAACACACTTGAAGATGTCAGTCCTGAAACTGGGGAGAGGGAGGGAGAGTAGAGAGGAGTTGTTGCAAAGGAGATGACTGAGAAAGGGTATTTATCCTAGACTAGGTGTTTTGGGATCTGACTGAAAGCTTTTGCTAGTTTGGTGTGGACAGAGGATAGCCTGTAGGTGTGGCCTGTGTCACAAAGTGAGGAAGTCCCATGTCTTCTGGTAAGGGTGGGTTTCCAGTTAAGACCTCCAAATTCTAACCAAATGACCCAGGAAATCTAACAGTGCCTGGATTAGGGACACCTCTTGGAAGCTAGAGTATTGCACAGTTTGAGAACTCTAAACTAGTTCGGTTGACTTAAACAAAAGTAAAATAAGAGATAAAACTGCTTCTCTGTTTTAGGAATGGGAACTGAAAGTTTACATTATGCACAGAAAAATAAAAATGCTCTGTCATTTAAGAAGTTAAATTAAAGTATTTTAACCTTTAGTAATAAGTTTTTGTATTACTGTATGTTATCACCAGGTAACAATAATCTCCAGTTACCACTTTCAAAGTGTAGTGTGGTATCTTCTAATTTATAATTGCTACGAAGTTCTTAGCTAAATAGCACTAATTTGAAAAATACCAATTATTGTGACATTTTGGATAACTTCTGATACAGATATTTTACCAATATTCTGAAAATATTGTATGTGTGTTTTTATCTCTAACAATAACATTCACCGCCCATTTTATCTTCTCTTTGTATGTAGTTATTGTGTGCTATTTGTCCTGTACTTAGAAGGGAGTGCATTAGGAAGCTCAGTTGCTACAAGTTGGTGGTTGTATTTAGTTTTGCCGAAGTGAATGCTTAATAAACATTTTATATTTGTTCTTTATTAGCTGTACATTTAATTTAGTTCATTTTAGTTAACTTTCTCAGAACTAATCATAGACTACTTATATAACAGTCTTTAATTACTGTTTTAGAGGGAACTATTTTTGTGTACTAGCTGTTTTCCCCCCCACAAGGTTGAATGTGCCTTCTGTGTCTCTCAACTTGATAAGATCACACTAATCATCATGTAATAGGCACTAGACAAGTGAATAATTTGAATTGGTTCTTTGACATGAAATTCATGGATTATGAAAGCAACTGAAAGTCAATGCTTTTGTGAGAAATGATTTTGTTTCTTACAAACTGTTAGAGGTGGTGTTTACTTAAATATACCTTTTTTATGAAAGAAAAAAATTAAATATCAGGAAAACTTTCAGGCTTAGAATAAAAAGCCACTTATTGTTGTGTGAATCTGTATGAACATCAATGGCTTAAAGAATTATTAAATTATTTCACTTATCAATATTTTAATAAAATCTGTGCTTTTTTACAACTCAATTTATTTTGCACTTGAAGGAAATTATTTTAAAACTGTGATTCTCTAAGCTCAGGATGAAATTCGTGCCTTCTGTGCAGTTTCACAAAGGCACACCCATCAACATTTAGCAGTGAATAAAAAGGATATTCTTTAAAAATATGTATTTCTAAAACATCCTATTATATGCCCCTTATTGAAAGTAATAAGAGCAATATTTTCAAAATTATTTAACCATCCTATAAGCTCCATACAATCTCAATTATGGGAAAATATGTTCCTTTTTTGAAAAGCTGCTTGCAGTCCTTATTTTCACTCAGAGAAAAAAAAGCAATTTAATTATAAAGAACTTGACTTTATATATTGGATACACACACACACACACACACACACACACACACACACACACACGGCTTGCCAAAAGGGGCTGTGGGAAATAAAGTGAAATTTGGAAACTTATGCTGAAAACATAATCAGAAAGACAGAGAGTGTGAGGTTGTTATTAATAGAAAGTAATGTTTGGCAGATGCAAACAGGGCAGGCAGTCCTACTTTCTTTTTTGCCTCTTTATTCTAATGGTCCTTTACTGAATTGAGGGGAGGTTTTTTTGTTGTTGTTTGTTTGTTTGTTTGTTTTTCTTTTGTGGGGGAAGGGAGGACATATATTTTCAAAGTTTTGTTAATCACATGCCACATGCTAACATACCAACTTCGCATTGTTTTATCAAATGCTATTCTCATTAGTGGATGTGAAGTTGGTTCTCAAAAGTCAATGTATGGAACCCATTTTTAAAAGTGATTTATTGTTCAAGAATATGCTCCTAAATGTAAACCAACTGACTTGCCTGGTTAGCCTTTCTCAAGCTCAGATTATAAGTACCTGAACAAATAAGTCTTCCTTGGGGTCCTTCTAATTAAAAGTATTGACTGAATGAGCATGTTTAAGGCATTGATTTGAGTTCAGGTTAGAACAACACTATTTAACAGAAATATAATGTTAACTACATATGCAATTTAAAGTTATCTAAGTAAACCATGTTGCAGAAATGCTATATAGCAGAGCAAAAATCAATAGTATCTTCTTAAAACCATTTCATTCTTGCTTCATTCCAAAAAGGATCAAAGACAACTGACACATAGCATATACAATAAAATGATGGTAAAATAAGAATAGGAAGTAAAACAGTAGAAATAAATTACAGAACCCAAAGCAAGGGAAACAGAACACAAATGCACAGACCTCATCACTAATCTGGCTTACATCTTCAGGCCTTTGCACTTGTTCTTCCCCAATCTTGAACCCAAATCTTTTTAAAGTTTCTCTCTTGTCATGGGTGTCTTTTTTGATATGTCACTTCCTCGGAGACACTCCCACTGATCACCTTGGTCGAACTAGTTTTCCAGTCACTCTTGCCACCTCATTTGGTTTTGTTTCCTTTTGAGCATTTATTAAAATCAAGTTGTTTCTTGTTCATGTAGGTATTTATGCTTTGTTATCTCTCTTCCCCAATTCAGATACCAACTCTAGAAGACCAAAGATTTTGTTCACTGTTGCATCTCCCCATTTTGGAAATGGTACCCAGTATAAGAGGGCTCTCTATCAATAGTTTTATGTGAATCCATGTTATCCTGATTTTACATGGCCCTAAGCTTTTGGGAGTCAAAATGAAGAGAGGAATTAGAGAGGAGAATGCTTAGTGTTTCACATGGGAGAAAACTTTGAAAAGCCAGCACTGGATTATAACAGACTTGCATTTCACTGGACCTCACTCAGTGGGCAATAATGGATGAAATGAGCAAGGCCCCAGATAGTCTTTTAGCAAACTTGAAAACATAAACCTTTCAGCTGTTAAGATTTTTTTAAAAAGAAAGTGAAAGACATAATAGTAAAATAAAATGTCATATGGAAGGCGAACTTATCATTATGTGACCCATAACTAGGTCTTGTTCTTAGAATGGATTCATCCAAACATAGAACTTAAACACACATACAAACAAACAAACAAACAAAAGCCCACAAACATAGAACCTAAATTAAAGGAATAGATAATTGCAGATTCCTCAGTCAATTCTCCAGATTTTTTTCCCATCATAATAAGGATCTTTTAATTGCTTTTATTTTTAAAAATCATTTTTATTTTTCAATTATAGTTGTCATACAGTAATATATTAGTTTCAGGTCTATACCCCAGTGATTAGACATTATAAAACTTGCTAAGTGGTCAATATCCACAATTTCATACCCAACTGACACCATACCTAGTCATTAAAATATCATCAACTATATTCCCTATGATGTACTTTGCACCCCCATGACTGTACTTTAACTACTTGTTTGTTCTTCTGTATCTTTTCAGTTGTTTCACCCGTACCCCCAATCCCTCTCCAGTCTTGCAACTGTCAAAATGTTCTCTGAATCTATGAGTCTGTTTCTGTTCTGCTTGTCCATTTATTTTTATTTTTGATTCACTTGTTGATAGATATGTACATTTGTACTTATTGACAATATATTGTTCATATTTTTCTTCTTTTTCTTAAAGAAGAGTCTTTAACTCTACATGTAAAACTGGTGATGAACTCCTTTAGCTTTTTCTTGTCTGAGAAGCTCTTTATCTGACCTTTAATTCTAAATGATAGTTTTACTGGGTAGAAATATCTGTTGAGTTTTGATAAGACCTGGAATAAATGCCCAGCATATCTGAAAGCATTTATTTTTTCTTAAAGCTTCCCTTTGTTCTTGCATTCCTGAATAATGTTAACTCCTAAAATAAATCATAAGCTGCTTAAGGGCAGAAATTATAGCATACTTAACTATTTCTTTGTATTCCTAGTACATAAGATGATCCCCTGTGTGTGTCAAGTGTTCACTGAGAATCAGGGTTTGCTGATGATAATGCCCTAAGCTTTTGGGAGTCAAAATGAAGAGAGGAATATGGATTCATGAGTCACAGAGGAGTCCATTGTGTGCATAAACAAAATGTATTTCTATTTGGATTTATAACAGGCACAGAAAACATTTAAATGACAGATAAAAGAATATTACATTGTTGTGTTAAGAAATGAAAATTATGTTAAAGTAGCTATTTTAGGATGTTTTTTTGTTGTCATTATAGCAAAAAAAATGTTATGGTTATGAGGAAGGAAATTTTAAAAGTTAAACTTTACTGAACTGAATGCAAATGTCAACATGCTTAATGTTTATTTTGTAAGTGTCAAGTGGAAAAATAAACTGGGCGGAGTTAGAAAAATTAATTTCAATGTAGGCACTCAAATTTCTGGAACATTTTATACTGAAAACAAAATAGCTAAAGCATTTCCAGGCCAATGAGAATTTCATTGCTGTGAACTCTTGTTTTCTACCCTACCAGTTCCCCAACTGCACCTTAAACCTATTCTTTCAGAGTTTTTGCAGGCTTGACTAATACCTATTGTACTCTTGCAAGATATTTTTAACTCAGCAAGGGTTCTATTAGGGATTGCTTCCCCCATGCCATTGCATTTTAGATAATTGAAAAGTAGTTCATTTTTCACGTATCAGATTAGTCATCTATAATAGGGAGGTTCTTATTTTTATTTTTATTTTTATTGTTGAAATTTCAGTTCTTTCTTCAAGGACATAATTTAGAGTACTCTTAAATTCCCGATTAAGTGTC
This sequence comes from Vespertilio murinus, assembly GCA_963924515.1. Taxonomy (NCBI): domain Eukaryota; kingdom Metazoa; phylum Chordata; class Mammalia; order Chiroptera; family Vespertilionidae; genus Vespertilio; species Vespertilio murinus. The sequence goes on from OZ004709.1 coordinate 65,121,810, forward strand.
TGACTCACCACTTTCATGCCTCTCCTGTCTTTAACTTCAGGTGACTTGTATGGTACCATGTTGTTTTATGTTGACTAGTAATGGTTTTTGTCACTGGCAGAGGCTCATTGTGTGGTTCTGAGATTTAAAAAACCAGATAGGGAGCCTTGAAGTGGGCAATTTATGTGAGTAAAACCAAAACAGTCAGTATTTCCACTGGAAATGCAATTAGTTGTAGACTTTTATAAGAAGTTTCCATGTACTGTTATTTAAGAAATAAAAGTGGCTGTTACAAGTGCTATTTCCAAATGTCCACCATTTGGAAATAAATGACATTGTACTATTTTGAAACACAGCTGGCTTTTTAAAAATGAGAACATATGACTTGATTTAAGAAGTGTAAGTATGAACTGACTCACTATGAAATAGGTGCCAAATACAGTAATAGCTTGACTGGTCAAGCTATTATCCATGACAAATCTATTTTCTGTAATTGGCCTCCCTTTATTTTCCAAACCTTTTATATCACCGACATCTCCATCAGTTACTTTTAATAAACAAGTAAACTAATGATTTTTCACTTGAATAGCATAAACTACTCATCTTCTTGATAGATATACAATTCTCTCCCAAGCAGATGGTAAGAGACTGGATCACATCTGATTGGCTGATCAAACCCAGTGCCATGAGTGCTTGAAAGGCAATTTGATTATGCTTATTACAGTCCTATCCAAGACCTTCCATTGGAAATATTAAAGGAACTATTGGTTTTTAATTCTGAAGTTTGTCAATACAGCATAGTTTGAAGGACCCTTTTTTGGATGAATGATAACAGTGAAACTTCTATTCTTCATAGGAACCAATAAAAAAGAAGTAGCTTGGTGGTATTTAGATGCCCATTATTTAGAGTTTCTCAATGGTTTTCTAAGAACAAAGGAAGTTTGTTATGAAATAAAGTACTATATTCTACCTGTTTTGAACAAAGCACTGTAAGATACACTGTGTAAAGACAGAAGCTCCCCGTGGTAGCTCCAGAACCTACACCAATTCCGGGCACTTCATAAGTGCTCGGTATTTATTAAATAAATAAATGAAACTCAATGTTGTGGTGGTGGCAAAATCTGGGCATTAGTATTGTAAGTATATAATTCATCTGCCACATGAGGAAACATGCAAAGATGAGTAAGTTGTGTTGACCCACTAATTTAAAAGAATCCTAATCTATTCAGTTCAGATAAAGCTGAAGAAAAGGCAAACTCCAGCCAATGGAGTATCTCAGATATCTGTAATTCTAACCCATCCAGATGTATAAAATTGTCAAATGCCACGGTTAATTTCCCCCAAATTATTAGGGGGTGCAAATGATATAAGATTTGTTATTTTCTGAGGTCCTAGCCCTTTAAATTCCATCATGGAAAAATAACCTGGTTAGATATGCAGATATCAAGATCTTGACAGAAATGTGACCATTTCAACTGCTTTATGTTCACAAATTATTCCTAATGTTTCTTTTTTATATGACAAACTATGAGCCACATGACTATAAACATGTATGTGCTTGTGTGCGTGTGTGCATGTGTGTGTGTGTGTATGTGTGTGTGATCTATTCTTAAGCTCTTCAGAGAGCTTCTAGTAACCCAAGTCTAATTGTTTAGATAACAGAGGTGCTTCAATGAAATTATCCATAACATAACCCACATTAGAGGTTGGCCTGAAAAAGGCTGAGCTTTTTTTTTTTTTTTTAAAAAAAAAGATTACCATTGATTTTTAACAGCTTTATTAATGTAGAATTTATGTATTTTTGTGAGGACATTTGAGGGGTGAATATGAAATACATGTTTATTGTAGAAAATTTGAAAACTACAAATTTAAACATAATTCTCAGTAAAGTCCCTCTTTAAATTTTGGTCCATTATTTCCAATTTCCCTCCCCTCTCTCCAGACTCTATATACACTAAATGTAGTTGGGATACTATTTTACATAGATATTTGTAATTTAAGTTTTCATTTTATTACATTAAAATTTTAACATTTCATCATAAATCCTTCAAAAATCTTATAATGCTTTTATGACACAAACTAAATGGCGTTTGATAATTACTTCAAAATATTAGGGTTGGGAGTGATACCAATGAAAGAGGTGTATTTAGAACAATCTAGCACTTAGTTGATATTTGTTCAAGTTGAGAAATGAATACTTAAAATATCTTTGTGTATTTTCTATATACTTTCATATGTTTGATATTTTCTAATAATCAATTTAAAGCCTTTTTTTTACTAGTTACATTATATTTCAGTTTAGATGTTTTTTAGAGATTTAGATTGTTGATGGTTTTTACTATTGTGAACAGATTACAATTACTTATCATTTTAAACTGTGATAAACAGAGGGTAGGTAGGTTTTATGTAGCAGATGGGATGGTGCCACACCCACATCCCTTTCACTGGGCTGGTACACCCAGCCCTCAGCTGCTATGTGTGTTGGCTGTTATGTTTCACCCTTGAGATGCCTGGTATGTTATGTTACATTCCATCCAGGGGTGGCACCACAGGCAATGACTGACTTACATAAGGATGTACTTATGCAACTCAACTGCCTCTAGGTTGGATTTTTACCCCAAATCTTCCCAAGAATCAGGCTTAAGTTAGCTTCTAGATTTTGCCTAGATTTGTCCCCCTACCCTTTGCTGCTTTACTCACTTTCTTACAGGTTTCTGCAGAGAGCCCTCCCTCAATAACTCATAGGCACAAGAATCTCTGTTTCTCTCTCAGATTCTACAGAACACAACCAAGAAAAATAACTAATATGAAAGTACCAGACATCTGAATACAACCAGAGCTGCCTTTCTACTCAAAGGCTCATGCTTAAATAGACCTGAAAATGCTAGAATTGCCTTTTTTCCTCCACTAATTGAAATTTCTCTAAGGAAGTTTTAATTTACTTTAGGAATGTATTAGCATTCCTAGACTCACCCAGATAATTTATAACTTAATTGATCTGTCAGTGACTAATGAGCATTTTAATAATTTTCAGTCTTCTCATGAAAACATAATATCAAAATTTACTGACCTGCATTCGTAACTACATTTTTGCTATAAGGACAGTAAAACTCCAAGTAGAGGAATTCAATGAATCTATGTAAATTTGCTTGATTTAATGACTCTGTTCTGGATAGTGTTGTCATAGAGATCAACATTTAATTGCTAGCTTATATCATGAAAAATCTAACATGGTGAAGCTTCCTAGCCCTGTTTAATCTCAGCAGTGGCATGTTAAAAAGACAAATGGAGATTAGGAATTTTTTTTTCTAAATAAAATACCTCATTTTATGTGGGACTGATAAGCAGTGTTTATATCATTGAATAATTTAGTCTTGCCCGACCGGTGTGGCTCAGAGGTTGAGAGTAGACCTATGAACCAGGAGGTCTGGTTAAATTCCATGCTTGGGTTGTGGGCTCAATCCCAGTAGAGGACATGCAGGAGAGAAGCTATCAATGGTTCGCTCTCATCATTGATGTTTCAATCTCTCTCTTCCTCTCCTTCTTCTCTGAAATCAATAAAAAATCTATTTTTTAAAAAATGTAGTCTTCCTACATTGATTGAAACCCTTAAAAGTATATGCAGCTCTGCCCGGGGCTGGGAACCCACAGTAGTGGAATATGAATTCTAGTCCCAGGAGGGTACCATAATCTATTGTGGGGAGGAGACAGGAGTGCTGAGGAGATTAGACATGTAAGTAACCTATAGGTTAAAATCTGTACACCAGACTTGTCCATAGCATGATAGAACACAGGATTGATTGTTAGCAATGGAATGAGCAAAGTGGAAAAGAACTCAAGGAAGCTCTGCTGGGAGATGAGTGTCATTTTTCTCAGTAAAGGTGAATGTTACATAACTAACATATTTCAGCTGAATGACCTAGAGTGGTAAACAATTATAAGAAATGAAAATGTCTTCTTTGTATCTTTATATAACAGCTCATTTTGTAAAAAAACAAAAAAACAAAACAAAACAAAACATAACTTCGCTGCTCAGTTTTTCTTTTTTTCTCCTTCCTCTTCTGAATTCTTGAAGTCTGAAAAGTAGCTTTGATTTAGTAGGCTTTCAACATGTTTACGTTGTAGCAGGCTCTGGGTTGGGTCAAGCAGATGATGAAAATTGTACCTGCCACCAGAAATCAAGAGGGTCCGAGCCATGGAAACACCACAAGAGTTGGCAGAGCCAGTGATCTAAGGTTGGCCAGAGTGCAGATGCAACACAGCCCATCATTTGTACCAGGAAAGCTTTCAAAGGCTCTTACTTTTTAGAAGAACTGTTTTAAAAGGGTTCTTTTAGCTTGATCCTGTTCATCATGTTTACTCATCCTTGGAGGTAAGAAAGAAGGAATCTGAGTAGAACATTAAAGACAAGGAAGAGAGGACTCTAGTACTGTGGTAGGTTGTATTATTGTCAAAATACACTGAGTGGCCAGATTATTATGATTTCTAAATGAATAATAATCTGGCCATTCAGTGTGTGTATATATATGTTTATATATATATAATGTATTAGAGGCCCGGTACATGAATTTGTGCATGGGTGGGGTCTGGCCAGCCTGGAGAGGGACACTGCCTGCTGGTCGAACTCCTGGTCGAGGGGACAATTTGCATATTAGCATTTTATTATATAGGATACACAATGATACTATACACAGATTATTATAGGATACACAGATTATTATAATAATCTGGCTACTCAGTGTATTTATTGCCCATCCCCATCTATCCTTCCCTATTGAGCCCCTTTCTTCTAAATGATTATTCTTCATGTCCCATTGCTATAAGGTTGGTACATGTGCCTTTCTTTGACCCATTTCCCAGCAAAAGTTTTAAGAGACAGTGAGTAGCTTGGCCAGTCAATATTTCAGGCCATTCAGGCAGAGTTTTAGAATCATTCTGTCAATTTCTAGAAAGAATTTGGGATTTTTGATGAGGATTGTATAGAACCTATACACGAATTTGGAGAATATTTATCGTTTAAAAATATTGAGTTATGTGACTCATGAATATGGTATATACCTCTTCATTTACTTAGTTCTTTAATTTTGCAGCAGTGTTTTATAGTTTTCAGTGTACATCATCTCCATTTGTTTTACAGATTTACCCCTAAACATTCCATATTTTATTACATTTCAATATTTTTGGTTTTGTTCTGGACACAGATTACTATAAAAAAAACAAACCTGTTTAGTCTTTCTGGATCTTACCTTTAAGAATTTTTTAGACCACAGCATTGCTCAGCCTACTGTTAATTATTCTTCATTACTGAGACCAAAATAAAAGCTTTTTAAATTTTTTTCTACCCAATATTTCAGGGATGACCATTTCCAGTCGGGCTAGTCGGAACAGGTATTATTCCAGCCATCAGCCTTAAATGGAGGTTGGTCATCATTGCCTCTTATTCTTTCCCTGGCCTCAGGTACTTTACTTACATTAGTGATCTGATTAGTACCCACGTGAATGCTCGGTAGAGGCCTTCTACAAATCTGCAGAGTTCTGTCTCTGGAGTCTCAGGCAATCCCTGGGATCTGCCTGGGTTTCTTCTCTCTGCCCTATGGACTGCCAACTCTCCCTAAACGGTAAGTTGGGTTATAGATAGAACTCATCTCACTATCCTTTGTTATTTGATGTTCTGTGTCTTGAAAACAGTTGCTTCATACACTTTGGCTATTACTGTTTTAAGTATGAGGGCAGTTCCTAACCCTATTACTCCATTTTGATTAGGTATAGAAATAACTAATTTGATTTAGCAATCAGTTTATATTCTTGGTTCAAAGCATTCTGTGTTAAAGAAGTTGTCTCCAAATTTTGTTATATATCTTGGCCACATTAATTTACTAGCAAATATGTTCATTTTGAATAAATGGTTGCTTTCTCAACCATTTTTTCCAACCAGTCTCGTTGTTAAAAAAAAAATTCCCTACTTCTATTGACTTATCCAGAGTATTTAGGCTTCTGAAAGTAGCCTTTCTGGCATGTAAGAAACTTATTTGATTGTATATATGAGTCACTCACTCTTATGTAGATTGAGTAGTTTGCTGCATCTTCCAGATGGAATTCCGGTCTTTAGTAAGTTCACGTCAAAGAAAGTTTTATGGAAATGCTTGACATAATAAAATATCTTTTCTTTCATTTTTTTAAAATACCATTGCATAATGCAAAATAAGTTAAAAGAAAGAAATGTTTGTTTTTGTTGAATCATATTTCCTCCTGTGCCTATGTTGGGGAGTAAATTAGTAACTTGCAAGTTGCACTGTGATAAGATGGGGAAAAATAATACATTTTCTCTGTGTCCATGTGTACATGTAAGTCAGGAACTGAGTATTTTTGCCTTGAATATGATAGGATTAAATCTAAGCACAAATATTTCCAGAGGAATATTTTTCATGTATTAATTTAGTCTTGAATTTGGAAATTTGTTTTCATGCCTCAGTTTCTATAATGCAAAGGATACTTTGTATTTGTTGATTTTTTCTATATATTTCTTGAATTATTAATATTTTTATTTTAAAAATAAAAATACTATTATTATATTTTTATTGATTTTTAGAGAGAGGAAGAAAGAGGGATAGGGAGATAGAAACATTGATTTGAAATGAAGTCTTTGATTGGCTGCCTCCTGCATTGCCCCCCCCTGGGGATCTAGCCCATAACTGATTGACACTCAACCTCAGAACCACAACAGCCAGGCTTGAATTATTTGTTAATCACATACGTGCTTGAGTAATAATTGCATTATTATTGTAAAGAAGTCAAACAATTCAGATAGAATGAAATCTCCCCGGTATCAACTTCTTATATTTAATCATTTTCTATACAAGGAGGGTATTATTGAAATCAGTTTGATGTGAGCACCTCCCACTGAAGGTTCTGTGATCTTTTGTGTCCCCCTCACCTGTCACCTTTGAGGTTTGAATGCTGGTGAGCAGATCTCTCCTTTTGGAACATTTATCTCTGCAGTATGATTTTCTGTTTCAATCTTTTCTATGAGTTACCATCTTTCTTTGATTTCTCAGTTTCTGGTCATCCAGGGTCCTACTTACTTTATCATTTGTATGAGAAATTGGTACAAATTGAAGGATGATTTTTAAAAACACCTTTTTCCAAAAACAGTTTTTGAATTAAGAACAAAAATAAGTTTATCATTTGTTAAGTTAAGTGTTGTTGTTGTTGTTGTTGGTTTGTGGTGTGTGTGTGTGTTTTGTTTTTCATCTAGGTTATGCAATGAATTAACTCCCTTCTAATTCCAAGACTGTGATTATACATTATTAGATTTTAACTGGTGATTTGATTTTATGGCAGGTTCCAAAGGTAGTAGTATTTAGGGTAAACAAAGGACTCTAGTTTTTTTCTGGGTCTCTGGAAAAGTTATTAAATTCCCATATAATTTTCAAAATCTAACAAATGGTAAAATAGTGATATTTCATTCATCATAAAGTTTTCAGGGTGCAATATGCCTTAACACGATTCATACGTGAGCTTTGGGTAGTCTTCTCCTTGCATCTAAGAGTCTGAATTTCCATCTTAGAAGATTCTGAAAAGGAATTAATAAGTAATGTTCTGAGCATTTCATAAACCAGAAGAGTATAGGAAAACACTTTGGAATATTATTTTTCTTCTGCTTTTAAAAGTTTATATTTCTTTTTCTCTAAAGTTTTTATAGATGTTCAGAGGTATTTTAGGTTGAATCATTTTGTATTTAAGGACTTCTAAGACAAAAATTACCAGGAAATTAACTCAAATTGTATAAGAATGTGTTCTATCTGGATAGGCTAGGTCTCATGGTGTTGTGGTAGGGAAAATACAATGATCCATCACAATATTTTAAGATTAGTAATGTTTTTTAAATACTCAAACATTTTCTTTCATTTCAGAAGTTAGCTTGCTCTTAACTCAGAAAACAAAAGCCAGCTGCCAGAGTTAATGAAGTACTTTAGGAGCTAAAAGAGGAGAGAAAATAGGCTTTTCTCGAGACTGTAATTCTGAGTGTTCTTTAAATGTGTCAAAATGTTCCCCTTGTCAGTTTTTTAAAAATAAAATTTTACTTCTTTTCATATTGCTCAAAAAGTTCTATAATTTTTTTTTCTCCTCCCAAAGCAGTTAAGTCACTTAACTCTCCCTCTCTCAGTTCTTTCTTTCCTCACTCCTTAACTTTCTTCCTTCCTTTTTCTCTACCACCTCTGGTTTACATACTGGCTCTAATACTGGATGTTTGGAGCACCGTGGATGGTAACTGAATTTACTTTCAGTCTTACAGATGATGCGTATCCATTTCACAGAGCTGTTATGATCATGATTGAGCCACAATAAGTAAGAAGGCCAAAGGTCATGGCAAGTACCTTAATATTTAATAAATATTTTTTCTTTTTTTATTCACTTTTTTTTGTTTTACTCTCAGGTTTTTTCCCTTATTCTAAGATTTAGTTCAACATCTCTTTTAAAAATCTTGAAGAGAAGAAAGAAGAATCTATGAACAGAAGGAGTCTAACACCATAAAAAATAACATTAATAAGCTGATAGCGTAAACATTGATTGAGCACTTCTTATGACTGGCAGCATTTTAAGCCTTTCACTGGCATAAATTTATTTTTATTACAATCATATGAAATAAGTGTTATAATTATGTATATTTTATACTTAAAAAAGCACATTCTTAGATTAAGCCAATATTGCACAGACAGTATGTAATGGGATCAAAGCATACACCTTAACCCTTTGGCTTCTGACCCTGCACTCTTAGTTCAGCTGGTGTTTGGAGCAGGACTGACATACATAAAATGTAACTCTTGCTCTACTTGATCTTGCTTGACCTATTTTGTTTTTAAATCAATTATGGCATTAATCGACATTAGCTCAATAGCAATTCTCTTTTCTACTTCAGGGTCTTTGTATATGCTATGTCATTCTCTGCATTTTTTTTCCAGATTATCCCAGGTTAGCAAAATGTCATTTCCCCCAAAAGGCTTCTGTGATCATTCTATTCAAAGTAATAAAGTCCCTTACCACACAGCGTTCTTATGTTTTCACTAGAGGCCTGGTGCACAAAATCCTTGCACTGGGGATAGGAGAGGCTCACCAGCCATGAGCCTGGCATTTGGCTGAACAGTGCTCCCCCTGTGGGAGCACATTGACCAACAGGGGGCAGCTCCTGCATTGTGCAGGATCAGGCCGAAACTGGCTCTCCAACATCTCCAGAGGGATCCCGTATTGCAAGAGGGTGCGGTCCAGGCTGAGGGTCCCCACTGATGCATGACCAGGGCGAGGGAAGGACGCAGGAGGTTGGCCATCCATGAGGGACTGTGAGAGGGCTCAGGGCATGTCCAGCTCATCTCTCTGAGTCCTGATCAATGGGACCCCAGTAGTAAGCTAACTTACCTGTTGGAGCATCTGCCCCCTGGTGGTCAGTGCACATCATGGTGAGTTGTTCATGGCCTTAGCATATCATTAACATATTACGCTTTGATTTGTTGAATGGGCAACTGGACACTTAGCATATTAGGCTTTTATTATATAGGATGGTTTTCTTTCTTTTTTAAAAAAATACATATATTTTATTGATATTTTACATAGAGGAAGGGAGAGAGATAGAGAGCTAGAAACATCAATGAGAGAGAAACATCAACCAGCTGCCTCTTGCACAACCCCTACCGGAGATGTGCCCACAACCAATGTACATGCCCTTGACCAGAATCGAACCCGGGACCTTTCATTCCGCAGACCGACGCTCTACCGCAGAGCCAAACTGGTTTTGGCTATAGGATGGTTTTCTTAACACAATAGGATATGATTATCTATATTTACTAGGTTTTCTACCTTGTTTTCTAACTAAGGATATAAATTGTAACAGAGCATGGGGATTGCCTTTTTATTTGCTCTTTTATCATCAGTGCCTGGTATTATTCCTGGCACATAATAAACATTCAATGTGCATGACTGAGTGAGAGGCTTGTATTTCATACTGTGGTGAAGAGAAGTTTCAGATTTATAGCATATAAAGAGAACTTACTCTCCAAAAGTGTGTGACAATGTATATGTCGCTCAACTTTGCAATGGTTACTAACTAGAACTTGTCTCAGTTCTCTCTTTCTTGTGGGCCTCTTGAGGAAATGGTGATGGACAAGGTCAACAGATCACACCTTAAAATCTACTGATGAAGGTAGAATTTCTTCACAGGGTATCTTTTGGTACAGAGTTGACTAAGGGCCTTCTTAAATGCTATCTACCATCGGTGTAACTTGTAAATCAGTCAAGAAAAGACTGTGGCAGGTGGACCCTAATCAATGCATGAGCCAAGCTGACCTGTGTCCTACAAAAGATAGTCTTGTGTTTAGTGGCATATCTAGTACCAAACCTTCATATTCCTATTGGTCCTTTAATAATGAGCCTTCAGGCTTATTTTCATAATAATGCTGAAGGTTAGGCAAAAGATAATATCTATATTTTATAGGTGAAAGAACTGAGTCAAATAAGTAAGTGATTACATAAATGAATAAAGACTGGGACTTTATGTACTAGGTCTGAACTACTTTGAAGATATTAAAAGCTTACTTGACATACATTTTAAAGGACTGTTATGATTACAGTGAATATTATATGTATTTGTATTTAAGGAATCAATGATATATTAGATATTCTAATGAATTTAATTGCTTAGAAATGAATTTTAAAAATCTACAAAATTTTTATTTAGGCTCATGCATTTTATGTAGAAAAGCATTGAAATTTGGAAGTGAATAGCAAATCTGCATCTTATTTTGTATATAACTGCTGTCATATATTTTACTAACAAGTGTTTAGAGTTTTTTAATTTATTAAATGCATTGTTGAATATTTTAAATACCCATCTGATATTTATTATTGAACTTTAAAATGATATATGAGAATTTAGGTAAATATCATCTGTCTAAAATAATTTTGAAAAGTAATTTAGAAGGTAATATTTTGAACACAGTTTTACATATTTAATAATTGCTAGCAATTATGACAGCAATTGTTAAATATGTTTTGAGGAGAAAATTAGCCAAATTACCCATCCTATCATTGCCATATTCTGAAAATCAAGATAATTTTTTTTATTTTTATTTTTTTAGTTTTTGAAATCTGCTCACAACAATTACAAGACAATTACTTGACTATAAAATATATTGTTTGTAACTGCTGGATTATAGCTTTAGATTGTTTCATGTGGATCAAAAAATTACTTTGAGCCGAAACTGGTTTGGCTCAGTGGTGGAGCATTGGTCTGTGGACTGAAGGGTCCCATGTTTGATTCTGGTCAAGGGAATGTACATTGGTTGCGGGCACATCCCCGGTGAGGGGTGTGCAAGAGGCAGCTGGAAGATGTTTCTCTCTTGTTGACGTTTCTAACTCTCTACCTCTCTCCCTTCCTCTCTGTAGAATATCAATAAAATATATATATTTTAAATTACTTAGTCTTACTGATTATTACAATGATTATCTGTGTGAATGATGAAAAAACAAGATTAATAATATTTTTGATAAATGTACAAGCTATGTTTGAATAAATAAAATATGTAAAATATCTGAACTCAGAATTTTAAAAATCAGTTAATAAATAGTAAACAGGAAAAAGCTCATTGACTAAAAAAATCTGCCTTGTTCATTAGGCAGTGTTGTATGTTCTTCAATCACTGCATTTATTTTCTAGTCTAGTGCATAATATTTTTCACAAGTGCTTCATATCCATATTTGTCGTTTATGTGACAGTGACTTTCTGATTTTTGAAAAAAAAATTTTGGCTACTATTTATCTTTTAGAGAGATAATAAAGCCAGTAACAAAAATCTATTCCTATTTTAGCTTCTTTAATATTGTATTAATAGCCATATATTTTTCTGAAAATTAATTTTTTCACATCTTTCAATTAATAAGACAGATGGACACGTTTACAGTTTGAAATCTTTCATTATATTATTTGCAGAGTTATTAATATACATCCTTATTTGGAAGACATGAAATGCTCATTTATTTTCTGCGACATTGATTTGCATTTAATTAGGTAAAGCTTTTTCATACCTACATGCATTTATCCATTGAACCTTTTCAACTTCTAGTTATTCTTTGAACAACTGCATTCTCATAGATGGAGAAAATTTCCAAAGTTTTACTGATTGGTTAGTAATAGCTCCATTCCTGATTCTAAGTCATTTTCCATGTGCTAGTCTCCAACACATGGAGAAAATATTTTTTGCATCTTTTCAGATTTCTTACATTATTTGCTTGTAGAATTTATTTATATAAGAGCCTAAGTGACCATCACAACTGAATGGATGACAGAACAGGCTGTGTGGAGCGAGCAGACCCGGGGGGAGCGGGGAGGCAGTTGGGGGCAACCAGGCTGGCAGGCAGAGGCAGTTAGGGGTGATCAGGCTGGCATGGGGGCCAGGTAAGGGCAATTAGGCAGGCAGGTAAGTGATTAGGAGCCAGCAGTCCAGGATTGTGAAAGAGATGTCAAGCAGTCGGACATTCCCTGAGGGATCCCAGATTGGAGAGGGTGCAGGCTCGGCTGAGGGGACCCCACCTTCATGCCCAAATTTCATGCACCGGGCCTCTAGTAGTTGTATAAAACCCCAATCCTAGACAATATTTCTACCATCTGGCTGATAATTCCTATATCGAATAAATTTGCAAATTTAGTTTAATTTTATTCTAACTCCTATGTTTCAAGTTTTTCCCATCTCCATTCCCCAAGCAGAAAATCCATAAGCCTCAGGCAGATTTAGTCTTCCATTCTATTCTGTTCCGGCAAATCACATTTCTTCAACAATCCTGGGCTCAGCTGAACAGAGGAGGGAGTGTGTGAGTCTTCCACTGATCAGCTAAGTGCTATGGATTTTAGCACCTTATTTTACCAAGGGCAATGGCAAAATGAAACCCACCTTAGATGTTAATATGAAGGTCAATTTAGTTTATAGGGGGAAAGCACTTTGGACAGTGAACTACAGACAACACCGGTAGTAACAGAATACTAGGAAGTAATCTTTCTATCTGCCAGTCTGACTAGGCGTTTCCTCCAGCACAGTTCCATCAGTACAATGTGTCCAAGCTTGTTAAAATGACATTCACATCTCTAGCTAAAACTGGTGGCTGCTTGGACTGGCTATTTCTTAGAGACACTATGCTTGGCTTTTTCTTTCCCTGGGATTCCTGACAGGATGCCTCTGCCCTCCTCCTACACAGAATTCAACATCACCTCATCCTTGATATTGCCTCTTCCTCAACTTTCCCCTTGTCTCTTACCTGAAGAGCTAGCTGACACCTTCCTATCTGCTACATGAGTGCACATGAGCATACAGAGTAAATCTTGGAAAAATTATCAGCACTTGTTTTTTCTTTACTATTGAACCATATGCACAGGCACATGGACAATTTATTGCATGAATATGGAGAAAAAAGAAAGTTAGTTTATTTCTGACCTCACAAACTTTTAATAAACTCCTATCCATTTATTTCCCCCATTCTCTGCAAAATCACAATGATTTAGATATCACATATTTACAAATAGTGTAAATGTAAAAAAGAATATTTAAAAGTATGACTATATACATAGTATGATGCCATTAAATTAATAAATCAATATATATATATATATATATATATATATATATATATATATGTATTTTTGTACATTCATCTAAATAATTTCTGGAAACATACATTATTGTGAAAAACTAAAGTTTAGGAATTGAGGGTTCAGACTTGAGCTGATAGGATCAGGGGTTAGTTTGGCTTTTACTTTTTGAATTTTGAAGCATGGGAGTACATTTCTCATTTAAATATAAAGTAACTGAAACATTTTATATAAACTTATTAAATTCTACGAAAGTTGAGTAGAAAAATGTTGTTTACTCAGCTAATTTGTAAATTACCCCCCTAATAAGCTTGCGGGGAGAAGCCAATGTGAGCAGCTGTGTCACTGCTTCCAATTCCCATCTTTCTGTTTTTCCTACATCACCTGCTATGCTGCTGCTTGGAGCAGGGATCGAGTCGAGGGGCATCGGGATTTTACATGAAAGGCATAATCTTAATTGTGTTTTGCCAAAAAACTCAATACAGTATGTTTATTCCTTGATCAAGCTTCACTGTACAGTGGTCCCTTCTTATCCTCTAGGGCAGTGTTTCCCAAACTTCTCTCATGATGAGAATCACCTGGTGGAGTTGTTAAAATACAGATTCCTGAATCCCAACTAAGAAGTGCTAAGCTAGAATTTTTGGGAACATATAGGTAATATTGTATACTTAACTAATGCTCTAAGCTTAGTGGGGATATGCACTGCACTGTACTTAGCTGTGCCTAATTCTACATTCTCGTGAGTCAAGCCAATTTCATCCTTCTCATTGATCCAAATAAATGTTATTTATAATACAACTTTTATTTATATTTTATTATGAATAATTTTATTTTCTGTGTATTATTATTTTCTGTATGTACCAAAAAAGAAAAAAATAAATATATTTTGATTGTTATTAAAATACAACCTTTTTTTTGACAAGGGGTACTCAGCGTTATGAAAATTATAGAAGGGATACACACATGTCAAAGGTTTGAGAAACACTGCTCTAGGGATATGTTCACAAGACACCCTGGGGGATGCCTGAAAATGCAGATGGTACCAAACACTACGTAAACTGTTTTTCTTACTATATATACATACACACATGTGCTAAACTTTAATTTATTAACTAGACACAATAAGAGATTAACAGCAATAACTTATAATAAAATAGAATAAGTATAACAACATACTGTCATAAAAGTGACATGTGAATGTGGTCTCCTTCTCCTTCCCTCCCTCCCTCTTGGCTGGTCTGATTACCAACATAGCTACTAAGTGACTAACAGGCAGGAAGCACATAAAGTGTGGAGATGCTGGACAAAGGGATGATTCATACCACAAGCAGGACAGAGCAATTGCGCTCTGTATCTTCTCTCTGAGGCCCAGGTGATGGAGCGGCCACCATTTGTTGTCTTGCCAGTCGCTGTGGCAGAAGAAAAGGGCAAGTAACCAATCACATCCTGATTCTTCAAGTGTCCGCCTAGAAGGGACATGGGACACTTTTGCTGACATTTCCTTGTCAAAGCAAGCCACACTTTACTTTTAGGTGGGTAGACATGTGAAAAGCTCCCATGTGTCTGGAAATACCAAAAATAATGTAAATAGCACTGAAAATTGCTTCAGATACATAAAAGTCAAAAGTGGGATTCCTTATAAGTTTTAATTTAATTGTAACCTGGGCCACAAGTTGTTTTGTGGCTCTACCTGAAATTCACATAATTAAAAAACAAAGAGGAAGCCTCAGCACTACCCTTTCTCCTTTTTTCCTGACTGTTTTCTTCCTCTCCTGTTTCTCATGTGTTTTTCTCTGATCTCACCTTAAAAAACACAGTGTAACCACTGAGAAAAACAAAACAAAGCAAAATAAAAACCTCTGGGTGCCCTCTAAAAAATAAAAAAAATATTTATTCTCCAAAAAGCATTGAAAGTAGGGTACCACTGAATTGTCTGGTATTGCCAAAGTGGCATTGAGAAGTGGTTCTTTTGTATCTTTTCTCTCAAAAAGGAGGACATTGGGTAGATCTTACTGTGATAAAGAAATAAGCTATTCTCAAGGCGTACCAATGGCAATTCTTCTTGGCCCAGGCTTCTGACAATGGTTCCCAGTCCACTGCACTTTCTTCAGTCTTTGAGCAGAGAGCACGCTTGAGACTCCTCAGCAGCTTGCTCTATGTCAACCGCCTGTGACTAGTAGAGAAACAGATTTGGATGGAGGGAATGGAAATGGGTTTAGTTACCCCTCCAGAGACATTTTGAATTAATGCAATCAGTGAATAAAGCAGCAATCAAATGTTTATGTTCTTCTCCAATTAGTGGAGGGAAGGAGTAGAAAGAATTAAAGAGATGGCACCTGCTAGTCTATTTGGTGTTTGTTTCTAATACAAACGTAAAAACTTCTGAACTCTCTAACATGCCATTTCATTGTCTTAATCGGCATTATGTAGAGTGTAAGAGTGAGGGACATGTATGTGTCCAGGCTCCCTCACTCCAGGGTGAACCTAAACAATGAAATAGTTTTGTGCATCTGCTATTAGTCTGAAATCAAGAAAAGTTCTAGATACCAGGGCCTCCGCTTGAGTCCCTGGGGGGTGTGGCCGACCTGGCATCCCCATGTCCTGGTGGCACAAGTCACCGCCCCTGTCCCCACCCAGTAGCTCCTGCTTGCAGTTGCCTCCGAAACTTGACATACAAATATCATTTCTTTTCCTTATTCTTTTCCTCATGTCTATATCAACTTTACACATATGGTGATGTTGGGTTATCTGCTATCTAAGAACACCAGGAGATTATTACAAAAGGATTTAGCCAAACTCTTTGCATTGACAAATTTCTCATTCCTGTGATATCAAGTGAAATGTTTCATAAAATATATCCTGTTTTTCTAGATGTGATGGGGACAAGTTTCTGAAATTGTCGAATTGCTCAATGAGATGAACCTCCAAGAGCCCACTGGAAATTTTAACATCTAAGAGAGCGAGGAGGGGAAACACAGTTGTCTCAGTTGAAAGGAATCCATTTGGAGGTGACAATTATGTCACATCTGTTCGGAGAAACTAGTTGGCCTTTAAGGGAATGAATGGGGTAATGATTTAATTAAAGATGGCTTGGATTACATGGAAATTACTTGCCATCATTATTGGAGGAAACTGTCAAATGGACAACTGGGAAAGTGCTGTTTTCCATTTTTCTTGAGGGAGTCACTTGGCACAACTAGGGAATCTATCTTGCTGTTTTGAATGTCAAGCTTTAACTCATATTTCGACAGAAATATTTGCAACGGGTCTGTGTGTTTCCCTGGTTTCTCTTTTCCTGTTCCTTTCTTATTCCTCAGCTACTGGCCATTCATAACTTGGTTAATATAATGATGGAGCTAATAAGTCATTATCTGAATTTTGGTTGCCTTCTTGGTTTGCAAGAATTTTAGAAAAAAACATTTACCTTAAAAATTTGATTTTTAAAAGTTATTTCTAACTTAGTGGTTTTAGCTCTGTGGACTGGAACCTTATCTCAACTGAACTTCCATACTTAATATATATTGTTTTCTATACACAAAATTGTCTTTGACCTACTAGAAGATTTTCTTTAAGCAACTCCTTTTTTTTCTATGTCAACATTTTTTATGGTATTCTTTATATTGAACATGAAGATTCCCCATTTTCACATGCAAAACAACTAACAGAGAACTTCTCCAAGAATAATGAACTTGAAAATGATATATTTTAATAAGCCTAAGCACATATCAGGAAAAATCTGAGCTTTAATGAAGCTACAATTATAGACGCCTTTAAAAGGCCAATAGTAAGTGAATTTCCATGTGTTGGCTGGCTATTTATAAGGTAAATTGCCAACAAAGATATAATTCAAATAATCCATCTAACTAAACCACAACTAATCTAAAAATGCTTTTTTTAAGCCAAAGGAAATTATGAAAAGAATAACCCTTTACCTACTTTTATCTGTTGTAACTTCAGATAGCATCTAGTGTCCATTTTTTATTGGCCTCCAGTTTTTCTTTTTTTTAAAAAAAATATATTTTATTGATCTTTTTATAGAGAGGAAGGAAGAGGGATAGAGAGTTAGAAACATCAATGAGAGAGAAACATCGATCAGCTGCCTCTTGCACACCCCCTACTGGGGATGTGCCCGCAACCAACCAAGGTACATGCCCTTGACCTGAATCAAACCTGGGACCTTTTATCTCAAAAACTAATTTAATAGATTATTGTATAGGTATAATTATATAATAAGACCAATATCTTAGTCAAAAACTTCTAATCTCACAAACTTCATGGTTTCAAAAATAAATTATAAGGCGATAGTGGTCACACAGGTAAAAAATGGATTGATTTCAATAAATCAGCGGTTACTTCAGGATTGTTGGCATCTGAAAAAGTAACAGTAACTGAGAAAGTAACTGGGAAGTAAGAGTTGACAAAGATCACAGTAAGTAATACATTACAAACCCTTCAGGATAATGAAAATTTTAAGGAGTATGATTTCCCAGGTGCCACAATCAGCGGTAAGCAAGAATCAAAGTCCAGGTAGAAAGGAAATAACAGAGGTCAGTATCCATCAAGAGCCAAGAATCCATCAATTTAAGATTTAAGCCAAGAAGAAGGACTCAGTGCATTTATGAGAAATAGTAGATTTGAAATGCAGGGCAAACACAGTTCACTGCAAGTACGTTGCAATCTGGAGCTGCTCAGGAGGGCAGACATGAATGTATTTATATATTGCCTACCAAGGAAGGGATTGGAGAGATTGATGCTAGGAGTTGGAGAGAGAATTTAATGCAGCCATTATAAAGAGGTTAAAAATGCAATACTTGAAAATAAATGGTTTAATAATATGCATCAATAAATATAATACAAAAGGAATGGGATAAGAAATATACCATTACCAAATACTCTTTCTTGAGTATTGGAGATTGATTTATCTCCCTTTTTATTTGTAATTTTGAGATCTGCACATTCAAAGTAGACCCCTGTAGCATCTAGCACCCTTTATGCAATAGCTGCTATACTAGCCTCTGTATTATTTTATCACAATTCATTTCCAAAGGGAAGGATCAAAGTTATGCCAGGCATATTTTGATAGCTGTGTGTACTGTTGTGTCTAAGAAAATTTTCAAGTTTTTCAATTAGGTTAACTTAAAAATATTGCAACAGGAGAATTAATCAGAAAATTATATAATAAACAAGAAAAAAATCTCTACATAATTTAAAGACTTATATCCCAAATCTATTAGTGGGGCTAACATATGCTTATGCAGCCAACCCTACCAAATACTAGGATAATCTTGAATGTGTTAAAAGTAAAACAATAAGGGGATTTGAATTCAAATGGCAACCCAAAATACAAAAAAATATATTCAGATATATATGAAAAGTTTGGCTTGCAAACAAATAAATAACACCTCCAATCCATGTTTTCACTAATTTAAACACAGATAAATTACCAAGTGGTCACACAGCAAGTGACAGACTGGAAGTGGCTCAAGTTTTGTTTTTTCATTTTGACCATCATTGTACAATCTTTTCTTATGTCTAGTCAACTGTTTAAATTCTGGCATAATGCACAGAGGCTGGAAACCTGGCCTTTGACCAAAATGAGTGAATTCAAGCCAAACAGTTATGTGTTTTTTTGTCCTGAAAACAAGTGTGTGGTGTTGAATTTGTTTATGTTAGCTATGTGCCGGGAGTCATCTGTAAGTAAGAGTTCTCCAAAAGAACTCCCAGATAGAATGCAATGGTTATTAAAATGTTCAATAATAAAAATATGCTCATTTAAAAATAGGTATACAAGCATACATATAAATACATACAAGTATATAATTAATTTAAATGTATAGAAATAAATATAATTTTAAAATCATAAATGTAGATATTTATATATTATATATTACAGTATATAAATATATGTATACATAACATGAATATATAAATAAATTATATGCTTATGTAACTTTAATATATATTTATATATAAATACATTATACACACACACACACTTACACTAATAAAAAAGAAACATGCAATTTGACTGTACTTCCCTTATGTCTGCAAGCCATGCCCACCAGCCAATCAGGAGCGAATATGCAAATTAAACCAATCAGAAGCTTTGGGGTTTCCCCAGCAATGGAGGGAGCCAACAAGCAGAAGGACATCCCTTGAGAGGTCCCGGATTGGAGAGGATGCAGGCTGGACTGAGGAACACACACCCCTGTGCATGAATTTTGTGCATTAGGCCTCTAGTATATATGTTTGTGTGTGTATGTATTTTTCTGTGTGCAGAAGTAATCTAGAAAATTGTTAAATAATAAAACCAATAAATATACATATTTTCTGAGGGTTGGTATTTTATTACTGACATGTTAAGAATTTCCAGGAAAGGATGATATAAAAACAAACAACTCCCAGTTACAATTTTTTAAGAAAATCTTTCGGCTAATGTATTCCCTTGTTACCTACACCTGGGGCAAATAACTCTCTCTTCCCCACCTTTGTATACATTACTGCCTTATATTTGATTTATACTTTCCTTTAATGTCAATAAAAAACTATAATCCATTGTCCAAGAAGGCCTAACCTTTTTGCAGTAGTAGCAGTTCAATGCTGAAACTCCACTGGTATCTAATACTCTAGTTTGGGTCTTCCTGCTGTACTGCTGCAGAGAGAAATCATACCTGCCCCCTGCCAGTGTCCAGCAGGGAAATAAGAAATGGTGCCCTATTTCAGAATGCTTCCAAAACACATTTCACATGAGAGAGCAGTGATCCTTCTAAGACAAATTGGGAATGAAGTGATCATTTTATACTGAAGAGATTATTGAACCTATTTTTCAGGTCTATTGAAAATAAAAACAAATTCAAATGAAAAATCTTTCAATGAGATTCAATCAGTCTGAGGTAGAAAGCAGAGGCAATCTATGTTTCCCATTCTGTTTGTATACTAAAAGAAATCTAGTTAATGTTATCCATCAAACCATATTATTCTTTATGCTTATTAAATGCAATGAAAAGAAATTAAAGAGAGAGTACATATATCAGCTAATTAACATAACATTGTTTAGACAACTGTACCCTCTAGGAAAGTCAACGGCTGAAAAAAAGCCATTAAAGATAAGAGAGGTCAGTTAATATATATATATATATATATATGCAATATCAATACAGTGATGTTGATTTTAATTTAGGCTTTTTTTATGAAGACTTAGGAATATTTGTTATTTTTCAAGATTCTACTCCATCTGATATTACCCCATTAGGCCTTTTAAGGACTTGTGTAGGCACAGAAAAACATTCTTTCTTTTGTCCTTGCTTATATTTCTGCTTTCTTTTGAGGGACTACATAATGGATACTGTTTTCACTATCATTTCTGGTAATGATTATAATTTATGATCTGCAGTGGAGGACTGCATAATGCCTTAATTGACTGATTAATGTAGATTTTTTGGATACAAAGGGCAAAGAGCCTGAGAAGATTTTTCTAGGGATGTGCAAGTCATTATTTTGTCTACTAGGGATGAGTCCCAGAGATCATTGTACTGATAATATAGTAGAATGGATCGGGTGTGAAATACAATGAGGAGCTTGTTTATTCTGTCAACCAAATGATTTCAGAACTGGGGACAGGTTACTTCCTTGTTAGAACATTTCCACCAGCCAAACATAATCCTGTTGTATTCACAACAAAATTAATTGTTTGCATTATTTTTAAAGGATAATAACATTCTTTCTACAACTATAATTTAAAAATTTATAGTCACTAAGTGAACTTATTTTTAATTACTGTTCTGCAGAAGCTAATTAAACTTCAACAGGACTATTTCTAAAGCAGAGGACTATCATATAGTCACCTAACCGAGGACAACCATATATTAAATAGAACCAGGGAATAAAAAGTGTGTATTCTAAAATTTTAGACCATATGGTCACAATATTTAATAGATTGGGGATTTAAATGATCAGTGCTTTTGGAATTAAAACAGTGATAAAGTTTTAGTTACAAATCTATGAATTAAGTGTGCAATCATCATTTTTAGTACATTTCTGATTCACTGAGTTAGTGAAAATTTATGAAAAAACGTATGTAAATAAGTCAATATTTCAATATAACAAAATCAAGATTTAAATATAGATGTTATATTTACAATTCTTAAGTTAGTTTAATTTATTTTTTAAATGATCATAGTTTAAAACATATGACAGTTTAAAACATTTATTTTTACTAAATATTTAATCTTTTTCTATGTGGTTTGCATAAGGGAGGTACTGAAGCTTTGTAAATATAAACCTACTAAAACCTATTCAAAAATATTTTTTATATAAACTATTTTAAGGTTCTTGGAGCACTCATGTGATGTGAACTTTTCCTTCCTTTTTCTTAACTGTGGGCTTTTAGTATTAAACAAAAAGATTCAATAAATACTTAAGACACAGATAAGTACTTGTATTGTCCCATGTATATGACATGAAGAACAGGAAATATTAATCAAAGAGAAGAGATAAAAAGAAACTTTCAGGGGTAATGGACATATTCTTTTATCTTGGAAGAGGTCACACAGAGGTACAGCTCTGAACAATTCCGTTAAGCTGTGCACTCAGTATTAGAGCCCCTGGCTACATAGATGTACCTTATGCAGTAATTCAGGGCACTCGCTCATTTACACACAAAATAAGTAATCTATTAAGTGACATCAGGACACAGAGTGAACACTCTCTTCTTAGTAAGTTGTGTGGTAAGACAAGTTACATTTTCTTACAGCATAAATAGTTATCTTCATTTAAATCATCAAATACATGGGAATTCATTGGACAGCTAAAAATGAAGACATACAAAATATAAAACAGGTGCAGATAGATACCAAGAGTTACATTCCCATTAAAGTCTTGTAAGAATTCGATTTCCTTTCTGCCATTTGCTATCGTTAACCTCTGAAATAAATAGCATGCTCTAAACCTCCTGGATGAGGATGGAGCCAAAAGACTTTCAAAGGAATTGATAAAGTACTACCAGAGCTAAAGAAACAAAAGCATTTATACTTTTATTGTTAAGAAGAAAGATGATCTATCATAATGAAAAAATCCAATCCTTAAACAATATTGTGTCCCACAGAGTAAAGCCCCTTCTATTCTCTTATAGTGTTGCTTCTGCCCTAACAATAAAAATCTTGGCTAAAAGTTAAAGTCAGTTAGCCCCATGATATACCCTGTTTGGTATTATGAATGAATATTCTTATACTACTATTATTTTTTGCTTTATATGTAAAGTAAGCCCTTAGAAAGGATATTTTAGGGAAGTTCTTCTCAAATTTTAACATCTATACAAATTACTTGAGGATCTTGTGGGAACATATCCTTCCACAGTATTGCAGGGTGGGCTGCAGTCCTGGATTTCTAACAAGTACCCAGGTGGATGCTAAAGCTGATGGCCCATAGACCACATTGTGAGTAATATCACTTTAATTCAGTCGCATAGAGATGCCTCCAGAGTTTTCCATAAAATTTTGGGTATTAGCTTATAATATAGTTTCTTTTTAAAAAAAATGTTGAATATATTTGGGTGACATAGGTTAATAAAATTGTAAAGGTTTCAGATGTATAATTCTATAATACATCATCTGTACATTGAATTGTGTATTCACTACTGAAAGTCAAGCCTCCTTCCATCAACATTTATCCCCTCTATACCTTCTTCTACTGTCCCTCCCCCCTTTCCTCTGGTAGCCACCATACTGTTATCTGTCTCTGAATGTTTTGGAGTTGGATTTTTGTTTGTTTGTTTGTTTGTTGTTGTTTGTTTTTGTTTTGTGTGTGTATGTTTTAATCCCTTCACCTTTTTCACCCAGCCCTCCAAACCCCTCCTCTCTGACAGTTGTCAGTCTGTTCTTTGTATTTATGAGTCTGTTTCTGTTTTGTGGGTTAGTTTATTTTGTTAGTTAGAATCCACATCTTCTTTATCATATGAAAGAACTGCTTTCAGAGCAGTGTTTTGCATACTTCTATGTGCTTGCGTTTTGATTGCCTGTGAACCTTGCTACAATCAAGTTCCAATCCTGCAATTCTGGGTGGGTGCCTGAGACTTGACATTTCTAGCAAACTCCCAGGCCTGCTGCTGTGTGACAGGCCACACTGCCATTAACAAGGTCTTAGGTTCAAAGACATCTGTATTCACTGACAGTGATCAGTTCATAAGAGTCAAGGGTGGGGCGGGAGAGAATGGAAGGCAAAATGTTAGTCAAGGCACAAAGTATTTCCATCTGGGAAATAATAGAAGATTTTATGTACAGTTTTCTGTCCTGGAGGATAGCCCACACTTTTAATTTGCTATTCCTGTTTTAAAATGACAATAATGATGGCCCTTCAACTGGAGAGCTATTTCAGCAATAACATCAGCTTCATTAAGATAGAGGTTTCATTAAACAAATGACTGTTAACATTAAGTCAGCATTACTGCAAGTTACATTTGTAATTATGACACTAAATATACTCAGAGTGCATACAAATATTAGAGGTTTTTTTCTTGATCATTTACCTCTCCCATGCCTTTCTTCCTATCATATACATAGCTCAGTGAAATTTGTGTCAAGGTATGCAAACATTCCTATGTAGGTGTTTTCCTGTATCCCATACAGTTATTCAAATTGATGCATGATCAGTCTAGAAACTTGTGTTACCAACTCTGAGAGTAGTTAATTAAAACTTTCTTCCCAATCTCTGCTCCCCACCTTCTGGTTCAATGTTCAGTGCCTCAATCAGAAATAATTTCCATGGCTTTGAGGTAGGCACAACATAAATTTCCTATAAAGTACATAAATATTAAAAAATAAACGTACACATTAAATATTGATGCATAACAGACACCCTCCAGTGCAGTGGCTTAAACAAATTTATATATATATATATATATATATATATATATATATATATATATATATATATATAAGATCTCTCCTGCCATGTCAGCTGGGGGAGGCTGTCTAGACTCATGTTGGCTTTGTGGACCAGGAGAGGTGACTCTGCTCCACAGGAACCTCATGCCCCTCCTCTGAGCCATGCTAACCTCCTACTGATGCTCCATGCCTAGGATAGCACTTTCAACCATGGAAGCACATATCAAGCTTCCACTGCATCACGTCTGCTAATATTACATTTGTCAAAGCCCATCACACAGTTGAGCCAAATGTCTAATCAATCTGTTCCTGATGAAGCCAAGGCAAGTCACATGACCATGCCTAGCACAGAGGTGTTTTCTTCCCAAGAGTATGAAGCAGAATGAATGATCCTTCCAGGTTAACAGTCTAATCCAGTGGTCGGCTAACTGCAGCTCCCGAGCCTCATGGGGCTTGATGCTCTGTTGACTAATGAGTTAATGAATTTGCCGATCTCTGGATAGGGGCTTAATCACAAGGAACAACAACAGCCTGTAATTATTGGAATCAAGAGTATAGGTCAGTGGTCAGCAAACTCATTAGTCAACAGAGCAGCAAACTGTGGCTCGCGAGCCGAATATGGCTCTAACCCACCACAGGCAGTTTTCCTTTTACACATGTAAGTAAAAGTAATATCTAAAGTCTGTGAGTCAGTTATTTCCCTAACATTCAAATAGCAATAGCTGTATTTAGCCAGATTAGAAACTAGAAACATCAGGACTGCTTTAGATCTTGATCAATCTCAGATTTAAAAAAAAAAGAAGAATTTCAGCTTCTTGTAGAAAGTGAGACCTTATGACCATGCCATTCACATATGTGTTATTTTTTCAGTTTGCTTCTATATACTATTAGTCATATGTAAAGGATTAAAATTCAAAAATATCTAGTGACTAAGGTCTTAGACAAGGTAGATATAGTAGTTGAGTCATGGTCAAAGTGGCCAGGCATTCATTCAATAAAAAACAAACAAACAAAAATTCATCAAAGATTTTTCATGTTGTGAGTGCATTTAATATGACACAGGAAGGAACCTATGGGAGGGAAAGGTAAGGAACATCTTCTCTGATGAAGGGACTTTTAGCTGAGATCTGACTAATGAGTTTGTAAAGTAGATGAGCACACAAGGGAAAGAGGGAGTAGGAAGTACAAAATACAAAACAAAACAGAGTATAAAATACTATCATTAGCAAATATAAAATACCATATTTGCCCTTTGTAACTCCCTCTATATCCAATGGTGATTAAAATTTTAGGTAAGAGAGTTGCTCTTAGGGATCTGGATATCTTTGTATAATTGCTCCCATTTTGTATAATTACTTAGTTTTATTAGAGCAAATCAAACAGAAAATACCCTAGGAGCTAAATATAGACTTCTGCAACCCCAGAAACCTACAAAAATGATATACAAATATTATTAGACTAGGGGCCCAGTGCACAAATTTGTGCACCTTGAAAGGAACTGTGGGCCAAGAGGCTGAGTGGGCACAGGTGTGGGTCTTGGCCCATCCTCCATGTCCCCGCCAGGCCCCTCCTGCTGTGGTGCGGATCCCTTGTCTGCGAGCAGCTCTGCTTCTGCCACTGCCGCTTCCACACACTGATGGCGCCAGCCGCCCTTGCACACACTGATGGCTCTGAGCTGTTGGGGCTGGCACTGTAAGTGGATGTGAGTGGTGGCTGCTGCCCCGATGGCCCCTCAGGAGCAGGGGGAGGTGAGGAAGCCCTCAGGGGTGATTGGGGCTGGTGCTGGGTGCCAGCAGCGGGTGCAAGTGGTGGCTCAGGTGCTGGCAGTAGGTGCAAGCAGGGCCAGTGCCAGCAGCAGATTCGAGTGTCCGGTGGGACTGCGGCATGTGGGAGCAAAGAATTTTCAGTAACCACCAGAGGCTTCACCAGGGGTGTCAATTTATGTGTGTAATTCTGCAGATTCATCTTAAGACTTAAGAAGACAAGGAAGATAAATAGAAAAAGTAAATGTGCTAAGTAAGGGCCTACTATGTGCTCATGGCCCAAGGTACTATCTCCTACATTAATAAATTAAATCCTTCTAATAAACTGTGATACATGGAATACAATACTCCCAGAGAAGTATTAGTTCAAATACGTTGGTACTTGAGCATGGGCTACATTCTAAAAGTCCACCGCAAAGTCATTATTTTGCCATTAAAATACAGACATAAGTAAATGCTACATTTCTAAAAGGTTTCATACCCTTTATTTTGTGTTTTATCAAATCTAAGGAGCTATTGACTATAAAAGGTACCCCTATTTTTGTAACCAGTACTAAAAGAAAAAAATTGCCAGTTATTATAGTGTATTATATTTTAATTTATGAGATGTTAAAAATGTGAAAAAAATGTGTCTTAGAATTAATGAAACAGTATATGTGTAGAACTGGAAGCAACCACATTGTAATGTATACAAATATAGAATAACTTTAGTATTCACCTGAAACTCACATAATCAATATAATATTGTACACCAACTATGCTTAAACAAATTTAAAAAGTTTGTTTTTTTAAGAGTACAGACTGAGACAATCAAAATGAATATATCTAAGAATCAAGACCAGAGTGGTGAGAAGAATAAAGAGCTCAGAGCAATTACAATAGTAACTCAAGAGCACTCACAGCAGAAAATAAAGAGATGCTGGGAGACTCACAGGCCCTGGAACAACAATAATAACAACCAAAAAGAAGATGAAACACAAATCCTATAGCAAAGCATGAAATTGTATTTAAACCACACAGAAACCAAGCAAAGTTCAGAGCTGCAAAATATGTCCTTTTTCTTTTTAACACAATACCTCTCCATTGTAGCAAATGTGGTTGGTACTCAATCTAAATCACCCAGCTTCTGGGAGGTACTAGTGCTAAACCTCTAACTAGCAAACGCCTCTGGAAAATGGTTGTTAAGCAGTGGATTCACCTTAGCAGCCATGGTGGAGCGTTCCCCACTGTCCCTCATCTCCTAAATCTTACCTGCAAAGAATAGTGAATCCGATCCTGTGGTATGAAAACCCAGCCCCCTTGCTTTGAGATAAAACTGGGTAGATTATAAAATGCAGTTCACACTTCAGAGATCCTCCTGGGACCAGATTAAGACTACCCTGTTTCCCCGAAAATAAGACAGTGTCTTATATTAATTTTTGCTCCCAAAGATGCGCTAGGTCTTATTTTCAGGGGATGTATTATTTTTCCATTAAGTAGGTCTTATTTTCGGAGGATGTTTTATTTTCGGGGAAACACGGTATTTGGCACCTGAACCCACATCTTCACTTGTCTCTTTATCCAGCCCTATCCTGCTTTCCTTAATCACTTACAGATTCCTCCTGCTAGTCCCCCACCCCCAGTAATTTATGTTATGCGCATCCTTGTCTCAGGCTCTGCTCCTGGGGAACTGAACCTAAGACACCCACCTCATCTGTGCTATCCTTGTGCTGCTGGCTGCTACATCAGCAGTTTTCTTCTCACAGAGTCCAGACTAGGAGGACAAAAGCCATTCTGTATGGACCAATAAAACCTAAAGCTATTCTTATTCCACTCTCTCATTCTCCATACTTCCTTCTCTACTGAATATACACAATCAAAGCAAAGTGCAATGCCTTTTGCGGGGAACCAGGAAAAGAGCTTGGTTATTCAATGGCAAAGTAGTCCTCTGTGCCCTTTTAAATACAAGTTAAAGCAAGGAATTAAATATTCTTCACCATAGTAAATAGGAGTTTAAAAAAACCAATTGTTCTAAACCTCAAAAAAAAAACTAATAAAACATTTGTGCCTGTACATTAGTCTAAATGTAGAAGGATAAGTAATATAATATTGAGTGAAGGCTTAAACAGGGCTGGCAAAAGTGGGTTTATAGTTGTGAGTATGTGAAACAGTTTATTCTAATATTATTATTATTTGTTCTTGTATTTTTCATATTAAAGACTATAAACCTACTTTTTCCCACCCCTGTGTGTGTTTGACACAGATCTACTATAGCAAGAAAGACAGGAGGATGCCTCTGTTTCTCAAATGAGAAGGTCTCAAATTAAAGTATGGTCAGATCAAGCTGGCTTCTTTGTTAAACCGGCTGAAATGTGCAGGCCCAGATTCTAAGTGAAAATGCATGTCCCGATAATCTAATCAGAATATGATGGGGAAGAAGATGGATAAAGCCCAGCAAGCTCCTGATTTGGGGGAATTCAGAATACCACCCCAAAGACAAAAAAGGGGGAGGCAGTGGTCATCAACAAATAGAATAGAACTACGTGAGGATTTCATGGAAAGTCTCAGGAAGGGGTGAGTTTGAGCTAATGTTAGCTACAGTGATGGTATCAGTGAATATCATATAAGTTATTAAAGCATAGTTTTAGGTCCACTGAAGGGCAAATGAAATTTATTCAGCATCTAGTGGATCAAAATGGCTTTCATCTTGATGTAGACTGAGTTGGAAGGAGATGGTTATGGGAGTTTGTGGTGAGACCTGGAGACTCTGAGTGCCTGAGAGATGGCCATTGATATCCAGAAGAAGTGCCAGAGTTCTTATTCCAGCATTACAAAGGCTTCAGCAATCTGGGTTCAGCAAAGGGTTCAGCAAGCCTGAGTCCAAAGAAGAAAGATAATTTTGAAAGGCATTGGGGGTCAGAGGAGTTTTCCTTATCTCAGGACCCTTCCTTTTTATTAACACAATTTGTCCTAAGGAAAGGTGGAGATAATGCACTTTAAAGAGTAGTGTACAGAAGCATTGTCAGATTGGGGAATAGTTCAGGTGTTTGACCAACCAGAGGTAATAACATGTAGATCAAGATGCCCTGAGCTGTCTGGCAGCAAACAATCTTTCTATTCAGGTTTGGGGAAAGTGCCTTTTAGCCATTCTAACAGGTGATTACATATGTGACTCTGCCCTTGAGGAGTCCCCAAGTTTCATCAATCTTTCGATTAAACTCTTGCAATTATGACAAGCTGGAATTGGCTTTTGGCAAAGAAGCAAGTCTTAAACTTCTCCCAAAAACCGGCATGCCGAGCAAATATGACATGGAATAAAGCAGTGCAGTGTTATAACTCAAGACTTTGCAGTAGTTAATTGATTTTAAGGGACGAAAAAAATAAATAACACCTTCTAACATACATTTCAGTGTTTCGTTAAAAGTTTAAAAATATGAGAACAGCAACAAAACAAAAATATAAAAGGAAGAGAAAAGCCCCCATTCATTTCAATGTCACATATGCAAAGCCTTTATAGCCCCAATGTATAAAGATTGTTATATTCATATACTCCAGTAACAACTGTAATATTCTGTAATCTAATATTACAGGAGATATTTAAAGAAAAGCAAATATTTAAATACAACTTTATTACTGTGACAATTTGGAAAATTTAATAAGTCATGAGAAAATAAATCTTTCTGGGATTTTATGGGCAGGACATAAATAATGCTTTTTTTGCTTCTTTTTTTTTATAACTTTCTCAAGCTACCTAAGTCTGAGTCAACTTTTCAATAACTTAATTTTGCTAATCAATTGTGACACCTTTTCCTAAATGCAAATCAGGATCAGAGTAACATTGTTAGTGTGTCTTTGTCTTTCAAGGTCATGTTTGGCCAAGAGGAGCAGCCAGGGTTTCTCTTTTTCCTTTTTAAGCAGGCAGCCGTGATCTGATTAAATATTTATAAATCTAGTTGGGTGAAGTTAAATGGAGCAGAAGATGTAATTAAGAAGTAAAGCCAAGTCTCACACTGCAGGGTCTACTTAGATGATACAAAACGTTGAAGTCGTAAAACTTTTGTGGAGCAGTATTTATAAGCCAGAGTTGGGCGTTTGGTATAAGTGAACAGTGCTTTTGAAGATTTGTTAAATATTGTTCAGAAAGCATCTAAAAATACGACTGGATAATTCAGTTCCTCTCCATTTTCCCCAGAAATATATTTCCTCTTCCCCAGTGGGGGTGGGATGCAGAGAAGGGAGCTAGTGGCTGTGATGGTTTACTGCCACGCTGTGAGCATCACAGCCCTCCCCACCCCATTCTAGAGTGCCTTTGGGGCTTGCTGAGAATATTTGGAGAGGTGTGAGCAGAGGTAAATATTCAACCACTTGCTTTCAGAAAAATAAATAAATAAATGACCTAAAACATTGACAAATCAGGATTAGCAGTATGTGTCCCTACAGTTGCTTTTCCACAGCCTTCCAGCTTTTACACTGACAAAACAAACTAATGACAAACAAACATCTATGTAGAAAAAACAATAATTCGAAGGTTGGAAGATGGAAAGGAGAACATACATTCATTCTAAAACATCCTCCTCACCGATATGTAGATGGGGGAAATATGAGCCAACTACAGACCCATTATGGAAAGAGCTTAATCTTTGCAGAAATGCACACTCTCCAATTATAATTAGCAGACTGTTTGTATTCATAAGCATTTTCAGGGTTTGCATTTATTTTGGGTTGAAATGTCTTAAGTATTTGTATGATAATATCCTAGTTAATTTGATTATAATTTTGATAAGACAAAGTTCAGTTAATCAATATCAATTAGGCTGATGACTTTCCCACTAAAAACTGAAGCAAGGGGACACAAATAATTCCAACTCTGATTGTGTAATGTATGCCTTTGGGCACTTGGAGAGAGAGCTTACAAAGCAGACCTCCGGGAAGTCACTCCACACTGACAGTGGGAAAGCTAACTGTTTTCTTGTCTTAACCACAGTTAGTTGTGTTGCTGCCATAGGATAAAAAGCTTCAAAGCGAAATCAATTCTGTGTTATCCATTCATAGCACCTGAATTAAG
Organism: Vespertilio murinus; assembly: GCA_963924515.1. NCBI lineage: Eukaryota > Metazoa > Chordata > Mammalia > Chiroptera > Vespertilionidae > Vespertilio > Vespertilio murinus. The sequence goes on from OZ004709.1 coordinate 65,153,105, forward strand.
TGAAGTGAAATTTAGAAGAATCAATGAAAAATGAACTTTTCTTTTTGCTTGGGGGCTGGAGGAGGATGTCAGATTTTCTTGCAGCAGCTCTGTCCTGCTAAATTGTTATGACACTTGTTCTACTCCTGTAATGTTAATTGGTCTTGGATAACAATTGTCATATGTTTTTTTTTCCTAATGCATCCGTTTGTTGATTGAAATATTGCATTACTATGAATAGCTACCTTAAGGTGAAAGGTAGAATAGTGGTTACTTTTGGAGAAGGGTATTAACAAGGATGGGGCAATATGTGTGGCTCCGAGGACACAGTATATGTTTTGTAAAATAATGTGGGTGCCAGTTCCCTGGTGTGTTAACTTTGTGAAAATTCATTGGCTTGGGTACTTAAGATCTATTCACACACAATTTTACCACTTTTATATTCCAAAAGTATTTAAAAGGAATTTTTTAAAAACCTAGTTGGGTTCCTATATTCATTCCTATAAATCAAGTTGTCACAAAGCACTAGCTCCATCATTTTATTTAAGTACTGGCTCCATCATTTTCTGTAATGATGATAAGTTTCCTGGATGCCTGAATTGTTATGAAATTTTTCTTTGACTATTTTTATCTAGAACCTTGTTTCTGTGATGCAAAAACCTAAGTTGTACTTTCCAATCCATTATGCAAGTTAATCTTTTCTTCCCAGTGGGATTAGAAAATCACTTGGATGATAGTGCCCCTTGCTTCCAGCTGCCTACAGATGTACAACGCCCCTGGGTTGACTTACTTTTCCATTATTCTTTCCTGGGCAGTGAACAGCCTCGTCCTCCAACAGGGTAAAATGTTCAGTGCAAGAATTGAATTTTCTCACAGTGGACTTTTTGAACCCATGCTGTTTTTCTAGCATCGGGTACTTAGTTCATTATATCTTGTGTAATTTTGTATACTGATGTCTTGGAGTTAATAATTGCATTTTAATGGGAAAAAATGACCGGAATTAGCAGTAATATGGCCAGCTATGGGATGCAATGTTAATATACACCTACTGTTTCAATTTTCTAGTAACGTCAATAATGACTGAAGAACATAGTTCGTTCAGAATGCCCTGCAATCGCATCTGTCATCAAGTTGGCTTTTTGAGCCTTCATCTCTAGCAGCTTGCCTTTAGCTTTTATTAGGGAGTAGAGAAAAGCAGGGCCAGTACAGACATCCTCCGGTGCTTGCTTAGCTATTTCCTCTGGTGATTGATCATTTGCAATTATAAAATACTATTTCCCAATAATAGGTAAAGCATGAGCTGTGATTTCAGACACAGCTGGATATGCATTCTTGCTGAGTTACAAACTAGCCTTGTGAGATAGGCAAGTTAATCCCAACTCTTAGCCTCAGACATGTTTATTATCCAGAAAATGGATGCACTTATATGTTTCTTAAAGGGTTATTAAAAGATGAAATGAGATGATGGGTGCAAATTCTTTAGGGTAGCACCTGGTGTGCATTCCTGAGCTAACAAATGGTGAGGATTGATTTTATTAAATGTTCCATTAAAATAAAAGATTAAGATTGGGCTTCAACTAAAGCTCTATTTTGCTTTTTAAATCTTGCATATGAGGATAAGTAAGTATAAACTGCTTGGTTCTGTTACATGAGCTATAAACACAAGTACAATTATTTTGGGATCAATATCAGAATAGTAGGTCTCTCTGTGAGGCCTGATACAGTCTGGGAGAGGCACAAGGGTGTATAAGATGCGGAAAATGTTCTATTTGTTGATGTAGGCCATATGTATGCAGTTTACATATGTAAAAATTCATGGAGTGGTACACTTAATATCAATGCATGTTAAAATTCAATAAAATAGAGAAGGGGCTTTATAATAATAATTATTCTCAAATTTATGAGGAAATAGACACTGCTACACACATTTAGAAAATTATGAAGCCATGACAATACTCAGTAACTCTCCCCTATTATCTCAATTAAATATTGTAACAGCAGAAGTATTTTGGTAACAGAAAAATATTATTTTTACAAAGGTGTTCATTATAGCATTTTATTCATTTTTAAAAGCAACATTAAAACAATTTAAATTAAATGTCCAATAATCTCAAAAATACAGAACTACTGATGCATCAATTTCAGGATTATGCAGTCATAAAAAAGTAATTATGCAAAAATGCTTCCGCCATTTTAGAGGAATCCTTAGCAGAGTTTTATAAAGTTAAATATACTTCCACCACAAGATCTGACAATTCAACTTCTGGGTTTTATGCATCAAAATGAAAGCATATGGGTTCACTCAAAGACTTGTACATGAATGTTCATAGCAGCCTTATTTATAAGAGCCCCACTGGAAACAATTCAAACATCCATCTAGAGGAGAATGGATAAAGACATGGTGGTATATTTATGCAATGCAATATTACTCAACAACTACAACATGAATGAATATCCACATAAATTTTAAAATATTGAATGAATGAAACCAGACATAAATTATTACATTCCGTGTGATTCCATTTATATGTGGTTCCAGAAAAGGCACATGTAGCCTGTTAGTGTAGTCTATATCTATTAGGTATTAGAAGAGTGGTTGCCTCTTGTAGGGAAGGTGGGGAATTGGCTGTTGATGCAAATAGCCTTTCCTTTGTTTGGCAGCATCTGTAGCAGCCATCATGGCCTTAGTGGTCTTCCCATCAGAATTGAAAAGATATCAGACCTAAGCTTTTTGAGCTGCTGAATCAATGCTAGGACCTATATACTTTCACACTTCTCTGTAAAAGAAGGTGAAGGCCTACTTGAATTGTGTTCTCCTGAAGCATCGAGAAGATTCAAAGAAATGCTGCTCAGATTTGTGTCAGCATAGAAAGGAGTTATTCCTGGGGCTGCGGGGATTGCAGAAGCCTTTGGCACTCACTCTGGCATTACAGAATGAGAGGCTTGGAAGGGACAGTAGCACCTTTACAAAAATGGCATTAAAGCCCAGAGAGGTTATGCTTCTTGCCCAAGGACGCTCGCAGCCAAGATTAGATCTGATGTATCCAATTCTCAGTCTCCTTTGTGAGAGAAGAGAGGTTAAAAGGGCTGTGACAATTCCCAGAGAAATTGAAAGGGTATTTCCTGCACAATCTGAAAGGAGCTCAAAATATGAGATAAGAAAGGCAGGAGAAGCTGCTGAAAACGTAATGCTTCTATAGTGAAGACACAGTTCCTCACAGAGCCTTCCCGTGGCTTCTCACTGTGGGCTTGTGGGTGGTTTGCACTCTCCCGCCTCTTCAATATCGGATGCTTATCATACAAGCTCATACATCTGATGCATTTACTGAATTGCTTACTTGTTTGTTCTTACTCTGTTTTAAGACGTGTTGATGATGAATTTTGAATTGTGTTCTCATCAAGAAATTTATAAAAATCTGCAGGAATTTTAATTATGTACCCATTTATTATTTTCCGAAAGATTTAAATATCCACAAAAATGACCTTGTGTTCTTGGTGGCACTGTTTTCAGTTTTATATATCTATGAGAAAAAGAAAATTTTAATTTTCTCCCGTGTGATTGTAAATGAATTTTACTCCTCTTTCTTTTGTTTAAATATACATTTTATTGATTTTTTTACAGAGAGGAAGGGAGAAGAGAGAGATAGAGAACTAGAAACATTGATCAGCTGCTGTCCTGCACACCCCCTACTGGGGATGTGCCCGCAACCAAGGGCATCTGAATGGAACCTGGGACCTTTCAGTCTGCAGGCCAACTCTCTATCCACTGAGCCAAACCAGTTTTAGAACTCTTCCTCTTTCAAGAGTGTATGAGCAGCAAGGCTTGCCCCCAGTATTTCCAACATATGCCCCAGGGACATTTGTAGTGGTTGAAATAGTCCTATCACTTTGATTATCCTTTTACAAATAAAGTCCCATTTCTTTTTAAGGAAGTGCTTTTTCTGTGGCATTCCACTAATCATTGGCACATATTTGGTTCAGTCTCTGGACAGAATCCTAATGAATGGGAAACTGGATGGCTGTGTTGTTTTAGTCGTTTTGTTTATTTTCTCAGTAGTCAATATAAACATTATATTGCATTCACACAATTTAAAAAGAGCAGATAAATGATGAATGACAAAACCAGTCTCTCCCACATCCTCCTCCAGCCATCCTGTTCCCTTCCCTTGAAGTAACATTTTCATCACCTTCAGCATAGAAATTGTGTAAGATGATAACTAGTGAAGCCCCTCTTCTTTGTTTCCTGTCCACCTTGCTCACTTCCCCTTTGACAATGGTCTTAATTTTGCATTTACTTTAAAATATATTACTTTGAACTTACATACAAATTTAAATATATATTCTTCATCCTATCTTTATATAAATGTTGATATATAATGCACAATTTCTAAACTTATTTTTTTCCACTTAACAATGTCTTCAAGGTCTTTTTGTGTTAATTCATAAAGAACTTCAGAAATTTTTTGTATAGCTCCCTTAGAATAATTCCATTGCAGGGATAATTACTATCTTGTTCTGCCCATCCCTTAGTGAAATAATTTAGGATGTTTCTAGCATTGTATTATTATAAATAGTTCTGTAGTGAATAACCCTGGCTACATATTCTTGTGCTTGTGTGGGATTATTTTTTTCAGTATTCATTCTTTATAAAGGTATATGATTTGGCAATTTTAGTAGATATTGTCAACTTTCTCTCTGGAGAGCAAGTTTATTGTAATGAAGGATGTCACCAGAACCCTAGAATCTCCATGTAGGCTTCTCCCAAATCCATCCCTGGACACACCTATCATGATACTAGATTTTATTTTTGATCCCTCTTTTCGCTTTATACTTCTATCACTTCTATATATGTATATATTCCTATATAGAACAGTTATATATAAATGTATATATTCTAAATACCCTATTATTTTATAATAGAGGCCTGGTGCATGAATTCATGCATGGGGGAGGGAGTCTTTTGGCCTGGGCTGCGGCAATTGGGCCAAAACTGGCAGTCTGACATCCCCTGAGGGATCCTGGATTGTGAGATGGTGCAGGCCAGGCCGGGGGATCCCACCTGTACATGAATCCAATCTGTGCACCCGGCCTCTAGTATGCATATAAGATCTTTGGTTAATCTCTTCCCACACTGCACTCTCCATCCCCCTTCCCTCTGAGATTCATCAGTCTGTTCCATGTTTCCAAGCCTGTGCATTGAGCGTCTTCCCCCTGGAGGTATGTACGCATAATCGCTATCAATAAAACAGTTGGACACTTAGCATATTAGCCATATATATATATATATATATATATATATATATAGAGAGAGAGAGAGAGAGAGAGAGAGAGAGAGAGAGATTAAATAGAACCATATACTATATTTTTTCTGTAATGTGCTTCATCCTCAGAATATTTTTTAAATGATCTGTATTGATTGCATAGAACAGTAGCTTTCATTTTCACTTATGTGATGTGCCATTGTAGGAACACACTATAATTCATTTATTTGCCCTAGTGATGGACATTGGTGTGCCAATCAAATTTTTTTTTGCTATTTCAAACAATGTGCCTTTGAATATTCTTGTCAATGTCCTCCAATGTACATGTTTTTTTCCCCCAAAAGTTCTGTAACTTTTACAGTGTAATTAGAACTCAAATTCCTCTCATGTGCTACATATTTTCAACATAGCTACATAATTATTAACTTTTTCAAAAAGGTAGTATACTTTATCTTACCATCAGGAGTGGGTGAGAGTTATTGTTGCTCCATATATTTGCTAATAGTTAGGGTCAAGTTTTTCAATCAAGTGAGTGTAAAAATCACATTTCAGTACTAGAGGCCTGGTGCACACAATTGTGCACAGGTGAGGTCCCTTGGCCTAGCAGGCGATTGGGGCCAGCTGGCCACAGGGAGGGACCTTGGGAAGTTGCGCAGCCAAAAGAGGTTGGCTGTGGGAGCACACTGACCACCAGGGGGCAGTTTCTGCACTGAGCATCTGGCCCTGATGGTCAGAGTGCATCATAACTACTAGCCGGTCATCCGGTAGTCCGGTCATTCGGTCTTCTGGTAGTAATGGTCGCTTAGGCTTTTATTTGACCCATGAATTGTTTAGAAGTGTTCCAAAAAATGGGATATTTGTTGCAAGTTTTGATTGTTTATTTAAATTACATTTTTTTGGAAGGAAATAATAAAAATCAGAGCGGAGATTAACGACATAGAGACCAAAGACACAATACATAAGATCAACAAAACCAAGAGCTGGTTCTTCGAACGGATAAACAAGATTGATGAGCCTCTAGCCAGGCTAACCAAGAAACAAAGAGAGAGGACCCAAATAAACAAAATCAGAAATGAAAGAGGTGAAATAACAACAGACCCAGCCAAAATACAAAAGATTGTTACAAAATACTATGAACAACTCTATTCCAACAAACTGGACAACCTGGAGGAAATGGACATATTCCTAGAAAAATACAACCTTCCAAAACTCAATCAGGAAGAATCTAAAAATCTCAATAGACCAGTAACTTGGGAAGAAATTGAAGCAGTCATCAAAAAGCTTCCAGCAAACAAAAGCCCAGGGCCAGATGGCTTCACAGGAGAGTTTTACCAAACATTCAAGGAAGAACTAAAACCTATCCTCCTCAGACTTTTCCAAAAAATTCAAGAGGAAGGAACACTGCCAAACTCCTTTCATGAAGCCAGCATCACCCTAATACCAAAACCAGATAAAGACAACTCAATGAAAGAGAATTACAGGCCAATATCCCTCATGAACATAGATGCCAAAATCCTCAACAAAATTCTAGCAAATCGGCTCCAGCAGTACATCAGGAAGATCATACACCATGACCAAGTAGGTTTTATTCCAGGAATGCAAGGATGGTACAATATTCGCAAATCAATAAAAGTGATACATCACATAAACAAATTGAGAGATAAAAATCATATAGTCATATCTATCGATGCAGAAAAGGCATTTGATAAAATCCAACACCCTTTCCTGATAAAAACTCTCAACAAGGTGGGAGTACAAGGATCATACCTCAACATAATAAAAGCTATATATGATAAACCCACAGCCAACATCATGCTCAATGGGCAAAAACTAAAACCATTCCCTCTAAGAACAGGAACAAGACAGGGATGCCCACTCTCACCACTCCTCTTTGACATAGTACTGGAAGTACTCGCCATTGCAATTAGACAAGAAGAGGAAATAAAAGGCATCAAAATTGGAAAAGAAGAAGTAAAGCTGTCACTATTTGCAGATGACATGATATTGTACATAAAAAACCCAAAAGACTCCATCAAAAAGCTAATAGACTTAATAAACGAATTTGGCAATGTAGCAGGATACAAAATCAATGCCAAGAAATCAATGGCATTTCTCTACACCAATAGTGAACTTACAGAAACAGAGACTAAAAAAGCAATCCCGTTTACCATCGCACCAAAAATATTAAGATACCTAGGAATAAACTTAACCAAGGAGGTAAAAGACCTATATGCAGCAAACTACACGACACTGAAAAAAGAAATAGAGAAAGATGTAAACAGATGGAAGAACATACCATGTTCATGGATTGGTAGAATCAACATCATCAAAATGTCCATACTTCCCAAAGCAATATACAAGTTCAATGCACTCCCCATGAAAATACCATGGACATACTTCACAGACCTGGAAAGAACTCTCCAAAAATTCATTTGGAACAATAAAAGACCCCGAATAGCCTCAGCAATCTTGAGAAATAAGAGTAAAGTAGGAGGAATCTCAATACCAGATTTCAAGCTGTATTACAAAGCAACTGTTCTCAAAACAGCCTGGTACTGGCACAAGAACAGACATATTGATCAATGGAATAGATTAGAGAATCCAGACATCAACCCAAATCAATATGCTCAATTAATATTTGACAAAGGAGGCACGAACATACAATGGAGCCAAGACAGTCTTTTCAATAAATGGTGTTGGGAAAATTGGACAGAGACATGCAAAAGAATGAAACTAGATCACCAACTTACACCATACACAAAAATAAACTCAAAATGGATGCAGGACTTAAACATAAGACGGGAAACCATAAAAATACTAGAGGCATCCGCAGGCAGCAAAATCTCAGACATATGCCTAAAGAACTTCTTCACTGATACTAACCCTAGGGCAATGGAAGCTAAGGGGAAAATAAACAAATGGGACTACATCAAAATAAAAAGCTTTTTTACATCAAAAGAAACCATCAACAAAACAACAAGAAAACCCACTGTATGGGAGAACATATTTGCAAACGATATCACTGATAAAGGTTTAATCTCCAACATCTACAGACAGCTTATACAACTCAATAAAAGGAAAATGAATGAGCCAATTAAAAAATGGGCAATGGACCTAAATAGAATCCTCCCAAAAGAAGACAGAAGGAAGGCCAAGAGGCACATGAAAACATGCTCCAAGTCACTAATTATCCGAGAGATGCAGGTCAAAACAACAATGCGGTACCATCTCACACCTGTCAGAATGGCCAACATCAACAAAACAACAAACAACAAATGTTGGCGAGGTTGTGGAGAAAAAGGAACCCTCCTGCACTGCTGGTGGGATTGCAGGGTGGTGCAACCACTGTGGAGAACAGTATGGAGCTTCCTCAAAAAACTGAAAATGGAACTCCCATTTGACCCAGTAATCCCACTACTAGGAATATACCCCAAGAAACTAGAAAGACCAATCAGAAAGGATATATGCACCCCTATGTTCATAGCAGCACAATTTACAATAGCTAGGACTTGGAAACAGCCTAGGTGCCCGTCAGCAGATGAATGGATCAGAAAACTATGGTACATCTACACCATGGAATACTATGCTGCCATAAAAAGGAAGGAATTCTCATCATTTGCAGTAACCTGGATGGAATTGGAGAGCATCATGCTGAGTGAAATAAGCCAGTCAATGAAAGAGAAACACTACATGACCTCACTCATTTATGGATATTAAAGAACATTATAAACGAATGAACAGAAAGATAGATATAGTGACAGTAAAACAACAGGCAGACTGCCAAATGACAGCGGGGGGGGGGGGAGGGTAGGGAGTTCTGGGGGAGATAAGAGATCAACCGAAGGACTGGTATGCTTGCATATAAGAACAACCAATGGACACAAAACTCTGGGGAGGGAGGGCACCTATGGGGGGGGCAATGATAAACTATGTACACAGATAATACCTTAATAAAAAATATTAAAAAAAAAATTAATAAATTACATTTTTTTGGAATCAAAGAATGTGTTCAATGTGACACTAATACAATGAAATTTAAAAACATTAACTTTATTGCTAAAATGTGGTCAAGTTTTATAAATCCCCACATGTGCTTGAACACAATGTATACTCCCTATTAAATCAAAATTATAAACTGCATTTTTCAACTATTCTTTGTCTTTACTTTTCAATCCATCAATTACAATTTTTGTTTTGCCTATTATTAACATAACTAATGTTTTCAGCTTTTCTATTTAAACATTGGGTGTTTTTTTATATCAAAAGTCTGAGGTAGGGTTCCATTTTTTTCCAGATCCCAACTATAATGACAACTTTTATTGATAATTATCTTTCTCATTACATGTTTATGTCACCATTGTTTATATGTCAGATTATTGTATGTTTTGTTTACTTGTGGGTTTCTATCCTATTCCACTGATTTGTCTATTCACATAGGATGGGATGGGACTTTTGCTTAGATGACAATCAGTAATGGGAATTAAATTGGGCCCTGATGTAAGGAAGGGCCCAAGTCATGCCCAGACTGGTTTGGCTCAGTGGATAGAGCATCAGCCTGCAGACTGAAAGGTCCCAGGTTCGATTCCTGTCAAGGGCATGTGCCTTGGTTGTGGGCACATCCCCAGTGGGGGGTGTGCAGGAGGCACTGATTGATGTTTCTCTCTTATTGATGTTTCTAGCTCTCTATTCCTCTTCCTTCCTCTCTGTAAAAAAATCAATAAAATATATATATATTTTTAAAAAATAAGGGCCCAAGTCAGAAAAGCAAAGATGTTTGAAGGATAGCTAGGTCATGGTCTTTTGCTAAAGAAGAATGTGCAAATAATGAATGAAAATAGAAGTTTCAATAGAGGGACGTGCACATGGTCAGCAGTTATTTAAGCCCAAGTAAAAAGAGGACTCTGTAGCTCTTTGCTCTGTAAAAGGCATCATATTATGGAGATAAACATCACACTAAATCATTCTTGAAGTGTTTATTCATGTCTGGAGAGAAACAGGTGAATAAAGTTGACACATGTTTTATGGTGTTTTGACTCTACTTTACACCAACTAGATTAAAGAAATTTACTTTTTGAGCAAAAATGGCACAACATAATGATTGCAATTAGAACGTGTTGCTAAAGTTAATATGTAAATATATTCCTCATACCTAAAATACTCCCTACAACTAAATTAAGGCAATGTTCTGTTTGTGCTTATAAGCCACTTCGTATGTGATGCTCATACAAATTAATGCTCACACACAAAATTTCAGCAATATTTCTTCCACCTCTAGATCTCCCCTCCTCATTCATTTAAAAAATTAATCCTGACCACCATAGGAGGTTGTGACTAGAAGGGAAAGGCAATAGGCAAAGGAGTTCATGAAGATTTTAAATAGCTCACCAAAACTCTTCCAGATTAAAAAATACAGATCTTTAAAATGTTTTGATAATATTATATTATATCAAAAACAAAATTGTTACCACTCATCAATATTTTAGAGCCCACAAATTTGTTCATGCAGAAGTTATTTTGTTTTACAGCTTTTAGTTCTATTTCACTTGGCTATAATTTAAAAACTAGAAATGAAAAATAATCTATACAACAATATAAAAGTAATAGTGAATTTTATGGTGAAACCTTATCCATAGAGTTCTGCTTAGCCTGCTGCCAAAACCCAGATAATAAGTAAACTTGGATATAAAGAGGCCTGTTACCTTCTTTGTGATATTAGCATTTTGTTTCCTACTTCAGTCTAGGAAGTGCCTTATTTGCTGATCCAGAATGTTATATGAACTAATCCTTTGTTGCCTGCATTTGGAGAATGTTTCCATTTAAATAACACAAAAGGAGCATTTAAATTGGAAACCTATTGAGTTTTTCTGAGCTATTGGTAATATCAGATCCTTCAGCAACAGAGCTGTTTTATCAATTACTAAGTACACAGACACTGCATAATCATGCCCATTGAAAGCCAGGTCATGTACACATTTTGTTTGCTAGGCAGCTGGTAGGGAAGCAATCCCCCCAGGCCGGTGGCTCATGCCACCTGCATCTCACACCAACCTCCCGAACCAGGGAGTTGTTAGAGAGATTCTTATGTTCCTTTCTTTGTTTTTCATTTTCCTGCCATAAGTGCTCCATTTAGGTCAGCTTTTATCAGGGACATGTTTGGGAAGTAAATCTGGTAGATTTTAGTTAACTGATTCTGAAGATTCAAATTAAACAGAAATAGAGGAGAGCCATAAAGTCATTTGTGGAATTTGAGAGTGTACTAGTAGATGAGAATAGATTAACTTGAAAAGACAATCCATGTTTTTATTAAATTTGGTAAAAACTTCAGAGGAAGAAGGGGAAAAATAGGACAGTGTGAGGAAGAAAAAAAAGAGAGGAAGAAATGGACTTGAAAAAGGAGGGATGGAATGAAGGGAGAAAGGGAGGGAGGAAAGAGAGAAGGAAGGAGGGGAGAGAGGGAGGGAGAGAAAAAATACTCTTTTTATCACTTTGAGAAATGCCACATGTGAATGTGAACTGTTGTGGAATAAGCCTTGTGTGACAGACTTTAAGCTCTCTGGTACCTGGACTCTGTCAAGTCCTCCGAGCCCTTCCAGTGGCTTGGAGCTCTGATCAGACCTGGAACAGGAGCGGAGTGAAGAAGGCAGTGCTGTTGGAAGGGCTCACGCACGCCTTAAAAGCAAAGCTTGTGGGGCTTGCCCTCTCACAGGGATCTGCCCTCCTCCTTTAACACCGTGGAACTGGAGTGAAACTGCATGAGTCAGTGTTTCCAACCATCTGGGGAATGAGGGCCACGGTTGAAAGCTTCCCTCCAGAGAGATGTTTGCAGTAGGCATCAGAGAGCAAAACACCATTTTTTTTTTCTGTTCTATTCCTGACACCAAACAACTGAGATCTTTGGTTAGCTTTGGGTGGCAAGGGATTGTGGGACTTTTTGGTGATGGCAGGGGAGAGGAGGCTGCAGTTAATGATGCATCTTGAGGGATGTGGACAGAGGCTGGGAGGCCTGGTCTGTCTTTTCTATCCATGAAACAACCAGAGCAGGAAGCCTAGATTTTCCCATCCTAGAAGTCAGGTATGTCAAAACAGTGTTGCCATTTGCTTTCTGGATTCAAATACAGACTCTTCCCTGTGAAGGGCTAAACCAAACAGACGGTAAGAATAGTACCTTTAAGTCCTTTCTCTAGGTTGATGGAGATAGAAACATTCTTTTCCAAAATATAATTTAAAAAAAAAATTTAAAGGAAAGAATCAATCTAGAATTTTTTTGCTAACCATTTCATGGAAGGGTAGATTCTCAGAGAACAATGGAAATTCATTAGCAAAACACATGGCATTAATTATAATATCCTAAGTATATTATATAGCTTAGATATACAGTACTATTCTTATAATTAAGTATAATATTTAATTATAATTTTTAAATACCTCTACATCTATGGTATAATATGTTGCCCTATATTTCAGGTAACTATAAGTCTTTAGGAGAAGACATTTTGGCAGTATACATCAAAAGGCATGTCAATGCTATCCTCTTTAACATAATTCTATTTCTAAGAGTTTAACTTGGGGGAAAGTTAAACATTGAATAAAATCATCTTCATGAAATAAGTCTCAGTTATAATGGTGAAAAAGAAAATAATATAAGTAACCACAGTAAGGTATTTATTTATTCAGGCAATGGCTCTCAAGGGGAGGGCTAATTTTGCCCCTTAGGAGTGAGTCATTTGGTAAAGCACAAGACAATTCCCACAATAAAGAATTACCCAAACTCAAATCTCAATAGCTCCCAGGTTAGAAAACTCCGCATTAGGGCAATTAGAGTGCCCTGCCTCAAAAGAAAAATATGCAACTGCTAAAGCTCCTATTATGAAGGCTGGACTTCACCATGGAAAATCACTTTCATATAATATGAGAAAATAACAGTGTGTAAGTGTATATATGCATTACAGTCCACAGTGGTTTACCATGAAGCTGGTGGAACTAGGTTACAGGGCCTCGCTCTTACACACGGCCTCCAAGAGCTCCGAGAGCTGGCGGCAGTGTGTTTCATAATATGGCAGACTTTAGTAAAAATAAATGTTTTAAGTAATGTTATTTTAATTTCACAAGTTTCAGGCACCACTAAAACTAGATCCGTCTTTGGCTATCATTTTAATGAAGTAAAACATAATTCATATCACCAATGGGGAGGGGGGAAGGGGACTGATAGGAAATGAACAAATAGCTAACTTCGGTAATGTAAAGAGGGGGGGATGTTTTTCTCGCCTCCGGATTCCAAATGTTTTGCAAAGTTGTTATGTTAGCTTATAACGAAATAAATGCTTTTCAAGAAAAAGGAAGTTTATAGATTTATAAGAAGCAATGTGGAGGAAAACCACCAGTTTACCCCCCTTTGTGTATTTGCATGTGTATGTTTGTGTTTGTGTATGTGTGTGCCTGTGTTTGAAATCTCAATCTTATGCTGCCCTGTCTGGTCTGTAGTCACCCTGGTCTCCCAGTCCTCTATGGCTCATACTAGCATTCACCTGTTTCACTAGGATGGTGTGTTCCAATTCTCCCTTCCTATACAGCAAACATGTGGGAAGCATTCTCCCTTCCCACAGCCTAATAGGTTAACTGGGCTTTGTGGGGTGTTTTTCCTTTGAGGTGTCTCACATTATTGCCATAAAATGGTAATTAGAACTGAATTTATCTGAAGACTCATGTGGGCTAGGTATCCCAGATGATCCTCATGCACCTGCCTGGTGTCTCAGTGCTCCCACTATGGCCTCTTTCCACAGCAGTATAGCCTGGGCCTCCCTACATGGTGACTTAACACCCCAACAAGCAAGAAACAGAAAGTACCAGTCCTCTTATAAACTAGCTCCAGAGCTGGGCGACCTTCACTTTTACCATATGCTGTGGTTCAACACAGCCACCAGCCAGCCCAGATTGCAAAGGGTGGGAGAATAGACGCCTTCTCTCCATGAGGGATGTCATGCACATACAGAGAAGGAATGGCTTGATGGCAGCCGTCTTTGAACACAATACACAGCAAGGGACATTTGATTTCTGGAATTATTACAAGATAGGGAGGGGATGAAAATTCATACCATATGGTTATATCCATATGTCCATGAACTGCAAGTGTCTGAAGTTCATATCCTCTCTCCGGTAAGGCCAGGGACATTTTTTAAGAAAAGCCTTCAGGATTGGGAATAACCTCAACAGATTTCTGAAGACTTCCTTTCTTCCTTTCTTACTTCACAATAAATTTAGATGGTGTGAATTCTAATGTCACTGATTTCAGCAATCCTAAGCATGCCCACTTCTCCTTTCTCGAAGTAAGGCCCTTGCTTACCACCAGTAAATGGCTTCTGCAGCTGGACACAGAGGACCCTTCTACTCATGACAGTTGTGTTGACTCTTAAAACTGGAGTTGTACTTTCATCACTTAGGAGAAAATCTTTGAAAGTTAATGGATCTATGGGAAAGAAAAGTAGGAAAATCTTACATAGAAATTCACAGTTCTCCTTCCCCAAAGTGGTTAGTAAAGCAACAGTGTGAGGAATTTTGACTCATGAGTATTACAGAGTCAATTGGGCCTGCAGTGAGAAAGAATAATTATTGTGGAATTAAATTGTTTTCTAAAAGAACAAACAAACAAACGAACAAAAACAGTATGAAGACATATCCATACCTGAAACATGCAGAATATCTGGATAAAGAGTGAATATATCTAACAATCAGTTATAGAAAGTAAAAGCTCTTAAATAGCATTTTGACAAGTAGATATTCCTACAAAGCATCTTCCTATAAATCTCCAGTATACTTTTCTATTATGAGAATTGGTCCCAATAGAGCAGTGATATCTAGATGTAATTTCCAAATATTTACAAGTAATAGCATTTAATGTACTTTTTAAATAGACAGTAATTATATTTTGGTTGGAACTTAAAAAAAAGAAGATACTAATAACTTTTGTAGAAAAGTGTCTCAAGCTATGAAGACTACCTTTGCATGACTCTGGAGTGCTTAGTAGAGTAATTAAGGAAGTGGAACACTAAAGGACACCGGAATTAGTATTAAATTAATCAGAATTATTGACTAGTGTCTCTCTTTGTTGAATGATAAAATGATTGTACTGTTTTTATTTTTTTATTTATTTTTTAAAATATATTTTATTGATATTTTACAGAGAGGAAGGGAGAGAGATAGAGAGCTAGAAACGCCGATGAGAGAGAAACATCGACCAGCCGCCTCCTGCACACCCCCTTCCGGGGATGAGCCCGCAACCAATGTACATGCCCCTGACAGGAATCAAACCCGGGACCCTTCAGTCCACAGACCGATGCTCTACCACTGAGCCAAACCGGTTTCGGCGCTTGTACTGTTTTTAGATGTATCAATAAATTACCAGAGCTGTTCTTTGAATTGGGGGATTGATATTTCATGGAGTCAGTCAGCCTTCCTTATGTTTAATGAGCAAATTGTCAAGATAATTAAAATACATATACATATGAAATAAAGAGACATTTGAAAGCATCAACATAGGACAGACTCAATCCCCTTGTGAGAAGCATGCTGAAGCATACTGCAAATTAACTAGTATTGAGCATTATTTTACTTTCTTTATCTCTCATTTCTGTCATGTTACATGGTGCATATAATATTTATTCAGAGATGGCAAACAATCTTATTTCTTTTACATTTTTGAATGTTTAAATTGCAGTTTATATTTAATATTTTTATTAGATTCAGTTGTATTGCATAGTGAACAATCCTTTTTCTTGATATCAAAGTGCAATACTTCAACTTTGTGACTAGAAAAACAAACTAAAACTAACTTACTTTTTCTGTTCCCATTTTATTTTTACAACCAATTTCTTAACCACCCCTACCTAAAAAGTGTCATCAGATATTTTCATAATACTCTCCATTCTAATTTTTAGTTTATCAGGGTTGTAAAAGAGATGCCACTTTCTTCATTTATTTATACGGACCATGGAACTATTTGTAAAGGAACTAGGACCAGATTTCATGAAGGCTCTAAAGTAAAGAAATATTCTGGAGGAAATAATTTAAAACTGTCGGTCTCTGATTTGGGATGCATTTTCAAACCAACTGGTCTGATACCTTTCCCCAGCCAGTAGCATACCCATTTATATTCATTTATTCAAGGACTAAATCAGTCACCAAGTCTACATATTTTAGTGACTGTTCTAGTGCAGTGCTGATACTGGGACTATAGAATCAAAGATGATTAATTAGTTATAGTCTCTCCCTTAAAAGACAGGGAAGGAGGCACCTGTCTTGCTGGATGTTTATCTCCAGTGACCAGATTATGTTTGGACCAAAATATACTCAATTCTCCCTCCCTCCCTCTTTTCCTTCCTCCCTCTTTCCCTTCCTCCCTCCCTCTTTCCCTCCTTTCCTCCCTTCTTTCCATTCTCCCTTCTTTCCATCTGCCCTCCTTTTCTTCCTCTCCCCCTCTCCCTCCCTTCTATCCTTTTTTTCCTTCCTCCCTTCTTCCCCCTATTTCTTTCCTCTGTCTGTTTATCCTTTTTTTTCTGTTGCTTAAATGAGTGATATTTCAAAAATACAATCACTGTCAAAAAAACAAACAAAACAAAAAGCCAGAACCTAAAATGATTAGCTCATTAGGATTTGACCGAAATTCTTCCATATCTTAGCAGCCCTCCCCTCATGAGGGCAGAGGTTATGTGAATCTTATTTCCCACTGAACCTCCAGCATTAGCCCAGTGACTTGACAGAAGTAATCAATTAATAATTGATATCAAAATAAGTGATTCAGTACATTTTCCACATAGAACAACATTGTCAGTGAAGTAAATAAGAATTGTTATCAATTTGTTGAGAAAATGGTAAATGATGCTGTTTGTATTCTTCTTGAGAAAACAGGTTTGTAGCCCTTTTCTTCCATTATCTGCAAAATCCCTTTATACAGGAGCCCCATTTAGCTTTGCTGACTGGTGCATGAACCGTAACTTGAAATCTCTTGCTTTGTCATAACCATCACGTCTAGAAAGCATGATGGGACTTTCCCATTTCTCTAGCTTTCCTGACCTGGTGAAACTTCTATCAAAACACGGTCTCTTACCAAAACCGATTTGGCTCAGTGGATAGAGTGTTGGTGTGGGGACAGAAAGGTCCCAGGTTCGATTCCGGTCAGGGGCATGTGCATTGGTTGCGGGCACATCCCCAGTAGGGAGTGTGCAGGAGACAGCTGGTCCATGCGATATTTCTCTTTCATTGATGTTTCTAGCTCTCTATTCCTCTCCCTCTCTGTAAAAAATCAACAAAACTATACTTTAAAAAAACAAAAACACAGCCTCTCGCTGGTAACACACTGTGCAGTCTGCAGGACCCACTGGTGGAGGAAACCTAACCCAGTTGTAAATCACAACATGGGAAAATTCTTGCTTAATTTAGAGGACAGGAAAAGAAATAGCTTGTGAGCCAGCAATCAGAAGCACTTTATATCAGAAAGACTGCCCCTTGTATCTGTCAGGGTGAAAGTGTCATTTACACAAAACTTCTTTCCAATTCATTTGGAGCATACAGAGAACTCCCTCCATTCCCTTTCAAATTACCCCACTAGTCTTAGTTTTCCTTTCAAATGTTTCCAAACCACCGGAGCACACCTCATCATAGACTCTCATTGAAATGTAGGATGGAGGTTGTGTCAGATATAACTAATGACTCAAATTATCCCCACCTTCTCCCTGTTGTTGACAGATAGCTAATAAAGGCAACATTGTCATGCCTGCAATTGATCTGTTGAAGCTAGGAGTTGTTTTTTACTTATAAAAATAGAATCTATTTCCAGGGCTGTTCTAAACCAATGATTTAGAGCCCCGATTTCATATATTTATTTTTTAAATAATTCTTCCCACTGCTCATGTAATGAGGCATATTATTATTATTATTATTACAACCACCTGGTTCTGCACAGTGCACGTGTGTCATACATACTGACACTTGGAGAGAAAAGGTATACATATATCTCTTTACCGTTGAGAAGAAAAAAGATGCCCTAATTGTTTTCCACTGTTGCTTCTATTTTAAGTAGTAAGGATCTTACCTTGCTTAAGTGTTTCTGTATTAAACATAGATTGTATGAGAAGCTATATACACATAAACGAGGAATTAAGGCTTCAGAACCAACCTCAGATGGGTTGGTATTTGGGCTCCAACATTTGGTTGTGCTGTAAACCACTATCCCCCTTCAAACATTGAAGGAGGTTTCGATGCCATTCTAAGATGTTTAGATTTTCTACCAGAGGCAGCAGAGAGCCTTTGAAGGTCATGGAACAGCAGAGTAACATGGTAGGAAAAAAAGCTTCAAAATAACTTGCAAAGAGGAGGGATCAATGGCAAGGGTCGCTAAACTCCATTCCCTCTGGACACACAGAAATGCTCTATGTCAGGCACTGTTGATTCCTCTAGTCTTATAAACAGTGCTGCAAATGACTGTGACGATTGAATGACTGACCGACATACCCAGGTAAAGAAAGAAATAAGATGAAATGGGGACATGTGGACTGACCCCTGAGAGTTCAGGACAGGGTGTACAATATTATCTTCAATGACATATATTTATATTTTGAGACCTAGTGGAATAACATTCAAAATTTGATCCGTGCCTTATGTAATGGTTTATTTTATTTTATTAGTATTTTCTTAATTATAGCCTCCATTCTGACTTTATTAACAGTTGCTTTGACAACAGTTGGTAGGGTAAGCATTCCCCAGCTAGACAGAATATCTTTTCCCATAAAACTTTCAAGTAAAGAATACACAGTTATCTGCATAAGCTGGTTTAAACATTCTAACTTTCAAATTCCTATCAACCCTTTCATTGGGAGAACACGCTTTATGTTCTTTCCCTCTAATTGTACCCCATGCCAGGGTCTCACCATGGATTTAGGTGCCACAATTAATGGGGTTCCCATGTGAAGGGGTCCAGAAACTTATCTTCTCCACCTCCTGACCATTTTCCCCACTTTGGTGCAAGGCTCAGTGAGGAGTCCAGTCTAGGAACCCTGGTCCTTTTGCTAGTCTTCACCTTGGTTCATCTCCCTAAGCATTGCTTGAAGCAATTGTGCTTTGATTTCTTGTTAAGATGTTTGAATCTTGGCTTTCAAAATGTATCCCAATCACAGTAAATAAAGCAGACTTGTTGGGGCTCTTTAATCCTGGAGAGTCAGTAGGGCTTCCTTTTGGCCTATACTACCCTGGGTTATACTATATTAAACTTGTGTTCAATTCCCATCAATGTCCATTTTATTCATACCTAGCCATCAGTGGTGGGTGTTCCGGTGCAGGGCCAGGGTTGCTGTGGTTGGGGTCCCAACATTGGCTCCTTCTCTGGCGGGCTTGGTGGCATGGATTCTGGGCATCTCCATCAGCTGAGATTAGCATAGGCAAAGACTCAGGGAGTCCTTAGTGGCAAAAGCTTTGGATATCCCTGAGAGTCACAAAGGCTGCTGGAGTTCTTGGTAGTGAAAGCTGCTGAGGTCTTCTGTTCTCCTTTTTCTCCAAAGGGGGAGGCCACAGCCTAGGCAATCCCTTTTGGCACCACGCTGTGCGGGACTGGGGGATGGGCTGACACAGGCTGCCTGTACTTTCCTATGTAGCCCCCTTTGATTTTTGTGCTCTTCTGGGTTATTATAGTTCCCACGTTGTCCTCCAGAGCTCCCTCGGAGCAGTTTTCATCAGTAAGCAGCTGGTAATCATTGTTTTTCTGAAGTTGCAGGTGATGGACCTCCTAGTCCGCCAATCGTGCTGATGTCATGCTCCTAAATGTGTGCTAATTCTTTTATGTGTGTCAGAAATAAAGATGGTCCTTAGGGGACAGGGATTTGTACATGGTAATGACTGTAGCTTTCATGGTATTCAGTTCAACTGGGACAGGCTAGGGCAGGAAAACCAGCTGGCTCTGCTTTCTCCAAAGGCACCCAGGACTGTCCTTGATACTGAAATTTGGCTCAGGAGGCTCAGAGGACAGAAATTTGAGGAAATGATGAAAGGTAGAGGAATTTCTTCTTATAGAAAAAGATAACCTCTGTGTGGTTCCAATTTTAGTCTATGTGCTGCCGAAGCGAGCACTCATGTGATGGTTTAATAATTAAGTATTGAATCAACTGTGACCTCCAAGCAATGTCTCAGATCTGGAAGGCAGGAGGAGTTTTGAGTTATAACTTTCTTTACAAACTTCCCTTTCTACATTTGCATGAAATTTGGAAATAGCAGCACAATTAAGATCAGGTAACTTGGAATGAGGTGGCTTTAGCTGGCTGCAGAATACAGATGTGACTTCATTACCCAGCTATGAGTGCTTTTCCTCCTGCAGAGGGAGGATTTGGGATATATTGAAAGTACTTTCTGTAGTAGGAGCACTGAGCCTGGGAGATTCTATCTACACAGGAGCTCATTTATTTAACCCGTATATAAATGCCTCAGACGGACATGCGTCCTCTTCTCTCTTTAATGCTATCTGTGCTCTCTCTGAATGACCAAGTAGACAGTCCCTGAAGTGAATAATTCCCAGGCTTCTGTTTCCATGACCTGTTCTTTCATAGACATGGACTTGGCCATGTGACAATCCACTCATGACCTAGGTATCCCCAGAGTCTTTGCCTAAGCAGAAAGGGCTCAACTTCTTGAACCCCAGCCAGTGAAACACAGAAGTAATGGCAAGATTAGCAATGGGCTGGGGAAACCGGCAGCCACTTTTGGTCATTTTAAGCAACGTGTGTGTTCCTCCCACATTCTCCACATTAGCTATTTCTGTTGTTAAAAGTCTCACTGGGGGCGAAACCGGTTTGGCTCTGTGGATAGAGCGTCGGTCTGCGGACTGAAAGGTCCCAGGTTCAATTCCGGTCAAGGGCATGTACATGGGTTGCGGGCACATCTCCAGCAGGGGATGTGCAGGAGGCAGCTGGTTGATATTTCTCTCTCATCAGCGTTTCTAGCTCTCTATCCCTCTCCCTTCTTCTCTGTGGAAAATCAATAAAATGTATTTTTAAAAAAAGTCTCACTGGGTACTATGTGGATTTGCTTAAAATTCCTCATGGCCATCAATATGTCTGGGTCTTCTCTTTCCCTTTGTTAGCCTCAACAGACAACTGTTCTGAAATCACATTTCTGGAAGCCCTTGACTGGAAATTGTTGAGAACAGGCAGAAAGAACAGCACGTAAGAAGAAAAAAAAAATAGAAGAGCTTCTGTGACATTTGCAAAATTGCTTTTCTTTCTGATTTGGTTGGGAAAACTATTTTTCAGATGCTAGGGAATTATCATTTCTCGCACACTTCTTGGAATAATATACTCTGAGCCAGGAAGGACTTAGAGGTGATGTTCAGTGCCCTTTGTGTGATCAGGAAATTGAGGCCCAAGATAAAGAACCTGCCCACAGCTGCGGCTGCAAAGTCAATCAGTGAAAACAGGAACTCAGCAAGCTATGCTTCATTTGCTATGTTTAAAATTCATCCATTCATGTATTCATTTGGCCATCAACTGCCTATTGAACAGCTACTACGTGGGAGGCACTATCAGGACACTGAGAACACAGTGGTAAACAAAACAGACCAGTCTCTGCCCTTATACTTGGGATAGATGTCAGGACTTCTTGTTAGTCAAATTGTGTCAGCATTGTCTAGGAGTTTGATAGAAATGCCAAGTCTCAAGCCCCACTTCACATCTATGGAATCAGAATATCCTTTTAAAGAACGTCTTCTGGGGTCTCTTACGCATATTCAAGTTGAGAAGGTGTAGAGAAAATAATGTGAAGGAGGGACATGGGAAATGTTCCAGGAAGAGTGGGGAGTGAGGTAAAAGGGTCATGTGAAGGCAGAGTGCCCAGGTCTGTGTGGGCCATTTGGAGGACGTGCTCTTTTGTCCTGAGTGGGCAGGAAATCCTAGAGAGGGCTTGGAGCAAAGCCTGGAGTGATCTGACTTAAATACAAATTATAAGGAGCACAGCTTTCAATGTTAGGCGCATAGAGAGGGAGGGCAATGGTGGCTCTCAATGGAGGATGGGCTACTATGAAGTGCAAGGAACTTCTGAGGGTGCTGGAAATATTTTAATTTTTTAAAATATTGTTGAAAGTATTACAGATGCCCACCCTATTGTCTGTGCCCAGGGATTATGCTTTGGTTGTTCTCTTCCCAATCCCCCCCCCCCACACACACACACACACCCGCCCCAACTTCCCTCTGAGAGTTGACCTTCTGGTCCATGCTTCTATGTCTCTGGATCAATTTTGTTCATTATATTCCACATATGAGTGAGATCATGTGACTGTAATAAGAATACAACAATGTATATTAATTTGTCCAAACCCATCTAATGGTGCCCTCACAATGAGTACATTCTATTATATGCAAATTATCTCAAAAAGTAGAAAGGCACATTGCAACCAGGATAGAACTTAAATTATGTGAAAGAAAAAAAAGCAGGCGAGAGTAAAGCTGTTTCAAAGTATAACAGCTGAAACCAAACTTCTTTCCAAACTAAGGGAGAAAGGGGAGGTGTGGCATAAAACAAAACCATATATTATAAAAGAGCATTCCAGGACCCTAGAAAGCTTGGGAGTTGGCTGAATAAAATAATGGAGAATCCAAAGTGATACTGAAAGGAAGAAACACACAGTCAGCATATAGAAGACAGATTCAATTATGCTTCCATTTCTATTACTTCCTAGTTTTATAACCTTGGGGAAGTCACTTATTCTTCTTGGGAAGGCAGTTTTCTCTTCTTTCGATTAGTGATCTGGGTACTTGTTTCTGCTTTTCTATTTAAAGGTCATGTGCAACATAAAAGCTGGGAAGTTGCTTTGGAAATTAAAAGGTGCTTGCATACGTGGAAGTGGTTGCTAAAATTTTCTTCAAGTTGTACTCCTATCAGTGTGACAAGAAGCTGGAAAGAACTCAAATCACCAGGCATTATGGACACTGACCCCCAATAAAGCATGATCAGTGTTTGCAGATGTTCCATGCAAAAATACTCTTTATTCCATGAAGTGTTCCCAAAACAGGTATAGCACGTGCACTTCAAATGCATCCATTAGGTAGTCTTCTTCTCAATAAAAGACAAAATGGTGAGCCCGCCTGGTGTTGCTTAGTGGTTGAACATCAATCCATCAACCAGGTGGTCAGTGGTCACTATTTTATTCCTAGTCAGGGCATATGCCTGGGTTGCAGGCTCTATCTCTAGTACGGGATATGCAGGAGGCAACCAATCAATCATTCTCTCTCATCATTGATGTTTCTTTCTCTCCCTCTCCCTTCCTCTCTCTCTGAAATCAATAAAACAAAATATATCTAAAAAGACTAAATAGTTGAAAGGCAAAAACATGTTTCATAAAGAGAGGGCATGGGTCACAAAGTTAAAAGTCACTAAATAGATTTAGTACAAACTTTTACATTCATGTCCCCATTAACATTCTCTTGAGCATCTGGCACTGAGCAAGATGTGGAAGGTTATACAACGTGGTTAAAGCACAGTCTCCATTGCCAAAGAGATGGTAATCTGGAAAGACGAATAATATATGTCTGAAAATTATTTGAATGCAAAACCATATTGTGGAAAATATTGTAAAAAATGTTTAGGGCAATGGACTTATAAAAGGGAATAAACACTTGCCCTTGGAAGTGAGAGAGATGGTATTCAAAGTGACGGTAAGGAATGAGTAGGAATATGTTGAGAACAAGAAAGGCATCCCAGGTGGAAGAATAGATTGAGCCAGGTCATGGATTCGGGAAAATACAAGGTATTTCTGGGATGATATACTGGTCAGTTTGGCTGGGAGGGAGTTTATATTGGGGGCATTAATGTGGGAGATCAGGCTGAAGAAGGTGAATTGAGGATAAGCCCATGGAAGGATTTATGTGCCAGGCTTTCTTGGATGGAAATGAAAAACCACTGGTGGTTTCTGAGCAGGACTGGGTATGACTCAAAGTGTGTCAGTGGAAGGTGAATCTGGCAGCTCTGTTGTGTATGCACTCATACTTGGAGAGGAGAGCTAGCGAGGCCAGTTAGAAAGCAGATGCAATGGTCAAAGGGAGAGAAAAAAAATAAGGATTTGAACTAGTATAATATGTGTAGGGATAGGTGGTAAATATAAATACAAGTTATATTCGTATATTTGTCCTGGCTGTTTCTTATTTAAGCTGTATGTTTGTAGGAAATGACTAATGTCATACACCTTCGTGACAATACATTGGTATTAAAAATTGGCTGGACTACGAAACCTATTGGATTGGGGTGGCAGGAAAGAAGAAGTATCCAAACAGAAGCACATTTCCATCCAAAATGAAATACCTTGGAAGAGTGCATTGAGTAAACAACGATGGTGGACTTACTTTTAAGACATACTGATTTAGTATTGCTAGTGGAACAGCTAATATTACTGGGTATTTCTTCTATACTGTACAAGTTCATGTGTACTTTCCTATTTAATTTTCAAAATGATTTTGTGATATCACACCAGTTATTACAGACAAAGAGGTTGAAGCTCAATAAGTAACCTGCCTAAGTTTGCAAATATTCATTCAAGAAGAAATCTAAATATTGTATTATTTGTATGTCACCATTGCAAAACATATTTTGCATATAACTGTAAATGGAATCCACATGGTAGTTTTACCTGAAGTTATTGAAAAATGAATTTCTTCCCCTTCCTAACATGTCGCAGAGCATTAAAAAATCGATGCAGCCGAAACTGGTTTGGCTCAATGGATAGAGCGTTGGCCTGGGGACTGAAAGGTCCCGGGTTCGATTCCAGTCAAGGGCACGTACCTTGGTTACAGGCACATCCCCAGTAGGGGGTGTGCAAAAGGCAGCTGATGGATGATTCTCTCTATCCATGTTTCTAACTCTCTATCCCTCTCTCTTCCTCTCTGTAATAAATCAATAAAATATAAAAAAATCGATGCAACGTGTCTGCATAGTCTTATAAACTCTAGAAAGCAGGGATAATCTCCTGGTCCAGTGATCATTTCTACTGTACACCAATGGTTCATTCCAATGAATGTGCCTAGTATTTGTTAACATGATCCATTCACAAATTACTTTCTAAGCTGTGTTTTGAAAATAAATCAGGATTCATGATTTTTTAAAAAAAACACACATATTGTCAAGAAAACCACTGAAACTACATGGGAACGTGTATGATATACTTAAGTTCTGGGAGGAAATTAATGTAACACCACTTGTGTCTCAAAGCTCAGTCACCTCCTTAAGTACACAATTGCTACAAATATAAGTGTATTCAGAACATGGCTGACAAATCTGAAGTCTGTGGCTGAAACTCGCAGTTGATAATATTATGATAAACAACATGACCATTGTTGTGTTCTGGCTGTTTCTTATTTAAGCTGTATGTTTGTAGGAAATGACTAGTGTCATAAACCTTCGCGACAAAAATAAAATTTCTATTTTTTCAAGTAAGTGGGTTTTGTATGCCATAAAAAAATGAGTTCTTTTGAATTCAGCTGAGTTTTTCTGAATATTATTTTCTGGCAATGGCTTTGTCTTATCTTTACTCTGCTGCTTCCAGATAGCATAATTTGCTCTACATATCTGAAGATTTATAATTGCGCCTCCTAGGCAGAAATCAAGGATGGGCATTAATTAACAGTTATGGGTGAAATGGCCCGCTGATAAAACAAATACATACCATTCTACAATAATAAACTCAATTCCTCTCTGAAAAATCTGCAATGGCAGGCTGTCACTTCACAGAACTTTCTCATTTCCCCAAACTTGTAATAAAACCAGCTTATTGTTTCTTCAGGCTACTGAGCATTGAGTAGTTTATTTTCTGTGCTCCTTCTGTCTGCCCATGGCTTGCTTTTGTGTTCATTGAAGCCCTCCAGCTAACTCCAGGATGATTATATTTTTTTAAATAAACAACTATGATACTGTTGGGCGTGGCTATTATCAAAGGAAGGATCTAATTGCCATCTCAGATTCAGAAACAGCAGTTATTCCTTATAAAAACACAGGAAATTACTCTTGCATGGAGGCATGTCACATGCATTATAAAAGCAGCGCCTTTTTGGTTTAAATAGTGACACCTTTATTGGTCCAGCTTTACTAGCTGGGGACTCAGAAGTCATTATTTGTACTTTTCCAGCCCATTTTCACCTGACTCTAGATTCAGAAGTGCCATTTCTAGAATCCACCCCAGAATGTCCTCATGCATTCATTTATTTTTTCACCTCCCTACATAGTCCGTCTTGATGTTTTCCCTCGTCTCCTAAACCCACATTCACCTGTGCTCCTCTCCAGCCTTGTCTCCATGCTGCACTGAAAGTGTTTTCACATTAACTAGAGCATCAGGTGAGCCCCAGGTTTAACATCCTTCTTAGCTTTCATTGCTCTGAATAGCAAGACCAAAACCCTTGAAGGCCCTGCATGTTCTGGCTCCACTTATTTCTCTAGATCATTTGCTACCCTTCTCCCATTCTCTGGGAGGAGGAGATCCCCTCCATCGAGACTGATCCTTCTCTTCCATTTCTTCTCTTGGTTAAGCTTTTCGTCTGCCATCGGGTCTCACTGCAAATGCCAGTTCCTCAGAGAAGACTTCCTAATGCCCCACAACCCTGCTTCCAGGATCCATTTTTATCTATTTATTTACATCTATCTATCTATCTATCTATCTATCTATCTATCTATCTATCATCTATCTATCTATCTATCTATCATCTATCATCATCATCTATCACCTATCATCTATGTATCTATATCTATCATCATCATGTTAAATGTACATATTCAATAGAACTGAATCTCTTAGCTTCAAAGCAGTTATTTCCTTTTGTTCATTTATATTTACTTGAGTCGAGTTTTCACCACTAGACTGTAAACACCATGAGAACAGTGGCTATATGTGGTATTGCTCAGTTTTATAAGCTCAACACCTAATTCAATGTCTGGGCTTTTATAGATATTAGTAGAATAAGTTGATGGGTTTTGCTGAGCTCTGAATGTTGATCAAGAAGTAACCATTGGCAAAATATTAGATTCCAAGGAAAGGAGGTACTTTAACATTTCTCAGCAAGTGGTTCTCAGTGGAGCAGGGAGGGAAGGAAGATAAAATTCCTGAAGACCAAAAGATGTTAAAAGGGGAATGTGCAGGCCAATGAAGCACATGAGTGAGCCTATTCCCTTAGCTACTGTTATCTTATGTTGGAAACAGATAAAGTGGAATCGAAGAAGAATGTCTAGGCCCAGGTTGGCAGTGCTTGCTTTTAAGTATTCTCATTTTTGGTAGCAAGTTTCTAGTGAAGAAGCAGAGGACCTGTTCAGGACCCACTGGAAGGTCCAGATGGCCAAGGAACTGTACAATGTTTGATTGTGATTACTAAACCAAGCCCTGACTCATACTCTCCCCCCTCCCCAAACCTCCCTTCGTTCTCTGGACCATCAGGGTATTTTGAGTATATTCTTAGAATCAAACTTTAAACCAGTGTTTTCCCTATAAGTTTTTCCCCCTATGATTTCTTGTGTACCTTACATACAATTCATCATGCATAATAAATTAAAAGAACAACTCCCTGCAGGTAAGTGGTTGGAGAATCTGAACTGATGGTTTAGTCTCTTTGTCTTTATCTCTAGTTCTATATCAACTTGAATCTCTATTTCTCTGTGTCATGATACTGATTTTTTTTTAACCAGGATCAGATAAAAAGAAATACCCATCAGCTTGGCAGTTTAGTTATTATAACCGGGAATGATATGTGGAATGGACACAACACACACATTAACAAGTTGCACAGAGTAAGATATGTGATAACAGGAATAATTGAATCAAGTGTAATTTCTTAAACTATTAGTGACTGCATTTCACCACAAATCACTCATAAATGAATTTTTTTCTTGCAAAATTGTGGGTTTTAAATTTAGTATAACTGATGGGTAAGGATTTTACCTTCAGGTCGACTGTAACTAATATCATGGGGGGGTGAGGGAATCTCTATCTCCTGGAAGCAATCTACTGTTAGGTCTCATTCACTGAAAGATAAGAGCAGTATAGACTGGTTTGAAGAGAATAAATATCCTCTGAAATGTTTTCTAATTTACAAGTAACAGTTTTTATGTTTATGGAAGTTTATTTTCCTTCTTGGCTTCAGCCAAAATATATACTCAACTTGCCTTTTTGATGGTCATCATTTCTTCTA
The DNA here is from genome assembly GCA_963924515.1 of Vespertilio murinus. NCBI lineage: Eukaryota > Metazoa > Chordata > Mammalia > Chiroptera > Vespertilionidae > Vespertilio > Vespertilio murinus. Next base: position 65,181,534 of record OZ004709.1, read on the forward strand.
AAGGTGTAACAGAGGTGTTTTATTTGGAGAGTGTGACCCTTTAGTTCCTGTGCACACCTGCTGTTTTCCTGCCCCTGTACCTGGTCCTTTTGCCTGAGGGCTGGGGAGTGTTACTGGGTAAATACCCAGCTTCTCATTCCTGAGGTTCCCATTCCCCATTCCCAAATGATGAAACCCCAGTGTCCCACAGTAGTCCCCATTGGCTCCCTTCCATTCTCTTCCCTTCCCTTACTCGCTGTCCCATTCCCTTACAAGTATTTTCTGAGATTAACTCCCAAATGACCTACTTATGCTAGAATCCTTGTTGCAAGCTTTAGATTTTTCAGTAAAAGAAAATATTTCGGGTTTCTGTAAGAATGTCTACTTCTGAGGTGGAGAGTGGGAGACCCAAACTGAGAGGGAGAGTCTTGGTATTCATGAAAGGCTATAGTTAAAAGGAGATTTGGTTCTTAAGCCAGGTTAGTAAGACCGTTATTTCTAACCAATTATATAGATATTTGTGTCTGTTAGTAAAAACCTGCTTCCCAAACTCTCTGGAGGGCATGACCACTGCCCTGGTCACCAGTCCCTCCCCATGATTCAGCAACTAGTAGTTAATATTGGCCATAACAGGAAGTTCTCAAGGATTGCCATATAGGCACCAACTTTCCTGAATGATTAGTGTGCTTGTTACATGGACAATGCTTTTAGTATTGTTTCTGGTTAATTTGGCATCTTCCATACCTGGGTTTAAAGTAGAGCTCTATCTCTGATGACTGTATAGAGAAGACTTTGAAGTTCTGTTCTGTTTTATATTGGATATTTGCTATTTGGCATATATGTGTGGTGCATTGAATTCCAGGCCCAAAGCCAGGTGCCAGAGCCATTACCCTCCCTACCACCCCAGGCATCAGACATTTAACATCTGGTCCTTTACTCCCAGCTCCCAGCCCAGGTTGTAAATTTTACAGCTATTAAAGCGGTTTTATGCTGATTTCATGGTGATTACATATTAATCACCTCAGGGAGATATTGAGAATTCAGAATAAACTTAGGTTGGTGAACAAAGAGGCGAGGTGTCCAAATGGCAGCTATTCCTGAGCTTCATCCTTCATCAATTTGAGAATCGCTGAAAACAGTCTGATTTACTGTATTAAAAAAACAGTCATAACTGTATTCTGAGGAGCAGGGCTGAAGCTTTAGAAGCCACTTTGTCTCAACATGCCCAAGTGGGGGCCACAGATAAATCAGTTACCAGAATCAGAGGGATTTTGTAGCCTGAGTGCCTCTTACAGTTTCCTGTGACAGAGTAGTTACAAAATTCAAAAGGCACACTCCTACAAGTGTGAAAAAGGCAATTTTGGGGTTGATTTTGGTTTCTGCTATTGCAAGACAGGATTTAGAAATAGTTCTCACTATTTACATTTGCTATTGAAGTTTTAATGAAATTCCAAAAACTTCAGTGAACAAGTGTCAGTAAATGATGTCAAGTTGGAATAATTTCTTGAAATAAAGCAACAATTTTGTGTCCAGAAATCTTGTTTTATGATTTCAAGTTCTCAGTCCTTGAAGGTTCTTTATTTTTTAAAACCAGATTCTTGTATATGTAAGACTACAACTTTTATCCTCTTTGTTTCTGTGAAAATTACTTTTTTATCTTGTCTGTAACTGCTGATAGTATTTGGGGGAATGGAAATGTTTAAAAATAAAAATAAAGAAAAAGTTAAGCAAATGAGCCCAGAAAAACAAAATAGGAACCTTAACAAAAGTATTTAATAATCCTCCAAAAGATATTCTATAACGATATACTCATTAAAGTGACTAAAATAAATAAGAAATACTAATAAGACCAAGTGTTTGCAAAAATGTTTAATAACTAAACTCTCAGGCAATGGTGACAGAAAATATAACACTTCTTAGGAAAAAATTTTGGTACTTTCTAATGATGTTTAAAAGACATCCACCTATCCTCTGATCCAGAAATCCTAGGTATTTAACTAGAAAAGGTAAAACATACTACCACAACCATTTATAAAAGAATATTCATAACACCTTTATTTATAATAGTGTAAAAATGGAAACAACCCAAATGTCCACTGATTAGTGAACAACAAATTATGGTATATCATATAATGGAATACTACTCAGGTATAAATAGGAATAAAATACTGATCCATTCCACAAAATGGAAAATCGTGTTTTCTAGGAGAGTTGAAGAGACACAAAAGAGAACATACTCCATAATTCCATGGAGAGAACTTTCTAGAGAAGTGAAATGTTTTATACCTTGATCCAAATGATTTCATGGTTTTATGCAATTGCCAAATTAAGCTTTGCATTATCTGTGTATAAATTATACCTAAATAAAGTTCTGTTGACACTAGCAAAAGCTATTGTTTAGCCTCTGAATTCTTGTTTGAAAATATTGATACTACCTGTTGTTTTCCCATATTACCTCAGAAGCTAAATTCAAATTCACCATACAGCAGGATCTTCTTTATGTGAAATCACTAAGACATGTATTTTTGCATTAAGTAAACTCTCCCTCTTTGATTGACAAGCCTTAAAAACAATTTTGTGGCAAATTCTCTTGTGATTACTTCTTTCTTTTGGTGGCATCTCATATTGGCCATTTTCTCATGTGACATTGATACAAATTTCCCCTCCGCATATTTAATATTCTTTCAGAGTAGCTGAACAAGTATTTTCTAAACATTTGGACATTTCATACTTTAGAAAGACTGCATTATGTGGAATGTACCATAATTCCCTTTTACTTGTATTTTTTTCCATCCCTTTTGCATAATACCACCCAATGGGTAAAAAAGTCTTTGGGATTTGGGGTAAAGCAAAATAATTAAACTGGGGGAGAAGACACAAATGTTACCATAGGATCAGGTTGAGGAAAGCTGAAGGACACCTGAATGATTGGACACATTAGCTTTGAAAGAATTTTCTACTCCAACATTAACCTAGATGTTTAGATTATTTATAAGTAAATCTTTGGTCATGCAAAGATGGGCTTTCCAGCATATCAACAGACATTTATGGTCACTCATTAAATTTCTTTTCATTTATAAAATCGTCTTATGACTCACTGTCTCTTACATATAATGATTTTTTTAAATTCTTTCTGAAAATATGTACTTATTTTGATGGAATAGAGAAAATTTTCTTCATTTTTATTGTTAAGAATTATCTTAGTTGTCAGTGACTATTTGGGGAAGAAATGGAAATTATAGTCTGTTTCTTTCCAACTCAAGTAATTTTCTGGTGCTTTTGATGGAGCCCTGACAATCAAATAGCTCCTGTAACATTTATGATAAGATCATATGCCATATTCTACCCTGACATATGTGGTGGCCCTATCTTATCATTAAAACAAAATGTTTATACTTGGTTTTCACAATGGAAATAATTGCTTAATGAGAATTGAAAACTATCAACTTATAGAAAGTGTGAATGCATGACCTTTCTAGAGAATACATAAGACCAACCAGGAGGGAGAAAGTGTGCCCTTGAAGGTGTTGCCTCTAAAAGCTCAAGCCAAGGTCCCTTCCAACTCACATCTCCAGTCTCATCTTTTTGCAACAGTGGTTCTCAACCTTGGCTGCTCATTGCCATTACCAGGGGTGCCTTAAAAGTTCCAATATGCAAGTCCTGCTGGTCAGGCCCCACTCTAGGATTCTGATATACTCGTGCTGTGGAGAAATGTGGGCTTGGGGAATTGAAAAGCTGCCCAGTGACCGAAATGTGTGGCTACCTTTGAAAGCTGCAGCGTTACGGGGAGCAATGCTTTACCTGTAGCCAGGTACAGCAAGGATGTACCTGGGGACTTTGGGAATGGGAAAAGTACATAAGTCTCAATAAGAACCAAAAGCAGGCTAAGTGTCCCTGGCTCTTCAATCCGTTTCTCCCTCTTGTTCCATATTTAGGTAGGAACTGTGCCAAGGCAATCTTGTTTGCTCTGGCCGCGTGGTAATAATGTGTGCCTGAAGCCAGCCCGCCTAACAGAATGGTGTGCAGTCTTTTTGCCAAACAGTACACTGACTCCTCTGTGGACATGAAATTGATCTTTCAAAAAATGGTGGCATTTTTATTAAGCATAACCCCAATTTAAATATAACCACTGAAATCCTAAGCAGTTAGGCAGTGTGGCTTCACATGGGGGTAATCTTAGCATTAATAATACCTGAAATGAAATAACTTCTAGAATATTTCTAATATCAGATTCCCACCTTTGGTAACATTTTGGGTGATACATTGTTTTTACTAACCAGAATAAATTTTAAACCAGGAAAAGTACATAATTGAGGTCTGGCTTTATGAAGTAAACAGTCTTTTGGCTTTATGAGATACATGTTTGTGACTAATCTGTGGGTCATTAATGGCATTACCTCTACCACTTGCATGAAATTATACCTTCTTAGTGGCTTGGATTGTACAAACCAAAGGTTCCTATAAGACTTGTAGCTAAAAATTAAAAAAGGAAAGAAAAAGGAGTGTAAATATTATGGTAAATTACAGAGTAGGAAGGTAACCAATCCTATAAAATAAGAGAAGAATATGCTAATTATCTGTTACACCATGAGTTGTAACCATCAACAGAGTAAGGATCTGATCACAGATCTGCAGGAGGGTAGGGCACCAAACTACAAGTGGGCAACGGAGAGCTATAGGAGGGGGCAGGGCAAAAAGCAAGCAGGAGGTGGAGAGCTACAGAAGGGGGCAGGGAAGCAAGCTATGGGGGGGGGGCAGAGGGAGCTACATGGGGACAGGGCAGTGGGCAGAGAGCTACAAAGAGTTGCAGAGAGCTACTGGTGCATGAATTCGTGCACAAGGTTACTAGTTTATAGGGGTTACTAGTTAATTGGAAGAATCCTTCTGTCAATTGGTAAATAAAACTTGCATTTATTCATACAAGATATTAAAAAGCTTGCTTACAAATTAGAAAGCAATTCTAGTTTTTCAAAACTGGTATGGGGGAATAGTAAGTAGCATAGCTTTATGAAGAAAAACAAATCATTTAAAAGGTATCATTTGAAAAATAATTTAGTTCTTATCTATAAGGACTGAGGCTTGAGCTAGGGCAAAGGAAATAAAGACCCATCATTTCCCTCTTCCAACTTTCAATTTCCTTTTGGTTAATTTCATTGTCCAAACTCAAAGGGAAGCCTGAGGTTGAATGAAGGTTGACTGAGGTCTGTCCCCTGGGGAACAGAACTCTGTCCCCTAAGGCACATAACAGGGTGGGGAAAGTTGGAAACTGGGTCAGAGTGGGCAAATGGAAAATATACAGTATGTTTGCTCAGCCAGTATCCTTGCCCTTCTTTTCCTTCAGCAACATACCCCATTTTTGCTCACAGTGGCAATGTAGTCAGTTAAAAGAATCGGTTTGCCCATGTGACTAATCTCTGACCAATGTGATATAAGCAAAAGTTGTATGGTGAAACTTTAAGAAAGATTTTTTTCAAGAGAGCATAGACAGGAGGTCTTGTCTTTTATCTTCCCTCCCTTTCTCCTTACTGATGCCTGCAATGCAGAGGTCAAGGTTGATGCTCCAACTGCCATTTTGGACCATGAAGCAGCCTTGCAGTTGAAAGTTGTTGCTAAGCATGATAGAGCAGAAACTTACAAGGGGCTTCGGTCCCCAGTGATGGAAGCCACCACACCAGCCCTCAATCCCTATTCTTGGCTTGTTCTACAAGAAAGAATATAAACCTTATGTTTCTAGAAAATAGTAAAAAATAAAACTCAATAGTTCAAAAGTTTCATCTTTTTATTTGCTTCCAGGTATGTAATTAAAATATGATGTAGGTGCTTTAAAATTATTATTTCTTTTTTATGTATTTTTCTTACTGAAAGTATTACAAATTTCTTCCTTTTTCCCCCATTGACTGCCTCTATCCTGCTCCTAGCCTTCCCCACTAAATTATTATTTCCTAATTTTGTAAGTTAGTTTTAGGACACCAATCTGTTTGTAATTTTACATAGTATAGTTGACTGCCTTACACTAGGCCACCGTCTGCTATGAGCTATATTCGTTTGAGATGAAGCTTGTGCCTTGTCAATCGATGGAGACATCATTAAATATAGAAATCGTCTGCTTAATGTATCAACTGAGTGAATGAACCAAGCACCCCAGCTTATCTCAGCATTTCAGCATGTGAACTAAATGCACACTTCAAAAACGGTGCTTGTTTTCCATAAACATGTCAGTAGGTATTCCAGCACCTTCCAGGTCAAACAGGGTTGGGTAATGATGCACGATTTCTCTTGGAAATTTAAAAGACAACAGTTCTTAGAAATCTCACGAATATGAATGAGATGATCATTATTATTGAAATGTCATCAAATAAACATTATAGTTCCATTGTACACCTGTTAAGCAGTTGTATTTTCCATGGAATATATTTTAGCTCTGTTTTTGCTTGGTTGGTTATTGCTACACTGGATTTAATAAATAAACATTACTGAATTTTCTTGGAATGTTCCTGATGATGTAGCATAAATGTAGTGCACAGTGGGCTATGATGCATGACTACCTACCTTAGTACTTCAGGGCAATGAAGCCTGCTGTAGATTTTCTAGGCCTAGGCCTCACTTACCTAGCTTGAATAGTAGAATATACTAAATCACTTCTGAGTTTTAAGAACCACACACTCAGGAAATATAGTTTTATTTACCAATTGACACAAATCTATATAGAAGACTTTGATACTACCAACATAAAAATAAGTGGTTATTATAATTTTACTGGCATCATTTGTATTTGCAACAGACAATTAATGTAGAATTTCTACGTGGAGAAAACAAGCATGAACTTGCAATTCTGGACCTGCACGAGTTAGCTGGGTAACTTGATTAATTACATCTAGTAATCTAAACTCCGCATGAATTTTAAACAGCTCAGACCAAATATATGCGGGATAAAGTGTTTTGTGTATCACTCTTTGATTGATGGATGCTTTCTCAATGAGGGTACCATTGGCATTCTGGCATGAAGTGAGCTTGACTAGAGCATTGGTCTCATAAACACTGGAGAGAACTTTCAGGCAGCTAAAGACTAGTGCCTTCCAGGGTAGCCTCTTGATTTGTGTGTTTTCAACCTTGACCTCCACAGAGGATGGGTCAAGACTGGGAGCAAACAATGGGAGTTTGGAAAGGGCATTACAGTTAAAGTAAAGGAGGAGGGGCTCTGATACAGGTCTGTGATGATTTCATTTCATCTCAACACCTCTCTTGAACCCTTTCACTCAATCACATTAACAGCTTTTAGCCTAAATTATCCAGACACTCAGATCTCCATTTCATTTTGCCCTTGAAGATAATCTGACTTTTGAGGACAAGTTTTTAAATAGAATATTCTACAATAACAGTAAAATCTTGGTGGAAGCGGAAACTGGTTTGGCTCAGTGGATAGAGTGTAGCTCTACGGACTGAAAGGTCCCAGGTTTGATTCCAGTCAAGGGTATGTACATTGGTTGTGAGCACATCCCCCCACTCCCCGGTGGGGGGTGTGCAGGAGGCAGCTGGTCGATGATTCTCTCTCATCGATGTTTCTGGCTATCTATCCCTTTCCCTTTCTCTCTGTGAAAAATCAATAATATATATATATATATATATATATATATATATATATATATATATTAAGATCTTGCTGGAAGACCTCTCTAAACTCTTGAGGCAAAATCTTCCTTCCAAAGTCAAACATTTTGAATTTACATCACGATGCTCATAAAATTGTAACATCACTGGTATATACCATAAACTGTTTTATTTATGGTAGGTTAAGCAGTAATCACTATTAGTAAGTGGTATATGCTCCTATTTTGCTTAAAAGTTAGTGAATATTGAAATACCCATTTGAAGTTGTTAAAACTTTTTAAAGACACTATGTAGCAGTTGTGACTGAGCAGCCAAAGCTCTGGCTTTGAAGTAAATTTATACTTGAAAAGCAGTTAATGATCAATTGAGTTTTAGATATCACCAAAATTGGGAATCTAGAGTTAGAAGTTCTAAAATGCTGCATTTGCAAAGACATGCATATAAAACTGTGATATTGTTTTAACAACAGACTTTTCTTTAAAAGAACTTCTTCTTAGGTTATCTATCTTCAAAATGGGAGGTCATATATACCAGGGAAACAGGCTGTTCAGGCAATCTATAAAACGCCATCTAAACTCCACATGAACTTCAAACAGCCCAAACCAAATATATGCGGGATAAAGTGTATTGTGGTTGTTGGAAAACTTTAAAATACGAAAAGTTCCCATTACTCTTGGTATTTTTACCTCTGAGAATTTTGTAGCCAAAATTTTGTTTGAACTGAGGTCAAAAATCAGTTACTGTGTGGGCTTTTCTTAGGGGATAAATTTCATGAAAGGGCCTAGTTATTGCAACATATGCTGCCTTCATTTCAAAAGATTTCCTTAAAGCACGCTGATTAAAGCCTAGGGAGAAATAAATTTGTACCTCTCAAAGCTCAAACAAGTACCCTCGGGGCGGGGGGGAGAGGCACTAAGTTCTGAAGCCACATATATAACAAAGAAATACTTCTTTTAGCTTAAAAATGATAATAAATCATTAGTTATTTTTGCTCATTTTTCTTGAAAGCGATTTAAGAATTTTAAAAGGTTCATGAACGTTGGATAAAATACTTCTATTTTTTTTCCCCAAAGGAAAGTTAAATGCTTTATTTTGATGATTTTTTTTTAACAGAGTAGGGACGATTTCAAATGTTCAATGATTATTTTTTTTAAAGTCTTAGTCCTTACTCTACAGTAAGTCTCATATGATGGGTGCCTTAAATTGGATTCCCTAGAGACAGGTTTGGGTACAGAATTTATTTGGAAGGTGATGTCAACACCCATCAACACAGAAATGTAGACTGATACAGGGAAAGGAAGACAGACAACCTTATGTGAGTCATCAAACAAATTGCCACTGTGGACAACTGGAACTTAATCCTACTGGCGTGCTCGGGATGAGAATGTAAAACACAAACCTAGTGTCATCTCATATGAGGGGTCAGGGAGCCTGGGGTATCACTCTTTGATTGATGGCTGCTTCTGGGTTTTGAGGGAGGACTTTTGACTTAACCACTTCCTGCTCATCCTATAACCGGGCCCAATGTGTACCAGCAACAAAGTCCTCAGACAGAGAACTTCAATTGTTTACTCAGAAAATTACTGACCTGCGTACCCAGAAATGGTGAGAACCCAGGAGATAGTGCTAGGACACTGACTGCATCTGCCACAGTGAGTCTGGAAGCTGGCTATACATTCCAACCACAAAGTGACAAATAGTTCACAAAAGAATTAATGTCAGCAGTGAAATACAGATCAGAAATTATCCAAATCCTCCAGTCATCAGAGAAAAGCAAATTTAAACATAATGTGAAACTAATTATTGGCATATTAAGTTGATAATATTTTCAAATCCAAAATGTGATTATTGGGGTGGTTCCCCAGTCACGTTGATTCAGGTATTTTTAGTGCTGCCTCCTTCTCAGAGAGTATCCAGGGGAAGCCTTGCTTTTTCCTCCTGCAGGCTGACAGAGGATATGGAGCAGCCAACATACAAAAGGAAAGACAGTGGTGACTTACAGCATCCTGGGCACTTCGCATCACATCTGTGAAGGAGGAATGGGGGCTCTGCAGCAGGCACTGCTTCTTGCATTTCCTTTTCTTTTCTTCTCTTCTCTCTCTCCCTCTCTCTCTCTCTCTCTTAATATTTTTATTGATTTTTTACAGAGAGGAAGGGAGAGGGATAGAGAGAGAAATATCGACCACCTGCCTCCTGCACACCCCTACCGGGGATGTGCCCGCAACCAATGCACATGCCCTTGACCGGAATCGAACCTGGAACCTTTCAGTCTGCAGCCCAACCCTCCATCCACTGAGCCAAACTGGTTTCGGCAGCATTCCTTTTCTTTTTCTCTGGAGAGGGATGAAGGAGATCTTTAGCATGAGGCATGTTTTGGAGAGGTTTTCACCACCAGAAAGTAGTTACTAAATTTTTGTAAAAAGTAAAATTGTGACAAAGTTTAATACTGTCAGTGTACTGATGGTTTTAAAGTATTAAAATAATTTTAAGAAGCAAGTTGGCATGTGTTTTAGTTGGTAATTTCTATGTACATTAACCTAATGATTTCTGAGAAATACGTATTAAAGAAATTAATCATAACATGAGAAGAGCCCTAGCTGGTTTGGCTCAGTGGATAGAGTATTGGCCTGTGGACTGAAAGGTCCTGGTTTGATTCCAGTCAAGGGCACATGTCCAGTTTGTGGGCTCTATCCCCAGTAGGAGGCATGTAGGATGCAGCTGGTCAATGATTCTCATCATCATTCTCTCTCTCTCTCTCTCTCTCTCTCTCTCTCTCTCTCTCTCTCTCCCCCTCCCCTTCCTCTCTTAAATCAATAAAAATATGTTTAAAAATAAAATAAAAACATGAGAATGGTAATGTCCTACTTGTTCAAAATAATGTAAAAATTGTTAAGTTATAATGTGTTCAAGCAAAGGATATTTATATTAACAGCAAGACTAGAGTTGTAAAGGTAAATATTAGCATGAAAATACTTAAGAGTAGGCCTTCCTTCCCCCAGCTTCCCTCAAATTCCTGGGACCCAGACTGGCTTCCCTCCACCCCAGCTTCATCAGGAAGGATGTCCAGAATGAAGTCCAGAAGACATCCAGTCTAATTAGCAAATTACCCTTTTATTATTATAGATACTTAAGGCAATAGGCAACAGAGGGTGAACTATACAAATGGAGAAAATGACTCAGGAAAGAATTCTTGACACATCCCGACATGAAAGGGAATGGACCAGCAAAGTATAATGAGAAAGAATGTTCATTAAAATAGGAGGAAAACAAGAAAGTGCAAAAAAACTAAAAACTATCAGAAGATAATATTTTCAGTTGAGAGGGATGGCCACTTCTATTGAAAACTGCTGAGCAGCTAAGCAAGATAAGACAGTAACATCATCATTAGGTTTGGCAACGTGGAGGTCATCAGTGATCTTGATGGATGCAACCTCTTTGGTGTAATGAGGACAGCTGTTCAACTAAACACTCAGGAGATGATGTCCTATCAGAAAAGAAACAGCAATGTAGACAGCCTATTCAAGGCCTTTTCCTAAGAAAAGGAACTGAGAAATGGAACTGTATTTGCAGGACGATAGTCTATTAAGAGAGTGCTATTAATGTGTATGGCTGAAGTTCCTTTTAATGCTGTACATTATTCCATTCTGTAAACCTACTGCAAGTTGTATAGATCCTTTCTAAGTGATTGGACATTTGGACTATTTCTGAGTATATTTTGTATTTTAAAACAATACTTTTATAAATTTTCATAAACATCTATTTTCCAAAGTGGTTGTATCAATTTTCACTCCCATCTCCCATCAACAGAGATTCATGGACATGAGACTTTTGCCAAATAATCCTCCTGACCCCTATATAAAATGCCCAATTTCTAAGTGGTCTCACTTTGAGTTTCACTTTGATCTCTGTTAGTCAAGCTTTACTCTGCACTCCCAGGGGCATAAAGAACTTTTTAAATGTTTGTTTGTTGTTTTTCTCTGAGCAAGACTCTCAATTTTCAATGGGTGATTAGAGCAATAGTTTCTTCATGGCTTTTAGACCATGGTCAAATGAAAACAAAGCCAGTGCCAAGAATGCCCTGCCTCTTACAGCCTGTGATTGCAGGGTAATTGAGCATTTACATTTTGCAGTCTGTGGTTGACGAGCATATTTCATGGGCAAAAGAGGAATAAGATAAATGGGGATCTTTTCAGAATTTCCTCTAAGACTTTGTTTTTAAAGTCTGATTCGAGTTTGAAGCATATAGATTAGATCTCAGAAGTCTCTAGCAGTTAGTTTACCCAGGAAAGGAGACAGGATCCAGAGCCAGAGAGCACTCTGCTAAAAATGCTAAGGCTAAGACTAGGGACTCAAAGACAATAGAACATTAGAATCATTAGGAAAAAAACAACAATTAATATGTATGATTCTTAATACTTTTTCACCACAGAACCTTTGGGAGGTATCTCAGTGCAAGTTGCCTAGGAGGCAAGAATTTGCATGAGAGTAGTTTATCTTGAAAGATGTCTCAGGAAATAGTTTTAGAGGTATGGGGGAATTAGAGGTGTGGGGACATGAGTCAGGGAAGGGATGTAGTCAACAAAGGTAATGTTATCATACCAGTTACCACTGTGTCACCCAGAATCCATCTCACTGGAAACTTGGGGGACAGGGTTAAATATAAGCTTCAGAGTTTTTCCACCTGAGCTGCAAGGGAGTTGGGATATTTATCTACTAATCCCTTCAGTCATTGGTTTAGGGCTGTTTCCTGGTGATGTTTATCTGTAGCACTTCCAACTTGCAAGGCACTGAGAGGGCTCTGAACACAGAACAATCATTCTATCCAAAAAGGTACTGAGGCTGGCCGTTAGAAGTCCAAGTCCAAGTGCAATAAGACACATGAATAAGACACCAACAGATGCTTGTGTTAGGGAGGTACAATAGCAGTTAAACACACTTATATCCTCACTACTTATATCTGATACTATGCCAAATGGGGACCTCTCTGCGCATGTGCACAAATGCAATAGAACAAGCAGCATCTTATATTCTTGTATTAATATGTGCAACTGATGAACATCAATAAATTGTGCTTCTTCAAATATTTAGACAAGAAGGAATAGCTGTCTTGGACATTCTAGTAAAGCATTTCAAAACGCCAAGCTTATACTTAGCCCCAACCAGACTCAGAAACAGACAGGGACACTAGACTAGACAATATCTAGAATCCCAACAAGAGTTTTCCTTTTGCCATGGAAGCTGGGTGCCGTGACCACAGAATATGTCAATGGATAGAGTCCTGTGCCTCCTTTGATTCTGTCTCAACTCGGGCATGAACTTGGCAAAGGCAAGTCATGGGGTGTGGATAGAACATTCATTTCATCCTTTGAACTACATCAGGATTAAGCAGTGACCCCATCTTAGGACATCATCTGGATAAATTCTCCTGTTCCAAGATTTTCCATCCATTTGTTGGACAGGCTTGACTCACCATAAGTGGGAAACGTCCTGGCTTTTCTCTGCTTGTCCGAGGGCTAACAGAGGGGATTCACACTGATTGACTTGCTTACATGGTAAGCTGGCTCAGACTTCAAAGTGAAATGTGGATATATAATTGTCTTGATTTGATTTCCCTTTAACCTAACATCATATAAGAGTTGATATCCACCTCACCTCCAGAGATTTTGGTCTATGCTGACTGTTTCTGTCCCTCTATTTTATAATGATTTCAGTCACTATTCTAAACTGTCTGATCAAATTGGTGAAGAAACAAACCCCCCAGCCTCATGGAGGGCACCCATTCATTTGCATATTAATGAAGGCATAAATACAAAAGACTAATTTATACAATATAATAAAAAATACCCCATTAAAAAGCTCACATCTATACATAAAAAGCCTAAGCAACCAGCCTACAGGCTGACCAGCCAGTAGCTATGAGGTGCACTGACCACCAGGGAGCAGACGATCAACACAGGAGCTGCAGTGACTTGGCAACTGTGGATCTTGGGTGATGCACCTGGAACCAGAGATGAAGGAGCCCGATTCTGGGATATGTCAACCAAGTACCACCCTCTTGCCTTCTGGGACCCCTTGGGGGATGTCAGAGATCCAATTTCAGCCCAATCCCCACAGGCCAGGCTGAGGGACGGTACCAGTGCATGAATCCATGCACTGGGCTTCTAGTGCTTTCATAAATTCAGGTGCAGTATACATTTTAAAAATGGTTTATAAATATAATTTCTTTAATTTTATACTTCATTGTTGATCCAATTAGAATGTAAAAAAAAAAATCTGATAGTTGGTGTGAATTTCTGCCTTATTTTCTTTAAAGGCAGTGGGTTAGCCTGTCCTCTTGAAGCACTTAACCTGATTTCATATCTTAATAAAAGAATGCCATTAGGAGTTGAGAGGCTATGCTATGCTGTTCAAGGCATTCCTAAGAGCCCATCTTTGTTATTGATGAAATTCCTCCAGCCTGGGTCGATTAAAGTGTAAAGCAATAAATAAAAGGCCAAGGAGAATAAAAGAACTCTCTCTGACCAGACATTCCTAATTCTAAATATAGTTTAAGAATCCTTTTTTTCAGTTTTACCAAAAGATTTGGAAATAAGACTTAACATTGACATACTTCCAGATAGTCATACTTCCAGATAGTATTTCAAGATGATAATTTAAATTTATTATTTTCTAATATGTGTGTGTGTGTGTGTGTGTGTGTGTGTGTGTGTACTTAAATGATGCAAGATGATTTTAAAAATATTTGGGGAATATGTTTCTATAAAGACTATGAAAACAATTCATTACTCATCTCTCCTGTAGTATTTTTAAGCATTCATGTGTTTTATACAATATATTATCTAGCTAAAGTTAAACATGGAAATGCATTTTCTACTAGTCTTGTTTTAATTTTTAAATTATAGACATCAATGGATAACCATATGTTATAGTTAATAACCATCTACCTCACCTAAATTTCTATCTGAAATTTTAAAAGCTATGTGGGTGGTGAACGAGACCTATAGTTCAATGAGGAGCAAAAAGCACACTGAAGGAAGTAAAAAAGGAATATTGAAAAACAACTTTAATTCTGTAGAACCAGATCATGGAAAGAGAAGAGGAGGTAGAGGTGAAAAACTGAATGTTGATAACAAACACTATTAAGAAATTACACAAAAATCAAATCACGTATCATCTGTAGACATATCAGAGACAAATATTTTTCAGAATCTTGAAAACAACTCTGTTCAGGTACAAGGTAGCTTTAAGTATTCTTTGAGACCTAACAATCTTAACCTGACAAAAGGGAAAAAAAACACATTAAAAATTCATGATATGACATCCCATTTTATTTTATGAGCCTTTGTATTAAAGGGATCTGATGAGAACTGACATTTAAAATTTTTTAAATAAATTTAAATGGCTAAAAGTGAATGCATGGACAAAAAAGTATACTAATTCTCTTCTCTTAGCTAATTTGTAGATTATCAGTTACTTTAGCTTTCCACCTTGTCTTCCCTCTTTGTTTTTTGTTTTCATAGTTAAAATGAAAAGGGTCTCATTACTACTTACTGTTTTTGGTTGTCCTGTGTAAACCATTTGTGCTGTTATATGTACCAGATTCTCCTTAGATCTGGACCATGCAGTGCGTGGGCTGTGGGGTCCTCCGCCTTTGGGGACATGCCTTAAAAAACTGTTCCAGTAACTAATAAACCTGATCCCTTCAGCCTATGGGAATCTCTTTCATCTCTGTATTCTAATAAAGCCTATTCAAAATTAACTCATAATCTTAACCTTTGTAAGCCATTGTAAGTTATTTTTGGTAAACTCATTTCTTTTCCTTCACTGATTAATAGCTTAGTTAGGGCAAGGACAATGCATACTCGTGTGTGTGTGTATGTGTGTGTGTGTGTGTGTGTGTGTGTGTGTGTGTGTGTTTTCTAGACCCCAATCCAGTGGTTGGAACATTTTATATCTGCCATTAATATTTTTGTTGAATAGTCCAACTTCCTTTGGGTGGCATGTGATAGCCATTTCTGTATAATAAATCCTCTTGAGGAAGATTAAAGTGATATTCCAGTGTGTGACATCACAAATGATCACATCTGAGCAACCTTTGATCTGTTGAAGCACAGTGAGAAAAAGGAACAAAGCTGTTGACCCCTCAAAATTAGTAAAAAATATCATCCCCTAAATAATAAATGGGATACAAAAAAAGCATTGATTGGTCACAAGTGCCACAATTAGAAGTTATAATGGAGAACTCATGTAAATGTTTTGCAAGAGGAGGAAATATATTGCCTAAAGAAAGTTCTATGTAAATGTATTTTCATCTAATATTGTTTAAAAGACTGTCCAGACTACAGAAATTAGATTGAATCATTTGGGGAAACTGCTTTTCCTTGTTTCCAGTGATTTCTCTGAGTTTTTAAAATACCATTCTTTTGTTCTTCATCTATTGCCACTGAGGGTTATCATAAAAGAAACCAACCATGACCTGGATTCTGAGAAATAAATCACACTGTTTCTTATTATTTTCCAGGGTAAGTTAAATAAATGACTTAAACTCTTTTTTAAACCCATCTTACATAATCATAATTGAGTAGATCAAAAATAAGATAGTTATTCATATATAGATCTGAGGAAATTTCTTATAGCAATCACATTTTCATGGGAATAAATATTAGCTCTATAGAAATAATTTAATAAATGTAAATCTGGATTCCCAGGCATTATGACAAATGATAGGATATTATTCAAGTTTTTCAGAGCACTTGTTTTCCTTTAGGTATACTTGCCGTTATTTTCTTTGTTAGAAGATTGATTACCTTACTGGTACTAGTTCCTCACCACTACCACACTCCAGTAATCATGCCCTTGGACGTGTAACTGTATAATTGCTTTCCACTTTGGCCTTGGGCTCAGCAATGTGACTCACATTGGGAAATTAGGTGTTGGCAGGTTTTACAGTCACAGAGGTATGGATTTCAGTACAATTGGACTTGTTCTTAGAGTTGCTTGGACACTGCCATGAGAAGGATGTGCCTAGGCTAACCTGCCAAAAAAGGAAGCACATGGAGCAGAACTTAGAATCATAGTTGCCTCAGTGAGGCAATCCTAGGTCGGCCAGCAGCACACTCCCTGCATGTATGTGAACCGGCTTGGTCAACACCAGCCGAGACACACAAACAATCCAAGTTAAATAGCTGCCTATAGTTTTAAGCCCTTATGTGCTGGGGGAATTTGTTTCTTGGCATTGATATGACAATACCTGACTAATGCATCTTAATTGCTCAATATTCACATATATGATTAATCATTTCTAATAAATCCTAAGTATAGGAGTATGTGGATAATAAATAGTAATATCTTGACTATGTTTACAATTATATTTTGAGGCTATGGAATGAAAATAAACTAAGTATACAGTAGATTTTTTCCCCTACAAACTTCTGAGAAAGTTGAACAATGATCTCTTCGTGGTTTTTTTCCCTTAACAAAGAATTGAGCAACTAAAGGACTCCAGCTGGTCTGTCTCTTGAGATCTGTACAATTACATAAAATTTTTCCAACTGATAGTATGACAATAGACTTTATTAACGTGCTGAAAGATGCATGGAAGAAATTGGAACCATAAATATTTATTATTTCTCACTATCCTGTGGGCTAATTAGGCATATCTGGTCTGGGTGGCTCAACAGCAGCCAAGGATGGCCTCATTCAGTGTCTGGGCCCTCATTTAGACTATCTGAGGCCTCTCTACAAGAAATCTTGTATCTTCCAGTAGACTGGCCAGAGCTTATTTACATGGCAGCAGAAAGGCTCTCAGCTGCAAGACTGAGTAAGCCCCAGTGGGCAAAAACTAAAAACCTCTGCTGGCATTACATCCACTATTTTCCCTTTGGTCAAACCCAGAGCAAGGGGGGGGGGGGGCTTCTGTAGGGGTAGGTCACCTTGTAAGGCCATAAGTACAGAGCGGAATCATGGCAGCACTTTCACAAACAGTTCTGGGTTGGTTGGTTTGCATATGAACCTCTAACTGGAGTTGTTTACTATTCTAGGAATCAGCTAGCCCTGGGAGAGGAAGTCTTTCCAAGGTCAGCAAGGCCCCAGGCATCAAAACACTAGAAAAACAGAAAATAAAAAGGCATGGTTAATACAACCCCACTTCAAAATTATATTCCTGAGGCAATAATAGATTACTGTTCTAAGAGAGAGGAGTTTAGGGAGTCCAAACTTTGCATTATACAACCACGCAATTTGGCCCTGTTGATGATACGATGACCACAACAATCCCAAAAGTATTTTTGAGAGGATTTCTGAGTCTTATCTGAAGTTTACATCATTAACTTATTGGTATATTGTCCCCTTTTTGGGATTTTCTGTCCATTGTTCAACATTAACATAGGACCATCTTAGCATTCTGTAGAGTATTTATGCTAAATGTGTGTGAAAAATGTCATGTTCTCTGGATTTATTTTTCAGGGGAAGCAATATGAGATAAGTAAGTTGAAAGCATTGTCAACTTAATACACTTTAATAGTGATTTGGGGGCATCTACTATGCGTCAGGCACTCTGATAGGTCATGAGGGTTTTTTAATCAAATGTCATTTAAGCTCTTATGGAGCTCATAGTTCAGTGAGCATAAATTATAGGGGAAAATAATGGAGCTACAGTTGGAACTCTGTTGAAATGAGTTGTAGACAATTCCAAAGAGGAGATCTTCAAGGACTTTAAGGATGAGTTAGATACATGGCTGTAGGTAGCATTTCAGGCAGAGGGAACTGTATGTATAAAGGCATAGAGGTCAAAATTACCATGTCACAAGGTACTGCAAACACTTCCTGTATGACCAAACCTGGATATCTGTAAAAAGACAGTGAGAAATTAGGCTAAGCAGGAAGTAGGTCATCATCAAGGCAGCTATTAAATGCTATACTAAGGAGTTGGAGTTTTATACCACCAATAATCAGGAATGATTTAGGAACATTTAAGCAGAGACTAATATGAATAACCTGCATTTTTAAAAGGTTATTCAGGCTCTTTTCCGTGGAGGACTGTGCCTCTCTGAGGGTAGGGGTCTTATCTGTCTTTTTCATATCTTTGTCAGCACTTAATGAAGGGTCCAGTCCATAGTATGCATTTATGTAGCTAAGATCACCATGCTAACTAAATGCCCCATATGCTTCCCTATATTCCCCAGGTCTTCTTGCTGTTAAATTGGAAATCTGTGACTAGTTCTGGCCAATGGCTGTAAATAAAAGTGACTGGGTGACCATTTAGTTATGGGAGGTGAACATGAAAGATGAAACTAGGATGACTTTCAAAATCTTCTTTGTTTGGTTCAGAAATGGTTATAATGATTAAGTTTTGGAAGAAACGTAATTAGTTAAAAAATTTTTATACTAAGATGACTATGGTATTTTTTATTGGAATACTGTGATATTATTATACAGATAACAGTTACTATTAACAGCCAGGGTGGAGGGTGAAGTGTTAAAACAAGTAGCACTTTGTGAGGTCTGCTGGAGTGACTCAGAGGCCAAGTTTCCTGGGGACTGAGGAGTTTCCTGGGATGCAAAAGGGCCTTTCAGGGCCCAAACTGAGATAGTATCCAGAAAGCCAGGATGGAGGGTTACCCTAGGTCTGCTGTACCATTTGTCCTCTGAACTATGAATGTGGACTTGAGAGATCTGGACTCCTTTTCTGCAAACTTCTGTGTTTCAACTATCCTTCAGTTATGTTGACAGGGAAGCTTTATTTGCAAGGGTACACAGGAAACTGCGGGTGCTGTAAGACAGTGTTATGCCGGAACCAATTCATCCCAGCTCACAAAAGCTGATTTTGCTCATTGTTTCCCAACTCCACATTTAGTGAATCACTCTGAGAGATTGCAATTGGCCATGTTGTGAGAATGATAGACCTCAGCAAATACTATACATTAGGGCTTCTCTCTCCCACCCCAACCCCAGAGCTGGTTTTTAATCATTTTCCAGCACACCACTGCTGTAAGCTGAGTTGAAAAAGTCTGGCGGACATTTCATTGTAGGGCAAGCCCAGTGTTGATTCAGTTGGTGCCCACTCCATCCCTTTACTAAGACAGTGGGTCTATTCTGTGTGTATCAGCTACTAACAACTCAGAGCCCTTTTTTTCTGAGATTGACCCTCAGCTGACAGGTGCTTCCTTGCCTAGATATTCCTGGGAGGTAGTAATACTGTACACCTAGGGCTGGCCTGTGGCCAGTGACTGGCTCAGAGTAGCATCAAAGTTACCTTTGATATTTTTACCTGAGGTTGGGAACACTGTGGTACCTTGCATACTGCAGACTGCCCCTTGGGGTCAGGCGATGTCTAGTCTTCAGCTGAAACCACATTCTTGCCAACCTGCTTTCTCTACCACATCTTGCTGTGTATACCCCCACACATGTTCCCCCTGAAAGCCTCCCTCAATAAAGCACTGGCTTAAGAATCACCATCATGCCGAAACCGGTTTGACTCAGTGGATAGAGCGTCAGCCTGCGGACTAAAAGGTCCCAGGTTCGATTCCAGTCAAGGGCATGTACCTTGGTTGTGGGCACATCTCCAGTAGGGGGTGTGCAAGAGGCAGCTGATCAATGATTCTCTCTCATCGATGTTTCTAACTCTATCCCTCTCTCTTCCTCTCTGTAAAAAAATCAATTGAAAAATATTAAAAAAAAAAAGAATCACCATCGTGGTCTCTGCTTCTAGGAAGCGTGACCTAACTATATACCTGGCCAAGACGAAGTTCCACAGAATTAACATATGCTCTCCAGGATACCTTATATGCTAAACAAACAAACTTTGTGCTTCCTTTGAACCAAGAGAATCCCTTCCATTCTTGAGCTTGCTGGGAAATCATAATGTAATTCCTCTTCATTTCCTACTGCATTTCTAAAGGTAACTTTGAAATGCTTCGAAGGTGAGTTTTCAATTTTGGATTTTGAACTTTGGACCATTCTTTATTTAACCTAGTTGAGAGAAATTGAATTCCAGTGAATTAACATGACATTTAAGGTACATAAATTTAGTGAGACCGGGCAATCATGTGGAGCAGCCATTTAGGACTGAATTATACCATTTGTAGCTACTTAACATGCTGAACCATTCCTCTGTGTCTGGAAAAATCATAAAAAGGGGTCCATCAGCACTCTGAGGCACTGCTAAGAAGCTTATGCATCCGCACACCTGCATTCAAATGAGCGTTTCCAGGGCACAAATATAAGGGCCTTAGAGAAATGAAATGAAGCACTCTAGCAGACAAAAACAATATTGGTTTCCATATGCATTTATAAATTACCTGCAGGAAGAAGGCTTCTGAAATCGGTTTATTAATAATCATTTTGAATACCTTTTTTCTCTTACCTTAAGTTTTTTGAAATGATGCAAGTTCATATAAAAGGATTATAATCAAGTGGCAAAATTTGATGAATCCAAACTGTGAAGGAATAGCAACTGGTCTGGTGCCTTAGGTCAAGTGGAATTTCCATAAATGTGTGTTGAGTATCTAAATCAGGTCCACAGTAGTATTCAGAACCAGAATTGTGAATCATTTATCTTTAGTTTCTTCTTTCCTGAATTTTACTTTTTATTTAAGTACAACTTTCATACAGTAGAGAATGTAAGTTTTTGGTGTGTGCATCTTAATGAACTTACACACACACACACACACACACACACACACACACACACACATAATTACTACCAATATTGAGACAGAGTATTTTTAGTACACTAGCAAAAGCTTCTTGAATTACCTCTCTACCAAAAGGTAACCACATTCTGATCTTACTAAATAGGTCTTCCTAGATTTTCATTTTTGGTGGAAGACTTGTTTTCTCAAATATCAATAGGATTAATCTACTGATAACACCCCTTCCTTCCTATTTTAAGCATCTCTTTACCTTCCTAGGATTCCAAAGAAATCATTACTCTTTTGATATTTCTACTCAGAAGGGCTCACCTTTCCATTGCCCCACTGAGTATTCTTTCCCATGCTATGGCCGTGTTCTCAATGTGATCCTTGGGCCTTTTTTTCACTTTCTGGGGCCAAGATGCTTCCAGAACTCTTAGCACTGCTCTTCTGGGTACATATATAAATGGATATTTTAGGACCTACATCTAGATCCTTTCAGATGCCCCTCATATGCTGGTGCTACTACACGAACAGCTAACTGATCTGGAAATGTGCACAGCTCAGGTGCACAGTTTGGCTCCTCCTCACACTAGCCTCTTCCAGAATTGCTCAGGATATGAGGGACTTGAGAAAAATTATAATCTCTTCACTTTGCAGGATGCTCTACGCACATTTCACTCCATTAATAATGAGTAGTTTCTAGTTCACAGTATAGCAAGTTGGTTCATGTTTCCCTGACCAAATTATTACCTCATTTTCATACTATAAAGTTCTTGCTTTCTTGACATGGGTGCTTTTTCTTTTTCTCTCAAGTCTCAGGTAAGTTGTCAGATACAAGAATTCCAAGTTTAGCTGAGTCCCTCTTCTCTGAATCCCAAGGCTGATATGCTTCTGAAGAGGCACATTACTTCCACTGTGTCCTAAATTTGAGGTGGCCCATGCTCCTTACAATTTCTTAGTGTCCAAATAGTATTTATTCTTATTTATATTGTTCTCTCCCCTCTTATTGGTCTCTCTCTTTAAATTCAAATTTGCACACCGTCTCCACGAAATCTTTCCACCTCCTCTAGAATGCAGCTTATTGGTTCCTCCCTACACAAATTTGACAGTCTGGTAGGACTTCTCCCACCAGATTCTGATCCACTCCAGCACCCAACTCAGGACCTCAGCTTCCATAACTGGTTGCTGAATGAATGCATGCAGACCTTGAGTGAATAAGCAAGGCTCATTGACTAATCACATCAGTTAACCTGGGTCATAGACATTTATTATATTGGTTTTATTATTTGACCTACAGAGTTGACATGCCCTTGACATCACATACACAAAAAAATTGTCTCAAGAATCATCTTTGTGGCCTGGCTGGTGTTGGTCAGTGGTTGAGTATTGACCTATGAACCAGGAGGGTCACAGTTCAATTCCTGGTCAGGGCTCATGTTCGGGTGCGGGCTGGATCCCAAGTAAGGAGTATGCAGGAGGCAACAGATCAGTGATTTTTCTCTCATCATTGATGTTTCTATCTCTCTCTTACTCTTCTTCTTTGAAATCAATAACAATATACTTTAAAAAAAAGAATTGTCTTTCTGGATCACCTCACCAACACTAGCTAGCCTTTGGCTTTCTTTACAGCCATATTTTTCACAAAGAAACGATGTTGTTTAGTGGTAGTAGCAATTTTAGTATCAACATGACAAAGAGTAGAGAAAAACAAATTCTCATTTAAAAGCAGATACTGGGCCAGTGGCTGGGCCAGGTTTGCTTATTGTCTCAGTCCTTTATGGCCTTACAAAGTCTGAGGATATTCACAAGGACAAATCCCAATGTGCCATAGGCCCTAGTGGCCACTCACAATAAAACTTGGAACATTAAATGTACAAATTCAAGGGTTTCCTCTGCACACTTCTGCAAAATTTATTTTGATGTAAATTAGATTAAGGACAATTTAAGATTTCCATTAATGTATACCAGAGTCTGTAAAATCAGTTCTGCTCTCAGCCCCTCTACACCATTTTGATCAGTTTCACAAATTTTAATCTCAAAATACAGAACTGTCAGAGTAACTTAAAAGCTGGAGCTATAGAAGCCGAACCTTTGTGCAAGTGCAATGTGGAATCTGCTGCTATGTGTGCGTTTGGGAGCCTGTGAAAGGGTAGAAGATGAGCTTTTAGTCTAAGTTATATAACATTATATTTTTATTAAATTTTCAGGCCTAAAAATATCTTTTAATAGATGAAAGTTATTTAACTTACCATGAGTGTCATTTGGTTTGTAAAATTATGCCAAAGTTTTAAGAACAAAAAGTGATCGGCTTTCTTTGCTAATGGTGAGAACTAACACCGGAGCTATCAAATATAAAAACCATTTAGAATTCAAAGGGGGATGATGTAGGATCTACTTAGCTTTGAGCAGCAGCAATAGAGAATTCTCCCAGGGCTTATACTAAATGAGTTGGGTTATTATTAATTAGTAGAAATTAAAACAATTATCAGATCATGTACAGCACTGTTCTGAACGTAGCCTGCCTTAGGGACCCTCTTAGGAGGGTGTGTGTCAGTTTGATCCTCTTTCTTATATAATAATATCATAATGGCACAAATAAGAAGGGAATCCCAACAGAAATAATACCAGCCCATCATAAGAGGCCTCCGTGGCATTCCAAAGAGTTAAGGAAAATCAGGAAAGCAAACCTGAGATCACAGCCATTTCTTATGGAAGACATCATAAGCCTTTTGTTTTTGTATTTTTTTCTATTTTTTTTTCTTTCTATTTTCAAGAGCACTTATAGTCAGCCCTGCAGGATTGCATAGGGAAGTAATCACATAGCTACACATGTGTGGCCAATGCAGCAAAGCTTATAACTCTTTTTCCTGACATCATAAAGTTTTCAAATTAGTGGTGTATTAAGTCAAGTTGCTCAGACTGAGATTTGTGTATGTAGCATTATTAATAAGATTCAAGAGACAAGTAGCATTTGAAGTCAGAAGTCCTCGGTTCCAGTTTTTCCTAGCTAAATGGTCATGGACTAATTATTAAATATTGCTGGATATTCCAGACCATGTCTGTGAAATGGAAATGTTGAGTGAGGTGACCACTTAGACACTTCCAGTTCTGAAATTGTAACATTTCACATCAACTTCCCTAACTTCTACCAAAATAAAAATTTTGAGACTAAAATTTTTCCCAGAAGATCCTGTATTGGAAATGACTCTTTGGTGTTGCAGTGAAGAGAATAACTGTCTGTATGAAAATAGCTGAACCTATGTAAGACATGATTCAATACATGGTGGTTCATGTAAACCTCTGCACTGAGAATTGTAGAGAAGTTCAAATACATTTAAAACAGAGCTCTAGGCATGGTACCTGCCTGAAGAGGCCTCCAGAGGAGTGGGGGAGGGATGAAGAAATAGCTATCAAAATTATTTGGGGGAATGTTGTCATGGGACACCATAATAGTGATCTGTCTTTCCATCAGGCGATGTTTATAAATTGCCTTGGTATTTGTTTTATACTTGATTATTTTAAAAATCTGTATGGAACAAGACTCATGTTTTATTATGTACATGGTTGATGTTATGCATTGAACTGTGTCCCACAAAAGTGTATACTTTGAAGTCCTAACCTCCAAAGTGACAGTATTGTATTTTGAGATAGGGCCTTTAAAAAGGTAATGAAGGTTAAATGAGGTCATAGCGGTGGGGCCCTAATCCAAGAAGACTGCTGTCCTTAAGAGGGGAAGAAGAAAGAGCAGGGATGTATGCACACAGAGCTAAGGCCCTGTGAGGACACAGCAAGAAGTCAGCCACCTGCAAGTGAAGGAGAAAGGCCTCTGGAGAAACCAAACCTGCTTTATCCCGGGATATGGACTTCCTGCCTCTGTAACCGTGAGAAAATGCATTTCTGCTGCATAAGCAACCAAGTGTGCTATTTTGTTAAGACTTAGCTGCCTCACAGCTGACTTCATGAACCTCCATGTTTTCAGTACTGTTGTATTTCTAATGTTTATAATCACCCACCCCGCCTCTTTCCAGTCAGGAAACTGGAATATGTATTTGGGGAAAGGACCTGTGTCTCCACCTCTTGTCCCCCATCAGCAACACCCTGATAGAAGTATCTTCCAAAATGACTCACATGGATCAGCATCTTGGGACTGATGTTAGGCTCATGACTATCAACACGGGGAAACCACTGGCCTGCAGAGCCCTCAGGGCAGGTTCCAAGGATGTTCATGTTGGACCACACGATGGTCGGCCACCATTTTTGCCTTTGGGCTTAGTCCTGCTCTCCTCCCCAGTGTGTTAGGGGAGAGAGAATGGAGCATCACTGGAACAAGAGATAACCAAGTTAAAAACACAGATCCCTTTTAGATCAGGACTTTTCAAATGTTCGTGTGCATATAAGTCCCTGGGGTTCTTGTGAAGATGCAGATCTTGACTGAGTAGATCTGGGCCTGGGGTTCTGCATTCCTATCTGCATCCCAGGGATGCAATGACGATGGCCCACAAGCTGCACTTTGAATCGCAACCTGGAGCTGCTAACTGTGGTGAGCTTTCTGAGAGCGCTGTTGCCTCTTTACTCCTTTTAGTTGCCTTTTTGGGCCTTGCTTTGCAAGAATCGCTTAGTATGTCTTGGAGGAAATAAAAAAAATAACAGTTTTTATTTTTATTTTACATCAGTAAGAGCTCGGTCCTTTAAATTAATTTTATAACTAGAACAGCAAATAAGTTACCTCTTTAGAATAGAATACTTAACCCAGTATGTCTTGCATCCATTAAATATTAAGCCTAAGTCTGGTTCACTCTTAGAAAACAAAGTTCCTCACTGGAATAGGGTGCTTAAACCTGCATTTTTATAGGGAAGAATTTTTATCTTAACCTTTGATTTGTTATAAAAGCGAGACTTCCATTCTATAGCCCATATACTATCTATTAGCTGGGAACCATTTTTAGGGTGTGTCTGTGAATTTTCATTCAAGGGTATGTATCCACCGACCTCTTATGTGCAAATATAAATACACCAATTTAATAAAAAATAAAAAATAAAAAAAACACAGTTAATAAGCCTGTGAGGAATGCAATGAGAAAAATATGACTTTTAATGAGACTAAAACTAACCTAAAGAAACAAAGTAAAGAGAAAATAGAGAAAACTAATTTTGTTTTTAATTTATCTCCCAGAGCTGTGACCAGCATGCAGAGGTATATAAAGTACAACTTTTAAAATAATAATGGCAATAGCAGCAATGTTAGAGAACTCACATATGTTAAAGTGGTAAAAACAGGTTTTATACAGGAACTATTGCACTAGCAGAAAGGAGATGTCAGTGTAGAGCTGGGTTTCATTCTGAATAAAGCAAGGACAAGTAGGGATTTATACTTAAGGGCAGTATGGGGTCACTGGATGTAAAATTACTTGGAGGAAACATGGAGGGTAAGGGTAATGGTGGCTAAAGTGGTTTGAAATTATTTTTTCTCACGGCAGGCCAGGGTGAACTGATGCCAGTGGTAGGGAATAAGGAATTTCATCAGATATTGATGGTGATTAGGAATTAAGGTGTGGTGGTGCTTTCTAAACAGACTAGCAAAATCCTTGCTACCATTAGGTAATACAGGCTTGTCAAGAAGACACCAAGGTCAAGGCCTAGAGGACTTAGGGTTAGGTCAAGGAGGGTATCTTGTTAAAAGCAATGTTAAAGAAAATAACACTTATTGAGCACTTCCTTTGCACTGTTATGTGCTAAACTTTATGCTAACTAAGCAAAGTCTCTGAGGTAAGAGCTCTCTGACCCCCTGTACAGATGAGGAAATGGAGGAATCACTGTCCCCACTCACATGGCTAGTAAGTGGCAAAGCCAGACCCACCGGTTGTTCATCCCTAAATTAGAATGCCTCTGAGCACATTTTCTTTGGACCTAAGTGAGGTGGGGGGATTCATTTTGTTGGAAAGCTTTTAGACATTGATGGGGAGCCAGGTTGAAATATAAAATGCATCTAAACCTCTAAATGTGAACTCGCATGTCCTCCCTTGCTTTTAGACGAGGCTGGTCCTAGAAGCTTAATAGATGTTTACTTTCGAGGTTCTATCCTCCAGCACTCACCTCCACCGGGGCCACAACTTCATCCCCTAAGACTGTCTGAGTGCCAGACTTAAGGATATCTGGTGTTACTGAACATCAGTTAACACACCTTTCCTTGTGGGCACCACCTCTTCTAGCCTTAGATCAGATAAGAAACAAAGTTGTCTGATGTGACTAGAATGACTAGAATGCTCTGTATAAAGGAGAATGTTTGACGCCAAGTGTTTATTTATTTATTTACTTAGTTTTTATAGTTAGTTAGTTAGTTAGTTATTTAATCAAATGAAAGGGAAGTTTGATTATTAGAAATCCCAGAAGAGGGGCTCTTCTAATAGACCTTAAACTGCCTTAATTTAAAGCTGGCATGGAAAATGGAAACTGGTATTTAAAGAGGTGTGGAGATATTAATTAAAACGGGCTTCCTGAAATGCCAGGGATATCATCACTGAAAATTGAGTGGAACGGTGAATGTCAACGGTGCATTAACATGAACAGGCTTATCTCTCCTTGCCCGAATGTATTTTATCCACAAAATGTGTAATACACCACAATTAACCAGAGGTTATAGATTCTAGCCAGAAACCCTATCAGAGTCTTCAGAATTCTAATGGACTGTATTCAGGTCAGAGAATATTACCGAAAAGCTTCCTCTGCCGAAAGGGCAAGCAGAGCGAGCTTTTGAAAGAAGGGCTTGGGATTGTGCTAATTGTCTCTTCTTGATCCATTGTTCTTAACATTTACAAGGCCTGTGTGCTACAAGTTAGACTGCTTTAATTGCAGTCGTGTCAAATGTGTCCGCCTTTCTTGAAAACAAGGAGTTTAATTTCTGTGGCTTTTAAAAGTTAGAGGAACTGTAAGTGCAGTTAAAAGGTGACATCTTCCTTGAGACCTTTTCCTGTGTTCCCCAAGCAATAGAATTTTCTGACCACTTGCCTGATGGAGAGCTGAGGTCCAAAGGCAGTTGAAGCTCTTATGTTACGGAGTATCCAGCATTTTTGTTTTGTTTTGTTTTTGTTGTTTGTGTTTGTTTGGTTGTTTGTTTTTTGTCCTCATCATATCTTGCTTTCAAAAAGCCCCAGAAACATAAAACTCCCTGTTTAAGTACGATGCTGTAAAGTCAAACCATTTGCACTATATTAAGGATTCTGAAACTATAAAGAATGAAAGATGATCTATTGTCTGTGGAATACAGGAAAAATGCTTTAGCAAAGATAAATTTAATTTTCACCTAAGAGTTAACCTCTGAGTGCACTTCTTATGTAGAGAAATGAAGCTCTCAGGATGATGTGTTTGTTTGTTTTGCTCATTGACTTTTTTAGTGCACTGTGTACATTTATTTATATAACATCATAGAAAGTTCAGACTAATGTATAGTGATAAAAAACAACAACAACAGATTGGTGATTTCCTGGTGGATAAGAAGATAGGGAAGTACAAAAGGGCAGAAAGGAACCTTGGGGTGGTAGATATTTAAGCTATTGTGATTGTGGTAACGATTTTCTGTTTATATAACTATATATATGACAAAACTTACCATAACTGTGCCCCTCAATCACCTGTTATTTATTGTAATCAAATATACTGCAATCAAAATTAAGGTTAAAAATAAATATCATTTATTTTAAAAAATCAGTGTTAAGCAATACCCCATACTGTGCTCAGCCTCCTGACTCTTTGAAGCTGAGACTCTTGTCATTATAATATTTCAGGCCTAGAAATTGGTGGTTTTTTGTGGAGTTTGGCCTCTTCTCTTACAGCTAAATCATTACAACCATCAAGATGATAAGAAAGACAGGGGCCATAGTGTTGAGCTTCTGTATTTCTTTCTTCAAGACAGAACTTACAGACCCTTGGGTCTTCCATGCTCATTGCCTTTAAATCAACATGAATCCAGTCCCCTTCTTTTGTATACAACCCTCTAAATCTATGGCTAAGCTCAATGTTTAAGGTTTTGAAACGGGCTCCAGTCCAAAACCGAGTTAACATTTGCCCTTTCCCTGAAGTGAGGCTAAGAGATGTGATTCAAATAAATTTCGGGGGTAATCCTCACTGATGGGTTTTAGCATCACCAGCTGCCTCCAAACGAGTCGTTTGCTTTCTCTACAAAGAGCAGGGGACTTAAACACAGAGTCAAAGCTTGTCATTCAGCTGCTTCTGAGTTTATTGGCCAGTAGTCCCCAAAGTGTGGTGCTCAGACCAGCAACAGTTAGCATCTCCTGGGAACTTGTTGGAAATGCACATTCCCGAGTTCCACCCTGGCGAATCACACCTCTGGGGTGGGGATCAGCAATGTGTTCCTCCCTCCCCCGCTCACCACCTACCACCATCCCCAACAAAGCCTGTTGCCTCTATGTCCAAATTACAGCTAGGACATACACCTCTGTCTCCACTTACTGCACATTTGTCCAACCAACATAATAGATTTTTTTAAAGATATATTTTATTGATTTTTCCACAGAGAGGAAGGGAGAGGGATAGAGAGCTAGAAACGTCAATGAGAGACAGACATCGACCAGTTGCCTCCTGCACACCCCCTACCAGGGATGTGCCCGCAACCAATGTACATGCCCTTGACCCGAATCGAACCTGGGACCTTTCAGTTCACAGACCGAAGCTCTATCCACTGAGCCAAACCGGTTTCGGCCATAATAGATTTTGAAATAACCTCCCAATTGGCCTCCTTGCCTTTAAATTTGCATATGACACACAAAGTGCACTTCTACAAATATAAATCAAGTCATGAAATCTCCTACATTAAAACTAATGGCTTTTCTCTGTGTTCAAATAGAAATCCAAACTTCATCCAGTAAGAGTCCGGCGACTGCATTGGCCTAGCCATCACAGCATCACAGATCACTGTCCCTATCATTTTCTGTGCTCCAGCTGCCCTGGTCTTGATGTTCTTTGAACAGCCAATGAATTCCCACCTCAGGGCCTAGGACCTTCTTCTTCAAACTTCTGTATGACTCCTCCTTCTGTTTAACTGGGTTAAGATATATGGGTCCCTCTCTCACGACACCTACACCCAAGCCCTTGGTTCTTTCACCTTCTCTCATTTTATTCTCTTTACTAAAAACTTTCTGAAATTTTCTTGTTCAGTATTATTTATTGCTCATCTAAAATGTAAGCATTATATGTGTTGTTGACATGTCCCTAGCACATGTTAGTCTTTATTAAATATGTATTGAAGAAACGAATTAGTGAATAAAAGAATGGATGGGTGGATGCGGTCAGGGTGATAAAAAGAAAGGATGTATGTGAGATATTAAGGAATGGGAATTTTTAGGAGTTAGATATAAAGCATCTAGAATATATACACATCAAGCTGTACAGTTAAAATGTATGCATTCTATGTTCTTTAACACATGTATGTATCCCTTAATAAAATAAGTCCATAAATATGTGTTCAAAATAACTAGAGTGAGCACAAAGCTTAAAAAATAATACACCTAACTCAGAAGCTTCCATTTTCATACAAGCTAGGACCAAATATCATATGCAAATTAAAAATTGCCTTGAAAATGAGCTTTGGAATTCTCTGAAGATTTGGGGCTCTAGCACACGGTTGGTAAATAAAATTGCTCTCTTTACTCAAGGTAGTAAGTGGATCTTAAAATGAGCTGGTAATCATCTTTTGCTTAAAAGAAAAGGGTATGCCCACAAGGGAAATTTATTTCAGCTCAAAAAACACTTTATAATGCTCACCTAAATTATATAGCTTTTCATTACCATGGACATTTGTTAAATATCTGAATAAGAAAATATTTCCTGATGTTTATAAAATGATACTGAGATTTACAGGGTGGTTTCTTGCATAATAAACTTTCATTAAAAGTTTCATAAATGCATTTTATAAAAACACAAATTTGAGTCAGTTGGCACAGTGATATACACAATGTAGAAACTCAAACACTTTCCTAATAAATAAATGAATGAATGAGGATAAGGAAATAAAAATATTAGAGGTAATTATTTAGGGTTCCAGAAAAAGCTTTATTTTATTTTATTTATCCTTTAAAATATTCTAATATTTGAAAGGATTTCATGTTTACTCTATCATAATTCAAAGATTGACATAATTATTAATTAACTAGGAGCCCAGTGCACGAATTCATGCACCTTGAAAGGAACTGTGGTAGGCACAGGGGCAGGTCTTGGCCCATCCTTCACACCCCTGCCTGCCAGCAGCCCCGCTCCCACCACTGCCACTGCTCCCACATGCTGAAGTCACAGAGCAATTGGGGCCGTACCAGCAGCAGGCATGAGCGGGGCTGGAGCCAGCAGCAGATGCAAAGAATTTTCAGTAACCACCAGAGGCTTATCCCAATGACAGTGACCTGCGTCATATCTTGGTCTGGTGCCCCCACTTACCTGCTACACCATCTGCTGTGGCCAGTGCCTGCCATGTCCTGCACACGCTCCCTGGTGGTCAATGCACATCATTGCAAACCTTTGTTCAGTTGTTTGGTTCTAGTTCTGCTGCCATTCAGTCTATTTGCATATTAGCCTTTTATTATATATGATTGTACAATGATTATGGGCTGTATAATTCAGCACTATTAGCTCCTAAAATGTTTTTTAAGACATATAAATATTGACACTCTAACATTTCAGATGTACCCTAAAAAAAACTGGCCCCAGAATTCTTGGGATTCTTGAGTTTAGGATAAGTTAAATATATATATATATATATATATATATATATATATATATATATATATATATATTCCCCGCCAAAGTAAGAAAAAGTATTACCTTCCTCCAACTTGTTTCCCACTCACTTTCACTTATTCACACAGCAAGCAGATCAGTAGAGCCAACACAGTGTTGGTTTCTGGGGATTAGGTTACTGATTTTATACTTATGCTATAACTATACATTTCCCAAAGAAGCTAGACCTGGTTCAAACATTTGTATTTGAGGCTTAGAGTATAAAAATGAGATTAAAGTTTGGAAACTCCCCAGCATTTGGAAGAAGTGGGTATGGTGAGATTCAGACAAAGAAAGTTAAGAATGAAGTCATTTGGGGAGGGGCGAGGAGTAGGGGGGAGATCTTTAATACTTTCAACAATAAATATAAAATTTCAAAAACAAATTAAAAGTCATTGTTCCAGGGTAATGCATCCTTGAAAAATTGTGCTCATTATAAATGCTGACTCCAACGCATCAACCCTAGTCAGTCTCTATGGCTTTCAGCATCTTCTTTCCTTTCAATTCAACACCTATCATTAAGCCAAGAAAACTTACTCATTAAGAATAAAAATATTTTAAAATTTTCTCCCAAAACACTGAATTCCATGATTCACCCATGTCTTCTGTCTGAGGCATAGAACAACTTATTTCACAGCATGGAGAAGCCACCCTGGTACTTTACGGGTGGGTGGGGGGGGGGGAGGTACATAGATGAACGTCCATATTCACACACAATAAATTAACCCTTCCAAACTATACAGTTCAATGATTTTTAGTGTATTCAAGGTTTTACAACCACGACCACTGTGTAATTTCAGAATATTTCCATCCCTCTTAAAAAGAAATCCTGGCCGAAACCGGTTTGGCTCAGTGGTAGAGCGTCGGTCTGTGGACTGAAAGGTCCCGGGTTCGATTCCGGTCAAGGGCATGTACATTGGTTGCGGGCACATCCCCGGTAGGGGGTGTGCAAGAGGCAGCTGGTCGATGTTTCTCTCTCATCGACGTTTCTAGCTCTCTATCTCTCTCCCTTCCTCTCTGTAAAATATCAATAAAATATATTTAAAAAAATAAAAAATAAATCTTTAAAAAAAAAAAAAAAAAAAAAAAGAAATCCTGTACTTATTAACAGTCACTTCCCTTTCTACACTCCCCTCCCCACCCCTTGTCCAGAACCTGGTAACCAATAATCTACTTTACGTCACTGTAAATTGGACTATTCTACATAGTCCATGTGAAGGGACTCATACAACAAATGGTCCCTAATTAGTGTCTTTTTTTAACTTAGAGTAATATTTTAAACATTCATTCATTTGTATCATGCAACATTGCTTTATTGTTTTTAACTGCTGTATAATGTTCTGCTGTAGAGCTTTCATAAATTAGGCTGATCTGCTGCTGCTGCTATGAACTTCCAGATGAACTCTCCTAGTGTTTCTGCTACTATTTTGAGAACATTTACTTTGTACTATTCATGCATTTTCAAACTCTTAAGAGGTATAGTCACTTCATTTTTACTCTTCTGAAAGGCCAACCAACTTTATAGCCCCCCTTTTAATTTTCCTAAACACAATTAGGTGGTCTTCAGTGCTCCAGGCACAGCTTTTGTTTGGACATGGTTTCATTTCTCTTGGGTATATACCTAGGAGTGGGATGGCTGGGTCTTTGGTAAATCTGTGTTACACATCTTAAGAAAGTGTGAAACTGTTTTCCAAAGTAGCTACACCATTTTTACTCCCCACAAGCAGTGTATCTTTTAAGTTCTTTATCAGATAGCATTTACAAATATTTTATCTTATTTTGTCAGTTGTTTTTTTACTTTCTTGATAGTATCTTTTGAAGCGCAAAGTTTTTAGTTTTGATGAAGTCCAATTTATCTATTCTTGTTGTTGTTGCTTTGCTCTTGATAGGTAATAAACCATTGCCTACCTCAATGTCACAAAGTTTTACACTTGTTTTTTACTAAGATATTTGTAGCTTTAACTTTTACATCCAGGACTCTGAATTATTTTGAGTTGATATTTTCATATATGTGAGGTTTGGATTCAAATTCATTATGCTAATGATAAGAAGCTTCATTTGAAGTAAATTTATTTTAAGAAATTTGCCAATTTAAAGAAAAAAAACCTAAATGCTAAACTATAAGCATCTATGAAATATGAGCTTTTTTTTCTCAAGCTTTCTAGAAAAATCAATCTCTGTTCCATATTACTGAGGACATTTGCACTTACATTTTTAAGATTGTTTATTTTAATTTTAAATTATTGACATTAAGGATGGAATGCAGGAGTGGTATAGAGGTTGGCACCCATATACTAGTACTTATATGAGCCAAGCACTATTAATGTAAAAATTTATTTTAAAATAAATCCCCTGGTATTTTCAAAATTAAGAAAACATGTATGCAGGGTGTTCCCATTGGACACCATTTTCCTGAATTCTTAGTTATGAAATACAGGAAAGTACTTTAGTTTTGATAAGGTTAACCTTTAGTGTAAAAGTTCCTTATATAAGGTTAAGATTAAAAATACATCAGCATATTTTTTCATGTTTTAATTTAAAATATTTAATGTTGACACTATCCTAGATGGCTCCTTTTTTCCCCCTTTGCCCACTTCCACCCACTCCCATATCCCCCTCCTTTGGCCTTCACCACACTCTTGTACTTGTCCATGGGGAATGCATATATGTTCTTTAGCGAATCCTTTCCCCTTCTTTAACCAAGTATCTTTTAATGGAGGAATCACCAAAAATGTTATGAACTGGAGTCAGTTCATTCACATGAAGTTACCCAGCTGTCAGCCTGCCCTGACTCTCTTAGAGGCCTCTATTAAGACTTTATTTAGTAGTAAGAAAATTATGAGTTCCTTAATCCCTGAAAAATATGACTTCCATATGTTTTTCACTTCTAGAACCTGTAGAAACAACTTCTTCATGAGGGCTGAAATTACCAGGAGGGCCAATAACAGGGACTAAAACATTTTTATTGGCCAAATACAGTTTATGGTGTTTTATTGGCTGAGGGTGTAGGAAATACTTAATGACTCTTTGATCAACACTCCTAGTGTTTCTGCTAGTATTTTGATAACACTTACTGGGCACTATTAATGGGATTTCAAACTCTTAAGAGGTATACTCACCTCACATTTACTCTGCTGAAAGATCAATCAGCTTTGTAGCTCCCCTCTTTTAACTTGTTTAAACACAATTAGGTGGCTTTCTTCTGTGCTTCAAAAGCACTTTTCCCATTACACTCAAAGGTTCTAAGTATTTTTCTTCTCTCTCAGAAAATTAGAATCTCAATAACATAGTCTCTCCCTCATTTATAAACATAATCCTAACCCAGATACTAGTAATGGGAATAAAAGAATAAAACGTGCTGAATGGAGGAAAATGAAAAGAACATCTGAAAATATTTATTTCTCTGAAAGAAAAAAAATGAGACATTTAAAGGCTCTTCAAACTGTACCAAATGCTGTCTAACACTCTCTGAACTTGTAATTTCATCTGTACATTCATTTTAAAACCATGTGCCACACATATAACCTAGACAGCAATCATGTAAAATGACACCAATGACCCATCAATTAGGGTATTTTTAATTCAGATGTTAGGACATGACTGTTGCAGAGACATTTCAAGGTCTTATATGAGTGGTAAGTTCAATAATGAGCCTGTGGATACTGACTTCACAGACATGAGCTGTGTCCTTTAAGCATATCTTTGATGACTGCAATAACCTTACAAGGGGAAATTCAGAACACAACTAGTAGCTGTGCCAGAGTGTAACCTCAATCAGTATTGTCAGTTTCTCTTAAGAAGTCTAGTATTTGTATATCCTCATCTATAGTCTGAAAAGTAACTATTAGCACATGTTCTCATTTAAACAAAGACTTGATTTTTAATAATTTTAAAAATGATTACCTTCTTGTATTTTTCTCCATATTACAATAATGTACACAGTCTTAATAAACATTTGCAAGGCATAATAAAGGACGAAGAGGAAATAGACTCTTATAACCTGAATATTCCTATAATGTCAAGATAAGGAAGGCCATCCACAAATGACACTTGATCAGAAAAAAAATTTTTTTCAAAGATTGATAGATTTGAATTTAATTATTTTAATTTCAATAGAGAAAATCCATCATGATGAACATTAAGACAAATGACACATTTGTGAAAAAGTCTTATATTTCCAGGCAAAGGGTCAATAAGTACAATTTTGCTATAAATCAGTAAGACAAAGAGAAATATCATACTAGGATAGGGGGATAACAACCTGAACAAACAATTCACACTATAAAAGACATGTGAATGCCAGTAAGTAAGAAGAGGTACTTACCATAAATAATAATTTTTAAAACACAAATAAAAACAATTTTCAGTAGGCTGTTAAAGATGTAAAAAAGTATCAATATGTAATCATTGTTAGCTCATATGTTATTTGTGTGGCTGTAAACTAGTAAAGACTCTTGACATAGCATCCAGCAATATGTGTCACAAATTAGATATGAACACCCTTAAACTCTGCAGTTCCAAACTTGGCAATTTATTCCAAGTATATCATCATTCGAGTACCTGAAAGTATATAAAATATAAAAAAAGATGTTCATGGAAGCATTGTTTATAACGGTAAAAGAAGAGAGCTGTGAAACAAATTATGGTGCATTTATATACTAGAATACTGCAGAGTCAATGAAAAGGATTATATGCTTGTGTTTATAAACATTTCATCTACATATTGATAAGTGGGCAAGTAACAAAGGAATATGTATAGTTTGATCCAAGTTGTAAAATATTATTTGTGTGTGTGTTTATGTAGAGAAATGTTCATAAAGCAAATATTTTAATTAATTATTTAGAGAACTCAAGAAATGGAATAATTTGACTTAGTCATTGACAGTAGGATGATATGAGTTATCTTGATATGAAACTGGGTGATAGACATTACAATTCATTCTAAAACACTCCATGCATTAAATGTTGTCTTCTTAGGTTATGTAAAACCTTCTGATTTGCCAGATTCTAAAGTATTTATGAAATCCCCTATGGAAAATTTTGGTAGTGGAGAGAAAAGATGACTGAGTAAATTGGGGAGGAGAGAAAAAGGTAAAGAGAAGGTAAATGCTATTTGAGAACAAAGTTAAAAACAGTTGTCTAATTAATTAGGGCAGGCCAGCAATTAAAATGCAAAGAAATGACTAATAGTTTCCTGGGAATACTTACTATTTTCTATACAATTTTTCTAAAATTAGGAGCACTTCAGACTCCTTCAGTTCCTTTTCCATACATGTTTGGAATTATATTAACAATTTCAATAATATTGTTATGATATGATGATATAATTAACCTACCTAATCTTACTGAATAGACACAACACTCAAGATTAATTTTTTTATTGTAAGCTGAGGTCTTAAATATGACAATTATGAATTCAGGTATAATGTTGGATTATTTTGATGGATGGGTAGTAAAAATTTTAGAAGATATTTTCTTACTTTCAAAGAGAAGCACACACATAGAAAGGCATATTTAAGACAGCTTACCTAGATGCACTAGTTATTTCTTATAAGATAAACATCAGACCTTCTCCACACTTAGAATTATACAGAGCTTTATATCCCTGTGTTTTTGAAGGGATAGCACATTATCGATCTTTATGCATCATGGAATAGAGTTAACTTGTTTATTTAGAGTAATGAAATATAAAGAAATGTAACTAAAATAGAAAGGTAAATAGGAAAATTAAATAATAATTACTTTCTAAATATTTCAAGAGTCTTTAGCAAACACAAAGCCACATCTCTATTCAGACATTTACAGATAAATTATCCATTTACTTCAGACTCCTGTAGTTATTTGTAAAAAATTGAGAGGAAAATTTCTCTCTACTTTAAACTCCTACAACACTTTATAATTTTAATAAGAAAAAGATGAATAGCTAAGAATTTTTTCACTGTATTTTTCATATCTTATTTAAAATAAGTTTTAATGATTCAGTTATCACAAAAATATATTAATTCTTTCTGTACATGTCACATGGCACAGTTTGTGGATTTAAATTTTTATTTTTAAATATTTTTATTAATTTCAGAGAGGAAGGGAGAGGAAGAGAGACATAGAAACATAAATGATGAGAGAGAATCATTGATTAGCTGCTTCCTGAGCCTGCAACCTGAGCATGTGCCCTTAACCATTATGGAGCCTGGGACTCTCCAGCCCGCAGGCTGATGCTCCATCCACTGAGCCAAACCAGCTAGGGCAGTTTGTGGACTTAATGGTGATCACCACACAAATGCTTTAAGGGGAGCAGACTTTGTCACCATCCTCATGGAGTGGAAACTAAATTGTGGCTCAGAGAAAACAAGCTGCCTAATTTTCAAAACTAGTTAAATGCAGAAGCAAGAAACATAACATTTCTAGAAATGGTTTGTCCTTAAATTATGCTTCCCATGACAGAGTGAATTAAGGAAAATGTAAAATTAAAATCCAGGCATTTAGAATATAGCCAGTCATATATATATATATATGACATATATACTTAAATTTAAATATGGAAAAATAATAAATAATACAGGAATAAACACTGTATTATTCATATCATAGGTGTAAACCTACTTTTGCCACTCCCTGTAGAAATATTTGCCTTGCTTGGCAAGTAACAAAGAAGGTAAATATATATATTTGTTCTGGTGCCTATAAGAGATTAAATTATTCAGTCTTTTGTTTTCAAGATATTGATTTTATTTTTCAAGTACTCACAGCTTATTATGTGCTGCCCTGAGGACTTAACATACTATTAATCATTTATTCCTGTAACAACATTTTAAAGAGGATAGGATAGTACTATTGACCTCATCAAATAGATGAAAAAACTAAAAGGGTTAAAAAAAACTTCATGAGGTCACATTGTTTTTAGCTGGTAGAGTCCAAACTCAAAAGTCAGATGGGCCTAGTCTGTGTGACTCAGTGGTTGAGCATCTACCGATAAACCAGGAGGTCAAGATTCAATTCCAGGTCAGGGCACATACTTGGGTTATGGGCTCAATCCTCACTACGTGGTGTGCAGAAGACAGCTGATCAATGATTTTCATCATTGATGTTTCTATACCTCTCTCCCTATCTCTTCCTCTCTCTGAAGTAAAAAAAAAAAAAAAAAAAAAAAAAAAAAAAAAGAATCAGACAGAAGGATACAATTTCTACTGTCTGTCTCCCAGAGCCAAAATCCTTAGTATAGATGTATAGGTTTTCCAGAAACTGCAAAGGGAGCATTGTTTGTGTTTCTCATTAAAGAATTATTGGGCCTTCTTTTTTTGGGGGGGAGGGGTGGTAGGGGTTATGGGGCTGAGTGAAAGAAAAATGAAGGGATTAAGGAGTACAAATTGGTAGATACAGAATAGTCACAGAGATGTGAAGTCCAGCATAGGAAACGGAGTCAATAATATTATAATAACTATTTGTGGTGCCATGTGGGTACTAGAATTATTGGAGGGATCATTTTGAAAATTACATAAATGTCTAATCACTATGCAATACACCTGAAACTAATATAAAGCAATATCAAGTGTAGGTGAAATTAAAACACACACACACACACACACACATGCTTGGTTTTGACTTATATTCTAAGGTACCAGAATCCCCTTCACTGCCATCTGAATGTATCAATGTTCCACGTGCGGAGTCGGGCATCACAACAAAATAGGATAAAAAACAACCACACTCATCCATAAAGGTCTCACTGTCCAAGGAGAACTTAGTCAATGTAACAAACCAGCCTCATTATTCTTCTGAATCTTGGCCACATTAGTATTGACATTTACCTGGAAGCACTGCCCCCTCACCCCCCCTGAAAGTTAAAGGGACACAGAATACATTTCACACTCTCTGTGGGATTTTAAACATGAAGGGACCTATGATTTCTAATTGCCTTCCACGTGCCCATTTGCAGCCTCAGGACTCTCATGCACGGGAGGGTAATGGCTGAACTTGTAGATGTTGCTGGTTTTTAGGCGGTTACATGTCAAAGAAAGTGGAGGTGAGGGGGTTGGAGGGCCGGGTAGTGTTTGATACATGAGTGACAAGCTATATTTAAGAACTTTTAAGTTTGACAAATACTTACTAGATGAGGAGGAGGAAGCTAACTAGTTTCCCAATGACTTTTTTTATGAACTGTCATTCACTTCATGCACTTTTCCTTTCACTAAGAGTGATTGTACAAATGATGGTTAAACTTGGTTTAGTTCCCGTTCTTTTCTGGGAAGGCAAGTGAGTGGTGCCATTAGGCCGTATTTCCTTCCTATCGTAATTTCACCTTTGGGTTATTTTATATTTTAATGAGGCGCCTACAATATGGAGATGACTTAGATGCTGGTTTATTTCAGTGTATGCTGCCAGCTGAACCATTTGCACTATTTTTATAGAAACTCAGTCAAATTGGATATGCTGTGTAACACAATTGGGATATGGAGAGGGCTTAGACTTGACAGTCAGATGTATTTGGGGCCAGTTGTCCCTTTTTCTCTCTTGTGATAAAACTGGGCTAATTATCTCCTGAAACCTCGGAGTTCTCACTTGCAAATTGGAAAGAAGAAGGAAAAAAAACCTATAGCTACTTCTCAGTGTTACTATGCAAATTAAATGGAGAAAAATAAGGAACAGCTAGGATGGTGCTTGACACGTGTTTGCTGATTAGACCTTATTAGAGTTATAGTTACTATTTTTATAAAGAACTGAACCATTCAGAATTTAAATTTCTTCAAACGTGGTTCCCATAAAACACACGAAGGTTAATCAACGCCAGGGAAATGTCACCCCCTCAGCTCCTTAGCAGACATTTTCAGTGCCTCCGCCCCCTCCCTCTTCCCCAGAAGTTGCCTGTGCACAGTTCTCATGTCCTGAGAATACGATCTGGTCTTGGATATGCAAGGGCATTGGCGTCCCAGGAGACTTTTCACCGATGACAGATCGGAGTAGACAGATCAATAGTCTAGCTTCCAGGCTCCGTGGGGACAGTCTGAGGTGTGTTCTTTATACTGTCCTGGAGTGGCCCTGATTGGATTGAGCCTAAGTTACTCAATGTGGCAAAGCAGTTCACTAACACACTGCTTATCGGCTCTCTTTCCTCCTTGTCTCACTTTCTCGCTCCCTCATTGTCCATCCTGTGATCGCCTCTAAAACAACCTTCTAGTCCCCAGATCTTAGCCTCTGGAGCCTCAAGACAAGCACCCTATATGCCAAGTACGTGCAGCCCAGAAATCTTGCTCAAATAATGCAACTTCTTGAAATGGACAGCATTTGTCCAGTTTGAAAATGTCTTTCCCTGGCACATCTCTGCATCAAGGGACTAGCTTAGTTGTTCCCGGAAGTCTGAGCTCTAAATTCCAATCCCGTCTTCCTGTGTTTTTGTTGTTGTTTTCTGAGTATCACCCTGCCGGAATTCCTCTAGTACCCGTTCCTGTCTATTTCCTTTCTTTTCTAACGTTTGAAACTTCATTAAACCACACCTGGACCTCGTTCCTGGAGAGGAGGAAAACCTCAAGCAGTTAAACTTTTAATTCACCACTAGAATGCTATTTAGAGATGCTCCTTAAATTTTATTTATTCCTTTTCTGTGGCCAGTCCTAGCCATAACAAAATTATTAGTTTGCCTTTACATTTGTTATAAACATTCCCTCCTTTTAGCTCAATCAATTCATGCATGCTACTTTTATTTATTTATTTATTTATTTTTAAATATTTTATTGACTTTTTACAGAGAGGAAGGGATAGAGATAAAGAACTAGAAACATTGATGACAGAGGAACATTGATCAGCTGCCTCCTGCACACCCCTACTGGGAATGTGCCAGCAACCAGGGTACATGCCCTTGACCAGAATTGAACCTGGGACCTTTCATTCTGCAGGCCAACTCTCTATCCATTGAGCCAAACCGGTTTCAGCATGCATGCTACTTTTAGATTGAATTCCTAATTTTTATTCTCTACCAGTTTCTTTATTCGTACACTGAGGCTCGCTGTGGGTTGGAGACTGAATATTCAAATTCATTACCACTTAATCTGAAACAAATATGGCAGATCGTGTTCTGATAATACCACGGTGAGATATGAAGGAAAGTACTCTACCAGCTCTTATTTTCCAAGTATTTCCCCATATCGCATGTCTTTGCCATAGTCAGACTATTCTTCATTCACTTCCTCCATAAAAAGAAATAGCTAAAGAACATTCAAGCCTCCCACCACATGTCATTTACAGAAAAAATAAAATAAAAGCATAGACAGCATCCTCCAAATAGTTTCCTTCGTGTAGGAGAATGTTCATGGCACCATATTTTGGTGCCAGAGTTAGTGCAAATGAATAGCTTTATCTTTTAAAATCTTGCTAGCTATGTGAGTTGCCTAAGCTAGTGGTATAGTAATATACTGGAGGAGAAAATGGTATTC
Organism: Vespertilio murinus; assembly: GCA_963924515.1. Taxonomy (NCBI): domain Eukaryota; kingdom Metazoa; phylum Chordata; class Mammalia; order Chiroptera; family Vespertilionidae; genus Vespertilio; species Vespertilio murinus. The sequence goes on from OZ004709.1 coordinate 65,223,961, forward strand.
CTCGACACAATCATAAAAAAGAGGAACTTTTAAAGTGAGAGGTGTAAAGCTAAGGGTTGATTCCAAGGGAATTTGCTAATCTGTTTTTTTATTTCTTATTTTTTGAGAGGCAGTTGTTAAATTCAGGGTCTTGATGGAGAATCTTCCTGGACATAAGTTTTTATATTTTATTTGCAATAAAATTTGAATGAAACTATAAAGAAAAGTCTGCTCAGCTTTCAAAGAGGCAGCTTTATCCCTGCAAAGCTGGAGCATATGAATGTTACTTAAGTATAACAAGAATGATCGCTTTCATTTCTGACTTGTAGTGACTATGGGAAGACTTTCACACACCTGATCCTTTATGCATGATGGATTAAAGTTACATCCATATAACTAACTTGGATTGAGAAGATTGCATTAAGTGCTGGGAATAAAATTAACCCAACATACAAGTTGTTCAATAAGCCTAAATCCAGTAAAGATCTCTTTCATGGGGATGAAAGATAAGTAAGGCTTATTTTCTGCAACAACAACAACAACAAAAAAAAATGAAATGTAGTTTTAAAAAGTTCTTTTTATTTTTTGGATATCTGATATATTAAGGAGCCCTCGCTGGTTTTTGTCAGTGGCTTGAGCATTGGCTCTGACTGAAGGGTCGTGGGTTGATTCAAGGTGAAGGGTGTATACTTCAATTGCAGGCTGGTTCCCTGGCACCAGTCAAGGCTGCATGTGGGAGGCAACCAATCAATGTGTCTCTCACATCAATGTTTCTCTATCTCTCCCTTCTCTCTCTAAAAGGACTTGTATTCATGCATATAAGCCTAACCAACAGGACACAAGACAACAGGGGGTGAGGGCAAGAGTGAGGGGTTGAGACTCATGGGGGGATAAGGACACATGTGTAATACCTTAATCAATAAAGAAAAATAAATAAATAAAAAAAATCAATGGAAAAATCCTCAGGTGAGGATTAACAATAACAACGAAAGTAATAAGGTTGAAACTGGCCTTTAATTCTTAAAAATTATCCTTTAGCCTGTGTTCATTCCGTCCATGAATGCATACTATTTTTTTTACAGGTAATAAATTTCCTTTATTTTTTTAATTTATTAAGGTATTATATGTGTACATAGCTTACCATTGCCCCCCCCCATACATGCCCTCCCTCCCCAGAGTTTTGTGTCCATTGGTTGTTCTTATATGCATGCATACCAGTCCTTTGGTTGATCTCTTATCTCCCCCAGATACCCCTCCCCCGCTGTCATTTGACAGTCTGCTTGTTGTTTTTTGAATGCCAGATCATAATTACAGCCATGCAGGCTGTTGTGGAGTCCTTGTCTCCTTGTGTAGCCAAGTCTGCTCTCTTCCGTGGCTTATTACCTCCACCAGGGAATCGTTAACTTGAGCACCTTGACTTTCTTTGCAACAGACATGAAGTAACTTAATCACAAATCCTGGTGCTCGAAAGAGAGTGGGCTTATTTAGTCAGGGAGTCTCTGTTTGTAACTCTTATGGGAGTAGAGATTATCTAGGATTTAAGTTTTAAACGTGCCATTAAACTAGAGCTGCCAGGATTCCTCACTGGTCTGGTAAATTCCGGCAGTGGCGACATATCCAGGATAATCTACAGGGAAAGCAAGTTTTGCTTGACAGCTTAGTGAAAATTGCAATTTCAAGTTCCTCTCACCTCCTCTGTTTTTCTGAGCTATATTTTGTGTTTTCCCACAAAGAAGTTGAACAGAGTTATGTGAATAGTTTATTTTCTTTATTAAAATACCCGGGAATTTGTATCAATTGCAGGATCTAAGAAATGTGTTTCAGCCTAGTTGTAACCTGCGTAAGTAAATCCTTCTCTGAAAACTGATCAGGAGGTTCCATCAATAAGAAATGCTCAGATATAAAATCCCCTAAAAGAACAGGTGGAGGAGGTGGTTTTCATCCAAATTGTCTGTAGATTTTTGTTGTTACTTTTAAATTTTGTTTGTTTGATTTTTAAGTGCTCTCACTCATATCCCCATCTGAGAGTGATGTACCCTCAAAACAACCATTTCTTTGGAATCTCTTCCCATTAAATTTCTTCCTCCATATTATCCTTCCAAAACTTGGTGCCCTTGCTGTTTATCCTCCTAGAATGATAATCCCCTTCTGCCTCTGCTCTGAGGATCCCCCTGCTGAAAACAATTGAGTGCAATTTTTTCAAGTGTTACTTGAAAGGGCAGGTATCTTTTCCAGTAGACCCGCTCATGTATCAATATGCTCAATGATGAGGAATAAGGTTTGAAACCATCTTGTCAGCTTGGGTTGCTGTGTTCAGAATGAGAAAACGGAGAAGTACTGGTAAAAAGAAGAGTGAAGTCATTTCTAAAGGGAAAGAATTCTAATATTACCAAATCAAGTGTTGTCAAAAAAGAAATAGATGCAGAAAATGTGTAATTTTAAAGAAAAATTTTTAAAAAGGGTGGTAGAAGAGAAAAACAATATAGTTTAAAAGTTAGTATGATCCATCACCAAAGAGGTACATTAGTAAGGAACTTGCTATGGTATATCTTAAAAGATTTTTCTGACTAAAACCGGTTTGGCTCAGTGGATAAAACATTGGCCTGTGGACTGGAAGGTCCTGGGTTCTATTCCAGTCAAGGGCATGTACCTTATTTACGGGCACATCCCCAGTGGGGTGTGTGCAGGAGGCAGCTGATCGAAGTCTCTCTCTCTTCGATGTTTCTAACTCTCTATCCTTCTCCCTTCCTCTCGGTAAAAAATCAATAAAATATATTTCTTAAAAATAATTAGAAGGAAAAAAAAGTAAGAAAAAGATTTTTCTGTTTATTTCCAGAACTACATAATTTTTTAAAAAATTGTTCAAATCTAGCTGTTTTTTCATTTCATAGTCAATAATCTTTTATTATTTGTTGTACAAATATTAACCATCTCAATACAGAGACACTTACATATTGAATCCTCAGATAACTATTTTTCAGATCCAATCATCATCCTAATCATTTTAGTAGCTTGCTTAATTTTAGCAATTCCAGGCATCACTTTTAAACACTTCATTATTTTTTTTTCATTACATAAAGCCAATAGTTTTTAAAAAAAACATATAAAAAACCATTAGTGGAAAATGTTTTTAGAGATAACACCTTTCTTATAAATTCCTGTTACCGATACCTGACATATTGTTCAGGACAGAAAAATTCCAGAAGCCCTTTTCCAGAATTATTTTATATTCTGGTCACCTTCTCTGGGTTTCTGTACTTGCCTTGAGTTCCTATAGCTCAAGGACAACTCAGGTGAACTCCCTGACATCCACACCTAGTCCCTGCAGTTCTGAAAAGTGTCACTCTGTAATCAATTAACTAATTAATAGGTGAGTCAGAGTGTTTTGAATGGACATGAGAATTAGGTGGTAAAGTTGTATAGACTGGACAGAAAATGCTTGGGAAAGGAAAAATCTAGGGAGTGAGTCATGTGGCTCCCAAAGTTTAAAGTCTATTCATTCACCAAAATGTTCCCATTAAATATTATAGAAGTGAAGATACTGATGGATTATTTAAAGGTTGTGATGCATCATTTATAATTACAAGTTTAGATGGTTTCTGAGAATTCTTTTTAAAAAAATATATTTTATTGGTTTTTTACAGAGAGGAAGGGAGAGGGATAGAAAGCCAGAAACATCGATGAGAGAGAAACACCAACCAGCTGCCTCCTGATGTGCCCACAACCAATGTACCTACCCTTGACCAGAATCGAACCTGGGACCTTTCAGTCCACAGACCGACACTCTAAACCGATTTCGGCAGTTTCTGAGAATTCTTTATCTCTTCCAAGTATACAAGAAAGTTTAAGTATATACAGGTAAATATATATATATATATATATATATACACACACATATATATAGATACACACACACATATATATAGATACACACACACACACACACACACACATATATATATATATATATATATATATATATATATATAGTTTACTGGTTATATTTTCTCTTCTACCTCAATGATGTTAAAATACTGTGATACAATTAGTTATTTTGCAGAGCAGCTAATTTCATTCTTTTTTATTTTTTTAACCTTCACCTGAGGGTATTTTTTCCATTGATTCCTACATAGAGTGGAAGAAAGGGAGGAATGGGAGAGATAGAGAGAAACATTGATGTGAGAGAGACACATTGATTGGTTGCCTCCCACATGCCTTATGGGGGCTGGGAACCTGCAGCCTAGGTACATGCCCTTGACCAGGAATCAAACCCTCATCCCGGTGGTCCCCAGGCCAATGCTGTACCCACTGAGTCAGAATGGCAGGAGCTTTTGTGTGTGTGTGTTTGTGTGTGTGTGTGTGTGTGTGTGTGTGTGTGAGAGAGAGAGAGAGAGAGAGAGCGAGAGATTCTTTAATTAGCCTTCAAAACATCCTTTCCTGAGCATTCTTTTCTAATCTTTCATTAATGCTAGAATGCTAAAAATGTCCCCTCATTGCTATTATTGTTTATTTATATAAGTTTTTCACTGTATTGGTCTCCTTTTCTAGGTCATGCAAATTGATGGGTTGTTTTATTTTGTTTTTGTTTTGTTGTTTTTTTTGTGCTAGCATTTGATCTTTCTAGGTGGCCTGATGTACTTGATAAACTTTTCAACTTGTTAGTTAAGTTGAAGTTTCAGCTATAATTGGACACAGCTGTGAAATGGGATTGTTCTCCCTTTGTAAACTTACCTGAAAATGTTCCTCTTCAGGCAGCCAAGTCAAGAAGAAAGTTTTATTAACTAAAGAGAGAAGTAAGGGCACCAAACAGCACAGCTGGATAGATTTTATTTGTTTTCTTTCTCTCTTTTTTTAAGTTCGCATTTTTTTGTGTGCAGATGATGTATGTGAAAACCTCAGGAGGCAGATCAGAATAACCGCCCTAAGTAACCCAGTCCTGTTGGCCCAGCATTTGCCCAAATAAATGAGAATTTGAGTTAATTCTTTCCTCAGAAGCTGGTTGCCAATTTGCCAAGTGATTGATTTGATGCTAATTTTCTTCTTGGACCTCTCGTTTTCTTCAAGGCCTGCCCTATGAAAGGAAAATAAATTCAGCAAAGCTGACTGAATCAGGCCTTACTTTGAATTCAGATGGTTTGGAAAATTCCTTCTCCCAACAGAACTATATCTTCAAGGAATCCTTACTTAGGATGTTCCAGAGAATGCCACTTGCTCTGAAAGACTGCAAGTTTCCTGCATCCAAAAGCCAGTGTGCTCTGTTTCTATGAGTTGGGCTTTTTAAGCATCCACATATAAGTGCTATCATACACGTCTGTTTTTCATTTAGCATAATGCCATCAGGGCCATAGGCCTTGAGCCAGAAATTCTTTCTCCACACCCTTTGGACACGTTAGTTCTCCTCTCTGGACTCTCCTGGAAGTGGAGGGACTTTGACTCATACCATTTTTGTAATAAGAACAAAAGCCAACTTTGTTTTGAAGGCATTCTAGCTCAAATTTTTTGGAAACTATGCTACCATGTTGGAAACTCCAGTTATAAACTAACTTTTTTCAACATTTATTATCCAGGACCCCAAGTTACGGGAACTTCTGGATGTGGGGAACATTGGACGTCTGGAACATCGCATGATAACGGTGGTGTATGGGCCTGACTTAGTGAACATCTCCTATTTGAACCTCGTGGCTTTCCAAGAAGAAGTGGCCAAGGTATGATGCATAGAAACTTAGAAGCTGTCATCTTAATTGAAATTTTACGACACTACCAATGCCTATGAAAAACTTGAATTTTTGTCATATCTAAGGTGTTCAGATTCCATCTAAAAATAATTCAGCCGCCCCGTAGAAGTATAATCAAACACTTTAAAGTAGTGGCATCTACTTAGGATTATGGATATTTTTTCTCTAAGAATGAGGCATTTGATATAATACATTTGCAAAAGAAAATAGAGGTAAAACCACATTCCATTAATTAAGCTGCAGAGTATGTTTTGCCTTTCCTGGCTGTGGTATTCTATAGGGTATTTTTCCCCAATAAAATTGCTCAGCCAAAAGATTAAGATATTCAAACTCATTTTACTCTGAAAACGTATTTCCCATCCTTTTAATTCTCAATATTGTCGTATAACATCACACTTTTAATCTCCAGGGACAACATACATGTTGTGTGGTGCCAGCTAAACAAGGAGACAGCTTTCTCATTATGTAGAACTCCCAATAGAAACCTGATCTCTTCTGAAAGTCAAATTTCTCCAGAAGAATTGCTAAAAAAGAAAGTCTGGCTCATTAATGCATTCAACACACATTTATTATATGCCTTCCGTGTACCAGCCACAATTCCATAATTAGGGATACACCATTTTAAAATACCAAAAGCCAGCATTCTGGAGGAAATACACAGATAAGCACACAGAAGTAAATGTATCATTGGTCAGATGGTGATCTGTGTGAGAGAATAACGCAGGAATGGAAGGAGAGAAGGGGGGGAAGGAAATTACTTCTTCATGGGATGCTCTGAGAAGGCAAAAAGCTGAAAGAAGTTGCTCAATTACAAGTTCATAGATTTATGAGAAATCTTAGGTCAATTAAATTTTTTAATCGGAACCAGGACTTAAAAATATTATTCCTAAAGATATAATTTCAGGTTTGAATGCTTTCTTTCTTACATAAATCATTTGAAATTGAAGTTTTATTTATTCTTTAAGGCAAGTGACTACTTTAAAATATGGACTTGGGGAGAAAACAAACTGTGTCTTTTAATTTTTCTCTTTGTAGCAGGACTAAAAACATGTTGTATCTTGCAGCTAAAAAACAGTCCTACCTCTGGTTACACAGCATGATTTCCCTGCCCTTCTGGACCCTCAGGATCAACTTCCCCTGCTCCCTTGGGGCAGCTCTTCAATAGACTGGGAAATAAGTGGTTTTTCACATCTTCCCTCTGAGTCAGAAATAAGAAGAGAGTGATCAATTGGGTTAAATACTGCCATAGATTGTGTTAGATGAAGATCAGGAACTAAGCATTAGTTTTAATGCTGTAGACGTCACTGGTGACTTTGGTTAGAGCAACTTCACTGGAGTGCTGGGGTCAAAAGCCTATTGGATTAGGCTCTGGGGAATGTTGGCAGAGACAACATAAGAAGCCAAAAGTGATTGCTCTTTTGGGAATTTTTTATGAAAGGGAAATAGAGCAATGAAAAGACTGCTGGAAGGGGGAAGTGAGTGAGGTTAAGAAAAAAACAACAGTGTGCCCCTTGAGAGCGGTGGGACCCGGGGGAGCTGTGGGACTCGGGGGAGCGGAGGGACCTGGAGGAGCCCTTATATTCATAGCAGCACAATTTACAATAGCTAGGATTAGAAAAAAGGCTAGGTGCCCATCAGCAGATGATTGGAGCAGAAAACTATGGTACATTGACACAATGGAATACTATGCTGCCATAAAAAAGAAGGAATTCTCATCATTAGCAGCAACCTGGATGGAATTAGAGAGCATTGTACTGAATGAAATAAGCCATTCAATGAAAGTGAAATACCACATGTCCTCACTCATTTATGGATAATAAAGAATATTATAAACTAATGAACAGAAAGATAGATATAGTGCCAGTAAAGCAACAAGCAGACTATCAAATGATAGCGGGGAGGGTAGGGAGATCTGGGGGAGATAAGAGATCAACCAAAGGACTGGTATGCATGCATATAAGTACAACCAATGGACACAAAACTCTGGGGAGGGAGGGCCTGTATGGGAGGTGTGGGGGGCAATGGTAAGAAATGTACACATATAATACTTTAATAAAAAAAAAATGGTGGGGAAAAAAGTGTCAAGGAAGGGACTCAAACTAATAATTAAATAGTTGAAAGAGTTATCAAGATTTGGTATTTAAATAAACACTATTGTTGTCAGTGGAAAAACAAAAAGAAAAAGAAAAAAGCAACAATGATAGACATGTATGCTGGTTGAAATGATCTTATAGAAGGAAAACTGTGCCGACATAAGATAGCATGAGAATTGCTGGGACATGCCCTTGAGTAGGTGAGGGCAGTAAAACCTGGTTCAGGGTTCAGTGAACTACATCCTAGGGGCCAGGTCTGGCCCTCTACTTGTTTTCATAAATAAAGTTTATTGGGACACCACACTTATCTATAGTAATAAACGGGCAATATGCTAATTAGACAGGGAGACTGGACATCTTCCTATCTTCCGACTTCCTTCTGGACAAAGCCACGATGGTGGAGGCTGAGGAAGAGGTAGTTAGGGGTGATCAGGCCAGCAGGAGAGGGCAGTTGATGGCCATGAGGCCAGCAGGGGAGCAGTTAGGCTGCAATCAAGCTGGTAGGCAGGCAAGTGTTTAGGAGCAAGCAGTCCCAGATTTCGAGAGGGATGTCCACAGGGATGGGACCTAAACCAGCAGTGGGACATCCCCCGAGGGGTCCTGGATTGGAGAGTGCTGGCCAGGCAGAGGGTCCCGCCTCCCATTGCACTAATTTTGTGTAATGGGCCTCTAGTTTATTTACATATTGTCCATGGCTACTTTCACTAGACATAGTTGAGAAGTTATTACATAGACCATATGACACACAAAGCCTAAAACATTAACTATATGGCCCTTAATAAAACTATGACCCTATCATAATTCACAAACAGATGGGCTGAGCTCAAATAGGAGCAAGGGCATTTCATCTAGAAGAGGAGAAAAAGTAAAATACATCAGTAGAGATGCCCATCAGTGGTATATGCGTGGGAGGGAGTTGTACAGTTTTCTGATTGCCTCTATTTTCTCAGTGACAAAGGAGACAGAGACAGTAAGTAGCTAAAAGTGAGAACTGAATTTTCAATCTTTTTTCAGCACCAGTTGGTGAATTTCTTTAAAGATCTATCTGACTGGTAAGATTAACATGAACTACAAAAGACAGAGCCTTTATAACAACTCAAAAAATAATGCCATTTTGAGCAAGTTAACAGATTTAACGGATCAATACAAATGTGTTCATTTGTCAAGGACTCTGAATATAAATTAATTATTTTCTTCCTGCCCAATTCTAACCTCTATTTCTAATGTTCTGTTTTTTGTTAAGGTTGGGGACTACATAGAAAGAGACTTCTACTTGTGTATACTACTCCCTGCAGTCATACAGTCTAAACAGCAGTGTGTAGGTTGGAAAACAGATTGCTTTGAGCCAGGACAGGACTTAACAGGATTGTCATATGCCAGAGTTTACCTTCAGGTCTAAAGGAGCCCGAGTAACTGATGGGAAACTACCTCATCTACACTCTAGAGCAGCAGTGGGCAAACTACGACCCGCAGGCCCGATCCGGCCTGTTCGGCTGTTCTATCCGGCCTGAGGAGCCAAAAAAGCAGAGGATTCTCTTGCTCTCCCCTCCGCTCCTTCACCAGCAGCTCAAGATGAGAGTTCCAGCATGGCCAGGTTGCTTTTGTTCCGGCCCTCTGGTCCAGTTTAAGAACCCATTGTGGCCCTCGAGTCCAAAGGTTTGCCCACCCCTGCTCTAGAGTATCTCAGCAAGGAATGAAATTTGTCTTATAATTAGAAAAATGCAATACCAGTATCAAAGGCAGCAAAAATGAAGTCTTCCTTGTTTAGTTTTGGAAAACTAAAATGATTTCATCATGTCTTCCCCTGGATTGGGGTCCATGGCTGGGTCCCTGGAAGTTCATTCCCTCAACCAGCCCCCCTCAGGCCCTGTCCTCGATCCTTGTTCAATGCATTATATTACTAAGCTGGCCTATCACTTTTAGAGACAGGATTTGCCATTCAGGCTCTGCTATTCAGTCCTAAATACTTCAACACTCTGACTAGCTCCCTGGGTGGAAACATTGCTGAACCACTTGCACAGTCTGGCAAATTTCAACCCAGATGCTGCTCAGGTGTGTTAAAATTCAGCAGATGGAAACAGCAAGGATCCTGTAGGGTAAGATTGAGATGCCTAATGGCAGAGGCCTGCCAAGGAAATTTTGTGTTCACTTTTCTGCCAAAGGATTGACAGATGTCATTGCTTTTAATCCTTAATTCTACACACACTAAATTCTCTTAAGCATTTATAAATTGGAAAAGAAATATAAACAACTTCATTTTTCTAGGTTTGCCATGCTGCTAGCAGGAACTCAGCTGGATTTTTTTAACACTTTTGATTGAAATATAATATACACAGAAAAGTGCACAGATCTATCAAGTTGATATGGGCTTAAACAGCACCCAGGTCAAAAATAGAGTATCACCAGCATACCAGGAGTCTATCCTACTATCACATGCCTATTTTGAACTCCACATTTATAGGTTAGTTTTACCTGTTTTTAAGTTTATTGTAAATGGGAATCCTACAATATGTTTTCTGACATCTATTACTCAACATTATATACTAGAGACCTGGTGCATGAAATTCATGCACAGAGGGAAGGGTGTGTGTGTGTGTGTGTGTGTGTGTGTGTCCCTCAGCTGAGCCTGCACCATCTCCAATCTGGAATCCACTCCCCCTCCCAGTGGGATGAGGCCTAAACTGGCAGTCAGAAATCCCTCTCACAATCCAGGACTGCTGGCTCTCAACCACTTGTCTTCATGCCTGCCTGATTGCCTCTAACTACTCTTGCTTGCCAACCTGATCACCTCCTAACCATTCCCCTGCCAGCCTGATTGATGCCTAACTGCCCTCCTGCTGGCCCAATTGCCCCTAACTGCCCTCCCCTAATGGCCTGGTCACCCCTAACTGCCCTCCCCTGCAGGCCTGGTCGCCCCTAACTGCTCTCCTCTGCCAGCCTAGTCACCCCTAACTATCTTCCCCTGTCAGCCTGATCACCCACAACTGCCCTCCCCTGCTGGCCATCTTGTGGTGGCCATCTTGTGTCCACATGAGGGTGACCATCTTTGACCACATGTGGCAGTCACCTTGTGTGTTGGAATGATGGTCAATTTGTATATTACCTCTTTATTATATAGGATATGACATTCTGTATTTTGCATTTGGTATAGTTTGTTTATTCTCTTTGCTAAATAGTATACAGTAGTCCCCCCTTATCCAAGGTCTTATTTCCCAAAGTTTCAGTTACCTGAAGTTAACCACTTTTAAAGGTACCAAATGGAAAATTCCATAGAACACTGATAAACTGGAAGCTAAACATCATTTTGAGTAGCATAATGAACTCCCATGCCATCCGGCTCATGTCCAGTGTGGCTGGAAGGGAGTGATGAATCAGAGAAGTTGGAGGAGGAGTGATACACCACCCAAATAGTGATAGATGGCCACTATAAAAATTTGGCTTTACTCCCACTGACGTGGGTAACTATTGCATCATGTTGAGCAAGGGATTGATTTGGTGTGATATTGTAGTAGGATTGTCTGGGCTGCGACTTTAAAAGCCATAGAAGGAGGTTCAGAAACAGAAATACACAAATAAAAATGCTTAGGGTAGAGGTAGTGAGAAATGATTGATTCTGGAGATATTTTGAATTTAAGTAAAAAAATTTTTCTATAGGTGAGATATATGGCATGAGAGAAAGAGGCTGCTAAGGATGATCTCAGGGCTTTTTGGAGTTGCCTTTTTTAAAATTTATTTTTTTTTATTTTAGATGGAGAGCTAGTTAGGGAGGGGAAATCAGAGATTGGGTTTGGATATAAAATTAAAAATAGTATATGACCAACATAGCAATATGTGACTTCTCTTTCTTGAGATGCTATGAAAATAATAGTAAAGGAACATAAATACCCAATAATAAAGAGAATGAGATGGGTCACTAAGAGATGGAATATTTCACTAAGTTTTCAGAAGAAATGGAGCAAGGGGAATGCTTGATGAAGTGAAGAAAACCACAGTCCAACCCACATATAGGGCTACGGCTAAGGAAATCACTGGCCTGCTCAGAAGCAATAGGGAGAGACTCCAACAGATTGTGGATTGAGTACTGCAGGTTAAATCTATGTCAGTTAAAGGGATAAGCACAAAACTGTCAGAAAAAAACTCTACCCCCTGTTTGTGCTGTGCCTGTAGAGCAGTTGATAACCAATTACTTCTCAGGTCAAAAAGGTAAAGGTTTGCCATTTGCGGAACTGAACAAGTTATTTGAAAAGAATTATGGTAGCAAGCATTGGCCTTAAGGACCCCGAGTAAAGCTCTTCTCATGCTAGCAAAATACCACACCATGGCAGCTGGCACCCACATGCTTACCCTACACAGAAATCTGCAAGCCAGTAAATTACTTTACAGTCTCAGAGCTCCCTGTCAGCCCTTCACTGCCGCTGTCTAAAATGTGAGTTAAAAACAAAACATCCACAGGTTATTGAGAAAGACTACAGCATTGAATGATAAGGAGGCCAAGATATAAGGAGGCCAAGATAAGCAGAAAATAAAATGGTAATAGAAGATAAAGAGATAATTCAAGAGCAAGTCATTTAACACACACACACACACACACACACACACACACACACACATACATACACACACACACACACACACACACACACACACACACAAAACAAACAAACAAACAAAAACATGTATCTTCAGAGAGATTTTCATATATATTATATCCAGGAGATAAGAATCGGGTGCTGTGAAAAATAGGTAACAACAACAATTAAGTGTTCTCAGAAATAAAAAATAAGTTAAGAAAATGAAAATACAAATTCTTCAGAACTGTTGTAAGAGAGTATGAAGTGAATCTTCCAGAATGTGGAACCATACAACAACAATGAAGGCAGCAAACAGCCAAAACGTAAAGGGCAAACAGTGGCAATAGGAGAGAAAAGATAAGAGATGCGTGCATAGTCACTCTACAGAGTGCAATAGCCAATGAAAAGGATAAAACATGAGAGGAATATATGAAGGACATAATAGAAGAAAATATGTGAAAGATAAAGCCAGGTCTTAAAGTGGAACTAGCAAGTATAGAAGTGCAATTGGTTCAGGCATTGTGAATAGGAAGCTAGAAGAGTTTAGATAAATGAAAAAAGTCTTGTTTCTCTTCCTCTTCCCTCCCTCGCACCCCCCCCCCCCAAAAAAAGAGAAAGAAAACCAAGGTAGAAGGAGAGATGAACATAAAATTTTATTATTTTATATTTAGATAAAATGCATTATCTAAATATAAGCCTTGCTAGAGCATGTAGGATTTTCAACAACTGGGAGAGCAGCCAAAAAAGATTGATATTATTGGCATTACGATAGTTCCCTTTTGAAAGCCATGTGATTCATGCTGTTGAAACTACAGCAAATAAGATCACCATAGCCCTGCAGAAAATTGTATTTGTACTTTTGTTATCATGTGCATTGTTATTTTCTTGGTTTTAAAATTTTAAAATCAATTTACATGCAAATATTTGAAGCCAACTGTGAATACTGGACAAGATTTTTATCTTTCAACTTTGACAATTTAAGAAGTAAATTTAAGGTAACAAGAGTTGGAGGTAAAAGGATTGGTGAGCAAATGCCCTCCTCTCACAGAGAAGCCAAAGGATGCTATCTTTTATTGGGGGTTAAAGAAATGGTCTAGCTGAGACCGGTTTGGCTCAGTGGATAGAGTGTCGGCCAGCGGACTGGAAGGTCCCGGTTCGATTCCGGTCAAGGGCATGTACCTTGGTTGCGGGCACATCCCCAGTAGGGGGTGTACAAGAGGCGGCTGATCGATGTTTCTCTCTCATCGATGTTTCTCACTCTCTATCCCTCTCTCTTCCTCTCTATGAAAAATCAATAAAAATATATTAAAAAAAAAAAGAAAAAAAAAAGAAATGGTCTAAGTGTGTTGCCTGAGGTTGTAGACAATGACCAAGAAAAGAGTAAGAGTGATACAATTCCATCAGGGCTAAGAGGGAGGGCAATAGGAGATGGGATAAAAGTTTTAAAGCCTCATCAGTCAGAGCTGGGAGCAGTAGTTAAACTGAGAAAACAGTACAAATATATTCTTGAGAGAAATATGGAAGTACTCCCAGAAATTTAAGAATAGAAATGCTGAACATAGTTGTCCGGAGGCAAACTAGCCCCACCAATGCGGTTCAGTGGTTGAGCACTGACCTGTGAACCAGGAGGTCACGGTTCAATTCCAGGTCAGGGCACATGCCTGGATTTCAGGCTCCATTCCCAGTAAGGAGTGTGCAGGAGGCAGCCCATCAAATGATTCTCTCTCATCATTGATATTTTTATATCTCTCTCTCTCCCTTCCTCTCAGAAATCAATAAAGAAATATTTTTAAATCTTTTAAGAAGCAGAACTAGGGTACACTGCCATATGCAATTATGGACTCTTATTATTACTCCTTGGACAATATTTTTAAAACTATGTTTGTACTTCTTTGATAAATAATATATTTTTAGATTGCTGCCATTTACCAAGAACTTATTGTGTCTGCCACTGGTCAAAGTATTTAACAGGAATTACCTCCCTTAATTCTCACAACAGCTCTATGAAGTAAATACTGTTAGTAGCGTTAATTTATAAGAAAATGAATTTTGGACAGGTTATTTAAAAAGAAAGAAAGAAAGAAAGAAAGAAAGAAAGAAAGAAAGAAAGAAAGAAAGAAAGAAAGAAAGAAAGAATGGAAGAAGGAAAAAGGTTGTCCAAGAAGGTTGTCCAAGATGATTCTACCATGCAGGGGTTACATTTGGCCTTCCATAACAGAAAATTAAACCAATAGCGGCTTAGACTAATAAAGAAATGGAGGATTTTCTATTTGTTTGCATTTATTTTCTCATGCAGCAGGAAGCCTGGAGGTGAGGGGGTGGTTGTGGCATTGAGTCAGTGGCTCAAGAATAACGGCACAGACCCTGTGACTGGCATGGCCTTTTGCTCTCAGACCAGGGTGCCTCTGCAGCTCCCCTCACTCCATTTGTGTTCCCAATAACAAGAAATGAGCGCCCGCATCAGGAAACCACATTTTCCCAGAGCCATACAGCAGACTCCTGCTAACATATAATTTACCAGGTGTCATGTTGCCACCCCAGCTACTGGGGAAGTTTAAGACGTATTTTTCAGATAGATATATCACTAGACAGAATAATGTAAGGTTTCTGTTAAGACAGGAGAAATGGATATTAGCTAGCACTTAGCAGTGAGTCCCACATCTAGGGAGTGGCAGAATAGGGTTCTGACATCCAATAAAGTATATTTTTAAACTAACTAGCAAAAGCATCAATAATATAAGGATCAGTCAGAAGCATTAAATTAACTGATACCAACATTTTAATTTTAAAGTAAAAGACAAGCACTAACTGTGGCTTTTTTTTAAATATTTTTTTTTTGTTTTTTTTGTTTTATTTATTTAGTTATTTTTAATTTATTAAGGTATTATATGTGTACATAGCTTACCATTGCCCCCCCCCTCCCATTCATGCCCTCCCTTCCCAGAGTTCTGTGTTCGTTGGTTGTACTTATATGCATGCATACCAGTCCTTCGGTTGTTCTCTTATCTCCCTCCAGGTTTCCTTCTCCTCCCTGCTCCTCTGGTTCACACCGCCCCTCCCCCCGGGTCCCACTGCTTCCCCGGGGCACACGGCTCTCCCAGAACACACGGTCCCCTGGGACACACGGCTCACCCAGGACACACGGCCCCCTGGGACACGCGGAAAAAAATATTTTTAATTAATTTCAGAGAGGCAATGAGAAGGAGAGAGAGAGATAGAAGCATCAATGATGAGAGATTGATTGGCTGCCTCCTACAAGCCCTGCACTGGGGATCGAGCCCACAACCCAAGCATGTGGAACCCTGAGCTTCTGGTTCATAGGTTGACACTCAACCACTGAGCCATGCTGGCCAGACACAAATTGTTTTTCAGAGTCCCTGTTCTGTACTCTCCATGGGCAGCAAACATTGTCAACTCGAGGTAATCAGAGTCAAAGCAAGGAATAGTTGTCATAGTAGAGGAAGGACTAACATAATTGATATTCACTTACCAAGAGCCAAAGGACCCCATCATTTGAATGGGAAGAATCTAGCTTGCAAATGGTTTAAAGTAATCATAGGAGGCATTATTAACTGTAATTTAAAACAAAAGGATTTCAAAATGAGAAAAAATATATTGTAGCAAAATTCCATATGTTGTTATAAGTAAATGAAGAAGTACCTATATGTAGTTTACTAATTAATTTTCAAGGAATACAGTTTTATCAGGCACAATGTATTTAATGCATAAGCAGCACCATTTAACTCCCAAGAAATCGTGATTGCTCCTTTTTTTACCACTTGACATATATCTTACTAAAGAAATTAGCTGTGTTTTTTTTTCCTTTTAAAATCTTTTTTTCATCTGATCTCTTCAAATAGAATTAATTTGAAAAAAAACAAACAATGGTAATAATTATAATTGTAGAGCCTGCGTACATACACTTATTTTCTATAGTACGCAGAACTCTGGCAGATTCCCCCAAAGTAATAATTAGCATTGACACTGCTAGTCTCAGAAGACATAACAGCAAGTGTTTTCACAAAAGTGACATGAGGCTTTTGGAAAGAACCATTTCAAGAATAAAGCAGATTGATATGAAAGCCACAGAAATGAACCTTTGGGGTTTCATATGTAATCACTGAATTTGCAATTTCTTGGATGTACAAATGAACAGCTACTCAGCAAACTAGCTGGAGGGAGAGAAGGGTGTCTCCTCAGCTGATGCCCAAAATACACCTGAGACTCACAATGACATAGCTGATAACCTCTCATCATGAAAACTTAGCCAAAGCGAAACATCTTTCTCTTTCACCATGAAAAAAATGCTTTACTGTGCTATGAAGATGAATGCTGGGCAAGATGAATTCTGATGTTTGCCATTAGGTGAGAGAAATGAGCTGCTCAGAATGAGCCACCTGGTTACTTCCAACTACCCTTCCCTGAAAACTTAGTCCCCCCCACTGGCCTTCTCCTGCCAGCCTGATCCTCCCCAACTGCCCTCCCCTGTAGGCCTGCCCCCCTCCCCTAATTGTCCTCCCCAGAAGGCCTGATTGTCACAAATTGCCCTCCCTTGCAGACCTGGTTTCCCCCAACTACCCTCCTCTTCTGGCCCGGCCAGCCCTAACTGCCCTCCCCTGCTGGCCTGATCACCCACAACTGCCCTCCCCTGCAGGCCATCTTGTGTGTTGGGGTGATGGTTAATTAGCACATTACTCTTTTATTAGATAGGATTAATAGCCCTGCACATGAATCCACGTGCCAGTAGCTCACCAGTAGCTAGGTGACACCCTCAAGTAGCTCTTCGCCTGCTGCCCCACCCTCCTATAGCTCTCCCCACCCTCCTAATAGCTTGCTGCCCTGCCCCCTTCTGTAGCTCTCCAGAGCCCACTTATAGCCAGTAGCTCCCTGCAGCCCTCCTGTAGCTCTCTGCCCACTGCCCAGCCCTCCTGTAGCTCCCTCCGCCCCCCTCAACCCCCTCATAGCTTGATGCCCTGCCCCCTCCTGTAGCTCTCTACCCCCCACTTGTAGCTCACAGCCCCACCCTCCTGTTGATCCGTGATCTGGTTGTTAAGAGGTTGGTTGCTATGCTTCATGGTGTAATGACCATTTGCATATTATATCTTTATTATATAGGATAATTAAAATTATTTACACATGTATATATATAGAGAGAGGGAGACAGATTCAGTATTCCTTTTAGAATGTTTTGTTTCCTCAAAGACTCCTCTGAATGACTGCATGTTTTTGAGAGCAGAGGTCACACTCTGTCTTTTCTCTGTAACTCCACATGCTTGCTGTCGGTCATGCCATGGCCCAGGCTCCTTGATGCCACATGCCATGGGTGCCTTTTGCAATGCACAGCCTTCGTGTGGCACTTTTCTATCAGTAGGACTGATAATGACCACTGACCTGTATTTGAGCTCAAACAAACAAACAAAAACCCTCCCCTTTTTAAAAAAATATATATATTATTGATATTTTATAGAGAGGAAGGGAGAGAGATAGAGAGCTAGAAAAGTCGATGAGAGAGAAGCATCGATCAGCTGCCTCTTGCACACACCCCCACCGGGGATGTGCCCGCAACCAATGTACATGCCCTTGACCGGAATCGAACCCTGGACCTTTTAGTCCGCAGACCGATGCTCTACCACTGAGCCAAACCGGTTTCAGCACCCTCCCCTTTTTAAAGACAATGAGCATAATACCCTAAAATAAAAATGAGTCAAGAATGTAAACAGAGCCCAGTTAGTGTGGCTCAGTAGTTGAGCATCAACCTATGAACCTGGATGTCATGGTTCCATTCCCAGTCAAGGCACATCCCCGGGTTGTGGGCTCCATCCCCAATAGGAGGATGTGCAGGAGGCAGCCAATCAATGATTCTCATAATTGATGTTTCTCTCTCTCTCTCTCTCTCTCTCTCTCTCTCTCTCTCTCTCTCTCTCCCCCCTTCCTCTCCCTCTTTCCCTCTCTTCCTCTCTGAAATTAATAAAAATATACATATTTTAAAAGAATGTGAACAGAAATTTTACAGAAGAAGTGGAACAGCCCCATCATATATAAAATGATGTTCAACCATGCTAGTAAACTAGAAATGCCAATTGAGACCTTGTAAAATTTTTCTAAAAGTCAAATAATAGCAAGTTTTGGAGAACATGGGGAAATAAAAGCTAACTGCCAATAAGAAAGCACAGTGCCCTGGCTACTTTGGTGAGCAAGTAGCAGCATCTGTTACTAGGAAGATGCATGGATTCTAATAATTCATCAGGATAGTCATTGTAGAGAATCTCTTAGATGCAACCTGAGGCTACAGGAAGTATACTTATGCAAAGGAAAAGACAAGAACTGTTCATTAATAAAAATATGGATTAATAAAGTATACATTTATACAGTGGGATAGTGTAGTAATTAAAATTAATTAAATAGATCCACCTGCAGAAGCAAGGATATAGTTTAAAGACATAATGTTGGTTGCAAGTATGTATTAGCCACAGGATACATAAATATGGTATAATTTGTGTAGTATTTTAAACATACAGGGTCCCATACCAATGAGTGGCAATCCTTTTCTGTAAAAGGCAATATAGTAAATATTTGGCATTTCTGAAGTCTCTGCTGCTGCTACTCAACTCTGCCATGGTAGCATGAAAGCAGCCATTGACAGTGAAGGAACATGTTGGTGTCCCAATAAAACTTCATTTATGAAAACAGGCAGTAGACTGGATTTAGCCCTTACGCCTTAGTTTGCTGACCCCTGATCTGTATACCCTTCTCATAATTCTGTATGAAAATAAATGCTATTTATATTTACTAATACCTTAAAAAAAAGAGCTTGCTTCTGGGGAGAGGGAGAAGAAGGGAGTCAGGAGGAACCATAGCATAGACTTAATCTGCACCACAATATCTTTTGTACATATAGTCTTTTTTTAAAGTATGCAAACAAATATGGCAAAACGTTGACATTTGTTAAACTTAGATCTGTTTGTTTCACTACTCTCTCTATTTTTATGTGTACCAGATGTATGTAAAACTGAAAAGGGGGAAGGATAAAGTCAACACATTAAAATATTAAAGATAACATGAACCAGCACAATGGGAAATGGAAAGATCTGCAAGAATGGCATTTCTTCCAGAAGACCCTGTCTCAGTTTGTGTGCCCTTTGCAGTCATAAGTTAGGACAAAGTTAAGAGGTGTGAATTGCCAATGGAGAAAAGTCTGTTCTGAGAACTAGGAATAGTGTTGAATATTTGGATCTGGGGGAAGTGTGAAATGTGTTGTAACTGAATCTCTCTTTACAAAACGTGCATTTAAATCTCTCTTTACAAGACCCCCCACATCTGTCCATCTTATCATCCCCCCTGACATTTCCCCTCTACCATTTGTAAAATGGGGTGGTAATAATAGACTGTATCTCAGAGGGTGGTTGTGAGCATTAAATGAGTTCATTATTTAAAAAATGCTTAGAGCAGTGCCTAGCCTACAGTAAATGCTAAATCAGTGTTTTAGCATTTAGAAAACCAGTAAGTGGATTTACTTATCTTTTTATCTTATTGAATTATATGTATCAGCAACCCTAAAATTCTCCAGGACAAAACAACTGAGAGCACAGTATCTAAGAGCATCAGTGGTGGAGCCCATGAAACAAGTGATCTAATCCCAAACCATGGCTTTTATTAGCTCTGAGGACGTATGCTTTAGAAGTGCTATGAAACTGAATCCTCATCAGTATAATAAGACTAAGAACTGTACCTACCTCCTAGAGAATTGTTGTAAGAATTAATTACGATCTCGGATGCAAAGAACTTAGCTCATTGCAGAGCAAATTCTCCAACAATACCTAGGAGGGTAATAGAGAATTGTGAAATAATTGTTAGCAGAATTAAGCAAACACATATTTCCTGTGCCAAGTGTGACGGAATTTCAATAGCTTTAGAAATAAATGTACATTAACTTTGAGACATAGTAAGAAAACCTGATCTCTCTTAAGGTGAAGAGACTGACAGCTCATTGATGGCACCAGCACCTGAGTGGGGGAGGGGAGGGCAGGGGGACAGAAATTGCAGAAATAACCTCACAGATGTAATATGCAAACATGCCCATTTTGACTCCAGGTGAAACTCCATGCAAGTTCATCTTTAGATCCATTTTCTCTAGTTTGGGTCTCTGTTACCAGTTTTATGAGAAGAGATGGACCATAAGGCAGGAAATACAACTTAAGGCACTTCATGGGTTTAAATAGCAGGGGCTGAACCCAGCTTAGTGTCAGAGCATCAAAACTATGTCTCTGCAGGTAGAAAACAAGTCCTCCTGATTAAATAAGAAGCTGCCAAACTAACCAGGGCCCAGCATTGGACTGATGGGGGCCCTGCCTGGGTCAGATCTGTCTACACTGCAGGAAACAGAGACTTTTTTAAGCTGCTCTGGATGCATCTCCTTAGCTATGTTGGTCTTAATGCAGCCCTGAGGGCTTTTGGTTATTCTAGAACTAATAACCAAAGTAATTTCTTTATTTGCCTGCAAAATGAGTAGACAAAGCTTAGAGCAATGCTCCCTAGACCAGGTCCTGAAACACACTGTTATTCAAAATGTTTTCCCTGGCCCAGCAGTATGCTCAAAGTTTAATACTCATAAAAATATAAGGATTTCATGAAAGAAAGAAAAAAGCAAATCTGAGTCAGAAGATCTGGTATGGAGCCTAAAGTACTACATTTCTAACAGTCAATCAGCCAATGCTGCAAGTGGACTCTAGAATTTTGCTACAGCATATTCCTCACTTGGGAGCTTGTAGGAAATACTGGTCCTCTGTACCCTCCCCAGATGTCCTGAATCAGCATTTACATTTCAATAAGACCCCCGTGATTTGTTTGCACATGAAAGTCTGGAAAGCACTGCTCTGGAACATATGCATGTAAACCAATTTTCCCAAGGTTTGGGCTACTGCTACTGCTGAAAAGTCTAGAAATAAGCAGTGCTATGCCCATACCCCCTCTGATTCCTTTGCCATTCTCACACACAACACCTTGGTGGACTTTGACTCCCAACAGCTAGCACCCATGTCTCTTTGTTGGCAGCTCCCTCTGGATGCTGGAACCCCTCTTTTGCCTGCTATCAAGGAAATCAGGAAGTACCTGGGGATTTCCATCCCCTCCAGCAACCAATAATAACAGGCACAGGTTTCACCATACTCCAGGTCCCTTGCCCCTGATCAGAAAACTCACCTTTGTGGTGTAGTCTACCCAGGAAAGAAGTAGGCCAAACTTACATCATCTGCCTGAATTTGCTTGGTATCTCACCTTCTTCCTTCTTATCCCAACCCTGCTCATGTTCCCATAATATTTCAGGGAACACTTTGTAATCAACCCACTCCTCATAAATCCTTGTCTTGACGTCTGCTACTTATGCCCATAAAGAATCCAAAGTAGGACACATACCGTTTAACCCGGTGATCATCACCAAGCCAAGAGTTGGATTATTTCTAAAGTTCTCTTGGTCACTGCTTCCTCCCCTCTCCTCCTCACCCCCCAAATCTTTGAATCAGCCTAGATGAGACCTCTTGTGTATCTCAAAAGATTACAGGAGGCCAGTGGATTCTAGGAATTTCACACTTGGAAATTTAGTCTTCTGGCCACCTTCTGAGAATGTGACGAAACAAATTATGCTTTACTGTCGTAATGAACAACTGTGGCTGTGCAGTGGAGGTAGTGATAAAGCTCTCCTACAGTTGGCTTCATAAAGGATCCATAAAAAGAGCAAATGATCCAGGAGACCTGCACTGGCCAATGTGGCAGGCACAGCCACAAGCCAAGTGTGTGGCTATTGAGCACTTGAAAGATTGCCAATGCAATTGAGGTGAGCATAAGTGCAAAATGCACACCTCATTTCAAAGACTGAGCACATTTAAAAATGTAAAGTATGTCAGTAATTTTATGTTTATTACATGATTAATAATATATTCTAAAAAATAATGGATTAAGTAAAATGTATTTTTAAAATTAGTCTCCCTGGTTTTGTTGTTGTTGTTGTTTTTTTTTGTTTTGTTTTGTTTTGCTTTTCTATTTTATTATTTTATTTTTTAAATGTGGCTACAAGAAAGTTAAATGTTGTTCGCATTATGGGGTGAAGCAAAAGTGGGTTTACAGTTATTCCAATGGAAATTTCTATCTAATAAAAGGGTGATATGCAAATTGACTGTCCTTCCAACACACAAGATGGCTGCCCCCATGTTGTCAAAGATGGCCGCCCCCATGTGGACACAAGGTGGCTGCCACAAGGGCAGTTGTGGGCGATCAGGCCAGCAGGGGAGGGAAGTAGGGAGGGACCAGGCCTGCGAGGGATGGCAGTTTTGAGTGACCAGACCAGCAGGAGAGGGCAGTTGGGAGGAACCAGGCCTGCAAAGGAGGGCAGTTGGGGGGGGGGGGGCAGGCCTACAGGGGAGGGCTGTTAGGGGTGACTGGGCTGGCAGAGGAAGGTAGTTGGGGCAACCAGACCTACAGGGGAGGGCAGTTGGGGGCGACCAGGCCAGCAGGGGAGCATTTAGGCATAAATCAGGCTGGCAGGGGAATGATTAGGGGGTGATCAGGGTGGCAGACAGAAGTGGTTAGGAGCAATCAGGCAGGCAGGCGAGTGGTTGGGACCCAGCAGTCCTGGATTGTGTAAAGGCTGTTCAACATCCCTGGAGGGGTCCCAGATTGCAGAGAGTTCAGGCTGGGCTGAGGGACACATAACACCCCCCCACACACACACTCCGTTATGCACAAATTTCATGCACCGGGCCTCTAGTACAATAATAAATAAGTAATAACACATGAATAAACTCTGTGTTTAGTGTACTCACAAGTACCTCTTTTGCTCCACCGTGTAGGGCTTCTATTGGACCTCATATAATACAGGCCTTAGTTTCAACCAAGAGATCAGAACCAGTTAAATTTCCCCACAATTTATAATGCCCTCACTGTCCGTCCCTATTTCTGGAGTGGGATTGGCCCCAGTAGCATACAAAGTAGTGCATTGCCATCAATTATAAATACTTTTATCCATGTATGAAGTTGCCAGGGAACTGGAAATATCTAAAATTTGATCCTTAGCCCAGAAAATATTAAACCAGAATCATATTTTAAAAATCGGTGCCAGTAGTTATTACTCTTAGTTTCAGATTTTCTTTGAAGAAGCTTTATTTTAAAGCTTTTAAAAAATTATTTCTATTGTTTTGTGTGAATACATCAAGCTTGGTGGTCAGTTATTTGGCTTTCCTCACAGTTGCTCTCTTCTGTTTTTCCCAAGTCCTCCACCTACAGTGTAGAGTTCAAAGTGCCTGTGCTTCTCACCAGGACTATTACAACTTCCTAAATGAGTTCCCGCAATTTGGTTTCTCAGCCTGAACTCCATCTTTGACAAGGCTGCCAGATAATCTCCCTAATACAGTCTAGGCCAGCCATGGGCAAACTACGGCCCACGGGCCGGATCCAGCCTGTTCGGCTGTTCTATCTGGCTTGTGGAGCCAAAAGAGCAGAGGGGTCTCTTGCTCTCCCCTCTGCTCCTTCACCAGCAGCTCAAGATGAGAGTGCCAACATGGTCAGGTTGCTGTTGTTCTGGCCCTCCGGTCCAGTTTAATAACCCATTGTAGCCCTCGAGTCAAAAAGTTTGCCCACCCCTGGTCTAAGCCATAGTCTCCTCACTTCACACCCTAATAACACACACACACACACACACACACACACACAAACACACACACGCACCAAAAAAAGCCTTTGGTGTTATTACATTCTTTTGCTGATTATCTTCAGATACTTGAGTAGACATTAAATGTTGTTTGTACTCTGGCCTCAATTTTACTTTTTTGTTGTTGCAACTCGCCCTTTCCTTTCAAATTTATATTGGACTATTCCCTATTCCCTCTCAATCCTGCCCTGTTTGCTTGCTTCTATTCTCCCTACCTTCCAATTTTCTCTGTTTATAATGCCCTGTTCCTATTCCATCACTCTCTGCCCCTATTCCTAAAGTCTCACTTCAAATGTTACTTTATTACATGACTAGGGGCCTGGTGCATGAGATTTGTGCACTGGAGGTGAGAGTCCCTCAGCCCAGCCTGCACCCTCTTGCAGTCTGGGAACCCTCAGGGGATGTCCAATTGCCAAGGAGGCGGGAAAAGCTCCCACCACTGCCACTACGCTCAGCTGTGAGTGCAGCTTCTGGCTGAATGGCACTCCTCCTGTGGGAGCACACTGACCACCAGGAGGCAGCTCCTGTGTTGAGTGTCTGCCCCCAGTGGTCAGAGTGTGTTATAGTGACCAGTCATTCTGCTGTTTGGTCGATTTACATATTAGCCTTTTATTACACAGGATGCATATTATCAGTGTCTTAAGTCAAGAGACAAAAAACAAAAGACCAAGAAACAACAGTAGAAATAACAAAATTAGATACAAAAACCATTGAACTAAAAAACGATTTCATTGAGGAGAAAGCCATGCCAACAGTAACATTGGGTAATTAGGCTACTTAGATCTTATATCACCTCTTACAGACATTTCTTTTTTGGACTAGAATGTTAATTGTGTGTTCAAAATTATCATCCAGAATAGAACTTCAACTTTATTTGCAGGTTTGTTCTTTTTCATTTTCATGTAAACCAAGCAAGATCAATCATGAATGGTGTGAGGTAGGGATTAAGATTAGGAAGAAGTGAGGGACTGACAGAGTTGGGGGCAGGAGAGTACCAGATACTGTATGACATTGTGACTGCAACTGGTTTAAAGAACTTCTAGAAACGTAATTGGCATTTAAATATGTCTGGGAAGCTGCTTTGGCTTGAGTTATAAAGTGGGAAGACTACATTTGTAGGTGTATTGAAAATATATGTATCTATATTTTAAACTTTTATATAGACTCTTTATCTGTTGATAATAAAAGAAAACTAGGACAAAGTATTCAGTTATTGAATGGCAACATACCAGATTCCTATCAGTAGAGTTTTTAAAAGTAGTAAAATCTTTGTTTATGTGTAAAGAGCATTTCCTTAGGTTTTGAATTTAATTGTGTCATTTTTACACACACACACACACACACACACACACACACACACACACACAGAAAAAAAACAACAAACAAACAAACAAAAACAAAAAAATCTTAGGCATACAAATTGATCGAATTTGTTTTCCTGGTAGCCTAGTTAAACATGTGTCTAATGACTGTACAGTATTAAGCTAATGCAAGTGTGATTTACATTTTCCAGGAATGGACAAATGAGGTTTTCAATTTGGCAACAAACCTGCTGGCCCATAACATGTCCAGGGACGCATTTCTGGAAAAAGCGTAAGTAGCTCTAATTTTATTGCTAAGGGTGTTACTTCTTCTGAGTCAGTTTCCTTTCTCCTTTGCAAGTCTTTTGTTATGCTGCACTGGCTCTTCACATTGATAAACATAAAAATTCCCCTTTGGGATTTGTTAGAGAACTGATTCCTCCTCTGTTTGAAATTGGAAGACTTCCAAGAAAGATCTCTTTTTTTTTTTTTTCCTCTTTGAACTGCACATCCCTAGGCGCCCCTGAATGTCAATGCCTTTGACACACAATAAGGAGACACTTCCAAATCCTGGCATCTGTGCTCAGAACCAAATATTATTAATTTCAGATCGTCATCTGCTTCTGCATCTGCCTGTGTCATATCAATTATCAATCTGAGGAAGGGAATGAACAGCATATGGTATTCATTTCTCCAGATTATTAGCTCTGATGGGTGCAACAATAACTTCTCTCACGACTTAAATCAAAAGGCTCATGTCCTGATCGCTGCCCATGCAGACAATCACAGCAAATGTTAGTAAGAAAAGAGAAAGAGAAGGGAAAGAGTAGAATTAAAAGTAGGAAAGAAAAGCAAATCACGATTACCCAGTCATTCTGGTATTACAGTATTATTTGACTGGGGAAAACAATGATTTCTGCCAGACAAGCAGCAATGAATTGGTGTGTTCACTTCCTACGTTGTGGATATTCAAGAGATTGGGAGTCTTAAACAACAAAAAAACAAGTGGGAATATTTCTATGTGGCCCTCTCTTTAACAACTTTCTCTCTTCCCTCTTCTTCAGTAAGGCATACCCATCATTTCAGACCTAAGCTCCAGCCCACATTTCTCTCCAACTTTTCTATGAATTTCTTTTACTTTGAGTCAGTAGCCACAGGTCATAACTTAAATGCTTTCTCTTCATCTGATCTCCTTAGTTGTCACCTTGAGTTTGACCCTTCCTACATGCCTCCTCCTCTACCTCTTTCTTTTTATCTTTTCTTTTTACCATCTAATGGACATTTATCTAGTAGACATTTCTTGAACATCTTTTGTGCCAGGCAATGTTAGTGGGCCATGACACAGAGATAAATGTTTTATCTGAAACACAGCATGTTATAGCTAGTAAAAACATCTACTTAGCTAAACATTTGTCATCTATTGTAAATGTCTGTTCCAGATAGATGTCTCCCTATAAACAAACAGCTATTATGGACATTATAGTCCATGTCTTTTCTATGAACATGTTATGAGTGTTTCTGTTGCATGTACTAGTAGGTATGAGACTTCTGGGTCATACCATGTGTAGTTTCTTAAAGTAGTGGTCCCAAATTCTGCTGCTTCATCTCTGTAGCCACATGTCCAGAATCAGTTGAAAAGATAAATACAGGTGCTATATTCACACAATGGAATACTATACAGCAATGAGAATTAATGCTTTCCAACTATAAGCAAAAACATGGATGAATCTTTAAAAAAAAAACTGAGTGAAAGAAGCCAGACTTAAAATAATGTGATTTCATTTACATACAGTACCAAAATAGGCATAAATCGTCTATGTTGGTTAAAGTCAGGATTACAGTTCCCTTTTGGGGAAGAGATTCTAGAAGAAGGTTCGGGAGGGGTTGCTGGGATGCTATGGTGTGATAATACTCTATTTCTTGATCTAAGTGCCAACTGCAGAGACGTGGACAGCTTGTGAAAATTCAGTGAACTGTGCATATTCGTGAGCCCTTTTCCAATGTATATTATTTGATTTTTAAAAAGTAAACACTTGTTTTTTCTGCTTCTCCAACAGCTATACTAAACTTAAGCTACAAGTCACTCCAGAAGGGAGAATTCCTCTCAAAAAGTAAGCTTCCTGAACATTTCCCACTCTTCGTTTTATTTTTCCCAAAGATTTGAGTCCATGCCATGACTTTTTTGTTTCTCCTCTGGTCCAAGTGGGAGAATGGAAATGCGTGGTCACCCCATCCTGCCTCATGTGCCTGTTCATAGCAGTGCAGCTGGTTTCCTCGGAGGGTCCCACGGTTTCCCCTTTCTGTAGCCTCATTTTCAAGAAACACCAAAGCAAGAAAGCATTGAGGGTCTGAGGGGGGGGGAATCTTTCTGATAATCCAAAAGATTATCTGAGATTAAGAATTAGGAACTATTCTAGGATGGAAATCGGGTGACCATGGTGTCTTTTTTATACCACAATGACATTAACCTGAAAGCTGGGGTTTCAAACTCAAATGTCAACAGAAGCCAGGCAGGAAAAGAAAAAATGAAGCAGACCAGGATCAGAAAACAAAAAACAAAAAAACTGAAGAGTGAAATCCCCCATCTAAATGGTACAATGACAACTCAACCCCATCATATTCCTGTGGGACTAGTGGGCTCCAGGCACTAGGTTTTCTAATGTTTCAATAGAATCATTAAATACAAATTATGATCTATATATATAAAAACCTAAGTGACCATTCAATCGTCCGACCAGTAGCTATGACTCACAATGACCACCAGAGGGCAGACACTCAATGCAGTAGCTGCCAGGCTGCCTTGACTTAGCAGCTGCGGTTCTCAGATGATGCACCCAGAACCAGAGAAGAGGGAGCTTGATTCCAGGATGCATCATCCAAGAACTGCCTCTCACAATCCAGGACTCCTTGGAGGATTTCAAAGAGCTGGTTTTGGCCAAACCCTGAAGGCCAGGCCGAGGGACCTCACCAGTGCATGAATCCGTGCCTCTAGTATTAAATATAGTACTTAAGTTATATTTTATAAGCCAAATTACTGACATAAAAAGACCAAAAAAAGCACATCTTTAGACCATATTTAACCAAACATCTTTAAACATTGGCTTACTAGGTACTTACTAGTGGGCTTCTGTTAATATAAAAGTTAAATCATTAATTATTAGTAGTAACTAGAGGCCTGATGCATGGATTTGGGCTCCAGTAGGGTCCCTCATCTTGGCCTACAGGGATCCGGCTGAAGCCAGCTCTCCAACATCTGCCAAGGAACACAGGTTGCATGAGGGTGGTTCTTGGGTGAAGCAGCCCGCAATAGGGCTTCCCCTCTCTGGTCAGAGTGTCTCCTCTGCCTCTGCCTGGGCCCCTGCTGCCACGGCTTTGTCCAGAAGGTCACCCAGAAGGACGTCTGGTCTAATTAGCATATTACACTTTTATTATTATAGATATTAACTATGTACACCTTTAGAGCAAGGGGTAGCAGCAAAAGGACAAAGTTTGCAAGGACATTTATTTTAATGCTTAATATTAGAGACTATTTTGTGCAATGCTTTTTAATTGAGTCATCACTATTGTCTCAAAATATTGATTTTATATTAGGTACTTTGATTATAAAAAGCACACGCATCAATCTTGCAGAACACATGTGCATATCCATGGTATCGTGGGAAGTTTTTAATGCTTTAAAGCTGAATGCCAAAGAGGTTAATTCAATGGAATGTTTTCGGTTGGCATCACCTACAAGTGCTGGGATCCATATGTCTTTCAAAAACCTCTCACCTGTTTTGCTTTCACTTTGCAGCATATACCGCTTGTTTTCAGCAGACCGGAAACGAGTTGAAACTGCGTTAGAGGCTTGTAGTCTTCCATCATCAAGGGTGAGCATATATTGTCTATCTAAAATTAGCACTATTAAATAGCTTGAGCAATCCTACTAAAGTATAGGTTGCCCGAAATGCTATCCAAACATCAAATTATAGGAGCTCTGGCTGTGTTGCTCTGTGGTTAGAGGATTGGCCCACTAAACAAAGTTCCAAGTTTGATTTCCAGGCAATAGCTAATGTCTGGGTTGCAGATTCTATTCGATCTCCAGCCTGGTTAGGGCAGGTATAGGAGACAAGAAATCCACATCAATGTTTCTCTCTCTCTCTCTCTCTCTCTCTCTCTCTCTCTCTCTCTCCCTCACTCCATTTCTACTTCCCTTCCACTCTTTCCAAAAATAAATGGAAAATTATTTGCCGGTGACAATTAACAAAAGAGAGAGAGGAAAAGAGAGGAGAGAGAGAGAGAGAGAGAGAGAGAGAGAGAGAGAGAGAGAGAGAAGAAAACCATAGGATTTATTTGTTAATATTTACAATATGTGAGGTCCCTATGATTATATTTTCTTTCACTCCCCTAATTCCAACACCTAAATCTAGAAAGAACTTTGTTCTTTATCAATAAAAAATAAAAACCATCTGATATAAAAATGTATTGGCCAAAAATATTAACATTATCAAGAATTTAAACTTCTCACTAATAAAATTTTCTTGGTGTTCCTGGAGATATTAGCTAATCATTATAGATTATGATCAGGAAGATATTTGGAATATGAATTTAATCTTATCTCACTCTTAAAATTCATAGTTTTAAGAGTTATAAGTTACTAAGCAATTAGTACAGCAGTACATGTTTGTAAAGAAATAGACGTACATGCTCTGCAGGGCTGTGCTCAAAAAGTTTTTGCTGAGAGGGAAGCAGTTTGGAAACTGCTACTTTGCTCAGATGGTGGGAAGACAGATGAGAAGACAAGGTTGTAATACGCTCCTTTTCATGCCCAGCACATTCAAGGTACTCAATATGTGTTCATCACCGGAACCCAATGAATTGGCCCTCATTTCAGTACATTGCTACCTGCCTGGCTCTACCATGAGGTGTTACCTTTGTTTCTGAAAGAAATGGGTCTATTGTAGAGCGCCTTTTTCTCGTGCTCTATGCAAAACTCTCCTTTCTGTCACAAAGTATTTTTATCCTGGTATCTAAGCAACAAGTAAGCACTTTCCTAAGGACAATCCTTATGCTGCAGGGAGAGCCTTTGAGCCTCTAAAACCCACTGGCAATGCTCAAGTTGCAGAGAATGAAGTGGAGGAGCCATCAAGCTGACTTGAGTGCCATTATTAGATTCCCCGGTCAATGGCTGTTGGGAATACTTTTCAGAAAAATTAAGTTTAATGACGACTTTGGTAGGTAGAAGAAAGCCAGGAAAAGAGAGTGCCATTCCACCACCAGTTTCCTGCTACAGGTGGAAACAGATGCTGATGCTCCAACACTAGGGCAGAGCTGTGGGGAAGCTCGCACACATTTTTAACCTTCCCTTTAATGAGCAAAATAAAATGATCAAACTTGCTTATCATTACTCTTCCATGAGATACCTTTGAGTAGGAAAGAAATAGCTAAGGTCGATAAATAAATCTTTCTTGAACTCTTTCTGGGTACCCTCAAGCACTGAGAATATGGTAGTGGACACATTGAAGTCCCAGGGTTCCAGGACCAGAGAGTCTGGGGGATGCAAGTCAAATACCTTGACTGATGTGTAATTTGTGGAGAATTCTAGGAGCAAAAGGAGTGGAGGGCTGCCAGTGAGAGTGAGGGAAGCTCATTCCAGAAAAATTAAACTATGTGCGCAAAGCCCTGAGGCCGGAAAGACTTAGCCAGTTTGAGAACTGCATTTAAGCACAAAAAGAAAGTGGGAGAGATTAATTTAGGAAGATGGGCGTCAAATGTTTTTCCTCTGTAACTGCTCCCAATTTTACCTTTACTGGATAACATTGGTGAAATAGAATGATCAAAAATTTAAGTTATTATTATAAATATCTAGCTAAGGAAAAGAAGTAGAAAATGAAACTGCATAGAAAGTCAAACCCATCAATCAATTCTCTGTAAATTGCAGTTTTCCAAACAATTGGATTCTAAAAATTCGGTCAATAAATATAAATTGAGTTTTTACAACCCACTATGTCTATTATAGGTTCACGCTTTCAGACCAAAGTCAACTGGAAACATTTGAAAAGGAAAATGAGATTCAAATAACAGGAGTCATGTTTAAATTGAAAAACATATTTACCTTTAGAAAATTAAATGTTATGACAGTTTTCTGAAAACAAATTGGAGATTTTTAAAAAATATGATCAGCTTCCATTATAAAGTTTTGAAAGATCATTATTCTTAGTAAAGTACACTTTACTTGGAAGAGTTGTAGAAATAGAATGCTTTAAAAAATATTTAAAGCAGAGACAGTTTCAGAGCTCTGAAATAAATGCTTCTGCAAACTGACTATATTTTAAATCCTTGTTGTAATTTCATGTCCACAGAACAGTGTCTCTAGAAAGTATCTGCTAATTAGCAAAAAGATTTGGGATATCCTAACAAGAAGTGTTTTAAATACTGCACAGAAGAAAAGTTACATAAGTGGAAGATAGTCCTGCATGTCTGGAACCTCGTTTCATAGCCGGCAGTCATTCCAACTAGATCTAATTGTGTTCTGTAAATAGGCACATTACCAGAAATACAGTGGATATCCTGTTGAGATTTTTTAAACATTATCTTTGTGCACATTGTTAGGGATAATTAATGCACTTGAACTTCTGTCCCGGCCAACGTGATCCATTGGAATAACACATTCCTTTAGAGGGTACTCTTTTAGAGATTACAGTAGCTTGTCCAAGTTACATTAATTGTTAAAAAGTAGTTCTACAGCTAAAAAGAGAGACGAAGCAATTACTGTCCTTCTATTAATAATCCAAACACATTTTCCAGTGAAACCTTTGAAGACCTTTGCATAGTCAGAAAATTACCACTTTACCCACAAACTTCCTGAGCACTGAAAATAGTTTACTTGCACCAAATTACCTTTGATTTAAATCTTATTAACTTGAGAACAGCTCAGTGTCCTTTGGAATTGTATGGTAGTCTTGATATGGTCATTGGCTTATGTGTTTGCATTTGAATGAAGAAGATAAGAAATACATTTATGTGTTTCTTTTAAATAATAAAGTTTACTCTAGTTATATTCTGGCCTTGGCATAACATTAGAACATGTATTTTCATTTAATGATGAAGATAAGGAGTAAATCCATGTGTTTGTTTTAAATAACAAAGTTTACTATAGTTATAAACATATAGTATATGCAATACTGAGGGAAATGGTGTTTTCTGGATTAAAAGAATACCTTAACTTTTACTAAAGAATATTATGAATAAAAGTTATAAAATAATTTTTCTCAGCTTAACTGTTAGATTTGCCTTTCTCCTATGTCTTATATCCTAAATACAAATCAGAAATATAATCATTTCTATAGCTGTGATTCTTAAAATAACTAATATAAAATTTAAAGCTTTATTAAAGCCCTGGCTGGGTAGCTCAGTTGATTACAATGTTGTCCCGATAAGCTAAGGTCCCAGTCAGGGTACAATCAAGCAATGAATGCCTAAGTAAATAGTAACATCAAGTCTCTCTCTCTCTCTCTCTCTCTCTCTCTCTCTCTCTCTCTCTCTGTCTCTCTCTCTCTCTCTCCTTCTCTCTCTCTCTCCCTCCCACCCTCCCTCCTTCCTTCCCTCCTTTCTCTCTGAAATCAATAAATAAAAAGTTAACAAAAACATTCAGAGATTGATTATGAGCATTTTATTCGTAATTATTTCATGTACATTATGGCTAACTCAACTTTTAATTTATAGATTTAGAAAAAAAACATTATGAATAGGTTAAAACACTGAATTTATTGAGAGATAATTCATTGTTTTGTTGAGATGAAATCTGTTTGTGGACTATTGAGTTATTAGAGTCTACTATAATAAATTAACAT
Organism: Vespertilio murinus; assembly: GCA_963924515.1. Classification (NCBI taxonomy): domain Eukaryota; kingdom Metazoa; phylum Chordata; class Mammalia; order Chiroptera; family Vespertilionidae; genus Vespertilio; species Vespertilio murinus. Next base: position 65,257,170 of record OZ004709.1, read on the forward strand.
ATTTTCAAATAACATTTTCTGAATGTTAAATACCTACTTCTTACAAAATTACTCCCATATACTCTTTCACTTTAGCTTTCAATAATACATATTTAAAATATATTTTTATTGATTTAAGAGAGGAACGGAAGATGGAGAGAGAGAAACATTAATGATGAGAGAGAATCATTGATTGACTGGCTACCTCCTGCATGCCCCCTAATGGGGATTGATCCCACATCCCATGGATGTGCCATGGACCAGAATGGAACCCAGGACCCTTCAGTCTGTAGGCCAATACTCTATCCATTGAGCCAAACCAGCTAGGACCCAATTATGTACATTTTAACAAAATATTTTTTTTTCTCTCACTTTCACCCACTGACTCCAAAGGCTTGCTCAAGTTGGGCAAGAGAAAAATGAGACAAGGAAAATCAGCTGTATTGAAATTTTTTCCTTTTTCTATGCTCTATCATCCAACTGGTGATGACAATAAATTGTGTTTATTCATATTATCTTAATGAATTTGTCTCCCTCTATAGGAACTTCTGATTCACAGCTGGTAAATAAACAATGGTTAGAATTTTACTAAAGCATAGTGTTCTATGGAGTTATCTGTCTGAAATCTTATGTAAATGAGTTTAGTTAAATCTGCTATTCTAAGGGAAACATACAGCACATAAGTCCTTGCTGTCAACTTCTACCTTTCTCATAAATTACATTCATTCCTTTAGTAAGTATTTAGTGTGCACCTGCAGTATGTTACACACTGGAGACAGAGCAGTTAACAAGCAAAATGCAGGTCCTAGCTTGTATAGATCTGCAGGCTGGAAAGTAATAGAATTGTACAGCTGGGAGCAGAATCCTGTTAAATGAGTGTTGAAATATGAGACAAGCAAGGTGTGATGGTATCACAGTATAGAAGGCAAAGCCCTGTCTGGGAGGAAGGAAAGGCTCCCAGAGGAAGATATTTTAACTAAAACAAGAAGGAAGGGAGAAAAGGGGTCAGGAAGGGAAGGAAGATAATTATTGATGTTCTTAGATAAAATCCATATATGTGTGTGCTGGGTGCGGTTGGGATGGGGAGAGGAGTGAACTCCAAATAGTAACTAAATAGTAGAGAGAATGGGAGAACACACTTGGGGTTCACAGAATCCAATAAAATCAAATGCTTGAGTTGGCTAACAGAGCTATTCAGTATTTCTTTACTACTATTGATATTTAAATATTTATCTTTCCTGGGTCTCTCAGCCAAAAAATAGGAAAGAGAGGATCGTTTCCAGCTATCTACAAAGCTACTTAAGGAGATGTGGGTGCTTAAGTCACAGAAAGGGAGCATTGGAAAATGTACAACTTCTAGGCAAAGTGTTTCTTCCATCTTGTGAATAGAATGGGACTTTGAAAACCAGGTTACAGGTTGTACTTGTCCCCATTTTATTAGTGGCAAAGCACCAATAAAACAATCCATGGAAACTTCCCGTTGTTCTTGAATTTGGCCACTTATGCTCATGATTTCAAAATTGGTGTCCAGGTATTTAAGCTTAATGGTATAATGCATCTTGCTGTGTATAACGTTTGGTTGTCTGAAAATCCTGTTTTTAAAAACAGATTTTTTTTTGTGCTCTATAAGTGGGTTTATTACAAAATATATATTCTTTTATCTGTCCAGTCCACAAATATGGGAGTGAGCAAAGTGGTGAGCTAAGTTTTCTTATCTGTTAGCAAGGAGTGTACGATTTCAGACAATAATTTTCAGAAACTTTTATAAAAGTACATTTAAAAATCTATGACGATGGTAAAAGGAAGGGTGTTTTCTTTGGTTTAAGGGCTTGAAAATAAAAGCACTGATATAAACACTTACCTGAAATAGGAAAAACGGTATAAAGAATGTCCTTCCTGTTAACAAAGACTTGAATATATGCTTCCGGTTTCCATGGCAGCCCGACTACACAGAAAAATAAGTCATAGAAGTGATTTTTTATGTTAGTGATTTGCTTCCCAAACAATAGGGCCAGGAGGAGCCAGTGAGAAATAATGGTTCCTGTCTTTGAAAACACTAGAGTCCTGGTGCACGAAATACATGCAGGGTAGCACCCCTAAGCCTGGCCTCCCTGCCTCCCTGCCTCCCTGCCTCCTCCTTCCCTCGCTTCCTAAGCATCCTGCCACCATCGGTTGCTGCCATGTTCCATGCTACTCCCTGGTGGTCAGTACACGTCATAGTAAGCGATTGAACTCCTGCTCTCCTGCTCTCCTTGTTGAACTCCCGAGCGGACAATTTGCATATTAGCCATATATATATATATATATATATATATATATATATATATATATATAACAATTTATCGTATTATCTAAACTGTAAAGTTCATTATTTGGGGGAAATGACACAAAATTAGTTCTTTACAGTTTTTGAACAAATGTGAGTTTCTTCATGTCACTGATCACTTAAAAATGGTTAAAATGGTAAATTTTTTATGTTGTATAAATGTTATCATAATTAAAAAGATTAAAACCAAAACAAAAAGCAAACTTTAAAAATATACTATAGAGACCCTCTTCTTACTAAGTCTAACTTCACTTTAGAAATGTACTTAAGCAAATGCCTTAACATCTCTTTAGAAAAAAAACTCTTACACTTAAACTATAATGAAAACACAAGAGAAAATAAGGTTTTTGACACACCAAAGCCAGTGTTCAAATGGAGCCCACAGCTGGGCTCATAAATGTCTTCTGAATATTTACCCTGAACACATGAAGAAAAGCGGGAATGAAGGTTGGGGGGAAAGAAATTGAGGAAAGCAGGGAGGAAGGAAGCAAGGGAAAGAAAAAGACCATTAACTGACAGTATTGTTTTATTTCGCCAGAATGATTCAATACCTCAAGAAGATTTCACTCCAGAAATGTACAGAGTATTCCTGAACCATCTTTGTCCTCGACCTGAAATTGATAACATCTTTTCCGAATTGTAAGAGCATCCATTTTAACCCACTACTTCCCAGCTTCAGTGGTCCTGGGGCTGCTAGAGCAGGAATTTGAGCAATAGAGGGAGAGGAAGACCCTCTTGTGCACTATGTCTAATAGCAGTGCTTCTGTGTAACTGCTGGAGACAATCACACTTTCCCGCCCCTGGGGTGCCACCAGAGCTTTTAATGAGTGGATGTTTGCTATGACTTGTTGCTGGGTGTAGCTGTTTTAGTAACCTCAGGGGGCTCTGTATGGTTTGAAGATTATGGCTAGAACAGAGGCAGCTCAGCTGAGGCAGACTCATGTTGTAGAAAGAACTCTGAACTGGGAACTAGCCATCATACCTCTCAGCTGCATTAGTGAAATGACAAGTGTGGGTCACTAAGAACCCTCCCAGCTGAAAATTATATGTTGGAAATTATAAAGGCATTACAATTTTAAAATAAATGAAACAAAATAAGAAAGAAACCAAAACACAAAGGCAATTGTGGGGAAGTAGTAATTTACTCTTTTGATTTAATGAAATCTACTTGATGACAGAAATTCAATCCAAAATTGATAAATGCAATAAGGATTCCTTCATATGGAAAACAGGCAAACAGTGCTGCTGAGAATGACATTGAATATACTCACATGCTGAAGTTCATTGCCATCAACTATATTTATTGAACATGTGCAATATTTGTACCATTGAACTTGACTTTTGGCTGTCAGCAGGATTAAAATGTGAAGTTTGAATCACACCATATAGAAGAGTTATAGACTCTTGTTGAAATGTAACTTTAATGAAAAGAAAAAATGTGCTTAAACATACTGTTTACCTTTTCATTACATCTTTAAATGATTACGCGAGATATAAGGATATGGGGATTTGATGAACAAAATAGATCCAGAAATGCAGAAGCCTGGAACAGACTGTCAGATCTCAGAGGGAAGATGGGGGTAAGTGGGTGGGTGTGTGGGAAGAGATTAACTAAATAATTTATTTGCATATAAGCATAACCCATGGACATAGACAATAGTGTGGTAAAGGCCTGGGGCTTGGAGTAGGTGCAGACTAGAAGGGATCAATGGGTAAAAGGGACATCTCTAATACTTTCAGTAATGAAGATATATTTTAAAAAATGTAGTGTCATAATAAAAAATAACCCATACCTCTGTGATCAGTTAGAGTGGTTTATCTTTACACACAAGATGCAATGTTTTCCTACTGTGGATTTTTTCATGCATTGGTTGTTCAAGGGCATTGGGACTTAGTGGCAGTGATTGGAAAACTTATTTGTAGCCCGTGGAGATGCAGCAATTGTGGTGGAGCAGCACAATGTTTTTCAGGCAAGATAGGAAATTCAGAACAACATGCTCTTACCAGGAATGACAGGATTTGGTTTCTCTGTAGCTAAATGCAAATATCGAAATGCAACTTGGTGGAACATATTCTAATTTATGGTTTTTAACTGTGTTTAGTGGTGCCAAAAGCAGACCATACCTTACTGTTGACCAGATGATGGATTTTATCAACATTAAGCAGCGAGATCCCCGGCTAAATGAAATACTTTACCCACCTTTAAAGCAAGAGCAAGTCCAAGTATTGATTGAGAAATATGAACCCAACACTAGCCTCGCCACAAAAGGTCAGTCCACTTTGTCCCTCACCATAGGGAAGTTCTGCTTTCTAATGGTGAATGGGTCACCATTGTATGCCTGCTTTCCTTTCTGTCTTAAGTTACTGGTGGTTCAATCCAAAGGAAAAAAAATTGTTTTTAGTTTGATATGTGATTTTTGTTATAGTGATATATATGCATGTGACATTTTTTAGATGTCTAATCATTTGTTTTGTTTTAAATTTACTCAGTGACTAACCGCTTCTTTCTCAGACAGGAAATTCACAGTCTTACCGGTTGCCCTTTAGGGTCTGTTTTTAGATGTTCTGAGAAGTGATCCACAGATTTTTCTAAATCTCTAAACCTGAAAAGATTGGACCCTTATCCAGTTCTAGTTTATACTATTGACAAATTTGTCTGGGAAAATATAAAATTTTGAATTTTTTAACTTTCTATAAAAGTTAGTATTTGTAGAAAAAAACATGAGTCTAAAAACTGATATCAGGAAGACAGTTCTAAGTTGCCTGGATGTTATTAAGAAATTTATGTTTTTGATTTGGGAGAAATGAGTTGCCAAAATAAGATCATGATGATTTCACTGCCAAGAATTTTTAATTGTTTGTAGCATCATTGTCCCTGAAAAAGATTTCCAGCTATTTCTTCACCAATAAGCCTCATCTGGATTGAGATATCTACACTGAGAGAATTGGTGTGTCATCACTCATGCTATTGCAAATGCCTAGATATTCCATGGGGAGGAAAAAGAAGTACAATTAACCAGTTATTAAGAGGAAATAAATTGCATGTTAATATGCAGGTAATTTATAGGTAACAAACAGCTTTAGCAAGCTGAATAGTCATTAATAAGAACGGTTATCATAAAGGTAGATTTAAAAGTTTTTTGCCGAAACCGGTTTGGCTCAGTGGTAGAGCATCTGTCTGCGGACTGAAAGGTCCCGGGTTCGATTCCGGTCAAGGGCATGTACATTGGTTGCAGGCACATCCCCAGCAGGGGGTGTGCAAGAGGCAGCTGGTCGATGTTTCTCTCTCATCGACATTTCTAGCTCTCTATCTCTCTCCCTTCCTCTCTATAAAATATCAATAAAATATATTTTAAAAAATAAAAATAAATAAATAAATAAAAGTTTTCAACCCATTGTACTCATTCTGGAACCGGTCCTCTAAATGAAAAATGAAAGTATTAAGTATAAATTAAAACCTTATAATTAATTTTATAACTCATGCTATTAGGAATTTATAGACGATATTGTTTAGTATTTATTTTCTTGGTTAAGCACTTTACCTTTGCTCTTGTCATTATTCTTATTGTTGCCAATGTCAGTTGAAGGAAACAACTGAGGCAATAGTATATGCTGGCATTGCCAGGCCTGCCCCTCTGATCTCATTTCCTCAGGATGCCCTTTCTTCCCTGGTGTCACAAACATGGCATTTCTCCTCATCATTTAGCAGAGTGCAACTCCTTGGAGATTTCTCCCAAATAATTTGACAGTTCCTTTCTGAAATCCAAACTGCACCAAAAAATAACTAACAGTATTATAGCAGATCCAACAAGACTTATAAAAATACATTAGCTTAAGATGCTAGGAAAACAAAAAGCTTTTGTGAAACCAATGGCACACTTCAGAACCTAAATGTGGCTCTTTCCCCCTTCCTTCAATGGACATTACAGCCCATGTTTCAGATTGCATAGGGCCCCATACATCAAGTCTGATGCCTTGAAAAAGTAGAGGATACAAAGGAAAAAATTACAATAGGTTATTGAAAAATCTAGAATCCTGCAAGAACCAATTTTGGTCTAAGGAGAGTTAAGATGATGTCTCTTTGCATTTGCAAGAAAAATCTAGAATCCTGCAAGAACCAATTTTGGTCTAAGGAGAGTTAAGATGATGTCTCTTTGCATTTGCAAGAGTATTTAGTATATAGTTGTACCAGGTATGGATTCTATAATTACAAGCACACACAATTTTGGTACATTGAAAATAGCAGATTTTCTCAAACTATCTGATTCATCATGAAGCTTCCATGTCCATTTTGGTGTGATTTTTTTAAATCACAGAATTTATTTCTCAGCCCAAAAACTCGAATAAGAAAATGAACTTGAGATCTTTCACACCAGGTCATCTTGTTTGGTGCTTTGGCTCTGTTTGTTTGAATAAAGAGGATTAAAAATATTTTTTATTCATAGTGAATAGGAGAATGATTTTTAAATCCCTAGGAATAAGAAATGTCTTATTCCCACAAGGAGGCTAGGTTAAAGATTAATTCTTTAGTAACTAAGAGTTTGAGATTCTTTTTTCAAAAATGAAAATTATTTTTTAATTTGATTTTGCAGTTTGACTTTAAAATATTTCCAGGAACTCTTTTCTGTGTGTCTCCTTAAATTCAACAAAGTATAATTTCAGGAAATATTATTTGATTTCAATATGGTGAATGATGAGAAAGAAAATTAGCTTTATTATTTAACTTTTAATATGTGCATTATTATTTTGCAAGAAGCAAACCAAGGCTTTGACATCAAAAGATTTATCTAAGGTATAAAACCAAGATGTTTTTCAAGAAACATCTGATTAATAAATTTTAATCAATAAACACATAAGAAAATAAGTGAGGACATTTAACATTACATTATATTTTTTGTTTGCTGCTTTAATTTTGACTAGCTCTTCAAATGTGCCCAAGCATTAGTAAATTGAAACACAACAGTGGTCTCATTCATCTGAGAAAGACACTATCATATTACCTATCCTTCCTATATAATAGAAGGATAATATACAAATTGACCCTCACACCACTACACAAGATAGCTGCCCCCATGTGGTCAAAGATGGCCGGCAGGGGAGGGTAGTTGTGGGCAATCAGGCCAGCAGGGGAGGACAGTGGGGGGGGGGTAACCAGGCCATCAGGGGGTCAGTTAGGAGCAACCAGGCCAGTGGGAGTGGGGGGTAGTTGGGGGCAACCAAGCTGGCAGGGGAGGGCAGTTGGGGGTGACTAGGGTGGCAGGGGAGGGCAGTTGGAGGTGACCGGGCCAGGGGGGAGGGCATTTGAGAGGGAATAGGCCTGGAGGGGAGGGCAGTTGGGGGCAACTTGGCCAATAGAGGGGAGTAGTAGGGAGTGACCAGGCCAGCATGGGGGTGTTTGGGGGCAACCAGGTCAGCGGCAGGGGAAGTTGGGGATGACTGGGCTGGCAGAGGAGGGGGGTTGGGGGTTACTGGACCAACAGGGGAGAGTAGTTAGGGGCAATCAAGCTGGCAGGGGAGCAGTTAGGCATAAATCAGACTGGCAGGGGAATTACTAGGGGGTGATCAGGCTGGCAGGCAGGCGAGCAGTTGGAAGCCAGCAGTCCCTGCCACAGGGATCAGGCCTAAATTGGCAGTTGGACATCCCCCAAGGAGTCCCAGATTTGAGAGGGTGCAGGCTAGGCTAAGGGACACTCCCAACCCCCTTTGTATGAATTTCATGCACTGGGTCTCTAGTATTTGATAAAATGCTAGGGAAAGCACATATGTAATATATTGTAACATATATATATATATATATATATATATATATATATATATACTCTATCACAAAATATGTTTTAAATTATTTGTTAAAGAAATAATACACAAAGTTGACTTGTGCTAATATTTAGTTCTTATATGCATTTTATATGTTTTATATAAAAGTTAGTGTAAAATGAAATGAAAAATTTTCAGTGTGGCCAAAAGCCTAAATTCTAAAAATGAGCACTGGTTAGCTGACTATAGCTGTGCCACATGGAAGCAGAAGAGATAGTGGACTTGGATGCTTTGTGAACCTGTGGCCATCAGCATGTGAGCCACATTTCCATACTGGAATTTCAGTATCCAGAGATGTATATAAATATATAAATAATCAGAAGATTTTTGTGCAGTCTTTGACACAGAAGGGGCCAAATGTTTACACATTTGGGTTCCACAAATTAAGGTTTTAAATCTTGTTGCAGAAGATATTGTTCTCAAAAGGAGTTTGGTTTATTATTATTATTTTTTTTTTACTTTAAAATTATTTTTTTTCTCTTTTTTTTTTATTAAATTATTATCTGTGTACATATATTACCATTGCCCCCCCCAAAAAAACAAAAAAAAACAAAACATTCCCTCCCTCCCCGGAGTTTTGTGTCCATTGGTTATACTTATACGCATGTGTACAAGTCCTTCGGTTGATCTCTTATTTCCCGCATATTTCCCTCCCCCCCCCCCCGTTGTAATTAGACAGTCTGCTTGTTGCTTTACTGTCGCTATATTTAACTTATGGTTCATCAGTTTATAATGTTCTTTATTATTCATAAATGAGTGAAGTCATATGGTGTTTCTCTTTCATTGACTGGCTTATTTCACTCAGCATGATATTCTCCAGTTTATTATTTTCGTTTAAAACTACACATTGAGAAATGCTGTGGCCCTGAAGTTGGCAAATGTGTCTTCCTTGCCATATTGTTTGCCCTGCAGACCTAAGTATGCATAATATAGGATTCTGCAATGACACATGTCTCTTTAAACAAGAGGGCATGAATGTCAGATTGTGAAGGCTGTCTCCTGAGCAGTTATTTTTCTTTTTATCACTTAGGCTCTTTAGTAGAAAGCTGGTGAGTAAATTTAGCATGAAAAATAGAATAGTTATATTCCATACCTTTGGTAATGGAATGCTGACCTCTAGATTCAACTGAGATATCTGTAAATAAAGGTCAAAATTTGTTCAAGTAAACTGTCAAACCAAAGAAAACAGTTGAATCTGTTCATACTTTCATTTTCCTGTGAAGAGCAGTTGTTTATGGATATTGTTAAACAACTGAGTTAATACAGAAGATTATACAATATTAGTAGATGTTTCCAGCTTCATTTCTTTTTTGATCAGTCCTTTCTCTTAAATTTGTATAAGGTGTGCCATACAAAAGCTTCCCCACTCTGTTGCAATGAAATTATAAAAATGAACCATGTATTCTCTTTTAGATCAATACTCACTAAGTTAATAGTTTAATAGTTGAAATGAACTCAGTATTAATGATAGCAAAGCAATTTGGCTTTCAGCAAAGCCAATAGAAATTTAGATACAGCAAGAACTTTTGCTTCAAATAGACCTAAGTTATAATGATTGCCTCAGTATAAATAACCCTTCTGTATTTTCAGTATTGGTTTCTTTTAAAATCCTAGTATAATTAACTATACTGTTCAATTATTGTCAAGAGCAAGAAGCACCTAGAGCAGTGGTTCTCAACCTTTCTAATGCTGCAACCCTTTAATACAGTTCCTCGTGTTGTGGTGACCCCCAACCATAAAATTATTTTTGTTGCTATTTCATGTGACCCACAGGTTGAGAACCCCTAGCAGGGTCACCTATGGGAAAACACAGATATTTACATTATGATTCATAACAGTAGCAAAAGTACAGTTATGAAGTAGGAACGAAAATAATTTTATGGTTGGGGGTCACCACAACATGAGGAACTGTATTAAAGGGTTGCAGCATTAGAAAGGTTGAGAACCACTGACCTAGAGTGTTCTAGAAAGAGCATTGGACTTGGGAATCTCACAACCTGTATTAGAGAGAACTCCTTCCATTGAAAAATGATAGAAGCTTAACTCAAACTAAAGCACGGGAAGGAATTTATCAGTGCAGATAGGCGAGGTGTTAATGACTTCAGGCATGACCACATCCAAGGGCTCAAAGGTGTCATCAAGCACTGTCTTGCATGATCTCCTGTCATTTTATTGGCAGTGGCTGTAATTCCTGGGCAATCACTCCTGAAGTAAAAATGATTTTGACTGATATTTCCATCAAAAATCTCAGGAACCTGGAGTTTGGTGTAAGTCACTCAAGGCCACTCCTGAGCTGGTTCAAAGGTCTGCCTCACTATTAAGGTAGCATCCATTTAAATAGTTATAAATAGATTCCATGCAAAAAGTAAAATAACTAAAATGAATGAACAAAGTAAACTTACTAGCAAATGCAATAGATTGTCTTCCTAATAGACAAAGGCAGATGAAAACTTTATGAGGTAGGAAATTCTCTTTGTGCATTAATTGAGTTACTACAATAAGAAAGCTGCTGAAAAACCATTCAGGTATTTTATTGATTAAGATCCCATTTAAAATCCACCTATTGACTTTGTAGCTTCTGTGGAAGGTCACAGAAGAATGACATTATTATCTGTGACTATATTTCAAGCTACTCTTAACTCTGTGTTTCATATGTTCAGAGATTTTTCTGAAGTATGAGAGATCAGCTAAAATGAAAAAAAATATTTTTTTCAAGATAGCTATTATGAGTCCATTGATCATCAGTTGACTTGGCAACTCCCTCCACTTTCCCTCCTTGATTGCATTTCCTCCTTTCCCAAGAAGCAGGAATTGATCTGTGGAGATGCAAATGCCTGCCTCAGAAGTCTTGTGCTTTTATTTTTTATTTTTTATTTCTCTAGACTTTTTCTTCAGTCATCTCAAAGTCACAACCTTGTCCATTCATAGCCAAAATGGCCTATTTCATAAAACAACTAACCGGAAAAAATATAAATAGTAAAAGATAAAGTCAAATGCCAGTCCCAAGAGGTGGGGAAGTGAACTTGGTAGCCTAATCCACCCCAGTATGCTGAGTTTGGTGACAGCTTCTTTATTGCATCAGAGTATACCTTCCTGAGATGCCTTGCCCTTTATGAGGAACTAATGGACAAAGCAGATAAGGGCTATGTTTTCCCTAGCTGCAACCTCCCATAAGAGCATAGCATTAATAATCTCTGGCTATTATGTTTTTCTCCTTCCAAGAGTTAGGTGGGGCTATGGCTCACATAAAAGGAATAGCTTGCAAATTGCACTGTACTGGAGAAAGGTCACAAAGCTACAGCCATTTGGCCTCCCAACATGTGCATTACCCAGAATCCAGTTTTGTTAGCAGTTTATTTTATAGCAAATAACTGGTAGGGAAACAGATGAAATATAGAACCAATTTCATGGAAAATAAGCAATAACCACAGGAAAGCCAGGTGAGGGGACATGTGGACTGTCCAACCCTAGCACTTAACAGGAAAGTTGGAAAATGTGCCATGGCAATGAGTGAAATGTCAGGAAGCTGAGAATGACCAAATATTACATTAATTTATGGTAGATATTTTAGGAGCTCTGCCTTAATTCTGAACCACTGGAATTTGTAAGACTCCAGTTACAAAAGCAAAATTATCTCCAGAGTAAAAATAGCAATATTTGAAGGGGAAGTCTTAACTAAAGATGATTGACAGAATTAACCTTCTCACCTAGCACTCTACATTAATGCATAGAAAATGAATCAAAAATACTTATTAACCTCACGGTTGGTTTTTGTTTGGGTTCTCCCTGAAGTCTACCCTGGGAGAAGAATCCAAGCATGAGGAGTTTATTTAAGAGGTGATCTCCGGTAGGACAATTTAGGAAGGGAGAATGAAAAAAAGGAAGGCAGCCATAAAGGTGGTGTCATCACACAAGTTATTGTGTGCATGACTGGATCTCCATCCTGGGGCAAACTCTAGGAGCCCATGTAGAAAGGGTTTTTTCAAGAATCTCCGTCATATCAAAGGAGAGATCTTCCAAAATACATGATGCTCATTTAACTCTTTTCTTTATTCTAATACACAACTGAAACAGTTGCATGGATATTTTTTTAATAAGCATGTATTGCCCACCTAACTTAAGAACTACAAAGAAGAGGAACAAAATCAAGATAAAGTCTTCATCCTCAAGGAGACTATAATTCAGACAGGTGATATATACAAATATAGCAATATATAAATTACTATACTACAAGATGGAATGTGGTATACCACCATTCCACAAGTATCTATTTAGTGTCCTTTATGTGCCAGGGAAGGGGGATGTTTTATTTGTTGAGGTTCTAGGGAGTATCGAGAATCACTTCAAGTTCTTTACCGGCTAATTATCTTGTATAAACCTCAGGGCAAATCTTTGAGTATATTATTATCTCCATTTTACAACTAGGGAATTGGGTCTTTGTTTATTTTTTAAATATACTTTTCTTATTTTCCGAGTGGAAGGGATAGGGAAAGAGAAATAGAAACATCAATGGTGAAATAAAAATCATCGATTGGCTGCCCCCTGCATGCCTCACACTGGGGAATGAGCCTGCAACCTGGGCATGTGCCCTGACCAAGAACCATAATCTCTTGGTTCATAGGTTGAGCCATGCTAACTGGATGGAAATTGAGTTTTTGAATGGTCAAGTAACTTTTATCAGTTTGTTGGAGAAGGAAGTAAATGAGAATGGAAGCTAAAAGGACATGTAGGCCTTGATGCTAATCTTGGCTCATTCATTCATTTATTCAACACACATTTTGAGCCCTGCTGCCTGTGTCCACCGGTACTAGACCAGTGGTCTGAAAACTCAGTAGTCAACAAAGCCAAATATCAATAGTACAACAATTGAAATTTCTTTTGAGAGCTGAAAACTGACTTCTGCACTTGGGCGATGAAGTTTTGATTGCACTGTACATGGGTGCCCGCACGTGGTATTTAGTGGAAGAGCCACACTCAAGGGGCCAAAGAGCTGCATGTGACTCTCGATCTGCGGTTTGCTGACCACTGTACTAGACAATAGAAAGGTGCATTCTTCTCCACATGAGCAATCAGTGTAGCAGAACTCCTCTGTGAGAAAGGATGAAAGCTTTTGAAGGGGAGACTGACATTGGAGCTGCACTTCAGGAATGCTGCAGTGTAGAGGGCTAGATGAGGGGCAGGTTAATGTCAGGTGGCATTTCAGGCACTAAGTGATAACATGTTCAAGTAGCTATAGAAAACATTAATGAGCACATATTGTGGACTTGCATTTATGCTAGACACTGGAAGAGATGGAAACAAAGAGAAGGTCATGTTCCTTCACATTAGAAAACCATTGTCCAGCTTGACCAAGGAACATGACATTCTAGTTAAGGATCTAGAACATTTTTTGCCTCCTGTGTGTTATGGTTCAGGAACCATTGTGAAGGGTCTCTTCTGATAAAGCAATGGGATAATGGCCACTAAAAGGCTATGTGCACTAGTAAAATTCAGTGAACTTCTTCACTAACTTCTGAGAACCTCCAACCCTAAATGACCAATTAGTTCTTTTACAAATCTAGTGGAAAGACTCCAAGCTATGGAGGGTTCTAATCTGGATTCTGTGTTAATGTAGCCATGTCAGTTTAAAGGGATTGTTTAACCTCATTGGGTCAACATTTATATGTAGCATTAAATAATAAAACTTTGTCTTACCTACCAAACAGAACAATGAGGAGTAAATAAATTGCAGGTATAAGAATATTTTGAAAAGAAAAAGTGCTAAATCAAAGGTGGTAGGTGTTATTATTAAGAACTTTCACACAAAACCACATTAACAAGTTCAACTTAATATGGGAGAATTCAGGAACACAGAAAGACATGGTAGCTGGGTAATGGAGTTAATCTGTAAAGGCTTTTGAGAAGAGCATATAGCCATTTAGTGGCCTTTATCACACAGTATCTCAGGCTTGTATTTGCACATAGTTATGGTAATAAAACAGGTTTAGCAATCAAGATGGAATAAGAATATCTGACACTTCTCAACCTAAAATAAGAATACATAAGAGCAAGCATAGAACATACTGACTTCAGAATCGGAAAAAAAAATTGGATAAAATAGGCAAAGAAATAAGCAGAGTTCAAATACTGTACAAAAACACTGTTAGTTGGCAAATGTAATAGGAAAGTTTGTGCCCAAGCAAAGATAAGTGAAAACGGAACATTTAATAGACAATTTCTGAAAGCAGGCAAAGGGATTTTGGTGAGCCATGGGATATTAAAGCCATCTGCACTTACTTTCCCTGAGCTGCTCTAGCAGAATTCACATAAGGGTCATAGCACTAGGAATATTCATTAGCCAAGGAAATAGCTTCTCAGCGCTGTGTGTGGAAGAGACTTAGAAGGTGCTAAATAATCTATTGGACCTTACAACATGCTTTGGTGTCTTTACATTAAGAGTAGAGTTGAATGATGACAAATGGATTCTCAACCACCTAATCCCAGTGACATCCAAACATCTGAGAGCCAGAGCCTGCCTAATTGGCATTTGGCTCAACAGAATGAGGCTGGTGGCCATGCTAGCTGGCACACATGTTGTCCAGTTTGCCCATCTCAAATGTGTGATGACTGTGGTTTTATAGGCCATCTGTCTTGCAAGGCAGAATTTGAAGAGAATTCTCCGGATTTCCGGGCTTTGAAAGATGTTATTTGCTTGTACGGGGCTATTTTTATTTCTTTAAGCTAACATGCATATTTTTTGCAAGACCTACAGAACAGTGTTGCATCTTCCGTTTAGCATTTCTTTTGCCCTCGCACTGACATAACAAGTTTTCTGTTGTATTTTATGTTTCTTCCTAAAAGTTAGATTACTGGGTTAGAGAATAAAAATGCTAGAGGAGGTCTTTAAATTACTTGCAAAGACTAGAATGCAAACTCAGGCTGGAAAAGAATTTTACACTGTGGTAGACAAATCCTAATCAAAGAGCTAATCCTCATGCCTCTGCCAGATGGGTCATTTGTCCTGCCTGAGCCCAGCTTCTTTCAACGGAGAGATTAAAGTAGCACGTTTTAGTGTGATAAGTAAATCACAGAGGGGGGAAAATGTTCTTTGGTCACATTTAGAACTATTTTAGGATTCCTTCAGGGTGCCCTGATTGAAGCCAATTGTCACAGAGGCAAGATGCTTTCCTTTGCATCGTCCCTGTCCCTCAGCCAGGAGAGTGCTGGGAACGTTATCAGTCCTGCTCACCACTATCTCCTTCTGTTGCCCTGGCATGCATTCCAGGTCCAGCTCTCACACAAAGTTCCCCTCTAACCCCAGAAAAGTTGCTTACCTTTCTAAGCCTCAGTGGTTCAACTGAAAACAGGAGCTTAAAGATACATCTCTCATAGGATTTCTGTGCCTGGCACATTGTTGGTGCTCAAATAGTGCAGCTCTTCCTCCTAGGATTATTTACCTTCTCATACTAACTAGATTGTGTTCAGTGTCTTCTGTAGCAGCATAATGTAGGGGTTAATACATGGTACAGAAAGCTTGACTAGGCTAAAAACCCAACCTATCTACTTACAAGCTGTGTGATGTTAAGCTCCTTGCCTTTCATTTTTCACCTATAAAATAGACATAAAAGCAGTATCCTCTCCATAGAGTTATTATGAGGATGAAATGAGTTAATAACTGCATATAGCAAGCAATATATAAATGTTTGTTAAACATTTCACTGGAATTCATGAAGCTTTTCAAACACTGGCTCCCTCTCTTTCTTCCTTTCCTATCCTGCTCTCACCTATACCATATATTTCCTTTAAAGTCAGAATCGGTTACAAAACACACATGCATGCACACGAGCACAAATATGTTTGTAAACACAGCCAGCCACATGTCTCTTTTTGAACCTCCATAGCACTCTGCGGCTGCTGCCTCACATCTGCTTTTAGGACTCACTCAGGAGCACTTCCATGTCGGCACTTTGATACCATGATGGGGCGATTCCCAAGGTAATCCTCCCATTAAAAAACATACTGAGCAGGAAAGAGCCTGACTTCAAAGTGCCTGGTAATGTGCCCATGAATCCAACCTAGAGATTAGCTTTTGATCATGCTGTACTGTTTCCCTCCCTGGATCACTGAGCTCCTGTAAAGAATCAGGAGAGAGCCTGGCCTGTGTGCTCAGTAGTTGAGGATCAACCTATGAATCAGGATGTCACGGTTCCATTACATGCCCCTGTGGGGGCATGAAGGAGGCACCTGATTAATTATTTTCATCATTGATGCTTCTACCTATCTCTCCATCTTTCTTTCTTTCTAAAATAAATTTTAAAAATATATTTAAAAAATAAAAATTTTTCCATGGTATATTTTTTAAATTTTTGAAAATCAGGACTCTTTGGGGCACATCCTTGGCTATTCTCCATCACTGGTATCTCCCTAAAAATATGTTTATTAATAATCACCAAAAAGGAGTGCCTCAGCTCCAGGGTAAGTTCAAGTTCTTCGAGAGACTTGAGCTGAAACATCATTCTCAGATGCCCAGAACAGAATGATCAAACTAAAAAGTTCTGTTGGAAGTTGGTTTCTAGACATGGGTAGATAAAAGAGTCAGAACCTGAAAGGATGGGAGGACCAGTCCACAATATCATTAGACCATTCTTTTGTTCTATTCTCCAAAGTTCCCTTGTCTGGACATAAAGCCTCCTCACTCTTGGTTGTTCCTGAGGCCAGTCGGATAACTTTAGATTTAGATAAGATATCGGAGTAGCTACCGCGTTTCCCCGAAAATAAGACATCCTCCGAAAATAAGACCTACTTACTTCTGAGTGAAATTTAAGGCATCCCCCCGAAAATAAGGCCCCCAGGCTCTGTCTCAGAATGAAAATTAATTTACCGTAAACTGGTCGCTAGGGCCGCCCCAACTGGGGTCTAGCAACCAGTGACATTACACAGAGTCCTGACATCACCGCTGTGTGAATGGAGAGAAATCAGTGTGGAAACTTTGTGAAACCTAAACTGCAAGAAGTTGTGACTTGGGTGAAGAATTCATGGGAGAAAATCGCTGATAGTTGCATTGCAAGTGCACTGTGAGCAGGCTACCTTGACAAGAAGTACTCAAAGACAGTACTATTGCTAAACATGAGAGATTTGGTCCACTGATTCTGAAAGAAATGTAGTCACAATAAAATTCACCAGGAAATTCAGGAATTGGATTGTTATGATGAGGTTCCAGAAGAGGATGACATGATTGTCATTGAATAAATGAGTAAATTCTTGATACTATAGGATTCAAAGTTTGTCTGGTCTGTGTTGACAACTACCATACTACCATACCGTATATTTCCTTTATTTTCATTTAACAATAAATGTGTACCGTATTCTTCTTCATGGAAAAATAAGACATCCCCTGAAAATAAGACCTAGCGTATCTTTGGGAGCAAAAATTAATATAAGGCACTGTCTTATTTTCGGGGAAACAGGGTAGTACCCTAGTAAATTATTCAAGGGCCTTTGAATGCACTTGTAAGCATGAAATACATCCAGTTGAGTGTCAGTAGATACACTATATTGCTTTAGAGCATCCCTGAGTGCTATAATTTTTTTTCACAGCAGAATTTTGAATTTCTGTCTTCCTGACATGTTAGGAGGCCACCAGTGGAGCCTCAGTCATAATCTACCCTAGGGGAGGGAGACAGGCAGAAGGAGATAGAGGTACAGTTTCTGGCCATGGCATCTGTGCAAACCCATGTGACATTTGAGAGCTCTTTGTAGAATGGATATTGCTAAAATATGAGGAGTCATATCAGTGGCCATTGGGGGCCATCATTTTGTCTTGCCACTTTCCTCCTATGTCTCTCAGGAGATTGTTTTTTCCCATAAAAGTCAGATCTTTTCACTTTTGCATCACCAGTTTACTTTTTTGTTGAACACCAGAACTTTTTTTGAATGGTCAACTGCTTTATACAGCAGTTGTTGTTTTTCATTCCTTAGGGGTTTATTTTTTTTTTTTCTATTTTGACTCTGTTTAAGCAGTCTTCAACCCACATGCCACTAGAAATTTTATTTGTTATTTGTTTTGTTTTTAATCACAAAAATTTTAAAAACATGTAATACCTGACTCTTTAGTAGCACTGACTAAATAGGTTATCAAATTTTAAAAAATTATGACAATAACCAACACAATAGCCACCTGGTGTGAATGAATCAAAATTGTATCATTTTTTGCTGTGCCACAGAATTTTAGTAATTACCCTATGGGTGCTATGAGATGAAAAGGTTGAATATTGCTGTTCCAAGTGATTCAAACAATATATATGCTTCATTATATGAGTGACACACTCAATTGAAAGCATACAAATGTTTCATTAAGAAAATATGTAGGGGGTTTTGTTTTTAGTCTATGTCAGCTGGCCTTATCCTTCTGAACTTAACTTCCTTTACTGTTGATTTTATTCCAGAAAATTGTAGCATTGAAGTTAATTGTGATTTGATGTTTTATAATCTCATTCTATTGTAGGACATTTTGTTTTAATTGAGCTAGTAATTATCTCTATTATCTTAAACCACTTGAATTCATTGAATTTTAGAGCTAAAAGAGAATTATGAGTCTGTAGAGTTGACTCATCCTATGGTTATAGAATTTGTCCCTGATCAGTTACTGCTTGCAGAAATAAATTTCTTGTGCTGTTACTAATTTGTTTAGAATTTCAATGTTTTTCTATCTTAACTTTCAATGATTTTCATTCATCTATGCTCCTCAGTGAACCAGAAAAAAATCTAAACAGTTTTGCAAAAATAGTGCAAGGTTAGTGGAAAAGTGCTGGAGTGTTATCCTGCATCTGCCAAGGTTCAGGAATCTGGAGAAGGGGATACAAGTAAATTAATAAAGAGGCTAGAGAAGAAATATAAATTAGGAAGGCATTTTTTGGGAGGAGCCAGAGAGGCTTAGCTTTAGTAACTAAGTTCTTCAAATCTCTGGACCCCTAGCTTTTTATTAACACACTTTTCCCTATAGCAAAGTAGATATACATATCAAAGGTAAGGTTGGGTAAATAGTAAGATTATCAAGTTGGGGAAACTGCCCTCAGCTGTCTGGCAGCAGGCAATAATATATGCAGAGCTTCATATTTAGAGAAATGCTTTCAGTTATTCCAGTAGTAGGTAATATGCAGATAGTCAGCCCTGCTGAAGCCCCAAGCTTCACCAAACTTTTGATGAACTTCTTGCATTTATGACCTGATGGAATTAGCCTCCAGCAGGAAAGGACTGATGTATTTAAGTTAACAGCAAATACAAATACTCTAACTGTAGGTTACATGCAACAAAGGAAAATTCAGTAAGATTCTTGCTTTCTGTCTCAAAGCCTTTACTAGTCAGAACTATTTGGGGCATAATTCATTATGCCAGTACTATCTCCATTTTTGCAAATGAACTCCAGACACCTGGCAAATTATAAACCAACCACCCCTTATCCTCACTTTTTCATTGGCTCTTCTTGGCTTTGGCATATCTCTGCTTAGTAATTTGGTGCATCAAAATCTTTATATTTGTTCCTTTAGTTAGCATGGTAAAGCTTGGGGGTTGGAAGAGGGCTCACAGTGTTTGCTCACCCAGTCTATAATCATAATCTGAACTGTGCTCTAATCTCATTCATCATTATTATTCCAGGTTAGGTAAATTCATCACTGGGAAATTTTACATTTTTTAGTATGATTAATTATAAATAATCCTCACAAACACAAGTTCACCTAAATCTTGTTTTTTACTGACTAAAATTTTCAATTCCTATCAAATAATAAAGGTGATGATGATGCAAAAAATTTTTGCTAAATTGAATACAGAGCTGGTTATATCCTATTGACTAATAGGACAGGTTTTGGGGTTGTTGTTTTTCTCTGTTTGGGGAGTTTGCTGACACACACATACATGTATCAGTGTCTCATAGAGTCCTTTGAAATGACCTTGTCATATTCCTGGTTTCCTCATTAATGGATTAAATAGAACTTTGACACATGTTTCCTGGCATATTGCAGAATATAAACTTGACTTTAATTATAATATCCTCATTTGAGAATGACAAATATATAACTTGTATACCCCCATTTTCTGTCCTCTACCAATGCTGATATCAAAAGTAATCTAAAGTTCGCTTCAAAATCTTTCTCAACACAAATGCCCAGAAGGCACTAAAGGAAATAAATGGGAATCAATGGTACAGTTAAAATTAATTTTTCAGTAATGCCATATTGGCATATGTTTTGTTTTAATTGCTTTTAAAATGTCCTGATTAGTGCAAAGGATATTTTTTCCTATAAGATAACAGACACAATCTGACAGTCTCAGTTAAATCCAGCACCATAAAGACCGTGTGGCTGGGCACACAGTATTTTACTGCTGTCACCTGCATGCCTTTAGGGGCAAACACTTGTGAGTTTTCCACACCCCGCAGTGACTTGGTGCACACACTAGTCCAGCAGTCACATTACTTTCCATTGCTGGCCCCTGAGGACACTTGTGGTTACTGCAGGTCCTCTGAGGAATACGGGCAGGTAGAGACTAAGCTGTATCAAGTTGTCATTTGCATAATGCCAAATACTAGCAATTTTATATGATCCAACTAATCAGGAAAAAGAATCAGTTATGCTGGTTTTCATGATCTTCCAGGTTTCAAGCAACTTACTTTCTATTTTAAATCATTGATCATCAAAAAGAAGTGCTGGTTGCACACCTCTCTGCACAAAGCATTGTGGCAATTTCTAGGGATGACAGACATAAACCCACACCCTGCTTTGGAAGAGCTCACATCTTGTTTTCAAGGTGTGAACTGTATTATTTTCTATTAGATTATGAGCTCTTTGAAGGCAGAGGCTGTGCTTTCATTAAATAATACACACAAACGTTTTTCTCCTGGAAGTACACACGCGCGCGCGCACACACGTACACATACACACAGATACATACACATACACACACAGAGTTTAACAGTAGTTAGCTCTGAAAAAAGAATGAGAGCTGTTCAGAAAAGGTTTTATTTTTCTCCTCTGCTTATCTCACTTCCTAATTTTCTTCAGTGAACGTGTACCACTTTTATATTAATACAAAAGTGTTTTAATAAGAAAACAGTGCTACCCTCTAACATTTACTGGCAGTCTTTACCACCCACAAATGTGCTGGGGTTTTTTGAGGAGTGATTGTTAAGGTCAAAGAAACAAACTATGGTGATGGATCAGAGTTAAGATGGTGCTCTCTATGTATTGTATAAAGATTAGAATGATTTTTTATGATAACAATAGAATTAATTCAATATTTAGTATTAGTCACCTCAGAAAGGTTACAAGAAAATAAAAGAATCTGGGCAGACCAAATAAAGTGTGAATCATACTTCTTCCATTTGAAATAAAATCATTCTAAATAAGAAATAGAAAGACCTCTTTTTTTTATCATTTTATCCCCCCCCCCCCCCAGGAGAAATTCATTATGGTCATCTTTATTGGGGTTTTTTAAATCATTTTTTAAAAACATTTTTACTCTGTTTTCAATAATAAGACCACTTGCAATGAACTTTTTTATTATAAAAGTAGCATATATTTATAATGGAAAATTTAGAAATATACTCCTAATTTTATTACCCACAGATAAGGACTAATAACTTTTGTATCCATCCATAAAGTTGATAACTATTCTTATATTTAAAAACAGGAGGTTGCTCTGGCCCGTGTTGCTTTGTGACCAGAGCTTTCTGGGCAGGAAAATTAAAACCACATGATACCAGCAACCCATAAAAAGACTACACTCACACTCTTCTTCACTCTGCATTGCCTCCAGGACAGATATCAGTGGACGGGTTTATGCGCTACCTGAGTGGAGAAGAAAACGGCGTCGTTTCACCTGAGAAACTGGATTTGAATGAAGATATGTCTCAGCCCCTTTCTCACTATTTCATTAATTCCTCGCACAACACCTACCTCACAGGTATGACTTTGTAATTCTTTAAGAATGTTTGAGCCAGTCTCACCAAATTTCACCATCCTCTGCTTCTGTTCCTCGTAAGTGAAGGTACATTTGCTTTTGTTTCCTGTGAAATACCTCTGAGAACTGGGGTCATGACCAGAGGCTCCAGACGTAAGCAGTCTTGCCCTGATGTTTGTGAAACAATATCATTTCTTCACATGCATCTCTAAGTTTCCAAATTTTCTAAAAGGTGTCCCTGTCTGGTATCTTCAAACCAATGGAATTTTTGTGTAGCTCTTTCTTCATTGGACTTAAAGCCATTTATAATCAATCCTACTAGTTACCGGCAGATTTTTTAACTACAGAAAAATTTTGAAGGCATTAATAAATTCTTCATAAAGAAAATTGCCAATTTGCTTAAGGTGTAACAGAATTTTAGATGTGAAAAAAAATTGACCTGTGAATGACAACCTATATTTTTATAAATATTACAATGAAGGAATAAAAAGAAGTATTTCTCAATTTGTCCTAAATTGAGTATTGTCATCGTTTTTAGTAGATCATTAAATTAAAAAATATATTAAAAACATGTATATGCACACATAATATACATGTTATCTCAACATAGTTTTAAGTTAAAATCTGTAACGTACAGATTTCAATAAGCTGAAATGTTTTTACAACCAAAATACATTTCCAGGAGAATACTTTCTGTATAGCAGATCTCTAATCACAGGCATTGAAAAGAATTTATGGAAAATCTACTAGTTAGTAAAAAAAAGAAAAATAAGGTTTTTAAAAGCCATGTCACTCTCCTGCTTCACACAATTCATTTCCAAATGAATATAAGATAAGAGAGACCTGAAAACCCACAGTGCAACCAAAGTCTGGGGTGTCTTTTAGAGTCTATGCCTTGTAAATGTTCACCACGCCCCGGGGTGTGCTCAAGGCTCATTGCCCAAGGGTGTGTGATTTGCTTGGGGGAGTAGACCAGTAACACTGCCTGTGGCATGACAAGGGAGACTCAGGCACTGGGGACTTCTCCAAGGGAGTTTCACAGAGTTCAACCATCTGGCACCTAAGCTATTCTTTCTTCTGAATTCCTTAAAGAGGCCTATTCCTCCTGGCTCAAATGCAGTTTGAGTTGATATCAGTTTCTTCACTGGGCCCCCACACTCCATGAAAAATTGTTTAGAATATTAATGACATAGATAGAAATGGAGGCATGAGAAAGTTGGAATGGGCAGTCAATATGATTCTGTGTAATCAGAGACCATCTCTTCTGAGTCATATAGTCTGAGTTCCATAGTCAATTGAACTGCAACTGGCATGATCTCTAGGAAAATTAGATTGGCCCTCAGGCTACTTGTGTTCTATTTTCTTTCAACTGGCATTATCTACTGAGAATCGTGCCATAAAACTAACTAGATTCATGTTTGACCAATCCAAACCCTATTCTCGTCACCCCTTGGCTGCATTAACAAGTCACTCCAGAACTCAGTGGCATAAAACAGCCACCATTTATTTTTTGGATCCATAGTCTGTATGCCAGGAATTCAGACAGGACACAGAGGGGATGGTTTGTCTCTGTTCCCTGGTGTCTTGGACCTCAGCTGGGGAGGGAATGGCTCAGGGTAACACGAACACCTTGGGAGTTGGGATCATCTGGAAGGTTCTCCTCCAAAGTGTCTGGTTCTTGGGCTGAGGCCATACCACAGCTGGGCCCCATTAGGACTGCTGACCTAGTGGCCAGCAGGAGGCCTCGCCATGGGGTGTGGGCTTCCTCATGGCATGGCAGCCCCAGGGTAGAGATACTACTTACACGGTGGCTCACAGCTGCAAGAACAAGTGTCCCAAAGAACAAGGAGAAACATTAATTGCCTTTTTGCCTTTAACCTCTGACGTTCTGTATTGCCACCTCCTTCTTTATTTGTCCAAACAGTCAAAGCCTATCCAGATTTGAAGGGAGGGGACATAGACCAGAGCTCTGGGTTGGAGGGCTGTCAAAATATTTTTAGCCCTGTTTTAAAACCACTAACTGTGAGAGAGAGTGTCCACTTAGCCCACTTCCCTGGATTCAGTTTCTTAGGCCTATTTCAGAGTTTTTGCACTTAAATTTCTAAGCATTTATAAAGGGCTTTTCCCTTCTCAAACCTTTTTCATCTTATTTGGTACCATTGACCTACTGATGAAGTCTAGGAACCTTTCTAGTGTTCAGTGTATTAAATAAATAATGTACATAGGACTAAAGAGGAAATACATTCTATTGAAATATTTCTATCAAATCTGTGGTAAAGTAATACATATTTTATTAATATAATAAGAAATGTGAGTAAACAGCATGTTGTGATATTTGCTATTAATAAAATATGATATGTAAATATCTGGGGTTTCCACTCATGACAAAGTCATAGGTGCTGTTAGTACTGCTGTGATTTGTGACCTGCATTCATAAATGAAAAGAACACTAAATTTTACATAGAGGTTAAAATTAAAGATGTACTCTTTTTTTTCCCCTCTCATTTAAGTTTGAGGAGATTTATAAAACCTCAATTTAATTGTGTAGAGCTTTTATTTGATAGGATCATAAGAAATACAACTTTATTTGATAGGATCATAAGAAATACAACCTTGGCCCATGAGAGAATTTTGCATTTCTTGTATGATCAGTATGACATGATTCTTAAGTGCATGTCCAGTAAAATTTTGGACACTGGTTTCATCTACCTGGAAAGTCACAATATACAGTAATTATGCCAATAGTCCTTTGAAATCCTCAAATACTTTCAACTTATCTATTTAATACAGTTTTTCTTCTATTTGTCATAAAATAAATGAGTCAGTGATATTAAATGATTGAATGACAGGTCTGCTGGTACACTCTGTTCTTTATACCTTCTTTCAAAATATATTAATTTTTCTCTTTCTTTGTATCATTATGGACCTATGGTTTTCAGATTTTATGTTTGTTCATTCAAACAAAGCCACTTTTGATGCTCAAACTGCCTCAGCACTTGCTGGCAACATATTTTAGGCTGGTTTCTATGTCTTTTTGGCATCACCCATTGATCTTTGAAAATGTCTTTGCTTTCTGGTACATGAAGATCTTCCAGGCTCACCTTGTTTATTTCTGCAAAACACATGGAAACAGACTTTCCCCCAATGATTCCTTGTTCCTTTTAGTGGGAAAGAAATTGTACGAGTAACAGCAATTTGGATCCTGCCCTGCCTTATAAAACAATGTTTCTAGACCTTTTACATGGGGGGGGGGGGGGAACACAAATAAATGCTTCATTTTAGTTTTTTTGTTAAGGCACAAGTTCACATACATATTTTCATTTTTACCTCCTGATTAAAATTGATTCTATGGCTGTGCATCCTTTAGTAATCTTCATACCTAACAAATTATACATAATTACTTATTCATTTTACTGACAACATAATGATAGTTCTAAAGTTGTTCAAGATTAATATAAACTACACAATACTGTTCAATTTTTTCTCTGCAGTTTTTTTTTTCTTTTTTAACTGCATTTCTCTGAGGATTTCAGTCCAATTAATTTCTCCCAGAATCACTGACTTACCCACCCTCAGAATAGCTTGGTAAGCATAGATGTGGTACAGAATTTGACTCTATTTGTTAGCTTGTGTAGGGTGTTAGCATATTAATGGCAATCAGTTCTCAAAAGGAAGACCTTTCAGCTACTAGGAAAGAGTCTACTCCTTTTTTGACATCAATGATAAAGAAATTCAAACTTCCCAAGGCCAATTAAGAATATTATAATAAATAGTGTAATAAAATAAAAATATAACCAATGTATGCATAACTTAATAAAATCCAATTAAATGTTAAAAATCAATATTAAGAAAATGACTTAGATTGCCTACTTTACAGCTATTTACAGAACAAGTGAAAAATTTTTATACAAAACCAGTATTTTATGTAAAGGCTATTTCGAAAGCTAAAGGAAAGCTTTTCCATTCAAATAGGTTTGAAAAATGTTAGATACAAACTGTAAGGTTTGAAGGGAAGCAGGAAACTGACCAGCAAGGCATTTTAAAGTAAAGTTTATTACCCAGTAATGAGCGGGACTCATTACGGAGGTAGAGAAACCAGAATTGAAGGAGTGGGAAGGGGGCAGGGGACCCAGCCGGGCTGCCTCCTGGACATGGAGGAACAGCAGCACGTGGCTTGCCTGGGGGTCTTTTTAAGGGCCGGAACAGAAGAGGGTTGGACCCAGGGCGAAACAGGAAGGGGTGGGCTCCAAGACACTTTGGCACGTGCTGATTGATGGTTCAGTGTCTTAGAGATGTCTCTGTGACAGGTGCCAGTAATGTGGTAGCTCCACCCATCAGTTGGGAGGAAGGAGAACCTTACACAAACAAGATTGGCACCTACTGCAGTATGTTTTTAATAAATAAATAAAGGCTTTACAGGTTCACATAATTAAGGTTATGACCAACCCTCATATCCCTGTCACCATCCTACTTATTTTCTTAGAGCATTTTAGGAACTGGTATACCTGACAAGGAGAATTTTGATATTTAGAATGTTTTCTTTTGAGCATTCAAATGGACTATAAAAATTCACACTATGAAAACCAATCAGTTTAGCAATGCATTATTATTATGTCTATTTCTCTACTCATTATTGCTCCTTTGTTAACTATCAAGACACCCAAGAGGGAAAATAAAATCAGATGACTGAGAGGAATATTCACACAGAACAAGTTGATTTTTAATTATGATGGTCATTTTCTCGGGTTTGGATAGCCTTGGCAGTACATCAAGTAGTACTTAGGTTTTAAATTATTATTTTTCCTTGGGAAATCTACCCTTATGATTCAAAACAAAAGTCTCTCCAGATAGAACAGTATGCACTCATTTCAACCTGTAGTTTTCCAGCTCTTCATAAATCTTCCCATATCACAAACCATTTGGGAAATAATGGCTCCATATACACCAGCAAGGCAAAATGGTATAACTGAATAATTAACATCCTTGTTCAACTTAAAAAGGAAATCATAGCTTTAGGTTTCAGTTATTCCTCTTACAAATTATACTATCTGATTGAATGAATCAAATAATCATTCAACTCCTCTCATATATGTTCTTAGCTACAAAAAAGTTCTAGTCATGACTCAAGACATATGTTTACCCTTGTCAGTCTTCCACTGCCAACCCTTCTTTCACATTTAGCTTTCAGCATATGCAACCTGTTATTTTTGGTTTAAATCACAGACAGACCTATGAAAGTTAGGTGATGGAATGAAAAGAAGATGAACTGAGCAAGCAAATAGACCAAGTTTAAATCTGCCTCTAAGTAAAATTCATGCCAGAGTATTTTGGGCTATAGGTAACGTAATACTATTACTTTTTCAAATTTTATTTTGTAATTACAGTTTATAGACAATATTATTTTGTATTGGTTTCAGGTGTATAGCATAGTGATTAGATAATCATAAACTTGATAAAATGTTCCCCCCCAATATTTCTAGTACTCACCTGACACCATACATAGTTATCACAGTATCACTATGTTCCCTGTGCTGTACTGTATATCCGGGTGACTATTTTGTAAGGACCAATTTGTACTTTCTTAATCTCCTAACCTTTTTCACCCTTCCTCACAACCCCCCATTCCTCTGGCACCCATCAGTTTTTTCTCTGTTATCTATAAGTCTGTTTCCATTTCATTTGTTCATTTACTTTGTTCTTTAGATTCCACATATAAGTGAGATCATATGGTATTTTTCTTACATTGGCTGGTTTATTTAAAATACTATTACTTAATGGCTGAAATAGTATGAAATTTATTACCTCACACAACAAAAAGTCCAGAAGCAGGCTGGTTGACCATTGATTAAATCAGGTATTTATTGATGTCCTGGTGGGAAGCCCATATGCTTTCCATCTTTTTGCTCCCTTAGGATTTCAGTATGACTGTGCACCCTGAATATCATCTCCCTGTGAAATAAGGTCCACATGTGGCGCAGGGAAAGTCCGTCTTGAGCCTTTGTAAAAGTGAAGTCCCCTCAACCCCACCAAGTAGACTTTCCTTTATGTCCTATTAGAGATAGCCCAGAGTGACACCACACAGCAATGCCCACTTGAACCACTAACATGGGCCACAGAACTTCTGAGACTGGCTGAGAAGAATTAATCCTTACCCCAGGGCTGGGAGGGGAACCTGAAGCACATTAGAACCTAAATAGAAAATTCTATTGGCCAAGAGGAAGAGGAAGAGAAAGAAAGGGCGACCAGAGTTTAAGGTGAGTTTAAATACCCTAGCACATAAAAATCTTCTTTGTGCTTGCCTCCCTACCTAGATGGTGAAATAGGGAGTATGTCTCATGTCCTTTTTTTATCCCCAGTATTTTGTCTCCCACAGAGAATGTATGTGGGAATATGCACAGACTCTAATAATTCGTAAGGCACATATTTAAAGTTGTTTTCCCACTTTCCTACCGAAGCCATCTTATGACAGTTGGATCTACGTTCAAGAGAGTTTCATAGTCTCCCTGAGGCTGTAGACAGTCACTATAAAAAAGATCTGATCAGACTGGTTGGTGCCCCTAGAGACCGTTAAGGTGGACAAAACCTGCTTTATATCGCAGACGCTTCTCTCAAGGGTAGGTGGGGATTATAGGGTGGGGCAAAAAGAGTTTTTTTAAGTAGGAGAAACAAAGACTTCATTTTTATACTATTAGTTATTAACTATTGTATTATTTTTCCATAGGAACAACTCTAACCCTACTTTTGCCCCTCCCTAAATGGCTCTGACTGCCTTGAAAGCAAAGAGAAATAGTCCCCATTCCCATTTATTAAAGGAGACAATGCTTATTAAAGAAGGTCACTTAATTAACAAATGAATCACACTCTGGGATCTTCTTCCTCTGCAGATTGATAAGAAGGCAATAAATATGTTAAATATAAGCATTACACACTTAATCACCACCGTTTGCAAAAGGAGAAATTCCTCAGAAGCCTGTGTTAATAGAAGGATTGTTATTTTCTGGTCTCTTCCATCCTGAATGCCTTAGGTAATCTTAGACAGAGCTCAAGTGAGTGTAGCCAGCTGCCCAGAATGAATGCAGTCAAGTGAGAAGTTGCAGAGCTATGGCTTGGGGCAATATTAGGGGTTAATCTGGATGGAGCTTCAGTCCTAAATTCCATCAAGGGCATGGAATGTACTCCAAGGGGTGCTTACAGCCAGGCAGATGATGTCAGATACTAGTTTCAGAAATAACAAAGGTTGAGTGACTCATGTCATAGTATTAATCCCCACCCCTGGCAGTCCTCTGGCCCCAGAAGCTGTATTTATTGAACCTAATCAAATGGAAATATGATGGGGCATGGGATATAAAAATGAGGAGTTAAGAACTAGACCAACTTTGAGGCTTTAGGTGGAAAAGGAGAGAATAATAGAGAATATTAATATACATATTTGGAAAAATCTCCATAAATGAAGGAAAAACATATAAGGAAACTAATATGCATTCCAAGAAAGAGGACGATTTTGGAAATATGTGAGTTTCCTCAAAATATGCTTTTGTTGGGAGACTTCCATGTCTAAAAAGATTATTTGTTTTAAGAATGAACAAGTTTACTTTGGAGGGATTCTGTTGGGTTTAGATGTTAAACAGTAAACACAACATACACCTACACACCTCCCATTCTTTAGGATTCTTTCTTTCTTTCTATTTTTTTTCCAAATTCCTTTGCATCTCACAAACCTATGCCTTACTATGACTTTCAAAACAGAAAGGATTGTCCTAGCTTGATTGGCTTAGTGGGTAGAGCATCAGCCTGCGGATGGAAAGGTCCCAGGTTGGATTCTGCTCAAGGGCACATGGTTGGGTTGCTGGCTTGATCCAATGTGCAAGAGGCAGCCAATCAATGATTCCCGCTTATCGTTGATGTTTCTCTCTTTCTCTCTCCCTCTCCCTTCCTCTCTGAAATCAATAAAATGTACTTAAAAAAACATTAACTGATCAACATTTTTAAAGTACATTAAATTCCTTCTATTTGTTCTTTGAATGATAAATGCAATTGCAAGTAGCCCTCCCTTAAGTTTACTAGGTAAACAACTCTTTTTCATTTTACTTCCAGGATCCCCTCTACCTTTATGCAGCAAAGACCTTTATTACCACAAACTTTGAGGCAATTATAAATGGCAAATTGATTATGTAGCACCAGGAACTTTCTAGATTATCTGGTCAGCATTTCTGCTTTTGCAAACACATTTATGTGTTTAGAATGCCCTATTTTTCACAACAGTGTGGTGAGGATCAAGTCCAGGGGAAGGTGTGTGGGCTGGCTGGAGGTGGGCAAAGGGAGAGAAAAAGGGGAACATCTGTAAATAGTGTCAACAATAAAGCTTTTAAATTTAATGAAAGAGATAAAATGTCCTATTTTTCCAGGAGAGAAAAGTAATTATGCACACCTACTCAATCACCTTTCAGTGCATTTACTAGTGCCTTTTGGAACTCAAGAGCGCCACCCTTTTGTCATGCTGATAATTGGGTGCACTGACATCCATTTTCTTTGTGTCCCACCAGGCAGCTCTTGTCCATCTCAACAACATTTTGACAGTTTTCATCAATGTCATCTTTAAATTCACTATTTTAAAAGATGATGGAGGTTTATAGAGTATAAATCAGAGGAAATCTTTGATGCAGAAAACCAGACTTCCATTTGTGTATTGGTGGTGGGCTTGCCTTGAAAGTTATTTATTACTAGAGGCCTGTTGCATGAAGATTCGTGCAATAGGCCTTCCTTAACCTGGCTGCCAGCACCGGTTTTCCTCTGGCACCCGGGACCCAGGCCTCCACTCTGGCTGCTGCCTTCTGCCTTCTCTCCAGCGGAGTCTTCACTGATTCTGGGCAGAGTCTGCAGGTTTCTTGCTGACTCTAGCAGGAGTCTGCAGGCTTCACTTCACTACAGCCAGTCCCTCCCTGCTGGAGCACTGCTCCTATAGCTCCCTCCACCTTCTGCCCTCCCCCTCATAGCAGGCATCCTGCCCTACCTGGCAGCTCAGTGTCCAGAGCAGCTGAAGGGTGGGGCCACTGCCATCTTTGTTCTGCTAATTTGCATATACCATCCTGTTTGGCTGGTGGGTGTTGCAGAGGTATGGGCAATTTACATATTTCTCTCTCTTTTAAAAAAAATATATTTTATTTATTTTTTTTACAGAGAGGAAGAGAGAGGGATAGAGAGTTAGAAACATCAATGAGAGAGAATCATCGATCAGCTGTCTCTTGCACACCCCCTACTGGGGATGTGCCCACAACCAAGGTACATGCCCTTGATCGGAATCGAACCCGGGACCTTTCAGTCCGCAGGCTGATGCTCTATCCACTGAGCCAAACCGGTTTCAGCTACATATTTCTTTTTTATTAGTGTAGATTAATCTTACAAAAATAATTTGTTAAGAAATTGATGACTTCTTAAGTGAAACAGGAATAGTTGGTCTTTCATTCTTACCAGGACTTCTTGGGTTCTTTGATTATTACAATTTTCATCACTTCATAGGAATATTTCAGTTTGGTTCACAAATATTTTTAATTTGGATGAAGTTTATTTTGTTGTTGTTATTGTTGTGCTTTTGGTCTCTTATCCAGGTTACACTGCTAAATCCAGGTTACAAAGGTTTATCCGATGTTTTAAGAGTTTTCTACATTTTCTAAAGCTATGTGAGCATAGTCTTTATTAAAAACTTATATTTAGAAGCTTAATCCATTTTAAATTTTTGTATATGATGTCAGATAGGAGTCTAATATCATTTCACATGTGGCTAACCAATTGGCTCAGCACCATTTGTTTACTTAAAGAATGATTCTCTCTGCAGTGTCTTGTTTTGGCACCCTTGTTGTAAGTCAATTGACCATGAACACGAGGGTTTATTTCTGGACTCTCAGTTCTATTCCAGTTATCCATATGTCTATCCTTATGCCAGTACACTTGTCTTGATTACTATAGCTTCACAGTTAAGTTTTTAAATTGGGAAGTGTGAGCCCTCTATGTTTGTTCTTATTTCTTTAAGACCGTTTTGGATATTCTGGGCCCTTTACATTTTCATACTAATTTTAGGGCCAGCTTGTCAATTTGTGACAAAAAGCCAGCTAGAATTTTGATAAAAATCGTCAATAGATATTTCAGAAGACCCTTCTGGCAGGTAAAAGAAAGGTAGAAAGGTTCATCTATGGCTTACAAGAACAGGTAGCCTTCAGCATAGACCAAAAGTATATTCTGAAGAGGAAGGAGTAGGGCACAGGACTTAGTGCATTGTCACAGTGAGCTGACCTTTAAAAGGACTGTGTGGGGCAAGTATCAAAACAGTGAGTATGTGCAAACAGAATAGAGATTGGCAGGTAAAGGCATGAGATATGGTCAAGATTAGTCATAAGACATGGTCGGCAGGGGGCAGGTCACAAGGCATGGTCAGTAGGGGATAGTCACAAGGCATGAGCCAATGCCTCAGTTTCCCTTCAAGTCTGCAAAATAAACTGATATAATAAGTTTTGTGACTAAAGGGACAATGCAGGGAATGCAGGTCCTCATGTAAATAGTCAGAATTCAAATTGCAAAACTGTTTAGTCATTCAATCAGGGCCAGAGATTAAATTGCAAGAAGGGCTGAAACTGGTTTGGCTCAGTGGTAGAGCATCGGTCTGCAGACTGAAAGGTCCTGGGTTCAATTCCGATCAAGGGCATGTACATTGGTTGTGGGTACATCCCTAGTAGGGGGTGTGCAAAAGGCAGCTGGTCGATGTTTCTCTCTCATCGACGTTTCTAGCTCTCTATCTCTCTCCCTTTCTCTCTGTAAAATATCAATAAAATAAATAAATAAATAAATAAATAAATAAATAAATAAATAAGGTCTAGATGTTT
Source organism: Vespertilio murinus (assembly GCA_963924515.1). NCBI lineage: Eukaryota > Metazoa > Chordata > Mammalia > Chiroptera > Vespertilionidae > Vespertilio > Vespertilio murinus. Next base: position 65,290,101 of record OZ004709.1, read on the forward strand.
GATCACAAAATTATATTAGAATCTTCAGGATTGAGCTTTAGGTTAATTTGGGGAGTAGTACTATCTTAATACTAAGTCTTCCACTCCATGAATATAGGATATCTTTTTATATATTTAGGTTGTGTTTAATTTTGTAAACAATGTTTTGTAATTATTTTAGCATAAGTTTTTCACTTCTTTTGTCAAATTTAAAGTTATTGCTATAAAAGAGCACTTTTTGAGAAGAGGATGTTTAGCTTTTCTAAGCATTTGTACCTTGGACAAGCATGACAAGAGGAGTTGACTTATATAATAATAACCTGTCAACAGTACTCCTTCACAGAAAGACTGTCAGAATTATATTCAAGTTATAATCCTGGGCCTTCCATTTACTACCTTCAGAAACTTGGGTAAATGAATTCCTCTATGCCATTTTCATTATCTGAAAATAAGCTTTTTTGTTTGTTTTTAAAATTAGTAATCCCAAGAAGTCTTTGTAGCAGATGTAGTAATACATGTAGGGTTAAAAAAACTAAATTGGCACATGGTAAGAAGTTAATAAAAATGAGTTATTGCTATTGTTACAATGCTTTCTTTCTTATATTTTCTCTTCCCCAAAGCCACTGCTAGGGTTGTCCCGCTACAAAGGCTGAGAACAACTATTCAATCTCTTAGATGCTGTGTTTTCTTACTGTTGAAGAGCCTGTCTAGGAAACCACCAATGTTTTCTTCTTTGCTTCATGGGATTCTGGGGCTCATTTTGTTGGTGTTTTACAGCTGGCCAGCTGGCTGGAAACTCCTCCGTCGAGATGTACCGTCAAGTGCTCCTGTCAGGTTGTCGCTGTGTGGAGTTGGACTGCTGGAAAGGACGGACTGCGGAGGAGGAACCAGTCATCACCCACGGGTTCACCATGACGACCGAAATATCCTTCAAGGTAGAGTGAATGTACTGCTAACAGAGGCAACTGGGGAAGGAAAGCCTCCTAACATAGAAAGCCCCCATGGTTACAATGAAATCCATAGGCCTTGAATCATTTCTGCCAATTCAGAGGTTACAGTTTAGCAATTTATTCATGGGTAATGGGCAGCACCTGAATTGACTCTTACCAAATCTAAGCTGTTTGATGAAAAGAAATGACAATTTATTTGTCTATTTAGAACTCTTATTATTTTATTCTTGCACTTTAACATTGTGAAATGTAACATAAAAATACATACAGCTTATCCGTGCACATTAATGGATGGATATAAAGTTTACACCATGTAACCTAAAACAAGAAATAGAAACAAGAAGAAGAGGAGAGTGAGCCACTTGCCAAAGTCTGTGTTGAATGAATGGAGATCAGTAGATAGCAGATGTGAGGACAGGGTAAAAACTGGCGTGGCTGCTTCATGAGAACTGAGTTTTTGTTTCATGTTAAAATAAGATTGGGAAGTTATATTTCAGAAGCAGCATGAGGAGCAACAAATTACCAGTCTCCAGCTTTTAGGCCTCAGGCTCTTGCAATGTGATAAACAGCTACCACTTCAGAGAGCATCAAAAAAGATAAAAGATTTTAAAGAACAGCCAGGTTTCAGTTGGGGTAAATGGTGTCCTGATCAAAGGTACTAAGTTTGACAGCAATAAAAATATGTTCAGAAGTAATATCACTAGCACCTTAAAATGCATTAAGTATGTTGTGTCTAGGAAATCTAAGTTTTTGTGATTTATAAAAATGAAGTTGCAGTACAAAAATTAGAGAAAAATAGCACCCTTCACTACATTTTACAACAAAGTTTAGTATATAGGGTTATCTTAATTCTCATCAAAATCTTCAAAAGTTGTATCTGCTCCTAAAATTGACTACTCTTAAGGTCTTTTCGTTTTCTTTAATGGAAAATCAAAGTGTTTTGTTGTTGTTCTTGTTGTTGTTGCTGTTGTTTCATTTTCATAGTCTCTCACCCTCCCAAGTTCCTGCCAATGTCCTTTGTCAGACATCTGAGATACCAACCCCAATCTGGTTGGACTTTTTTTTTAATCCTCAGGTTAAACCCTAGGAGTGAGGAAATATGTTTTTGTCCCCATTGATTTTTTATTTTTAAGAGAGTGGGTAAGGGGAGAGAGAGAAAAATATTGATGTGAGAGAGACATATTGATTGGTTGCCTCCTGCTCAAACTCCGACCAGGGCCAAGGATTGACCAGCAACCAAGGTACATGCCCATGATTGGAACTGAACCCATGATCCTTCAGTTATGGGCTAATCTCTAACCACTGAGAAAAACTAGCCAGAGCCTGTTGAACTGTTTAAGGAAAAGTGGAGGACAGATTACCCTGGTGTGGGGTGAGCAATTCGGGCTCATCTGTCTGCTGATGGGTGGAGATGATCCTGATGGAACTGTTCTTGAACTAAGGGACCAATGGCCTTGTGCACTGACCCCTTCCCAGGATGGCCCAACACCCCCTTGCTCATGTGAATTCATTTTTTTTAATTAAGGAACTATATTTTCTTAAAAAATTATACTCCTCAAGGTTCTTAGAATTTCTTCTAAGGCATGTTTATTTCATGTGAAGCATTGACTTTTTGGCCTCCGCCATCAGGTCGGCTTAGAGTGACTCTCCCTGTGCACTGGACCGTACAAGTGGTTCTTCAATCTTATCTGTGATCACAGAGCCACAGGCTGATTGAATGTTTATTCCCCAGCTTCAGAGACACAACTTCTCAACCACATCCACACACTTGCTGACAGATTCAGAGACTAAAGACTAAATCTAGCCCATAATACTTTCTCTCCCTGCTGGAGCTGGGGGAATGGGGTGGCCAAAGAGAACAGCAAGTCCCTATCCCCTGATGGTTGCTTTGCCCAGCCATGCTTCCTGCTGATATGCCTTTGCAGGATAGATCATTCTTGCAAAGATATGGGTAGTGGTGGTGGACAAGGATAAGTGTGGGGTGTAGAAATGCCAGCCTGTTTTGTGGACAAATATGCAGAGCAGGAATTCTCTACATCGGGACTGGCACTAGAGTGAGCTCCTCCTATGCAAAAAGTAAGGAGGTGCTTACTCTCAGTGCCATGTAAATGCAGAGCTGACACCTGAGAATGGGTCTCTTTAAATTTCCCTTTTGAATACCTCACTTGCCTCATCCTGGTCCCAGCCCTGCTCTGCACGATTATCAGCATGTGGTCTGCTTTCCAGAAACCACAATGTTCAGTGACTTTGTAAGAAAGGGTAAGAAGAGGAATGTGGGACTAGGCCCTACGCCATCCGTCTTATCCTCTATCCCGTATCATCCCCTCACTCACTCAGCCACCACTTCCCTGGCCTCCTTCCTGATCCTTGATCATGATAGGCAGGTCCCACCTCACAGCCTGTTCCCGATGCCTGGAATATTCTCTCCCCTAGGTGTTTGCACGGTACACCTCTTTCCTCTTTGAAGCCTTTCTTAGATGACACTTTCTCGGGGGGGGGGGGGGGATGTACTGGGAGCACTCTATGTAATCCTGTAACAGCCTTCATGCTCACTCCCACACACCTGATGCACTCCCCACCTCCTCTTTATTTTTCCTATCTATCAACTGGCATTTATCACCTTCTACCACTCTTCTTAGTTTACTTAATCATGTTCCCTGTTTATTGTCTGTCTCCTTTTACTGGAGTATAAGTTCCACAAAGGTGGGATCTTCATTTTGTTCTCTAATCTGTCCCAAGCACTTTAAAAAGAATCTGGTATTTAGTAGGTCCTCAATAAACGTGTTTTAAAATTAAGTCTTCCATTCTAAAGAAGGAAAAAAAAGATAAATTACAGCATAGCTTTCATTTTTAGTCTTTCTGGCCTCCGTTGATCAGATAAATGAACTTTATCTTTCTCTGTTTTCCAAGTAAAGCATATTAGAAGTTAGTATAAAGATCCTCCCTATGTTTGCCAGTTTGGTCTTCCCGATGTATTTCGACGTGACCTTCACAGTCTAATTAGACTAGCCACAGCGTGTTTTACAGCAGCCACATAAACTGATTGTTGAAGTATGTCATTTTTATATCACACAGTTTATCTGCTCTTAGCCTATATAATCAGGAAAGCTTCTGGGCGATATATCCCCCAAAGCGAGCATCCCTATTTGCAGTTGCCTACTATTTATTGTATGAGCCAAAATAAAAGGTTATGTTCTGGGAAAGGGGACAGGCTGTAATTCACTCTCTTTCTGGAGAGCCTTTTATTTTGCACGAGGGATTTATTTATTATTTATCCCATTTATCTGCCCTTCTGTTTCTCTGCCTCATTGCCTTAGCCTTTCTGATGGTCCTGACATAGCAATTTGCCACTTGATCTTCATTCTCTCGGCTCCCTCTCAGTCTCCTTCCTCCCCACAGGGGACACCCACCCACCCACCCATCCCCAAGCTGCTCCCTATTCTCCCACCTTGGGCAGATACTTTGTAACCAGTAATTTCACAAGATGGAAAACTGCATAATGTGATAACATATATGATGAAAATATATTAAATTTGAGGATAGGATTAAATGGAGCATCTCTGAAAATAAAACTTCATTCTATGAGAGAAATAATAATTTAGGATGCAATGTAACTGCTACATAAATGCTCACATAAAATGGATATCAAATGCACCCTGCTGTTGCCCGTCAAGGATAAAGGATTTCAAGGGCCGATTTTCCTCTCGATGTTAGTAATTGAGCCATATGGTTTATAGATTATTGAACCCAGTGTTAGCAGTTTCTGGAAAAAAAGGTTTGGGTTTAATAAGCAGCAATTGTGCAGTGAGGTACTTTCACATTCCGGTGTCCACTGATGATGGTTTATATGAAGGAACAAAACCTTAAAACTGTAACTGTTTTTCTTATCCGGTGTGATCTTGTGCACTATGCAAAATATCCCAAAGGCATACACAAACCACAGAGTCCAACAGAGAAACTTCTAGAGTTTTCAGGTGCACCCAATTAAAATCATTAGAAGAAATTCAATAAATGTTTGCTTTGGTTTCCTAAACCTTTAAAA